>OY751118.1:10000000-11279962 GCA_963564075.1 Eupithecia subfuscata | reverse complement strand
TTTGATTTGAAAGGCGAGCTTAACCCTTAAAAGACAAGAGTTTTCTTTCAGCAAACCTTATTGGGAATTCGGGAGCGGTAAATTAAGTTATTGCAAGGTCTTATTTAATTACCTACCTACCTAATTATTTCACTAATGGCCAGCCGCGATTGGTATTGATTGATTGTTTTTGTTGATAGTATGTATCAGTTGATTTTGAAATTGTTTACAACAGTTTGCAATTAAATAGCGAAACTGTTTCAATTGTAAGTAATGTTATATTTTAAGTTGTAATTTGTTTCTATTCTGTAACAGTAATTTTCTTTGTTACCTGAAAATTAAACATCTCTGACATCATAATATACGGCATGGGAGCCACTCCGGCGGAGTAGGCACAGAGCGACATGACGATGGAGAGAACCGGCAGCCACCCGGGTGTTCTGATACCCTGGTACTGAGCCAGCTGGGTGGACGCTAGGCAGAGTAGGGATGTTACTGTGATTATGTAACATGTGGAGAGGATCACCTGAAAGAAATAAAAATTTTATGGGACCACCAAAGCATCATTCTCTACAAGTACCTACTGTACTCTTGTATAAAGATAATTTTTTAGATCAGTCCATAATTGACAGTGAAATCGACGAACATACTTTAAAAAAACAAGGTACTTTATCATAACCGAACCTAGAACCTCCCCCTTTTTTCGAAGTAGTTGCTTTAAAAAATACACTTACCCTCCTCCCAACCTTCTCTACACAGCAAATAGACCCAAAAGAGGCCAATATCATAACGGCTGGAAAGCTGAGCGCCTGTAGTTCCGGGCTGATGGTGACTCCTGAGGAATCCAGTATAGCAGACGCGTAGGTGATGATTGCATAGCAGCCGTTGGAAGCGCCGACTGTGATGAGTGCTGTTGAGAGGAGAAGGGCGTTGCGCCATGGCTTCCTGTTCACTGAAAAATGTTAAATGAATTAATAGGTGAAGTAACAATTTAACTGGATTAAAGTGGTTTCGGGGGCTTTCTGTTCACTAAAAATGTTAAATGAATTAATAGGTGAAGTAACAATTTAACTGGATTAAAGTGGCTTCGGGGGCTTTCTGTTCACTAAAAAATGTTAAATGAATTAATAGGTGAAGTAACAATTTAACTCGATTGAAGTGGCTTCGGAGGCTTTCTGTTCATTAAAAATATTAAATTTACTACTAGGCGAAACTATAATTTTATTAGATTGAAGTGCATGAAGTGCTTATGTTATGAATGATTAAAGGCTTTCTGTTCACATAGATTAAGATCAATGAATTAATAGGTGAAGTAATAATTTTACTAGGACGCCCTCCGGCCAGGTGGGATGACGATCTGCGAAAGACTGCAGGCAGATGCTGGATGCGGCAAGCTGAAGACAGGGCGCTCATTAGGGGAGGCCTATGTCCAGCAGTGGACTAATATAGGCTGATGATGTTGATGATGATGATAATTTTACTGAATTGAACTGTTTTAGGATTATAGTATTTTATAGTATAAAATAATCACGCTATAGTCAAGTTTAGTCAAATGCAAGATAAGTATTGTATTTTCCATGAAATATAATTAGGTTTATTATGGGTTTCTAGGGATAATGAAAGCTAACAAATTTGTAAACATTTGTAAAACATTTGTATTAATTTCTTGTTATACTTACATATTGTTAGGAAGGAAATTTTCGGTAAGGTTTTGTAATAAAAGTCGTCATTATTCATGTCACTGATTTCATTTTGGACGGACTTATCATGCACTTCCAGTCCTCTTAAGAAGGCTATAGTTTTTGCTGCTTCCTGCAAAACATTTTTGTATTAACCATACCTACATTCTTCATTGATTGGGGCTAGATCACGATGTCTGAAATTGGCAGTTTTGTCAGTATTTGAAATAACTTTGCTTGGTAGGAAAGGAACTTTGTTAACCAGGCAGGATCAATCATCATGCATACTTACATCAGTCTTTCCCATTTTCACCAGGTAAGCAGGAGATTCAGGAGCCTTCAGCATCAACACAGCTGTCACTATCGGAATACCAAGCACAATCCACAAAACCGTATGGTAATCTAAATAAGAGCCCATGGCATACATTGCCAGAATCCCAATGTTTTGTATAAGGATCAGAAGGGATCCCAGAAGCCCTCGTATGTTATCTTGGGATATTTCTTTGACGTACATCGGGATGATGTTGAAACAACCTCCTGCAGGTATGCCACAACAAATCCTGGCGATTATAAGTCCAGTCGTGCTGGTTGTGGTTAGTTTGAGGATCCAACATAGCTGAAAGTTAAAAATAAAACTGTCTACACTGGCTGGTGCAAGAGCAAGACATAATAGGTACTAGAACAAGACAAAATAAAAAATTTTAAAAATCGGCCGACGTTTATTGGCTGAACAGAACTTCATGAAACATGGCTAAGAACACTCGGGATAAAATTATCTATGACACAAAAAAATCTAAACGTAAATCGGTTCATCCGTTTAGGAGCTACGATACCACAGACAGATAGATACACAGACATACACATTGAACTTATAACACCCCTTTCTTTTTGCGTCGGGTGTTAAAAATTAAATAGCAATCGATACACGCCGCCATTTTCTTTCCATCGAATGGTGGTAACGAACGTGACATACTAAACGTAACATTTAGCATTTGGATACTAGGAGAACATGATAACAAAGATCTCACCGCTTGTGGAATAGCGATGGCCACGATACCCACTCTCCGCCCGTACGTGTCCGCTATATACGCATACATAGACACTCCGAACACAGCGGCGAGGCACATTAGACTGGCGATCCATGATATCTCCGAGTCCGATAGTGGGCTATCAAGTGGTGATACGTCAGTCTGTAACACTTTCGTCATCGGAGAAATCCAACCGCTTTGCAATCCATAGGTCAGCAACGTCATGTTCGCTGTAAAAACACTCTTCGATAACTATGACTGCCTAGTACAAATGTGTTTTGTTTTATTTATTTAATTTGTTGTAACTTATATACTTTATTTACCTAGTATTGCAACCATCCATTGTACATAATAATTGTGCTCTTTGGCAGGCTGTGAAGTTTTCCACTGACACTTCATATCTTTTTATATATAATAGGTATCTAGTTCTTCATCTATTAACTATGTCTGTAAAATTATTATTTAATATCTCAACGGTGGGACATTATCAGTATGATAATTGTTATTATACTTATTATTAATAAATTACTTATTAAAATAATGTATAGGTAAAGGCACAGATATTAAAATACTATACTAGGTAAAGGTAGTTACGTAAGTATATTATGTTTCTTAAAAAAGCTAACGATACCATTCTAGTATCTAACTATCGACTTGAATGAGAGCAGTTTTGCAAAATTGTAACTTTTATAACATTAATCTATATGGAAATCTGTAGGGTTGCCAACGAATTTAAAATATTTTAAAAACTAAAAAATGCTACTATACCCATTCATGCATTCAACCTATGCGAGATGAAAAGGTAAATAAAAAAGTAAGTACCTACTTAATGGTATACTTACTTTTTTTATGTTTTTACAAAAACTACTTACAAATTTTAAATTCCATTATATTTTTACTGTTTTTTAAGTTTTGCTGGACATAGTAATTTCTCGGAAATGTGACTTTTAATTAATTATAAGGGACTACCCTGGGATAATTTTCTATACAAAACGGTTAAAAAGCTACTTAGAATGTTTAATTTTTATCTCTATTCAGGATTATTATGTATACAAACCAACCAAGGTGTGTGTCACGAAGCGAAGCGTGTGAAAATATTCAAGAGTTATTTTATTAGCTATGCCTGAGGCTAATGTCCTTTAATACATTATAACTCAAACTAAACGCAAGCATAATATTTTACTGTAGGTAGCAAAAATGTAGTAAACGGGGATTAAACCTTGCGAAGATATAAAAATATACATCTAAATAGAAATGTTTTATTTTTGTTACTTATAAAACTTCATTTTAAATACAGTATTTACAATAAATATAGGAACCTATGTATAAAATAACACGTTTGATGCATTTATTGTAAATAAATAATAATAATAATTCATTTATTTTAGACTATAGAAAAGTTATAGATCTTATTTAACTTATTCTATGGACCGTTCCATAGTAATATATACCTTAAAACTAACATACGAGTACATAAAATATAAAAAACTTAATTAATAAAACATTGTGATAAGGTATTATGCATTTGTATAACTTTTCCTAACTAACTTTTAAGATAAAGATTATTTTAATGACGAAACTGTGTACTAAAAGATCTTAAAAATTTAGGTGGTAAGGTGAGTTAACTTAAATAACTAGATATTTGATTGGATATAAAAATAATTCAACAAATGACAATAAATAAATGTTATGGTCATACTTTATCTAATAAGTACCTAGTTTAAATAATTTCAGCCGACTTGTTTTATGGCACTCCTTTTACCTAAATAATTTTGAAAAAACCCAGCCCTAAAAATTCAGACCTTAAAATAGACACAGAAAGTCGACAACCTATACAAATATTGATGTTGTTATGTTGGAATAACATTTCTATTATTGGTAATAAAACGCAGAATCAAACTGATAAAACTATCTCTTGTACTGTCAGTAAAATAATAGCTTGTTGTTGAAGAAATAGAGAAAATATTGAGAAGCGCGAAAAATATTACAATTCTAGAATTTGAAAGAACATACACATCGACTTTAGATGTGTGAAATGAACTCCTTTCATATATTTCGTCGGTTAAAAAAGCTAAGTGTTTTCTTTAAATTCAATTAAATTTATGTGATTGACATACCCCCCAAACAAAGATCCTATGACTACGTTTACAACTATCTTTACCACTTTACAAATAGGTAGAGATAAACCATTCTAAAAGTGCACGCCGAGTGTAGGTACCTATGACGTTTTCTGGAGGGGGCGTGCATTCATTACGGATGTAAGCGGGTAAACTACGAACCTTAATTGTGTTGGAAGAACACCAACGATTCCCTTACATCCGTAATGAATTTGTCGAACTACGATAGTTTTTATAGTAAAAGGGGCGTGCATTTTGACGTGACAACGTCTTATAAATTGGTTTGCCGGGTGACACTTCAAGAAACTGCGTTACGCGTTACGTTCCGCTCACGTTATGCGCTCACAATGTTTTACCACTCAAAGTCGTTGTCACGTAAAACTTTCGCCCGTATACCGACTTTACAGGCAACCAATTTTTTTAGAATGGTTTATCTATACTGCGTTTGAATAATGGAACTCGGACTTCTTAAACGGACGTCTCAAATGACAAATTTTTTACAGATTGTTAAAGTGGTTGTAAAAGGTAAATTAGTGAGGTGAGGACTCTATTCGGAGTAAAATCAGAAAATTATATTTATTACATTTTTATAAATCAGTTTTACTCCGTTGCAATCTGTACAATGTGCAACGATTGAAAATATTATTATAGCAATTAAAACGTCAAAATTACGATAACACAGAAAGGTCGTGCCCGGAACATTTCTTATTTGATTTAATTATTTTCCACTTGACTAAGTATAAAGGTTTTTTACATAATTATGTAATCAGCATCACAAGTTTATCCTGTAAATCCGCCACATAATTGACATAATCCACATAATATTGCCAATTCTTACCACGAAGGGATGAAATAATTTTAGGTCCGTCCGGGGTGGATGTAGTCAATGTTATATAATAGGCATTACCTATCTCATTAAATGAGAAAAGCCAATAACCCGCTTATGAGGGGAGAGGCCTGCGTATGGAAAGCACCTAGTGGTTGAAATCTTTCGTGTACAATAATCAAAAAATGTCTTCGTGTACAGTACACATCACATATTGCGAACGTTTTTCTACTGAGAGCCTTTTTACTCTAAACTTCTCTAAAGACGAACCACTCCTTCAATGAAACCAACTTTATGAAAAATTTATTTAATAAAAAGATCGGAAAGCATGCAGAAAAATGAATAGACCACAATAATAAAATTAATTGCATTTGTTTTGTTCATAATTATGTTTCTGGACTTGAAAGAAGTTGAAAGAAGTTAACAATGCCCCTGTTATCAATGATAACAGGGGCATTGTTAAGTTCTTTAATTATTTATGAGTGATCGCATAAATAATGAAACGATAGGTACTGATGAAAAGTTATCAATTAGTACTGATCGCCGTTTCCTAAATTTGAAACAGTAGTTTTAAATAGAAATGAGAGACGCCTTCCCATCAATCATTTTACAAAATCAGCTGTTATTTCCACCAGCTCACACCAGGCTAACATAAACCGCTTGTAGAAACATTTACATCGTTGTAAAAGAGGCACAGATCATGTTGTAGTCTGTATGATGCGTCACGCTCACGCTCTCTGCTTACCGAATAATTGGTAGTATCTACTTTATCTTTCTCACTGTACCTAATGATAAGATCGATCACTTTGATAGCATTGTGATCCAAACATTGAGTCAAATTTGACACCCGATCATATTTGATATTTATTTATTCCATATCAACAAAATACATTGATCAAACGAAAAATTAATAATTTGAAATTTACTTATTGAATAAATATTACATAAAATAGGAACAATTGGAATAATTTAGATATGATTCAAAATTTATATATTAAAACTAAAATGTCTTATTATATTAAATTACAGTTAGTAAAAAGTACAAATTAGCAGACCAGAGGGGTGAGTCTATTTGACGTTAGTAACTCGACGTGATCGTGACGTCTCCTTTTGACGTGACAACGTCTTATAAATTGGTTTGCCGGGTGACACTTCAAGAAACTGCGTTACGCGTTACGCTCCGCTCACGTTATGCAGACATAAAAAGTGAAAGGAACTCAAAGTCGTTGTCACGTAAAACTTTCGCCCGTATACCGACTTTACAGGCAACCAATTTTTTCCATACAATTTGGTACAGCAGCTCTATCGTTTTGGACTAGGAACTACACAAATCCCATATAAAAAAAATTGGTTGTCTGTAAAGTCGGTTTACTGACGATAGTTGAACGTGACAAAGTCTTAAGAAAATACTGATGGAATGGTAGCATTTGATACTCGATCAAAACATGTAAATGTACTATAGTATAGCAGCTGTCCACGCAGACGCATCGCTTACTCAAGTAGGAGAGAGACGGATGTCGAGCGCTCTCGCTTGCACTTCAAGCCTTACATGGAACGCCTCAGAGCGAGTTAACGCCGCATGACGTCAGAGCGAGGTAACGCCGCATGACGTCATGTTTTTTCGTGCGTGCAGCCGGCTCTATCGAATTATAAGACGTTGTCACGTCAAAAGGAAACGTCATTGTCACGTCTCCTTACCTTACTAACGTCACCCCTCAGGTACTTTATTACAAAAAGATAATAACTACTTAAAACTATTATTATTAACTTAAGCATTCTGTCTGTCTTGTCTTCATTCATCGAAGTTTTCTTTCCCTCGGTGTCTTATAAAATAGGTTTGATTAATATAAGTAAGTAACCATTTCTGCACGGTAGGTGGAGAGACCCTGGTGAACACTGTAGGCGCTGGGTTAAACGGACACCCGTCAGACACCCATGCTGATGTAACGCCCCAGAGACCGTCTCTGGCTATTATTGGTGATCCAAGGTCTGGCTGCAAGAATGAAGATTACAATAAAATTAAAGAATAGACACAAATTAGAACTAGTATTTACAATTGAAACAGTTGAGATAACTGATGCAAACAATCTATATATAAGGTACTACTGATGCAAACGTCGATACCAATCGGAAGCGTCCCCAAGACGCTGGCTGCTTGAACTTAATTAATTATAAGGTAAAAGATTATCTCATATTTTCAAACTTATGCGATCTGAACACATTATTGTTAGTATTGTTTAACGGGTATTTATTGCGTTTATTTACCTATTTTCCCGTCGTTTCAACCGGTTTACACACTGTCATGGTCACGGGATAACTGAAACGTCGTTAAAAATAGGTAAATAAACGCGATAAACACCCGTTAAATAATACTAATAATAAGAAATTTTACTGTCTAATTGCCTGTCGTTACCTTTATTTTTTGAAAATTTAATAATTTTTTGGGGGGGATTTTTCTGCACAATATTCATATTCATTCGGAGCAGCAATCTTACCGAGCACACGGAATGAAACGTCTGTATTGGAACCAGGCAGAGACTGGTATCTTCTAGGTTCTTCACCTTTCGTTCGCATCGGTGTGATGGAATCAGTTTCTGGGTTGATATCCGCATTTGTGAAAACCTGAGGCGCTCTTTCGCTGTTGGAGGTAGGACGGTGCCTCTACCCTTCTTGAATTTATAAAATAGGAACAAAATTAGTATCAGATGTATGGGTCTAAGGGACAATATCTCTGCATACTAAGGTACGCAGAGGTCTGGTCAGGCAGATTAATTGGGGACCACACAGACCGCAGACCAGAGATAATTGGCGGTTTCGATTTATGGAGACTGGAGGGGCCTAAATTAAAGAAAATTAACGAATTTTATCAAAAGATAGCTGACTGAAATTTTAACAGTAAAATGTTGACATTGAAAATGTTGGCATGACTTTCTTGGGGCCATCTACGCAAATAAAAATAAAAATAACGAAATTAAAATTATTAAATACTTACAACGATCCTCGGCCAATACGCTGTCATAAATTTCGCACTGACGGCTTTTTGAGTCACCTTGGATAGAGGTAAAGGTCTCATGACAAAAGTACTCGTTGGCGGCACGACTAGCCTTAGCAAAGCCAGATCATAGCTAGGTGCCCCTGGGACAAACGAAGGATGGATCCGAATCACTTTGATTGGAAACTTTCCGCCACCTCTTTTGCAGTTCGCCGACCCTAGTCGCACTCGGTAGAACTTGATCGATTCGCGGACGCTGAAAATGAGGTTTCGATGAGGTTGTATCAATAAGTTACCGTGGCTAATTTGTTCTCATTTTGCAAAGTTTAGGATAAGCAATTTATTAAGAGTCTTTTTCGGATGAAGTCAATTAGGTATTTGTTTAAATCCCTCGTTTGTTATCTACTTAGGTAGGTACATAAGTACTTAACTGTTCGACAGAAATACAATTTATTTTCGTTCAATTTGCGATGATTATGATGTTGCAGCTGGATGGCCTGGTTTCAAACAGATTGTGCAGAAGCTCCAAAAAGCATAGTCATCCCTTTCCCACAGTTAGATGTAATGAATATGCGAGAGTGAAAGGAATATTGGGAAAATTACTTGTAAAACTCAGAAGCACAAGTCAGCACCCATCTCTTGTCCACTAATGTCCCAGTCGCATAGTGCGATCCCAGTCTTTGAATGGACGCAACGAACGGATAATGGTGGGCGTTTAAGACAGATATGGGCTCTTCCACTGCTTTGTTGCCCTGGTGATTGCTCAAGCTATTTTCGATGGAGGATTTCCCATTCACTAAAACAAGATGCCAGGAAATAATGAGAAAAAATAACGATAAGATAATACGATAAAGTATGCTATAATAAAAAAATAGTAATTTATCATTGACAAGAAATGATTAGGTCATTTCTTGTCAATGATAAATTGATGTCATACTCACAAATCTTTAGTTTTGGACTGATTTTGGTATCTTGTTCTTCTGAAACGTGATTACATTCCAAGCTTTTAGGAGTCAATGTTTCATTTCTTCCTAACTTTTCTTCAGTCTTGCAATCTACACCATAAAAATATAAACAAACATAAATAAATGTCATTAACATTATATTTATAACTTTATAAATAACGTTTATTAATTTTTAGTTAATATTGTACTGGGAGTACATAATCTGACAGAAGTAAAACAGGCCAAACACTTTTATGCACTGGAATCGAATACAATAGTAAAGCACACAGGTGGATTACTGAAAAAGAAATATAAAAATTTACAATAGAAATTGTACTTGAAAAGACCTAAAAAATCCTTATGACTTTCTTTTTCCTTACCTATTGATTTATAGGTTTAGAAAACATCGCACATTCATTGCCTTGGTAAAAATTATCCCTGCTGGTTTTGGCTGTGAATAATAATGATAAATAAAATTCTATGTCCTTAGCAAAAGCAATTAATGTTGGCAAATAATTACGATATAATACGATACTGAATAGTGAAAATTTTGTCATAGTTTCTTTGGGATAAATATTAGTACCTTACGTTACGTTTTCGCGAGAACGAGAACAAAATGAGATGTATACCTATATAACCTGACGTTTCCCGTACACGTGATAGGTACGGATGGACGAACATCAAGTTACCGCTATTAAAAATAAAATATACTTAGTGCTTGTTTTATTTATTTTTAGCTCATTCCTTTCATATTCCCACTGTGATCAATTATCATTGATCTGATCATACATTAGAGTGGGAAAGTGATCATTCTGATAATCATAATTTTGCAACAGATTAAGTATTATTATTGAATTTTTTACATTAAGCCTTTTCTGTTTAATCTACTTCGTGGGAACCTGACTAACGAAAGTCTTGCTAGTTGTAAGTAAATGTTTAGCTTCTAGGTACCTATTACGTTGGTTTGTTTGAATTCTAGCACTATTGTGTTCCTACAATGCATAAGCTAGGTAAAATAATATAAACTTTGGCCACAAATATGCAGTGGTTAGTTTAAAACGGACTTTTATGTTATTAAGTCGCTTGTGAAATGACTGAAAGATAGATTTTATAAATAGAAAAATGTTTTGTTTTAATTATTTTATCGTAAGAATACTAGCTGTTATATTTATTCAATTTATCCACATAAATTACGTCAGATGCGGTAAGTCAAAACACCACCTTAAAACTTATCAGAAAAATGCGTTCAATAGACAAGCTCATCTTGAACCACAATTCTATATTTTGAAACATTACAATCGCTTAAATTATACAAAAAAATGCGATTAAGTAGGTAATATATTTCATAACTTGTGTGGCCTAGCCTCTTTTTTTTCTTAGACTATAAAGGATTACAGGCTAAGTATGTTTCCTTAGGTACCCTTTTGCTGCTAATTATACAGTAAACTCGAGCTTCGATGATTTGCTGATAATTATGAACTTTCCCTTCGAAAGAATAATATAGGATAATATTACCGTGGAATAATGAATGACCTACCTACATACTCCGATAATATTGGCCTGTTTTTTCGGAGATCTATATTTCGGAGGAATATTACTCCACATAGGGTTATTTATGATCAAAATCAGATATATATTTATTGTTAACTGTTTAAAAAAAAGATCTTTGGTAGGTATAAAATAAGGTACAGTTTCAACAGTATATCTATAATAGACATACAATAAGTTTTAAATAGGGAGGTTTTGTATAGCTTGGTAGAGATAAATCATTCTAAAAATACTCGCAATTTTTAATAGGTATAAATACTGTTGAAGTTTCATGGTTTATTATTACAAGGTATGCTACTCCGAGAAACAACGGTCACGTGGGTTTTCTCAAGTTAGTTTTGGGAGATTCGAGATCTAGATGTAGGTTTTAGGTTTTCCATGAAATTCTTCAAACTTAGATTCCATAATGTGAGCAACGCTAATGAGCTCTGCACATGGATAAATCATTTTTCCCTTGAAATGAAATTTATCTAATCGCAGGAACATTTTTCCCCACAGATTCTCTTTTCGGGAATTTAAAGAACCTTATTTTACCCCCCTTCACACTTACAGTTACGGATAGAGTAACCGAACATTTTATTTTAAAGATTTATCTGATCAATAACGCGAGTCGTCAATAAAAGTTTGATAGTCACCGACAAATGAACGTAACCTCCCATTTTTGTGGCATGTGGACAGTGACGTAGGCTTGGGAAGATCTCGGAGTAGCGTCTGTGGTAGCGTACATTGTATTATTTTACCATGCGTAGTTTGACGAATTCATTACGGATATAAGGGTGAAACGTTGGTCTTCTTGCAACACAAATAAGGTTCATAGTTAACCCGCTTACATCCGTAATGAATGCACGCCCCCTCCACAAAACGTCATAGGCTCCACAAAACACTCGGCGTGCATTTTTAGAATGGTTTATCTCTAGGTAGTACTATAATATTTATTAACATTCCAAGTTATTTATAACGTGAATTTAAAGTCACTTTTTTATTAATAAATATTGTAGCTGTGATTTCAATGTTTTGCTTATTAAGAATTTACTACCTTATACTATATATTTCAATAATAGTAAATTTAATACAGTGTTCACAGCAACATCGAGCACCACCTCTAGATCTGATCTAGAGTGCGAGTTCCCGCCGAAAGGAGAGCAAGATCTCACTCACGCCCGGAGAAAGAGACTCACTACGGAAACTGGACTGGTGTGTTTGGAAGACTATCCTTACACCGTGTCCATCAGGTAAGATTAACCTATAGGCTTAACAGACATGCATGACCAAATCACATGTATGCATGACCAAATTACATGCATAGCATGAGTCATGCAGCATGACCAGGCTGGGGCAAGAATGCGTGCCACAGACGAACTAAGCCAAACACTTATTTCTTTTGTTCTTGTGTTCCGTGTGTTTCTGTAGTTCCTGAAATTGTGAATTTCGAATTATTGTATTACTATTAGATACCTACTCCTAGCGAAAGGATCACCGAGCGTAAACATTTTAGAAAAAGAATACTTAAATACCTACTTAAATGTTAAAAATCTAAGGTTTCCTTTTAGTAAGAGTAAAACACAACACGTGACTGACGTGACCAACTATAACTAAATAAATAAATAAACTTTACGTCTTAGGCTAACTAAAAATAAGACCCGAGTTCACCAACAGATAGTTAAATTTTAAACAGTTGTTTTAACGTTTTTAAATGACCGAACGCAACAACGCCACTTCTGCCAAGTCAGCTGCTTTAGTACCAGGCAAACATAATCTACAGAGGTTAAACGGGGCGGCAATCGACATCGCATTCAACGATTCCCTTTCATGAAAACTTTCATGCATGCCATGCAATTGATGCAATGCAATGCATGGCTGGCGCCTGGTACTAGGTATTACAATTTCTAAATTCTAACAATAAGAACTCACAGTTGGTATTGGTACTAGGGCTTCTGTTTCATTGGAGGTTTACATACCTACTTCACCCTACTTACTTAATGGTCCTAAGTAGGTAAGTACCTACACCTCCACAAATGAAACAAAAAATATTATAAGTAACTTTTCTACATCTATCTTTTCTAGGTACATAACCTACCTAAAGACACGGTAATATTAATAATAATTACCGTGCTAAAAGATATGCAAAGAGAAAATCTTTGAACGTACGCAACGTTATGTCACCGTAACCACCGTAAGCGAATAGTAGGGTGGACAGTGGCGCCACTACATATTTAATTTTATAATTACGTTATACAAAGGAATTATCAAAAAATCGGACCGCGCGTAGACGATATCTATCATAAGCTTTTTTTAAATGTATCTTTAATAGTTTTGTACTGTATTATTTAGGCAGATACTTGTTTCAAGAGTTTAGTTCCTATTGGTGGCCACCAAGCTCTCCAAACAAGGTTTTTGATTGAACAACACAAAACAAAACTATTACAGATACATTTAAAAAAAGCTTATGATAGATATCGTCTACGCGCGGTCCGATTTCTGGTCCTTTGTATAACGTAATTATAAAATTAAATATGTAGTGGCGCCACTATCCACCCTACTATTCGCCTTAAGTTAGCATAACTACCTTATTTAAACCTAGATGGCGCTGTTCAAAATAATGACATACAACTAATTTTAAATTGTATCCCATGCAGTACAAAAGCTAGAAGAACCTTACCTGCCTAGTTTTATCAAACTACATCATACCTACCTACCTAAAACTACGTGTCCAAAGTAAACTTTTCATTGTTTCAGGCTGCATGGTAAACATTGGTGTGGCGGCGCCATAGTTGGTAAACGTTGGGTACTATCGGCAGCACAGTGTTTTGATTAGTAAGTACTAAGTACTCTAAGTACTTACCTAGCTAAGCAACCGAAACAAGCTTACCTAGCTACATTAGATTACGAAATACTTATCCAACCAAATGTACTTTGTTTCGTTGCCGAATTTAGCGATGATTATATAGCAAGCTATCGAGAAGAGACTTTTGCTCGCAACTTTTGTTTAGGCGCCCCCGGGGTTCGAATCTGAATTAAAATGACAAACTACGACCACTTTTTGCACTTTTGTTTGGTAAATATTATTAGATTTGTGTTTGAAATAGCTAAGCTAAAGCTTTTTCCCAACAGTGTCACGAAAGAAGAAGTGACTGTGCGTCTGGGCTCAGTCTTTCGAGACTATGGCGGTAAAATACTATCAGTGACGGATATCAGACTGCATCCTAGCTACAAGATGGATCAGTACTACCCTGAACACAACCTGGCGATGGTCGAGGTACCTACATTGTCTTAGACTTCGTTTATGGTAGCCTAGTAAAGTGAGGTGGGGTAAGTCAACGGAGGCAAAAGTAAAAACAGCAGAACAAGATGGCAATGTTTTTGTTCATTATTTTTGGTGTCTGGTTAAAAAATGAAGCCTCCGCCGCGCCGCCCGCACTGCTGCGATTTTGAAGCGCGTCTTGTCTCGCGCGATTAGTTCGAAAAAGTCACAAAATCGCGGCTGTGGGGTGGAGCCTTAAAAATCTGTTTAACTTGCCACACTGGCTGCAGTCATGCAGCTGGTGTGGATACATATATTTTTATTTTTGGTCCATCTTACGCTAACTCGATAATGGACCTTTTGGAAAAAGCTAAACTATTAGGTAAGTACCTATCCTATATTCTTTATACACCTGAAGTAACTAACTCCGTGAAGCCTACGAAGATTCCAGGAGGTAGGCCGCTGGTTATCACAAGTCAACCGATATTAAGTAGTCTAATTCTCGTTCTAATTCGGAGAAGAGTCGCTAAAACAGCTAAACTCTCTAAAATAGGTCTAAAGAAAGACCCAATATTAAAATCTATTTTCAGGTGAACATTGCCATAGTCCCGTCAGCACGCATCCAGATAGTGGCCCTCGCGCACTCTGAGGCTGACCTGCCGAACACCTTCGGGGAGACCGTCGTGACTGGCTTCGGTTCCGTGGTAATATCAGAATAGAATAGAATAGAATAGAATATCTTTATTGTCAAAGGTGAGACACATGAAAAATTATAAGTATACAACATTTCGGTGTACAGGCTAAGACTCAGTCGTAGTGATTTTTAATTTAATGTGATCTTTCTTAGGAAAGGAATCTAGTGAGTAAAGGCGAAAGCTTGTGCCGTTATGAGATGTTTAGATGAAGACAACCCCAAAGCCACTGAAGGAGTCGAGGTGCAATTTTGAAGAGTCATCGTTCTAGATCTAGAATATCTTCTAGGTTACTTGTTGTCTTGGCAAAATGGGTACGAAGCCGTGCGAAAAACCTAGTCTACGATGGAATGTCCGGCGTCTTTGTGTGTCTATGGGGTCTTGTTATGCTGGACGATGGATTTATTCCTGGTTTAGAGCCGTGTTTCGATTGCGTGTCCAGGAACTTTGGTCACAAAGAGCTATCAGAGAGCGCGTAGTTAGAAGAAAACGAACATGATAATGACTGGAACTGGAATCAGCTGGAACCATTCCTACTCTCAGATAAAATGCCTGTACAGATTACAGTCACCTTTCCCGAAATCCTTCATCATATTTTTTATTCGTGATCTGGTTTCTCGTCAGGTGACCGGTCAGATCCGCGAGGGTATGAACCAGGAGCTGCGGCGTATGATAGTGAAGGAGGTTCCCCGGTACGAGTGCAGGGTACAGTACGGCAACGACTACCGACTACAGCATGACCATATCTGTCTTCAGAGTGTTGTGAAGGGGGTTGCTTTGTGTGCCGTAAGTTATGGATAATAATTAAATAAATAAATAAATAGTAAATAAATAATGCTGGACAATTCACACAGCATTATCTAGCCCCAAGCTAAGCAGAGCTTGTGTTATGGGTACTAGATAACTGATATACATAATACAATACACTACATATATAGATATTTTTTATTATACATAGAAAACATCCAGAACGCCCTGGACAAATGTCTGCAGATCGTACAAACATTTGTTCCGAGGCGGGAATCGAACTCGCAACCTCCTGCGTCGCAGGCAGACCTTCGCCCGCTGCGCCACAGAGGTCGTCGAGAGGTAGATAAATGGTTGACATAATCTTCTTGCATCTTCTAATATGTTATAATTGTACCTGTTGTAAGTTATCTTGGCAACATGCACATAAATATTTTGCATAGAACATCAACAAAGGCGGAAAATTCCAGCTGGTTGGCTAAATATCCAGCATCTGCCGTCACTTGATCAGAAAAGAAAATATCGTCGCCGTAGAGCGAAAAGTCACTAACTCGCTATTTGGTCCAAATCGAGTTAGATGTGCCATCAAAATCCCCGATTTTTTCTGCATTTTTCAGTCTGACAACCGTATCCCTAGCTATCACGGTTTTCATTTTAGGTTGTGCAAAAAATTCACTAACTCTACATTTGGCTTACAGCATTTTAGTCGAAAACCAACTAAGTAGGCTTAGATACTTTTTTCCTACTTGAAAGAATTGCAAAATATAAACCTAAGTCGGGTTGGTTACTTTCTTTTCTAAAATAATAACTTGTTGCTAGGACCCAGTCTAGTCGAGTAATAACTAAATATACTTGATTAGTTATGTGGTAGCAGGTTTGATACACAACTTGAAAGCGAAAACTAACCAAGTCGACTTAGTGTCTTCTAGATAGCTATTTGCGATAATTGTACTTCATAATTTTAAAGCAAGAAATCATTTAACATGTTAAGTTAGTTTTCGCCCCAAAATTTTGACTACAAAGTTTGGTTTTGAATGATAGCTAAAGTGTTTTGTTGATTTATTAAAGCCAAACTTTCGTACGTCTGTGTTAGGATAGACAATTAAACGTGCAATTTAGTTACTTTTACGCTCTTGATTTTGCTTACTCGGTGGCTAGTGACTTATATAAGGCCCTAGCCACCTGTCCAAAACGTCTTCGCTGGTTCATCAACTGCTGCTGGACATAGGCCTTCCCTTAATGAGCGCCATAGCACCGTGTCTTCAGTTTGCCGCGTCCGACATCTGACTGCAGTCTTTGGCAGGCCGTCTCCACCTGGGTGGAGGGCGTCCTACACTACGTTTGCCGAGTCCCGGTCTCCTCTCAAGAACACGGTTGTTGGTTTTTGCGAGACATGGCCGGCACGCTACCACTTTAGCATGCTTATTCTTAGAGCTATGTCGATAACTTTGATTCTCTGTCAGATGTATTCGTTACGAGTCCTATCCCTTAGAACAGCTCCGAGCATTACTCTTTTCATAGCTCGTTGAGCGACTTTGAACTGGTGGATCAGCCCTAAGGTGAGTGTCCACGTCTCAGCTCCATAGGTCATGACGAGTAAGACGCACTGATTGAAAACATTCGTTTTCAAGCATTGCAGTATGGATGACTCTTTTTTTCTTTATTTATTTTAAAGGAGTTTTGTCAACATGACCATGTCACTCCCGTAAAGAATGGATGACTCGGCGAGGACTCAGCGTAGTTCGCTGTGTGGTGCCGGCTTAGAATTTGCACCACCCCAACTCTTCCCGCGGGTGTCGTAAGAGGCGACTAAGGGATATCCACCGGGGGCGGGCAGCAGCGCCCTTGCAGAACAATTCTACCACCGAACTGCGATCCCCAACCCGCATGTCCAGCATGGGGATTATGGACATAACCCTCCATGTGATAAAAACCAATAAGGCGCTTATCAGGGGGAGGCCTGCGTCCAGTAGTGGACCACTACAGGCTGTTGTTGCCTTCTCAAGTAGTCCAGCAGTTTAAATAATATAAAGGAATGTTTCCTTTCAGTAAAATTTGCTAACTTGAATATTTCGGGTAACTGCCCTCCGTCCAGGTAATGTTCGTTTGTACCACACTGAAATGTATTTCAGAGGCCAAGAAAAAAAACCCGTTGATATGCGTTCGTCGTCTGAACTGGACCTTTCCCCGTTATCTTCATTCATTGTACGAGTACTCTCTACTTTACAGCTACACACAAAGATGTTGCAGAAAAGCTTCTGGTGCCCGATGCCACTATAAGGCCGTATTGTGAAAGCTTACTCAGTCATCGGTCTATGTTTGAGAAGCGATTATGCCATGGAAAAGCGATAATCATGATCAAGAATTACGACATTCACAATGTTAAGACTCACTGGACCAGAATGCTATCATTAATCATTTTAATAGGATTTCAATATTTAAAATCTTAACAATGCGTCAAAAACATTAATTTACTTATAACTTGTTCTGAATGCGTTTTTTTTTGTATTTTTCAAGGAAGTATGACAACTGCATTTGATTATTTATCATTTTCTTATTGATTACCTGATTCGAGAAATAGAAATTATATAAAATTAAGCAGATAAGAGCGTTAGAAAAATTACTTAAACACTAAATAAACTTATCCAAACACGGGTGAAAAGTCAGTTGGTGACTTTTAACAAATCATTGTCTCACAAAGTTAGTACAAGATTTGAGGGCGAAAAGTAACTAAGTCAGTTATTTTTTCATTTTCCCTGAAAATATCAGTCATTCATTGACTGTAGTGAATTGACCTTAAGAGCTTTTATATTTCCTAACATATGAGACCATAAAATTAGAAATATCCCATACCGAAAGAAAGTTATGATTTTATTTTGTTTTTCAAAACTTTAAACCTTCATAACTCAAAACACCAAATGACCTAGTTAGTGACTTTTCGCTCTACGGCGACGATATTTCGATAAGTACAATAAGCCGGCAATGCATCATCAACACTGAAATAACAGTTGCAAAAAACGTATCAGTAGTTCGGTTCAATTAAGCAACCGCACTACTGATACGTCGAGCGACTCAGTAGTCCGGTTCAATTAAATATAACCGGACTACTGAGACTACATTAATTAGACGTACTCACCTATTGCGTCAATGATCTGGGATCAGATACCTATACTATTTTTGCCGTTCATCGGTTAATTTTCTTTTGTTTTTTCGTTTGTTACTCGACTGATATAGCTTCACGTCACCATCTTACTAGACTCTAATTACGGCTATGGAATTGAATCCCTAGGTTCCTACAATTATCCCTAATTTGGTATATGCGACAAAAATAATTTTGGACAGGACTATCATAATTATGAGATATTCTTCGTGGATGTAGGTAAAGCCCGTAGATGCTGATAATATTTCCATTCCAGGGTGACACAGGAGATCCAGCGGTCCACTTCAGCGGTATCAACCGAGGTGGAACACTGTTTGGCATCGCTCTGTTCTCTGGAACAGAGGAATGCTCCTCCAAGTCCAAGCCTGGGATATTTGCAAAGGTATAAGTTTGACTTTAAGAATAGTTACATGGGAACCTTCGTAATGAGCGATGTAGAATCCCTTATCCTTCGATGTGGGTACTGGGAACCCAACTTATCTAATCTGTGACCCAACTAACATTGGTGACAATGGAACAAATTCCTGTGACCAGGCATTTGAGACCCCACGCAAGGCTAGTCACGCGTTAAATTATTTAGTAGCTAACGTAAGAGATTAATTTAATGAGATAGACTATTACGCTACTAGGGGAGCCTGTGAACCTGCAGAACAGATCCTCAAACAATACCAACAGCGAACCCTCCGCCTATACCTGTGCCCAACGCACCCCCAGCGTGGGGATTATGGCATAACCTCCCAAATCCTCAATCCTCCTCATCCTCAACAGCCTATGTTGGTCCACTGCTGGACGCTGGCCTCCTTAATGATTAGAGCCAATAAAGTGCTCATCAGGAGAGGCCTATGTCCAGCAGTAGACATAGGCCTCCCCTGGTAAAGACATGTGATGTGTGTTGTGGTAAGGTTAGGTTTCATCATCATCACCATCATTTCCAACCTGGAATTAGCATCAGGTGTCGTTAAGATTGGTGTATTTGTGATTTATGCTTAATATAGATGGAAAGGGAGGACTTTGCCCTGCTGTAGGATCCTACAGGCTCTTAACAGGCAATAAATAATAATGCTTAGTATACCTACGTTTCAGGTATCCTATAGTAGAAGCTGGATTGACAAGATTTTAGAAGAAAACAAAGCAGAGAGCGCAGACAGTGAAGACAATACCATTCCACTAGACGTAGACTTTGGCAACCAACCACATAACCAAGTTTTACGATCTGATTACACAGATTCCTTCTGGAACACCATCGACAATGAACGCGAGCCACTGAACTGAACTGAGTTGATATTATAATGTTATTACAATATCCACATCATGAAATGTATTCTTTAAAGGGATATAATTCTAATCAGCCAACTGAATGTCATGCTTAGCAAATTATAATAATCCTAGTTTTATAATCGAAATGTATTTAGTAAGTAAATCTATAAGAAAAAAAATAAAATGAATGATGAACATTTCTTTTTTTAATATAGGTAGGTAAAGATATTAATGGCAATTGGGATAGAGGTTACCTACCTTAAAAGCTTATTATAACCTATCATCAACAAAGAACATTTTAAATTTGCTTCTTTATTTACATAGGCAATTAAGTACTTCTAAAGTTATTGAAATTACTTAGAACTAGTTAGCTAACTGCATTGTTGCAAACAATCTATATTTAGCTCACCTGATCCAACTAACAATAGGTAACCAATCAGAATAACGCGCTTGCCAGATGGAACCCTGAAAAATAAATAAATAATGCTGAACAATCCGCACAGCATTATCTAGCACCAAGCTAAGCAGAGCTTGTGTTATGGTGTAAAATGCAGGAAGAGAAACCAGCCAACTATAACAGAAATCCGAATTTATTGGGAACGGGTACATACAGTAGGTATTTGTCTAGTCGACAGATTGTAGGAAGAAGAGGTCGGTCGACTCAAGTTCAAATCGATTTAAAATATAGTTCGGTACAGCGCCTCCAGTGGCGGCTGTGCGAACTACGTAAGAAGCAAAGGATATCTATCAATATTTATTTGGAACCTGATGGGCATGCAGTGCATCCGTTAAGACACAGATGGCGCTGTGCGCTGTTTTTAACATAATGGTTAGGTACCTACTAGATAACTGATATAATATCTACTACACTACATAGATAGATATTTTTTAAAAACGACATAAAATGAATTAGCATATGGCGCAAAAAGACACCTCACTGCTCAGCAGAACCCGTGGGAGCAGCAACAGTATCCTCATAAATGCGATATCTATCAAATTGGATTGTCCTCTGATGTATTCAATACATCGGAGGACCCTACAAAATCCCTGTTTAATATGAAATACTAAACCTCTAGCCCTAAGCATATGTGTAGTGTACCTACTAACAAAGTAGACTAAGTTGTCTGAATAAAGATTTTTTTTAAATTATTATTAGCGCCATCTATTGAGTTCTAAGGAAACCTAACTAATTAAGTAAATAATAAGTTCATAAGACCAACTATTTAAGTACACAGTTTGAACAATACAATTAGGGCTTGCAAATATTCGAAAATTTTGATATTCGAATATTCGAATTTTTTTGGGGTACTATTCGAATATTCGAATATTATTCGAATAATAGAAACAAACTATATTATTATTAAAATCTCATGTTTTTTATTCTGTAATTAATTAATTAATTAAAATTAAAAATTGACAAAAGGTTGTAACGAGACTGTGCCGATTTACACGCACAATCAATCACACATTCTTAGTAAAAACAGTCTCAAAATTTAGGTGAGTTGGTATTTTAACAACATCCTAGTAACTAGTAGTTCTACGAACAGTAAACCTCGCGAGCACTAATTCTTTTCAACAATGAATTTACTCACAGAAAAACAGATATATTTCTGTGAATTTACTTAGATATTAGGTACTAAAGTTATTTAAAACGGGATATTTAGGTAGGTTTTTTTAATTCCTGTTTGTTTTTTGTAATTCCTGTTTGTTGGTAGGTATATAAATAAATCAGAGACGTTTAGTAGCATTAGCGCCATCTATACAATTGATTTCTTACTTTCGTAAGCTGGCAGGCATGCGTGGCCGTGCTACATAGTTCTCTCGAGGAGCTACAAACATGTTCTAATTGATGGCACTGTACTGTTTTATGTTCTCTTGCTGCATTTTGCGGAGCTATTCTGCTCGTCGTACCAAAAATCCTGATCAGATCTTTACCAAATTTTTATGAGAAGAATTAAAAACAACAACCTTTCAAAATGAAGAATTAAAAACAACAACCTTTCAAATAAAAATAATTATCGAAATCAGATGTCCTAAAGCCTAGATATTCTGAAGCCCCCTTTTTGCCTTTTTTGGAGGAAGTACGCCTTTAATCAAAAAACCCCGACGACAAAATATTCTATAAAATAATAGAATCTGCACACCAAGTTTCGTACCGATCGGTTGTGAAAATACGACCTGTAGAGGAGTACGGACATACTGATAGAATTGCTAATTTTGCTAGACTTGAAGGAGAGATTTTCGCTCACTTCGTTCGCTCGGTCAATAAAGCCGAAAGATTGTGAAATCTGATAAATTTAATCTTGATCTGTTCAGTACTACTGAACAGATCAAGATTAAATTTGGCGTACGTTTAGAGCAAAGTCTAACTTAGATAATAAATTATTCTGAAAATACGCGTGCGAAGCCGCGGGCAGAAGCTAGTCTACAATAAATTAACAAGAAATTAAACCAGATAGACAGGGTGCTTTCCGAAATACGATTACAGCGCCGTTAGCGATTACAACGTTATTTGGCGTTCCAAATTAGTTAGCACGATATTGACAGTTGAGTGCCATCATCAATTCGGAACACTTGTGAACGCGCTCACGGTCACGAGTCACGTGTCAAATGTCATATGTAGAGTAGGTAGTAGTACCTAATTGTTCTGTGAATGATAGTGTTAGTTTTGACAGATAAAACGTCACATTTGACAGAGCGCTCACAGTGATTTCAGTTTGTAGGATGGTCGGTGATATCGCAAAATGGCGCATGTAATGACGTCATCTATGACGGACGTCACACGGGACAACGTTGTTGCGCTCACAGTAATTTGGAACGCTTGTGAGCGCGCTATTGTCGATTTTAGTGTAACTCGGAATGCAGCCACAGATACACAGACAGACGTGTCACAATAGTGGTTTTACACTGGGAGCGCGCTTAGCTATCTTTCTATGTCTAAATCCACTCAGTATTCAGTATTTTTATTGCGAAACAAAAATATTACTTAAAGTAAGTATGAATGTACCCTGTCAGGTAGGGTATGGCAATATATCTTAATCTAGGACTTAAGAATAGACAAAGGACTAAGTTAAGTATTTTGTATTTTATACAAAATTAAGAGATCTTATATTATAAGTAACTATAATATTAAATGTTCTTAAAAGACTTTTAAGAACATTTAATATTATAGTCTCAGTTAGTTGGATAGTGTAGAAAGAGATGACCTCTACTTCAGTATTCAGTATTATAATTGCGAAACAAAAATATTTTGATTTGTAAGTATTAATGTACCTACCCTGTCAGGTAGGGTATGGCATTATAATCATATTTTCATATTTCATATTTATTTATTGCAATCACTGTGTACATTTTTAGGTCTTAGTATCTAGGTAATGTATTAGAGACACAATGGTACCCTAGCAGGGCGTGGCAATAGGTAGGTACTGAGAGTGGAGGTGGACCGGGTTTCTATAAGAATCTCAGGTTGGGTTTTAGCAGGAAAATATAATTCAATAACTTATGTTTTTAGTGAATATGTACGTTTTTATAAAATATTGTATAGGTTGCAATGTAAGTATTGATAACGCATTTTTATTAGTAGGTATTTTTATTTTATTATTTTTATTTTAATTTGTCGCTGAAGAAGTCATTTAAATCATAATAGCATTTATGTAAAAGGTATTGTTTTAATTTGGTTTCAAATATTTGGTCTTTTTCCTCGTCTTTTAGTGTATCCGGTATTTTATTATAAATTTTAGATGCCATGGCGTTTGGCCCAGAACTTCGCATTTTTAGTTTTGACTCGGGTAGTGTGATTTTGTGCTGATACCTAGACGGATAGCGTCGCGGTAGGTCAGCTGTTTTTTGGAAATATTTGGGATATTTTCGAATAAATTTGCAGCATTCTAATATATAAATACATGTCAGTGTTAGTATTTTTAGTTGACGAAAGTGGTCTTTGCAGCTCTCAGGGCTCTTTATATTGACTAAGATTCGGATACACGATTTTTAAAGAACAAAAAGATTTTGGACGTCAGTACTATTTCCCCAAAGTAGGATTCCGTATGAGAGCCAGGCAAAAGCGTAAGCATAATACGCCGAAACGGCAGTTTTGAGGTCTGTTGCCTTTCTAAGTTCTCTCAGAGCGTATGTGAAACTAGAGAGCTTTGTCTTAATTTTATTAATATGATCTTTCCAATTAACGTGCGTGTCAATATTTATTCCTAATAGCGAAAATGAATTTACACATTCTATTTTTATGTCGTGGTATAAGAAGTTTATGTCAAGGGGGTTTTTTGAAACGGTCGAAATTGCATTATTTTAGTCTTAGTATAATTAATGTCAAGGTTGTGGTCATTCATCCATTGTTCTACAGAGGTAAGTATGTCAGTTAATTTGAAATTGAAATTTATGTCATTATAAATAGTTGATGTCAAAATTGAAATATCGTCAGCGAATAGAATTGATGGTTCGCTAATTATTTTAGGAAGGTCATTGATATACAGGGTGGCCCATTCAAATCGGTCAGTATGGGAAAGTCTGAAACTGTAAGACATACGAAGATTTGTTCTTAGGAACCATGTCACCGATTTCGATAAAAAGAAAAACTGCATTCATACAATTAAAAAAAAAGTGTACCCAACTGGGGAATCGAACCCGGTTGTTTTGAAAAAATAAACTTACACTATTTCTATTCAGATATCGTTTGTGTAGGTCTTAAGCAGTAAATATCTCTAAGAAACATAATGTCTAAAATGAATAAAATGCATTTTTTTCACATACTTTAATTTATCATAGTAGGTGTTCAAAGTGACCACCGTCTTTTTCAATACAATATTCAACACGTCTAGGTAACGATTTTACTATTGCATTTTGTATCTTCATGTGGTGAATCTGCGTTAAAGTTGACTCTATGGCTACTTTTAGTTCTTCAACGTGTTATAGCTATTTTTGTACACTTCATCTTTAATGTAACCCCACAAAAAATAATCTAGAGGCGTTAAATCGGGCGATCTCGCCGGCCATTTGATCGGGCCGTTCGTACCAATCCACTTTCGCGGAAAGTTTTCATTTAAAAAGTCTTTTGCTATACGACTATTGTGAGCCGGTGCTCCATCCTGTTGAAAATAAAGTTGTTCTCTTATTTCTACTGCCATTTCTTCTACGGCCTCTAAAAGATCTTCTACTTGAATCTGTCCAAATGTCCATCATAAATTTTAAACATGAGTACCTTATTGTGAAGTAGGCCGACCCAGCAGTTAAATGAGAATCTAACTTGACGGCGTCCTTCGTGCACTCGTAAGGGATTTTCTCGACTCCAATAGTGATGATTCTTACGATTGTACATTCCGTTATTGGAAAATTGAGTTTCATCAGAAAATATTACGTAGTTTAAAAAATGTCTGTCTAGGCCCATTCTCTCTTTTATCCAATTGCAAAATTCAAGTCGTCTGATATCATCTCCTGCATGTAAGGCCTGCACCCAATGTCCATTCTTGTAGCACTTGTATTTGTGTTTCTTTAGGGTTCTTTGAATGTGTGTTCGTGAAATTTCAGGAATATCACGACTTGCATTACGGGTGGAGGCATCTGGTGTTGCTTCAAAATAGGTTAAAATGTTCATTTCCATGTTTTCATCACATTTTCTTGGTTTTACTTTAATTGGCTTTTTAAAACTTCCGTAAGTCTTCAAATTGTGCACAACTTTGATGAATACGGGTAATATCTTACGGGTAGGTAAAATACGTGTCGGATATTTGATATGGTACCAATGTAGTGCACGGGAGCAATTTTTATCGTTTTTAAAGTAAGCTTCCAATAAATCAAAGTGCTCAGAATTTGTAAAACGCATTTTCCCAACCACACAGCGAACGACACAAAAAAAAATACCGAAGCATTGATTTTAATTTTCAGTTCCCGCCTAAACATTTGACACTCAAGTTTTTTTTTCTTTTTTTTTGTATCGCTATTCGGCCAGTCACACCGACACGTTCCATTTTCAAATGAGGTTTAACACGTCTCTGTATCTACAACATCTACATACTTACTTTAAGTGGGCTTTTCAATTGATTGTTAGTGTTTGATTAATAGAAGTAAGCAGTTGCAATAATAGATAATAATATTACTGTAGATAACAAAACTTCCTTAAACGTTTAATGCAATGCCAATGCCACATCATGATACATAACACGGTGTATGTAACAAGTAGAGAGGTAAAAACAACCATAGAGACAATTTTACATGCCTGAACTTGCTGAATATTGTAACGGTGGTCACTTTGAACACCTACTATGATAAATTAAAGTATGTGAAAAAAATGCATTTTATTCATTTTAGACATTATGTTTCTTAGAGATATTTACTGCTTAAGACCTACACAAACGATATCTGAATAGAAATAGTGTAAGTTTATTTTTTCAAAACAACCGGGTTCGATTCCCCAGTTGGGTACACTTTTTTTTTAATTGTATGAATGCAGTTTTTCTTTTTATCGAAATCGGTGACATGGTTCCTAAGAGCAAATCTTCGTATGTCTTACAGTTTCAGACTTTCCCATACTGACCGATTTGAATGGGCCACCCTGTATAGTAGAAAAAGTATACATCCTAACACGCTTCCTTGGGGAATTGAAGCTTTTATTTTTATGGGAGCTGATTTTATTTTACTTAAAATGCCGGTTTTATTATCGAAATGTTCTAGTACTGGACGCGATTGGTCAAGTATGACTTAAACCAGTCGTGCGCTATTCCTCGTATACCTATTCCATTTAATTTGTCGAGTCAAATCAAATCAAATCATTTATTTGCAGAAAACGGGTTACAAGTTGGTATGCTTATTTTAAAATGTCCCTTGCGATGACTTACCAGCTAGACAGCTTTGGTGTGCAAAATTATTTATTAAGAGCAACAAATCGGCATGCAGATGGGAAAATTAATGAAAATAATATCAAAACATTCAAACGTTTAGTAAGTAGGTATTACAGATAACATATCCATAGAAATAACAAAAAGCAGAGCAATTAGCAAATTTCAATTTATTTAAGTCAATTACAAATGTCATATTACAATTTTATGTCAAACTTATAAAATTTTAATGTTAGAGTCCGTGAAAAATTCATTGATATGATAGTAGCATTTTAATGTCAATATCTTAAATATTTTTTTCTTAAGCATAATAAGGCTTAACTCCCATAGAGCAGCTGGTAGTTTATTGAATATTTTTGGAGCTATTCCAGAAAAGTTTTTACGATATAGAGCTGTGTGCCCTCCGTTTGAGCAAAGGCGGCTCAGGTCACGTCTGCTCCGTGAATGAGTAGGTTTTTGGTAGAGCTCTTGATTAGACTTAACAAACAGAGCCATTTCAAATATAAAAAGGGATGGTACTGTTAATATTTTTAAAGTTACAAAGTGGGATTTGCAGCTGTCAATGCTCGTTAAGCCTTGTATTGCTCTGATGCACCTTTTTTGTGCCTTAAATATTATTTCCCTATCTTTGCAGTTGCCCCAAAATATAATTCCGTAGCGTAATTTCGATGATACGTAGCTATGGTATACCGTTTTAAGAGCATCTAGACCGACGACTTTGCGTAGTTTAAAAAGCATGTACGCATACTTGCTAAGAGCCTTACAAATTTCGTCGGCTTGAAAGCTCCAATTTATATTTCTGTCTGTCTCGAGTCCTAGAAATTTAGTATGTACAGTACTCTCTACAACCTGGTCTTTGTACTTTATTTGCAAAAAAGGTTCTGGAAGGCGTTGCGAGAAATGCATTATTTTGGTTTACAATTAAATTATTTCTATCTAGCCAATCGATCACTTGACTAAGAGCGTCATTTATTTCACTTTCGTTCGTCAGAGAATTTGTACATTTAATTAGAAGAGTAGGTACTATCATCGGCGAAAAGGGTCATTGGATATTTAGTACATGATGGGAGATCGTTTATATATGTAAGGAAGAGTAGCGGTCCTAAGATACTCCCCTGTGGGACACCATATTCCACAGTTCTAGGCCCTGACAGGTACTTCAATTCTCTTTTTGAAATAGGGCATACTGAGCTGATCTCTGTAAATTGTTGCCGGCTGCTAAGGTACGATTTTAATAGATTTAGCGTGTTTCCTCTTACGCCGTAATGGAAAAGTTTGTTTAGCAGGATTTTGTGGTCAACATAGTCAAAAGCTTTTGTCATGTCCATATAAACAGCACAATTGGGCGTTCTCTCGTCCATGGTTTCGACAACTTTGCTCAATAAATCAAAGATAGCTACGTTTATGGATTTGTTTTTTCTAAACCCGTTTTGTTCTTTGGCAAGAATGTTATACTTTTCCATGAAAGAGTAAAGGTTATTATAGATATGCTTTTCAAATATCTTTGAAAATATTGATACTAAAGCTATGGGACGGTAGTTTTTCATATCATCCTTTTTTCCTTTTTTCTCGAAAACGGGCTTAACTACTACAGGTTTAAGGCTGTCGGGATAGACACCATGAAGAATGCAGAGATTTATAATGTAACTAATGTGATTCGATATTGATTTCCGGACCAGCTTAATCACCTGAGTCGAAATTTCGTCGTACCCAGTGCTCTTTTTATTCTTTAATGTTTTTTTTGATAACATTTTCCACCTCTTGGGGAATAGTCGGGGGCATATAAATAGAATTTATAATTCCTTTTATTAGATTTATGTCAGAAGATGAGTTAACATTGGTCGGTTTAATTTCGTCAATAAAAATTTATCTTAACCTAGGACTTAAGATAAGGACTAAATTAAGTATTTTGTACTTCAACGCAGAAAGACCGCTAAAGACATTATATAATTTTAGCCATATGGAAGACCAAAATGATCAAACTTCATGTGATTAAGAAATACAGGGTGTTAGTGTAAACAGTCTTATCCTTGAAACCAGAGGTTCAGAATCATGAGCAAAGTCCAAAACCGATGAAAAAACTATTTTTTTTTTCATAATTTAAAAAGAAACCTCATATATCATAAACGCGCACTCGTCCGTCAGTCACAGCCCGCCTGCTAGGTAGTGAGCACGTCACGACGCGTTCCGTGCTAATTTGTGATGTGCCGATTTGTTCGCGTATTGTGTTAAGTAGAGAAGTGACGATGTCGTTCACAAATGAACAGTGGACTGAAATGGTGCGACTCTATGCCATCGCTGGTTACAACATGAACTTGCCTCGTACGATGTACGCAGAGCGGTTCCCAGAACAACGTATTCCAAGCCGGGAAACGATCCTAGCGGCTACACAAAGGCTACGTGCCTACGGCCAGTTCACCGTAAGTCCTACCTACTTTAGCCTACTTACTGGCAAATGTGTTAGAGTAGCTATTTTTGCCTGTCCTAAGCCAGGAAAAGTATGAAGGGAAAGTTCCATCACAAGTTGTAGGTACCTACAATTCGAGTGGTTTCGATACCTACACCACCGGCCGGCTACAGGCGAGAGCGGGGCGGCGGCGCGGCGTGATAAGGTCACTAGGGTGTCCATGAAATCACGTAGGATAGCAGAGAAATGAATTATGAAATTCCATCGAAACTAATTGACTTTAATTTATTTATTAACAATAACTTGTATCGTCATATTTTAGCGGTGTACACACGTGGTTTCAAGGATAAGACTGTTTACACTAACACACCTGTATTGTATTTAGGGCTTGCATTCGAATATTCGAATAATTCGAATGTTAATTCAGTTCGAATATTCGAATACTGAAATTGCAATATTCGAATATTCGATTCAAATCAATAACACCAATTTCAGAACTCCGATGTGCATAAAATGCCACTTATATAAGTCCGCGAGATATATCCATACAAGTTTACGTCGTTCTGGTTAAGGCGGTACCCTACCTCGTTATTGTGTGAAGAGGATAGGCATAGGATTTCGCGTTCACAGGAGCGGGACAGAGCAAAGCGGCGTAAGCCCAAAAATCAAGTTTTTAGTAGTTATTTGCTCCCCACAAACATTAGAATAGTTAATTGAAAAAAAGGCAACATATAAAATGTTCTTTATACTTAGTTCAATTACTATGCTTAATCTCAAGATCGTATCATCTGTATTCTCTGTCTGTTGTATCGTAGCTCCCAAGCGGATGAACCGATTTTCGTTTAGTTTTTTTTTGTGTCATAGACAATTTTAGCCCGAGTGTTCTTAGCCATGTTTCATGAAAATCTGTTCAGCCAATAAACGTCAGCGAGTTTCTTAAAATTTTAATTTTGTCTTGTATTTGTTTTTGTTAGACGTGCCACACCTGTTCGTTCTATTCGAGTTCTGAATGAAATGAAACGTGATATCAAACGTCACAGTCAGCTGCCCAACAGCTGTCATTTAGGCCGTCCAACTTGTCAAAATGTCAATCGAATAGGTTATGTTTAGATAGAGGAAAAAGGTAGTTTTTTGAATAATTTTGTACTTTTCTAACATGATATTCACGAAAAAACGACAGAAAATGCTAATCAAATGATAATACGAGTGTAAAATGAGCAATAGCCGGTGTTTTTGTGTGACAGTCAGTCTATTTTCGGTGTAGGTATTTAGGGCGAATTGTGTCCAAAGGTGAAGGTTTTGGATGTGATTTCGCTATTTGATCGGTTCAGGCTGACCCTCTCGCGTCGCGGGCTCCTGCTATGGACGATCTGAAGCTCCGGGCCGGCGAGAAACTCGAAGCATTACACGTAAGCACTCCTACCAACTTCTGCTACCCTGGTACTTTCGCGCGAAAGTGGCTCGGTTATTGACGTCAGTTTTTTAGCAACAACAAAATAAAGTTCAATTTTGTTTGAAAACTTTAGTAGATGTTATTTGTATGACAATGGGATGTCATTGCTCCACTTTGGTTCCATGACCTTGGGTTTACATAATTGCATAATTACCCATTTATTTTGAAAGGTAAATAAAGCAAACTGATTGGTTTCCTGTTGGAATTCTAGACTGCTGCTGTGACGGCTGCTGGTAATGGCAAGTCCAAAGTTCAAGATGTGTACAATAATACTTCTGAAGGCTTCCAAAAGGTAAATACCCCACTTTAGTTTTTGTTTCTTACTCTTAAAAGTAATATTTTGGTTAGAAATCATTAATATTGAGCCCCTCTAGCATGTGGAAAATTTTGTATATTGTATGAATTTATTAATGGTTGCTGAATTAAAAAATTAAAGCTTATTCTGATATCATAATCTGTTCTACCCTAGACAAGGCCTTGTCTAGTCTTCACGCTAAGCCTGCTGGTAAATAATACAACACTAGTAGTTCTACGCACAGTAGACTTTACGAGAACTTTTGTTTAACAATTAATTTACTTATCACCACTCGCACTCAAAAACGGTCAAAATCAGGTTTTGCTTACATGAATAAAGAATAATATTTAACTTGTTGAAAAAAGTAATAAGAATTCAGAACAATACAAACTTCATAAAAAAAAAATTGGTTGTCTGTAAAGTCGGTATACTGATGATAGTTGAACGTGACAACGCAGACGCATCGCTCACTCAAGTAGGAGAGAGACGGATGTCGAGCACTCTCGCTTGCACTTCAAGCCTTACATGGAACGCCTCAGAGCGAGGTAACGCCGCATGCGAGGTAACGCCGCATGACGTCATGTTTTTTCGTGCGTGCAGTCGGCTCTATCGAATTATAAGACGTTGTCACGTCAAAAAAGATTGTCCATTCATGGTTTGAAAGAGGTTCAAAGTATTTATCCCTTAAAGGTTGTTGACCAAAATGAGTTTCTGACATTCGACCTCGTGATGCTCGTGACGCTCGTGACGTTAATATCGGCACGTCAAACAAAAATCGTTTTGTCCAGGCTGGGCTATGGTACTCTCAAAGTACTATGTGGCGGGGCATGTTCTAATAGGTGGCGCTGTACTGTAATGTCCTCTCTTGTATATTACTGCATTTTGCGGAGCTATTTGTATCTATTGCTTGTCATGCCGAAAATCCTCATCAGATCTTTAGCAAATTTTTATGAGAACAATTTAAAATGACTATCTTTTTTTGAAGGAAGTACTTACACCTTTAATCAAAAATCCCCGTTGAGAAAAATTTATTAATTAAAATTCTGTCAAATCGTAGAATCTGTACACCAAGTTTCCATAGGTAGAGGGCCAGTTTCCATAGATCATAGACAGAAAAACAAAGGAGATCAGGAAAACAACCAAAATCATGGTGTCAGAAGCATCTTAACACGTTGAATTATAGCATTGCAACATGTATTCGAGATGTGTGTATTGATTGTTTCACATAAGCTCTCCTCTTTCTGAACAAAAAATTAGCATCGGCATAAAGCCTGTGTTCATTACCTTATAAATACCAACTTCACACTGTCACCTTACATGCACGACTAGTCTTTACATACACATCCCCACTAATGCGCTATCACGGTAGATGATGCGATTACTGCTAGTTAGGCCTCCTACCAACTTCTGGTATCCTGGTTGCAAAAGGTAGCTTAGCAAAAGTCAGTTCATTTAATTTATATGTACCAGATCAAAGAAATCTTCCTGGAGCTATGGCACCACGAGCTGATAACGGAGGGGCGGGCGCGCGTGGCCGCCTGGACGCGGGAGACTGCGCAGAGGATCCGCGAGGGCGCGCCACCGCTGTCTCCCCTACAGCTATACGAGGATCTGAGAGCTATGTTCAATGATCGAGGTATGTACCCTTGTAGACAGTATAGTGAAGACACAATAGCAGAAGATCAAAAGAGATGTGGCTCGCAGCTGATAATCGTTATCAGTTATCATCATCATCTCTCTTAAAATATAGTACCTATGTAGTATGTTTCAGTACTTATGTATTTTTATATAACTATGGACTTGTCCGAAAATAAAGAATTATTATTATTATTATAAGTGATAACGGAAGGGCAGGCGCAGTTGTATGAGGATCTGAGGGCTATGGATAGTGATCGAGGTACGAGGTGGTAATTATGTAGCCTTTGCTGTCATGATTCTGCAATGCGACCAGTAGGACCGCGTCGTCGCTGGGATACGCGTAGTAGCCGTGTGGGTTGACGGTGGTCAGTCCCTTGGCAGCCGCGGTATTAGAATCGACCGCTCCAATTCAGTCTGTGGATGTCGTTAACCCTTGATCACTGACGTACGAATGACATTGGTTTGAAAGGTGACTTAAAGAATCTATTGCCGTTTGAAACGTGCTGTTGCATATGAATACAGGCACATGAGGCCTACCACCGGTTGACTGGCGGGGGCCATCGAAGAGCGGCTACTTCAACTTAAGCGCTTTAATAACGCCCTTTTATGAAGTTTATCTCAAACAAAACAACCAAAAAACAAAAAAATCTCTAGATTATGTGTGAAATGCCCAGCGTAATTAAGCAAATTTATTTATATTCCAGTGTGGCGCCGAAGCATGATAATCTTCACCTGCGGCGTACTGGTCGGCGGGGGCTGCGGCGTGCTGCTCGGGCTTCGCGCGGCTACCTTCAGCGCCGGCCGGGGGCCGCACGCCCGGGCGTTGCATACACAGCCCGACCAAAGCGTTATCATGGTCGATGACGCGGTAACAGCAAGTAAGGCTCCCTACCAACTTCTGCTACCCTGGTACTTTCGCGTAGTTATTAATCAAATAAAGTTTAGTTCTGTTTCAAAAATTAAGTTTATTTCTGATAGATGACAAATATGACAATATTCTGTTGCACATTCCAGGCGCAGGTATGGGCGAAGTCCTAATCCGAGTCCAGGCCTTCAGTGCCTGTCCGTGCGACCGGCGTGTCCTGCGAGGGAGGGGCCAGACCCTCAGGGCGCTCCTGCATCACCAGTACCTCACGCTGGGACGGGGGTTTGCAGGTAAATAGATAGATAAATAAAGCTCCACAAACCATACAGCGTCATCTAGCCAAAGTAAGCAGAGCTTGTGTTATTATGAGTACTAGATAATTGATATACATCCTACTAATATCATAAAGCAGAATGTTTGTGAAATCTGAATTTTTGCTACCTAGGATCTCCAAAACTACTGAACAGATCAAGATGAAATTTAGCGTACGTTTAGAGCAAAGCCTAACTTAGATAATAACTTTCTAATTCCGTGGATAATAGGCTACTTATTATACCGAAAATACGCGTGCGAAGCCGCGGTCAGAAGCTAGCACATAATACATTACATAACTCCCAGAGCATCTGATAATTTACTCATGAATGTGCCCAGAAACAACACTAGTTTCTTGTTTCGATGTTTATGAATCTATGTATTGTTGTCAGGTGTGGTGCTGGACATAGGTCACGGGGTCAGTGACCTTGAGCTAGGAGACGAGGTGTGGGGCTGTGTCAGTGAATGGAGTGGGGGGGCTGCCACGGAGCTCCTTACTATCAGAAGGTAAGAGAAATTATATTAATTTTGAAGCGTAATGGTGGTATGACAGATTGCTGCTGCGGGATTTATGTTGAATGAAACAAAAGATGTGAGTCAGGTATCAGAACAGTCCCAATCACAACACAACCTGTGTGGTCTTCTTGGGAAGTACATGTCTCTTTCTAATAGTCCTTAAAAGGAGACAAAAGCAGTATCCATTTGTATTTAATGAACACGAGGCTATAAAAAGTTTGTTGGGTCTGCGATTATAATTTCACTCATCATCTACTACACTAAGTGCCATGTTAAACGATATTCAAATCAAATTGTTTATTTCTGACACAGTAAAATGTCTACTATAAAAAAAAATGTTTAAATGTTTACAATATTGAGTCCGCAGGATCCGGAACTAGCTTAAGCTGTATTACAAGACCCAAGGCTTCTTTTAATAATTAACATAAATTGTGTCTTTAATTGACTATACAGGGTGGAATTTTGTAATGCCACCTGGAGGGAAAGTACTCTTAATACTGTAGATAGAAAATTTTACTAAAAGAAAACATTCCTTTATTTTTGAAAAGAAAGAAAACTGCATTCAAAGATTTTCGAAAATTCGCTTGCCACACCCGGGAATCGAACCGACTGAAATTTGTAAAAATTACACCCTGTACTTTTATTGCATAGATCGTTAGGGTCAATAATAAGGATGAAATCTCTCTATCAAACTTAATAAATTAAATGAAAGGAAAACCATGAAATCTTAAATTATAAATTGAATGGGTCAAGTTAAGCACTTTAACTTAAAGACCCATCTGTTTACGTGTTCTTCTATCTTAAAATACTGGATCTCTTAAAAAATGAGTTAAATGGTTTCCCCTAGGCGGAGCGAAACCAAATAATTCTACAGCAAGATGGTGCTCCAGCCCATAACAGCAGAATCACTACTGCCTACATTAATAACCATTTTAATACCTGGTTTGGTACCAACGGCACAATTAGATGGCCTGCGAGATCACCAGATCTCACCCCTTTAGATTTTTTTTTTGTGGGGATATGTAAAAAATCTGATTTACATGAAATCTTATGCGAATGTAAACGAGTTGAGAGTTGAAGTTCAGAATACGATTTATAATATTCACCACAACACGTTATTAAAAGTTACTAGAAATGAATACATAAAGAAGAATAAATTTGTGTATCCAAGAAAATGGAGCCCATTTGAGCAACTAATTAGTAGTTATGATTGACCCGACCGATCTATGCAATAAAAATACAGGGTGTAATTTTTAAAGATTTTAGTCGGTTCGATTCCCGGGTGTGGCAAGCAAATTTTCGAAAATCTTTGAATGCAGTTTTCTTTCTTGTATTAAGAGTACTTTCCCTCCAGGTGGCATTACAAAATTCCACCCTGTATATAATGTTCTATAAAAACTAATACTTAATGAAAAAAAACTTATGAAGTAGGTAATAATATTCAAATTTGCTAAACCAAACAAAATATTTCTAAACTGCCTGAATAAAAATATAAATGCTTTAAATAATAAAGTACCTACTTAGTAGTTTGTAAAAAGCAAAGAACCAAATTAAATTTAACCTCTCAAAATTTTAATAGAATACAATTACAATACAAATACATAAAAAGTACACAGTTAGTAAATAACATCGAGTACATACCCAATAGAGAGGAAGTGTGGTCGTTCGAATTTCAAAACTCATCAGTGATTTGTCACGTATAAATGTCTATCATACTAGTGTGGTGCTGATTATATTAAATTATGTATCGATATTCCCGATCTACTTATCTAGAAGTACCTAATGAGAATGTATCAATTTGATTGAGTTATCATTGATCAGTGTGAGTTTTATAAAATACTCCGGGCATATTATTTAATCGGGATAAAAATGTATCAGTATCATTATTAAGGCATTAAAAACTTATTGTATGCAAACTGTATGTGTAGGTATATAATTCGATTTTCACATAGAGACAATACAGAAATTTGTAATTAAATTTCAATCAAATATAACAATGCCACACTAGTAGTTACGTATTTGATTTGTTTGCTTTAAAAAATTATAAATTCACTATCGTTGAGATAAATAATTTTCCCGATTCTCATAGTTTTGTTTAACATTGACTATCGATATCGATAAAAATATATGCTTGCCCAACTGGGGTGTGATGCTCGACTTTGAGTCGGCCAATCGGAGCGCAGCGGTCGCCGCAGTGATTTGGCGGAATTGTTGTCTAAACAAAAAAAATAATATTTCCTCTCTATTGGGTATGTGCTCGATAAGTTAACGGACTTGCTCCCCTGCACTCAAGACCGCCAGATGCAAAACCCTCCTGGCGACCACTTCCCCGGGAACTGCTGGAACTCCCCAATGACGCTCTCACTCAAGAAGACCATCGCAGCCAGTCGGCTAACGAACAGCTTATGAGAGACCAGGTCTTTCAAAGCGAAAACACATGATTCGAGTGAAGTCTCACTCGACGTTGAAGCCAGAAGAAAGAACTTAAGTTCGATTCTTATCCTCATTTCACTAAACGAAATGTTGAAGACCCCTGATGATGTGCTCGATTGTAAATAAATACGTAAATTTACTATTTGTCTAAAGTTTTTTTAATTTGGTCGTATTTATTCGCAGTACAAGAGTATCCAAACGTCCTGTACACGTGAGCGCCGACGGAGCCGCCGCGCTGGCGTGGAGCGGCGCCGGAGCCCTGCTCGCGTTGCAGCGGCTGAGGCTCACGCCCAACAACTGCAAGGGGAAACGGTAAGTCACACCAGCTCTACCACAGATGTGCAGCGATAATTTAGCTGCCGACCAGTGCAAGAATTTTGTGAATTGGACTACTAGTCCCGAAGATTTCTCATTATGAACAAACTAGTTTATGCCCGCGGCTTCGCACGCGTTGTTTCTATGGAAACGTTTAAAAGTGATTTCTATCCCATGGGAACTGATTTATGGGATAAAAAATACCCTATGATTCCAAGATTAGAATTACCAGTATGCCCGATTCTTTCAGTAGTTTTGGCGTGAAGAGGTAACAAACATACATCCATCCAAACTTTCGCATAACTGTCGACTTGACGTATTTGTGTGAAAATTGTTAATTACCGTGTAGAGTGGCGATCTGTGGCGCGGCGAGCGGCGAGGGCTGCGTGCTCGTGCAGCTGCTGAGCAGCTGGGGCGCGCACCTCACCGTGTGCGCGCCGCGGCACGCCGCCACCACGCTCGTTGAACGAGGTAAAGTCCTGTCGACGTTCACCTTTCTGGGCCTGGAAAAAATACATAATATAATGGTGCTCCCACACTACTGTTAGAAAATGTTTGTAACATCTAACACTATAACATTTAGTAACAAATGTTACAAATTGTTATATTTTGTTAGAAAATGTTAGATGTTACAAGTGCTCCTACACTGACGGAAAATGTTTACTAACATTTTATAACATTTTTGGCTCGCAGTTTGGCTTTGCGTTCTGAGGTGTCTACATGAAAATGGAAGAAGATTTGCTCATTGGAATAGCTTTTATTTTTTGTTTAAAAAAAAAACAAAATAAGATAACAAATGTTTTATTTTGTTATAAAATGTTTACTAACATTGTCTAACATGAAAACATTTTATAACATTTGTGATCAAATGTTTGTAAACAAATGTTTACTAACATTAGTTAACATTTTCTAACAGCAGTGTGGGAGCACCATTAGATTCTAGCTGCCCTTGTCGTCTACGGAAAATTCGACTAAAACAATTCGTCTAATACAATTCGACTAAAACAGTTAGACTAAAACACAATTCGACAAAACATTTCGACTAATGACAATTCGACTAAAGCAATTCGACCTTGAGTTGACCCGACTTGTGGCCTACAAGTCGGGTCTTGTGGCCTACATTCGTGGCGACTCTGTGACTGAAAGGGTGTGTATATGTATAATTGCACCCAGCCAGAGCCATGTGTTGACACAAAATTTTTCGTTGGTTAAATGAATTGTTTTAGTCGTTAGTCGAATTGTTACTATAGTTCGACCGAAACCGCTATACCGCTCCTGAGGTATGCGCGCGGCGAGATGGGGGGGAAGTATCGGCCGCTCCGATCTATCAGTCTGCCGTCAACGCTCACGGCAGGAGGTCGCATTTGTACCGGACGGTCTATGTCAGATACACATGAGATAAATATCCAAAGATGGGTCGAGCGCTATCTCGTGATGTCAAGGCCATAATTTTTAAAGTGGCCGAATATTTTAAGAAAAGAAAAGCAGACAGAGAGAGCTTTGAATATAAAAGTGATGCAAATATTGCCAAAATCGTGGCAGACGCTACGGGGTACTGCGAAAAAACCGCAAGAAATGTGATAAAAGAGGGCAATTCATCAACTGAAAATTTGGGCCGATTGAAATTTAATTCGCCAAAACAACCAAAAACTATAAAGAAAAAACATGTTGTTGGTGATTTTGATTTAGAAGTTATCAGAAGAAAAATTCATCAGTTTTATGAATTTGAAAAAAGAGTGCCAAGTGTCTGTAAGTTACTTTCACGAGAATTTCTAAGGAGCCTCTTACACATAATAGGTTACTGTTTCAAAAAATGCAAATCGAAGAGACATCTCCTTATAGAGCAGCCTAATATTGTAGTGTGGCGGAAAAAATACTTAACACAAATCAGAAATTACAGAACGCAAAACCGCAACATATATTTCCTTGATGAAACATACATTAACGCCAGTCACCATGTAAGCAAATGTTGGCAATCATCGTCCGAACCTGGAATTCATGCTGATATTGGAAAAGGACGGCGTTTGGTAATTCTTCACGCTGGATGTCGAAATGGCTTGGTTGATGGTGCATTGACGATATTCAAATCAGATGCTAAGACCGGCGACTATCATGGAGACATGAACGGGCCTACTTTTTATAAGTGGGTAGATGAAAAGTTAAAAGATAAATTGCTTCCGAATTCTGTAGTTGTCTTGGACAACGCGTCTTACCACAGCGTTCAGGTTGACAAGAAGCCAACCATAGCAAGCCTCAAAACTGAAATGCAGAACTGGTTACGGCGCCACAATGTTGAATTTTCGGAAGCTATGACAAAATCTCAACTGCAACTTCTTATCGATAATACACAAAAAGAGCCCGTGTACAGAATTGATGAACTCCTGAAAGCCAATGGACATACTGTTCTACGATTACCGCCGTACCATCCGGATTTGAATCCCATAGAGTTAGTCTGGGCTGATATTAAAAACAATATAGCCCATAACCATATTAACTCTTCTCTAGATGAAAAGATAAACTTATTGAATACATTGTTTTCGGAGTTCACGGCGGAAAAATGGCAGAAATGTGATGATCATGTCCAAAAAAATTAAAACAATTACTGGGATCGCGATAGTAGATTTGATATTATTATCGATCCATTAATTATAAATTTGCAGAACGACTCTGATTCAAATTCCGATGGCGAAACGGAAGATAAAGTTGAAGCAGAAGCTCTGTCAGAATATCTGTAGATAATTTAGTTATAAAAAAATATAAACATAATATATAAAACAAAAATATTGTTTATATTGGTACGATATCGTAAGATATATCCGACAATATCGATCTCATGTGTATTCTTGCTCTTTTTTCCTCGGCCCCCACTTCGCCGCACTTTCTTAGGGAGCGGTATAGCGGTTTCGGTCGAACTATAGTTGAAATGTTTTTAGTCGAATTGTGTTTTAGTCGAATTGTTTTAGTCGAATTTTCCGCTAAGCGCCCTTGTACCTCTGTCAGATACCTGTGTTTTTGAGCCGAAACAAAATCGGAGAGCGCATCTCTTTCTACACTATCCAAATTGAGCGAGAAACCCAGACAGCTGACGCGCTAACCGATGTAAAACAACTAGGTAGGAGACTGTAGCTCATGTGTAACCAGGCTGGTATTTTGAAATAATCCCGATACAAACTGAGATGCCGTATCTCTGCCTTATATTCGCATTCGAGATAGTATTGGTTGTTTTTACCAACTCTCCTCTCCGTCTTGGTTGAAGCGGGTGTAGTTTAAAGCGGTTTGTGCCGTGATAGAGACCGAGAAAGGAGAAAGGACTCACGTTGCGGTCTGTAGGTCTCTGTCTCGCACGTGAACCATTCAAGAGAAACTCGCTTAGCAAACTGTTTTTACGGACTCTCTCGCTCAGTTTTTGTATAGATTTGACGGTTTTGCTCAGTGTGTCAAGTGTAAAAGTCAATTAAAACTCTCATGACGCCTTTGCTCATCAAGCCTCTCATAAAGCCGACTAATTAAATAATTGTGTTTCATACAGGTGCCCACGAATTCGTAGACATAGTGAAATCCAAAGACAGCGTGCCATGCGAGTGGCTGGCCCTCGAAGGGCACGCCCTGACCCGCGGGCCCTGGGACGCGCTCGTGACCTGCGAGCCGGCCATCGTGCCCGCCGCCTCCTGCAACGCGCCCGCGCTACTCAAGTAACTACATACATATATCTGTAGGGGAAAAGGGGGACCCAATACCCCCTTTGGTTCGCTGGGAGGGGGGGCACGATTGATGAAGTTCAAGGTTTTTTTAATAGACACTAAGAAAAGAAGGCCACACCTTAGCTAAACACTTAGCTCGCCGTCCACTACAGGTTACAGTGCATTTGTTTTGTTACAAAAGGGGCGCCAGCCCCCCAGCTCGTGGTGAAGTACCTATCCTATAGGTACCTACTATAATGTAGGTTAGCATTACGAGTAGTAGTAAGTTCTATCTAATCTATGTCATTGTGCAGGCATAGCACTTTTAGTTTACTCTATCCAGTCAATATACAACCATGAACAAATAAGGTTCTTTCCTTTGACACCCTTCAAAACAACCCTTTAAGTTACAACACTTCAGTGGCATCTAATTTGATGATTTTCTATCGATCGTTCTGACCTATTGAACTTGTCACACGTTTTCTCTAATATCTCTTATCGACAGTTTTGTTGTCTTTCTAATAAATCATCTCTTTCCTCAGAGCGACGGCGGGTCGCGGCTGTGCGCTGGACCTGCGCACTCGGCCGCTCCTGACGGACCAGCTGCCTGCGCCCGCGGCCCTCGTCTTCGCAGCCTCCTTCTATACCTACAGACTGCTCAGGGTGAGTCTAGTATAGTTCAGTATGACTCAGAGTGAGTCTAGTCTAGTTCAGTATGACTCATAGTGAATCTAGTCTAGTTCAGTATGACTCGGAGTGAATCTAGTCTAGTTCAGTATGACTCAGAGTGGGTCTAGTTCAGTATGACTCGGAGTGAGTCTAGTCTAGTTCAGTACGACTCAGAGTGAGTCTAGTCTAGTTCAGTACGACTCAAAGTGAGTCTAGAAGAGTATGACTCAGAGTGAGTCTAGTCTAGTTCAGTATGACTTGGAGTGAGTCTAGTCTAATTCAGATAACTCAAAGTGAGGCGACAACGACGCGCAGAATTGCTTCGATGGCGATTAAAATGATAATAGTAGGTTTTAAAATATCTTACGGGATTACAAAATCCTGAGGATTCTAGTAAGTTCCGCGCTTCACTTGCATCATCATCATCATCATCAGCCTATATTAGTCCACTCGCATGTTATACTGAAAATATAAATTGATAAATGCGAAAGTATGGATGGATGTTTGTTACCTCTTCACGCCAAAACTACTGAACGGATCAAGCTGAAAACTCGAATTCTACTTCGATTTTGCATTCAGGTAGTTTTAAGGAATCGAGCATAGGCTTTTTATCCTATAAAACAGTTCCCATGGGATAGAAATAACTAAGGCAAAACTAGTCACACTAATATTATAAATGCGAAAGTTTCGATGGACGTATAGATGGTTGGATGGTTGTTACCTCTTCACGCCAAAACTACTGAACGGATCGGGCTAAAATTTTGCATACAGGTAATTGTAATCCTGGAATCAAACATAGGCTACTTTTTATCCCATAAATCAGTTCCCATGGGATAGAAATCACCTTTAAACATTTCCATAGAAACAACGCTTGCGAAGCCGCGGGTATAAACTAGTTTATAATAAATATTGATTGAATGTAACATGTATGTTATTTGCAGTGGATAGTGGGCTGCGGAACGCACACAGACTGGCTGGAAGACAAGTACCGGATGAGAGAGGGACTCGAGATACTGACGCAGCTCGTCAACTCCGGCCACCTCGCTCCCACACTCGATAAGGTGAATACGTAATCGCACTAAGATTATAAATGCGAAGATATTTGTTATACACTTGCGAGCTTTAAACTGGAATCGCTTCAAGGGTTGTTCAAGACTAATTTTTACAATTTCTTTGCAGTGAACTATGAGTTAAGTTATGTTTTCCCTTACGCAGGATTTATTGGCGACGATAAATTTTGTATAAATTTCATATGTGGGACGAGCTAAACAGAGGATCCGAGGGAGAAATCCAGCTCATCCAGCTCCGGCGCCGATAGAAGCCGATAGGTGCAACTTCGACCTATTGCAATAATTCCCAAAACTTAGGTAGCCAATTTAATTAATTTTAAATCTTCTTGATATCACTTGAAGGTAACAAAATTACCTTTCAAATGATATACCACAATCTATAGTTCATTGTACATAAATTGTAAAAAAATTGTTTTGATCAACTCGCGATGAAAGCGATTCCATTTTAAAGCTCGCAAGTGTAGTTGTTCTATCTCACGAAGTCCGTTGTGCTATGTATGTCATAGTGAATGCATGTACACATTGTTTTAGTGTGCGTAAGCTCAGAAGCAATCAGTCTCGCCCGAGACGCGGTCCGGGTCACTAGTGCTCATTGTAGTCACGTCAGATTTTGGTAGCGAGTACCGTCAGCATGACAACTAACCGCAAAGTCACTACTACAACCAGGGCTAAACGGACTTCGTGAGATAGAACAACTATACCTCTTCACGCCGAAATAACTGAACGGATCGGGCTGAAATTTTGCACAGATTTAATTCTAGACCTGGAATAGAATATTGGCTACATTTTACTGCGAAACCGCGGGCGGAAGCTAGTAATCGTCCTATAGCAGAGAAATTAGCTGAGGCCGACAACCCGAAGCATCTTAGTGACAGTTTTTTAGGTTTAAATTCGTAATTTTTGCTGGTGCAGTACTTATGCCTAATTGACTCTATACGAAACGCATAAGACATCTCGAATCTTAATCAAAATTATTTATCTAAATTACAATAACAATCAAATATTATTATTAAATTAGAACGAATATCTACAATTGAAACAATTGAGCTAACTGCAGACTGTTGCAAAGACTACAGGTAGCTCAACTGATCCATATCAATACTGACAATACTACGCTGGCTGCATTTGATGCGCTGTGCCAGATACTCACCAGCTCTCGGGTCACGCGTCGCTTCGACCAGACGCTCAGATATTTTTTTAAAAACCCGAAGAGCCTCGGTACCCCACGGACCTAGGGCCTCGACTCCAAGAGGAGCAATCCAAAATAAATCTTGTATATAATAAAGTCTGGTTGCATTAATTCCAGGTATATTTGCCTCAAGAGTTCGAGAACGCACTCGCCCACGCGTGCAGTGAAGACGCAATTGGCACCACCGTAGTACGATTCCCCTGAAGGCTGAACTCCTTTTGATAAGATTCTTACATCACTAACAAGATCTCCGGTGCCGTATGTAACTTTTACACTATCAATTTGATTATCGGTGTCAATTTTACATTTTCTTGTGTAATTTTTTAATGACTGATGTTCGAGCTAATAACCAAAGGTTTAGCTTTTAACTGACGGTTAGTTAACCGGATCTGATACTTTATTCACGTAATTTTCTGCCATGTTAGCATACAAAATACTTTTATTGTAACCTCCGTATTCTTGACTTTTTTATGAAACCTAAAACTTTCTCTACATTCGGTTTTATTTAGCAAATTTTTGCAAGATTAACAGGAAATCTTTAGGTTTATATCGCTATGAATCCTTTACTCCCGAATAAGCTTCAATCGCTCTGTCTTTATCACAAAATGGCAGACTTTGTACACGTTTTAAATAACTTTGAGTCGAGAGACTTTTACTTAATAAAATTGAGTTATATTAAACGTAATTAAATGCAAAATGATCTTGATGTTGTTAACTAATTAAAATTCTATTTGGATATTAAATTGAGGACAATACTATTTAAACCTATTTTCTAAGAAATTATCTAAACTATTTCTTAAAATCTTAAATTCATCTAAAAAATGTTCCTATTTGTTAACCCACCACTGATTTTGTGTGCCCAAATTCCCATTGTTGGGAAATTTAAACTATTTGCCATAAACGATCTGTATTATAAATTAAAAGATGATTAAATGCTATAGGTGCTCAAATTAATAGTTTAATGTAGCTTAAAGAAAGATATTTCTAAATTATAAAACATTATTTAAAATATTCACAGTTAAGTACCCATATCAAGTTGTCGTATTCGATGAAAATAGTATAGTTTAAAAATCCATCCGGTCGAATATTTAAGTATGTGAAAACTTGTTACAAAATCTTTTCTGTGTTGTTCCTTTGTATTTTGTTTTATATTTAAGCGTGATATCAAATGAATTATGAAAGCGTCCAATGTTTTAGAAGTGTATATATGTGTAAAAAGTAATATGTAGATAGAGAAATCGATGTTATACTGAAATATATTGTTGTTTTAACATGTCTTTTTCTTTTATACGTACCTACAGTTTAGACTCTTTTCTTAAATTTCATGACTTGCCTCGTTACAGTTTGATGTCGCATCGTTATCTCTTTGTACATCACTAAACTTAAATTAAAAACGTAGAAACACATCATTTTATCAATCATTAGGTGCCCAAAACCCACGTCGATTGACAAATGTTATTTGATGTCATCTATGATACTTAGCAACACACGTTACACTCGTAATCCAACTAAAAGGCACAACAACGCCCTACTCTATTATTAAAATCTAATCACTATCTATCTGATTATAATTTAATTAATTAAATTTGAAACAAATGATTCATTCACCCCTTAACAATGGCGAGAAAAATACAAGTCAAAGAGTGGCAAACAAAAAGAACTGATAAAAATGAAGTCTTAATAGAAAATTATGTAATCAAACAGGTCCAAAACATATTCAGACCTCTGAATATAGTGCAAAAGATCGTTCTGAGTACAAATTACAAAATTAACAACAATTTCATATTTCCCATTGATTGGAAAAATGTTATATTGTCTCTAATGAGTATTTTGATAGTAATCACACTGTTTGGTACAAGAATATATCAAATGATTTTTCGTTTATTATTTAAAAGACCAGCTTCGTTTTCGGCATTATATTTATTTTGCATCAGCCTGAACTATACTCTGTTCATTAGCGGTCATATTATTGTGTTCATTGCCAATACTAAATACACAAATTGTTATGTCCAACTCTTCCTAAACTTTCAGAAAATTATAAATTCATTAAACTTAACTGCAAAAAGTGTCAATTTATATATATTTTGGAATTGGTTTTTCTGTTTAGCTAACTGTGTACAGTTTCTTATTCCATACTGTTTGATCTTTTTATATGATGATTTTCGGTTTATTGACTTTGTATCATATCTATGTTTGATCGTTTTCGATGCTGGTGTGGTTAGCTCTATAAGAATCGCTGTGTTTATCAAAGATTTTGTCAATCGTTGGCTTTATAACATTAAGATCAGGAAAATCACGAAAGTTACAGCTAGCTACTTCTATTGTGTTAAAATGTTCAACGTTTATGTTAATATTTTGACTTCTTATGAAATGTTCGTTAGAGTGTTTCAAGATTTGGTAAGTTGATCTTTATTGTTGAATACCATTTGTATTATAATTTTACTTTGCAATTAAAATATCTGGCTCTCTTTATTCTTTATTAGTGTAGACTTTATTAATTTACTAACTAGCTTCTTTAAGAGAAAAAAAAAGAATTAGAAGCGTATGACTCGTAAGTCATTCAACATCTTCATCTTAAAAACAAAAAAAGAGGACACATGCCTGCTTCATCATTATCTTGCCCATGTTCCACTAGAGTTGGGTAAGCACAAAAGGTTTCCTTCTTCCCTTTCTTCACTTTTATCATCTGCGATCTCTTCTTCTTTTATCTTTGGCTCTGCATCATGGTTTAACACAATTCTGCTCATGTCAGTTTCCAATTTCGCGTTTCACAACTACCTACGACATATTACGATATATAACTACCTATTTATATTTGTATTATTTTTTTCCAGTTGATATATTGGTCTCTAGATGCATTTGTACATTCTATGATCTACGTGGAACAGACAGTGATTAATTCCCAAAGACATGTAGGTATGTTTTGAATTATATAAGCGTTATGCTACGGCTCCACCTGCGTTAGCGTTGTCGTTAGTGCTATTATTTACGTGTTAATTAACACGTTGACTACATTTTGATGTTTTCTATGTATAATAAAAATATCTATCTATGTAGTGTATTGTATTAAGTATATCAGTTATCTAGTACCCATAACACAAGCTCTGCTTAGCTTGGGGCTAGATAGCGCTGTGTAACTGGACAATTATTTCTTTATTTATTAAAAAAAGACATTATTTATTTATTTATTTATTATCTAATGACGTAACAACGCCGTCAAGAGGTAATTCCTGGTGAAGTAACGCGTCAACTGCACAAGTTGAGTCAACTTTAATTTTTATATTATTTTCACTACTTTTCATAGAAAAATCATGTAGAATAATCTTCGTTACATACTATATCGACTCAGTAAAAATCGTAACTTTCATAAGTCCCCGTATTTTCCTAGTCGACAGATTTGCAACTCTATCTGTCAAAAGTACCTAACTGTGTCTATCAAATACTACATTCTGTCATTCAGTCTTCAATAAGTCACCTGATAACAATTAGTTAACTTCATAGTCGTGGATATACCAAACAGAAAATAAAAACGAAGACGTAAGCGTATAATTTTAAAACAATAAGAAAGAAATACGTTTTTAGGTAAGTACCTATGATCCTCTATATTTTGTAGACCTTCGTCCGTTCGCCGCCTCGTTCTTGGTTAGCTAGTTTGCTATTGCTTATTGCAAGTTAAGGCGAATATTAGGGTGGATAGTGGCGCCACTACATATTTAATTTAATCATTAAGTTATACTCACATCATACACACATAAACGAACATACACACATAAACGAACACACCCTCACAACCACACACGCACTCACACACCCTTGTTTGTATAGACACCCTTACGAGGACCTGAGTTGTAGCTGACCGAACCGAGGACTCTCCGAAAAACGGGTTTAATAAGCTCGTAGGTGTATTTGAATAAGACAGAAAGAGACAGGATAACAAATAAAGAGTGATGAGCTAATTGGTATAGTCCTATCTCAACATTTTTTCGTATGAATTACGGCTAGCAAACCGAGGACCCGAAATACACAGTCGAACGTGACTGGCGATGCTCAAAGTGAGGACTTTGTGTTTGCGAACCGAGGACGTCTCCCGTAAGAAATGAGACACCCTTCCGAGGACTGTCATAACACAATATTTATCGTTATCTTGTACAAAGTGAGGACGGTGTGTTAGACTTTACATAACCAAACTGAGGTCAATTTTCCATGCAGGCCTTGTACAAAGTGAGGACGTAGAAAATCTACCTAAACCATTTTACGTGCAAGATTATCTACAAAATATTTTTTTTATTCTTTACACTTATATCCCATCCTACTAATATAAACCCAAAAGTTTGTTAATGTAAAATTTTTGTTACTTCCAAAACTCCAAAACTGCGGAACAGATTAAGATAGAATTCGGCATACATTTAGAACGTAGCTTAACTTAAACAAAAGACCACTGTTTTTAGGGCTTTGTCCCCGATGTAGGATTTAAAGAGGGGTTTGATAATTTACACATCACGTCCAACGAGAAAGTAAAACATGGATAAAAAGTCTGTCTTTGCAAAGTTGTCAAGAATTTTATTTTTGTCGTTGTGAGTCCGATTGTGCTGCTGTCATATCCGCTTTGAAGATGTATGAAAATTAAACGGAATGTTTTTCCCCAGCAAAGAGACAAGATTATTCCATGAATAGGTAAATTCTAAAAAAAAAATATGCTTCGTATGTAAACGTGTCAATGTCAAAGATATATTTTTCATTTCCTATGCGAAAAGATGAATGTAAGCTTGGAATGGGAATAATCTGTTGAAACCATCCAGCCCATCAGTGGTCGGCAGAGGGACCCCGCAAGGGCCGCAAGTATAGCCAAGGTGCTCACTGCTCACTTCGTTACTTTAAACAATAAACTGCAAATCTCCGATTTTCTGAACGACATATACATAAACTGGTGTGCCTAACAGCTCCGGAGCTGATAGGCAAAAGTTGTGGTCCTTACACAGGTAAAATGCACGAAGAGTAAGTAACACAAACGGGGGCGGAGACCCCCATAGAAGAAAATACAAGTCTTAGTTTTCTATAGTGGTAATAAAATATTATATTTTCTTAGAATGTGCTTAAAGCAATTCATGGAATAATTTCGTCTTTGCTGGAGAAAAACATTCTGTTTAATTTTCATATATTTTCAAAGCAGATATGACAACATCATAATCGGACTCACAACGACAAAAATAAAATTCTTGACAACTTTGTATAATTATATTTATACAGACTTTTTATCATCTTTTATTTTGTCGTTGGACGCGATGTGTAAATTTTATCAAACCCTTCTTTATATCTTAAATCGGGGGCGAAGCCCTGAAAAGGTAGCCTATTGTTTAAGTTAGGCTACGTTATAAATGAATGCCCAATAAGGATCCGTAACGTTTTTAGTTGGGAATGCAGATTTATAGAACTAAGAAATCCAAAAAAATTATTAAATTGCAAAATATTGGAAATAACGTGTCTTTGCGTTTGTATGTAACACAACACAGGCCATTTGTTGAGTTAGCGCTGGGAGAACGTGCCATATCTACTGAATTTTACTTATATCTATTATAATCCTATCATCGATTATATCATGTTTCACCCGCGGAGTGGGGGCTCTGGTGTTGTAGTACCTACAGGCTTTTATAAGCCTATAAGCCTATCTCAAGCTTCAGCCCCTCACAAAACAGGTTCTCACCTAATTTTGACACTTATTATTAAGAGAACCTTTTTGTGAGTGGAAATAAATGTCAATTATTAATTATCATATCCGTTTTCAGGAAACGTCCCCTATAGGCTTCCTTGTAATTCTCTGGTGGACCTCAAAGCGCATCATCCTAATAGCGATACTGGTTCTTCAGATCGAGAAGATCCATATTGCTATGGAAAAGGTCCAGGCTTACTCGCTTGAAGCTCTCAAGAGTGATTGTTCAGGTTCATATATTTCTGAGTACCTATTTGTTTTATTTTACTTGGTTCTAAAGACTGCAGGCAGATGCTGGATGCGGCAAGCTGGAGACAGGGAGCTGTGGCGCTCATAAGAGGAGGCCTATGTCCAGCAGTGGACATAGGCTAATAATGATGATGATGACTTGGTTCTCTGGTATTGCCTTCACGTAGTAGGTACAGTGGCGGTCAGAAGTGGCGACCTCGATTGTATGATAAAAGATAAAATAATTTATTGTTGTTTAACTAGGTCATTTCATTATTTTTGGTCTTATATCAAATATATTAAAGTATCTCTAGTCTGCTGGTTAGGCTTACAGCAGAAGAGATAGGTATTGTCTTGCAGCCATTCGTAGTGCTTACGACCTTTTTAAAATTTAGTATTATTTGGGTGCTTGGTTCAAATCCAAGTCATTTACTTACATTTCATAATTACCTACCCTAATTTTGAGGCATAATATGTTATAATATTTATTATAATCTATTTCATTAGGAAATAAAACAGCAAAAATAAATAATAATTAATCATTTTAACATGTATTCTATAATATTTGGCTTATGCATACCGTGTAGCATATACGGTACCGTAAACTGGGGATACTTAGTACCATTTTTTGAGGTTTTTTGAAGATATATTTTTTGTTTTTCAACCTACATCAAAATAAAACACATATGTAGAATCTTGAATATTTGGCCCTTCCATTCAAAGAAAATTACTTACCTAAATCATTTATCTTCTACTATTTACACCCATCCAAAGTCCGTCACTAAGTATCCCAATGCATGGGGTTACTTTGTGCCACACCAAAAAAGGCTCGATAAATCTTTGTAGACGTAATGCTGGCATATTCTAACCCCATAAACTGATAGTAAACAATCATATCTACATAATAAAAACAAAAAAGTTGCCAGCTACCCCAGAAAAAAATGTAAGTACTAAACGAAGTTTAACAAAAAAGAAAACAATTTAGATACCAAAGTAGTTTTATTGGGTTTAAAGTTACATTTTGAATCCAAAAACAACATATTACATAACGCCAGATTTCAGGTACGTCAAAATGACCTCTGTTTGTCACTTTTTTGGGTGTATTAATTTTTTAGAAGAACCTTCTTCTCTCGAACTTTCAGAAGAGTTTAACGGTGTATGTTGTACTTTTGGGATGCCACACGGTAAGTTATTTGCTTAATTCGAATTTCGTCGACAGCGCGCTGTAACGTCTCAGGAGTATAATTCATGTACGTTCGCCCACCAATCTTTTTCTGTGCGTTCGAGGCATCTTCACAAAACATCTGCAAAGAAAAAAGATCATATGTAAAACTTTGTGACTACATACTACAGCCATGGATTTGTAGTGATAAAAAGCCAGGGGTTACTTTGGGACAAAGTCATTTGCATACTGACAATTAAATTACGTTATTGACTTAGTAGAAATATTTTTTATATTTATTTATATGAGACATATGTCTCATTCTTAGCATTTAGGATTTTTCCAGCGCATCTGGCAACACTTTTACTTTGAATCAAACAGTCACAAAGTTACCCCGCGATGTAGCGAAAATCAACATCGATGTCAATAGTGTCTTCACCATCACCGTTATCTGGAAACACTATAGCTCATCGTTTTCAGCATAAAATGTACCTTATGAAACACTTACCTGCAACTCGCAACACTCGTTTTATTTTCACCACCAAGAGAAAGTTTGCACGACAACGAAAATTACTAATTTTGATGTTTCTTCGTCAAACTGCAACAGACAAAAAATTTCCTTAGGTAAGATAACATTTCTTTTGTGCGAAATGGTCGATGACATTTGGTCTTTTTTTAAAGGACATTTGGATGCGTTCAAAGTAATTAGTTTTCATGTTATGTCATGTTGATTGTCAAAAAGTGGTGTAGTCACAATGTTTGACCACAGTCACATTGTAACCCCAGTTTACGGTACCTACATAATAATGTTGGACTGAATTTGGAATTAGATAAAACTTACTATTTTAAATCGCAGTAACATTCAAGCGAGTATGATCTTTAAGGTATGTCTCCAATTACAACCACAACTAACTGTACTTTGAAAAACGAATTGATTCAAAGTTTATTTCAGAAAATATTCATAGCACATGACTAATGTGCGCAAATCTTCTTATCTGCTATCTAAATTATTTGTAGGAACTAGAAAATAGAAAAATCCCCAATATTTTTCGTGCGTCACTTATCCACCTTTATTCTTTTTTATTTGACGACCTCTGTGGCGCGGTGGGCGAATGTCCGCTTGCGACGCAGGAGGATGCGGGTTCCCGCCTCGGGACAAATATTTGTACGATCTGCAGATATTTGTTCAGGGTGTTCTGGTCGTTTTCTATATATAATAAAAAATATCTATCTATGTACTCGTATATTATTATGTATATCAGTTATCTGGTACCCATAACACAAGCTCTGCTTACCTTGGGGCTATATAATGCTGTGTGATTTGTCCAGCATTATTTATTTATTCTACAATTCTAGAAGCAGAAAGAAGAATGCTGAAGAACATTCTCCGCCTCCACCGCTACTCTTTCTCCCGCGCGAACGCCAGAGGCCTGTTCTACCTCGACGCCACGCTGCCACTGCTTCTCGCCACAAATATCACCAACTACACATTTGTGCTGCTACAGTTCTCGCGATTCAATGGGAATGTTAATAAATGAGAAGTAATGGTGCAATTAATTTAAACCCTAGAACCGGCATTTTTATTACGATAATAGAGGAGACACACATATCTGTCCTTCGCGAGTGAAGGAATTCATATATTTGACTGTATATTTGGAACTAGCTGCATTCTTACTACCCGTTGTCCTGTTACCCGTTTTCCCGTAGGAATGACGCATTTTCCCGCGGTAAAAAGTAGCCTATGTTAAACAGGAATAATGTGGGCTTCTAATGGTAAAATAATTTTTCAAATCGGTCCAGTAGTTTCGGAGCCTATTCAATACAAACAAACAAACACGGCCATTCCAGCAGCGCAGGAGTAAATGTCAGATTGAAGGTATTTACAATCAATTCAAAACACTTTATTGTACACCAACAAAAATACAGTACAAGAGACATTACATAAGACACAAGTACAATGGGGGGCCTTATAGCTTAGAAGTGATCTCTTCCAGACAACCTTTGGATGGAAAGAATTATGTGAATTAAAGAAAGATTTTTAATCTGGGTCTGTATTTATTATTAAACCGGGATTAAAATAATATGTATATCAGTTATCTAGTACCCATAACACAAGCTCTGCTTAGCTTGGGGCTAGATAATGTTGTGTGAATTGTCCAGCATTATTTAATTAATATATATATTTATAATTTAAATTAAATCAATCTACAAAATCATTAATGTGAAACGAGGCCAAGTTTGTAAAACTACAAATAATAACAGTAACACAAAAATACAATACTAAAGTTCGTAGCTTTAGCTTGTAGCGTAATTTAAATTAAATTAAGCTTGCTTTTTTCGGAGGGTGTCGGTCGTTGCGTTTAATTCTGTACTGGAACGATTAATTTATCCATGACTACTATTTTAGCAATTTATTTACTCATTATAGGAAATTAACAAAAAAATTGCGAAAGATAGTAACAAATAAGTAGGTAGAGGAAAGTAACCATATATGGAATACCGTTTTGTTTTTTACGCATATATGAATCAAATATAAAAAATCAAAAACTTCTAATGGCCTAATTATAAACAACCATATATTTGGTTTTTACATGTAACAGTCTTGTGTCATCATTATTAATTATGAGTACTATAATTTCTCAAAAACAAAATCAACAAAAAGGTATCTAATAATGGAATAGGTACCCCAAATATGGAACACCAGAAATACTATCAAAAACCAATCTTAACTTATATGAAACTTCTTAGGAACTTTGGTCAAATATAAAATTAACTTCAACTATTTGCAAATATCACAAATCCACGTGTCAAACTCTGGACCAGTGCAATCAATATGTGCCCAGAGCCCGCACATGTGACATTTGATCCAGGTGTCCATATTTGGCATTTCTAACTAATTTAAACTTATATTCATACATTTATACCTAATAAACGAATCCTCTAAAATTGCTCTAACACTTTCAAACAAACATGTATACAATACATAGAAGCAATAAACACAATACTTTTTGAGATAACTTTACGAAAAATAATTATTATTTATGTAACTGAGAAAGTTTTCTCTCAGTGACAAAACAAAACGCTCTCACCACGGACAAAGGACTCGCTCGACTGTTACGTCAAAACTTGTACGTGCGTAAAGTGATTGAAGGAGATAGACGATCACAGCCCCTGGCGTTTTGGAATATTTGTTTGCGAGAAATGCCGGTATTCCAAATTACTACTCCATATTTGGTTACTTTCCTCTACTTAATTTAAAATTGAAACAATATGTAGGTAAGTACTTAGAAATAGTAAAATTATGAATTGTAGCAGGAAATAGATTACTAGAATCTAAAATACCTACACAAATAATGGATTTGGTACCTATGTAGAATCTTGCTTGAAGTGATATCAGCTATGTAGTTTTCATTATTATATTCATTCAGTACCTACATACCTAAAAGTTTGATGATATAAAGCTAGTTGAAATCTAGTGAAATCCATTCCAGAAAATCCTCATCTCATCAAACCAAGCTTTGGCAAACCAAGGACCTTTCAACAGCGTTGTCGCGCCGCCGCAGTGACGTCACACAAACCATTCTGTTTGCGCATAACTAGATGTCGCTAGTAAACGTGGACGGGCTCTAGATCGCGCTGACGAGAACGCACGGCTCGGAATGACCTCCGCTTAGTGGCGTTGCTGTATTAAACTAAACAAGAGATTTCCAATTTTTGAACTGGGGGCTATTTTCCCCATAATAATGATGTGAGAACTGAACTTAATAAGGAGTAGATCCTTATTAAGTTATTAGAAGTGTGTACCAGAGGCAATTTTCCTCCCGAGATTATGGCTTCCGAGATTATGCCGACTGTTGGATACTCTGTATAATCTCTGAAGCCTAAATTTCATTCTGGTTAGGTATTTATTAAAATCTCCACATTCCAGAGATTTATATAACTAGTCTTGGATTCTAAAACTAGGTAACGTACGTAACGTTACCCACTGATAAAAATGTTGATCAATGATATTATCTAATTGATAAGCCGTATCGGTAGGTATATCTTATATATAAAATTCTCGTGTCACAGTTTTCGTTGCCATACTCCTCCGAAACGGCTTGACCGATTCTCATGAAATTTTGTGAGCATATTGAGTAGGTCTGAGAATCGGCCAACATCTATTTTTCATACCCCTAAGTGATAATTTTATATTTCCACGCGGGCTAGCCGCGGGGCGCAGCTAGTTTTCTGTAAAAATGCTGAAATCATAAAATACATGAGCCGAAATCCACTTAATCACTTCTCCATAACAGTTGTATCGTGTCAGAATGACAAATTATGACATTTTACCTTTGGTGAAATAAACTACAGATGGAGGGAAGCGTGTCAAAAGTGTCAAGGTACCAGTACCAATCTATCAATCTCGGTGAAAATACCGCACGCACTATATAGAGTACTAGCTTCTGCCCGCGGCTTCGGACGCATATTTTCGGTATAATAAACAGCCTATTATCTAGGTAAGTCGTTGCTCTAAACGTACGCCAAATTTCATCTTGATCTGTTCAGTAGTTTTGTAGACCCTAGGTAAAAAAATCACATTTCACAAACTTTCGGCTTTATAATATTAGTAGGATAGGGTAGTAGGAACGATATTTTCATCTATGGACGATTCTTTGACGATACCATTGTCATAGTAAAGTGACTGGTGAGTGGTGGGTGAGCAAGTAAAATGGAAGGCGTAGGGGAGGATGCGGCGGCAGATGCAAAGTCTCTGATAGGAATAAAGACTCAATTGGATTATTATGATCTTTACCTAATAATTGGAATGAAAATTTGCACCAGTACTTGGAAAATTATAATCGAAGTTTCTATTTTCAAGCAAACACTAAACTTATGTAAGCGACCTAAGAGTTGGTTTCACGAAAACTAATCAGAAACATTATTATCGATATTACTTTTCCGAGTAGGTTCCCACCAGGGCTATTCATCTCTCCACTACCGAGTCATCGACACAGATTCGCGCGAAATTAAAATATTTTAGCGGCTTTTAATATTTTCTGCGTTCTGCAAGGAATTAAACTACCAGAAAAGTAGTTTTCCCCAAATTGTAGACCATTTTCCATGAACCCATGTTACAATAAAGTATAATATAATTTAGCTTTTGGTAATATGTAGATTTTTAGTACCTAAGTAACTTATATTATTTATTGCTCCAAAAGTAGCACTAAATCGAAATTTGCTAAACGTCATGGCTTCACAGAAAATGTTTTATTATTAATGGATCACTACTTTTCTGGTAGTAGTTCCTTGCAGAACGCAGTAAATATATAAAACCGCACAAATATTTTCAATTTCGCGCGTATTCTCCGTCAGATTCCGTGTCAATACTCGATAGCGGAGAGTTTGAGTATCCCACTCCGGAACCGTGGTCCCACTGCGATGTCCCACTGGTGGGACAAAACTTTTTCGTGGTCGTAGGAAAAAGTTTGTGTGTATATATATAATTGCACCCAGAGCCATAATATTATTATGGCTCTGGGTGCAATTATATATATACACACCCTTTCAGTCACAGAGTCGCCACGAACCCGCCCCCCCCCCCCTTCGCGGGGGTGGGAGGATGTGGACGGTCAAGTGTGTGTTTGGTGGGACCACGAAAAAGTTTTGTCCCACCAGTGGGACATCGCAGTGGGACCACGGTTCCGTCACTGAATATCCCTGGGCAGGGAAAAATAATAGTAGGTAGGTACCTACCTTATAGACCGGACTGCTATTATGGCCCCTGATCATGGAAATGAAACACGTAATATGATCTTGAATGTTGTAGAGATGTAATAAAAATACAGCGTCTAAAGTTTTGCTTTATAAAATTGTTAAGTTACATAAAAGCTTAATATTCACAAACTTAAACTAAGTTACTCTACTGACTTCTAGATACATTTCTAAGTTATAGTTATAGCCACCTATGGATTGTGACATTTAAAATATAAATTAAAGCAATTTTTTGTGACATGCAGTTTTTTCTTTACCTCCATGAAACAAGAGTTCATTACAAAATAGGTCCTTTTTTTCCTTAGGTTCCCAGTGTTTCCACCAAAGAAAATATGTGCAATTTGTCCACTATCATTGTCCCTTGAATCCGAAGAACAAAACTCCTTTGAACCTCAAAGTTCCTTTACATTGCATTGGTATCAATCTAGTAGTATTGGTTTATCAGATGTCGCCAAAACTCAAAGAACTTGTACGTACGGCCGTACCATTAGAATGCGCACTTGCGCCAAAAAACGGCCCGAGCGAGATAGCAAGTACGCCAAAATGATGCCATCCTATATATTTCGATTCGTTATGAAAGAGACGACAACATTTTTATTGTTATCAACACGGAATTATTTCTAATTCCGTGGTTATCAACTTAGAATACCTAGTTTAGTTTTATCGACTTTTGAATGGACACCATTGCTTCTTTACATAATCCCATTCGACGAGATGTCCAAGTGACGTAGAGCTATATTGTTGAACATTGATCCTGGAAGAGATCGATCTCAGCGATAAGGACGTCCTCAAAGCTTTTTCTCTTTATTGTTTCCGGTCTTTGTGAAGTGTTTTCTATCTATCTATCTATTGATTGTCGACAATTCTTGACATAGTTATTTGTCTGAAATTTCCGTTTTATAATCCGCCTAGCCATTTTACAAACGGGCTGTTTCTACTTACGATCCGGCGGTGACTACCTCTGGTAAAACGAGGGGTTTTTTTTTTCACATCATTAGTGTTCTATTACACTATCTCTATACAAAAAGTAGTAAAAAAAGGTAAATGGGTAAGGCCTTTTATCACATCATTTGTATTCTATTCCTTTAAACAACACAGCTCAACACTCTTTTCTTCAGTAGTCCTCTATCGCTTCTCCAACACTCTTTTCATCAGTGGTCTTCCTTCAACATTTTCTTCACCAGTAGTCCTATCTCTCCTCTGGTTCGACGCAGCTCAGCACTTTAAACCGTCGGCCCATTGCCTCGCCGTCGGCCAGCGTCTGCGGCAGAGGCTGGCGCAGCGTCTCTGGCAGGAACAGAGACGTGACGCCGCCCAGAGCGCTCAGCACGCCCATTATTGTGAGGGGTAGAGGTCGCCAGTATACCGCCTGGAAAATATCAGGACAAACGTTGGAAAAGGTCGTGTGAAAGGATAGTATACCGAATAACATTTCCCCAAAACTTATTTAAACCTCAGGCGCTGCGGGGTGCCATCATTTTGACCGCAATTTAGCAATATCTCTTAAATTGTTGCACTTTTACTCTGGCCTGAATTTGCAATCTCGAAGACCTATATTTTGAATCATAAGTAATTAATGTTGTGTAATTGGTTATATATATCGTGTTAGTTGATCAATATATAAATCTAAATCTAATGAATCGAGATCTACTACTGTCTGTCTGTTTGAATGTCACCTTTTCGTGGAATGGAACGTTTGAACGGATCAGACGACGATCGATTGTACATAACATGGAAAAAGTCATAAGCGGCCCGGCAAAGTACTTAAACACCTAGTTTTAAATAAGCTTCCTTACAAGATGCACGATATGAGATAGGAGCGTCCTGCAAAGAAGACGGCACAGCAAAGTAAACGGCACGGTCCTAGAAAACACCAAGACCCGAGGTACGGCCAGCACAGGGGTCCAGCAAAGTCAACGCCCGGTTTATAAGTCACATTTAACAGTTGCACAATATGAGTCACGGCACTAGCCCCGCAAGAAGGACGCATTGCAACTCGCTGCACGGTGGGCAGTAGGTCGCCTACTAGCACGTAGAACACAGCAAAGGATGACGCGCAGCACAGATGGCTTGGCAAAGTCAACGCCCCGTTTATAAAACACACTTACGAGATGCACGATATGAGGCACGGTAAGTAACGCTAGTCCCGCGAGGAAAGACGCGGCAGCCATGGCCTGAGCTCGCAGCACGGTGGGCAGTAGCTCGCCCACTAGCACGTAGAACACTGCGAACGATGACGCGCAGCACAAGCGGCCCAGCATGGCTAGGGATACTGTTATCCACGGCCAGGCTGGGAAAAAGGAAATCAATTTATTTGCTGATATAATTTCTATGGACGTCGGCCCCATAGACTTTCTGACGGTTCGTGAGCGCGATCACGGTCCTTGATAAGGATCGATAAGCAGCAAGCACCGATTTTGTCTCTGGTACCTATTATCGATAGAATTCCTCGGTTCATACCCAATTTGATCGGCTCCAGAGCCAAATAGAGGCTTATTGAGAACCGTAATCGTTCCTGGGTTTCTAGCTTCCGGTTCGATAGGTACATATCTAGCAAAGTCCATTTGCAAGCTTTTAGAATGCAGACCTTTATGAAAGCAGATTTAACATAGCAGACATTACAAAATGGGTGCACGAAAACCACAGCTGCTTAGCGAAGGCAGCTGTGGTTTATTAATAGTTCACAATGGAACGTTTGCTCATATTTTTTTAAAATCTATCTAAATTGTGTTTTCCTGTCCATCAATTTCAATACTTTTCCATCGAAAATACGCTTATAGGATACCTATGAATAATAAGGTACTAACACTCAGGCACCAGCACGCAGCTCAGACACGCGAGCCCCCCGACACACATGCAGATGCAGAGCACCCAGCGTCTGCCGAACCGCTCCATGCAGCGCCACGCCAGGAAATACGAAGGCAGTTCTACAGCTCCTCCTGGGGATAAGATAACATACATGTATTGTGCTATAATAATGAGTCGTGGTAGAGGCAATTTAACATCGATTCTTTGAAAAGTTGGGCTCGTTACTTATTACGATTACAGACAAGTGTCCTGCGTGTGATGTGATGACGTGACTTACGTAGGTTTTTAATCGTCGATGGGATGAGGGTGAGAGAAACATGTGACAGAATAACGGTTTGAAAATCTATGCAGGTACGTTACGTAACTACTACAAAAAGTTTATAAAGAACACAGAAAATATGAAAATATGAATTTAAAGTTTAGTGTTTTATACACGAGACAAAAAATCTGGAGCAGACAATATTACGTATATAAACCCAGATTTATTTAAATATTTTGCTCTCCAGTTTAACCTATAAAAAACTGAGAAAGAATTGTAATTAGATTTACCTACTCACCAATAAAAAACGCCAAATAATCATCGACTCCCAAATTGGGCGAGTTGTAGCTTAGACTATTATACACAACCCCAAGCGCTATCCAATCAAAGGTCAACAGAAAGAACTTCTTTCTTATATTCGGGTACCTAAACACATCCAGTGGAGACGCTTTACAATCTCCTTCTGAATTCTGATCGTCCATCTTCTTATTCTCTATAATATCTTCTTCACCTTCATCTTGTATAAATATCTTACTCACTAACTGTATAGACTTTCGTCTCAAACTATTAGAAGGAGACTTAGCGAAATCTGTTTGCGTCGATTTTGTTGGACTTGGGTTTAGTCTATCTTCGTCTATGTCTCTTATTCTAGCTTTCTTATTGACTATGTCTGCTACTTCTATAGCTATTATTCTTTCTAAGTCTCTCTCTTCTTCATTAATTTTGGTGAGGTCTGGTTTGAAAGTGAGCATGTTACTGATTCTTCTGTCGTATTCTTCTTTGTCTGCTGTGCCTGGGATATGACCGTTAATGTTTGGTAGCATTGCGATTTCAGCTTCTGTTGTCGGCGCTTCTCCAACATCTTTGATTTTCTTCTGGAAAAATAAACAATCATCAATTTAAAGCTCTTAGTCATAAAACTTGGCAGTCTTAAATGCCCATGGATCAGCATGGGATCTGATTTTGGTGTTTTATTTTATGAACTTTTTTAAATTTCAAGTTTTCTCTTTAATCCCACCAACTGATGGTTAGTGTCATTGATACAAATCGTTAAATTGCAGGCAACTATTTGCCACGATTATGCGCACTATATGAGCGACCATTCTATGGTAATTTTTACTCACATGTAATTCTAATAGAAACCCTCTCTGCAGTTGTATCCCGTTCTTCCTCGCGAGATTCCTGAAGACCTTCTCTGCATCAGCTATCCGGCCGCGGCCCACCAGCCACCGAGGAGATTCGGGGATCAGCCAGTAGTAGCTGCAATGGAAAATGAGAATTCGAATTGCTTAATATGAGTTCTTTCACAGGGAGCACCATTATTCTATTCTGCTCCTTTGTTCAACATCATAGCTATTGTTTAAAACGTTTTAGCGGCTGCTAGAAATAAACTACCTAATATAGTTATTTAGATTGCAGCCGTAAATCTCACCTGTACAGTAAAATGAAAGGTAAGCTGGTCACCAGCGACAGATGGTACCAATCCCGCACAGCATACGCCAGCAGCGCCAGGATACACATGCCTGTTGCAAACAGCATGCCCACAACAATACCTGCAAAAGAAGGGTTTCACAAACAAGAGCTTCCGTGATCACGGCGCATGCAACTATGCCAAAATATTGGAAAACCCAAAATAATCATTTCTTGTGGAAACTTTTTCAGTAGTTACTAATCATTTTTGTAATATTGCTGTTAGCTGTTATTCTAAAATTGTAAAATAAAATAACATGTGACATGGGGGCTATGTTGATGTTGATGATGAAATAACATTCATATTTGCTGGATGTAGTTTTTTGGAATTACTAACCAACTTTGTGATTATAAATGTTTTCTAAGCCATTGCTTAGTTTGTACCAGGACTCTTGACATAATACCAGGAGTGCATAAATAACAAGAAGTAATTCTTACCGGTATAAGTCCTCTTATTCGGCGGCATAAGCTCCAACGCCAGTATAAAAGGCAACTGGTACAGAGCTGGGAAGAACAACCCTCCAGCTACTCTGAGAGCCGCGTACCCCCAGTAGGTGGTGGAGAATGAGGCCGCTATGGAGAGGGGAACTTCTAGGAAGATCATGAGCAGAATTGTTGGGCGGCGGCCATATCTGGGGGATTCGATTTTCTACAGTAAAGAAATTTACAACGGAATATTTACCATGATTTGGTTTCCAATATTTTGGCACAGTTTCATGCGCCATGATCATGTTAATAAATATCCCGTTTTAAATGACTTTAGTGTTAATAACCATAATGGATTTAAAAGTTTTAGATTTTCTAATTAGCTGGGTCAAAAATAGGTAAGTATAGAGTTAGGTAAGTACATCACAATTTTTTAGCATGATTTTTTCATATTTCAATTAGTTATTCTACTTTTCGGGGCTGAGACAAATCCAACCAATTAAAGATCATAAAATCTGACCTGGCGTTCTTGAGTTATAAATGGTGTAACTAGGTATCATGACTTTGTTTCATAGATATAGAATATGTATATTCACCTGTCTGACATCCATCCAAAGAAAAGGTTCCCGAAGATAGACCCAACCCAGAAGAGAGTGTTGCTCATGCGAGGGATCCAGTCTTTGTCGCAGAACAGAGAGAACTAAAATAGAAACAAAGAGTAAGTATTATTAGTTACAGATTGGGATGATCCAGCGGACCAAGAGATTTCTGGGAAAACGCCCGATGGTTTTCACTTAGGTCTAATTTCACCGTTGCAATAGGGTATTTTACTACTCTACATGATAAAAAATCTAAAAATATATTATTCAGATAGCTCTGGCAAAAATCAGTCGGAAACGTGAGTTTCATTTCATAAAATAGCAAACTAAATTTTAAAATTCCCCGTATCTACTGACTCAGTAGGTACGGGGGAAGAAGACTACAAGCGAGAGACAGCTTGGAACATTAATGGAGAAGTCTTTTGTCGGAGGTCAAGAAAGACTTTGGATCGCTGAGCAACCAGTTAAATTAACCAAAAAACCTTTTGTGTTTTTCAGTTGAGGAAATCGTTGCAAAGATCTTAGCGGTACAATAATAGAGGTACCAAAATTCTATGAGGCAAAGATTCTGGTGAGTAATTTCAGCCGTCTTCCGGGGTTTTATTTAAAACTTACATCAGTGACCAGCGTCCTGGTGTAATGCTCGGTGCTGTACCGCCATCCGTTGGAGCAGTACTTGGGCTCCTTGCTGCGAGTGGCTAGAATCGCTTGCTTGATCCTGTCTATCTGGAAATAGGTTTCATTTTATTACTACCAATCTGGACTTATGATATACAACTTTGGGGGTGTACCGCTCAGACGAACATTCAAATTATTCAGCGCTTTCAGAATAAAGTACTGAGGGGCATCGTTAATGCCCCTTGGTACATAAGAAACGACGACCTCCACAGGGACCTTGAAGTGGAACTTGTTGTTAGTGTTATCAAAAAGTTTGCCGAAGCTCACGAACAGAGACTTCATCACCACGTGAATGTCGAGGCTATCCAGCTCCTCGACAACACAGACATTTTAAGACGATAAAACGACAAAACTTTTTGAGTTGGTTTAGTGATATAGGTATACGTGAAAAATAGTGAGTGCTATAATAAAGAACACATGAACAAAGTGTCTTCGTGGACACATTCTTATTATCCAATTATTTTAGCAGTTTAGGTCAAATTTAAATTACTTACTTATTAATCTTAGACTAGATTGTAATACTAGGATGTATATATTTAGGAATAAATAATTACTTTAAAAAAACAAAAATATTACAACGGAGACTCCAGAGTATCATGATGCTGGTGAAAATTTCACACACTACAAGAGATTTCTGTGGTCCCTTCGTTTGACCACAATCTGACCGATAGCAAGTGTCGCTGTGGCCGACAATGTATGACGAGCCGGTCTAGCAGACACCTGTTCGCTCATATCTTGGAGAGACCCATGGATTTATATTGTAAATATTATTTATGCAACTCATCCTGTGGATATTGTTAGAGCCAACTAAGGGAACCTACCAGAGGAATCACCAGGGCAGCGATGACGGTGTGGTAAGTATTGGCATTACGGCTCAAGCATTAGCAGTTGAAACGTTAGGGTGTAGAATGAAGATCGTACAACTATTTGTCCCATTACGGGAATCGAAACCGCAACCTCCTGCGTCGCAGGCGGACCTTCGCCCGCCGCGCCACATCGGTCGTCAAACTACTTACATTCAGAAGAGAGGTTTTGCAGTTAGCCATGCTATGCTGTGTAAATTGTCCAGTATTATTTATGAACTTATGATAACTTACTTGTTCGATTCTCTGCAGTTCTCCTTCCGCTGGAGTCAGCTTCAGCTGGTGTATCTTGACAGTTCGCAAGACGCCTCCAACTTTCACTGATGCTGTGCTGTTATAGGAAAAATAAAATTAGTGACTATTTAAAATCCAAAAGGTATTTTAATCTCTCGACATTGTGGAGTCCTCAATCCTTACTAATATTAAAAATTTGAAAGTAATTGTCCGATTCTCTGTGACCTTTTCACGCCTTAATAGCTGAACGGATCTTTATGAAATTTTGCACGGATGTAGACGATATCTCAGGGACGGACATACTTTTTATCCCGCTAAAGTGCGTGCGAAGCCGCGGACGGAAGCTAGTTTTTAATTTCGAGATCGTTGGGTAGATAGAATGATGGGGAATCGAAAGTTCCTGTTTTCGAGCTATAAGTAGCAATTAGGTGAATAAACTTCTAATTTGTTTAGAGATGTAAGGTAACAGTGGTTGGATCAGAAATTGTGTAGGTAAAGAATGGGATTGAAGATTTCAGCATTTGATCAAATATGATCTTTCTTTATCTACATGACTTATAGCATCATTCTTTATCTACATGACTTATAGCTATTATAAAAAATACGTATAAGAAGAAAATCTGTGATGCAAACTATGAACTCTCTTTTTTTATGTTTCACTCACCTCTCTTCAACATAATCGTACAACAGATCGTGCAGTCCAATCAGATCCACGGTATACGCCCTGCACTCCTCGTAAGTCTGCTGTCCTGGTATCGTCAGGTTCTTCAGCAGTTCTTCAGGCAGACCCAGAGCCTCCAGCTCTGATTGCGGCGCGCACCAGTGCTCAGGCGTTGCGTTTGTGAACACCTGGAATTTTATAGTTCTTAATAAGTTATGGTAGCCTGATACCAAGTCTCTGTACCTGGTACATACTAGGTACTCCTAGATAGTAGCGGTAGTAGGTAAGTCTAGCCAATTTAAAATTTCTTATTTATCCCCCGAACACATGAAACTCGATCGTCTTTCGCATTTCTGGGAGTGTTTTTAGCTATGTTCGATGAATAACTGTGCCGCAAAAATTCTAAGGGGGTTTTAGAATTTTTTAAAAATAATGTCACAAATATATTTTTAACATACATTCTTAGATACTTCCTACTAAATAATAAATAAATTTATTCTATAGGTTTGGGAAGATGCGTCTTTGTTACGAGATAACGCCAAAAGTGCTGAACTAAGTGTGGGTTTAGAGCATTCACTGCCCATTGCAGCTTCTGCGGGTCGCACCGCCGTCTGTCACACCACTGAGTCACAGGAGGACATCTGCGTCTTCCACCACGAACGTGTTAAGAGTTAGTTTCAACACAACAAAGAAAGAATTAGCGAAATCGGTCCAGCCGTTCACGCGTGATGCCGTGACCAACGAAAACGTGTTTCATTTTTATATTTAACTAGCTGCGCCCCGCGGCTTCGCCCCCGTGGAAATTTATGTTTCCAACTTTCTTAATTTTTTCTTTCATAAGAACCTTCTCCTGACAATAACAAACACAACAAAGAAAGAATTAGCGAAATCGGTCCAGCCGTTCACGCGTGATGCGATGACAACGGAAAACGGGTTTCATTTTTATATATAAGATTTTGTATCAGTACCTATATTATGATTATAATACGCTTACAGAAACAAATATATAATACACTTTTATCCCGCAAAAGCGCGTTCGAAGCCGCGGGCAGAAGTTTGTAAATAATAGAATCACTGTTAAATTATCGCCTCGCCTCTATATTTATATTTCATTTAATTGAATGTCCACTATGAAGATTAATGGGCGTGAACTTGTTTTTAAGCTAATGGACATTTGCACGCGAAAAAACATATACAATATAAAAGGTTCTTAATTTATTCACACCTAGCATTTGCCAGTGACTTCGCTCGCAAATCAAAACTAAAAAAAATTACCTAAATAGTATTTTGTCTCGAACTTTGATCTATAAAACGACATTTACGTAGGTAGGTAACCAATAACTCTTGAACGGATAATACGATTTTGATGAAACTCGGCACGTCTAAAGACCAAACTTTAACTATCGTAGAGGATTTCTTAAGTCGGGCGGCTAATACGAACGGCCTATTTTAATTCTGCAACAAGAAATTTCGTGTTTTAGCTAATGAGTGTTATTTAATATTAGAATTAGAGTAGGTACCAATTAGCACAAAAAAACGAAACGAAATAATCGATTACGTATTTAATAATTCCAATTTCAAAATTTCCTTCTAGATCCGAATTCTAACGTCAAAAGTTTCCGAATTCGATAGTTTAAAATAGCGTTCTTCGCAAAAAGTTTCCGATATCGAATCCGAAGGCCTTTCCGACGAATTAAAATACCTCTGTTGGATAGGGACTGGTAGGAGTAATAAATATATCAATAATGCTGGACAATCCACACAGCATCATCTAGCCCCAAGCTTAGCAGAGCTTGTGTTATGGGTACTAGATGACTGATATACCAGAAACGAACATAAGATCGCTGTGCCCACAACTAGGCTACACAAAATTAATTTATCTTTTATAGGGCAATGTATACGCTTCTACAACAAAACTCCTAGTGAGTTGCAAAAATTATCAGTAAATAAATTCAAACAAATTGTCAAAACCTTGCCGTGCAAAAAGGCTTACTATAAAATATCAGATTATCTAGAGGATAAAAAAGCTTGGGACGGGTTTTGCTCCAACTCGAAAAATAACAACTAACAGGCTAAAGGTTTCTTCGTCGCTTCTTTACTTTAGTCTACATACCGAAGCGACAGAAATAAAAAAATATCACTTTATTTCCGTGTCAGTGTTTAGCTTTATAATTTGACCTTTTCTAAGTGTACATTTATTGTATTTATGGAAATAAAGAGTTTTTGATTTTGATTTTGATATACTTAATACAATACACTACCTACTTATACAATGTGTCCGGTCACCGGTGTCGGAGACTTTGGGGAGTGAAATACGGTAAATTTTATCGACAAATCACTATCCCTATTTTTTTTCTCTCTCCATGATGAAATGGCAGCCATTTTGTTTTCTGTTGCCTCGAAGCACGGGTGCTTGTACTGATTAAGATATAGCTACCCATGTAGAGGTCTTAGGAAGACGATAGAGGACTCATTTGATAGCCAATAATGTAGACAATAAAGCAATATTAACATTGTTGCAATTTGTATTTTATAATAAAAGAAAAGATAATTTAGAAAACAAAAAATTTTTTTTTTTAAAATTTATTGCTTTTTCATAAAATCGAAACTGTCAAGCTACATGTTTTTTGTTTCTGAACGATAGTACAGAATGTGTGCTTCAAAATAGGTCTTGCATCTTAGCCCTAAGTAAGATAGTTTAGAAGTTATGACGTTATGACGTTTATTATAAATAGAAAACACCCAGAACACCCGGAAAAATATCTTCTAAATCTACACAGTAATCATTTTCAATATTTTCAAAACAAATAATGATCTCAAATCAATAACATACAGATTCTATAAATGTAAACATCCATTATTGAACGGATATGTTTTCTTTAAAGAAAACATATGTATGTCATGTTATACAGGGTGACTCTTTGAAATGGGAGTGGATGATCAAATCCGAAACCTTGAGAGTTAGGTATCGTGAAAGAAGTCATGAGCTAAATTTTTAAGAAAACAAAAACTGCATAAGTACCTATTAATTATCTTTACGGTTTTTTTCATTAAACTTTACAAAATGCATAACGAATAGATGTTTTATAGATGATAAACTCTACTAAATTACAGACTGAGTGTCCTCGCTAGTAGCAACCAGTTGTTCGAAAATATGATTATTTACATTTTCGCATTGGTTCTTGGTAGATGTTCTTAAAAAAAAAATCACATTTCCTTTCATTTTTAATAATACATTTCTTTGCAAAGATTAATCCTCATTGGCAATCAAATCCGCAGATGCAAAAATGTCATATTTTATGAAAAATCAATCAAAGCAAATTTCCGCCAAAAGTAAAAGATTAAAAAAAAAACAAATTATGCAGTTTTAGTTTTCTTATAAATGGAGGTCATGACTCCTTCTACGACTTTTCTATAACTATACTAACTCTCATGGTTTTGGATTTGCCCATCCACTCCCATCTAAAAAAGTCACCCTGTATATTATAATGATGAAAGGCATACAAATCCAAAGATTCAGAAACAGACTCTGAGTCATTCACTGTCATCAACTCATCACACATGTTTGTACATTAAAATAACAAAATAACAATGCGCGGCGTGACATGAGATATTTAGTACAATTTGAGACCTAGTTAGTAGAAGCTGAAATAATGAAGATCGTGGTTTACTTTGTTAAGGACCTTAAGAATAGAGATCTACGTAATATACTCGTATTAGGTAATCATGAATATACCAATATTGGTTGACTAACTGTTTATGTCATAATAATGTAAGCTAAAAATAACTATAATTAATACCTAGTTTAGTGTTTACTTTTAGTTAAGTCCTTTGTGAGAGAGAAATAAACGTTTTATTATTATTATTCTGAATTGTTTAGAAAAATAGACTCAAGCCTGTCCGTTTCAACCTCAATCTTAACAGCATATTGGTCCACTGCTGGACGGCCTCCCCCTGATAGGCGCCATATTGGCTTTTATCTCATGGGGGGTAATGCCCACAATTCCCTCGCGGGGCATGCGGGTTGGGGATCGCAATTTGGTGGTAGAATTGTTCCGCAGGAGGCGCTGCTGCCCGCCCCCGGTGGATATATCCCTTAGTCGCCTCTTACGAGACCCGCGGGAAGAATTGGATAGTCCGTTTCATCTATTTAGCTCTACCATCCATATCTAGAGAGAAAAAAAGCGTTCTTTTTACACAGCTTTCCGTAGAATTGCCACTATCTACACTACAACATTGACATATTAAATTACAACGTGACATTTCAGAGAGTATGGAATGGTCACTCGTTCAATGTGTGCAAAACTGCACACTGAAACCGCAACAGCTGCCTCTCTGGTGGCCAGCAATGCACTGCATCATCACTTAACCCCTGACACCTGAGAATAAATAGGGGTAACTCCTTCCACTCACGGAAAAGTCGCGGAAAATGGCGACGGCAACGGAGCCTGATTAGCAAGGGTATTTTGATTCGTCGGAAAGGCCGTCGGCTTCGATATCCGAAACGTTTTTCTTCGCAAAAAGTTTCCGATATCGAATCCGACGGCCTTTCCGACGAATCAAAATATCCCTGCAGCCCTTACAAGAGTTTAGGGGTTAAGGGTTAGAGCGATACGTGGAGTGGTGAAGTGTCTTATGATGGTGGAGTAATAAATGAGGCGTAATCCACCATCCCTCCGCCCTCCGGCCAGGTGGGATGACGACCTGCGAAAGACTGCAGGCAGATGCTGGATGCGGGAAGCTGAAGACAGGGCGCTATGACGCTCATTAGGGGAGGCCTATGTCCAGCAGTAGACTAACATAGGCTGATGATGATGATGATGAAAAGAGATGTCACGATCACGTCTCATTACATTACTAACGTCGAATCGACTCACCCCCCAGGTCGCAACTGCATATATCATAATCAGGGCTGGTGATGCGATGTGGAGTGGAGTGTCAGTGTCGAATCTACTAGGGGCGGTTGCCCCTGGCGCCGGCTACGAGTGGGCGCCATATTTCTTGTTTTAATAAAAACTTATTTAATTTAATAAGAGTGAGGGCACTTCCCCTCACCAAATGGCCAAACGTCACCAAACGGCTCTGTCGGAAAACCAGCGTTGGTTGTTACGTGTTTACAACTAGCTCATGCTGACAGAGACCGTTTTGTGAATCTAATCTACAGAATCTGTATCGTTTATTTTATTTTTAAATCATGTTTGTTGTTGTTGATTGAGTTACAAATAAAATATTCTCTCTCTCTCTCTCCCTCAGTCAGACGCACCTATTTCTTTTGGTTCCGGTTGGTTAGGAAACGCCCCAGATCACAATATGTGTATGACACACATATTGCGATCTGGGGCGTTTCCTATGCTACATTTAGAAGGATTTAGAAGGCTATTAACACTTTCACTGCCTAGCCTCTACGGCACGACCTGCAGGGGCGAGCCACAGCTAGTAGAAATACCTACCAGATACATAAGTGCGTGAGTCGTGGGCACCAAAGGGAAACATTTGGCCGAGTCGGGTTTTTGATATTTGCGATTAATGACTTGCCTGCCTACCTGAGAGAAGACCAGGAAGGACGTAGGTATAGCGGCCAGCGAACACAGTAGATAAAAGAGGAAAACATGCCAGCTTCCTCTTCTAGTGGCCAGCTCAGCGGCCGCGTCCAGCTCGCCACTCCACGTCATCATCAGCGCTGGTGATGCGATGTGGTCTTGGAGTGATGCGGTCTGGTCGTAGAGTGGTGTGTGGTGGTCATCTTTAGCATCTTTAGTGTCTTTGAGAACACTGTTGTGTTAGCTACATTTTCGGTTGAAAAAGTAAAAGATTCGCTTATTTTCTTTCGGTGTTTTTGAAGAGTTTATAACACTGTTTCTATGGTTTTTAACACACAAACACCGACTCTAGAATATATACTGAAATAATCAAACGTCAGCGTTCACTACGTTCTATGATCGATTAATTAATTCTGATTGAATTCTATGGCAGTCAAAAAACACCAGTAATCTTAATTTCACAAATCAATTGGCTATCGCCTCAAACACGTTGGTCACAAAATCAAATATTTTCACAAACTGTCGATTACATAAATCGCTAACTCATTTCGCGTTCCGAAAATACACAGTTAATAATAATTCCCGCGTTAACGACTGTTTGTCACGAAAACACGTTTACAACTGACCGGCACCATAGGGAGACCTGTCCTCTACTATGAGCTTCAACTCTGCTACAAAAAGTCGATCGACAATACTCACATCAGCGGACAAAATCCCTGTTTGATATTAAGTACTAAGCCTTAAGTGTTAGGTACACTAACAAAATAGACTAAAAGTTGTTTGAATAAAGACATTTTTATTTATTTATTTATTTAATATCTCTCAGTTATACCGTTAAGACACAAGCGCGAAATCGCAATGATAAAGTTATGCTCAGAAATTTTTAATTTCATAACTAATTTTGTTGAGGAATCATCATAATCATCAGCCTTTATTAGTCCACTGCTGGACATAGGCTTCCCCTAATGAGCGCCATTGCGCCCTGTCTTCGGCTTGTTGAGGTATACTTTCGACCAATTTGCCTGCCAAGCAACGTTGCGTTGTGCTCGGAGAGGTTCATGGTAAGCATTCACCCTGAAGATGTCCCTCGTTAAGGGATGAAACGTCGGTGTTCTTCCAACACAAATAAGGTTTGTAGTAAACTTTGACAAATTCATTATGGATGTAAGCAGGTTAACATCCATAATGAATTTGTCAAAGAATTTTTTATTAAAATAATAAAGTCATTAATTGATAAAAATAACCATGATTTTTTTAAAATTATCATCTTATTAACGTTAATGGACATTTTATTATTACTTCTATGGATATCTGGATCCTGAAATATAGCCTAGGCTAGTTTAGGACCCTACGGGTTTTTTATTACTTTGGACCTTTTAGGTTTACATAAAATTAATACTTTTTTATATTTTAAGGATTTTTTTTGTATTTTTTATGTGTTAGCCAATAAAGTGATTTTCTTTCTTTCAGTTGAGCTATCTGTAGACTGTTTGCAACAGTCGGCAGTTAGCTCAATTTTATTTATTTATTTTATTTAAATCCTTTGTTGCACACATTTACCTAAAAGTATACAAAAGGTGGGCTTAATGCCGATGGCATTATCTACCTGCCAACCACACATGGTAGTAACAAAAACAAAAGGCGTGCTATATAATTAAAGTAACCTAGATACAAGTCTAATTACCTACAGAGAAAAATTACAGTTATACATTAATAAACTAACACTATATAATATATAATACATATAATATTAATTTAAATATAAATAAAAATAATATGTACATTACAATAGGTAGGTACTTACAATGTTTTAATATAGGAAGGTAGCAAAAATAAAATCACAAATAGCTGAAAAGATGGTTAAGTTACTGAACTAGAAATCGGGTAGAGATTCTTTAAAAAATGCTCACGTGTCAGCTTTTTAAAACAGTCCTTTGATTCGACTTTTCTGATATCATATGGAAGAGAGTTCCAAAGTCTAACAGCCTCAATGGAAAATGATTTTTCACGGTAAGATGAGCTGTGTGCCGGTATCTCTAGGAGGAGGTTGCTTGATGATCTGAGTGGTCTGTCATGCGAGTCAGCCAGAAATGAAAGACGATTTTTGAGATAGCCAGGAGCAGAAGGATCTTTAAGAGCAGAAAAAAGAAGACAAAGCACCCTAACGTTCCTACGTTCGCGAATAGGGAGCCACTTGAGTTCAATTGTTTCAATTGTAAATACTAGTATAATTTTCTTTGTGAATAAATGTCTCTTGATATACTAATTTTCTTTCTTCTTTCTTTCTTACTTGATAATTATAGAACTACATAAAACATGTCGCAACACCGCCTTCGACCAACTCGAAATCGACTCTACCGACAGCATTTCGATAGAGTTTCAATAGTTATTTTATCTGCCCATTCAAGTGGACATTAAAATGTCATACAATCTGTGTAATACGCATTAGGTACCTGTGTGCCTTTGGGTTTATTTAAATAATTAAATACCTTATCGAAATGGGTTGTATACACTTGTCCTTTAATTTACTTTTTAATTTACTAATATAGGTGCAGAGCATATGTAACAGATAGGAATATCTATAAGATTTTTTTATATTATTTATGTATTTATTAAATTTATATGTGTATATAATTATAGTATTTGTTAAGTTATAATATTTTATGTATTGTATTATAATATGTAGTAGTCTAATTAATAAGTAAGTTTAAATTAAATCTTGTATCCTTCGTTTAAGCACATGTACCCATTTTTACAAATTTGTCTCTCTCTCCCAATAAGGTTTGCTGGAAGAGACTCTTTTTAGGGTTAAAGTCGCCTTTGCCATTATTTTTCCTGGTGAATTTTCTACTTGTATCAATTGTGCCAATTATGATAATAATATAATATTGCAAAAGATTGAAAATAGCGTGCCTTTGCGTTTAGTTGTAGATAGATAGATAGAAAATTCTTTATTGCACACTTATAGATAGAAACAATACAGCAAAACAGCTTAAAAACGAAGTGACAAGTGACGGTTTATCGCTCAAGAGCGATCTCTACCAGACAACCGTGGACAACGTGTTGTAACACAAAACAGGCCATTTGTTGAGCAAGCGCTGGAAGAACGTATCATATCTACAGAATTTTACTTATTATAATATATTTAGTATCTATATATAATTTAAATCAAGATTAGGACCTGTTTCAAACACTCTGATACGATCTTTCGTAAACTAGATTTGGTAGGTACCTACCTAGCTATAGTATTGCTACTTCTTTGATAAGTGCTTACTAACCACTTTGGTACTCATCATCAACAGCAGCAGCCTATATAACTGCTGGACATAGGCCTCCCCTAATGAGCGCCATAGCGCCCTGTCTTCAGCTTGCCGCATCCAGCATCTGTCTGCAGACTTTCGCAGGTCGTCATCCCACCTGGCCGGAGGACGGCCTACACTACGTATGCTAAGTCCACTTTCGTCACGTCTCCAAGAACACGTTTTCCCCAGCGGTTTTCTTTTCTTTGCGAAATATGGCCGGCCTATTGTCACTTCAGCTGGCTAATTCTTTGAGCTATGTCGAGAACTTTTTTTTTTTTTTTCTCTGTAGGTAGGTACTACTTATTAGTAACTAGCTGCACCCCGCGGCTTCGCACGCGTTGTTTCTATGGAAACGTTAATAGGTGATTTCTATCCCATAGGAACTGATTTATGGGATAAAAAGTAGTAATGTTTGATTCCAGGATTATAATTATCTATATACAAAATTTCAGCCCGATCCGTTCAGTAGTTTTGGCGTGAAGAGGTAACAAACATCCATCCATCCATTCATCCAAACTTTCGCATTTATAATATTAGTGTGATATTACTTAAGTACATATACACTAGCCAAAATCGATGTAGAATAGTTGTACACAAACCACGACACAAATAACTGGAACTCAATTTCTTGGCGTCGAGTTTCATTATAATTGTAAGTAATATTTATTGAAGGAAGGATCTCAAATCGACAGTAAAATTAATGTAAGTTGCGTATAAAAAAAGACACGGCAACAGAGTGAATTTTGGGTTATGTATGGGCGTTTGTTTAACATTATGCATCGAGTTTGGCTAGTGTACAGATACTTACTTGAATTTTAATACAGAAAGTTCTTCCATCATCATTTCATTTTTAACCCCCGACGCAAAAAGAGGGGTGTTATAAGTTTAACGTGTCTGTCTGTGTATCTGTCGATCTGTGTATCTGTCTGTGGTATCGTAGCTCCCAAACGGATGAACCGATTTTAGTTTTTTTTTTGTGTCATAGATAATTTAATCCCGAGTGTTTTTAGTCATGTTTTATGAAAATCTGTTCAGCCAATAAACGTCGGCGGGTTTGCTAAAATTTTAATTTTGTCTTGTCTTCAGTACCTAAGTATTGAGAATTTGAGCCCGACCCGTGGTCTAACCGAGATATAGATATCTATCTCTATCTATAACTGGCGTAAAAGTTAAACTCTTGGCTAAGGTACCTACCTCGATTTACGAACATTTTATGAATATAGGTACGATTTGTTGTAAAAATGTTCTGTCGAGATAATACAGGTATTTTTTTAATCTCTTAAAATTGTTTTGGTTGTTGATAATCTTGATGGTTGATAAGAACCAGAATTGTTATTTTTAGCTATGAGTAGGTATCTATTCTACAAGCGAATATAATGGCGCTTCAAAATTTCACATTAACGCGGGATCCGAGGAAGTTGCGGTTTTTTATAATAGAGCCTCTTTAGTATAGGTTCGGTGTAAAAGGGCCTTTACACCTACAGGGTTAAAATGAGTCATTTATTAAGTCACTTGGAAAAAAATGTACCAATTAAGTACCTAATTATCGAACGAACTATCATTGCCTTTATTGCAAGTTGACCAATTAAAAAACTGTCAATACTTCATTCAGCGATCACTAGGTAAAATATATGGATAAAATATTTAGGAACAATTCTGAGACTGGCCGCCGTGGTCGAAACTCGGCTAGGAGGACATTATCACATTTATGGAATTTCCAAATTAAATTTAGGACTTCTGTGCTAGAATCCAATGAGTTCAGAAGTATTTTTATTTTGCTAGAACTCGGTTTCCGGTTGTAGATAAAGAACATAAAGATCCCTACTAGGGCATGCAGAATCGGAAAACCGGAAATCGAAAAAATCGGAAATCGGTAAATATTGCTGGATTTTTTAAAACCGATTTTCGAAGTCAAAATCGATGTTTTTCGATTTTTCCGATCTTTACCATTTTTGTTATGAAAAACGCCTATCGCAACGGCTCATTCATATGAGTTTGTTCCTGATAGAAAGAGACATTGAAGAAGTCTATTCATGCCTAATTGTGGTTTGTTTCACGTTACTACGAGATGTTTTTATATTGCGTTTTTTAATACGTTTTTCCTTCTACAAGGAATAAAACTACCGGAAAAGTAATTTCTTTTGTTGACTGCGGCCAAAAAAGTCTCCGAAATGGTCACGGCCTCTGCGCATGGTGTTAGCTTGCTTGCTATTTTGGGCAACAGAAACTACAAGCCTGAAAATTATGCGTTGGTCACTCTTCTCCTCGTCATTATTTTCTTTTAATTTTTCTCATCAGCCACGAAAGACTCTGTTTTTTTCTCTTTTCATTTTGGCTAGTTTCCACTAAAGTCTGAAAAATTTTCGAGGCTCGCTCCGCTCGCCGTAATAGCTTTTAGGTTTGTTTGCTTGCCGTTTTGGCTAACAGCCACTCTAAATTCAAAAAAACATCAAAATAAATTAGTAGGTACCTACTCTATTTTTACATGGCATACTTTTTTTAACCCTAGTACCAGGTAAATATACTCTATTTGCTCGAAAAAAAGGTGACAACCCTATTCATAAAGCTCTGATAAGTATTTCCGAAAATGAATTTGAACAATTACATTATTTGCATTCGAGTTTGGAAATAGTAAAACTTACAGTAGAAGCAATATGCAGACGTGACGCCAACCTTCTCACCGATGCAGATTTAAAATTTATGGTACGAAAATTAAAAAATAAATACTCTTGCACAGAGACTGTTAACAGCGTTGATTAGTAGGATCAATGCAAGACGCACCACTAATTCATCATTAGCAGAATATCTACACGGCTTAGCCAGGGATTCAGAACTTTCAGAAATATTTTCATGACCCGATAATCACGTTTTAATGGACCAGATTGTTGCAATATATAGACGCCTAATTAAAGAACATACTAGCAGGCATAATAACGACTACCAAGATGACTTAAGTCAAGATCCAATGGAAGATAGTGTGGTCAGCATCGAAGAAGAAGTTACTTTAAATCCGGCAGAAGAACTAAACAGAGAATTTATAAATACTCTAAGAAATGTTGAGAAACCCACCACCTTAGAAAACATTACAGATTTGGTAAGAGTGGAAATGATTCTTTTCGAAAATAGCGGTGAAAAGGCCACTACCTCAATGCCGTATTAAATATCTATTAAATATACCTCCGACCTCCGTCGAAGCTGAACTTGCTTTTTCTGCAGCGGGATATCTTTCAAAGCATATACGTAGTTCGTTTAGCGATGAAAGCTTAGATTCACTTTGCTTTTTGAGTACGTATTTTCAGCAAGAATCATTTAACAGAACATGAAATCTAACCCCCCTAATCCCTACCCTCTTCCTACATAAACTACGACTCTATTCTTAACAACAACGGCCTGTTAGGATAGATGTACATGTTTAAATAAATAAATAAATAAACATTCGGACCGTAGCGAAATGCTTGTTTGTTGTTTTTAATTTATTTAAAAATATATGTAGTATCTAAGCATTGTTAAGATAAGCTTTGTCAAATTTATGTTCTCAACGGCACCCGATATTCATCGGTAGTTTTCATTAGGATTGTTCTGAAAATAGCTTGAAATATTGTATTTCGATTAATACATAGGTGAGAACTCTGTGTCTAGTTAAACCTTACATAGGTTTTAAGGCACTTCTAACTGAAATGTAATGTTGTTTTTACCTGAATAAATAATTCTATTCTATTCTTCGACTATTAATTTTGTCCATAATCCAGTACTCGAAAGGGATACTAGATAGATGTGCTCTGTCGGGTCCGGACCCTCTTGGAAGCCATTACTTAGACAATTGTCGGCGACGACTGATTAGACATCCTGAACTGTCGCCTTAGTCTTGTTTATGCTGATCGTGACTTGGGAACTTGGGAACGTAGGCCTGATGGGTCCAAGGTCCAACTAAGGGGGCTTACTCAAACTCTAAATGATAGGTTTAAAATTTAGGATAATTCAGCCCGTATAGTACACTAATTACCAATTTATTTAGCACGTAGGAAATTTCAATAACAGAATAAAACAATTACAACTTAGTATATTATTTACACTAAGTATATTTGTATGTAAAAATCTAAGCCGTCACCTGAAGGCAGAGTGCCCAGAATGCTGGCAGCATTGCTTCGTTGAATTTTAATGCGAATTCGTTGACCAAAATAGAAGCCCGCATTCCGATCAGCTGTGGACTCTATAAGAAGTTTGGTAAGATCTTTATAAGTACACTTAAAATCATCAAAAGAAATGGGTAGGTATCGAAAACTCGTATCGCTGTTTTTAATTTTGTTACTTCTACATTTTTCATTTCTTCTTAGTGGACAAAAATTTTATGTGAAGAGAAAATCAATAAATACTTTAATCATTATTTGATGCTTGATATTTTTGTTTAATTTACTTGTATAATGAGCTTATCTAGTACCTATCCATTATAATGTACAAGTTCTGCTTGGCTTGGGGCTAGAGAATGCTGTGTGAATTGCCCAGCATTATTTTATTTGATTTGTAAAAGAAATAAACATTATTGATTTCTGATTGTACTATATCGCTCTAGAATCGCCATGTCTTAAGCAAAATCAAAAACTATTTGTCTTATCAGTGAAATCAAAGACCTCCTCGCTTGGAATCTTATCAGAGTCGACCAGACGTTATCATGACTTTATCGTCTGAAGTAAACCGAAATCAACACCAGTGGAAATACCTATTAATCAAAGAAATATTTATATTATCTAAATTCAAGAATCTATCAACATTTTTAAACAAAAATGACTTGAAAATTTTACCGGCAGAAATTTAAAGACCTTCCTAATTCAGACTTTACGTAAATAGTTAGCAAAGTCGTCGAATAAAATGACGCTTTATTAATAATAATGCTGGACAATTAACACACAGCATTATCTAGCCCCAAAGTAAGCAGAGCTTGTGTTATGAGTACTAGATAACTGATATACTTAATACAATACACTACATAGATAGATATTTTTTTATTATACATAGAAAACATCCAGAACGCCCTGGACAAATGTCTGTAGATCGTACAAACATTTGTCCCGAGGCGGGAATCGAACCCGCAACCTCCTGCGTCGCAGGCAGACCTTCGCCCGCTGCGCCACAGAGGTCGTCAATTTAGTAGGTCAAATTATTTGTAGGCTATAAATAAATAATTAATAAATAAGAATGCTGGAAACTTACGTGTTATGGGTACTAGATGACTGATATACATAATACAATACATTACATACTTACCTAAATATTTTTTTATTATACCTACTTAAAAATACCCAGTACACGTAACAAATTTACTCTACTCGATAAAGAGTTACCTGTAGATTGCTTGCAACAGTCTGCAGTTAGCTCAATTGTTTCAATTGTAAATACATACTAGTTGTAATTTATTTATATTATTTGATGATAATTTTCTTTGTGAATGAAGATATATTCCATTAAAAAATAACTAGATAAATAACTGATTTTGTTACTAATACAATACATTACATAGAGATAGACAGATATTTTTGAAGTGAAAACTTCTTTAGCGGCGCTGAGCACTTTTTTTGTATGGGTAAAAACTTTCAAACTCGCGTCAGGGTCACGTGATGCTGATCGAAAAAGCGTAAGATCGTAAGATGTAAGTTTTCACTTCTGCCGGCACTCCCGGAGTGCTACCTTTTTTTATGGAAATCACGAGAGGCGGCCATCGAACCCTCAACCTCCTGCGCCGAGCTCCTGCGTTACAGTTGAACTTTCGCCTGCCTTCAAAATATTGAAATATGTAAAGCATTTTTTCAACACACTTGCTCATAAAGTGGCTCTATGGTATATAGAATAACCGCAATTAGGCACAGAATGACATCCATAATCAAACTGTGACTTTTTCATTGCTATAACGATGAGTTATTTTTTTCAAATTTTATTGGTTGAGTTGCTTTGTTCTTAAAAAAGTTTTTATTCAAAAAAAATATCGTATTCAATAGAACAAATTAATTTATGTTCCTATTGCTTTCTCATTTCATGCAACTTCTTATTTAAATAGATAATTTTAACTCGTACAAGTGTATTAAATAAAACTTTCACTCAAATATAACTTTTGTTTTCTCTGTAATAAAAGAAAACTTTAAATTCCCCATTTTGTACGTGGCAGAATAGGCGCAAACCCTATGCGCGAAAAATAAAAAAAAAACCTCATCCCTTTAGTCTTTGGCCGATCGCAATGCGCGCGCATAGGAAAACTGATTAATTTTTATCTACTAAATAAAATGAGTTTTTATTATAGTGACCGGCATGAGTCGTGAGCACAAACTGACACCTGCGCAGTAGTTAAGTTTTGAAGCCATGGGGGCGGGGCGGGGTGCCATTCGGCTACTGTACACTTTCGTGCAATTTGATCGACTTACGTTTTCGATGTTAAAATAGTAGCTTAATTTTGTTATTTCGTATTTGTTAAGGCGGTACCCTACCTCGTTATTGTGTGAAGAGGATAGGCATAGGATTTCGCGTTCACAGGAGCGGGACAGAGCAAAGCGGCGTAAGCCCAAAAATCAAGTTTTTAGTAGTTATTTGCTCCCCACAAACATTAGAATAGTTAATTGAAAAAAAGGCAACATATAAAATGTTCTTTATACTTAGTTCAATTACTATGCTTAATCTCAAGATCGTATCATCTGTATTTATTGAGAAATTAGGGTTTTAGTAAAAAATTAGAGGTAACTTTGCGATTTTTTTCTATCAAGAAAATTTTATGGCATCGTGTTTTCGAAACATATGATCGATAGAATAAGTCCTGAACTTTACCATATATAAATTTCAAAGTTAAATATTCAGTAGTTTGGAAGATATGGAGGTCCAACGGAGTTGAAAATAAGCAATTTGAGGTACTATACCCCCTTAAGTGTTTTTGTTTTAATATAGTTTTCAACACACTTGCTCATAAAGTGGCTCTATGGTCACCGCAATTAGGCACAGAATGACACTCATAATCAAACTGTGACTTTTTCATTGCTATAACTCACTAGTGAGTTATACCACCCAGACCTCAATCCCATTGAAATGGCATGGGCTGCAATAAAAGGCTATGTTGGCAGTAAGAATGTGACCTGGAACGAAACGTTAATTTAATGGCAGCTAATGAATGGACAAAATTTTGTCAAAAAGTGAAGGAAAATGAGGAGTATATAAAAAAACGATCACATAGTGGATGCAATGACAGAAGAATTTATAATTCACGTTGGTGACGATGACTCCGAGACCAATTCGGAGGATGAGGACAGTGACGATGTTGAGGAGATTAATGAGCCAGTGGCTTCTACCAGCACCAACTCAGCGTCTAGTTTTATGGAAGGCATATTACCTATTCCTCCAGATTGAGGCAAATTTAAATAATTTGAAAAATAAAGAAAAACAGTTATAAGTACTCAGATTATATTGTTTCATTGAGATTATTATATTTTATTCGAAGGCCTACAACATTACTCTATCAAAGTAAAATTTCAAGTACCACTAATATTTTAATTAGTTTGTATAGGTACCTATCAATCATTTTGGTAAAAAACGGTACTGAATAAATTTGGCCAAAAGTGTACATGCGCGAGCTTATGTCATCTGTGCTCACGACTCGTGCCGCTTATTATATGATTTTATTCACAAGTGTGATGAAAAACGTCGTATGATACACGTGTGTATTGATGATTACCGTCCTCGGCTCTCTTAAGACCCTCACCATAATGTACTATTAAGTTTGAGTTTTCGAAGTCAGAAAATAATAGTGAGGTTATTTACCTACATCTTTAATAACAAAATAAATTTACAATAAGAGATAAGAAACAAAAAATTAGAATTAGATTTACTATTGAAAAAGTTGACCTAACTGCAAACAATCTACAGGTAGCTCAACAGATTTCAATACCAGTCGTTGCGTCCCCAAGACGCTGGCTACATTGCCCCGCTGTTTTAGCAATACTGATGCGCTGCGCCAGAGAGTCTAAGAATAGTTATTTTCCATCTAAGAATGAGCAAGTAAAGGTATTGACTTGAGGCAGGCGCGCCAGAGCGTGCGAGGTCGTCGATCATGCGCGGAGTGTCATGTACCATGCGCACGCGCACGAGGGTAAGACAATCTTCTGGGCTCTTGCTAGACATCTGGAGCGTCATGGACAGTTAATAAATAGTTTTTACGAGTATACTACACCTGCTCGGAAAGTTGCCTATTCCTTTTCCATTTATAGAATAGAAAGTATGTCTTTGCAGGCCTATAGGAAACCGGGAGGAAAAACTCTATGGAATTTCATTTCTAACGTGTTTTAGTGGGAGGAAAAAGTGTATGGAAATCCATTTCTAACGTGTTATTTTATTTAATTTCCTAAAAGATCGGCCGGTAGCTATGGTTATTTTCGTTCGGTCAAACGACAAAAAGTTTTTACTCCAAGTCCATTAGGCCTCCTCCGATTTCCGAACAATATTTTGAAAAAAGAACCCAAAGGCTGGCGCGGTCAATGAGGTTTTACCAACATCATTGGGCGCGATTTCAATTAATAATTAATGCTGCTTTTTATTTTCCTCGAAGGTGTAGTATAAAGCACTATCTATCACTCGGCAGAAAGTATGATTCCTACCTCGTGTGTTTTAAGGCCAAAACGACACACTCGGTAGGAATTGATCACTTTCTCGCCTTGGTGTAAAATGCACTATTATTAGATATTTGTTCCGGGTGTTCTGGTCGTTTCTATGCATAATAAAAAAAAACTATGTATGTAATTTATTATATTATGTATATCAGTCATCTAGTACCCCATAACACAAGCTCTGCTTAGCTTGGGGCTAGATGATGCTGTGTGGATTGTCCAGCATTTTTTTTTATTGCGCTTACAATACAAACACTTAAAAATCAACAATGTCAAGTTATAAAAGCTAGTTACAATAGGTACCTTTTTTGTTGGGAAAATCATCGATAGGAAAATCAAGACCTAAAGCGTTTAATTTTTAAAGTAAGAGGGAAAACTCATCGGCAAGTGCTGCAGATCTGTAAAACATCAGAAAACCGTCATGCACAAATATTTTTGATTTCTATGATATGAGGTATCAAAAAAAACCTCGGTCCCCTTTGCCGCCCCAAAACTCTGCCGCCCTAGGCTCAAGCCGACTCAGCCTGCTGGTAAATCCACCACTGGTCATGGACCACACCATGACCACGGCAAGCCGATTCTTCTTGGCTCTCAGCTCTGGCCTCTAGGTCTCATCTGATCAGCTCTTAGATGTCCACTTTATTCCCCTATGGCAGGTTGTGGGTACGTAGGCACAGAGATACTTTCGGAATGGGGTATATTTATTTAAACCAAAGGCTTAAAAATTTACAGAATTACAACTAAGTACCAGAAACCTTATTGAAGGTATTGAAGGTTTGTACATGATGGAATATCAGGACATATCCATTTGCTTCGATTTTCACGATTTATGGTGACGATCTTAACCAAACAGAAGTAACAAGTTATTGAAGTGATTTTTTTGTTTTCTCCATATCATCAGTATCACATCACACTAATATTATAAATGTGAAAGTTTGGATGGATGTATAGTTGGATGGATGTTTGTTACTTCTTCACGCCAAAATTAGTGAACGTATCGCGCTGAAATTTTGCATGCAGATAATTCTAGGCCTGGAATAAAACATAGGCGACTTTTTATTCCATTAATCAGTTCCCATGGGATAGAAATAACCTCAAAACGTTTCCATAGAAACAACGCGTGCGAAGCCGCGGGCAGAAGCTAGTACTCCCATAAAGTATGCATAATATGGATAAAAATAAACTAAGTACCTAAGTAAACCGATTGGTATTGTCGTGTAGATGTAGATAACCGTAAGGGGGTCAGTAGTAGTGATGTGCCGAGTCGCTGTTTTGGTGAATCGAGTCGACTCGAGTCGGTTTAAACGGTACTCGAATCCTGACTCCATTCCGGTATTCGAGCCAAGTACTGTCAGGTTACGAAATAAAAGAAGTTGATGAGATGTTGACAGGAAGTTTATTGTCAACCACGTTTATATATACAAGTGTCAAGTTAAAGTAAATTAAATATCTATACCTAGAGGTACAATTGAGGCTAGAGGTCTATGACCCTTATTACAGCTAGGGCCTTAATAAATACCAAAGAACCCTAAAAAATGGGCGGTCGATGTGAAGCACCGACCTTAAATGGGACGCGTGAGAAGCGCTCCCGATTATTGAAATGCCTCTAGGCTAGAGGTCTATGACCCTTATTACAGCTAGGGCCTTAATAAATACTAAAGAATCGGCCCTTATATTCTCGGCGTGAGGCGCCCTAATAATGGCCTTAAACTAACTAATCTACAAATCAAGTCCTTCCTACCTAACAGGGGAAGAGAGAACACGGGGAATCTTGTAATTTATTGTAGAAGGAGAAACAAAGGAGGAACACAACACAACCAGCCACTGTACGGAATCATAAACACAAAACATAATAGGTTAAACAGGTCGTCGTCGCCGGGGAAGGGCCGCGGATCACGAAACGCCCGCTCGCACCAGCTCGCACCAGAAGAAGAAGGGGTCCAGGTATCCACCTCAGGTCTCGGGACGCACACGGGACGCAGATGGGGAGGTCCGCTCGTGTGTAGAAGAAGATTGGAAGAACCTTCGGCCGGCCCACGGCCCACGGTCACATACTGCTGTTGTTGGCTCTTTGCCCACCAACTGATTTACAGCTGAGAAATACACGGAAGATATGGTACAGCCATTACTTCAGACTTTCACTAATTGAAGAAGATGATAAACACAGAAAATGATAAAACTTTTGGTGGAAAATAAAACTTTTCTCTCTCCGACTCATTCGGACCCTCGACATTTCAAAACTGCCATCATTTCTCTTCCTTTCATTCCATTAGCTGTCATATTTGAAAAAGACTACCAGCTTTTAAAATAATGTCATAAAAACAAGAAAATAGGTTCGATAATTAAGAATGAAACCTTTTCTCGAAGCGAACCCTACATTATCACCTCAATTAGGGCAAAAAAAAAATAATAATAACTAAATTATTATTATTATTATTTTTTTTTTTTTATTAATCATAACAAGATTGTAGTTCATTGAAAGTGAAAAACAATAATAACAAGTGTAAATCCACTGTTTAACAAGTGCCACCGACACATAGTGTAAAAGTGCATGAAACAAACGGTGAAAGATTAATAATTATAACAAAATATAAAAGACAGACATGAAGTCCTGTAAGACAACGATAACTTATAATAGTCGTTACCGACTACAACATGTCATCAATCGAAAGCACAATAGAAAGTACGGATAGTGTAGAGAATGGAGTAGTAACTAAGTGTAATTCTCATAAAGTGAGAGAAAAATATTGGGAAGGGAGAAAATGAAGAGACAACAGTAGTTCCACGAGTTAGAGAATACACAGGTCCAACTTACAAACGTCACACATACAATACAATAATAAGGATAAGAATATATATTTTTTTATAAAACTTCCATTCATCCACAGACATTCTAACCTAATGTATAAACAGAACCAAGTGTTATGAACTATAACCCAGAAAAACCAACCCAGAAATATAGTGACGAAGGAATACAACAAAGGTCTATACGATTGAAATTACAGTTGGAGTAGTTGCTCGAGTTAGAGGATAGCAGGCGTTAAGTGAGCCCTAATGCGCACCAAAACCAAGATAGGCTACTCCATACTATTACAATTATATTATTAATTAAGATATTAAAATTACATTTAATAGCAACGGACGGATAACCGAAACCGTATGAAAATCTAAGACAGTTACTCGAGTTAGAGGATAGCAGGTATTAATTGAACCCTAATGCGCACCAAAACCAAGAGTTTTATTATTCCTTTGTCGGATTTGCTTGCGGAGTATAAAATAGAGTGAAAAACTTAAATGGAATGCTATATTTATCCAACAAATTATGGAATTCGTGACTTTGAAATTGTACACCATTATCCATAATAACAGACTGAAAATGTAAATGTAAATGATGTAATTGTAAATGAATGTAAATGTAAATTTAAATGTAAATGTAAATTTAAATGTAAATGTAAATTTAAATTTAAATGTAAATGTAAATTTAAATGTAAATGTAAATTTAAATGTAAATGTAAATTTAAATGTAAACAAAAGAATAATAAATAATCTCTTGTAAAAAATATAAATATATAGCAAGGGCCAAAAAGTTGTCGAGAGGAGAAAAAAAAAAAGGAGACCGACACTTACATACAAAAACGTGGTTGAGCGTTTTTTACGTTGGGCGCCAAATGTCAGGTTACGAAATAAAAGAAGTTGATGAGATGTTGACAGGAAGTTTATTGTCAACCACGTTTATATATACAAGTGTCAAGTTAAAGTAAATTAAATATCTATACCTAGAGGTACAATTGAGGCTAGAGGTCTATGACCCTTATTACAGCTAGGGCCTTAATAAATACCAAAGAACCCTAAAAAATGGGCGGTCGATGTGAAGCACCGACCTTAAATGGGACGCGTGAGAAGCGCTCCCGATTATTGAAATGCCTCTAGGCTAGAGGTCTATGACCCTTATTACAGCTAGGGCCTTAATAAATACTAAAGAATCGGCCCTTATATTCTCGGCGTGAGGCGCCCTAATAATGGCCTTAAACTAACTAATCTACAAATCAAGTCCTTCCTACCTAACAGGGGAAGAGAGAACACGGGGAATCTTGTAATTTATTGTAGAAGGAGAAACAAAGGAGGAACACAACACAACCAGCCACTGTACGGAATCATAAACACAAAACATAATAGGTTAAACAGGTCGTCGTCGCCGGGGAAGGGCCGCGGATCACGAAACGCCCGCTCGCACCAGCTCGCACCAGAAGAAGAAGGGGTCCAGGTATCCACCTCAGGTCTCGGGACGCACACGGGACGCAGATGGGGAGGTCCGCTCGTGTGTAGAAGAAGATTGGAAGAACCTTCGGCCGGCCCACGGCCCACGGTCACATACTGCTGTTGTTGGCTCTTTGCCCACCAACTGATTTACAGCTGAGAAATACACGGAAGATATGGTACAGCCATTACTTCAGACTTTCACTAATTGAAGAAGATGATAAACACAGAAAATGATAAAACTTTTGGTGGAAAATAAAACTTTTCTCTCTCCGACTCATTCGGACCCTCGACATTTCAAAACTGCCATCATTTCTCTTCCTTTCATTCCATTAGCTGTCATATTTGAAAAAGACTACCAGCTTTTAAAATAATGTCATAAAAACAAGAAAATAGGTTCGATAATTAAGAATGAAACCTTTTCTCGAAGCGAACCCTACAGTACTCGAGTTCTATTTTTTGGTATTCGAACGTTGACTCGAATTTCTAGACTCGAGTCCAAGACTCGGGTCCTGGACTCGAGTCCGCGGCCGTGCACCGCTTAGCATCCACGTAGTAGTGATACAATAAGGGATACAACTCGCACGCCTCCGCCTCCACCACGCCTCCGGCGTCTGTGTGTGGAACTGTGGAGGCCTTAAAAGTTGCAGGTTCAAACTTGTATCGAAAGGCGTTACTTCATTGCTTAGGTAAAAAGAGATTGAGTATGAACGAGTCAACCTAACTCGAATACAAGACTCGAGTCAGTTGGACTCGCATAATACTCGTATGACTCGAGTACCGGAATCGAGTCCGGCGTACTCGAATCATAATAAATTGGTATTCGAGTAGGCGAGTCCTAAGCAGGAATCGAGTCTGACTCGAGTCAAGCCGTACTCGGCACATCACAGTCAGTAGGTAAGCGATACCTAACGAGCTAGTTATGATCGATCATCGATGGCTCGTTAATCATTGGTACGCGGGTAGGTAGCTTATTAAAGCTACCTGCGCTGCGTACCAATGATCTATGCACGTATCTAATATCCTACGTGCATAGGTCTAAGTAAAATTCGGTAGATATGTTACGTTCTCAAAGCTAGCTCAACTTATGACCTGTGTTATGTTACAATTAAACGCAAAGACAAGCTGTTTTCAACATGGAAAGACGTGTAGGTCTGTAAATCGAAGTGCGACTGAGACAACAATACGCACGCGAAACATGAACGCCATCGCAATTGCACCTAATTTGAGTTTTCCATTTTCGAGAAGCAAGTACCTACCCAATCTCCCGCATTTTTCTTATATGGATGGGTACGCGTAAATTTTCTAGAAGTAGCTTCAGCCGGCTTTGCATTTATAATATCAATCGCACGAAAAACGAAACGAAACAAGTGTCTCATTCCAATTTATAAAACTAGTTTCTATCCCATGGGAACTGATTTATAGGAAAAAACGTAGCCTATGTTTGATTCCAAGATTAGAATTTTTCCTACCAGTATGCAAAATATCAGCCCGATTCGTTCAGTAGTTTTGGCGTGAAGAGGTGACAAGCATTCATACGTCTAAACTAAACATCCAAATTTTCGCATTTAGAATAGTGTGAAGAAATAGCTATAAGAGTATATACTAGTTGTATTTGTTATATTCTGTTACTAGCGTCTGCCCGCGGCTTCGCACGCGTTGTTTTTATGGAACTGATTTATGAGAGAAAAGTACCTACCTAGCATGTACCTAGCCTATGTTTTATTCCGGGCCTAGAACTTCCTGTATACACAATATCAGTCGGATTCATTCAGTAGTCTTAGCGTGAATAAGTACCAAACATCCATTCAAACATCCATACATCTAAACGTCCAAACTTTAGCATTTATAATATTAGTGTGATAATGTCATTTTCTTAGTGCGATTGATAAACAACGCACTTGAAATTCCTACTACTTAAGCCAATAAAAACCTCTACCAATAGCTTTACCTTGATCTTTTAAAACCATATTTGTCCAACCAACGAGGTCTGAACGGTGTACAAACACTTTATATTATAAGACAAACAAGGCGGTCGTACTCAATTGACTACCTAATAAGTTTTTTGTCGGTAAGAATATATCTGTACCTTTAGTTTTTTTATGAGCAGTGTTTATTTTTCTTTTTTGCGATGTCTCTAGCTAAATTTTTTATTTTTAGCCTTGCTTCTTATTCTTAAGTGACAATGATTTAAATTGATTGTACTGTGGGTATTTAATTAACTTATGCCAGTGGTTTCGCTTACGTGTATTAAAAATTAAAGAGCTTTTGTCGGTGTTATGTCCTTTACTTCTTTATACGACACTAGACGAGCGCCTCGCGGTTTCAGCCGCGTAGTTCCCGTTCCCGTGGGAATTCCAGGATAAAATATAGCCTATGTCACTCCCTGAAAAGTAAGCTTCCTAACGGTGAAAGAATTTATCAAATCGGTCCAGTAGTTTCGGAGCCTATTCAATACAAACAAACAAACAATCAAATCTTTCCTCTTTATAATATACTAGACGATCGCCTCGCGGTTTCACCCGCGTAGTTCCCGTTCCCGTGGGAATTCCGGGATAAAATATAGCCTATGTCACTCCCTGAAAAGTAAGCTTCCTAACGGTGAAAGAATTTTTCAAATCGGTCCAGTAGTTTCGGAGCCTATTCAATTCATACAAACAAACAAACAAACAAAAAATCAAACCTTTCCTCTTTATAATATTAGTATAGAAAAGTATAGATGACAGCGACTTTTTCCTCGATCTGACTCATATAGCTAATTCTTGTTCTTCCCTTTCCTCGTCTTCCTCCTACTTTTCCCTCTACGAAGTTATTATGAAGTTGTCATGTCGATGAGATGTCCAATCATTCTCTTCTGTTTTGAATGGTGTTCATGAGAAACCTATACTCCTCAACTCTTCTCGCTTACGGGATGCCAAATAAAACATTACAATAATTGTATTGTAAAAATTGTAATTGTATTGTAAAAATTGTGACTATTGTCCCAGAGTATTGACTCTGGGACAATAGTTCAAACATATTATCGACTAGCTTCTGCCCGCGGCTTCGCACGCGTTGTTTCTATGGAAACGTTTTGAGGTTATTTCTATCGCATAGGAACTGATTTATGGGATAAAAAGTCACCTATGTTTGATTCCAGGGTTAGACTTACCTGTATGCAAAATTTCAGCCTACTCCGTTCAGTAGTTTTGGCGTGAAGAGGTAACAAACATCCATCCATCTATACATCCATCCAAACTTTCGCATTTATAATATTAGTGTGAAGTGTGATAGTCTGATAATGGTCTGGTACTCTACCTAACGAAAGCGAATAAATAAATAATAAATAATGCCGGACTATCCACACAGCATCAGGAGGTAATACAGTGCACCTGTGTTTGCGTACACACTCACTCACTGACTGGTCTCGAGACTGACCGCCGTGGTCGAAATTCGGCTAGGAGGACATCACCAGATAGGAACAGTTGGTTTTAGGGCCTAGTTCGAACAAGGTTTTCCCCCAGGAACCTGCCTGCTGTAGTATACAAGATGCAAGGTCCCAATTAACTTCAATCTACTGTCATTATTCAATCGATGCACGCGGAACAATTGTATGCACTCGATTGTGGGATGCGGAGGCATTAGGATCGGTTTTGCGTAGTACACGAAAACTATAAATGTTTTCGTATCCTTCCATACATTCAGCGCCTTGCAGCGCCTCTATCGGATACAAATACAAATACAAAATGTTTATTTCATTAATCAAATATTACAATGTACTATGACCGTGCTCGGAACCTCCTTTTAAGTATGAAATACCTGTATTAGGGGTAACGCTCTTCCGTAACAAACTTTAATAATATTCCTAAAGTTTCTTAACAAAAAACATTTTACATAAGTGCGTAAAATCAAGTAAGGAGAATAATTTTATAATTCAATGTTGAACAATTTTTACCAAATTAGTAGAGGGTAGGTGAACTTTTACATTCGCAGTAAGTGTTATGTAGTGTGGTACAAGTGCAAGCGGGCGCGAGTAGAGTAGTGCGTGTTTGTGTAGTGTATGTGTTTTGTAAGATGCTCCCGAGGACACCGATCTCTTAAGGCGCTACCCCGACCCAAATCAGCGCCACCACACGAAGGAATTTAAAAAAATCGATTGGCCAGTTTGTGCTTCCTATCATAAGCTTTTTTTTAATGCCCCTGTAAAAGTTTTATTTTGTATACTTTATGCAGAGATGCGAAGTTGCTCTTTTTGGCCACCATGTTGGGAAAAATGAGCAACTTCGCATCTCTTCCTACACTATACAAACAAAAACATTTATAGAGGCATTAAAAAAAAGCTTATAATAGGAAGCACAAACTGGCCAATCGGTTTTTTAATTTCCTTCGTTTAACGGAATAATAAGGTAAAATAGGTGGTGGCGCTGATTTGGGTCGGGGTAGCGCCTTAAGAGTTCATTGAGAGGAACTTTTCTGTGTGACAGCGATCCAATAGTCTCAGAACTCGAATTTTGTTCTGGAATGATTTTGAGTAGGTATGATTTTGTTAAAATTATTGACTTAAGATAAACTTTACTTGACTTGCCTGTTCTGTAATATAATGGTGTGCACCTAAATGAAACTGAAACGGAGTGATTTGTTGCATTTTAGCAGTACAGCTTCGACAAGTCGGAAATATTAAACGTTTTTATTAACCGATCTCAAGAAGAGGAGGAGGTTCTCAGTTCGTCTGTATTTTTTTTATATGTGCATGTTACTTGATATTTCCGCCAATGGTAAACCGATTTTGCTGATTATTTCACTATTGTATAAAGAATGATGTCGAGGAGGTTCTATAAAATGTTTAAGTCTAATTTTATTATAGACTTGTCTACACTAAAAGAATTTAAAGTCGGTTTATAAATTTTAAAACACAGCAAATTATGGTAATGCTCAGACATTGCAAACTCATACTAGGCACTCTGAGTATGTAGGTAGCTGCCTAGGTAAGTAGTGTAGATACGTTATAGTGTAGGTAGGTACAGTTCAATGTTGTGACGTTATGTAAGCCGGACTTTGAGTTTGACATTTCATTCGTGGTCGGCCATATCTTGCGAAGAACCGACAACTCCTGGGGTAAGTGTGTTCTTGAGTGGAGACTGCTACTCAGTAAACGAAAGTGTAGGACGCCCTCCGGCCAGGTGGGATGACGATCTGTAAAAGACTGCTGGCAGATTCTGCATGTGGCAAGATGAAGATGGGGCCCTATGGCGCTCATTAGGGTGTTCTTATCCTATGTGCAGCCTATGGACTAATAAAGGCTGATGATGATGATGATTCGTGGTCGGATGATTGTATAGCATATTCTATGATTCTAAGTTCTATTGCGTTTTTTATAGGCGCAGCAGGTACCTGCTGCGCCTTTACTTTTATAACTTATATTAAGTACCACCAAGCATTGCTATGCTAAAATTCGAAGGATGTTATTTTTGGGTTGCCGGAAATTATCATAGTGGTGCATGGTGGGATCACAACCTACTGCTTGTTCCGTCAACATTCGTCGTAGAGTACAACTCAGCCTGTGGATTTTGTAAGAGTCGACTTAGGGAATCTACCGCAGGGCAGCAGCTTCAGCAAATGGTTTGTGACTCGGCATCAAATGAAATATTTAGATCCATTCTCAAAAAGCTTAGTTTGTGTTTGGTCGGAGTTGGATTCCTGCCTCGGGACAAATGCTTGTACGATCTGTTGAATTTATTGTCCGGTATTATTTATTTATTTATAATTTAAGAGCATTACCTCCTAATACAGGTATTCAGGTCTCGAACACTGAACAATGTAAACTTAATGTAACATTAATGATAATAAACATTTTGTACTTGAAATTTTTGAAATATTATCATTTGAGTGTTTAGAAAAAAAGTAAAAACCGATTTCGAATCCCTTAGTTTGAAACTGTTTTTTTTTATGAGTTTTGTGGTATTAATACTATTTGTCTATTTCATCAGGAAGAAAAAACAAAGGGACCACATCAGGATTATTCTATAAACAAGTGTTAAATTACGCAACTGCGAATTATCCAAATCTGTCCATAAAACACGGAGAAATTACGAAAATACATATAAAAAAACACAGCCGAATATAACAACTCCCCTATTTTCGAAGTCGGCTAAAGATCGATGGATTGTGTGAAAGATGAATATGAATCAGATAGTAAGAAAGAAGTTGAAAGAGGATGATGATAGTTATTATTATTGGTTATATAACAGTTCAAAAGTAATGTTTGTTAAATTCACCACTGCAAATATCGTTTCCGTGGTGTAGCGGTTATCACATCTGCCTAACACGCAGAAGGCCCCCGGTTCGATCCCGGGCGGAAACATAGTTTTGCCATCAATTATTTTTTTAACTTTTTTTAATGTCCTGGTAATAAAAACGCACACATAAAATAGAAATACAATTATTAGGAACTAGAATACAATAATTAATGGATACCTATTATGTACAATTTTATTTATTATTTTTAGAGGTTTTTTAGAGATTATGAAATATTTTGCAAAAAAGTGGCGATACAACCGTAAAATATTGTAGCATAGAGACGAGGACATTTTGATAAGTAATCTCGTTACTCCCAGCCTAAGATTTTTGCAAAAAACGTGACCAAACAAAAAATTGTAAGATGGCTAGTCGTTTCAAGTTTCACTAGCGCCACCAAGCGGTGAGTAGCACTGCAGCACATCTCAGGGCGCGTTCCCACTGTCTGTGTCGCAACCGTAAATTATCGTTGGATGACTATCGTCCAATTGTTCCCATTTTATTGTCTGTTTGTTGTCATTGTGTCGTCGCGATTTTCTATCGTTAAATAAATAAATAAAATAAATAAATAAATAATGCTGGACAATTCACACAGCATTATCTAGCCCCAAGCTAAGCAGAGCTTGTGATATGGGTACTAGATAACTGATATACATAATACAATAGACTACATAGATAGACCGTTAAACCATTATCTTATCTGGTTATTCCCATTGGATCGTGATGTGATATTACTTTACTATTTTATCTTTTACGACTGTCTTTCTACCATAAGGGTGAGTTTATTTGCCGTTAGTAACGAGACGTGTGTTTTGCGAATTCGTGACGTGTCCCTTTAGTATGGGATTTTCGTAGTTCCCTGTCCGCACAATAGGGGCGCTGTAACAAATTTTATGGAAAGAGGAGACGTCATGATCACGTCTTACGAACAGAGTAGTGAGTCTATTACATCAAATAATAGAGTAGTGAGTCTATTACATCAAATAATAGAGTAGTAAGTCTATTACATCAAATAGACTCACTACTCTGTTCCCATTATTGCGACAATAATTTATCGTCACAACAAAAAAAAGTCGTGGACGTAAGTTAATTGTAACGTCCTTTAAGTGAACACCTCAATATAACTATTATATTATCTTATATTATTATTATCCTCCTAAAAATTATACAAACAACAATGCTTTATACTGCACAACTTTCTGTAGTAATGACATGATACAGTGGAAACGCTCCTAGGGTGATATCTCCAACGTAATTCATTTAGTACTGCTATTCACCGCTAGATGGAGAAAGCAGTAAATTATGTCGGTTGAGTCATGGACACGGAGTTAATGGTGGTTGGACAAAAAACGTTATTGTGAATAAATTATAAGAGATACGTATTTACAAATTTATTAATATGAGAAGATGACAAGAGAAATTCATTATTTTATACCTAATTGGCTTATTCAACTGAAGATCGAACAAATTTGAAGTATGGAAGGGAAGGACGCAGTAGAACGAAATAATCTCAATGTTAGACTTGACTTATACGAGCTAGTTACTTAAATAACACTCACAGAAAAACTAATAATGTGTGGGTAGAGCACCCATTTTACTTACCACCCTTGTATGAGCGAAAATCGAAAAATTATTTGAACTCCGTCATACTAGTAATAGTGGTTCCTCTCAGAATCCGCTAGGGGCGCTGCAAAGAGCAAAATGTTTGGAAGGAAACGTAAGTAGTCATCATCGTTTTCGTAAACTATGCAAAATTCTTACTTAGACCTCAGACCCTTTTAGCATTATAAATTATATTTAAAAATAAATTTAAATGACATTAATAACGTTATTGTCTTTAAATTTTATTTTTCTCGCCGAAACTGGACGAAGATTTTGGCCCTAATATCGGCTCGGCTACACTGTATCACGATAAAATTTATAAATGTATTTAGATAGATGATACATACAAAAAAAAAATTGGTTGTCTGTAAAGTCGGTTTACTGACGATAGTTGAACGTGACAACGCAGACGCATCGCTCACTCAAGTAGGAGAGAGACTGATGTCGAGCGCTCTCGCTTGCACTTCAAGCCTTACATGGAAAGCCTCAGAGCGAGGTAACGCCGCATGACGAGGTAACGCCGCATGACGTCATGTTTTTTCGTGCGTGCAGCCGGCTCTATCGAATTATAAGACGTTGTTACGTCAAAAATGTCCCGTAACATAATGTGATAAAGCGTCAGAAAAAAAGTGTTTATCAAGGTCTAGACATACTATTTGTAAAATTTCAGCCGGAGTCGTTCAGTAGTTTTAGCGTGAAGAAGTAACAAACATCCATCCAAACATTCGCATTTATAATATTAGTGTGATTTATTACGTTGTAATAAATAGTTATTCTGTGGTAATAGATAGATTTGGTGCAGAGTTCCTCCACCGTGCGAACGTGGCATTACGCGATCCCCGTGTACAGTATTTAGTATTTACTAGACGATCGCCTCGCGGTTTCACCCGCGTAGTTCCCGTTCCCGTGGGAATTCCGGGATAAAATATAGCCTATGTCACTCCCTGAAAAGTAAGCTTCCTAACGGTGAAAGAATTTTTCAAATCGGTCCAGTAGTTTCGGAGCCTATTCAATTCATACAAACAAACAAACAAACAAAAAATCAAACCTTTCCTCTTTATAATATTAGTATAGATTAAGTATCTTGGCTAAAAGTTTCATTCTATTATTAACATGATAACTTACTGCATTCAAACCCACCCCAAACCACACACTGTGGTGTGTGGTGTGGGTGGGGTGGGTTCGAACGCCACCACCAACCATGTCCACCATCATAATAAGATTACTTGTACGAGCAGTTCTCAGAGGAACTAGCTCACAAAAATACAGACTTTGAGTTAGACAACCGTAATATCAGAACGAGAATTAAACTGAGTAGGTCCAAGCCCGTGCGTTCTCGTCAGCGCGATCTAGAGCTCGTGCACTTTTACTAGCGACATCTAGTTATAATTTCAGGAACTTTTACAAGAGTTTTGTATCGTGTTTCTAACAAACGTAATGTGACGTTGGGTACTTTCAATCAATACAAGGTGTCTGTAAATAGGCAATTTTACACCCTAGGCAGACCTTGGGGTCCAAATTACCCCATTTTAGCTCACATTAGTTCTGCTTACTCTAGGGTAGTTTTAAAAAGTTTTTTTTACAGGCCGAAGATGCACAAACGTGCATCGTGAAAAAATAGAACGTCAAGTGTGAGTCGGACTCGCGCACTAAGGGTTCTGTTTAATTGTAAGACCTTGTTTCTTGCTAAATATTATGATTCTTGGTCAACATGAAGTAGGTACCCTGTATATTTTGGTCGAGGGAGAGAATCTAAACTTATTACTTTTTCGTTACTAAACTACAAATTTACAGTTTTCCGATTTTTATCGTTATTTGTGCTATATGACCTTGCTTCTTTTTCTTCTTCTTCATTTTATGATTCTACGTCAACGGGACCCCTATAGGTTATACCCTATAGGTTTTGGTCACAAAATCTAAATAACAAGTCACTTAGATTTCTGTGGTTTTGGTCCATTGCGAGAATCAAAAGTATTTTTTATGTGAATAAACTACAAATTTACTGTTTTCGGATGTTTTCCTCTATGTGCTATAAAGCCTTGCTTCTTGCCAAATTTCATAATTCTAGGTCTACGGGAAGTACCCTATAGGTTTTGTGTGCATGTGATTCCCTTGGAAATTTCAAAATATTCGGACTTAAACGGCTGTAACTTTTGAGTGCATTGACTTAGAAGTTTTATTTATATCACGGCTTCAAGAGGTTACGGACTTGAGTATCTCACGTTAATTTCAACTCGATACCTCCACGCGTTCCTGAGAAAGGAGAGTTGACAGACGGACAGACCGACAGACAGAAAAACGGACAACAAAGTGATCCTATAAGGGTTCCTTTTTTCCTTTTGAGGTACATAACCCTAAAAATTAATTTTATGTAGGCTATTTCAGTTTTTTACCAGTAGTTAGTTTGTATTCAAAAAATAAATCGGACCAGAATGGATGAGACAAGCCTTCGCCAAACAGGCGACTTCTACTAATATGATACTACCAATTAATATTTGATACAAGAATTACTTACCTAAAATACCTATGAATTAATTAAAGTTTATTGACATTTTATTGAAATATTTAGTAGTAGAATAAATGGCTTATTTATTTATTTAAGTTTTTTACCACATGAATCCCGTAAGTACTGAGATCTGGGCCTAGTTTTACAACCAAGCCCGTAAGGTTCGCCCCTTCGGGCGCTAACCTTAATTATTTTTATGGTCATCGAAGGAATTTTCAAAAATCGATTTTGCAGTTTGTGATACCTATCCATACATAAGCTTATTTTTAATGCCTCTGTAAAAATTTTATTGTGTACTATCTGCGCCTAAATTTATGTTTCCAATTTTCTTAATTTTTTCTTTCATAAGAACCTTCTCCTGACAATAACAAACACAACAAAGAAAGAATTAGCGAAATCGGTCCAGCCGTTCACGCGTGATGCCGTGACCAAGGAAAACGGGTTTCATTTTTATATTATAGATAGTGTAAAAAGAGCAACTTCGAATCTCTGCCTAAAAATAATTAAGATGAAATAGGTGGTGGCGCTGATTTGGGTCGGGCGCCTTAATATTTCCCTGCCCAGCCTCGTCAGTGCGAGCCGCCGCCCCGCCACCACCGCTGCCTCGCGGCGCGCTGGAAGAAGACGTTTGTCGTGGGCCACGAAAGTGTCAAGCCAAAATTGTTTTCTCACTATCTCAAACTTTTATCTTTTCCAAGAGAAAATAAATATATTATTCAACTAAATTCAACTGGTTGCTGGTGCTCAGTGTCAGGGGTCAGACCAACTAATTCAATTATTAATGAAATGTCGGAAAATCTATTTATAAAATCTATGATTCACTTAATTCCACATGTATTTAGTAATCCCGATAGATACCAGGACAAAGGAGAATTTAACCGATTGTGCGTATGTATTTAGGTTTTGTTGTTGTAACCGCAGACTGTTTGGAGCCGCACAAATGCAACTGGCATAGTGACTGATGCACTTGCTTTCCTACTGCAGGTAGGAGAGTGTATAGGTTTTTGTACTACTAGCTTATGTCCGCGGCTTAGCACGTGCCTTTCAAGTAGCCTATGTCAATCCCCAGGATACTTACTATCTCCATGCCGAATTTCATTAAGATTTGTTTAGCCGTTTAGGCGTGAAACTGACAGATAGACAGACAGATAGAGTTACTTTCGAATTTCTAATATTAGTATAGATGGATTTTATTTACTACTTGCTTCTGCCCGCGGCTTCGCACGCTATTTTCGGTACAACAAGTAATCCTATTATCTAAGTCAGGCTATGCTTAACGTACGCAAAATTTCATCTTGTTCTGTTCAGTAGTTCTAAAGATCCTAGGTGACAAATATTCAGATTTCACAAACTTTCGGCTTTATAATATTAGTAGGAAGTCGGATAAACTACCTAGACCGCCCCTTGTGGGGGAGGGGGGGGAATGGGGCGAAGCTCTGTCGCAGGAGGTTGCGGGTTCGATTCCGCCTTGGGACAAATGTTTGTACGATCTGCAGATAATTTTCCGGGTGTTTTGGGTGTTTTTATGCATGATAAAAAATATGTATCTTTATTATGTATTGTTCAAGTATCAAGTAAGCATATCAGTTATCTGGTACCCATAACACAAGCTCTGCCTAGCTTGATGATGCTGTGTGGTCTGTACAAAAATAAAATCCGAAATTTTTTTATTTCTTTAGTTTATGGTACCTACATTAATTTAACAGTGTTTGAAATTCCTTCAAGTAAAAAAAATACTTGTGTTAGGGAATCTCGCTCTTCCAAAACAAATACAATATGAGTTAGGGAATAATATCTTTATTCACAAAGAAAATTCAAATCAAATATTAGAAATAAATTATTGAAACAATTGAGCTAACTGCAGACTGTTGTAAACAATCTACAGGTAACTCAACTAATCCATATCAATACCAGTCGGAAACGTCCCCAAGACGCTGGCTGCATTGCCCCGCTGTATGGCAATGCTGATGCGCTGCGCCAGATACTTACCAGCTCTCGGGTCACGTGGCGCTTAGACCAGACGCTCAGATAATTTTTTAAAAACTCGAAGAGCCTCGGCACCCCACGGACCAAGACTTGACTCCAAGGGGAGCAAGTGCGTAGGCTCTGTCGAGACCTGCATATTTGCGCCTCTTGAGATCCTCGGCTAAACCTCCCGCCGCACCCGCCCTCACGGATATCCTCGGAAGATGGGAAGGCGCAAGTGTGACGCATGTAGCGTCCCACACAATGGGCCTCCCCAACTCCCATGGGACTACCGACTGTCATACCGTCAGGCCTCATACCATTGTCACGCAACAGACCATTCGGTTCGAGAATAGTAATAATTTAGTTCGTTAAGTAATTCGTTTTAAGTTATTATTATTTTAAACTAAACTAAGAGTTTATTTAAAATTTATTATTTGGAAATTTATGTACTGTCGAGCATTATTGATTTATTATAACTAAGCTCTGCTTATTTTGGGACTACATGATGCTGTGTGAATTGTCCAGCATTATTCATTTATTAACAAGGTTAAACCGCTAAAATATAGAGAGGTATGTATAATAAAAAGGTATGAGCAATGCTAGTCAAACCAAAAAGGATTAAGCAGCGGCCACGGTGGTGGCCCTGGCAAGTCGAGTAGACGACCACCAGGAGCTTTTTTCTCGAACTATCTCGAGGCACTTTCAGATATCGATATCATTATTGCAAATTAAACCCAGGGAAAGAAAATAATTTTAGATTTTCTACCTAACGTAGTAAACCGACTCCTAAAATAACTGGTTTCTAATCAATTTCGTTTAGGAAATATTTACCCTCAAAGTATCACTATTTCGTCATGACTCGCTCACTCACACAATATCACTTCTAGCAGGCCTACGTACATGGAATTTTAAATATAGGTAGAATTTACGGCCAGAATAAAGGAAAAATACTAAAATTATGATTAAAAAAAAAGCTTTAGGATTCACAAACTGGCCAATCGATTTTTGAAAATTCCTTCGTTTACCAGAATAATAAGATAAAATAGGTAGTGGCCCTGATTTGGATCGGGGTAGCGCCTTCTAGATGGTGATTGATGGATGAAGATGACTCATAATCATCAACCCCGTAGCATTTGACATGACACCGGATCTGAACCCACGCCCTTTAGAAGATATCACGATATAGCCATTCTTACAGTAATTAATACCCTAGGTTATGTCATTATTACTGATTAATAAACAAATAATCTAGACTTTGTAGTGCTACATTATGTAGATATGTAGACTTATTTTCTTGGGTATAAGCATGGATATAAGAGTCGACATTCTTTAGAAACTTTGCGACGCGAAACGATGATTCACGTCATCACATCAACAGACTCTTCAAGTCCACGGCTGGGCATAGGCCTACCCTGAAAAAGCGTTATTGCCTCTTAAAATAAATGGTAATGTCATAATCCCCACGCTGGGAATGCCGGTTGGGGATTGTAGTTCGGTGGTGGATCTTTTCACCTAAGTAGGGAGGCACAATCCCCTGATAAAAGAGGGAACGCTCATGTCCATGTCCAGCCGTGGACTGGACAGGTAAAGACGGTTGATGTGTGTGTGATGTGAATAGAACTAACGCACGGATCCCCTTACTCGCTTGTCTTCAGCTGCATACTTGCATGCTACTTATGAGTCCACTGCTGGACATAGGCCTCCCCTAACGAGCGCCTTAGCGCCCTGTCTTCAGCTTGCCGCATCCAGCATCTGCCTGTAGTCTTTTGCAGGTCGTCATCCCGCCTGGCCGGAGGGCGTCCTACACTACGTTTACCGAGGCGCGGTCTCCACTCAAGTTCACTTCATTGTTGAATACAATACTATGATAATAATAATAATAATAATAATAATAATATTGTTTCAATTGTAAATACTAGTATAATTTTCTTTGTGAATAACTATGATAATTATAATACATAGGTATCTAGGAAAAAAAATCGCGACGTCGTCGCTTGAAATCGCCTATCTTTAAATACACAAGGCTATAATTAAACCTTGTTAACGCATCGCACAATATGTTCCTATTTACCGTAAAAGGGTAAAAAATGTGTGATTACTATTTATCAGCAATTATGTAGAAATGTAGATCATTGAAGTCGCTCCCACGAGATCTAATGATACTAGTCATATTATGTTACTCTACCAACTATGATGCTTCATTGTATTTAATTGTAAAGTAATGAATAGTGCCGTCTCCCAACGATTTTTTACCTGTTAACAGTTGTGTCGAGGTTTTCCGGGTTTTCGCGGCGCGATTCTCGATTATTTTTTATTTCGAAATATTTCAAAATTTTGCTTTGAATGACTTTTATATTGTTTTTGCCATAGAAAGCCAGATAACTTACAGGTATTTTGTACCATTTGTTTTACATAAATTATGTTTTTATTTTATATTACAGGGCAGTGAATCTGAATTACGTGACAACTTTCGCCTACCTAATAATAAAAACGTTTTTAGTAAACTTGTTGTCCTTTTTTCCACAAATATTTATTTATTTCATACAGACAGATAACTAAATGATATTGTAACATAGATAAAACATCTTACTTGGTGGAATAATATTTGCAAATACAATTTTGAAAATTTATTTATCTTATACAAAATCCGCCATTCGTCGAAAGAAGGCCGGAGTCGAAAGTTTGAATCAGATGGGAATAATTTATTTCACTCCAAGACCAATTGACCGAACCTTGTTTATCGTTCATTTGTTCAATAACCATAGGTAAAAATAAATAAACAGCTCTGTTTCTTTCATTTAGAGTATATTTTTCAACAAATAGTAACGAGGGTCGTTCTGTCAAGGATACCTGACGAGACAGACGACGGTACTGTACAAGATCCGCGCCTAGACAGACCAAAGGTTAAAGCGTTCACCGTGGCGGCACGGGCACTTTAGAAGGCGGCATACCCCCGGGAACTTTAGAGGGCGGTATACCCTCGGGTACTTAAGAGGGCGGCATACCCCCGGGCACTTTAGAAGGCGGCATACCCCAGGGCACTTTAGAAGGGGGTATATCCTCGGGCACTTTAGAGAGTGGCATACCCCCGGGCACTTTAGAGGGCGGTATACCCCCAGGCATTTTAGTGGGCGGCATGTTCAGCAGTCGCTGTTGATTCACCTCATACCTAGATGAAAAGATTTATCTAAGCATAAAAGTTGATTTTATTATAGTGAGAAGTAAATCCACCAATGTTTGTGTATGGTACTCCATGATACCTCTCAGGTTCGAGCCATCGCGCCCGTAGTGTGGTATCGCGCACGCGCGTGTGTGTGGCCCATGTTGCAATCCCTTAAATAGGTCGAGAGACACTAATAGAAAGAGGCAGGGCCGGATGCAGGGACAACCGTACATCTTAGAATAATAAAATATAATATGTATTTATTTAGAAAGAATGCATGTGTTTATCAATGTTGCACCATTAACCACAGTAGTAATATACCACAGTAGGTTTGTGCTGGTGCTCACACGCGTCTTATACATAAATGGTAGAATTTTTAAATAGAACAATGCATTTGGATAACTTTTTATCATCTTGACAGCTCGCATTTTGTTTGGCTTTGAGAAAATAATCTATAACCAAATTGACCGAGGAGGTTTAAAAGGTCTACGCCCTCGAGGTGTCAATATATTTATGAAAACTTGTTGTACACTTATAAAAATATAGATCGGTTAACTAAAAATAGCGATAAACATAATTTGAATACCAGAAACCAACATAAGTCTTATAAGATCGCTGTGCCCACAACTAGGCTACACAAAATTAATGTATCTTTTAAAGGGCAATGTATACGCTTCTACAACAAAACTCCTAGTGAGTTGCAAAAATTATCAGTAAATAAATTCAAACAAATTGTCAAAACCTTGCTGTGCAAAAAGGCTTACTATAAAATATCAGATTATCTAGAGGATAAAAAAGCTTGGGACAGGTTTTGCTCCAACTCGAAAAATAACAACTAACAGGCTAAAGGTTTCTTCGTCGCTTCTTTACTTTAGTCTACATACCAAAGCGACAGAAATCAAAAAATATCACTTTATTTCCGTGTCAGTGTTTACTTAGTTTTATAATTTGACCTTTTCTGAGTGTACATTTATTGTATTTATGAAAATAAAGAGTTTTTGATTTTGATTTTGATTCTGAGGCGTAGGTTGTATTGTTGCAGTGTTTCTAATATTAGGGGCGTCATTTATTTATTAAAAGACCAACAGTTATAATAGTGTGCCTTTACAAATAATCTCTTACATTTAAACAGCCCTTACAGATCTTTCAAAATATGGTAATAACGTTATTATGTTCCTACCAAATTACGTAATTATGTTCCTATCAAATACCGCTATACATAAACAAAAATACTACACATAATATATTTTACTATAACATTAGTAGGTACTTTTAACAGAATTTAGATTTTTTTTCCCTAATTATTTAGTTTGAAGTCATAATCGCATTCGCGACAGATCCTTTAATAAATAATGAGAAGAAAGTGTTTCGATGTAGTTGGCGGTTACCCTCGCTGCCTCAAAGCAACAAAACTGATAAAGCGATTTTGATAAATGAGAAATCAAAATAATTGTGGTCGTCTTTAAGGTTGTTACGGTTCATTTAGCGAAAAAAGTGAAAAAACGCAGGATGAATCGGGTTTTATAGACTTTTGTCAAGATCGAGACGTGATTTTATTATTAAATTTATTACTAAAATTTATTACTAAAATTTATTGGGAATTATAGAGAGTGTTTTTTTTTTACTGAAATATGTCAATAAAAATTTCTTCGAAATAATATAATTATTATCTTTATTTGATATCATTTTGACAAGAGCTGCCTAGTTCCTTCCCACATTTATTTATGTGTAGGCTCCAATTCCAACTTAAAACAATCGGCTATAACTGTCAATTGCATAGTAATAAATATTGAATTGAATATTTCAGCTGTAAATTGGTTATTGGTACCTATGTTTTAATTGTTGTTTAATTTAATTCAATCATTAATTTTCCAGCATTATGTTATATATTACTTAAGCCATGCTATTAGATTAGACGTTAGGTGTTTTCACAAGTTACTAAATCCGCCTCTGGTATCAAAAACTTATAGATTGTTTGCATCTTTTACTAACAAATTTTAGGTCGCATGCCCTACGTGTGCACACACACACTCACACACGCACGTGTTCGGTAGCAGTATTTTTATAGCAGGTGATGTTGTTGATGTCGTTATGTAAGAGAAGTAAACAAACACGGTGTTTAGTGGGTTAGTAGCTAGTTTTGTGATCCCGAGGCGCAGGTTTGATTCTCGCTACTTTGTTTTTTGATTCATCATCATCATATCAGACCAGAAACATCCACTGCTGGACTGCTGCCTTTCTAAGCGACGCCATGAGTATTGAGATATACCAATATATTGAATAAAGGTTGCCTGGAAGAGATCGCTTCTAATCGATAAGGCCGCCGTACTTGTATCTCATGTAAGGTCTCGTGTATTGTATTTTTGTTGGTGTACAATAAAGTATTTTTGTATTGTATTGTATTGTATTGATATACCGATGTGTTCTCATTTTCGCCTAGCAAGCGTGAAAAACTCTTAAAGGAGCATCCACACTAAAGTATTGCACAATATTGCTCAACAAAACGTAAACTTCGGTGTGGTAGGTATGCCAAAACCCCACTTGTTTGGGAGAGGCATGCATGTTCAGCAGTGGACATGAGTGCTGGGTGTAAAAGTTAGAATGGATGGACGGACGATGGATGGATGTTTGTTACCTCTTCATGGCAAAACTACTGAATGGATCGAACTTTGCGAGCATGTAGTTCAAAACCTGCAATAGCAAATGCTACTTTTTTGCCAAAATTCACGATGAAAGCCGCGAGAAGTTAGTTATGTACCTATTTATATCCACTCAAATACGAGTAAAACAGTTGCTAAAATACGGCCCAATTAAAATTGACTAATCAAATCACTAGACTCTGATTAACATACAATAAATAAAAGAATAGCTGATCAATTGCAGGCATAGTGAACTTAGACCCGACCTTGGGCTATTTCGGGTTATATGCGTTTTAGGTGAAAATCTATTGTGAAAATTAGTTCGAGGAACATCTTCGTCATCGGCCCTTTTCGACCTATTTTTTGTGAATGCTGCATTGTTAAGTCGGTCTATATTGTTCTCGTTACCTATGTTCAGTCTATTCCAAGGTTGCCTGGATGAATCATTCATAGCAATAAGGGCGCCCTATGTTCTACTGTATTTCCTCTCAATGTTGATTGTTATTCAATAGGTGCCTACGTTTGATTATCATTTAATTATTTATATTTATTGCCAAAAATAATCTTTCCATTAATATAATGGCGAAGGTTTGTGCCGTTGCGAAGATGTTTGGCCGAAGACTACTGAATGGATCGAGTCAAAATTTGGCACACATAAAGATCTGAACCTGGAGTAATATTTATGAGCTACTTTTTATTCCATTAAACGCGTGAATAGCCGCGGGCAGTAGTAACATTTTAATATAAATAAACAATACCTACATAAAATTCACGAATGTTATTGATTCGTGAATTTCGTTTCCTATGTATTGTAACATTTATTGTGCAAATCGTATTTTTATAATTTTTTGTCTGTTTGTCTATTTTTGCTGCTGTGGAACAAGGTAGGTAATTGTAATAGGTAGGTAAGGTACTTAACCTACTAATTGTTACTCTACACTGAAGTTACTTTCTGTTGAACAATATTGTGCAATACTTTAGTGTGGATGTTCCTTTAGGAGATTTTCTAATTATTTTTCACTATTTTCTTAAATGAGTATCGTCGTCATTTTAATTTTTTTAAACTATTTCCTTAAATTCATGCCCATCTGTCTGTCAACACAGGCTAATGATGGTGATGATTTAATTTTCCTCTATAACTTTTAACCCAGCAGTTAAAATAGCCGCTGGGTTAAAGTATATAAAATGTAGAATGTTAAATCAGGATACAAGCAGAACTCAACCGACAAAGGCGTAGGTACGTGCGCGAAAGTATGTCATCGGTGGTGGGAGGCCTTTGGGCATTCAGCGCGAGCGACTTTCGATTCGCGCTGAGGATTCGGTTTTAAACGTTTTTGACTGGTTGTAGAACCTTTTTGGTTATTTGACTTGGCGGAAATAATTTGTGTTTGAAACTTTTTGGCTAATTATTGTTAAACCTCTTTGGTGGAAATGACGGAATAGAATTGTATTTGTATTTAAACCTTTTTGAATATTCTTTTCTGTTTTAGGGGAGGGATAATCTACTTCGTTCATTAGTAATTTTAGGATTTGGTTAAATTTCGGAACGTTTTAATTGTACTCGATTTCTTTCTAAGATCAAGGGCAATTCGGGATTTAAATCGTCTCAGACATCTTGAGCAGATACTTGAGGGAAATTACCCACGAAAATTACAGTTGACTTATTTGGAACTAAGTAGAATTTGTTTTTGATAAATTTCTTAAATTATTTAAAACAATTTAAGAAACGAGCTGAAGTTTTCTTTCTTTAAAAATCACCAACAATCTGAACGGAAGGAAAGATAAGTAACAGAGAACGTGAAAGCCTCTTCTGAAGACGGCAACTCTTTTAAGAAAAACAAGAGCACAAAGATCACAATCCAATTTTATCTATGACATGAATTAATAGCCATTTTGTTTTACGCTCTAATAAATAAATCAAAAACGAAACCACCAGGGCAGCAGCGCCGCTCAGTAGGTTGATGATATAAGCAAAGCTCGCGGCCTCAGGAAAGTGAGAGTGGTTGGTTGCGTAACCGCCGCGCGTTGCTGACGCCCTGGTACCGCGCTAGTCTAAATACCAGCGGAGTTTTGGTTTAGCTGCTAGGAAATGAGGATTGGTATTTTCATGGAGAGCTGAGGGTATTTTGGTATTTCGGAGGATATAAATTATTCAAATATTTTGTCGTTTGTCGTATGGCTTTACAAAGTACATTTTTCATCGAGCCTAATCCATGACAAATAGAATTCCTTGGCCAGCCCCTCTCAGGGTTGAATTCTTTATAGGAAAGGAAAACTATTACTGACATGAATGCCAAAACAAATAAATGTAGAATTTTTTTTTATGTAGAAAATTGTACTATACTTTATAATTTCATTCAGTTAATTAACTAAATGAAATTATGTAGACAATTGTAGAGCCCATAGCAATTCGAACACACAAACTTTCCTTACCAAAATTGTTTTTTAAAATTCTGACTGAAGAGTTAGAACTACCATAAAGCAATTTGGATGGTTGCTAAAAATGGTGATAATTTCTACCGGATATCAAAAAGGCTTTTTCATTTTGTGAATCATTGGATCTTGTGATGCCTCAGAAATTTCATAATAATTAGCAATATCAATCAACTAACTATATTTCTGATTATTTTTAAGACACGTAAATTCTATTTGGAAGGTAGAAAGCGATTAAAGAATTTATTATGAGGAAGCCTTTCAAACTAGACTGCTTACAATAAATAAATAATGTTGGACAATCTACACACCATCGTTTAGCCCCAAGAAAATCAAAGCTTGTGCAATGGGTACTAAATGAATGAAAAAAAATTAAATGATGGTAGGTACCTCGGAACTAATATTGACTATGTATGAAGTAATGGTGACTGTGAAGTAAGACCCCTTTTCGGCCCGTAGCGTTGTACGTTTTTGTCCAGAATTATTATAAGAATAAGAATAAGAATAAGAATATCTTTATTTGTAACTAAGATACAGTATTTTGTAGTGATGTGCATTTAGTAAGTTACAGTAATTTTCTACTTGCTAACACATTATGTAAACTTATGAACTGAACTTATAAATTAAGAACTTAAAACAATTACACACTACTTCGACTTACATTAATGAAACTTAAAGCTACAAATTGGCGTCCGACTCAGCATATGTTGTAATAGCCGTAGGCTACCACAACGCTGGTCTTCCGTCGGAACCATGTTGTGGGCGTCACGTACGAGACGACGAGACATACATAACATTAAAAACAGGAAATCCATCAACAGATTGAAAATAAGTAATAATACCTACGATAGATAGTTAATTTATTATGAGCAAACAAAAGAGAGTCTAATACTATTTTATAAAGTAGAGTGGTGAGGTAGGTACCTACAGCTATATTTTTAATTCACCAACAACAAAAATATTATAATAGAAGGAACAATATTACCTACAGTTTTGCTTTTCAATGCAACAAGAAAAATTTAAAAATACAACTACAAAATAGTAATAAGAATAAATTAAAAACGAAAACACAGATACAGCTGCTAGCGGGATAGGATACCTATGTAAAAAGCAAGAGCAAGAGGTGGGGGTAGAGCTTACTAACTATGGACACTAAAGAAAAGAGACTTCATTACGGAGATCTTCAGTGTTTTTCTGGTGTTCCAATAAAAACATTTTAAGTTTGTTCCTGAAATTTTGGAAACACTGAAGATCCCGTATAGGTGGTGGGATGTTGTTCCAGCACTTTGCTGCAGCGTACCGGAAACTGCCGTATTAGTACTTACCTAGCCAATTTTATTTCCGGTCTAGAAAAAAAGGAACAAAAGTGTTCGATATCCTGATGATGATGATGTCCTCCTATCCGAATTTCGGCTACAGCGTTCAAAATTCGGGTTTATTCAGTACCTATGTAGTTTTGGAGTGATGAGTACTTTACAGAACCAAACTTTCGCATTTATAATATTAGTGTGATCATAAAAAATGTTATGCCAATCATGTATTTCCAAAATCTCCATTGGCCCTTTTCGTTTTCACCGCACAAAAACAGAGAAACTTGATTTTCCAAGAAAGCATTCTGAGTTAACTACAGAGTCTGTGCAGACCAGTAATGCCATCTGTTAAATGGAAATCAAAAGTACGTGATAGGTCACCGCCGCGGTGGTATGCCGCCCTGGTACATTTTTGGAAATTGTTGAGTCTACTGCTAAATTGTTTTTGAGTTTTCTGTCATATTATTTTCAAAATCATTTGAAATTCAAAAATAAAATAAGTAGAAGTATTGTTCACAAAAACAAAATTAAATTAAAAAAAAATCCCGGCAGATTTTCATGAAACATGGCTAAGAACACTCGGGATAAAATTATCTACGACCCAAGAAAAACTAAACGAAAATCGGTTCATCCGTTTGGGAGCTACGAGATGCCACAGACAGATACACAGATACACAGACACCCCTCTCTTTTTGCGTCGGGTGTTAAGACACCATCCAATAGCACAGAACCTAAGCTTAAACTAAAGGTCCAACTTTCACAACCCTGAGTCATAATCATTATTATGTGTCCAGTCCAAGCAAGTCCACCACCAATTGGTAAACCTGAGACTCTAACTTCGTAGTAGATATCTTAGTGCACCACCCACAAGCCAGAGTAAGACCTATCTCAACCTCAATCTCAACAGCCTGTATTGGTCCACTGCTGGATGCAGGCCTCCTCTTGATAAGCGCCTTATTGGCTTTTATCTCATGGGGGTAATGCCCATAATAACCACGCTGGGCATGCGGGTTGCAGATCGCTGGTAGAGTTCGGTGGTAGAAATGTGATGCAGGGGGCGCTGCTGCCCGCCCCCGGTGGATATCCCTTAGTCGCCTCTCTAGACACCAGCGGGAAGAGTTGTGGTGGTGTAAATTCTAAGCCGGCACCACACAGCTACGTGAGACTTACATAATGCCTTAAATACCAAGTCCACTTGAGGGTGGGCTATTGTAACCCACCAAAGGTCTAAGCCCTACCGTCCACAAGCGTGAGAACACGACCGGGACCTGAGTCCTAACCACTAAAGGTCTAAACCCACGACTCTACCCAGAAGCGTGAATAAGAATAGAATAAAGAATAAAATACGAGTACATTTATTTGTTTTTTTTTTTAAGCGTGAGACCACCCGAGGCTAATTCCTAAGATCTGAGCCAGTAAAGGTCTAAGTCCACCGCAGCGGCCGGTACCGCACTGTGACTGGGTTACCGGCGCGGTTGCGTCACTTGCCACTTTCTGCTGTCGTTCGCCTACTTACCCACTCACTGCGACGCGGCAATGGCGAGAATTGGCTTTTGCGTGCTGTTTGCAAAAATAACTACTGTAAACGCTATTCCCCGTTAAAAAAACCTTTTTTATTTATTCAGTTAAACAATTTATTTAAATAATTTGATATTTATTGGAAGTTTGATGAAAGTACATGTACCCACTTTTACAAATTTGTCTCTCTCTCCCAATAAGGTTTGCTGGAAGAGAACTCTTTATAGGGTTAAGCTCGCCTTTGCCATGATTTTTCCTGGAAAATGTTATACTTGTACCAATTTTGTGCAATAAAGAATTATGAATTATGAGTATCGAATAAAATATTTGAGAGGGCTTGCTTTCTAAATCAACCAAGTATAATATTAATAAAATGCTGATGCGGACGCCATTTTGTAGCATTTAAGTCTTATCTTTAAATAGTATTATGGTGTTTGTGTACGTACTATAAGTTACCTTCTAGATAAAGTTTAAATTGTAATGCTACAAATAAATAAAAATAACAAAAATTAACTCGACTCAATGAACGGAAATGAGGCAGATTGAAACTAAGTGACAGTACCGGGATAAAATTCAAATAAATAATTTTAGATTTACTTTATAAGTTATCAAATAATATTCCAAAAAATTTGGACTTCGACTTGACATGAACCCGCAACCTTTGCGGGAATGCGCTAACCAATGCACCATGGGGTCAAGTGACGTACGAGTCGAAAAACTTTTAACAGCTCCAACCACGGGAGAAATATTGAAGTTTATCCAATCCTGTTCAAAGACTAAATTTTTAGAAATTACTCCCGTGTGAGGGCTATTACGCACTACATACTCATAATACCAAAAACCTTAGGTTTACTTTATCTGTAAACAAAATACTTTAGAACGAAATGCACAAAGACTATTTTATCTACAAAATTTATTGAGCTGGGGCTTCCCACTGCAAATCAAGACGGATTATTGATGATAAACATAACAAAAATTATAACTTTAACTTAGAATGTCTAAGTTAGTGCTAAGTTACAGTCGCCAACCCTCACCAGCAGCACTGCATGCGCTCGCGCATTGCGTCACACCGCAAGCCCCCCTCCCCTCTAGGGCGCGGGGAAATTCGCACACCGCGGTGACTGTTAGATTCACGACAAATTGTTCAGCTTTAGCGTTGCTAGGGTAAGAGAAGGTGAATCATTTTTACAGAAAGACTACTGAAAATTTTTCCTAGTCCAGAAATTCCAGAATACACAATCCTGCAGGTTCTGTGAGGAGGCGGAGGAAACGCCTCTCCATATTCTAGGAGAGTGCGGAGCACTGATGCAAAAACGTAGCATCCATCTGGGCAAGCACCTGCTTAGTCCAGACGAGCTAAAAGACTACACCCCGAATAAAATCCTACAGTTCACTACAGAACACACAAAGTGGCGATCACAATAGGCCTATCATGGCCGCAGTGATACGAAAGCCACCAAAAGCAAATATATAAAAATAGTCCAGAAATTCATAGGTCTAAAACTTCCGTACGATAGTTTTGGCTTTGAAAAAAAAAGAAAGAAATTATTACCACTGACAGCAGTATTTCCAACGTCATCTCACCTGGCCAGAGGGCGTCCTACACTACGTTTTCCGAGTAGCTGCCTTCACTTTACCGCAACGGTTGTCGGTTCTGCGGGAGATATGTCCTGGCCACTGCCACCTCTCATAATATTAGTTGGAAAGGATAAGATAAATCGACTTGTCAGGACGTTATTTGGAATATAGGGAAATCGAATAGGCATTACTTAAGTAAATTGCCTAGAACATAGGCATAACTTTCAGCTTAGTACACATGTTTCGTGGCCCCCGGTATATGTTCCTATGAATATAAAAATACCTGAGTACTACAATCTAAAATTAAAATGATCCAAAAATTTTCTTAGAAATTAAAATACACCAACAGGATGTCATAACCATAACAATACTTTTTCAAATCACGATGCCTAAGTTCTCAAGTGTTACGTGTAATAATTGTAACATGCCAGTTGTTGAATAAGCGCTGGGAGAATAATATACCTTATTTAGTTTTTACTTAGATCTATAGTATAAGGCTAAAGCCTGCCTGACGATTGAACATGAATCATAGCTTTCCTGACTGATCGACATGTTTAGACTTGCTCAAAGAAAGTTTTAAAGATGAAATAATTTGGTTTTTGGTTGCAATCTGCCCTATAAAGGATGGATTTTTTGGACGGCAGTAAGGGGAGGTACCATTAGGTGTAGATATAGGAAAGTGGTCATTAATGGTCTTAGGAGAAAGAGGTTTGAAAATTTTTGGATGGAAAACCCCAATGACAACTATTGACCTGACCCGGGATTTAAATCCAGGACCTCATAATCAGCGGTTGAACAAGCACCGCTAGACCAACGAGGCAGTCCAAGTAACATAAATACAAAAATTGGTACTTTTAATGGGATTCGCACTGTGTAGGAGGTCTGTACCAGATCTACGTATCACCAAAGAATAACCTTAATACATAGAACTACGTAATCAAACCAACATTATAAATGCGAAAGTTTGGATGCATGAATTGCTTGATATTGTCTTCTTTATGAATCCATGGAAGGTCCCCCTGATACAGGTTTATCCTAGTTTGGGGATCAATGATATTATAATTTTAAATAGTAGGGGAAATAAAACAAAAGGTACGCGATAAATACCCGATCATAGATATTATAATACTATGACCCGATATAATCATTAACTATCTTAAATCTTTTTCAATAAACGTTATTATTATTATGAATGTATGATTGTTTTCTTGATGCCAAATATTCAGAACGGATCGAGCTAAAGTTTTGCATACAGGTAATTCTAAACCTGGAAACAAACATGGCTACTTTTTATCCCCTAAATAAGTTCCCATGTGATCTCATAATAGAAAACGTTTCCATAGAAAGAACGCGTGCGAGGCCGCGGGCAGAAAATAGTAAATAATAAACGTAGGTAAGCGTCAAATTACCATTGTAACCCATTTTCGTAATTTGCTTGGTTAGCTAAATACGCAATACTCAACAAAAATCGACAAAATATTCACAACATCAATAAAACACGTGTTTTCGTGGGACTTAAGTTTTCGATTTGTGGCAGAATTTCTGATTCGTAACACCCGGCTTGATTATTCATGACAGTCAGAAAATAAATAATGCTGGACAATTCACACAGCATCATCTAGCCCCAAGCTAAGCAGAGCTTGTGTTGTGGGTGCCTACATACAAGATCTATACTAATATTCTAGAGAGGAAAGATTTGATTGTTTGTTTGAATTGAGTAAGCTCCGAAACTACTGGACTGGACCGATTTGAAAAATTCTTTTATCATTAGAAGCCCACATTATTCCTGATGAACACATGCCACAGGTTGTCTGTGAGTTAGTCTCTCATGCAATTTTCAAACCTTACGTTTCTACACTATATAATATTATTGGTAGGGTTTATTCATAAAGAAAATAACAATCAATTAATAGAAATGAATTGGAACTAATATTTACAATTAAGCTAACTGCATAACATTAATTAATAATAATGATATTTTAATAGGGAAAGATTTATATTTTTTTAGCATGGTAGAAAAAAGATAATTACAATCAAATAATAGAAATAAATTAGAATTTGTAATAACGAATAAACTCAAAAATTACTGGACCGGTTTCAAAAATTATTTCACCATTAGAATGCTATAATTATCCCCACATAGGCTTTATTTAAGTTTATTTATATGTTTAAACCCGTGCGAAGCCAGGATGGGCCACTAGTCACACTAATATTATACTTAAATGCGAAAGTTTGGATGTATGGATGGATGTTTGTCTCGCCCATTGTGCAACTGTTTTTGTGTTTGTTTTTTTCTTTTCTGTTTTTTTCTGTCTTGGTTTGCAATAAAGAACATTTGTATTGTATTGTATTGTCTCTCACGCCAAAACTACAAAACGGATCGGGTTGAAATTTTAAATAGTTAAAGTTCTAGGCCTGGAATAAAACATAGGCTACGTTATATCCCATAAATCAGTTCCCGTGGGATATTGTAAACCTTTCCAATAGCGCGTGCGAAACCGAAGAATGAAAAAAAAACAAATTATTACTGCACCACGCTCGGATTGGTGATCACATGATCACAGTGAAAACTGCTGTCTTTCCTCTGGTAGGTTCCCTTAATCGCCTCTTACGATATTCCCGGGCTGAGTTCCAGGGGTCGATTCTTACGCGACAACCGCCACGGACACTACCAGCAATTTATATTCATCATCTCGCGAAGAACCGACAACCGCTGGAGTAAACGTGTTCTTGAGTGGAGACTCGGCAAACGTAGTGTAGGACGCCCTCCGGCCAGGTGGGATGACGATCTGCGAAAGACTGCAGGCAGATGCTGGATGCGGCGAGCTGAACACAGGGCGCTATGGCGCTCGTTAGGGAAGGCCTATGTTCAGCTGTGGACTAATTATAGGTTGATGATGATGATGATGATATTCATCATCATCAGCCTATATTAGTTCACTCTCCGGTCTCCACTTAAGAACACGTTTACCCCAGCGGTTGTCGGTTCTTCGCGAGATATGGCCGGCCCACTGCCACTTCAGCTTGCTATTTCTTTGAGCTATGTCCGTAACTTTGGTTCTCTGTCGAATGTATGTCACGAATCCTATCCCTCAGAGAAACTCCGAGCACAGCTCCTTCCATAGCTCGCTGAACGACTTTGAGTTTGTGGACCAGCCCTATCAAAAAATATCATTTTATTTCCGTGTCAGTGTTTAGTTTTATAATTTGACCTTTTCTAGGTGTACATTTATTGTATTTATGGAAATAAAGAGTTTTTGATTTTGATTTTGATTTTACCGTGAGTGTCCCGTAGGTCATGACAGGTATGATATATATATATATATATATATATATCACTAGCTGCGCCCCGCGGCTTCGCTCGCGTGGAAATTTATGTTTCCCACTTTCTTAATTTTTTCTTAATTTTGCTATAAACCTCACGGAGCCCGAGATCTTTCCAACGAATGCAAAACCGTGGAAATCGGTTCGTGCGTTCTGGAGTTATAGCGTCAGGAAGGAAAACCCGACTTATTTTTATATAGTAAAAAGATAGATGTCGCACTGATTGAAAACTTTAGTTTTCAAGCTTTACGGTATGGAAACGAGAACGAATTTTACATTACACGCCCATAGATACTTTCGTATCAGATATTTCTACAAAATCGATTACGTTTTTTAATCGTTATTTCCTCAATAAATGTCCACCTTCCCGTAGATTGCTCACGTAGAACCGTGCTGCATCTCGATTTAAGATCGATACTAGCACGTATTGATTAGCACGTGATTTATTCCAATAATTTGAAATATTAATGAAATAGGTATCACGTGACTTTTATGAATGGAATACCTATTCGACAAAAAATTGAAGGGAAGAGAAAATTAATAGCAGTTTAATTCTATCAAATAACAGAAACAAATAAGAACTAGTATTTAAAATTGAGCTAAATGCAGACTGTTGCAAACAGTCTACAGGTAGCTCAACTGATCCATATCAATCCATATCGACGACCTCTGTGGCGCAGCAGGCGAAGGTCCAACTGCGACGCAGGAGGTTGCGGGTTCGATTCCCGCCTCGGGATAAATGTTTGTACGATCTGCAGTTATTTGTTCAGGTTTTCTGGATGTTTTTCTATGTATAATAAAAAATATCTATATATGTGGTGTATTGTATTATGTAAGTATATCAGTTATCTAGTACCCATAACACAAAGCTCTGCTTAGCTTGGGGTTAGATAATGCTGCGTGAATTGTCCATCATTATTTATTTATTTATTTATCAATACCAGTCGGAAGCGTCCCCGAGACGCTGGCTACATTGCCCCGCTGTATGGTATAAAATTCTTTCCATTTTTGCTCCATCTATTGGATTCTTATTACTACGTTTTTCATCATAAGTCCAATCTTCTCATCATTCGATTCTGAGCAAAATCACCGTCAAGTTAATCTGTGAGTCACATTGGTCGAGGCGATTAGAACGTCATGGGCATAGACGTAGGCATCGATATTTATCATCATTAGCAGCCTACAGCGAGATCTATGAATTACTGGGTTAAGCAATTTTGTTGACTGGGGCGGAAAATTATTGTATTCACGGTTTTAAATTCGAAACAATAGAATTTTTTGTGGAAATGTTGAAGACACTGGTAGCATCGGAGCAAATTGCAGAAGTTTTTAATTTTAACAGTTTTCATTCATCATGAAAATGTATATTTAATTATAATATTTATATAATATGTAATTATAATTGTCCATCATTTATTTATACATTATTTCATTCATCTCGCTATCAAACGCGCACACGCAGCGAAAAGGTGAAAATTAAAATTTGCACCTTTTCGCTGCGTGTGTGGGATTATACGTTGTTGAAGTTTTTGTTTTGGATTTTAGTGGTTATCTTGCTGTTTCCTATTAATGTTTTATTTAATTTTCATACATAAGTGTGTTGGGTGGGATATTTTGAGAGTGCATTTTTTATGAATATTTTTTTATGATGTCACTGACGCTGAGCCCTAGAGTTCAAACCTTTGGCCCTAATGCAACATGTTTAAAGATCTAGTAAAACTGACCCTAGGTCAGAATAGTTTTACATTTTTTAATACCTTTGCAGGTTCTGGCCACACAGACATAAATAATTAGAAAACGGTCGTTGACTAAGTTGGTTGCCTAGAAAATTGATAAACAAAAATCGTTTAAAGTTGCTTAAATAAATTTTTCGCATATTCATAATAATTCAAGTCCTTAGTTTTCTCTTTTAAATTCATCAGAATCCTCAACTTCCTACGTAGAACGTAAAACCAAAATCGAATAAAAAATATTCAAAACCAACGCAAAACATCACCGGAGATTCCTAAACAGTACAATTCCAGCCAAAAACATCGGCCCACTCGTCCCACGCGCGCCGAGGCGCGAGGCCTACGCTGCACTGCAGTGTACACTGACACTTTTACTCGCGAACTTTCAGCTTTCAGAGTTCCTTCCGGCGACGCTCGCTACCGGCCGCGCGCCGCGCGCCAGTCCACGCTCGCCCGCCGAGCAGAACGCACGCGTCCCACTTCCGCGGAAACACGTAACACGTAACTTAGACTTTTATTACGCGATCGGATTGTACCAATACATGTGCGCTGGATTTTGGATACCAAACGTGCAAGTGCTTTAGTGATTCATTTCTTTGAAGTGGAGGCTCGGGCCTTAGGGGCCGCGGGGCCAGCACTCGGCCCGGGCGGCGGCATGGAGTCCCCGCAGATGTACGACGCGGCAGCGGCGCCCCCGCCGCCGCCGCAGCCTGACCAGCTCAAGAAGACGCAGGACGACAAGCGGTCTTCCTACCCCCCGTCGGACCTCGACGAGCTGAATGGTCAGGAGATATCTCTTGACCTACAGCATCTGATAGAGGATCAGTTCCGGGGGGAGGAAACCATGGCTCTATTCCAGGAGATATTACCTGGAGGCCGGTCTCCTCAGCAGAGGTCCTTCCAGCGAACGACCTTAGCCTACATGCCTCAGCCTGTCCACTCAGGAGCTTCCTACGCCCCAGTACAGAACTCAGGACACGAGCAAGGCGCGCCGCCGATAAAGGAAGAACCACCAGAACCTCATGACTTCAGAAGATCTGTCTCTTGCGCTCAGTATACGGGACAGTACAACCCTCAACCCCCGATAGGGGTGAACGGTCCTTACGGCGGTGGTTTCACTCCCCTACCTCCTCTAGGAGCGCCTTTACTACCACCACTTTTAAAGCACAAGAACACGGTTCCTCCACCACGACGCTCTTCAGGAAAGCAACTAGACAAAGGTACAGACGAGTATAGAAGGCGACGCGAGAGGAATAACATAGCTGTTCGCAAATCGCGCGAAAAGGCAAAAGTACGCTCCAGAGAGGTAGAAGAGAAGGTGAAATCATTGCTCCGAGAGAAAGACGCTTTGTTGAAAAGGCTGGAGGCAGTGACAGGGGAGCTGAGCCTGCATAAGCAGATGTATGTGCATCTGATCAACCTGAACCTGCCGGAGATTACGGAGCTCTGTCGGTCCATGCTGCAGCTGGGAGCGCCGCATTCGCAGGATCACAACCTTTGACCATTATAGGTGAGTGTGCTTGTGTCCACGATATTAAAGTTAATTGTTTGATAGGTAGATGTATGTGAAAAATTGTATTGACTATTTTATTCAAGAATTTTTACTAATTATTAAAATTAATATGCATCTAAGTTGAAAAAACGGAAAACGTTTTCGGAAAATAATGAGAACTTTTGTGTCTGAAAATAGGCAACTTAACGTAGAAAAGTTTAGTTTATTTGTGTTTATAAGTAGCAAAATATGATGAGGTTTGTATCTACTTTAAAAGTAGGTTAACCTGTTGCGTGTAATATACAATAAAGAACTTATTATAGTTACTGTGTATAGAACCAAAATCAGAAACTCAGCACTAGCTGCTAACCTAGTTGACGACCACATTGATAAAATTTCGTCTATTTACCATGTGGGTGTGCGCTTCCTACTACTAAATCAAATAGAAAAAGGTTTTTATTTTACGAGTTTGTTATACAACTCATTGTAATAAACTCGTTTGTGAGAGCATGGAGAAACGAAATTGTTTATTTATTGGTTTTATACAATAACACTAGGTTAACAAGAAAACTATGCATTTATTAAACTGTGTGAAACTTTAGTATTTCGATTTGTTTCCTATTCATTCTTTCTATATTATGCCTATAGAATAAGAATAAGAAAGTCTTTATATTGCATTTACGAAAATTGCACTAAATTGCAAATCTAGTTTCTTAAAATACCCAACACTACACTATAGTTTTGTCGAATAACTTAAAAATAATCTCTACCGTCATCATCATTAGTCCAATCCAAAACACTGCTGGGTCAAAAACTCAAAGTGCTTTATCTCCTGTAGACCTTACAGGACTCTTGAACATATTAGAAATTTGGTTTAAGCCTTCTTCGATATGCAACTTACCAAAAACCAGGCCGACTGAAAAAAAAATCGAATAAGGCCGCATCAATAGGTTTCCACTCTCATAATCTGACGTCAACTTTTTGTTTAGTGCTGATGATTTTACTGAAATAATTTATAGTAAGTATGGCTCAATGCGGAAAGTGTAATGATACCCATATCTCTAATCTATAGCTTTATCTTAGAAATCTAAGACCTATGAATCACTTCCTTTTCATTCATAGTTGCCTTATCAACTTTTCTACAACTCTCTACCTCCACTTCCTGATATTTGTATAATTCATGTATGGATCTTTCATGTTGGTAATACATATTTTGGCGTATATAATATATGTACAATATGTACGAGTACATTTGATTTATAAAATCTAGAAATGACGGAATAATAATAACTTATTATTTTTTAATAATTCCGAAGTTAAGAAGAATGGATAATAATCTAGGTCTCTGAGATGTTCTGTATTTTTTACAGTTCTTACCAATAACAGAATATCTCTATTATTTCCACCGCACTACTTGGCACTATCTTTCTCTATACTAAACTATCTAATAAACTTCTCATTTTACTATTCGTCTCTTTCTTTTTCTATACTCTTTCCATGTTTGTCTTGTCATTGATGACGGTATCATTGTATCACTGACATTGCGTCTAACTCCCATTGATCCAAGTCATAGTCATTGTATTGATTCCAAGTCATAGTCATCGCCATCGCCATTAGCAACGCTTTCTTTTTGAATCACTTAATCACGTTTTGCTAATCACGCGTCGTTAGGATGTTTATAGTTTCTATTGTAACGATAACGTAATAATTATAAATCGTTATGTAGGTTTTTAATAATAATAATGTGGCGTGACCTGAGTCAGGATTTTGTAATGTTCGTAAGTATAACCGGGACTTACTTACCTATAACTTGACTAAGCCGCCACACCTATTAATTATGTAAGTTTATATGTTTCTTCTATATGCCATAAGTTTTACTAGATTTTTTCTGAGTTTCAATCAAGTTAATTATTCCATTATAATGTCCCTTGCACAGACAAAATTAGTTTTGTTCGTGAGCCTTATTTTATAAACTAATACCTTCAAAACTAGCCAGATATGTAGGTAGAAACTAATATTTAGAAAATCTCTACCTGTTGAAAGGCCTAAAATCTTCTGTTGAGTTTTTGTAGAATACGAGTAAGGCTGAGCGCAGACTTGAGTCACGACAGTTTTAAGACAGACTTTCCTCACATAGAAAGTCTGCCTTAAAACGGAAACAAAACTGTTTTGTCTTGCATCTTCATACATTTTGTAAAGCAATAGTCTGTCTTTAGTCTGTCTTAAAACTGTCGTGACTCAAGTCTGCGCTCAGCCTAACACCACAAAACTAATGTTTCATGCAAAGAACTTGCTGAGTTTGTAGAAAATGACGCAAGTGAAATTTATTTAGTCTTGCATATTTTGGTTACATGACACAGTTGCAAAATGTTATAAAAGTATAATATTTTTATCAATATTCTTAATTTGTTTTTTATTTGGAAGCTCAATGTTTTTATTCAAAAGCTTGAGTGAAAAAAGTTTCATTATCAAGATTCGAACGATTTCATTCGATAGTTAATTTACAGAATTCAAATCAAGTTCCGTTTTGATTACACGCAATAATAAATCTTGAATTCAGAACTCGTAATTGCCGACGTGATGGATGATTCACATGTAATTTAAACTCTATGTCCTTGGCACAAAGATGATAATAACTCGTATCGGCTGAATGTTATTCATCCTGTCACTGTCACTTTCGAAAGCACGTGGTCGAAACCTGCTGTATTGTTCTGTTGTCCTGGTACCTAAAGCTTATTGTAAAGGAAAAGTTAAGCAAACTGATTGAGCTTGGGGCTTGTTTTTTATATTTTTAAAGCCATTGTTTTTTTATAGCTTTTTTGTTGAAGCAATAAAAAAATTAAATTCATGAAACCCAGTACCGAGTATAGATTTATTGATAAAAATGATTCATCTTTGATAAAAAAAACTGCATAACAAGATCTTTCAACTCGCTGTTATCATACACTGCCTCACGTGTGGTGTGAGTTACCTGAGTTTAGTGCCCTCATATTGTATTTTTATATGCATAAATGATTAAAAAATGATTAGAGTAGTGTTTAATCTTTAAATATGAAATTGACTAGCCTGAAGAACTAATAACATTTTATAGGAAATAAAAAAGCTGTTCATTAGAAATTTTGATGTTACTAACAAAAACAAACACAAAAGTAATAATTGCGAAATAGTGTACGGAATTTTATTATTTTATTTATTATGTCTTTGATCATGTTTTATAGATTGTTGTCAAAATTACGCAAACCTATTTAATGTTTGAATTATGCTCAATATTCATGTTCATTCTATTATTGAAAATTCGTAATTTCGTTATCACAACATTAAGGTCACATAATATCCTATTTGTAGAGGAAACGTTATCATGTTACAATTGTAATTGATATTCTATGCCCATTCATTCATCAGTTACTATTAATCATACATACTGTTCTTTTAATATACCAATCGAAGTAGTTAATGTAATTGTTTGATGACGGTAGAAATCATTGATGACCTCACTGGCGCAACAGGCGAAGGTTTGCCTGTGACGCAGGAAGCAGAGATGCAGGTTCGATTCCCCCGCGGGAGACGTTTTTATGCAGTTAATGCTCAGGGTTTTGCTTGCATCATGGCCTACTGAAACATAAATACCAGTTCCTCTGCTACAAGACCATTCAGAATAAAACCCTTCTTCAGTGAAAAAAATGAAATGTATTGAATTAAGCATATTATCTATCCCAAAATTTATTTTCATAAGTGTGCAATCAAGAATTTTCTATCTATCTATCTATCAAAATAGCAAAACTTATGGGAAACCAGATGATTGATTAATTTTGTAAATTATTGTAGTATTTTAATGTACAAAAAATTTATCAGAATAATATGGTTTTTTTATCCGTTCCATTACTTTGTTTTTACTGTTCTCAGATAGAAATTGTGTATAATTTAATACTTACTGCTTTGCCGTACTCATAACTATGAAATATAATAATTATTCTTTATATATACGATTTATATATAAATACCTGCTAAATATTATATTGAAATACGTACATAATACATCGTAAATACTTTAAAATGTTAACTTGGTAACAGCATATTATTATTATGATTAATTCCTGATTACTAATTCTAATAAGATAAGTTATAATAATAATTAACAATGCGTTTAATTACCTCATTACATTAACGACTTTGTAATGACGTAGTTCTAAGAATGTTAATATTATTATTGTACCCACTTATTTGTTAGTAATTAAATATACTAATATACTTTATTGAGAGCCCACCTCTGTGCTTGGCATTTCTAATTTACGTATGTATACGGTAATTTTATCTTTTCCTAAGATAATTATGGTGATTTTTTCGTAAAACCAACGAGGAGGCCAAATAATTTACAAGTGATTTCGATTGGAAACTCTATACTTCCGTTTATTTTCTTAGTAAGAGTTCGTCTGCATTGGGATTTAAATTCGTGATTCAACCAAATCAATTTCATAAACGTCTACTATCTCATTCTAATCAGTCCAATAGTATTATCTATCTCAATTCTCAATAGAAGGATATAATAATACCTACCTAATCAACATAGCCGGTTGGTCCACTTTCGCTTTCAACACTCATTATTCATCCTACGCTCGACTAGCTCCTGCGGTGTTCTGCGGCCCTGGTACTTTTTATGCGTTTTGTTTCGGTTTTCTGCTTATCCTGGTACTCTCAACACCTTGGCTACTCTAAAAACTTTATTTTTTTCGTTCTCAGGTAGGTACTTTCTATGGGTTTTATTTTGTAGAGTTTGTCATTCGAAGAATTGCAAAGAGTTGTTCTTGCAGTAGTCGTCTGCTAAATGGGCATTAAAAATGGCAAACTCAACCTTGCTTCTATTACCATTCTATTATCTTCATAGCCTACGCCTAAAAATCTGTTCACATTATTAGATACCTGGGACAAGAACTTGACATTGCCAGCATCTCTCTATCTGTTTTTAACTGAAGAAATACAATAAAAGTCGAAGTGAAATTGGTTATATCCGAAAATGATATTGTGATCTACCTAATAATAATTATTGTTTTAAGAAGTTGGTTCCTAACCTGTATTCTGGTAACACCAGGTTGCTTTGATTCAACCGTACCTACACAGAAGAAAAGAAAGAACTGCACACAATTACTTGCCTACCGAAATGTATCGAGTACTTATTCGAAATTCAAATTTTCGGAATTCAAATTCGTTAGTGCAAAACAGTAACTTTCATTTTCACTGTTCGAACTGTACTCGATTCGTCCTTATTGCTCGTGAAATAAGGAAGGTTTTCGGCTGAGGTAGTCGAAATTTTCGCTTCTCATGGCCTACTTTATTTCCGCTTTGACTTGTTGATTCTAACTATTATGTTATGATGTTTGTTTCAATACACTTTCGAACTGAAAATTACCGTAAATACTGTAAAATACATTAGCATTAATCTAAACATTGACAGAAAAACTTTATTGCTTCCACCAAAATACATACTAGCTGAACTCAAATACCTAATAAAGAGGTAAAATCGGGGGCCTTTTCAAGTCAACGATCTCTACCATGCAAAAAAATTGATCGATTACTTACCCTCTTGAATTAATATTCATACTTGTTTACCTAATGGTAAGTATCTATATTTAGCTCTTACATATTTGACTTGCAGTTTTTAATATAACAAGTTTCTTTTATTTTATAAGCCAAATACTTACCAATTAATAATTTAATAATAGGTACCCGTTTTGAACGATCCTTCTTTGGATTGGCCACATTGAGACAAGCAAGATTGAGACCCCCTGTAGTACCAACCAAGCGAAATCTCAATTATTCCAAATTCAAATGACACCTAATCTTTGACAGGCCAGCCTACACGCATGATTCAGCCAGACGTACGCAAATCTGCTTTGTCTATGGCACGCAACGTAGGTGTGGACTTTCACTTTTTTCGTTGTTGCCTTTTGTGCTTTGGATGGTGTTATGTCGTACGGATGAATCTTTTTTTACTTCCTGGTTCGCGTTTTTTGGAGATTTTTATTGGAATTTGATAGAATATTTAATGAATTTTGTATTTGTACTAATATAATTTGTATAATTTTGTTTTGTCAATTTGTTGGTCAGACTTTTAGTTAACATATTCGTTTTTTTATTTTTGTTAATTCGTTTGGCCACATTTTTCCTGATTGATGAGAAGATTACGGAGCCTTTATTGGTCACATGCTTAGAATACAAAATGCGACAAATTAAGTCTCCTGATAAGCGCCTTATTGACTGTTATCATTATGGGGGTAATGTCTATGCCCCACGCTGGGCTTGCGGTTTGGGTAACGCAGTTAAGTAGGTTAAAATTTTTTTAGACCTTTATTGACAAGGAAAATTACAATCCAATAATAGTAATAAATTAGAACTAGTAGGTATTCACAATTGAGCTTACTGCAGACTGTTGCAAATAATCTACATGATCCTTACCGATAAAAGTTATAAGTGGTAAATTGTTTTATTCAATGATTTCTTAAATATTATGATTCCTTTCTCTACATCCACCGGAAAATGAGCGGTGTTGTAAGTTAGATTCTAGAACGCATCCGTAGCTTACAAAATGCGCAGGCGCACGGTGCCGGTGCCACGCGCGGCCGCGGCGTGGCGCAAGCGGAATGTGTGTCAGCTCGCCTTATGTCATGAGAATGTCGATGCGGTTTTTATTGCTTCTGTTTATTAGATTGTTATTGATTATTTTAAGGTTTTACGGATTCCTACTATATCGTCATCGCTTCCAACATGGCTTTACCCAGTGCTGGGTTAAGGTCTCCAAACTGTGACTTTCAACTCTGAGCACCAACAAAAACCTATCGTGGTTTAATGGTGCAACATTGAAGAAAAACATGTTTATTCAGTATTCAGTATTTTGTTTATTGCATTCATACAATCAGGTCTTAGTGATTAGGTGAGTTTAAGTTAAGATCACAGTATGTACCCATTTAGGGTGTTGTAATGGAAAACTGGTAGGTTTCGTGCCTTTTTACTAATGATGAACTTTAAGGTACCTTTACTAACTTATAATTTAAATTACGAGTCGCTAAAAGAATCGTTGAAGAAGTCGTCAAGTTCTATACTATTCAAATAAGTATTCTATCACTTACCCACTTGTTAAGGTCCCGCGTTTGTGTGTAGTGTTACTTACTTTAATAATGTCCCTAAATTGATAATTTCGATGACTTCTGAATTAACTACAATGACTAATCGTGATTATTTATTTTTAGGTCCTTTCAATTTCCAGATTTCTTCTTAAAATTCCATTATTATTTAATACATATCTAAATTAGGTCATATTAGTTCAACATTCTCAAAAAAATATTGCACAAATTATAGGTAAGTAGGTACCTACTTTTATGTGCTAAAGTTTAAAATATTAAAACTGGCGACATGTTACATAACCTCTGGTCGGCCATGTTGGAAAGTTTTGGTGGAAAATCTTTATCTGTTTTGGCGGGCACGGCCATCTTTATGCCCACCAAAAAGGTTGGAATTTAAACAGGTGTTACGAGAAACTTAAGGAAGTTGTTAATTAAGCTAAATTGACATTTTGATTTCTAGAAGATAAATAAATAATGCTGGACAATCCACACAGAATTATCTAGCGCCAAGCTAAGCAGAGCTTGTGTTATGGGTACTTGATGACTGATATACATTAGATAGAAAGATATTTTTTATTATACCTACATAGAAACAAACAGAACACCCGGAAGAAATATTTTCAGATCGTACAAACATTTTGTCCCAAGGCGGGAATCGAACCCGCAACCTCCTGCGCCCCAGGCGGACCTTCGCCCGCCGCGCCACCGAGGTCGTCATGATTTCGTTTCATTACATTAATAACGTCAAATACACTAGCCCCGCTGATTTCTACCTACGTAAGTTTATTGTTAAATAATTTCATATAACTCCATAGGGCGATGTGGTCGCTAAGCGACAAAGTCCCTTTATTTTGATATAAATTAATAAAAAAAACCAGTCAAATCTAGATTTTGTTTTTGTTTTGCGTTGAAGATGTCTCATTCGATGACAATCATCAGTAGTGTTTCAAGTGTTGGCTATTATATTCTTAGATAAATAAATAAATAATGCTGGACAATTTACACAGCATTATCTAGCCCCAAGCTTAGCAGAGCTAGTGTTATGGGTACTAGATAACTGATATACTTAATACAATGCACTGAAGTAGATAGGTATCTACTTCAAGAAATCACTCATTAAATGTAAGTATGTCACTGTTTCTAGATCATTTCAGTAATCATCTGCAGCGGGTAGATTTAAAGTTTTTTTAAAAAACCCATCAATTGTTTTTAAAATAAATAAATAATTGTAAATCAATTCAATTCAATTTCGAAAAATTCTTTATTAAAACCTTAAATAACATTTAGTCTGGTACAATTGCTAGTGTAAATTTAATCCTAAAATGCACAAACATACATAAATAGAAAACGTTTTATAAGGAGGGCAGAACACTAACCGTTTCATCCCCTACCGAGAGACTGCAATTAGTTGAAATATAAACACACGCTTTGTGTAAAATGTTTTCTTTGAAAGTTATCTGCACAAAACCTACTCATTTTAAATTTAATTGTTAGGTGTCTTTTGGAACCTAGGTAGGTACCTTACCTACTCACATTAAATGATTTGTCAAATTCTCTGCACAACGAAGGTCAAATTACGTTAACAAACTGAAAATAAATAATAAAACGTATAAAGGTTTGATATAATTAACATTTGATAAGAGACAGGAAGAACTGATTAAGACTCACTTGAAATTACCATTTTAATTTTATTTCTGGGGCACACATAAAGGTACTTAGTAAATTTTCAACATGGTTTTTAGCGGGAATAAGTTTATTCAGTACTACCTAACTCTTCCCGCGGGTGTCGTAAGAGGCGACTAACGGATATCAACCGGGCAGCAGCGCCCCCTGCAGAACAATTCTACCACTGAACCCCCAACCCGCATGCCCAGCGTGGGGATTATGGGCATTACCCTCCATGTGATAAAAGCCAATAAGTCGCTTATCAGGGGGAGGCCTGCGTCCAGCAGTGGACCAATACAGGCTGTTGAGGTTGAGGTTGAGGTTGAGTTCTAACCATGCTAAGCAGATCCTGTGTTATGGGTAGGCACCTAATATACCAGATAACTGATATACCTACTTATTACATTAATTTACATATTAACATTTTTTTCGTGGGTGGTTTTTATCCTGAGTCTTCGTACCCTATGTCACTTCCACTATGTGAAGATTTATATGACACATAGCATATACGTCAAAATACATATAATCTTTATGTATACAGCGTGGATGTTGTGGACGGGATAGTAAGGGGAGGTACATTGACCGATATTTTTGAAAATCTGGACATATGACGTCACTACGTATCACCAATTTTTTAACCAGAGGGGTAAAAAAATTAGTGATACGTGGTGATATAGTAAGCCAAAAAATTGTTAAAAAGCATCACGTGGTTAATAAACGATAGAGGCTAGTTATTTATAAGTATATATATTAGGTATAAGATAAGTTCTATACCTACACTATCCTCGCAGCCTACACAGAACTAACCTAGCCCACAGCAACATGACTAACTAGGTATTTATACTTCACTCCCACTCAATGCTTTACGATGAAGCCAACAAGTTATTATATTTACAGTAATTTACTATTATTCGGTACAAAGTAACAGAATGAGGGGTTTTCGTAATATCAAAGAATAGTTTATGCAGACTGAAAAGATAGATAGATAGAAAATTCTTTATTGCACACTTACAGATAGAAACAATACTACAAAACAGCTTAAAAACTAAGTGACAAGTGGCGGTCTTATCGCTCAAGAGCGATCTCTACCAGACAACCGTGGATGGATAAGATCATTGGATAGTACTAGGGGATCTGTGTGCTCGTGAAGGTTATATAAATAAATACTTTTAATATGATTCTACTCTTAAGATATACTACATACACAAAATTAAATATATACCTACATAAATATACTTACACAAACTACATTATACATAGGAACTCAGCTACACGTTCAGTGACAACAGAACAAATAGTGCTCCTTTATCATGGTTTTGAAGATTGGTAGCGACTTTGCTCGCCTCACCGAGACTGGCAATACGTTCCATAGTTGTACAGCCCGGGCAGTAAAGGAATGGGCGAAGAAGGAAGTAGAGTGGACAGGTACTTGGAGCATGAGATTTTCAGAGGAGCGCAGAGAAAGAGCGTGAGAATGGTGGAGAAAGGTAAAAAGTTCTTTGAGATAAGGGGGTGCAGAGGCGTGAAATAAGATACTATAGAGAAGAGATAGAATATGAGAATTTCGAAAAGAAGGCGGATTTGAAATTATGTGGCACTAGACGATCGCCTCGCGGTTTCACCCGCGCAGTTCCCGTTCCCGTGGGAATTCCGGGATAAAGTATAGCCTATGTCACTCCCTGAAAAGTAAGCTTCCTAACGGTGAAATAATTCTCAAATCGGTCCAGTAGTTCGGAGCCTATTCAATACAAACAAACAATCAAATCTTTCCTCTTTATAATATTAGTATTTATAGACAATGCAGAGGTTGACAGGACACACTACCACAATCTTTATTCTTTCGCAAAAGATCCTGTCATCTTTTGATTTGTAAGGTATTTATTATATATATATTTATTTTGTACTAAGCTAACTTAATCTCGGTCGTGTGGTGCCGGCTTAAAATTTGCACCACCCCAACTCTTCCCGCGGGTGTCGTAAGAGGCGACTAAGGGATATCCACCGGGGGCGGGCAGCAGCGCCCCCTGCAGAACAATTCTACCACCGAACTGCGATCCCCAACCCGCATGCTCAGCGTGGGGATTATGGGCATTACCAACATGAGATAAAAGCCAACAAGGTGTTTATCAGGGGGAGACCTGCGTCCAGCAGTGGACCAATACAGGCTGTTGAGGTTGAGGTAACTTAATCTCTATAAATTTTAATTCTATCTTAATTCCTACTAATCCAACTGATATTATAAATGCGAAAGTTAGTGAAATGTGAAATTTTTGTTCCCTAGGATTTCCAAAACTACCGAACAGATCAAGACGAAATTTGGCATAAACTTAGAACGTAGCCTAACTTATACAATTAGCTTATTATACCAAAAATACACGTGCGAAGCCGCGGGCAGAAGCTAGTTTGTTCATATAAAAAGCGCAAATGAAAACTGACTTTGGCAGAATTGTGTCACACCATGACCATTAATTAATCATCCAAAGATAAAAGAAAGAAAAGGAAAGGTTCTAAGGTTGGTTTCGGGGGCGATTTCAGCGGTGGACGTACCGACGTCCACTGCTTTTGCTTGCCATTTGACGACCTCTCGCGCGCGACGACGCAGGAGGTTGCGGGTTCGATTCCCGCCTCGGGACAAATGTTTGTACGATCTGCAGATATTTGTTCAGGGTGTTTTGTATGTTTTTCTATGTATAATAAAAAATATCTATCTATGTAGTGTATTGTACACACAAGCACTGCTTAGCTTGGGGCTAGATAATGCTGTATGAATTGTCCAGCATTATTTATTTATTTACTGCTGAACAAGCCCCCCAAACACGTATAAGTATGTGTGCTGAGGAGTCGAGGTAAGAATCCGCAAAAATAGGTAAAATTAAAATCAACTCAACCTCAACAGCCTGTATTGGTCCACTGCTGGACGCAGGCCTCTCCCTGATAAGCACCTTGTTGGCTTTTATCTCATAGGGGTAGTGCCCATAATCCCCACGCTGGGCATTTGAGTTGGGGATCGCAGTTCAGTGGTAGAATTGTTCTGCTGAGGCGCTGCTGCCCGCCCCCGGCGGATATCCCTTAGTCGCCTCTCTAGACACCCGCGGGAAGAGTTAGTTAGTGCAACATCTAGACTAGACCGTACCTAAATCTGTGAAGGGCTAAATTAATTAATTTGACAGGCCCAAATTCAATGCACAATCTTATCAGTTTGGTCAAACTATTTACTTACTTTTTTTTATAATCGCCTCATTACAAAATGAACTAGGTAACACAGCAAAACAATTCATAACCTACATGACTTGATCGTGAGAAAACTCCAATTATTCTATCGTTACGTAAAGTCAACGACCTCACGTAGCGAGTGTTAGCTATTCTGTGACCTTGTGTGGTAATACTAACTGTGTGTGCTCTGTGACCTAGCATAGTAACTATGAACTGGATGTGACCTTGTACTGTTGTGTAAGCTGTGGCTTTAGTGTCGTACTTTTGTTTTCTTGAATTTTATTTTTTAAACGATTTTTTAATGCTGTTTTTTTGGAAACTGTTGTAGAGTTAAACCATTCTAAAAGTGCACGCCGAGTGTAGGCTATGACGTTTTGTGTAGGGGGCGTGCATTCATTACGGATGTAAGCGGGTAAACTACGAACCTTATTAGTGTTGGAAGAACACTAACGTTTCATCCCTAACATCCGTAATGAATTCGTCTAACTACGACAGTTTTTATAGTAAAAGGGGAGCGCATTTTTAGGATGGTTTATCCCTACCTATGTAAATCAAATAATTAATAAAAAAAATCTTTTATTTCGGAATATAAATGGAGTTATAATTTGTTAGTTTAACATTTATCAGATAATTTCTTATTACGTCTACTTATTTTGCTTAACATTACGCGCTTATTCATAAGTACCTAGGTAAGGTACTAAAATTTACATCACTCTCCGTAATACAAAACAAACCCACGTGGGAAAGGTGAAATTCTCTTTGAAAAAAATTGTTGGGATATATTACTATTACAAGCTTTGACATTTAATATTTTAATAAAAAGGTTGAAACCCTTGGTCCTTGGGGTCCTGGGGCACACGCAATTTATAAAGATCTTACCAAACTTCTTATAGAGTCCACAGGTGATCGGAATGCTGGCTTCTATTTCGGTCAACGAATTAGCATTGCCATTCAACGTGGCAATGCTGCTAGCATTCTGGGCACTCTGCCTTCTGGTGACGGCTTAGATTTTTAAGAAATAGATATACTTACTTGTATATACTAGTTGTTATTGTTTTATTCTGTTAATGTAATGTTTTTATTAAAATATTATTATTATAATATAAGTATATCATTTATTCACAAAGAAAATTATACTAGTATTTACAATTGAAACAATTGAGCTAACTGCCGACTGTTGCAAACCGTCTACAGATAGCTCAACTGATCCATATCAACACCAGTCGGAAGCGTCCCCAAGACGCTGGCTGCATTGCCACGCTGTATGGCAATGCTGATACGCTGTGCCAGATATTCACCAGCTCTCGGGTCACGCGTCGCTTCGACCAGACGCTCAGATAGTTTTTTGAAAACCCGAAGAGCCTCGGTACCCCACGGACCTAGGGTCTCGACTCCAAGGGGAGCAAATGTGTAGGCTCTGTCGAGACCTGCATATTTGCGCCTCTTGAGATCTTCGGCCAAATCTGCCGCCGCACCCGCCCTCACGGATGTCCTCGGAAGATGGGAAGGCGCAAGTGTGTCGACGCATGTAGCGTCCCACACAATGGGCCTCCCCAACTCCCATGGGACTAGTGTCATACCGTACTATATTATATTATACACTATATTATTATAATATAGTGGGATATGTAATAATGGGATACATGTAATATAATTTAAAAATAGACCATTGTGAAAAGAGAGTGCTTTTCACGTGGGGGTTGTCAAAGAGGCAGACCCAGTATAAAAGAGTTCTTTTGTTTGTTTAACAACAACCACCTTCACTGCGTTTTACAATCTGGCTGCCTAACTTGGTCATCATACTTACAAATTATTACCAATTTTAAATATATACAAAACCCCCTTGTTAAGGGGAGTCACGTTCGACAGTAGACGTAATCTGTCACGCGTATTCAAGAACAATACTTATGTAAGAAATAAAATAATATGCTGTTGAGACCTGGATATTTACGTCTCTTGAGATCCTCGGCCAAATCTGCCGCCGCACACGGATGTCCTCGGAAGATGGGAAGGCGCAAGTGTGTCGACGCATGTAGCGTCCCACACAATGGGCCTCCCCAACTCCCATGGGACTAGTGTCATACCGTCGGGCCTCTTACCATCGTCACGCAACAGACCATTCGGTTCGAGAATAGCTGGTACGTTAGCGGTGACAAAGGCCCACCGGATGATGTCGTTAAGGCTGGCGTGGCGAGATATCCGACCGGGGCGGCGGCGCGCGGCGGCCGGCTTATCTAGAGGATGAAAATGCTTGGGACGAGTTTTGCTCCAGCTCGAAAAATAACAACTAACAGGCTAAAGGTTTCTTCTGTCGCTTCTTTACTTTAGTCTATAGAATCTAGTCTAGCGACAGAAATCAAAAATACTTTATTTATGTTTAGTTTTATAATTTGACCTTTTCTAAGTGTACATTTATTGTATTTATGGAAATAAAGAGTTTTTGTTTTGCTTTGATTTGGCCTTAGTGCACGATAATCTGTGATGACCAAGCTGTTTGACAGCAGTACCGCACTGGCATTGATGAGGCGCGCAACACCTTGCACCCAACCGAAGACATGTTGCGAAGCGGAAAGTTACGGGATCCAATAAAGTACCAGTGTTATAATTTGCAACCAATGTCCTGACTCCCATTTAGAAACGGCCAAGAGGCGGGCACGATCTGCAGAGCTGGAGCACGTTTGTAACAAACAGTTCCGTGTCAACTCACACAGAGGCCCGTCCCATTGCCGTTGGGACAAAAGTGATTTTGGGGGAGCAGCATCGGGGCAAGCACTATGCCAAGCCGTTCGAGCTTCGTCTAAAATGAAATTTTGTTTTTAAATTTTTTCAACTAAAGAACTAGTGCTGTAGGCAGAAGACAAGAACGCTGGGATGGCTACACTTGAAATTTTGCGTATACACTTATTGGAATGGAGAATGGGACTCGCAACTTGCACGAGTAAAATCGACATCATTGAAAACATTGTAGCGTCAAAAAACAATCGCTCTTTTCACTCATACAAAATGTGGGCAGAGGCCGATTACGGGTTGGGGGGCGGCGAACTGGTTGTTTTACAGTAGGATATGAAAGTTTTCTGCACCGTTAAATGTACATTGACAAGTAAAAGGGAAAAGTCATCAGCAAAATGTGTTGCAGACTACTATCTGTAAAACACCAGAAAACCGTCATGCGGAAATCTTATTGATTTCTGTGCAAAAAAATACGGTAAGTACCCAAATTTGCTGCCCCAAAAATCTGCCACCCTTGGCTCAAGCCTACTCAGCCTGCTGGTAAATCCGTCACTGAAATAGCTGTCTAGCTACTTATGCGCTCTACCATTTGACTGTACTTAGCTTCGTGTGGTGCCCATACCGCCGCATTAAACTCTAAATGGCTTCTCACCAATGCGTCGTATAGAGTCTTTATTGCATTCATATTTGTAAAGTTGTTCGTCTGACGGAGTACAAATCCTAGGGTCTTGAATGCTTTTTTGCAGATATTAACCACATACACGGAAATGCAGCTTGTCGTCGAGACGAACCCCTAAATCCCCCACCGAATCGACTCTCTTTAACTGTGAGTGAACCCTTCAACTGGTAATTGTGGTGTAGTGGTGTCTTCTCTCTACTAAACGTTATAATAGAGCACTTGCTGACGTTGAACTGTAGTTTGTTCATACCAGTCCACTCCACCACTCTGTCCACGTCACGTTGAAGGCGTTCACAGTCCTCTCCGTCTTTAATCGGTAAAAGTAACTTAAGGTCATCCGCAAACAACAAGCATTTCGCATCCTTGACGACGGTCGGGAGATCGTTAATCATGAGAATGAATTCTAGCGGCCCAGATTGCTTCCCTGACTCACTCCAGTTAAGGTAGAGTAAGGCTCCGATTTGCATCCCGCGTAGTCAACATACTGCTGCCGGTTCTTCATATAGCTCGCGAAGAACCGCAGCAGTTTGGTTGTGCAGCCGATCGTCGCCAACTTCTGAAGCAGTATGTCGTTATCGACCAAGTCAAATGCTTTTTTGAAATCGAAATAAGGGGCGTCGACTTGCACCCCGGCGTCGACCTGCGGTAGCATAAAGTTCATTGCGTCAAGGAGGTTACTGGAGGTGCTACGAGCCGGCCGGAAACCGTGCTGCGCATCGGATAGCTGTGCCGACACCTGCTCCTGCATGCTGTGCTGCACAGCCGACTCGAAAACCTTCGCTGCAGTCGACAGAATGGCCACCGGTCAGAATTCGGTCACATCAGCTCCGGACCCCTTCGGTATAGGAATAACTCTTGTTATCTTCCATCGTTCTGGAAAATGTGACTCCTCTAGGCAACGGTTATAAATGTAAGCGAGCGGTTTGGCCAAAGGCATCCGACAGTCTTAATATAGACAGGGATCCCGTCTGGACCTGCGGAGCGCTTCGGCTTGAGCCTCGTCAGCGCCGCGCGCACCTCGGCCAGCGCCAGGCGCGGCACATGCACACGCGCGGCACTGGCGTGACTCGCCGTCTCCGCCGCTGCCACTTCTAGGTGAGCAACCGTTGGCAAGTTGTGTAAGGTCGAAACAAAACATCTGAAGAAAAAATCTGGAAGTTAAAAATCTGGTCACGTTGATTGTGTTGAACTCTTTTGTTTTAAGGAAGCCTAGTAAGTGGAGTAAAAAGTTTTAAAACTTTTCGGGGAAATTCTCGAAACTTTCAGGTCACGTGGATAAAGGCAGAAAAAAACACTTCCTTGTTTATTTTGGGGACGGAATAATGAAAAACATGTTTCATTGTTCGTAGGAAATTGTTGCAAAACTTATTTTCTACTCATTTTGTTTCTCATTTCTTCGTTTTCGTGGAAATATGATTTAAACGAAAATATATTTTGGTCAAACTCCTTATTTTTTTTAAATTTAAATTGTATAACGGAGTAGGTACTGTATCCGTCTCACTTGTAGGCATAATTGGGTAATGTCAGTTGAAAATAGGGCTAAAAGACAGACACAATGCTCTTTGACTACACGAATCGCGAGACCGATTCTACATGGTTTCTATGACTTTCTAGTACTTTCAGCTACGATGATTAAACCAGAATTCCACTTAGCTGATTCTTCCAGTTTCTTGTCTGTCCTCTCGTAGAATTGGTCTAATGTCAAACAATCGACGTTGGTGATCCGCATAGATAATAGGCGCATTGCAAGATAAGTAAGGAGGTTGTACAGAACCCTTGAAAAACTTGAGAGTTATAAAGCATCTGCGACATGTACATATATAAAAGGGGACGTGACATCACGTCTTGTTAGTAACGTCAAGGTAATAGACTCACTCCAGGTCAGTAAAAACTCCAGTTAAGTGGCGCTATTTAGGACGCGATAGCAATGACACGATTGTGTTATCAGAGACAAACAAACAAACAAATATTATCTGATTGGCTGAGACAGTCTATAGGAATGTTGAGAGTGGAATACTTACAGATAAAAAAATACCTGCTTTGACTCCTTGTTCTTTTCGGTTTTGCGATGTTGCGAATATGTATCAGGGACGGTTGGTAGGGTAATGTAGGGTATCCTATTCTATTTAATCATATTATATCAGATATAATCAACTTTTATTGAAAAACTGTTTAGAAAACATAGCCATAACTATTATTCAAATAAAATTTACTTGATTGGTCTTCCTAAGCACTTGGGTCCTAGATGATGACCAGGGTCCTGATGCTGGAGACGGAAGGAGAACGTAGGAACTACAAAAAAAACGACGTAATCTCTCTCTCGAGCCTGCACTAATTTTTTGAAATAAGTAAAGCTTTTTTAAAGTTTTTTTTTAAAATGTTAATCGTATTAAATTTAAAATTTCACTCCTTTATGCTCTTAGTAAATCAACAAGATAAAAAAATCAGTATTTCAGATCTTATTCCGAAAGCTAGATTTGTCGTTGATGTCATGGAAACAACTCAAATCTTTCTAGTTTTTCTAGAAAAGAACAAATAAAAAAAATGCACCAATCAAATGCTTCCGAATTGGATCGTTCCATTTTCAAAAGCATGTGATATCCGCCATTCTTATCGCCATTATTATTTGTCGTGAGAAAGTTCCAAATGATTCATCGGGAAAACTAAAAAATATCTCAAGTGGTTATTATCTTATGTTTTCTATCCAACAGTGACTAATAAAAAATAGTAGGTTTTGCCTGATTTTAGTGTAGGTTTGAATCCTGCAGGGAGAGAATATATATTCATTCATAGATATAAGTAAAATTCTGTAGATATGGTAGGTACGTTCTTCCAGCGCTAATTCAACAAATGTCCTGTTTTGTGTTACAACTAGGTCAACGCAAAGGCAATCTTTTTCAATATACCTACCTAATAAACAACAAATGGAAAGACGTAGACCGAAGTGCGACCGAGACAACAATATGTACGCAAGACACGAACGCCGGCAGCGCCGCCGGTCCGACTGGGGTGGGTGGACCTAAGTGGACCTAATTTGAGCGTTCCACTATCACAATTTTCTCTCAATAATAAACATTATGTAATAAATAAGGGCCAACTCCATAGGCGAGTTAATAAAAATCCTCGTCGAAATGATATCGCGGGGCTTATAGAGGCTGCACCTGTGTTTGCACTTGTGCACTATAATATTTCCTGCGCATCACATTTTGGCTTGTCTCCATTGAGACTGGCTGCCGTGGTCGAAATTTGACTCGGAGGACATCATCAATAATACACTTAACTAACAAAAAGGCCAAAAAGGATATCACAGATTAATATACATAGAACAAAGAGAACGGCAAAGTCTAGAAAAGTTGAGCAATGTATTTTTTTTTCAGCTGTTACTCACTGTCTGTCATAATTAATTATTATATGTATTAAGGGAGGCGTATGTCCAGCAGTGGACTAATATAGGCTGATGATGATGATGATGAATTGATTGTATTTATTTATTGTATGAATTAAATACATGAGATACAATTAATTTATTATTATGAGATGCGGTCATTTTAAATCCCAATCTTTATATTCGCGATTAACACCAAGTATGTAGTGTTATGAAAACTTGTTGTACACACATAAAAATATAAGTCAGTTCCCTAAAAATAGCGATAAACATAATTTGAATACCAGAAACAAACATAAGCTCGCTGTGCCCACAACTAGGCTACACAAAATTAAAATATCTTTTAAAGGGCAATGTATACGCTTCTACAACAAAACTCCTAGTGAGTTGCAAAAATTATCAGTAAATAAATTCAAACAAATTTTTAAAACCTTGCTGTGCAAAAAGGCTTACTATAAAATATCAGATTATCTAGAGGACAAAAATACTTGGGACGGGTTTTGCTCCAACTCGAAAAATAACAACTAACAGGCTAAAGGTTTCTTCGTCGCTTCTTTACTTTAGTCTACATACCGAAGCGACAGAAATCAAAAATATCACTTTATTTCCGTGTCAGTGTTTAGCTTTATATTTTGACCTTTTCTAAGTGTACATTTATTGTATTTATGGAAATAAAGAGTTTTTGATTTTGATTTTGATTTTGTATAACAGTGAAAATTTTGATCGCGTTTGACTCTTGCGATCAACCTTAGATCAATCAAACTAACCATCATGCCGATGCGTGCGCGTTTATATCTTTTATATCAAAAAAGGTTGTTCTAAACTTAAACCTAGAATTCAAATCTGGAATGAATTTTCTCTCTCCTGCATCATTTTATTGACCATACGTCCGTCCAGCTCGACGGTCGAGAACGGAATGACGTTAAAACTTTCACTTACACTAGAGAGCATGGTAGGCGAGCGTTTTTTTTTAAATTAAATTGGCCCACTTTTGGGATTACGTCATGTAGGAAACTAGTAGTGGCAATGTCATTGTATTCAGGCTAAATTAAGTTAAATTGGTCGTTGTTTAAATGCATTTTTGTGCAACTAAGCATCTGTTTTTACTTTGTTCTTACAATTTTTTTTTTCGATACAGACGAGAGATTGAATTTGAGAGATTCACGCTATTGCACACATTTGTTCCGGGTGATCTGGGTGTTTTTACGTATTATTAAAATGATTTATGTATGTATTGTATTAAGTTTGTCAGTCATCTAGTACCTACCCATTACACAAGCTCTGCTTAGCTTGGGGCTAGATAATGCTGTATGAGTTTTCCAGCATTATTTATTTACTAGCTACGCTACGCGGCTTTGCCCGCGTGGAAATGATATAGATTTTAGAAATTTACTGCACCCCCCTAGGAAAAATTATGTAAAAAAAAACCTGATGCAGTACTTACTTTATAGTTTATTTATACCGAGTTTTGAGCGAATCGAACCAAGGAATAATAATTTTCCTTAGATTTCCTTTTAACCCCTTCAGAGGTTGATTTTTGAAAATTAACCTTGATATGTAAATAGTTTAGGTTCTAGAATAACTCTAGAACCTAAACTATTTACATATAAAATTTCATTTCAATCGGTTTAGTAGTTACGGAGATACGTGGTAACAAACATTCACACAAACTTTCGGATTTAAATATTAGTAGAATATTTACACTTTACATGTTCCAAGTAATGATTTGACTTTGTTTTGTTGAGTTTTCTTTAACTCACAGATTAACTTTATTGTTTTGTTTATTTATTTATCGCATTCATGTCGTTAACAAAATGTTAACAGTTTTAAGGTAGAATCTACAATAACACTGTAAAGGCGTTGCAACGTTTAGGTAAGTATATGAATAAATGATTTCCTATTTTACATTATTCAATTAGTCCTTATATAAATTTGTTAGTTAAAATAAAGAAAATACTCAATTATAAGTACCTGTAAGTTTTCAACAAATAATTATTTGCCGATTACACAAACATTAGTCCGCGGCGGGAATAAAACCTGCAATCTTCTGCCTCTCGGACGGACCTCCTCTGTGCCACAGAGGTCGTCATTAGTTAGTCAATTGTTTTTCCATCTAAGATCTTGAAACGATTTTATTTTGAACTTAGAACAGGTTCTTGAATTTGGAACTGGATTTTCATCCCGTGAACTATTCATACAATACATTGACGGTGAACGTACAGCTTTAGACACTTTTCAAACGACGAAATTCAAAGGCGGTTGTCAAGATATTTTTTTGGGAAAAACAAATAGGTATTAGAAGTCATGAATTAAATAAGTACCTAATATTAAATTAAATAAACAAAATAATAATAATTTAGTAAAGGATAAAAAGATTCATATTAATATAGCGGGGCAATGCAGCCAGCGTCTTGGGGACGCTTCTGACTGGTATTGATATGGATCAGTTGAGCTACCTGTAGACTGTTTGCAACAGTCTACAGTTAGCTCAATTATTTCAATCGTAAATAATAGTCCTAATTTATTTCTATTATTTGATTGTAATTTTCTTGGTGAATAATGAAATAGTAAATAATTTTTTTATTCAAATCAATAAATGTATTTATAGTATTCAGAATACATCATGTTAAAAATTAATTCAGGCATAATTAAAATTTTGTAATATGTAACTAAATTGTATTATTCATTTTATTTCGTTTAACAAAATTATACTTTTTGTCCAGAAAATCATCGACCTTATAGAATAAGGCTTTTCGATAAGCCACAGCCTAATTTTATTTTTAAAGTAACCTAGGTGATGATAATGATGTTCTGTTAAGACCACGGCGGCCAGTCTCATCGGAGACTAGCCAGTTGCGCAGGGCATATTATAGTGCACAAGTGTGTGCGCAACCACAGATGCACTCTCTATTCCTTCACTCTCATAATCCGATGGGACGACAGTTTAACACGACCGGGGAGTTGTCAGGCGCAGGACCAACGGTTTATTGTGTTTTCCGAGGCACGGGGGTGTAACACTGCCAACTTCCTGACTCCGGGAGCTAGCTAATAATGTATCAACAACATCCTCCGACAGAAATGTACACAACCTTTCTCCGTCCACTCATTTATTTTCTTTGACTGAATGAGAGAATGCAATATTTCAGAACGTGTTTCTTTTTAACCCCCGACGCAAAAAGAGGGGTGTTATAAGTTTGACGTGTCTGTCTGTGTATCTGTCCGTGGTATCGTAGCTCCCAATCGAGTGAACCGATTTTCGTTTAGTTTTTTTTGTGTCATAGATAATTTTATCCCGAGTGTTCTTAGCCATGTTTCATGAAAATCTGTTCAGCCAATAAACGTCGGCGGGCTTTTTAAAATTTTAATTTTGTCTTGCTAATAGTGATGCGAATCTATTGGCTCAAAAAATATTGAGACTAACGAGATTTATTCGTTATTTGTCGAGCTGACTGATTGTGATAATGACTATGAAATATTAAATTCTTTAATTCGGTCAAAGAAAATAAATGCATGGACGGAGTATACCTAGGTTAGGTTAGTACATTTTTACTTTGGATTTTTTTTAAATATTTTTTTATCTACACACCTAAACCTATTATCATTATTGTCAGGTTAGGTAACTTAATTAACGTTAACATTATTGTTAGAATTTATTTTCAGTGAAACTAGCAAGGAGATTATAATTAGGGCTCGACTTTTTACCATTATTTAAATAAGCTATTCGGCGATTTATTGATAAGCAGAAAGAAATCCTGTAAACCGAAAGGTTACAAGATTTTTACAAATAACAGTGAAATTCCAATCATTAAGGCGAATAGTAGGGTAATACAGGGTAATACAGTACAAAACTATTAAAGATACATATAAAAAAAGCTTATGATAGATATCGTCTACGCGCGGTCCGATTTCTTGATAATTCCTTTGTATAACGTAATTATAAAATTAAATATGTAGTGGCGCCACTATCCACCCTACTATTCGCCTTAAGTTTGTTAACATACCTAATTCTTTATAGACTTTTTATTATGTAATGTAAATTTTTTCGCTCGAAACCATAGGAAAAGAAGACTTAGAATGATAGTAGACAAAAACGAGGTGTAGCCAAAAAATGACAAATTAGTCTTAATTTCCTATTTGCATACCTACGCGTGCTTGTGTGCGAGAAAGCATTCAAGTAGTAGATAGATAGTAATATTTTTTAGAATACAGAGACATAAATTTACAAAGATACATTTTTATCAACTCACACAAAGATTCGTTTTAGTGCTACAAAATCAAGAAAATACTTGATTGACATCATCCCTCAGCTGTAAAGCCTCTTTTTACTCTATACTCCAGTAAACAACCAATCGTAGATACCTACAAGCCAAAACAATAACTACTCTGTACAAGGCCCAACTAGAGTCATAAAAAAATCACAGTGCACCGGGTGCAATGACCCCTGTGCCCGAAACTCCGGGTAAATGCACTTTGGAGTCATCTGTGTGCGTGAACTTTCTAACGCTTAGAGATTATGCACTCCTGGTACTTTACATCCAGTTTTTCGTGTTTATTACCTTGAAAATGACTTTCTGGAGTTGAATAGAGAGACATAAATCTGAATCAGAAAAAAATAGTCAAGTCCGAAACTAACATGACATTTTGAAAGGAGATAATTAACCAAAATTATTATTATAATGACTAAAATAATACATTAACTATAATAATGCTGGACAATTCACACAGCATCATCAAGCCCCAAGCTAAGCAGAGCTTGTGTTGTGGCAGAGTACTAGATATTCTTAATACATAGGTATTTTTACTATACATAGAAAACACCTAGAACACCCTGATCAAATATCTGCAGATCGTACAAACATTTGTCCCGAGGCGGGAAATAAACCCGCAAACTGAACCTTCGCTCGCTGCGTCACAGAGGTAGACAAATAAATTTCGATCTCTTCACAAATGATTAAAATGAAGTATGAGTTGTAAGATGTAAAAGTAACTACTTACCTACATCTAAAGCCTATGCTTGTCCACAGCTGAAGGATAGGATTCGTAACGAATACATCCGACAGAGAAGCAAGGTTAGCGACATAGCTCTAAGAATTAGCAAGCTGAAGTGGCAGTGGGCCGGCCATATCTCGCGAAGAACCGACAGCCGCTGGGATAAACGTGTTCTTGAGTGGAGACCGCGACTCGCCAAACGTAGTGTAGGACGCCCTCCGGCCAGGGCGATCTGCGAAAGACTGCAGGCAGATGCTGGATGCGGCAAGCTGAAGACACGGTGCTATGGCGCTCATTAGAGGAGGCCTATGTCCAGCTGAGGACTAATCTAATTAGTCCTCAGCTGGACATAGGCCTCCCCTAATGAGCGCCATAGCGCCCTATCTTCAGCTTGCCACATATCAGCCTATGCTGATGATGATGATCCCCTGATGAGCGTCTTAATAGGTCCTTTCATGGTCCCCCCCAGACCAGTTTATTCGTAAATGAATTTCCTCGCCGAATAAAAAAAGGGGGTATGGCCATAATACCCGCGTTGGTCATGCGGGTTGGGGATGGCACACGACTTGTTTTACAACCGAACCCGTTTGTCCCTAATAAAAAAACGGGTAATAGGACAACGGTTAGTAATTATGCAGCTAGTCCCTAAGTCCCTAATAAATTCAAACAGTGTAGGCACAGAAAAACTATTATGCTTAGGCTCTTATTATGACTCGCTAAAGTCCGAAGGAAGTCCCAAAGTTTATCGACTCTTACGTCACTTGACCTAATCACACTAATATTATAAATGCGAAAGTTTGGTGGATAGATGTATGGATGGATGGATGTTTGTTACCTGTTCACGCCAAATCTACTGAACGGATGAGGCTGAAATTTTGCATACAAGTAAGTCTAACCCTGGAATCAAACATAGGCTACGTTTTATCCCACAAATCAGTTCCCATGGGATAGAAATAACCTCAAAACGTTTCCATAGAAACAACGCGTGCGAAGCCGCGGGCAGAACCTAGTAATAAATAAATAAGTACACAAAATAAAAATCGTTAATTTCAGACCCTTTGTGGCCCATATAAAACATGCAAATTACAAACAGTTAATACAGAGTTGATACACACACAGGAAATACATTGCTTACAAGAAAAATACATTGTTTAGCAGGGAAGGTATGCACACCAGGTGTAGGTATGCAAGCACCCCTACCCAATGCCACAGGAATCGGCTGTTCAGGTCTTCGGCCATTGCTGCCAGGAGGCTGTGGCGGCTGGCGCGCGGGCGAAGCAGCGCGGCGGCGCAGAAAGCGTCATTGAATTGTACACGAAGGGCACTTAGACCTTTTGGTGTAGTTAGTCCACAGGCTACATGTAAATTGACGACCTCTGTGGCGCAGCGGGTGAAGGTCCGCCTGCGACGCAGGAGGTTGCGGGTTCGATTCCCGCCTCAGGGCAAATGTTTGTACGATCTGCAGATATTTGTCTAGGGCGTTCTGGATGTTTTCTATGTATAATAAAAATTATCTATCTATGTAGTATATTGTATTATGTATATCAGTTATCTAGTACCCATAACACAAGCTCTGCTTAGCTTGGGGCTAGATAATGCTGTGTGAATTGTCCAGCATTATATATAATATAATTATTATATAATTATAATTATGATGTAAAGTAATGTTATTTTAACAGGAACTGAACAACAGCGAAATCGCTGAGCTACTACATATGTTAGCCCTGGTTGCGAGTGCCCTTCGCTAACGTTCAACATCTTCCTCATCCGACAAAGAATGGCGTAGTTGGTTAGCGCATTCCTGTACTGTACTGATCTCGAAGGTTGTGCGTGTTCAAGTCCCTTCGAAGTCGAAAAACTTTAGGGATATTATTTGATTTCATTGAAATTATTTGATTTCTTAGAAGTTACTCCAATTGTGTGGGCTTTACGCATGGCACTATACGTGATAACAAAAACCTTACATAGTGTAGGTACCTATGCTCTTTTGCCGTAGTTATGCATTTTATTTTTAGATTACTTATCATCACAGTTTACCGGTCAATAATAGTCTAGGTAAAATACCTAAAAAGCATGCGTAGTACCCCATTATCTAAACTAAAGGCTGATGATGATGAATGCAAACATTATTAAAAAATAAATAAATAAAATGATGCTGTACCGGCTGTTTGTATATTTAGAGAAATTATACACAATATTTGAAACATCATAGTACGAGTAGGTACTCCTTACGTTCGACCCCAATAAAATTTCTCATAATTGATTTAAATATAATTAAAGTCACTAACGTAACGTAAGATACACATTCTAAATAAACAGTTTTAAGGTACAAAAATGTAGATAACTCGAACAAAGAATTTAAAAACAAGATCCGTCAAGTGCGAGTGCAACTCGCGCGCCGTGGGTTTCGAACATATCGATTATACAAATGCTATAGGTACCTACTAGTAAGAGATAGGTACATTTTATGATGAGTCGATCTGCAAAAATCATACATTAAGAAGAAAATGAAAATTGTAGTTCAATTCAACCTGTCATTTGTTTCAGATAATTCAAATGTCGAACACCAGTTAAAAGATAAAGCAAACAAATGACGATCTACCGATTTGGGATTATGTAGAGAAGATACTTGCAGTTTTTGTCTTTTACCCGCGAGGGTAATGTTTTCGAGTGTTTCTATGTGGTTGGCGACACTCTTTATTACTTCCAAACATCGAAACGGACAAAGCAATTATGAGAAATGAGATATAAAAAAGTCTCCTCTTAGTCCTCTTAGTTCTTAACCTGATTTTGTAGACCTTTACCCTCTCACCTCACCTCACCTCACCTCACCATCCTATATTGGTCCACTGCTGAACGCAGGCCTCCCCCTGATAAGCGCCTTATTGACTTTTATCTCATGGGGGATAGTGCCCATAATCCCCACGCTGGGCATGCGGGTAGGGGATCGAAGTTCGATAATAGAATGGTTCTGCAGGGGCGCTGCTGCCCTCTCCCGGCTGATATCCCTTAGTCGCCTGTTACGACACCCGCGGGAAGAGTTGGGGCGGTGTAAATTCTAAGCCGGTACCACACAGCCGAGTGTAGACCAGTTTTTTATACATAGTGCCTTCTTTACAAAACGGGTAAAATAGCAATATCTTCATCACATCAACAGCCATTACCAGCCCACTGCTGGACGTAGGCCTAAGCGTCTCTTCAATGAGAGTATTATCCTCTTACGATAGTACATTATGCGATATATTGTTTATGGTACCCACGCTGGGCATGAGGGTTGCAAATAGATCATAAAAAAATGTTACGAAATATCAAATATCAAAGTGCTTTATTTCCTGTAGACCTAAAGGTCTCTTGGACATTGTCATAACCTCATAACATAACTCACATAGAGGTAAATTTCTAAAATCTGGCGCGATTGTCTTTTCTTTTTCATATAATTATCCACGCTCTGAGGTCCCAAATCCAGGCCTGCAGTATGCGAAAAACAAAATGGGATCAGGGTAAAATTTATCTATAAGAAACATGAAACCATCTGAATTTTAATCTTTTCGCGCTGCAATAAGCACACAGCTAGTTTCTCTCAAAAACAGTATTAAATTACCATGTTTTCGAAAACTATTCCTAGACTTTCACTAGAAACGGACTTAGCACTGAACTGCAAATATTGATTTGCCAATTTTTCATACCTACGTATTTCAGATGTTTTATTGCAAGGTTATCAAAAATGCTTGCTCCGAGAAAACTAAGATTTTACTAGTTTCGTGAAAGCGTTTAAGGTTAGGTATTTCTATCCCATGGGGACTCTTCGTTTGACCGCAATCTCACCCGAAAGACAAACGAACGGATCAAGTTTAAATTTTGCAAAACATAGGCTAAATTATCCCTAAATTATTAATGGAATAAAGTAGGCTATGTTTTATTCCAAGCCTAAAACTACCTATATACAAATTTTCAGCTTGATCCGTTCGTTTGTATTTCAGGTGAGATTGCGGTCAAACGAAGGTCTATCGACGATTAAAAAAAGTAGTTTTGTCTTAAAGAATTAACAAACGTCCAAAGTACTAATTATCTAAACTTTCGCATTTCTAAATGTTAGAATGATAGTTTGATTTTGCGTCTGAAATTTTAAGTAAAAAAAAATCCTACCTACCTACCTATTATTATTTATCTTCTGAATTTGTTAGCTCTTCACCGTGCCCCATTCATATTATTCCAGTCGCCTCTCCACTGGACTTACCTAATTGATGGTAGACGGTCAATCAATTAGGGTTGCCCCATCACTCATAAAATCTCAACTTGAACTTCCTCTTAAACTTTAAAAGTATGTCACAATATTTCTCACGCAAAAAAAATATCAAAACTATGACGTAACATAGCGCAGTGGGACATTAGGTCTCAGAGGCCGTTGCGTAAGGTTTTGGGGGTTATATAACATGGAAAGTCGGTCAGAGTGACCGGGTTATGCAAGCGGCATAGATTTTGAGCCGTGATTTCTGATTCGCAAAGGGCGGTGTTGAGGTTACGTGTCGTTGTCGAACTAGATAATTAGGAAGACCTCTTTTTTATCGGAGAATTTAAAAATAGTTCCGTTGGTTACAGATTTTGATTTTGATCCAATGAATTTTGATTGATACTTGGCATTTTGATAGTTTTTACGAAAATATATGATAAACTAGCTTCTGTCCGCGGCTTCGCACGCGTTCTTTCTATGGAAACGTTCAAAGGTAATTTCTATCCCATGGGAACTGATTTACGGGATAAAAAGTAGCCTATGTTTGATTCCAGGGTTAGACTTACCTGTATGCAAAATTTCAGCCTGTTTCGTTCAGTAGTTTTGGCGTGAAGAGGTAACAAACATCCATCCATCTATCCATCCAAACTTTCGCATTTACAATATTAATAGGATAAATGCTGCTAAATATTAGCTGTTATAAACCCATTACTAAAAATTTAATATATACATGTTTTATAACAAAAATAAAGCAAAGATTTACTTTATATTTTTTTTACTATTTTATGTAATATTAATATATATTTTTTTGTTTCAGATATGTGGCCAGCGGTGTTTTGAAGTCTGCTAGCGTGTGATAATTAAAAAAAGTGCATTAACTAAACTCGTAGTGTCTATGTTTAGTTAGCGAAATTATGACTTTTGTGATTTTTACTATACTTTTATATAAATATACAAAATAGATAGATTATGTAGATTTAAACGTTTAGGTGAAAAATGTGCAGCAATTTTTTTGTAAAACATTCAATATTTACAAATGTTAAAAATATTAAACAAACATCAAATTTTAAATAATATATTTCGGTAACTCATTTATCTATTACTGTTGTAAATAATAATAATTATAGTGTTATGAATGTTTTTATTAAATAATTGCTGTTTCTCAATATAAGTTATTGACAACTTAAGCGAGTTTTGGCCGCAAAGAAGTGATCTCAAAGCAGTGGCAAAAACTCGCTACTTACAATCACTGCCGTTGTCTCGAGAATGAACTTTACAGTAAAGACAATTAAGTCTAAAATATGAAGGCTGAAAATCATTAAAACATTATCCTACTATGTCATTTATCACATCAAATTATTCTAAATTTGGAAAAATATGTAAAAAAATCTTTTTGTCTGAAATCATGTTTATACCTAGGGGCAGTTTTCATATTTTTGGAATCATCTAAGTGTTGTAGGAACTAAGTTGTATTTTATTGTTGTATATTGGTTGTAAATAATGTTTTTGTATCTTGTATCACCTGTCATGTCATGTCAAATATTTGAGATAAGTACAATGGACGTGAAATCTTTTCTTTTTATTAAAAAAACTCTGTAAAATAAACGAAAAAATCTGCCTTTTCTACTTACAAGTGAAAACATTTAGTTATCTGTAAATATTTTTATATTTAGTTATAACGCGTAGCGATTAGATTTACACCTATGATTTCTTTAAGTTATTATTTTTGTTGAATTTCTAAAATTTTAATTCCTATAAAAGTACCTTTTTTAATTTTTTTGTTAAATACTTTTGTCTACTTATGTTATCGTTTAGTTAAATGATGAAATCATGTTTGTGGGTGACACTAGAAGTACAAGGAGTTTATTTATAATACTGATATGAATGTATTTTTGCTACTTAATATACGTCCGACGGTAGCTACAAGCAAGGGTTAAGCTGCTTACAGATTTATAAATAAAAAACGCATAATTGAATTGAGTGGTAGCCCTAGACTGATGAAGGAAGAGTGTATATTTTTGGTGTTAATTTATGAGCTAGGGTTGGCAGTCATTGAAAACGGGTCTCGAAACATAAAGTTACCAGAATGTGTCCTACAGTATAAGAAATAGACAAAGTGACATTTGCACACTGTCATTTTTGAATTTTGATTTATAAAGTTGAGTAACATTATTTATAGATTTATAATCGAGTGTGTAGATGTCATTATAATTTTTATAATCACTTCACTCCGTCCCGTTTACCTGCGTTTATTTAATGTATTTTAAGAAATTGTTAATTAAGAAAAAAATATGTCACTTCTTGATTTCAAATCCACAAAGTTTCTGCTAAACCTTTTATGAAATGTTTTTTTTTTAAATAAGTTAATGGTATATTTGAAGCATTTTATGTTACTATTCATTTGTTTTTCTTCATTTGGTGAAATTTTTGTTGTTTGATTTAATTTCGTCGTCCAGTTGGTGCTACAAGATGAAATCTTTTTATTTTATTCTGAGCCAAAGAGTTTTTCGTTTTCTTTGTTAAACATTTCAAAAACTTTATATATTTTTGGAAAATAATATGTATCAATACTTAAATTTGTTAATATTTAAGTATGTTTTGTACTGTTAACACCTTTCATGCCCGGTTAAGTAAGAGGCCTCGAGGAATATTCTGACAATACTGTATTTTGTAAGTAGATGTTCATGGGAAAACCATTTTGATGTTATAGGTGCAATTAAATTTAATATATACCTATTTAATATATTTTTGTGTTTTTTTGACAACCTTTACCTGGGACAGCTATAGTAAACTAAAATGTAAATAAATCGTCAAGTGCCAGTCGGACTCGCGTACTAAGGGCTCCCACACAAAACCGCGATGCGATGCGATACGAGTGCTCCCACACATCGCATCGCATCGTATCGCGGTTTTGTGTGGGGAGCCCTAAGGGTTCCGTAAGACCTTGTGTTTTGCCAAATTATTATGATTCTAAGTCAACGGGTAGGTGCGATTGAGATTTAAAATAATAGTAGGTATCTTCTTTTCAATGATTAAATTTCATAATAAAAGCATCAAAAAATACAAAAATAAATAAACAGATACATTATTTCTATATCCATAGAGAAAACGTAGAAAAATAATTCACTTTTTTGAAGTCACAAACATATAAATCCTATTAAGCCCTATTTGGTACAGTGCCTCTATAGTACCTACGCACAGAGAACTACGCAAACCACATAAAAAAGGAAACGTCACGATCACTTCTCGTTAGTAATTTCAAATAGACTCACCCCTCTTATCACTGTGTTTATGATAAGGCGGATGAAGATCAAGTCTGAATAATTCATAGTAGTGATAAGAAATGCATCCCTAGCGTTCTAAAAATCCAAAGCATTAGTTCTAAATAGCAACTGGGTCTGTATTTATAGACGGTCAAGGCGACCAGGGGGACAGAAGACCTGCCAATATCTGTCGCCAGCCCAGACAGCTGATCGATCTAGGTAATGAACTTTCTATAATATGTCACTTCTTTCTGGCTCTGGTCTGTCATATTAATTTCATCTCTTCATATAAACCCACACACGTCTACAGAAAAGGTCACACAAAAGTCTATCTCTACACAAAGGTATATATCATCATCATCATCATCAATTCATCATCATCGGCCTATATTAGTCCACTGCTGGACATAGGCCTCCCCTAAATGAGCGCCATGCGACCTGTCTTCAGCCTGCCATCCAGCATCTGCTTGCAGTATTTCGCACATCGTCATTCTACCTGGCCGGAGGGCGTCCAACACTAAGTTTGGCTAGTCGTAGTCTCCACTCAAGAACACGTTTACCGCAGCGGTTGTCGGTTCTTCGCGAGATATGGCCGGCACACTGCCACTTCAGCTTGCTAATTCTTTGAGATGTGTCGAAGCTTCGACGACCCACTAAACAACCTCCTGGTGACTGATAAGCGTAATCAATAGGCCTAGGAAATTCGAGGTTTAACAGGTCCTGACTCAGCTTGTTGCTCAAAATAGGGTAATTTGTGAAAGAGCGCTAGTTTTCGGTCAAAACCACTTAGTAGTGGTTTTCGTCGTCTCTGTTAGTACAGCGACGATCTCAGATCCAGCAAATAAAGACATTGAATACATGTACAGGGAAGGAAATAGAATCCGATCACCGTTAACTCGACGGAGAGATCAGAACTGAGAGGCAGCTGGAGAAGACGCGTGATGGAGTACAAGGTCCACTTTGGGTTGCTGAGCCTTGGGAGGATTTAGTAGCGGTTTGTACGAATTTATTTGGTCATAAAAACCGAGTAAAATCCTTATAAAATACAGTAGCTTTAAACTAGATTTTACCCAAATATGTATATAATCTAACCGTACCGAGGCTCTTCGGGTTTTTGAAAAATTATCATATTATATATAGAGTGTCTGGTCGAAGCGACGCGTGACCCGAGAGCTGGTGAGAATCTGTCGCAGCGCATCAGCATTGTCATACAGCGGGGCAATACAGCCAGCGTCTTGGGGACGCTTCCGACTGGATTAGATAAAGCTAGCTGTAGATTGTTTGCAACCATCTGTATTTAGCTCAATTGTTATATTGTAAATACTAGTTCTAATTTATTTTTATTGTGTTATTAAATGAAGGACTTTGAAGTCGATTTTTAGTTTAAGAAAACATTGAAATTAGTTATCTTTAGGTGATTCATGATACCTTACTTAAATTCAATAAAATTTAGTCGGTTTGCAAATAATCGGATATATACTGTTTTCACAAAGTAGGTTTAAAAGCAGGTGGTTTATCTGCAAAGGTAAGCGTTTTCAGTAAAATGCTGTCTTGTATAATAAATTGCATTAGGTGGTACTATTATGAATGACGATAAAAAAAAAACAATTTAACTTAATGTACCTACATAATATTCCTACCAAGCTGTAATGGCAAATTTTATTGATACATCGAAGTTTTCAGAAATACTGTACCAGCTAAGTAGGAAAGAACAACGTGTTTTCTACAGTTATTCTAAAGTTATTTTGTAGTAAATATAAATTAAATTATGTTTTTTATTCTAAGCTTTTTGTGTACCAATAAATTTATCTTTCTTTCTTTCGACGCAGAGTTTTGTTATGAAATTATTGTACTTAGATCTATGTAACTAGCTCACTGCTTTCCGAAACTAAACGCATGCCGCATGGTAAAGAGGGCTACGAATAACAAAAAAAACATGACATGTTTATAAATCGTATTGTTTTTTCATAAATCGATTAAAAGAACCGGTTAGGGTACTCGTCCGAATCTAAAACTCGTCCGCGGACGAGATGTCCACTTCACTTTTGAGTAGAGGTACATCTCGTCAGAATCTAAAGTCTCTTGTTTTTAGATTCGGACGAGTTGTACCCTTAACCAAAAGCGAAGAGGACAACTCGTCCCAATCTCGTTATTACTTTTCAAGGGTTCATGACCACTGGTATCTTGTACCATTCTTTTTTAATTTTGAAAAAGGAAGGAGTATAGAACACTAGCTTCTGCCCGCGGCTTCGCACGCGTTGTTTCTATGAAAACGCTTAAAGGTGATTTCTATCCCATGGGAACTGATTTATGGGATAAAAAGTAGCCTGTTTTATTCCAGGCCTAGAATTATCTGTATACAAAATTTCAGCCCGATCTGTTCAATAGTTTTGGCGTGAAGAGGTAACAAACATCCATCCATCTATACATACATCCAAACTTTCGCATTTATAATATTAGTGTGATTTTCGGCTGTAAGTATGTATGTTTTGTTGTATTCAGGCGCGGTCTCAGGGGGGGGGGGGGGTCACGGGGGTCATGACCCCCCCCCAAAATCTTAGTTTAGGTACTTAAAAAATTGCAACCCACAGCTTGATGATTATATTGTCCTGTTTACTTCCGTTACATTGATTATGGTTACCAACTGCAGCAATGAAAAAAATCGCTTTATGTCACTTTGCCAAATTTTCTAAAAAGTTGCCCAAAATCTAACAAAAACCAAAAATTGTCGCAGCTCGCCCAACTTGCTGGCAACTTTACACTGTCTGCCTCTGGTCATGGGCTCATCCCTCGTTTTTTTCCAAACACTCCAATAATCTAACGAAACCACTAAATTATCGCAGCACGCTCTGCTTGCCTCTGATAACATTCTGCTGTTTTGATAAGCTTCTGGCTTGCTCTAGTTCAGGACTCCTTCTCCGTTTCCGGCGAGTTTGCAACTGCAAAATATCTAATACCAAACAACTCACACGCACCGCCAGAACATAAAAATTTTCGCGGCTCGCTTCGCTCGCCGTTGATTCTATATGGTGTTTGGTCTGATATCCGCATGTATGGTTGTTATTCGTGAAACTTTAAAATTATTCTTCACACTAATATTATAAATGCGAAAGTTTGTATGGATAGATGGATGGATGGATGTTTGTTACGTCTTCACACCAAAACTACTGAACAGATTGTGCTAAAATTTTGCATCGGTGTAGCTCTAAACCTGGAATCAAACATAGGCTACTATTTATCCCATAAATCAGTTCCCATGGGATAGAAATTACCTTTGAACGTTTCCATAGAAAGAAGCGTGCGAAGCCGCGGGCAGAACCTAGTAGCTCATAATTTAGCTTCCTTGTCTTGCATGGACGCTACCTCACCAATTTCAAAAAAGGCTGGGGCTCATTCAGAGCTTGCTCCACTCGCTGTTATTTATTTTCTGAACCAGTTTGTGACAACCCGAAAAAGGGAACAAACATTTTGGCGGCTCAATTCGCTCGCCGCTACATCTTTTTCGATGTATTTTTTGTAATTCAAATTTTTTGTTAATCTCCTTTGCTCCGCTCGCCCCGATTTATATTCATAGCTTTGTATCTACGTTTCGCTCGCCATTACTTATACTTCCTAATCTTCCTATATTAACATGACATCCCTTCCCCCAACTCCCAACCGAACGTTGGGAGTTGGGGGAAGGGATGTCATGTTTGCGGCCAATATGCAAAACACTGCATTTCGCGGCTCGCTCCGCTCGCCGATAGTATTTTGTCCTTCTCTGTATTTGGTCCAGTGCTGGACACTTGTTTAACATCATTTTGCTCGGGTAATTACCCGAAAAAGTAACAAAAATTTCGCCGTTACATTTTTTTCCATGTCTTTTTTGTATTTTCAATTTCTTGTTGATGCCCTTGCTCCGCTCGCCCCTATTTATATTCATAGCTTTATATCTACTACCGCAAGTCTCTAAGATTTTCGGTGCTTGCTACGCTCGCTATCATTTATTTTTTTATAGATACCTATCAACAACAAAATAAATGATGCGGGCGAGAGTAAGCAAGTAGACCTACTCTTGCTTACTTTTGCCCAAACTTCAGAAAACATCTCAAAAATTTCGAGGCTCGCTTCGCTCGCTATAACTTATACCTACTATTGTTGGGAGTTGAGTATAAATTTTCCGCGGCTCGCTCCGCTCGCCGATAAAGTTTACTGGTTTTCAGTGGGGTCTGCAACCGCCTACAAGTACATTTGGTGCTACGGCCCGCACCAAGTGTGACCCCCCCCCCCAAAGTCTTGGGCTGCGACCGCGCCTGTGTTGTATGTATGTTTGTCGATTTCTCCGTCAATTATTATGGACTCATTTTGAAAATTATTTTGCTATGGTTTAATTTAAGGTATGATTCTGAGGTGATTCCATAATAATTTTACTTTCGAGAGATAGTATTTTTCCCAAAAAACATAAAAACAATGTAAAATTAAGCGATGCCAAGTTTATTCAAAGTATCAATAACTTCTCATAGAAGTTAAAATTGAACTTGTTCTTTATTCCTTAATTCCTGTCATTGATACCAACTTTGAGATGGAAAACCTAGGTTTATATCAAGATTTTCCTTCCGTAAGCACATAGCTTTTTAAAAATGATAAAAATTAAATAATTACAATCTGACAAAATATCTCCACAATCAGGAAGTGATGAAGCAACTCTATTGTATAAAACAATAAGGTCACTAATTACAGATAAAACCTTTTTAAAGGAAAATCGTTTGGGACTCAACGCGGAAGAAGGCATCCTATAAATTGAAGGAACAATAGATTTTCCTAGCGCGGTAGCACGCGAAGTGACGTACTTGACAGAATTATAGTTTCTAAGTTTAATGGGTATTGCAGGATTCTGTGCGATCTTTTTATCCTTCGGTCGTATTTCAGATAATAAATAAATAATGGAACCTACACAGCATCATCTGGCCAAAGTACCTTATGACCTTGTGTTATGGGTTCTAGATAAACTTATGAGGGCGCCCCATTTTGTGAAAATGATAGACAGGTACCTACCTACCTTTTGATGGTGAGAACCAGAATCGGAAATTGAAACAGAAGTAACTATAATGAAAAACATAGGTATGTAATGTACTATGTATATAAGTACTGGTAACCATGGGTACAAGTTGACACAGATAACCAACAACGGATGGCCGGTACTTACCCAATGTTGTTTGACTCTGTGCTACCAGGAAACCATAAACCAGTACTAAGATGCATCTATCACCAGGAATACATAGCGCAAAGGTTAGTCGAGCCCGAGTCAACAGCAAAGCTGATCTAAATGCCACTGAAGTGTCAGAAAAAGTACCAGGAAACTATAAAACGAGTCATAAAACCGTCGCTAGTACCAGGAGTGCAGAACTCCGCCGGTGGCGCGGAGGGAAGGGCTGGCCCACAAACGCATCCCACTTTAGAATTTGGGCCGATTAAAAATACGCACTGCACTTGCACTGAATAGGGCTGCCACCGCCACTGAAAACAATGTAGGATTAGAATTTTACTAGGCGAATTTTTAATAGATTTCTTCTATCAAGAAGCATAATAATATGTTCGATCATGAACATATCCCTGATGCTAAAAATGCTTAGGAATAATTATGATAAAAGTACACTAATAATTGAGCCTTTTAACAATTAAACCAACAAATTGTGCTGAAAATTATTTTGGTGGCTTTTTGTATAAGAATAGAATAGAAGATTTTTATTTGTGACATAATGAAATTACTTATAACTAATAAAATTAAACTTACTTCAACACAAAAAGGTCACCAGCTCAGGTTAGTGCTTAACTAAAATACATTTCTCTTCGTGCCACCCCTGCGCTACAGTTTCGCCGGACGCGTGCTAACCGTGCCGTTCACAAACCGGCCCATTATTTTATTGACATAACTATTCCATTGCTCGCCGCTTATGCGCGCCTGGTAGTACTATTGATGCAGCAGCGTTGCTTTTTCAGACCATATTATAGGTACATTCATAACTAGCTCCGGCCTATGTAATCTCCAATAAAGAAATAACCTGTAATTTCATTTGTTTTTTGTATACCTATAATGTAAACGTAATTTCGTCTTGATCTGTTCAGCAATTTTGAGATCCTAGGGTTATAAACATGTTCACATTGAATAAGCCGAATAGGATAGAGCTGGACAGAATTTGACAAATGGATTTGTGTGGAATTCTAGAGTAGCATGGGCTATTTGAATAACTACGAGTATACAGGGTGTAACAGACAGGGTGTAATTCTGGACCCCGGGGGTGTCAACCTGTGAATAACGATTTTTTAAACATAATTTTTATTTCTTCCTATTCTTGTTCTTTTACACGCACTCTTGCATTATTTACCATTACAAAATATTTCACAAAAGTTTTTTGATTGTTTTTTCAGCAAAACCAGTGTTTTGTCATGAAGTACTTACAATAAAAGATGTAAATTCTCTGAAATTTCAAAAACATATTCATAATATTAAGAATACATGTAAAAGAACACGAATATGAAGAAAAAAATTCACAAATTTTCCGAAAAATTTAAAGAAATTCTCGAAATTCAAAACATCGTAGAACAAACGTTGACACCCACGATGTCCAGAATTACCCCTTTCGGCTTAGTACCCCTTTCAGTCAGATAATAGTTCGTCGGGTACACAATAGCACGAGAAAATATCCAGCACTATTATTATGTATTTTTTTCGTCAACGGAAAATTCGACTAAAACAATTCGTCTAATACAATTCGACTAATGACAATTCGACTAAAGCAATTCGACCTTGACTTGACCCGACTTGTAGGCCTCCCAAAATTTTTAATCGTTAGTCGAATTGTTAATAGTTGAAATGTTTTTAGTCGAATTATGTTTTAGTCGAATTGTTTTAGTCGAATTGTTTTAGACGAATTGTTTTAGACGAACTTTCCGCAAAGCACTTTTTTGGTTCTTCGTTATCAAAATCTCAAAAGGTCAATCACTTCAGTAACATTTAATTTCAACTATGTTAAACTCAGGGTTATCCGTCTGGCAGAAACCCCGCCGGTTATTTTTAACCGTGGTTAAATAGGACGTCGCGCGGTTAACTCGATTCTCTTTTATTAAGCGAATTAATATTTAACTACTGCTTACTAGAGATCAAAGTGACTCCATTTTGAAGTCTGTGGTCAAATTAAAAAGTTATTTGCTGAGAATATTTTTCAGTACGTAAAATTGCAATAAAGATTTGATTTTCTTGTATTTAGGACAAGTTAAGCTACAAAATAATCAGACGACCTGCGAAAGACTGCAGGCAGATGCTGGATGCGGCAAGTTGAAGACAGGGCGCTATGGCGCTCATTAGGGGAGGCCTATGTCCAGCAGTGGACTAATATATGCTGATGATGATAATGGTGAAGACAAAAAATATAAATATTCTACTTACATAATAGATAAAAAGTATCCTGTATATTCTACACTAGCTTCCGCCCGCGGCTTCGCACGCGCTTTTCAAGTAGTCTATGATGATAATGTTCGTCCTCGGGATATTGTTCACCACTCTGCTAAATTTTCATTAAGATCGGTTTAGCCGTGTAGGCGGGAACAGGCAGACAGAGTTACCTTCGAATTTATAATACTAGCTACTGCCCGCGGCTTCGCACGCGTATCTTCGGTATAATTTTGTTAAAACCTTGCTGTGCAAAAAGGCTTACTATAAAATATCAGATTATCTAGAAGATAAAAAAGCTTGGAACGGGTTTTGCTCCAACTCGAAAAATAACAACTAACAGGCTAAAGGTTTCTTCGTCGCTTCTTTACTTTAGTCTACATACCGAAGTGACAGAAATCAAAAATATCACTTTATTTCCGTGCCAGTATTTAGTTTTATATTTTGACCTTTTCTAAGTTTACATTCATTGTATTTATGGAAATAAAGAGTTTTTGATTTTGATTTTGAATAAGTAGCCTATTATCCAAGTTATGCTTTGCTCTAAGCGTACGCCAAATTTCATCTTGATCTGTTCAGTAGTTTTGAAGATCCTAGGTAACAAAAATTCAGATTTCACAAACTTTCGGCTGTATAATATTAGTAGGATAGGGTAGTATAGTAGGATTAATATGGAATTCCAGATATCCTGTAATTACTTTTGATGTAAATAAAGGCGTATAACATCCATCCAAACTTTCGCATCTGAGTATCCTCAACCTCAGCAGTCTATATTGGTCCACTGCTGGACGCAGGCCTCCCCCAGATAAGCGCCTTATTGGCTTTATCTCATGGGGGTAGTGCAGTTCGGTGGTAGAATTGTTCTGCAGGGGCGCTGCTGCCCGGTGGATATGCCTTAGTCGCCTCTTACGACAGCCGCGGGAAGAGTTCTTTCTGAGGATACCTGAATATTCTTACCTACTTAATATTTAGGCATGTCTATAAAGCTTTCATAAGTGAAACTGGCTTATTCCATTTATCCACCCTAAAACAGCCAACCTAAGGTGGATACTGGGAAACGCGTGTCCATCTATCCACCCTGAACGGAGTGGATAAACGGAATTCACATCTGATTGTTCTTCCGACTTTTTACCCCAAGTACAGTTGGATTGGGAATCAAACCTACAGCTCCGGCATTGCAATAACTAACCTAGAAATGTCCCTACAACAGATCTTTGTATTTCTAACTTATAATGATAAATAAATCACAAAACCCATAAAAATGAAACAAACACTTATTTTACTGCTCTTATCGATTTATGGATTTAGTTAGAACAACGTTTTGAACTGTATTCCGTTAAGTTTTATTGTAAAACTGTTAGGGCCTTTGTTCACTTATACCTCTGGGAGAACGTACCATATTTTCAGAATTTTACTTGTACATATGTATACAAGACAAATTCCATATATACAAGTAAAATTCTGAAAATATGGTACGTTCTCCCAGAGCGCTAACTCAACAAATAGTGTTTGGTAGGTATATTAAGTAGGCTATTATCTATTATATAAATAGCTTATTATCTATTATATCTATATTTTAGGCTAGTTATGCTTTGCTCTAAGCGTACGCCAAATTTCATCTTGATCTGTTCAGTAGTTTTGGTGATCCTAGGTAACAAAAATTCAGATTACACAAACTTTCGGCTTAATAATATTAATAGGATAGAATTCGTGAAAACAGAACAAATTTCAGTTGGTTCTGCAAAGTGAGAAGTCTGTTGTCATAAATCAGTTAAGAACATTAATCTATTATGTTTACAATGACAAATTTAACAGTCGCCTATCTCGCCATGACTGGGTCAACAAGACAACAAACAAAAATTTTAAAAGAAAACTTATCTACTCGGGAAATTCCTACGCACACACACAAACTGTTTCCTCACACGGACACAGTTCCTGTAGCCAGTGATCCGTCGTAGTGTGCGTGACAGAAAATGTATGAACTCAATTGAATGCAAGGGAGCTCTGATCACAAAGCAGTTTAGAAGTATTAAAATACTAGCTTCTGCCCGCGGTTTCGCGCGAGTTGTTTCTATGGAAACGTTTATGGGTAATTTCCATCCCATGGGAACTGATTTATGTGATAAAAAGTAGCCTATGTGTGATTCCAGATATAGAGCTATACCGGTGCAAAATTTCTGCTCAATCTGTTCAGTAGTTTTGGCGTGAAGACGGTAACAGACAGGCAGAGTGACTTTCGAATTTATATTAGAACTAGCTGGCCGTCCCGGCTTCGCACGGATAGACATTTATTTTTGAACATTTTGGGATAAACTTAGCGTAAATGTATCTTTATGCAGCCGAATTCTTGAAGCAATGGTAGTGAGAGGTAATGAGAGGTTGCAAAAGAAGAGTAAGACAGAACAACTGACAGGTTTCAACACAGCATCTACTTACGTTTTATGTCCTGTTAGTATCTGTGGGACAAATTTTCAACTGAATTTTGGGCCAGTTATCCTCAACCGATAGAACTGAAATTTGGCTTACTTATGTAACTTTGGTGACAATGCAATTAAGGTGCCATCGAGGTGGTCTGATGATGGAGATAGAAGGTGGCCACAGGAACTTGAACGACGTAACCAAGCGCATGGGTTCTAGATGATATAGATAGATAGACTTTTTATTGGGTACACACACAAACAGCGCAGGAAAAGTAACAAAAGAACAGTAACATAGGAGTATTTAAGGTACACATAATTATTAGGTGGGTAGGTAAGCACCACGATATAAATGTTTGCTTTAAAAAAGTTTTTTATATGAACTAGTCGCCTCGCGGTTTCACCCGCGTAGTTCCCGTTCTAGTGGGAATTCCCGGGATAAAATATAGCGTATGTCCCTGAAAAGTAAGCTTCCTAAGGGTTAAAGAATTTTTCAAATCGGTCCAGTAGTTTCGGAGCCTATTCTATACAAACAAACAAACAATCAGATCTTTCCTCTTTATAATATTAGTATAGATATAGAAAATGTATTGGTACCTAGGTACTTATTTCCCTCAACGGACCACCGTTGTGGAAAAACCTACATGTAGACCTAAAGTTGTACAAAAACCACCATTCAGGAACCAGTGACACCAAATGGTACCTAAGGTTTATTTTTTATAGAATTTGATTTTTAAAATTTATAAACAAAACATCATCCATCGAACAAAAATACGAGGGGCCACCGGAAAAATATAAGTTGAAAACTTTTTCACACTTTCCCATGCTTTCACATTCATGTATATAAAATGAACTGATTGATTCCCAAAAATATGCTTGTTTGCTTTTCCCAAAAAAAAGAAAAGAAACCTTTTACTCAAAAACCGCCATTAAATCCTTAATGTCTTCCTATAACAGGTTTACATCAGGTCGATATCATGGTTGATCAATTCCAATGACACTACAAGTTTGTCATTTATCGGGAACCCCAAAAACTGGCAAACTTTCTCTGAAAACTGCACTGAAAACAGCTAAACTCCTAAAATAAACGCACACTGTGACAGCGCGCAGATGCACCGCGCGCGTGTGTGCGTAACTGGGTCACAGAGATAGGCGAGACACGTGTTAGGGCTGGGCAGGGATTGCTGTGCCGGACGGATAGACGAAAAACTTTTAATTAATAATATTTATAGGAATAGCCGAATTTTCGGCCACAGGTGGCGGGCAGTCTCAACGAAAACTAGCCATGTGCGCAAGACATGTAGGAGTCCTGTAAGGTCTAAAGGAAATAAAGCTCTTTGATGTTTGATCTATATCAAAGTGTGTACGCAAACATTAGGTGCACACTCTTTTCCTTCAGTCTAATAATTTTAATAACACTATAAGTACAAAGCAATGGAGGTACCGTGTGTGTGTGTGTGTTATTGGGAACTGAACAAAGATGTCGAGAACAAATTTAAAAAACTTAATTATTTTTTGAGGGCGCACAGCTAAATTTAAAACTATGTATCTGAGTCAGCGATAATTCTGAATTTTTTTACATAACATTTAATATTATCACCAAAGTTTGGTGAATGTGCCTTTCGCCATGTTTTGAACAAAAGAGGGGATAATAATATTCAGGATTGATGTGTTTTATGATATCTAATCTACTGATTTTACCAAGATCCTAAATCACCCCTTTCTGCATTGTATACCCATTTGATAATTTTTAATAATTTTGTTGGCAAAGTTTTGACCATTTTTGCAATCTTTCTACTTTTTTTTTTTTAATTACTCTATAAGCATTATTGAGTGCATGAAATAAAAGGTTTTTTATATAGGTATGTAATTTTTAAGTTAAGTTATGTTAAGACTAACTTCGTGTGTTTTGTTTGACAATCCCTTGTCAAACAAAACAAACGAACAAAACACACGAGTCAAGGCTCGCCTTGACTCCACGCAATATAATATTTAAATTTTTATACCATGACATTGATGACACAGGTCAATCTTGTGATTAATTCATGTGTCACCAAAATATTATCAATATCATCCCATTACATAACAAAATGCCGGGCCCTTCGAGCACAGCAATAAAGGGCCTGCGCGAGCGCCGAACGATAGCACCGAGAGCGTTCACCCGCCTCGCCTCACAAAGGGAAAAGTTTTTTCTAAACTACCTATTATTACTTGGCCATAAGGTCCATAGTTCCTTGTACCATCAGACATAATAGACCATGGGATGTAATAGACCTTATGGCATTGACATAATAGGTACTTTTGAAAAGGTAATCTCCTGTTTTGGTGAATTGTGTACTAGGGAATAATAGACAATGAGGAGATATCATGCTTACGGGATTGGTGAGGCAAACTATTCCCAGTTTTGTTGATTGATAATGAAAATAGTATTGATAGCGGTTGATAAGATGTCCCTTTGATGCTACGCATAGAGAACTCGGTAAAAAAACACCAGAGTTCGTAATATTCATAATACATAAATTAAACATTCAAAAAAGTTACTCTGTCTATCTGTCTTTCTGTTACCTTTTAATGCCTAAACGGCTGAACGGATTAAATGAAATTTGGCTGTGAGGTAGAAGGTATCGCGGGAACGGACATTGGCTATTTGAAAAGTGCGTGCGACGCCGCGGACAGCAGCTAGCTGACATATCAATTTGGTAATTAATTACTTACTTTTCAAAGGGTAAGTTCTTGTTTTTGTGAAATATGTACTAGGGTAATATAGAGTACGAGGAGATAATAAGATAACACATTGTAATGGCAATTATGTAGAGGAAAACTTTTAATGTTGGAAAAGTTTACCTCTACATGGGCTCAAGATACCAAAGAGGACACATTTCACGGATAGATAAAAGATGGCGCTATAAAATTCTATTCTCTGTTTATGAAGGAACTGTTGGAGAAACACCTTCATGCTCTACACCTTATCCTTTATAGGTATAGAGGTTGACCTTTGATATCTGTCTAGATCTATTAAGTGACATGTTGTTTATCTTAGTTACAGTTTATTCAACTGTCTGAGTGTCGTTGTATCCTACTATTTTCTAAGTTCATTTAATACACGTTATATCCAAATTCCACTGTGCCTATCATTCTGCCAAGTTATCCCAACAGGAACAACATAGCTATTTGAAAGTTCAAATAACTCTGCAGGTGGTCTACCACCGGAATTTGATCCCAATCGCGATTCTAAATGTTCTTTTCTAAGATTTTCAGGAAAATATTCATCTAAAGATTCACTTGTAATTATTATATTCTTTGAAATCGGACAACATGATGAACAGAACAAGAAAATAACAAACAATTGAGGACCTCCAATTTTTCCTTTCAACAAATTCTAATCACTGATCTGAAGGAAACTTTATTTTAATGAAAATGACGCTATCATTTTTCCATCATCATTTTATCGTCAAAAAACCAAAATTTCTTTATCTTCAGTAAAAAAGCACAATTAGTAAAATTTAATACAAACTAAGAAATTGCTTTAAGCAAGACCGCATTATGTACTTTTTTATAATTAGATAGTAAGATAAATTTTTTTTTTTGTATGTACAATATAGTGTTCATTCATTCATTCTTTAAAAGCAAAACTTGAGAAAGGTGTTATTGAGTCAATTCAACTTGACAACAAAAGTTTTCACATCCACGCCTCCACAGTCATAAAAAAAAATCTACTCAAAAAACAAGCTATCGTTTTTTGTGCTCCACCGGGTCGCCGGTACCAGGCGCACAGAAATCGAAGGTGGTAAGCAATGGAAAGCGGAGCGAAGGTCGCCCAGCGCCGAATTTCACTGCGGACAACGCCCTCACTCCTACTGGTTATGATGTTCTGGTAAGTAAAAATTAAGTTTGATAAATTATGTTTTGTGAGAGTGGTGGTTCTTCGAAAGATAATTGTACAATTAGCAGCATCGTCGGTTAACTTTGACGCTTTGTCACAGATTAGATAACGTTACTGGCTTGGTTATAAAAATTTGTGTCAGAAACGTTAACTAAAAAGTAATTTTAGGTTATCTTTTCAAAGTGTATTGTGTCAATGGCGTCGATTCAGATGTCTCCTAAAACTAAACTTATTTGACATTATATATTATATACTATTATTATATTATTATTATTGCCTCCAAAGTTACCTAAGTAACTTTATTGCTAAAAAAGAAGTTATTATCATCATGATTAACGTTTTATTGTTTGGTGCCTTATCTTAGAGCCCATGATTTTGGTACTGAAGCATCAAGCCAAACTTAAAAGCATGTCGCCTTTCACAATGCCGGCAGCAACAGGTTGTAAACAAAGGCCACAAAACCAGCAATTTTCCACAAAAAACTTACACAACTTCTCATTATATTTGTATCAAAAAGTTTTAATTGCCTCTGTCACCCAGTGGCACAGTAGCACCGTTGTCGTGATCTTTGCTTATGTAATCGGAAATAAAAACTACCTTACGGTTATGTAACCCTGGTAGCTCGGTCCGCGAGAAACTAAGATTTCGGCCTCTGAAGCAGTCGGTGAAGCTGTAGGCCATTATTGGCTTTTCCACACGGAAAAAAATTGTCTCATTATAAAAATAACAACTTTCATAGTTTGACGAATTCATTGGGAATTTATGCGGGTTAACTACGAACCTAGTTTGTAAAAACACCAAGTTACCACCAAGTACCTAGTTTAGGAATGAAACATTCCTAGACTAGGAACTTCCTCAGGGTGAGTTCTTCCAACACAAACTTATTTCTTAGTTAACCTTGCATTCATAATGCAATGCAATGAGTGTTTCCTGTTATTCTGACTTTTCTTGACTGAAAATAAGAAACACGAATCTCAGATCACCACACCACCCAACACCATCCCTTCAACATCAATTCTACTCTGTATAAGCAGTATTAATTGGCATATATCAACAAACGTGATATCGATTATGTGTACGCTACCTTGACGGACACCCCTCAACATCATCTTATAAGATTCTACTGCTGGACAGAGGTCCAAATATCACCACCACAATGATTTGTTCTGCCTTTTCCACGATTTTCACCGCAAGTCCACTTTGTGAATGCTACAACTAGTACAGCAGGGTCAGCAGGCTAAAGCGATCTCCGCAAATTCAACGCTACTAGCGAGAGACAGGATCCGAGATACTTGGAGAAGTCTTGAGTGAGTGAGTGAAATCAGATTTAGGTCACTATGACACTTGAGACCGACATAACTTTTTTAAATAAATGGTTAACGGAAGTGGGTCACTCAGACCATTTATTTACAAAAGTTTTATTCGAGAGTAAGAAATTTATAGTAATTTATCCCGGAACGAATTACTTACATGTGGTGATGATAACCATTGAATTTCATTGATCCTCGCAGTAGTTTATAGTAAAACTATGTCGCAGTCTGCATCACCTTCTTCACAGACAGGGTGTTCCATTACAGTAAATCCGTAGGTAGGAAGGGATAAAGCAAAAAGCAACAAATTGGCGAACCAGCTAGCAAAGGCTGGCCAGCGGTGGGGAACAAAGCAACCTACATACCTCCCTCCTAGAGTCTAAGATCTGGCAAAGATGATGCATTGTAGGCAATTTTTTTGATGATGCCTCAGTGAATGCTTGTCGAAAAATTATTGGCAGTGAAACCGCATGTTCATCTCTTCTGACCTGAAATATCTTAGCTTTTCCTTTTATACCTATATTTTTGGGTATATCTGAAAATAGATTGGAATAATTTACTATGGCATAAGTATCTACCAATTTGTTTACATATTAAAAGAGAATTGTTTTATTGCGCCAGAGTTTCCTAATTATTTTCATAGATAACTCACAATTTCTTTTAGCACGTAGGACCATTTCTTTGTGATAAACAGTGTTACATTACGTAATAATTCAAAAGATAATGCACGAACTCCTTTATCACTGCGCAATGCATGCGTGCCGTTTTGAAAGGGAACCTTCACTTTTTTAGAAAATTGATTAGAAAAAAATCTTTACGAATAGGAATTTAATGCTATTTTTTAAATCGTTTATTTTTTTAAATGGTTTAGCCATTTAGCACATGCAATTGTTTTTTAAAACTCTCTAAACTATGCAAATAAAATCACCGAGGTATTAAAAGAAGCGATAGGTATTACAAACTGCCCAAAGGATTTTTGAAAATTCCTTTGTATAGGTAACGTAAAAATAGGAATAAATAGCTAGCGGCGCTAGTGTTAGCCGATGATGTGCCTTAAGGAATTGACGATAAGGCCTAAAACATAGGTCACTTGATCATTACACAGTGCGCTGCGTTATGCGCTATGCGGCGCCGGACACATAATCGTATGAAAAACGTCTAGAGTGGTATTTTGTTTCGTCAAAGTCTACGTCAGCGGTTAGAAGCAGAACGCAGCGTACTGCGTGTTGATCAAGAGACCAAGGCTTAAGATGGACCACACAGAGCGAATAAGTTCCCAGAAGGAACTTATTCGCTCGTACTCAAAACTAACGATGGGTGACCACCGTGACCACTCTGTCCCCCAACCTAATCTTTGGCGTGTCGCAAGCGCAGCCTCATCTCGTCTAAGCCGTTTCTTATGCAACCTTTCACTGTTGCACAACCATCTGACCGACATTTGGGTTACATAACCGATTGTAGCCCACATTCTGAGGCCCAGGAAGTGGTCTGCAGACTTTTGTGGGAGATAAACATCGTGGAATTCCACCACCGAACTGCGATCCCCAACCCGCATGCCGGGGATTATGGGCATTACCCCCCATGAGATAAAAGCCAATAAGGCGCTTAACAGGGGGAGGCCTGCATCCAGCAGTGGACCAATATAGGCTGTTGAGGTTGAGGTTTGAGGAGACACCGTGGGAATTAACACCAGTTCCTAGCAGCTGGAAGGGTTAGTGAATAATTACCAATTAATAACCCTGTTTATATTTAAACTTGTAAATACGGTAGATAGCTGACAGCAGAAATCAGTGTCACAAAGAAATCAAGAAGGTGTCGAGAAGATGATGGGTTATGCTAACTATTGTTCCGTGTAAATGAAGTCGTGTAGATAATTTTTTTAATATAAAATCTATAGTAATAGTATAAAATATAAAATCTGTAGTTTGACGAGTTCATTACGGATGTAAGCGGGTTTGCGACGAACCTTATTTGTATTGGAAGAACACCAATGTTTCATCCCTTAATACCTATAATGTGCCTCAACACAAAAAAGGTTCGTAGTAAACCCATATGCGTAATAGATGAATTTTGTTCTGACTAGATTCACTGTTCTTTTATATAAAAGGTAAGTGCTCTAGGCCATGTGGTGCTGGCTTATAATTTGCACCATCCCAACTCTTCCCACGGGTGTCGTAAGAGGCGACTAAGGGATATCCATCGGGGCGGGCAGCAGAACACAATTCTACCACCGAACTGCAATCCCCAACCCCCATGCCCAGCGTAGAAATTATGGGCACTACCCCCATGTTACAAAGGGCAATAAGGTGTGCATCAAGAGGAGGCGTCTAGCAGTGGACCGGTATATGCGGATGTATAGACTGTAGTCGTGGAGTAGAATCGACCCGTTAAACTCAGCCCAAGTGTTTTGATTAAAGAAAAACCTTGTTAAAGGGGGCACGTGCAGCATCAACCAGATTAATACCGTACTGATCCGCACTCATACGTATTATAAAATACTTACTCCATCCAGGTTAATACCTGGTTACTTTCAGGGAGTTCCAAATAATATAATTAGATCAAGCTACTCGGTTGCTTTGCTATGCTATTTAACTTATATTCATGTGAAAGAACTAGTTTTTAAATAACAACTATACACCTTTAGAATCATTTTATGACGCGAGACAGTTTCGCGATCAGTTCAAATCTTCGTTATACCCTCAAATATAATGACAAATTATGAGCAACGTCTAAGAGATTCGCAAAGCTGGGGTACCCGTATTTCAGCCAGAATATAATAATAAAAATAGTTGAGCGGTAGATTAAAACCCTAGAAATATTACAATCAATTTCTTGCATCGCTAACAGGATGAATGCTGATCGTTACGGTATTAATCTGGATTTAGGTAAAATATTCCTTTTCGTCACAAAAGACGTCAGTCGCCATTTTGTCCTACATTCAAGAAAACCGAATTCAATGAATATATAAATAAATAATTGATTCAGATCCCAAGGGAAATTCGAGGAACTGACCTGCGTCTACTCGACACGGTTTCAGCTTGAATAAATTACGGGCTGTTGCTAAGACCGTCCGTCTGTAGCTGGCTGAGACAGCGTTTGGATTGGGAGATTGATAAGATTAAATCTTTTTTCATATTTTTTTTTAGAAATTAATACTATATTAATACTTTTAATAAGTATATCGCATAGCAACAGAGTATATTTTTGCCAAAATATAATTTTATGTAGGCACTTTTAACTGTTTCTTCATTATACGTTAAACTTGCTCAGTTCAAAGGAAAACTGGTATTAATATAACTTAATATGGACCAGTTAGGCTACCTTTAGATTGTTTGCAACAGTCTGCAGTTGGCTCAACTGTTTCAATTATGAATACTAGTTCTAATTTGTTTCCGTTCTTTGATTGTATTTTTTTTGTCGATAATGATATTAATGTTTTACGTACTTACGTGTAGTGTCAAGAAAAACTAATAATTTGTCATTTTGTGAATAAATTCCTTTTATTTGTGTAAATAAATTATTTAAAAAATAATAACATTTAGTAGGTATTTATTTCGAACCGGAAATGAGCATTTTAAAAATCTACCATAACGTACCATCATTATCATCAGCCTATATTAGTCCACTGCTGGATGTAGGCCTCCCCTATTTTCGTTTGTCGTAACGAATAACGAAAGAAACGAAAGCCCGAAAAAAATCAGGATGGCCGTAGTGGCCGTAATGATGCAATTTTGTCACAATGCTATTGTCTATTTTATGAACTTTTCTGCCATAAATTATTTACTATCTTCAATCTCTGTGATCCTGGTACAACTTTCATCAACATGACCAAAATACGCGGATTATACCTACCTACCTACGTGCCTCGTCAAATCCGTGTTTGAAATTCGAATCATGACTTCCCCTCCCCCTTCCCTTGGAGGCTCGCGAACACACTTTCACTTTCAGTGGGGCAAATGTTTTACTGCGACAAGGTTCTCTGCCAATAAATTTAACGGAAACTGAACCTTATGCCGTTTGGTTACGGTCGAGTTTAAAAAGGCTTTCGTTTAATGAACCCTGTCGGATTATAATTTGGAGCGACAAACGTCGAAAGTGAAGATGGTGTTGCCAGCATAGACTAAATTTTAAACGAAAGATTTAAGGTTCACTTTAGCTCGTTTACTGTAGGGCAATAAGGTCGTTTTTGTTCGGAATACGGCTGGACTAAGAGAGATTCTGAGCCTTATGACAGCTAAGTGCATTATGAAATATTTGACATGAACTTTGTTTTTTTCGACGTTAAGGATAACCCATATGTGGAAAACCGGACGACCAATGATTTATAATTTTTTAAAAGAAGTTCTAATAACAAGATTCTTCCAGGGTAAATCTCATCATCAGCCTATATTAGTCCACTGCTGGACATAGGCCTCCCCTAATGAGCGCCATAGCGCCCGGTCTTCAGCTTGCAGCATCCAGCATCTGCCTGCAGTCTTTCGCAGATAACCCCACCTGGCCGGAGGGCGTCCTACACTACGTTTGCCGAGTCGTGGTCTCCACTCAAGAACACGTTTACCCCAGAGCGGCTGTCGGTTATTCGCGAGATATGGTCGGCCCACTGACACTTCAGCTTGCTAATTTTTAGAGCTATGTCGATCACTTTGGTAATCCATGGTTTCGAATTTCAAACAGGATAAATCTTCAGTTATTTCAGCTAGTACTCAGCTAAGCCATGGCGGTATTGGCATAAGAATGCCTGACATCTTTCTTTCTTCTGTACTTGAAAGATGTCAAGCATTCTGGCAAACTGAGGCCAGTGCTTCAGCACTGGCTTATTGACAATAGCTTTTACACCTACGACGATTTTTTACCCCGTAAAAGTTGCTAAATCTTGTTAGCTGTTTGTAGATATACTTATTATCAAACAATTTTATGTTATTTATAATTTTAAATTTATTTTCAATGTGTAAAATTTTCAATAATTTCTTTTATAATTACTTCTAGAACCTAATGTATTTATTTTTATAGATACCAATATGACGTGTTATTCTTGTAATGTACGAAATTAATGATTATTGATTATTATTGATTATTGAATCTACCCCACCCACCCAGCCGTTGGAAGTCGTCAGATCCGAATAGGGAACCTACCAAAGGAAGACCAACAGTTTTCTTCTGGGTATTGTAATCCTACTTATAATAAAGCCGAAAGTTTGAGAAATCTGAATTTTTGACGTTACAACGTCTTATAATTCGATAGAGCTGGCTGCACGCACGAAAAAACATGACGTCATGCGGCGTTACCTCGCTCTGAGGCGTTCCATTGAATAATTGAATTGATAGGCTTGAAGTGCAAGCGAGAGCGCTCGACATCCGTCTCTGTCCTACTTGAGTGAGCGATGCGTCTGCGTGGACAGCTGCTATACTATAGTACATTTACATGTTTTGATCGAGTATCAAATGCTACCATTCCATCAGTATTTTCTTAAGACGTTGTCACGTTCAACTATCGTCAGTAAACCGACTTTATAGACAACCAATTTTTGTTACCTAGGATCTCCGAAACTACTGAACAGATCAAGATGAAATTTGGCGTACGTTTAGAACGTAGCCTTACTTAAACAATAGGTTACTCATTGTACCAAAAATAAGCGTGCGAAGCCGCGGGCAGAAGCTAGTAAATGAGTAAATAAAACTGGACAATTCACACAGCATTATCTAGCCCCAAGCTAAGCAGAGCTTGTGTTATGGGTACTAGATGACTGATAAACAATACATTATATAGATAGATATTTTTATTATACATAGAAAATACCCAGAACACCCGGAATAAATATTTGCAGATCGTACAAAAATTTGACCCAAGGCGGGAATCGAATCCGCAACCTTCTGCGTCGTAGGCAGACCTTCGCCCGCCGCGCCATCTCACCTCAACAGCCTGTATTGGTCCACTGCTGGACGCAGGCCTCCCCCTGATAAGCGCCTTGTTGGCTTTTATCTCATGGGATCAATGTCTATAATCCCCACGCTGGGCATGCAGGTTGGGGATCTCAGTTCGGTGGTAGAATTGTTATGCAGGGGGTGCTGGTTCCCGCCCCCGGTGGATATCCCTTAGTCGCTCTTACGACACCCGCGGGAAGAGTTTGGCTGGTGCAAATTCGATGCCAGCACCACAAGTGTTGTCTATGGTCAATTTAATAGTTTTCTGCCCCTATTGGCAGCATTGATGTGTTCTATTGTGAAGACTGCTGGTGGATTTACAGGTACATGAGACTTTACACCTGTGCCATAGGTTGTGGGGCGCGAGGAAGTGTATTGCAGATAGTTATTTGTGTGTCACTCTATACTACGGGATTTTATCGTAACTAAAAATTTTGAGACATTATTTTTATTAATAAATATTTTTCTAATTTTTATTTTCAATAATAATTACAGTAATTATCTTATTTACTAGAACAGGAGCCCGAACAGAGAACATAGAAACATTCTTTGATCATACCATTTTCGCCGCTCAATGGTTTTATTTTTCTTATTGTTCGTTATTAAAATGAACCCAATTAGCAGCGAAAATGGTGTGATACACTGACGAATACACCTGAAATGATGCAATAGGGTCCACTTGGTTGTACCGACACTTGACCATATTTGGTTTTCCTCCAAAAAATGATTAAAAAAAAACAAATAATGAGACAAAAATGACGTCACAGAATGCGGTTTCTCTCCCAAATTATTTATTTGGTAAAGAGTGAACCAGGATCCGTTTAAGTTATGATCATTTGCCGAAAGCGAAGACGACCCACTTTGGACAGGGTGACTCAGAAGAAACCCGTTATAGCTTTTGGGTGACAGTCACACCGAAACGAGCTTATACCATGAGTGTTCAAACACTCATGTTACGTAAATAAAACCCTCTTTAAATGTTATCGTTAAAGTTTGTTGTAATTTTTTTAACCTTGCATAAACATGTTACTATTTTATTCATTCATTTTTTATGATTCGTCAAAAGTTTTGTGTTTTAGACAATATTGGTTCTTGTACCAACTACCAATACCAACTACTTTCCCAAGCATCAAAAATCCGTGCCATGTTCATACAAATCAATAGATATAAATGAACATAATAGTTTATAAAATATTGTTGAATTTTTAAAACGAACTTAATTTCGACTACATGGTGGCTTATAACCATTTAAAAATGATATTATATTTTCAAAAGCTTTTCACGTGCATTTCCTGGATTAAAAATAGCTTTTGTCCAGGGATACCATCATGTCCAGATTAAATTTCGTAAAAATAAAGGCCTTTCCTAGAGTAAAGTGATTTACAACGGGATATTTACCATGATTTGATTTTTTTAAAGATTTACCTTGCATATTATATTAACAGGCAACGATGGTGGACACAACAAAAATTGCGGTAAAATGATTTTGGTTCACTGCGCAAATACAAGCAAGCATGTGCTTACATAACGGTGTGAATCGGTCCCCGAAACTCGCGATTGTAACTTGACACCGGATCCAGGATGCGAACTGTATTCCATTTCGCTTTCATCGAATCATCCTTTTGACCGTGACCTAGATGTTCTAGTAGTGGACACGGACCTAGCAGATAAAGTACCATTCTTTTACAATTGACAATACAAGACCAGACTGATGAGAATTTTACTTAATTATACACAATTAAATATTTCTATTTACAATATTCTAACTGAACAATATTTTATTGACAGCCTCTATACAGCTTTGTAAATTTTAGTTTATTTTGTTTCGTTTGACTATGGTTTGCAACATTGAATAGAACTTATTTATGTCTTTTACAATAATGGCATTACTTTTTTCTACTTATAATATTTAAGAATTGTGTACTTATGTGTTAACTTAGGTGTCATCTGACGACTCCATTGTATTGTGCCGCGCACTAGGTTTTATAAGGACAATTTTGCTGTAGCTCTTTACTTTGGACAATTAATGATATTCTATTCTGTTCTATTCTATTTTAAGAACCGTATACAATTCTTCTAACAGAAATAATATAAATAAAAAATAATGATTCTTGCACATTTCACTCAGCATCATCTAGCCTCAAAGTAAGGAGTGCTAGTGTTGGGATACCAGATTACCTACTAACTTAATTATGTTAGGTTAGGTTAGCTAGGTAGCTGCTTGCAAGAGAAAATGTTTCTAAATCGGTAAAGTGGCATTTTCAGTTTTAGTACCTACCTATCTACATTAGGCTTAAATTTAAAAGAGGTGCTGAATAGTAAGCCTTGAAAGAGAAATCTTGTTCAGGCAGAATTGGAATCTCTTAGAGCACGATTAAAATGAATAAAAATTTAACCCTCATTCTTCGCAATTGACATTCAAGTACCAGGCTCGCATAACAAGCGAGGGTACAAGAAGTGACTGTAGTGAGAACTCTCTCACGCGATTGGTCGCAGGTTTTACGGAGTGAGCAAAAAGGTAACATGCTGATGTGACCTATTTCTTTTTTGCTGATTGATGAATTTAAACAAACATTTTACTTAGGTATTACTCTGTTAATAATGTAGCTTTGAGGCTTCTTCACGCCAAATGTACTGATTTTCGAGAAGTAGTTCTACACCTGAGGGTGAGTCTAATTGACGACACGTGATCGTGACGTGTCCTTTTTATATAGGACTAGACGATCGCCTCGCGGTTTCACCAACGTAGTTCCCGTTCCCGTGGGAATTCCGGGATAAAATAGCCTATGTCACTCCCTGAAAAGTAAGCTTCCTAACGGTGAAAGAATTTTTTAAATCGGTCCAATACTTTCGGAGCCTATTCAATACAAACAAACAATCAAATCTTTCCTCTTTATAATATTAGTATAGACTAGACGATCGCCTCGAAGTTTCACCAACGTAGTTCCCGTTCCCGTGGGAATTCCGGGATAAAATAGCCTATGTCACTCCCTGAAAAGTAAGCTTCCTAACGGTGAAAGAATTTTTCGAATCGGTCCAGTAGTTTCGGAGCCTATTCAATAGAAACAAACAAACAATCAAATCTTTCCTCTGTATAAATTATTAGTATAGATAAAAGTATAGATTTGCGTAGTTCCCTGTCAGCACGATAGAGGCGCTGTACCAAATTGTATGGAAAAACGAGAGGTCACAATGACTGACGGTAGTAACGGTGATCGACGTGATTTGATTACTTCTCTGGAAAAGGTTTATGGGTAACTTTATTGAAGAAAAAAACGAGCCCGCTAATAAAACTGGAGTGACGGAACCGTAGTCCCACTGCGATGTCCCACTGGTGGGACAAAACTTTTTCGTGGTCCCACCAAACAACACACACTTGGCCGTTTTGTTACGCCGAATCCTCCCACCTCGCGAAGCGCGGGGGGGGGTCAACATTAACTTACTCCTAACCCTAACGAAGCCCGTCCCCCCCGGGGGGGGGGGGGCGGGTTCGTGGCGACTCTGTGACTGAAAGGGTGTGTATAATGTATAATTGCACCCAGAGCCATATGTTGAACGGTCAAGTGTGTGTTTGGTGGGACCACGAAAAAGTTTTGTCACACCAGTGGGACATCGCAGTGGGACCACGGTTCCGGAGTGAAGACTGGTGGGTATTTTGGAGTAGTAAATCGTTTTTATTATCGTTGGTTGAATTAGATATTTGTTCTATGTTATACAGAACAGAGTACTAATGTAAGTGTCTAGCTATTTAAAACTTACAAATTCAAGGTTTATTTACAACTTCCTAGGCAATTTCATTGTTTACTGAAAATAATTATGAATAATTACTCTATTTAAAGGCAAAGCAACTAGTTACCTACCAAACCCACATTTTGCCCACACTTGGGATTTAAAGACTTTTATCCTGACTAAGCAATGAAATAGGTGCTAATTTCAATACGGAGTGGAGTTAAATAAAATAATAAATAAATTAAAATCATTTATTGCCTAGAAATTACTTAACCTAAACAAGAATTAAACACAAAAATTTTAAAACTAATCATAGGCAAAGGGAGTAGATTCAGCTTTGTGCTGCATGCAAGATACATGCGGCGGGAGTTGTAGCGTGCTGTTTAATGTGCAACCAAATTCTTCAATCTACTCTGCTGGTAAAAGAGGAAAATTGACAAAAACCAAAAATCAAAATCAAAAACTCTTTATTTCCATAAATACAATAAATGTAGGTACACTTAGAAAAGGTCAAAATATAAAAGTAAACTGAAACTGAACTGACGCTTCGATATGTAGATTAAAGTAAAGAAGCGACGAAGCAACCTTTAGCCTGTTAGTTGTTATTTTTCGAGTTTGAGCAAAACCCGTCCCAAGCTTTTTTATCCTCTAGATAATCTGATATTATAAAGTAAGCCTTTTCGCACAGCAAGGTTTTGACAATTTGTTTGAATTTATTCATTGATATTTTTTGCAACTCACTTGGAGTTTTGTTGTAAAAGCGTATACATTGCCCTTTAAAAGATGCATTTATCTTGTGTAGCCTAGTTGTGGGCACAGCGAGTTTATTCTTATTTCTAGTATTTTTATTATGTATGTCGCTATTTTTAAGGAATTGATTGATGCACAAATTCGGATCATGTCTCTACAATCCCATAATCATAATTAAGTCTCTTCGAAAGAAAAACTCAAATGTTAGTCAATTCATAAATTCTTTTTGCGTTCATTACGTTATTTTTTGATGGCGACTTGCGTAAAAGAGATTTTCAATTGCGGACGATATGGTCTATCTCTCTTGTGGTCAATTTCGTTCAACGGCCGTTATAGTTAAATGAAATGAAATACGTTTATTCTGATATAACAGTACACAATATGATAACAAGTAGCTTAGATATTACACAGCTAGATTAAAGGAAATCTAAAAACGAGGACAACTAAAACTATCATGCTTTTCTTTTAAAAAAAAAAGTAATGGAAATATGGTGAGATTGGTGCCAAGTGTACCTACTGCGCTATCAGAAGAGGTCCATGCTCAGCTGATGAGTTACAGGACTTTATACCTCAAAGGACTTTGTGCATTGAGATCCAACCGTTCCGTATTGATTAATTTTAGTTACTAAGGTGACTAGTTACTAAAAATATGTGACAAAAAGTTAAATTTTGAGTTTTATGTACTAGGCTAACATATAACAAAAGAATCTTCCAAAATTAATTTTGTCAAAGAAACGTTAAGTTCTCTTTTGATCGGCTTCCTTTCCTATGTTTGATGTGGGTGTACAATAAAAATTAATAAATAAAATTTTTAAGGAAGGCCTACTCGTATAGCTTATATAAATACAAAGTAAGTTGTTAGAGTTGAGCTATCTGTAGACTGTTTGCAACAGTCAGCAGTTAGCTCAATTGTTTCAATTGTAAATACTAGTAGTTCTACGAACAGTAGACGTCGCGAACACTAACTTTTTTAAACAATTAATTTACATAATACTTAATGTACTAAAGTAATTTTATTTTAAACGGGATATTTTGGTACCTAGGTAGGTACCTATATAATGAGAACTTCTGTGGGGTTCATACTTTTCTTGTTTGTGGGTAGGGTAGGTGAGGTAGGTAAGGTGCACTTGGAAAGGTAGGTAGGTATTATATCACTCACTTGCGATACGATTGTTGTCGGAATTTTTGAACGAAATGTTGCACAAACACATCAACCATTAGACCAATTGTCCATACAAAGTACCTAAGTTACGTTCCTCAGCAAAGCTCGAAATTCTGTACCTAGTATCAATAGATGGCGTTGATCCATCAGCCTAATAGGTGGCGCTGTACTGTAAATGCTCTCTTGCATATTACTGCATTTTGCGAAGCTATTCTGCTCGTCATGCCGAAAATCCTCATCAGATCTTTACCAAATTTTTATAAGAACAGTATAAAGTTATTACCTTTCAATTAAAAGTACAATCATCAAAATCAGATCTCTTAAAGCGGAGATATTCCAAATCCGCCTTTTTGCCTTATTGTGGAAGAAGTACGCCTTTAATCAAAAAATCCCGACGACAATAAAATTCTATAAAATCATAAAATCTGTACACAAAGTTTCATACCGATCGGTTGTAAAATACGACCTGTAGAGGAGTACGGACATACTGACAAAAACGCCATTTTGGCCAGACCTGAAACGAAGACTTTCGTTCACTAACGTTCACGACGTCAACTAGTTTGTAATTTTCTTTGTGAATAAAGATGTCAAACAATTTAAAAAAAAAAAGTTGTTAGAAATTTGAACAAAAATGCTAATAAATGGCCTTCACGGCTAAAAAAAATATCAGTGTGAATAAAAAAATACGCTATGCAATCGTACAGCTTAAAACAGAAAAGTTAAATTAAATAATCGTAAAAATTTGCTATGGACATTCAAGTAAAGAGAACAAAATATTTTTTTTCATAAAAATGACCTATAAAAGCAATGAAACAAAGAAGAAATTAATATTGCAATTTAGTTTTTAATATTGCAATCTAAAGTAGTTTTTGGTATTAAAACCGTAGTGGAACTACGGATTCAAGACAAGAAAAACCAGAAGTTCAGTTTTTCCATACAAAAGACATCAACGCTCACTGAGTATATCCAATTTGCTAGGTATGTTATAAAGAAATTAAGAATAATAGACGTCGAGCTCTTTTCTCGGTGGTTGGAGCACAGGCGGATGTTTCAGATATCAATAGCTTTATTTCTATAGGCTTAAGAAATAAGCACTTCGACAAGTCGAATTTGATACCTATTATAAATGATTATCAATTAAGAAATAAGATGATGGATTTTCACATAAGGCGCATACCCGAAGCAAATCAGCGCCACCACCTATTTTACCTTATTATGATGTCCATAGCATTTATTCACAAAAAAAATACACTAGTATTTACAATTGAAACAACTGAGCTAACTGCAGACTGTTGCAAACAATGATCCGTTCAGTTGTTTTGGCGTGAAGAGGTTTTAGACAACCACATGTGTGATGCTTTAAAAGTTTAAATCCTCTAGTCTAGATGTATTAATCATAATTATTAATAATCACTTTATTGCACGAAAAATGGTATAAAGGTCTTAGGCTTCAAATTAGTTCACATAATTCACTGGTTGATTAGGCATGCAAAATGGACACAAAATATAAATTTAATTTGATCTGAATATATAAAAAATACATGGAAATAAAAAAATTAAGTTTGTTAATCTTAAAATGTCAGTGAATTCATATACTCGTAATGTCAATCTCGATAGATAAGGAATTCAGATAGGGAATAAAATGATTTGTCAATAGGCCACGTTTTTTTATCTTAAATGCAAAAGTTTTGCAAGGTAATTCTTTGATGTAGGTATCTTGTTGAAAATAAGTCAACACATCGCATGACAACTTTTTTGGTAAAGAGCAGTTCTGGGCGTTCTAGATAAAACAATTCTATCTGGATCCTTAACGGTCCTTGGGTAAATATCCCGTGCTTTCGTAAAAAGGTTTTTGTCCTTAACGAATATCGCAGCTTCAAGAATGTACATACTAGGCAAAGTTAGTTACTTAAGATTTCGGAAAACAGGCCTGCACGATTTCCACAATTGTACCAATTCATTGACGTAATCAAAATAAAAAACCCAAGCTAATAACTCAAGCATGTTTTCATTTTCATCTCACATAATAAATGTTCTAAAATCAAAAGTAGCACTCTTCTATTTTCAAAGTCCCGAGGCATTGCCCCCTCGCGGAGAGGGGGGTGCGCAAGCGCCGGCATTCCACTATCGCTTTCCGAGCTTTCTTCTAAAAGCCTTGGAAATTTGGAACAGAGGCAGGAGTGGAGACTTCGGTTTAATCCGTTTATTTAGCTTAGATGAAGCATAGAAATATCAGCATATAGTATTTTCTTTTTTTAGAATTCATAAAGTCGATCATTACCTACTTGGGTCTATTATTTATCTTATGTTAATGATCATTGTATTTTATGTCACATTGTTATAATTTCTTATAATTTTCTTATATTATTTTATCTGCCACAAGCAGGACCTAAAGCTTCATAAATTGTTACAGTTTGACGCAAAATTACCTGATTAAAATTTTTAGGCTCAACAAATTTCTTCCTCTCCGCCCCACTCGCGTATCCCGAAGTGAATGAACCAAATAAGAGATGCCTCCATACTTTCACCGGGGGCAAAGCCCTACAGTGCCTTGCCCCGGGACGATGCCCTACGATGTACTAGGGTAATGTACCCGGAGGCTTTTCTATTGCGATAAAAATGCAGGTTTTTTTATTTGGATTTGGGTAAGTTAGACATGGCTGCCTTAGGTAGGTGGTTCGGTGGTGAAAGCTTTTACTTAGTGAAACACTAGTATTTCTCTTGCGACCTGCCTAAGATAGAGAGTGGCTAGGCCGACAAAAAGACAGAGAGAATGCTTACAAATTTATTAAAATTACAGTAGGGAATGGTTCGTTGTCTCCGAATGTACGTTACTACGAATAAACTGCCACTGGCCTTAGCTGGAGAGAGGTCCGACGCGGTAGGCGACTAATGGGTCCAGGTACGTGGGCTGGCGGCAAGAGTAGTGCAGTGGTGACACGGAGAATCCTTCCGGGTAGGTACCGGCAGTACGGTCGACGGGGACGGACGGTATCGGTATGGCCGATCCTTTGGGGTACCGGCAGTACGGTCGATGGGGACGGACGGGTCAGCGCAGCCGTTTTGTCACGTAGCCGGCAGGTTAGTGCAGCGTTTAAGGTTGCTGTTGCCGCTTCAGTCCCAGTAGGATGGAACCCTGGAATCCACGTCCGGACACTTTAGAGTATGCCCGGTTTTGTAGTGTGACTGCAGCATCCTCAACTCAAAGCGTAAGCGCAATGGCAACAAGCATTTGCAGTGATCGATGATGAGGCAGTCATACAATTGAAACGATAAAGTTAAAACAATGGAAATGAAATTACGGTTTACCTACCTCACTAAATCGGTTCGATTGTGAGATAGGTATCCGAGTCAAGGAATAAATTACGTGGGGTACAAATCAATAAAGGCTAGATGATGATTAGATTGATAGATGATGTGCGGAATTGATTTGTATGACATAATTTACAATGAAGAAAGAGAGAAATTAAGTAATAGCATTCGTGGTACGATAACGGTTAGAAAGGTCATTGACCGTTACCTCGACTTACCCAGCACACAACTTATAGCACTAAATACACACTATGAGCAATAATGCAACACTCACCCGATACGGGGGTTCACTCAGTTTAGATTTATTTAAAAGAAAATAACAGAATAAAACTGTAAGTGGAAGCAGTTCTAGTTACTTCGTAGTCCGCGAGTAAGTGAAGGTCACCTCTCGCCCGGCCAAAGACAAGTCCACAGCGCGTAGGCACACTGTTGCCAACATAATGCGACGCGCTCTGAAGTTGGACGCGGCGCGCAGCGCGAACGTTTAAATTTGTGAAGCGCGAACGGAATCGTTACATACCCCCCTTTTTAGGTTAGGATTTTTCCTGGGTAAAATCCAGAGCTAAAACCACTAGTTTAGTTTAAAGTCCTTGACATGCCATGACCCTAAATTGCGTCCAGACATGTCCACAAGCTCATACACCAGTTTGGACTTCTTAGCTTTAATACGACACTTAATGAATTTAGGGGCCAATTTCTTTGAGAACCTTTCATCCTTGTCGCTGAGATAGAATGTACGCTTCCATACTACGTCACCTACCTCAAATTCCACATTCTTACGCCGAAGGTTATAGTGAGTACTGTTTCGGGAGTGAGACTTAATCAGGGACAGTTGTACTTTATCAAATATTTTCTGGAGAGTCCCCAAGTTTTCCGCATAAGAGTCGCGAGGTGAAAATACTATATCGCTACCTAAGTCAGAATCAAGGTAGTGAGATCCACAACTGACCAATTCACGCCCGAAAACAAGAAATGCAGGAGTAAAACCTGTGACTTCGTTAACAGCGCTGTTTAAAGCAATTTGAATTTTCGGAACGTTAATATCCCACGATCGATGATCGTTCTCAATGAAAGTGGAGAAAGAGGTCATAACAGTTTTGTTGTAACGTTCGACAGTGTTCACTTGAGGGGTGTATAGTGGTGTAAAGTAAACGTTAGGTATTTTGTAGTTGGCTAGTAAATTCCGCATAATATTGCTAGTAAATTGCCTACCATTGTCCATCAGTAGTGTGCTTGGAATACCGTGCACCAAGAATATTTGTTCTTCAAGAATTCGAGCAATGATCTCCGCGGTTGCTCGTCGTATGGGGAAAAGCATACAGTATTTAGAGAAACAACAAGTAACAACGAACAAGAACGTATTTTGCTTTCTAGAGACAGGCAAGGGCCCTACCAAGTCCATACTCAACATCTGGAATGGACGACTACATTCTTTAGGCCGACCCATTGTACCAAGCGTGGGCTGTGTTGAGTGTTTATGAGACAGGCAACTATCGCAATTAGATACAAAATTTACGACATCTTTGTGCATATTTGGCCAAAAGTAGTTTAGACTAAGACGTTTATGAGTTTTGAAGATACCAAAATGGCCTGATATTGGTTCTGAATGATTTTTAGAAATGACATCCTGACGTTGTTCCATTGGGATTACCTCTTTCCATTCAAATTCCCTAGTTAAAGGATTCAAGGACTTCATGTACCTAAATAAAGTACCGTTTTCTACACGATAGTTCAAAAACGAAGTGGGAGATTTTCGACAACCATCGAGTATATTTAAAAACCAAGGATCGTTGGTTGTTATGGAAGTAGGTGTAGGGGAATCAATGGCCGTAACAGGAACAGCGCGAGACAGACTATCTGGAACGACATTTTCGGAACCTTTTCTATGTTTGATGTCAAAGTTATAGACTGATAGGCGTACACCCCATCTGGCTAATCTTCCAGTCGGGTTATTTAGATTGAGAAACCACTTCAAAGAAGAATGGTCTGTGAATACAGTAAATGTTAGGCCGTTTTCGAGATAGCATCGCCAATGCTCAATAGCGGAAAGGACGGCTAGTGCTTCACGTTCCGTAGCGCTGTAGTTGCGCTCTTGCTGTGACAGTGACTTACTCATATAAGCAATGACTCTCTCCGTTCCATCCAACGTTTGAGTGAGTACTGCTCCAATGCCATAGTCACTCGCATCGGTGTGAACTTCAAAGGGTTTGGAGTAATCAGGACATGATAAAATGGGAGAAGATACGAGATGAGATTTAAGTTTTTTAAAAGCGTCCTCTGCTTCAGGGGACCAAGCGAATGGGGGTGAATCTTTCTTTTGAGAAGTAAGTTTATTCAAAGGAGAAGCCAAGGAACTAAAGTTTGGGATAAACCTACGATACCAAGAGGCTGTTCCTAAAAATCTTCTGACTTCTTTACGATTTGTTGGAGCTGGGTAGTTCAAAATCGATTCAACCTTTTCGGGGTCAGGTTGCAGTCCGTTAGAGTCAACAATATAACCTAAATATTTCAATTGCCTTCTAAAAAATTGACTTTTCTTAGAGTTGATCGTTAGATTAGCCATCTTCAGTTTTTGCAAGACGAGATTAAGCAAGGACATATGTTGTTCGAAACTATTAGAGACAATGATGACATCATCAACAAAGACGAACACCCTATGCTCAAATTCAGGGCCGTAAAATAAGGCGTCTACTAGTCTCTGCTGAGTAGCGGGAGCATTAGTTAGGCCAAAAGGCATAGATTTGAATTGGAAGGTTCCCCTAGAAGGAATATAGAAAGCAGTTTTTTTCCTATCCTCCTCTTGAATTAAGATCTGCCAAAAACTCTTTGACAAATCGATGCTGGAAAGGTATTTAGCATCACGCAGATTGTCCAATATCTCTGATATGTAAGGGAGACTGTAAGCGTCTTTTTTAGTGATGGAGTTGAGTTTACGGCTGTCTAAACAAAACCGCAACTCGCCGTTCTTTTTCGGTGTTAAAAGGACCGGAGATGACCAAGGACTTTCGCATGGCTCGACGACGTCTTCCTTAAGCATCTCATCCAGCTGTTCGACTAAAATACGCAGTTTCTCAGGTGACATTCTGTAGTATCGCTGTCGAATAGGAGCGGCGTCACCTGTGTCGATAACGTGCGTGATTAAATGAGTGCGACCTAAGCCTTGTTTCTCATAAGAGATGTCATGGAAGTGAGATATCATCTGATCGGCTACTACCTTTTCTTCAGCGGACAGATGCTCGTATGAAAAGAGATTATGACTTTCGTTAGGAACTACATCAGTGATAGCAAGGACCGTATCAGAGTCTTTATAATACGCAATGCGATCTAGGTACTTAGGGAACAGTCCAAAGGTCCTCCAAAAGTCCATACCTAATATAAGCGAGTGCTTGATACCAGGTACCACAAAAAGCTTCAGAGTGTGAGTTTGGTCTTGAAAACTAAGAGGAAGACTTAGAACTCCAATAGACTTGAGTTTATTACCACCTGCGGCAACAAAGTTAATATTATCAACCGTTTCTAGTTTGAACCCGGCGGCTAACAGATACTCGTGACTTCCGTTACCTAGGATGGTGGTAGAAGAGCCGGAGTCTAGGAGACCAATCAATTGCTTGTTGTTTAGATTAACCGCAACGTATGGTCGAGATTTATCAACCACTGAGATATCGCGGATTGAAGAGACAGCATTGTAAGTAGAGAAAGAAGAGATAAATTTTAGCCAATCCTTCCATTCGGAAGGATCAGCATTTTTATGCTGTAACTTACAATCCTGCCCAATTAGTTTTTTTGGTCCTCTTTATCCGATTCAGTAGAACTTGTTTTGTTGCAATCGGGGCAATCCACAATACGAAAACCTTTCTTTCCGCATTTAAAACAAATCAGAAAGCGTTCCTTTTTGCAATATCTTAAAGAGTGATCAGTAGTTCTGCATCTTGGACAGTATTTAGAAACACTAGATTTAGACGCCAAGGCTGCTACTGTTTCCTCTTTCTGTAGGAAGGAGACACCTGGTTTTTTAGTGTTAGTATTAGATTCGCTGTTACCCATATATGCGAACTCCGGAGCAATAGTGCTCGCAGACGCTTTTGGTGGTTCGTGGAAATGGGCGAACCGCGCTTGGACGTTTTCGAAGCTGCGACATACGGATTTGAGGGTCTCAATAGTCCTAATATCCGGAAAAGCGGAAAGAGTGCTGGCATAACATGGCCTGATGTTGTGCAGTAATATCTCCAATTTCTCATCCTCAGATAGAGGTTTACTCAGTCGGGAGAACATGCCATGCATTATGGAAAGATAAATTGTTATGTTTTCCGTCTCGCCTTGAGTTCGAGTTCGGATTTCAGCAGCGAGCCTGTAGTCATAGTCACTGCTGCTGAAGTCTTCTATCAGAAACTTACACAAATCTTCCCACGATTGGACCCTACTTCTATTGTAGCGATACCAATGTAAAGCATCATCAGTGAAGATCTCGTAGCCCAAAGATAAAATTTTCTCATAAGAAATACCTCTTGATAGGACAAATTCTTCTACCTTTAAAATGAAGGAGCGCACACAAGTTTTCCCCGTAAATTTTAGTTTACTAATGTCCGCAGCAGTATTTCGCTCACATGTCACTGAAAGAACAGGTGCGATTTGTTCAGAGGTCGCACTACTGTTTGTGGGTGACGAATTGGTTCTAGGTTGGGGATTGTGAGGTCTTAATGCAGATAATTCCTTATAAAGGGCATCAAAAGTGGAACGGCATGACTGATACCCACCCGCAATCGACTCGATGCTACTTATCCTATTAATCCTATGGTAAAGGTGGTGGAGTAACGTTTCCGTTCGTGAAAAAAGATTTTTATCAAATTTTTGCCTTAGTGTAGTTAAGTTGCTTTGCAATTTTACTTGGACGTCATGGATTCCCAATAAATCATTCTCAGGGTCGAGGTGGGACTCAAGAATGTCCTCAGATAACGATTCTTGTGCAAGTTTGACAATCTGTTTACGTAAGTCTTGGACGGAGCCACTACTGCCTCCACGCAACTCGACTTCATACTCTAATTCAGGCTTTTGTAGGGATAAGAATTTGATAGCGAACGCCATATCGAGTGTGTGCCGCAGTAAAGTTAAAAATTTACAATGATTGAAAGCAAAAACTTAACTTAAAAAAGAAAATCAGACCTATATGTGGTGTCTTGACTGAAAAATATCTAAATAAAATTAAAAATTAAAACAGCTTGACTAATGAAACTACCACATATAAGTAAGATGTAGCATAAATTAAACTTAGGACTAAGATTTTTATAGCCAACACCAAAGAAACCATAAAATGCAGAAGCAACGTAGTTCGGAGACAAAGTTACCTGTATTGGGCGCCAGTGAAACACTAGTATTTCTCTTGCGACCTGCCTAAGATAGAGAGTGGCTAGGCCGACAAAAAGACAGAGAGAATGCTTACAAATTTATTAAAATTACAGTAGGGAATGGTTCGTTGTCTCCGAATGTACGTTACTACGAATAAACTGCCACTGGCCTTAGCTGGAGAGAGGTCCGACGCGGTAGGCGACTAATGGGTCCAGGTACGTGGGCTGGCGGCAAGAGTAGTGCAGTGGTGACACGGAGAATCCTTCCGGGTAGGTACCGGCAGTACGGTCGACGGGGACGGACGGTATCGGTATGGCCGATCCTTTGGGGTACCGGCAGTACGGTCGATGGGGACGGACGGGTCAGCGCAGCCGTTTTGTCACGTAGCCGGCAGGTTAGTGCAGCGTTTAAGGTTGCTGTTGCCGCTTCAGTCCCAGTAGGATGGAACCCTGGAATCCACGTCCGGACACTTTAGAGTATGCCCGGTTTTGTAGTGTGACTGCAGCATCCTCAACTCAAAGCGTAAGCGCAATGGCAACAAGCATTTGCAGTGATCGATGATGAGGCAGTCATACAATTGAAACGATAAAGTTAAAACAATGGAAATGAAATTACGGTTTACCTACCTCACTAAATCGGTTCGATTGTGAGATAGGTATCCGAGTCAAGGAATAAATTACGTGGGGTACAAATCAATAAAGGCTAGATGATGATTAGATTGATAGATGATGTGCGGAATTGATTTGTATGACATAATTTACAATGAAGAAAGAGAGAAATTAAGTAATAGCATTCGTGGTACGATAACGGTTAGAAAGGTCATTGACCGTTACCTCGACTTACCCAGCACACAACTTATAGCACTAAATACACACTATGAGCAATAATGCAACACTCACCCGATACGGGGGTTCACTCAGTTTAGATTTATTTAAAAGAAAATAACAGAATAAAACTGTAAGTGGAAGCAGTTCTAGTTACTTCGTAGTCCGCGAGTAAGTGAAGGTCACCTCTCGCCCGGCCAAAGACAAGTCCACAGCGCGTAGGCACACTGTTGCCAACATAATGCGACGCGCTCTGAAGTTGGACGCGGCGCGCAGCGCGAACGTTTAAATTTGTGAAGCGCGAACGGAATCGTTACATTAGTAATTTGAATTTTTGTGATTTGTCCAAAAGTTCTGTACTGTAAGGTATAAAGGAAATAAAGCACTTTGATAGTTGAAGCCAATGACGTGTTAATCATCAATTACACCCGAGGTAGACTAAACAAAAGAAGATGACAATTAAAGAATAGAAACAAATTAAAACTAGTGCATATTAACTACTTAAATAGTTGAGCTAAATGTAGACTGTTGTACACGGTTTTGACCATATGGGACAAGATCTCTTTATTAAACATTTAAATGTAATTTTATTAACATATGATTGTATTCCGTTTTTTGTGATAAATAATTTTACATTAATTTAGGTAGTTAATTACACTTAGGTAGTTTATTCTATTAGCGAATGCCCATTATTAGCTTTCTAGGTCTATTTTTAATTATATTGTTATTAGTTAAGCCGATGGCAATCCAAATAAAATAAATGAATAAAACCTATATAATTTATACTTTTTAATCTGTAACTTGACCTTATACTTTAATTACTTTAATCTTTAATCAAGTCTATTTTATGTGATAATCAAACTATCACACTAATATTATAAGCGCGAAAGTTTGATGGCCATCCATCCATATGTTTGTCTTCACGACAAAACTACTGAACGGATCGGGCTGAAATTTTGCATACAGGTAAATCTAATCCTGGAATCAAACATAGGCTTTTTATCCCATAAATCAGTTCCCTTGGGATAGAAATCTTCTTTAAACGTTTATAGAAACAACGCGCACGAAGCCGCGGGCATAAACTAGTTATTCAATAAGTTAATTTAAAATGATTATTTTGTTAACTTTAATTTAAGTAATTTAAGTATCCACACACGATGTACATAATACACTGTCTGGTGCCGGCTTAGAATTAGCACCACCCCAACTCTCCCCGCGGGTATCGTAAGAGGCGACTAAGGGATATCCACCGGGGGCGGGCAGCAGCGCCCCTGCAGAACAATTCTACCACTGAACTGCGATCCCCAACCCGCATGCCCAGCGTGGGGATTATGGAAATTACCCCCCTATGAGGTAAAAGCCAATAGGGCGCTTATCAGGAGGAGGCCTGCGTCCAGCAGTCGACCAATACAGGCTGTTGAGATTGAGGTTGAGGTAGTTCTAAGCTTGGAGTAAAACAGGCTATTTTTAATTCACTAAATTAATTCCATAAATCAGTTACCATGGGATATAAATAAACTACTTTTATACGTTTCCACAGAAACAAAGCCGCAGCAAGAAACTAGTTTACAGTTAAAGTCACAATAAAAGTATGGAGCATAATAAATGACACTTACAAAATACTAGTTTGACAGGGTTCCGTCCCATTTTGATCGCGCACGGATTATAGGTACACTAGCTACAAATGCTGTAAAGATTGTCCCTAGCTATCTGTCAAGCGAAGGCCGTACAACGATCTCCAAAACTGCAGCGGTGTCAACGCACTGCGCCCGCGCAGAGGACCGACGCTGGCGATTGTGGATCATAGGTGAATGTCTTAACCCTTAACTGTAGTGGTGAGACGGAATCACGTTTCTATTCCTCTCCTACTTTAGATTCTCCTACTTTAGATTATTATGTTTGAAAAAATACAAAGACGAATGAAATTTTTACTCTTTTTTATTAATAACTATTTATTAAACTATCATAGTTGTACAAAAAATCAACAATAGGAACTTTTATTATTCTCTATAATGGCACTTCTTTTAATCGAGGTAGAGTTCAAAGATTTAAAAACAAAGATTTAAATCGTTAGATACGCCCCGTGGCCCCTGACACCAAACTGTGGCATTGCCTTTGAATGCGTACGTTTACAAAATGCTGATGCACGCACACTAATGAGTAGCTAAAAATCGTGTTTTTGCCAATAAACCTAACTGTTATTATTAGCATTCATTGTGCGATTACATTGCACGAACTTTTGTGAAAGAACACCGCACAAAAACACACAATACACTGATTCCAAATGAGCGACCTCTCTCATTTCGCTTGGCAACAACACTACGCGGTCTCACTACGGAAAGGGCGTGGCTAACGATTTAAATCTTTGCTTAAACAAACTTATTTTCCTGTTTTACACAACTAACAACTTTGTAAAGACATTATTTTACAGTAAAAAAACAAACTATAAGTACTTATGCCGTGTGCCACGGAAAGGGTGCACTAAGCCGAAAAGAGGTGATTCTGGACACCCCTGGATGTCCAGAATCACCTCTTAATCACGTCTTAATCATTTTCATACTTGGAAAAAGCCAAATTGTCTCCCTTCACTGTTTGTAGTTTTGTTTCATGGAGCACCAATTTGCAAATATACTTTTCACCACTCTCGCTTGAAAACGGTGACTTTGCTGCCCAAAAAGAGTGAGCAAAATCGGCCCACCTGCCCACATGTAGAATAATAGTTATTTGTTCAACAAGTGGGCAATACGATTTTTTATTGAATGTGCCGATATTAAATTCCGAGCTAGCGAAGCAGTCTAGAATAAAGTCACAAGCGTAGCGAGTGGCTCTAAAGTAGACTGCTAAGCTAGCGAGAGATTTAAAAGGCACGAAACGAAAAATATTTTGCCTCGAGTTAAACATACAACTTTGAACAACCATGAACGGATGAAATTACTTTTTCTATGAAGGTTGCATTTTTCTGTTAAAATTACCTACACTTATTATGGTAACGTAAATAACTATTATTCTGACAATGCAATACTTTGAAAATATATATTCCATGGCTTTTCCACGTAAAATCAAAATCCACAACATCGTTCGCCTTACTCAGCGCGTGCAAGGCCGCTGGGTTGTTGACCGACGCAGCCTGCAATTCTACGATACAGTGACAAGCCTCCAAAGGATCTAGCAGCTTACCCTTGTGGAGACCGCGACTCGGCAAACGTAGTGTTGCATACCCTACGGCCATATGGGATGATGACCTGCGAAAAACTGCAGGCAGATGCTTGATACGGCAAACCAAAGACAGGGCGCTATGGCCCTCATTAGGGGCGGCCTATGTCGAGCAGTGGACTAATATAGGCTGATGAGGATTATGATGCCCCTTAAGATGGCTAAGGTTGCCTTTAAAATTCATAAAACGTGAATGAACCGAAATCAGTTCAAATACCAAACCATCAAAATGAAATTCAGCAAAATTAAACAAAGTCATATTGTTCTCGGAAATCTGCATTCAAAGAACATTATAAAGAATGTTTTCTTTATAAATTAGTCACTGACCACCTACCATTATTAAAAACGTATGGGAAATACTGATGCTCGATTCAGTTTCAAATCTCAATAGCCCAGGTGGGATATGTGGTGTCTTCGTACCTACTTCCTTCACGGTTATGATATCCTATCCTTGCTGTTTGGTACATGCACGTCTATGAATTTCCCTAATTGTTGGCAGGTGATTGAATGAAGTATTTCATAGACTCTACTTTTTAAAAATAGTGGCTTGAAAAATATCAGGACTATCGAGAGCTTCGTTAGTTATCGAGCTGAAAGATTTTTTATAAATAATATATGCATAAAAAAGGCTAACAAAGGGGTATTTAAAATTAAAACTATTGTTTAGTTAAAATATTCAACAAGATAAAATTAAAATTTTTAAAAACCCGACGTTTATTGGCTGAACAGATTTCCATGAAACATGGTAAGAACACTCGGCATCAAATTGTCTATGACACAAAAAAAACTAAACGAAAATCGGTTCATCCGTTTGGGAGCTACGATACCACAGACAGATACACAGATACACAGACAGACACGTAAACTTATAACACCCCTCTCTTTTTGCGTTGGGGGTTAAAAATTAAGATTACGTGAGTTTATCAAATTGTATTCTTTCACAGTCAAAGAAAATAAATGCGTGGACGGTGTAGTTTTGAATCTCGAATCGCCGCCGTGGAATATGTGGTGTCTTTGTACCACTTCCTTCATGTTTATACTACCCTAGTAGGTACCTAGTAAAGTAAATCTGGCTTTGTGGTGAAAAATGATAAGACAGCACTATGGTAGGTAGTACGGTTACGTCCCGGCCTACCACCATTAGTAGGCATGGTAGTAGTCTCGGTTAATTTTTTTGCCTGGAAGAAATCGCTTTAAGCGATAAGCGATTATTCTATTTCCTACTACAGGTTTAAACTTAGTTATTTACTGCTATACCACTTAAGACGCTATAAAAACATGGCCTATCGAATAGTTAAGTTAATAAAAGTGTCTATCGCCTACTACAGGGTGTTACATAATCGGCCGCAACTGGGCAAGTAGACCGGAACGCGGCGCTATACAGGAGGCGTTTTTTGCGAATGTAGAGCAAAACGTTTCAATTAATATTAACGTTATTTTTGCTGGTACACAATAATATCTTTTATGGAGATCTTTCTAGTTTTAAATTCCTAAATTGGCATTTTCTTTGTTAATTAAGTTGGATGGTACCTAAATTTTTTACCTCCCTAAATTATATGAAATGAATAATTTTGTAATCTAAGAACTTTGCTAATAAAAATGGAATAAAGACCAAGTTCCATTTTAATTAAAAATAAAATTATAATTAAATAGTAGAAACATATATGAACAAGTATTTACAGACTGTTGCAAACAATCTACAGGTAGCTCAACTGATCCATATCGATACCATTCGGAAGCGTCTCCTAGACGCTAGCTGCATTGCCCCGCTCTGTATGGCAACGCTGATGCGCTGCGTCTAATTTCCGAAAAATAAACTAAGACTTATGTATGATTCATTGGAGGAGTGTCACCAGAGTTTAGAGGCCTACACCCAGCAGTGGGTGAAGTCTAACCAGACTTCAAACTTCCAAACAGTGACATCATCACCATCATCAACAACCGTTGTCGTGTTTAAAGGTCCCATTATTTGTGGGACAATCTATCAATCTATCCGGGAATGGTGCAAGCCTGCATAAGGGCTAAATGAGAGAAATTCCTGGAAATCTTTGATTGTCTACTTGTCGATATTATTATTTATATATAACACTATATAATGTATCTATAATCAAGAACTTATATAAAGAGCCAAGTATGTAATTAACACATTGGAAAAACACTGCATAAAATAAAATAAAATTATGGTTCACTCAGGTAATATATTTTAGTAATAGCTAGTTTACCAAAATAAAATGCTTGTATTTTAATCGAGAGTCAGCTAAAAATCAAAAAATATTCTTGTCTATTGTATTTTTTATGTACACTTGATGTCGTTACATTCTATATTTAAGTATCTCTATTATAACAATAACACACATAGGTACTTCGTTATAGGAAACACCATAAGGTACAAATAGCATCATCCTGTACCACCATCTTAAATTGCATTCATTTTACGCCACAGCGTTCAAAATGAGAAGAAACACGTAGCTTCCTAGTTGTGTCACATAACCTACTTTGTCAAAATAGCGTTATACAAAACTATTGTTTTGGAATATGAATGGTGGCTTTTTATCAATTTTCCTTTTATTAGGTTTTACCGAAGTTAATTTGTACTTGATTTTACATATAAGTGTACAAACAAGCAGCAAAAGATAATACTTAGGTATAGTTACAATTTAGTACCAAAAACTAATTTATTGATCGATATTTAGTAAAGGGGGTATATAACGAAAGTGCGATGAACTAATAATACAAAAAACGTCAAGTGCGAGTCAGACTCGCACACTAAGGGTTCCGTGAGGTCTTGTGTCTTGCCAAATTATCATGATTCTAGGTCAACAGGAAGTAGGTACCCTGTAGGTTTTGGTCAAAAATTATTTTATTTGTGAATAAACAACATATTAACGGTTTCTGGATTTTCCCTTTATTTGTGCTTTAAGACCTTGCTACTAAATTTTACTTACTAAATTTTATGATTCTAGGTCAACGGGAAGTACACTACAGGTTTTGGTCTATTGCAAGAATCAAAAGTATTTTTGTTTATGAATAATTTACAAATTGACTGTTTTTGGATTTTTCTCTCTACTTGTGCTATAAGACCTTGCTGCTCACCAAATTTCATGGTTCTAGGTCTACGAGAAGCACCCCATAGGTTTTGTGTGCATGTGATTCCCTTGAAAATTTCAACATAAACGGCTGTAAATTTTGAGTGCGTTGACTTAGAAGTTTTATTCATATCGCGGCTTCAAGAGGTTACCGACTTGAGTATTTGACGTTAATTTCAACTCGATGCGTCCACGCGTTCCTGAGAAAAAAGGGTTGACACACGGATAGACTGATAGACAGACGGACAACAAAGTGATCCTTTATAGGTTCTTTTTTTCCTTTTGAGGTACGGAACTCTAAAAAGTACAAGATTTCAAAAAGGGGGCAACAATCCACAATTTCTATGAATGGTTAGAAATAAAAGACGAAATCAGAGGAGGCAAGCGGCGAACAGCGCACCTGATCTGTGGTTTTCCCTACAAATAGGGAAGCTGCAGCTTGACGAATTGTGTCGTCCAGACGCAAAGAATTGAAACTGTAGCTTTTCCTCTGGTAGATTTCCTTAGTCGGCTTTTGACTAGGCTCTTGTATTGCCAGAGACACCTATTATCCATATCCCAATCCTACTATCCATATCCCAATCCTACTATCCATATCCTACTAATATTAAAGAGCTGAAAGTTTGTGTCTACAACAAAACTCCTAGTGAGTTGTAAAAATTATCTATAAATATAAAAATGATACCCGTTTTGCTTGGTCACGGCACCACGCGTGAACGGCTGGACCGATTTCGCTAATTCTTTCTTTGTTGTGTTTGTTATTGTCAGGAGAAGGTTCTTATGAAAGAAAAAATTAAGAAAGTTGGAAACATAAATTTCAACGGGGGCGAAGCCGCGGGGCGCAGCTATTCAGTAAATAAATTCAAACAAATTGTCAAAACCTTGCTGTGCAAAAAGGCTTACTATAAAATATCAGATTATCTAGAGGATAAGAAAGCTTGGGACGGGTTTTCCTCCAACTCGAAAAATAACAACTAACAGGCTAAAGATTTCTTTGTCGCTTCTTTACTTTAGTCTACATACCGAAGCGACAGAAATAAAAAAATATCACTTTATTTCCGTGTCAGTGTTTAGTTTTATAATTTGACCTTTTTCAAGAATACATTTATTGTATTTATGGAATTAAAGAGTTTTTGATTTGATTTGATTTGTGAAATCTGATTTTGTGTTACCTAGGATCTCCAAAACTACTCCTTTTCAACCTGCATAATCTATCAATGAAAATGTCATAATTATTTCACAATTTTTCAGCACACGTTCAATCTTCTTCAATCAATTCAATAAAAAATTCAAGAAATTGTTCAATCTTCTGCGTAACTTTCGAGTTTTAACTGATAGACGTGCGACCAACGAATCATTTACCCAGCGGGTATTGATCTCTGCCTTACTGCGGATATCATCATTATCATCATCATCAGTTTATATTAGTCCACTGCTGGACATAGGTGCGTAATTTGACGAAATCGCTGGACGCAGTGGATGCCATAATTACTCTGTGGTTATGACGTCAGTTGGCTGTGTTAACAAATGCAGTAATATTTTGTATGTAGTAGATTAAAGGTACGCTGATAGTTGACAGTTGACACTTCTAAGTTTACATAGCCGTATGACGTAATAACATGGCGACTACTATTTAATAATGGTGTTATGAAACAGATTTAAAAAGCTGAAACCTTTAAATTTAATTTTAAAATTTAGTTTGCTATTTTATGAAGTAAAACTAACGTTTTCCGACTGCTTTTTGCCTAAGCTATCTCAATAATATATTTTTAGATTTTTTCTCATAAAGAGTAAAATACCCTATTGAATCAATTGATCTACCTGCAGACTGTTACAAACAATCTACAGGTAGCTCAACTGATCCATATCAATACCAGTCGGAAGCGTCCCCAAGACGCGGGCTGCATTGCCACGTTAGTTAACCAGTTTACAACCGTAATCTTCTTTAATATAAAAATGAATCGCAAAATGTGTTGGTAAGCGCATAACTCAACAACGCCTGGACCGATTTCGCTAATTCTTTCTTTGTTGTGTTTGTTATTGTCAGGAGAAGGTTCTTATGAAAGAAAAAATTAAGAAAGTTGGAAACATAAATTTCCACGGGGGCGAAGCCGCGGGGCGCAGCTAGTTAACTATAGTAATGAAATGACGAAATACTTTCCTTGCAAATATCGTTATCAGGCAAAGATTTTCCGGAAAAAACTGCATAGACCAGTGCACGATAAAAACTGCAATGACTGATAAAAATGCTTGTCTTATCAGTCACAGGGTGAGCAAACTTAGGTTGTTGCTCCAAATATTAACTCATATTTTTATCACATACCTACTTAAAAGCTTTGGAAATAATAAGTGTTCTTACTTGCTTAGCTTGTTTTACAAAATATGTTATTATTTGTAATTTTAATTTATATCATACTATCGATCCTATTACCCTATTACTATTATAGGAGTATTATACATCGATATGTTTATAGTATAACTAGACGATCGCCTCGCGGTTTCACCCGCGTAGTTCCCGTTCCCGTGGCAGTTCCGGGATAAAATATATGCCTATGTCACTCCCTGAAAAGTAAGCTTCCTAACAGTGAAAGAATTTTTCGAATCGGTCCAGTAGTTCCGGAGCCTATTCAATACAAACAAACAATTAAATCTTTCCTCTTTATAATATTAGTATAGATACAATAATTTCTATTACTTATACTATAATAAATAAATAAAAATATTTAAGTAAGTATAAAACAATGATACCCCGGCCACGCCTACAAAATACCTCAATAGAAGCTGATAATCATGACGACCTCTATGACGCAGCGGGTGACGGTTCGCCTGCGACGCAGGAGTTTGCGGAATCGATTCCCGCCTCGAGACAAATAAATATATAAATAATTAGCTGCCGCCCGCGGCTTCGCACGCGTTGTTCCTATGGAAACGATAGAAGGTGATTTCTATCGCATGTGAACTGATTTATGGGATAAAAAGTAGCCTATGTTTGATTCCAGGATTATAATTATCTGTATACAAAATTTCAGCCCGATCCGTTCAGTAGTTTTGGCGTGAACAGGTAACAAACATCCATCCATCCAAACTTTCGCATTTATAATATTAGTGTGATGTTGGACAATGCACACAGCATTTCTCGGGACAAATAAATGTAGATATTTGTTCTGGGTGGTTTCTATGTATAACTAGCTGACCCGGCGAACTTCGTACCGCTCTACCTTTTAAACCTTCCTTGGATTTCTACAAATATTTCGAAACCAAAATTAGCCAAATCGGTCTAGCCCTTCTCGAGCTTTTCTGAGACTACCCGGAACATGACATTCACTCAACTATCTGAGCGTCTGGTCGAAGCGACGCGTGACCCGAGAGTTGGTGAGTATCTGGCACAGCGCATCAGCATTGCCATACAGCGTGGCAATGCAGCCAGCGTCTTGGGGACGCTTCCGACTGGTGTTGATATGGATCAGTTGAGCTATCTGTAGACTGTTTGCAACAGTCAGCAGTTAGCTCAATTGTTTCAATTGTAAATACTAGTATAATTTTCTTTGTGAATAAATTTATTATACTCAAGTAATATGCTGAATTCCACAAATAGCCTTGATAATACCTTCTACCTACCTGAGTGATCCATCCTGGAATTCACTATGTAAGAATAATCCGATAAATCCCAATAATAAATTTAAACTATTAATTTGAATTAACAAAACTAACAAAACTGAATTCCAAAAATTCATGCTAAAAACCTAGCGTGCTGACTTTAGACCTCCACCCGTCTCCCCCGATGTCATTTCCCTTGAAAGAAGCCTCTCCAAATATAATTAATCGAGAAAATTCACATTTTCAAATACTTTACTCGTCATAAAAGATGTTTTGTTCACGGCCGCAGGAAGTTGCGGGTTCCATTCCCGCTTCGGTAGAAATGTTTGTATGATCTGCAGATATTTGTTCCGGGTGTTCTGGATGTTTTCAAAAAAATATTTATATTGTATTAAGTATATCAGTTATCTAGTACCCATAACACAGCTCTGCTTATTTCGGAGCTACATAACGCTGTGTCAATTGTCCATCATTATTTATTGAAATATTTAATATTTATATATTGCCTCAAAGACGTCAAGGAGATGATGATCATCATGTTAAAAGCGTCTACCCCACACCCGCGATTTTGAAGCGCGTCTTGTGTTGCGCGATTCCGCTGCGTTTTTGTAAGCGCGATTTGTAGACACCTTTGTAGAATGCAAAATCGCTGCAGTTTGTATACGTCTTAGTACAAAATGTACTGCAAAAAAATATCGCAACAAATCGCGCTACACAAGACGCGCTTCAAAGTCGCAGCTGTGGGATGGAGGCTGTCCCCCCCCCCCCCCCTCGCAGTAATACACTGTCTCCTGCATAGAAATCTAAATAACAAGGCAGTGTATGTAGTGGTAAGGTAGTAGAGGGGGCGAGCCGGCGACTTGCATTCCCGATAGATCGGGTGGTACTCAGGACTTCTAGTGCCTTGTTATTTAGATTTCTATGATCTCGTGCTACCGCCCGTCCCCCGCAAAAACGCAAGACGCAGCTTCAAAATCGCGGCAGTGTGGAGAAGGCTTAACACAATCTCACGAATTAAACCAAGCTTCCGGAATTCCGTACGTAGATGCTAATAAGCTTTCTCCTTCTCTCATCCTACACGAAACGTGGGTAGAAGACGATTCGTTCTAGGCTCATTCAAGACGACCTCTGTGGCGTAGCGGGCGAAGGTCGGCGGTTATGGTTCGATTTCCGCATAGAAAGAAAGAAAGAAAGAAAATATTTTTATTTACCTTAAAACTACTATACACAATTAACCTTAAGACTACCAAATAGTTACAAAAAGAAAAAGATTTGTTTTGTGCGTAGCATCGTTAAAGGCAAATATGGCCCTTCACTTAGCGTAGTGCTGGGCCGGGCCCGCATCGGGCCGGGCTAGTAGGTTTTTCCATGGTATAATAATTTACATCCCCAGGTATGGCATTCCGAGACATCACTGTCACGAGGGCGACACAAGCCTACGTCACCGACGCCATCGGCGAATGTAGCTTGCGTAACTCCCGAAATTACCGAATCGGTATCGGAGTGCACTAGACATAGAATCATGATAATTTTGCAAGATACAAAGTCTTACGGAACCCTTCGTGCGCGAGTCCGACTCACACTTGACGTTATATTTTTTTCTCTTCTTGGCCGGTTCGGTTCCGTCTTTTTATTATAATGTGGCGCTCTAGGTATAAAACTAGAACTGCCATCCAAAAACTCCAGCTATGTATATTATGATTATTGATTTTAGTCTTAATGTCACAGTTGTACTTGAACACCAGCCGTGCGTTCTCGTCAGCGCGATCTAGAGCACGTTCACTTTTACTAGCGACATCTAGTTATAAAATTAGTGCACTTTGCACAAGTATTTAGTAGGATTTGAACCTTATTATAATCCAATATGGCTCATGATACTCATTTGACCTCATCTATTTTCAATGAATGAAAATTACTAATTTATAGTTTACTTTACAGGTAACAGGTACTTATTTTATTGGAAAATTACCTACGACCAATAGAAGCATGTTACAACTGCAGACCGTAGCCAAATCTATGTAAATCTAAATCTCAATAGCTAATCGCTAAAATAATAGCTGAATATGGTATAATTATTTTGTAGTAAATCAGTAATTGTGGAATTGATAAGTCAGAGGTATTATTTTATTCCCAGTCCTCATATTTTCATATTACAGCACGTGACTTGAGACATCTATGTACCTAAAAGTTTACCTAAATACTACTAAATAAATGAATAAGTAACCTACCTACTTTTATATAAAATTGAATTTAATAAAATAATAATTTCTTTAATTCGCTGTTGAGTTGACCTACCTACCTCTAATTTGCAAACTTAAAATAATGTAAGTTTGTTGTAATTTGATTTTAGTAGGTACTTGTTTTATCATTTATACTATTCAACTCTCTTTTACTAAAACTCATGTATGTACAATACGCACATAATATTGTTATCCACTTTATTTAGTACCTAGCACATTAGAAGATCCATTCTGTCTCTGACATTCTGCACGCCATCTAGCGGGCAGTAGCAAAAATATCAGATTACTGTCATCTAGCGTCGACTAATAGTACTACACAATGCAAAACAGAATACGCTGACCGCTGACTACGAGCTACAGCAAAAATTACAAAGATGGCGCTGTCGATAAAATGCACCGTAAAACAGAATAGTACCGCGACCCACATAATGTATAGAATAACTAGCGGCCCCTTCCGACTTCGCACGGGTGGACATTTATTTTTAAACATTTTGGGATAAACGTAGAGTAAATGTATATTTATACAGGACATTTTATACTTTTATCCGACTGCCTCGTTGGTCTAGCGGTCGCATTTTCAACCGCTGATATTGAGGATTTGAACCCGGGACGGGTTCAAATCCCGGGGCGGGCCAAGGTTTTGGGTCTTTTCTAGCATTAAATATTCACAGTAGCAGTCCGGAGTTAGGTAGTTGGCGGTGTTAGACGGCATAACGTGCTTTCCGAGACACGGAAAAAAATCCAAAATTACAAATCTTTCCTCTTTATAATATTAGTATAGACTAAATTATTTCATCCATGCTTAAGAGCATGGATGAAATAATTTACCCCTAATAGTTTGCGCTAACCAACACGCATGGCAGGCAGATTCGGTGATCACAGTCGTGGTGCTAAAATTTACAAAAGGACGCTGCTGTCTTTCCTCAGCAGGTAGGTTCCCTCGACTCTTAGAGACTCCGCTCACTGCAAGAGTCGAGGCGGCGGCGCGGCGTCGCGGCGGCGACGCGGCGCCTGTGAGGCGCGCTGTGGAAGCGCAGGGAATATGCCTAATTTACAGTGTCGAGTTCGACGCGCGCCCGCGCCGCGATTCTGCCGCGTCCCCACCTCGCCCGTGCCGCTAGCCCGCCTCGACTCCTGCAGTCAGCGTGGAACTATGGGCTCCCATAGAAAACATAGAGGAGGAGCGCTTTTTTGTCGCCGCCGCGCCGCCGCCGCGACGCCGCTGCCTCCTCACTGCACAAGAGTCGTGTGCAGTGAGGAGGAGTTTCCTTACGACATCCACGGATTTTGTTGTAATGGCCAATTCTTACGCCGATACCACCAAGGCAAAAACAATTTAATTACTTTGTAAAAACATTTTAATTGTTGTTGAAATATCCCAGCCCGGACACGTGCTCGATGAAGGTGTCGAAGTTTTCGTCGTTATCCGGCGATGTGACCTCTTTACTCTTTTCAGTGCTGATCACTTCCTTCATCGCTAAGGTCCGCAGAAGTTTTTCCGACTCGTTTATATCATCGTCCCCTGCAAATTATAATCATTTTCTTATTTCACCATAGTTAAAGTATTTTTAAGTAATAAACGTATTAAAGCCGCAGTTCGCGACGAAAACGCGCGGACAGTTGAGGCTAGAGTCGTTCGCGCGCTCCGGAACTTTGAGTGGATAGAAACAAACAAAAAAAAAAATTGGTTGTCTGTAAAGTCGGTTTACTGACGATAGTTGAACGTGACCACGCAGACGCATCGCTCACTCAAGTAGGAGAGAGACGGATGTCGAGCGCTCTCGCTTGCACTTCAAGCCTTACATGGAACGCCTCAGAGCGATGTAACGCCGCATGACGAGGTAACGCCGCATGACGTCATGTTTTTTCGTGCGTGCAGCCGGCTCTATCGAATTATAAGACGTTGTCACGTCAAAAACTAGTATTTACAAATAAAACAATTGAGCTATCTTGACTGATCCATATCAATACCAGTCGTCGCGTCCCCGCTACGCTAGCTGCATTGCCCCGCTGTATGGCAATGCTGATCTGATGCGATGATCTTTAAACAAACTGATGACAATTATCAGAAAACAACGAAGTATTCACTAGAAACAAAAACTCCAAAATCAACAACGGATAATTGCACACGCGCAGCGAGAAAGGTTCGAATGCGAGTTCGAAAACCGACGACAAACGAATGAAATGATAAATGAAAGATTTCAAAATTAAAAATTGTTTCGAACTCCTGCGATTTCCTCCGATAATAACAATAACATAAAAAAAAATTAAACAATGTTTCTTCAATTTGTAATTCCTTTCTTTACAACAAAATATCCAAGACAAGAATCGAGGGGCACCGAGACTCTTCGGGTTTTTAAAAAATTATCTGAGCGTCTGGTCGAAGCGACGCGTGACCCGAGAGCTGGTGAGTATCTGGCGCAGCGCATCAGCATTGCTATACAGCAGGGCAATGCAGCCAGCGTCTTGGGACTGGTAATGATATGGATCAGTTGAGCTACCAGTAGGTTGTTTGCAACAGTTAGCTCAGTTGCTTCAATTGTAAATACTGGTGTAATTTTCTTTGTGAATAAAGGCCTCTGCCATTTAAAAAAGAAGTTCATAAACTAATGTAAGAAGGTATATTCACCTAAATAATTTTAAGTCAGCGCCAAACAATCAATAAACAAAGACCACGGCCACAGATATTATAATATTATACTACCACGGCTATCTTTATATATATAATTCTTCTGTGAGTGTGTATGTCACTGAACTTCTCTCAAACGACTGGACCGATTTTGATGAAATTTTTTGTGTGTGTTCAAGGGGATCTGGGAATGGTTTAGATTCACAATTTTGTCCGCTGGACAATGTTTTTTTAATTAATTTTTAATATTCTATAGAATAGCAATCTCCTTTAAACGTTTCCATAGAAACAACGCGTGCGAAGCCGCGGGCATAAACTAGTGTTATATATAAGGTTAGATGGGGTAAGACTAACATAGTTTCCTGCTAGACCGAAAAGATCGGTTTTTATGGCTAAGATATTTGACATGCCTCTGAGATAATCATGTAATTGATACTACAAAACTATAAGGTTTTAGGAAATAGTGAGTATATTTCCGGTAATGCATTCAGAATAGATATTTTGAATAAATTAAAAGCCAGTAAAAATAGTTAGTCTTGCCCCACTAATTGGGGTAAGACTAACAGTGACGGTTTTTTGCTGAAAACATAAACTTATCAGAATTCCTAAAAGAAAATCGTAAATGTTAAACGTACTGTAATTTAATTTAAACTCTATCACAACGCTACAACGTTTATTTTTGCGGCAATTCGTACAAGAAACGAATTGGGGTAAGACTAACACACAACAGGAATCAGAGGCGCAGAACCTTTTAAGTGACATCAATAGCTTAATGTCACTTTGTGCGTTAGACATCATCATCATCAGCCCTTTAATACTTTGGAGCCATCATCATGGCCTTTCATTTGTCTGATGTGGGCGAAATTGTTCTCATCGGAGATTTCAACCAGTTACCCTACATCGATAGAGAGAATCTTTTTGAGATTACAACAGACCCAATTATCAAACATCAGCCAGGAGCTACTGCGCACTCACAGGAACCCACTAGATGTTGCATATGCCCTGCGACACCAACTGCTTGCCGGGTATAGGCCTCCCTCCTGTTTTGCACGCCAGTTAACATACATAAATTAATATAAAAAACAAGGAATAAGTTAAACCGAACTTTATATTTGCGTATGAAATAAAATTACTACAATATCAAAACACTTATTAAAAAATATTATTCTGTACCTACCTAACTCTTAACATAATACAGGAGATTCATTTACTTAATAATAGGAACACAATACAGGAACTTTTGTTTACTTAACTTAATCAGAATTAATATCTACTGAACATTAAAGCTTTGAAAGGAAATTTTAAATGATAATTTTCCTCTACGATCTATCATCGGCTCGGGTAGTTTGCATACTATATCTTCAAGATGTGTAACATCGCATATGTCAGGGACGTGTGGAAAAACAAAAGTGTTTCTAGAATCATCTCCGCCGCGGCTGCTTTTAAAAAAACTTTTCCGAGCAAACTTTATAGTTGGTATGCTATCAGAGTTTACATCTGTAACAACTCCAACATAATGTTTTATGCTTGTTTTAGTAGAAAATTTTACCAAGACCCACTGTCCTTTGTCGACGGTACTTGTAGGTGGTTCATCGTAATCATTTTCTACGAGTTCGTCGTTATAATTTTCCTTGTTTGTGTTGTGAATACTGTCATATATATCACTATTTTCCATTGAATCTATTTCTGTATTCTGGACTATTTCATCTTCATAATTTGGTATGTCTTTAATATAAGTGTCATCCTTTGATATCCTTTGAGATCCTTTGTTTACCTCACTTTCACTTGTAGAATCTTCTGTTATCCATGTTTCACAACCTTCAATATCACTATCATCCATTAATGTCATTTCAAAGTCACTTTCACTTGTGGAGTCATCTGCTGTTTTTAATTTCTTTATCTTTTTTTGTTTCATACCCTTTTTTCTGTGACTATTTTCAAACCTTTTGAACTGTCTAAGTTTCGTTTTGCCATCATAATTTTTACTGTCTTCATCTCTTAATTGATTATTTATCTTACGCTCTTTTGTAGAATCTCCTGTATTTGTTCTTTTCTTGTCTTTACAAAGTCTCGTTTTCATATTAGCATCTTTTTTTCGCTTGTTCACCAATTTTTCTTCTCGCAATTTCCCATTGTCATCATGATCTTTGCTGTCTTCGTCTATTAATAATTGTTTTTTAATCTTACTTTCACTCGTAGAATCTCCTGTTTTAGTTTTTTTGCTGTCTTTGTAGAGTCCTGTTGTTGTATTTTCATCATTTTTGCGCTTATTAGCCAATTTTTCTTCTCTTAATTTCAGTTTCTTTGATTTTTCTTCTTCGATATTCTTCTGTTTCTTATAAACGTCTTCACTTGTTATGACTTCGGCACCACCAGCAATTTTAGTACGTTTTTGTTTACTGTGCCCTCCTGCATTAATTTTTTGTAGTAATAATTCCTCAAATGTAAAATGACGATCCTCTATTACAGTCACTTTTGATGACATTAGCGATGTTTTAGCAACATTTTTTGATACATTATGGTCAGGACCCACCTTTTTAAAACTTCTCATATCACAAATAAATGACTGAGGCAATGCAATTTTACAAGATGGGCTTATGCGCCTGTCATCGCTTACTGATTTGTGATCTGTGGTACGTTCTATGGCATAATTCCAATAATTGAGACAAATGGATTGTAATGAAGGGATCGAGATTGGATAAGGATCGTTTGTGTATAACACATTATTTCCGGACTGAATTTCAGTTTGTCGTAGACCAGTAATTTGATTTTTGGAGCACGAAGAAAATGGCTCATCAGATGAGCCACGATCTAAACTTTTCAAAACGTCGTCGTCAGATGTAGTGGTTATCTCATTTAATCCAATAGACTGTTCTTGTTGTTTTTTCCATTCTGCCAGTTGGTGTGGGTTAAATTTTTCTTCAGGTACAGCATTACTATTGAAAGGAAAAATTCCAGCTTTTCGGAATCCTGCTTCACATACTTTGGGATCAACTTGGGCCCAAACGACACCAATCAATTTCGAAAATTCTTTTTTGGGCAATGCCTGACCCACGTGTAATCTTTGCCATTTTACTAGCATGAGATCCCATTTGTCTTTAAAGGATTTGTTGACCGCTAGATCCAAGGGCTGTAGATTGTCACTAGTATGTGGAGGAATTTTCATGATTGTAATTCCGGCTGCACGAGCTTTTTCAATTATGTTGATTCCCACGTGAGTAGAATGACCGTCGTACACTAATAATATTGGCCGTTTTTGACCCACGGTGGGCAGAAACACCTTTTCAAAGTATGTCTCAAATACATTTGTCTCCATCCAACCATTTTTTGTTGCTGCGTAAACAGTGCCTGGATAGTCCTCTTCGGAAGTCCACTCATCCCAGAGATTTTTCGCTTTAAATATGATAAGCGGAGGGGTTTTACCGCCAGCTGCACTGCACCCCAGCAAAACTGTTGTGTTATCTTTACCGGGTGATGCGATAGTTCTTGTTGAGGCATAACCTCTCAAGCCTACTACTTTGGTTTTACTGGGGTCTTTGCTAAAACTTGTTTCGTCTAAATTCCATATATGTGAGGGTTTGTCATGCAATCCCAGCTCGTCCATAGTATTCTTTAGTAACTCATAATATGAGTATATCACCCAGGGATTGCATGCTTTTTTGCGTGAGTTTTCCACTGCTTGTGGCTTTTTAACGGTCAAATTGTGGCGTTTCTTGAACGCTAAAAACCAATCTTCTCCCGGTATACCGTTTTTGAAGGGAGTTTCTATATTATTTTTAGTCACATAGTCTCCAACAACTTCCATTATTTCTGTTCTAGTCAAGCCAAAGCCATATTTTTCCATTTCATGTAAATTCTCTGCCAATTTGTTTTCTGTCTCTTCAGGAATAGCTGTATTTCTCCCTAAAGACTTTGATTTCAAACCATATTTTTCATACACCCGGGCTACGATCGTTGGACGAGGAATTTTATATGCTATAGCGGCTCTATAAGCTGTCAACTCGCCGTTCTTTACTTTATCTACAGCTTCTAGCAATTGTTCTCTTGTGTAAGTGGCTGCCCTATTTGTTGTTCGAACATAATTGCGTACCATCTTGCTATCTGCAATGAACAAAAAGGATATCGTTTTATTTACTGCTGCATTTCTCCGACGATGAAATTGAAAAACGCTTGATCGAAGAATCAAGTATATCTTTTTTAAACATTCTATGATTACAACAACTGACAATCAATGAAATCCGCCACACTAATAATATTGATAAATGCGCGTCTGTTTTATTTAAACTTCAATACCTATTTATTTTGATAACACATTTAAAACCACGGGTGTAGCTTCGGTAAAAAATAAATAAATGTAAACAGTATATAAATTTGTGTGTGCCGGTGGATTTTACTGTAGAGGTACAAACTCGAAAGAAAAATATGTACCATGATGAGAAAATGTTGATTATATCTGACTTGGGGCAAGAATAACATATGACTGTCTTACCCCAGAAAGACTGACAGTCTTCCCCCGTTTGGATATTTTTAGGTTAGGTTTTGGTTTCGTAAAATATAAAAGGAAATCTTTAGTTTAAACCCATAATATTATAATAACTTAAAAGACAATATTAATATGATGCTACTTACATTCATACACATCTCAATTTAACACTTATTATCACCAAAATTTTAAAAGTTTGTCAGGGTCAACCACGTGCAAATTTATTTTTTAACAACTGACATTTACATTCCGGTATGTTGGCGCCATTTACCAGCAAAAGCGACATCTGTGTTTTGAGCCAAGACACTTTTCATGAAAACTGTTTTATCGACATAGCCAACTCAACAATAACGCGGTACTTTTCGAGATATTTGAAAGTGATAGTCTTCCCCCGCTGTTAGTGTTGCCCCATCAAACCTTAATTTTAATTGTACGCCAAATTAATTCACTAACTTTCGGCTTTATAATATTATATAGATAATGATTATATCGGGTATTTATCGCGTACCTTTTGTTTTATTTCCATTTTTATTAATCATTAAATTATATATGTTATCAATGTATCAATGTTATCTATGTTAACAAATCGCGAAAGTTTAAAAAGTTTTATAATATTAGTAGGATAGGATAAGATACTTAATTTAGGGCCTATAAATATTCTTTTTTAACCCCCGGCGCAAAAAGAGAGGGGGTTACAAGTTTAACGTGTCTGTCTGTGTATCTGTGTATCTGTCTGTGGTATCGTAGCTCCCAAACGGATGAACCGATTTTCGCTTAGTTTTTTTTGTGGCATAGATAATTTTATCCCAAGTGTTCTTAGCCATGTTTCATGAAAATCTGTCGGGGGGGTTTTAAAATTTTTAGTTTTGTTATTAAATAAATAAAAAAAATAGTTAGGTAAGTACAAAAAAGCTAGCATTTATTTTCGTGATCGTGACGTCTCCTTTTGTTATCGGATATAGACTCTCCCCTCCTCACCTAAACAGCCTATAATGGTCCACTGCTGGACGCAGGCCTCCCCCTGCTAAGCAACTTATTGACTTATGCGGGTTGAGGACCGTAGTTCGGTGGTAGAATTGTTCTGCAGGAGGCGCTGCTGCCCGCTTCCGGTGGATATCCCTTAGTCGCCTCTTACGACACCCGCGGGAAGAGTTGGGGTGGTGCAAATTCTAAGCCGGCACCACACAGCAGTAAATAATAGACTCTCTAGTAACGTCAAATATAGGTGACCCTCAGGCACCCATGACCTCATGACATTGAAAATTCGAGCCAGCGGGCCCGGGCTTAGCTAGTGCTTACCTAAAATTCGTTCATTTATCATATTGGTCAGATTGATCTCATCCATGTTCCGATCATCCATACTCCGGTCTTCCCGGCGCGTTTCGTGCAGGTTCTGTTCAAAATTGTTAAATCTGCGTGTGTAAATTCCAGCATCGTTTAGTTTCTTCTTAGCGAGTTCTATGAACGAGGGGGACTTGAGAGTTTCGCGCAGCCAGCTTTTTATTTTATCCTTCTTTTCTTCTACGCGAGCTTTGAACCTGTGGAGGAAAGGATTTGGTTGGACCTTTTTCTGTAAGCTTGCTGCCTAATGTTGACACCTGACAGTTCTGTGACGAGACAGATGACAGCGGGATTGGGTTGCCATAAATAAAAATCTTAATGTTAGTTCACCGTAACGCCACAACGACGGTTCTCTTTTTGCACAATAAATAAATCAATAAATCAATAATAAATCAATCAGGCGCTTTCTTAAAGAATGTTAGTATAGTTAAATAAATGAAACCGCTGTATAATAATGATATTTTTCAACACGTACGTAATGAACACTATACGTACAACAGTTTTCACCAAAACACAGTAGCGTTTATCTTTCTTGATTACATATTCTTAGTGGCTCTGCTGGAAAGTATGCTACGCAGCAACACCACAATCAAAGTCTATTTTAACATTACGTGATGCACGTACAGCAATAAACGGCATACGTACGTAATGTACGTTTGACGTACATTAATTTAAAATATAAATGACCTGATTCTGAAGTGGTGGTTCTGCTGCATAGCACCACACCAGACTCTACCTCTATATTCCCGGCCAACTACAACCTCTTCAGTCCTCTTCAAAACGAGAGTGAATAGGTATCTTCTCGACCTTCGTGTTACATCGTCGTCCACATCGTCACTTACCATCAGGTAAGGTTGTGGTCATGGGAAAGTCTATCAAAAAGCACGGGGTCTACCATAAGATTCACGCATCAAAAAATACCGGTACCCTCTTGTTTTATCATGCGATGACGCATATTTTCAGTAGTGGATGGATACGGGCTGATGATGATGATGAAAACTTCTCTGCTTACTTCTTATGCAAATGACGTAGACTTTGTGGCGCAGCGGGCGAAGGTCTGCCTGCGACGCAGGAGGTTGCGGGTTCGATTCCCGCCTCGGGACAAATGTTTGTACGATCTGCAGACATTTGTCCAGGGCGTTCTGGATGTTTTCTATGTATAATAAAAAAATATCTATCCATGTAGTGTATTGTATTATGTATATCAGTTATCTAGTACCCATAACACAAGCTCTGCTTACCTTGGGGCTAGATAATGCTGTGTGAATTGTCCAGCATTATTTATTTATTTATTTGTAGGTTAAAAGGATAAAGTGGCCGTTCTGTGTATGTTTAACATCCCTACTGATCTCCCCAACCCGCAAGCCCAGGGTGGGGAATAGGGCATTACCACTTAACGATAGGAGCCAGTAAGGCGCTTATCAGGGGAGGCCTATGTCCAGCAGTGGACTGAAATAAGTTGATGATGATGGCTAAGAATTTGCACCACCCAACTCTTCCCGCGGATGTCCGTACTCACACTCAGTGAGCGCAGTGCGATTGGAAGAAAAAAACCTGTTGGGCCGACCCAGCTCAGTGGCAAAAGAGCAAGAGAATGATGATGATGATGATGACAAAATGTCTTGTTGCCTATTCTTAGCTTACTTCTGCAGCTCCCGCTCTCTAAGCCTGGCCTTCAGTATCTTAGGCTTCAGCTCAGGCACGTTGAAGGCCTCGTTTTTTGTAACTATCTCCTCCACCCAGTCTGTGATCTCGGCCACTCGGCTGTAGACTCCAGGGGACCGCGGGTCGCCGCACTGCTTGCCGCCAAATGAGACGATGCCGAGGAGGACGCCGTCGCGAACGGCTGGACCACCGGAATCGTGCTGGGGAAAGGGATTTTGAATGATGAATATGTCTGGTCGAGAGCGTGACCCAAGAGCTGGTGAGTATCTGGCACAGCGCATCAGCATTGTCCCACAGCGCGCGGGGCAATGCAGCCAGCGTCTTGGAGACGCTACCGATTGATATAGGAATTTATGTAGTTCAACTGCTAAGGATCAGTTGAGCTACCTATAGATTATTTGCAAGAGCATGCAGTTAAATCGACAGTTTCAATTGTAAATATTAGTTTTAATATTTTGTTTCTCTTCTATAGTTTTCTGAATAGACTTTTAGTGATAGTGGCTCACGATGTGTAATGTCATGAAGGTCTAGTGAACCGAAAAATCGGCTCCAACCGAAAACAGACTCAAAACGGTTTCTGTCTCATCATGAGTTTAGTTGTTGACACCTTACATTACAACCAACGCTGCGCTTCCGTCAATAAAGTAGGTACAGTAGAATAATATCATAAAACGTATAATCTGCGTACTTATAGAAAGGGATTGTGAATGATGTTATCTCTCATACTGTCTTGTTCAGTTAGAATCTGATTTGAGCGGGATAGCATGTGACATGACGTCACTATCAAACCCATTCTTTAAGTATCTACGAAAGTTAGGGACTATTCAGTCCCAGTAATCCCCCCTTCAATATACATTCCTATTTTCTAGCGATACACAGCTCTGAACTCTAATGTCTTGAGCATCAGAGTTCAGATCAGGAACCAGTAAATCGTAGAACAGGAGGAAGGTCTAGACAAATCAATATCTACCAGTCACAATAAACTCACATTGCAGGCATCTTTCCCCCCGGTAGCGTACCCAGCACACAGCATCCTCTGCGTGATGTAGAACCGGTAGCTCTTCTGGCATTCCTCCAGCGCCATCACCGGAACGGGAACGAAGCGGATCCGGTCCGGGATGTGTCCGTAGCCGGATACCTCGAATATAATGATACGAAAGGTTGAAGGGAATAGGAAATATCGACCGTAACGGTTATAGTAAAACCCCCCCAAACAAGACGGATTAAACGTGTGTTGAAAATAATTCAACAAAACATATTGAAATAGTGCCTCACATCTGTGCTCCCCCATCCAGTAACAATGAGTATATCCCCTTCCTTGATGGCGTAGTCCCTCGAAGGCAAGTTGAGGACAGCGATGTTGCGACCAATGGGCATGGGTCGGTCCAGGCGGATGAGGGAGTAGTCGAAGTCAGCGCTGCCTGGGACGTACTTTTTGGGGAAGAATACCTGGAAGCAGCGACAAGACTTGTGAGTTAGCGGTTTGGTTTCATCATCATTAATTGACAACTGATGTGGTGCGGTGGGCGAAAGGTACGCCTGCGACGCAGGGGACAGTGGGTTTGATTCCCTCCTCCTTATGACCATTCTGGGTGTTTTCTATGTATACTTAATACACAAATATATATGGATTATATTGAGTCTAACAGTTATCTAGTACCGATACACAAGGTCGGCTTATTTTGGGCCTAGACGATGCTGTGTGGATTGTCCAGCATTGTCAATTTTATTTATTATCATATCAGCCCACACACGTTCACAGCTTGACATAGGCTTCCCCCATACGACGCCACAAAGAGCTCCCCTGCGCCGCCTCCATCATGTATGGTTGGGGTGATGACATTCAATATACTCGTAGATCCCGAGTATATTGAACGCCAACCTCTGTCGGGACCTCTGCCCTTGACGCAAACAGAGGAGATATCTCATCATTTTCCTTCAGGGGTTATTGTGACAGCTCTCAAACGGATGAACGGATTTGGTTGTGGTTTTTTGATTAAAGTTGATATAATCAAAAGTGGTTTCAGCTGTGATACGATCTGAAATCCTTCCCCCAAGGGACACGCCTCAAGCTAGAGTCGAACTTTGATTTATATCGGACTGTTGATCGAAATAGTTACTTATCTCAAATACATTGGTCTTCATTAATAAATTTGGTCTAAGTGTACGCTACGGCCCGTTTTATTGTAGGTATACGTTCTTATTCGGCGATGGCGGAAGTAGTTGTATAAGCGATTTCACACACATTACTGGATCGGGAATACTGTCAAGTGTGTGAACTCTCTTGTTAAACCTTACCTTGTTAACTTTTGCTTGGTACCCCCCTTTATTGTGGAAGGAGCTGCCAGCTCGCACAATGAATGCTTGTAACCTTTTCTCGTCAAGTTCATAGGCACTGTAACAAATAGCAAAATGTTTAATGAACTGTCTTCAAAGCTAGTAAAACCTAGCATATGTATAAGATACAATAACAAAGAAACAACTCAATGGAAAGGCCCAAGCGAAAAAAAAAGCAGGTCGTCTTGAAAAACGATGTACTGACGATATCATCCAAACAGCCGAAAAGAAGTGGATGAATGTTGCAGAAGACCGAGATAAATGGGCCAAACTGGGGGAGGCCCTTACACAAAAGGGGTCCTTGAAGACCACTTGCACATAAATAAAGAAAAACACGAAAAGCAGAAAAACAATAATAGGCTTATTATTATTACTATACGGGATTGGAAGAGACGGAAAGAACGAACGAAGAAGAACGAGAAAAATTTCAAACTAAGGAGAGAGAAGCTCAGAGGCACCGGTACCCAAGTGCTAGGTCATGTTTCAGGATAGTTTTAGGGGAATTATATCAGAATGTTTGCGGTTTTGCCAGCGCGATGTATGAATGTGCGTCTGTATAAAATACATTTAATTATTTTTCAATACATCAGCATCGTCAGCCTATGTTAGTCCGCTGCTGGACATAGACCTCCCCTAATGAGCGCCATAGCGCCCCGTCTCCATCATCTGCCTACAGTCTTTCGCAGGTCGTCATCCCACCTTGCCGGGGGGCGTCCTACACTACGTTTGCTGAGTCGTGGTCTCCACTCAAAAACACGTTTCCCCTAGCGGTAATCGGTTCTTCGTGGGACAAGGACGACCCACTGCCACTTCAGCTGGCTAATTCTTAGAACTATGTCGATAACTTTGGTTCTCTGTCGGATGTATTCGTTATGAATCCTATCCTTCAAAGAAATTCCGAGAATAGCTCTTTCCATAGCGACGAGAAGACTCGACGTAGTTTCCCAAACACTTCCCAGCCTAGCTGGATCCTCCTCTTGGCCTCCTTCTAAAAATTGTTTTTACCTAACTGCAGAATCTGCCCGAGGCACAGGATATAATAATACTATACCGAGGTAAGTGTAATCGGAAACTATTTCGAGAAGGTGATCCTGTACGACCACCGGTCTTGGATCAATGTGGCCATTTATCATGATTTTGGTTTTATCCAAATTCATGCCAAGACCGATGCATCGGGAGGATCAAGCTAGGCCGTCCAGCATCTGGTTTAGCTCCTCTAGCGACTCCGTCATTAAAACTATGTCATCAGCAAATCGCTGTTGTGAGATGTAATCGCCGTTTATGTTAATGCCCTTATCCTTCCAGTTCAGCGTCTTATAAATTTATTTTCCAACGCGCTCGTGAACAGGGAGTTTCGGTTCAGTTTCGGGGATAACATCCCCCTGTCTCACTCCTCTGCACAATTGGATGAGTTTAGACTGCTGGCCCTGTACTTGGACACACATGGTGGCGGCTTTGTAGAGACATCTCAGCACCTCGATATAACGACAGTCTACTTGGCATCGCTGTAAGGATTCCAGAACTGCTCAGGTTTCGACGGAGTCAAAGGCCTTCTCATAATCCACAAAGCCCAGTCACAGTGGCTGATTATACTCTTCGGACTTCTGTATAATCTGCCTCACTGTGTGTATGTGGTCTATGGTGCCATATCCTCCGCGAAATCCGGCCTGTTCTGATGGCTGGAACTTGTCAAGTCTCCTGACGAGACGGTTCATGACCACTCGTGAGAACAGCCTAAAGACGTGGCTTAGGAGTGAAATGGGTCTGTAGTTTTTAAGAAGAGTTTTATCTCCCTCTTAAGGTTTTTCCGGTGATTCTGTTACCATGGCCTCTACCATGGCCAGGAATAGCGAGGCCGCCGGGAGCTGGCGGCCATTTTTTGGCTTGTAGAATCATTGGGGGTAATGCCCATAATCCCCTCGCTGGGCATGCGGGTTGGGGATCGCAGTTTAATGAATTTATTCTGCAGGGGGCGCTGCTGCCCGCCCTCCGGTGCGAGTGTCTCTTAGTCGCTTCTTACGACACCCACGGGAGGAGATGGGGTGGTGCAATTCTATACCGGCACCACACGACATTTTTCAATTATTTATTTTTAATGGTGGAACCAATTGGAGGAAACCCCTGTAAGCTAGCTTCGCATCTTGCGTACTAAAACAACATGACAACCGTAATTTTAGTTCCTAGACGGTCACGCCGCTCACGCAAACGCTCATCGTCAAAATGGCTACAATCAAATGGCCTGAATCTGTCATCGATAATATGACGTCCAGTGTGCCTTACCTGCTTGTTCTTTAAATGGAGCTCAGTGGTAGAAAGTCACAAATTAAGGAACCTCTGTTTATCACTCACACTTCCAAACAATGTCCCGCAGTCAGCACCCACTGCTCATCGATGACGGAGCCCCCACACCAGTGCTTGCCGTTTCTGCTGATGGCCACGTTGTAAGGATACATGCTGATGCTGGTTTCCATTCCACCGACGATGCGTCTCACTGCGTACGACCGGAATGCCCAGGCGATGTGCCGGTCGTTCGTGTCTTTTAACTCTAAAAACTTAATCTTTTATTATGGTTTTCTATTTAGTTGGAGGAAGATAGACGTGCTGTTTTGGCACAGTATGGTTATGTAGGTAAGGAGTTCAAAGTATCACAAAAAGGTAAATATCGCTATGTAAAAGTCCCTTTTTGTAACGGACGTGTCGTCCCAGAAGTGTTTTCGTTATTTCATTGTATCATTATATCAAAGCCCTTCTCCTAAGATGTGCACAAGTTTCGCAACCGCGACGCCTACCTACAATCTTGCGCCGTTTGCCCCGCTTGCTCCTCACTAGAACAAGGGGTTGCACGTAAAATTCGGTAACAAGACTTTTAAATGTTATAAGGGTTCCAACCTTTGACAGGCAGGTTAGAAGATCCAGGAAGTCCGAACTATTAACCATCAACCACACGTCAAATGGACAAATTGCTAAAATTGCGTCAGTTATGCTTCTATAGGACGCACGTTCGTCATTAATGTGGCTGCATCTGTGTTTCCCGTGTAGGCCTTACAAATCATCTACTTAAGTGCCGAAAAAGGAACACTACATAAATAATCCTTCATGGACGTTAAAGGCCAATGATGATAATAGTTTTACGATATTACTTTACGCAGAAATCAAATAATATCCTAAAAATGTACGACTTCGAGGGGACTTGAACCCGCATCCTTCCCTTAGTACGGAAATGTGCTAACCAACTACACCACGAGGTCAAGTGACGTGGGAGTCTAAAATCTCTGAGACTTCCTAAGGGCTCTGAGCGCCGTTAGCTTCACCTGCAGGGGAATTGAAATCAGAGAAATCAACATTGAAGTTTATCCTGTTCAAAGACTAAGTTAGCTATAGTTCTTTTCACGAGAGGAGTCGCATTTCCCAATTCTAAGATTTTTTAAGTCCCGTCGAAGTCGAAATTTTTGGAAAATTATTTGACTACTTTACTAATAAAACAAGCAGTTGAAGTTAAAGACAGATCAATGCTAAATACATAATCTCTACGTCCACCATTGTGACAGGAATGGTGAATCAGCTCTACAACATTAAATATTGTATATTTCCATACAAAACATTACAACTTTTTCTAACTTTTTATACCTACCTAACGCTGAAGTGCAGTTTCACAATCTTCAATTCAATTCGTCTTAACTTCCGATCGTAAACTGCATTCCGAATAACTTTATGGAAAAGGTACAAATACTTTGCCACGGAACCTTAGAGTCCCTGTCAACCCTGGGATTTGATCTAAGCTCCCAAGTTAAATATTCGGGATAGGTACACGCTTATTTTCACGAACCGTTTTTGAGATAAAGCCCTTTTTGCTACGCGAGAGAAACGCCATAAAACAAAAGCAAGTGGATAGACGATGAAAATTTCCCTCATTTTACTGACTTAAAAAAGAGGAGTTTTAATATTTAGCTGTATGGGTATGTTTGTTATTTTCACCAATTTCTCCGGCAATCGCGGACTGATTTTGATGACTCTTTTGGGTGTGAATGTTCCCGGGGTAGTCTGATATTAAATTATTTCCCAAGGGAGTGTGTACTCTTTGTCCTGTAAAACAAAATGATCATCATTCTAGCCTGGTATCACCCACTGCTGGGTATATAGGTCTTCTTTCGCTTTTGCCAGCCTTTTCTGTTCTGTGCTTCCTGCATAGTAAAACTAAACAAACAGTGTAAATATACAAGAATTTCGTAAAAACATCAATCCTTAAACGCGGCTAACACAGGTTTTTTTAATAGTCTAATTTGTATCTTACCGGGATAATCTTTATCAAAATTTGCTATTCTGTATCTTGTAGAGGTTCCATCATTCCGAAACTTGTATTTCTCTTCCAAAATAGTCTTTATTTCTTCCTCCTGATCATCAATATTAGTTTTATTGAAATCTATCGACTCTGTATAATGTTTTGGCTCAAAATCATTGCTTGTCGCCGCAAAACATTGTGCCACTTGTGAAAACACTAAACTTATTTTAATGATAAAAATACAGATTTTTAAATTCATCTTTGTATTAGCTCTAGCATTTTGGTTTCTAGTTTTTGATGAAAATGAACCTTGAAATTTTGCGGGGAAATGGTTTTTAGGGTTCCATTGTTTTTACGATAGAAGTATCCAATTCAAATATAAAGTGCTATATTTCAGGCCATACAGGACACTCGATACCTCAGCTATATATTATTATATCGGAGAATCTTTTGAGTCAGTATCTTGTACAATATAATAGTAGAACGTATTAATTTTAGCCCACAATAGTCCAATACGGTAAATAAGGTAAAATTGCATTCATACCTCACAATTCCTTTTTTAGTAGGGCCTCTATACTCTGGCCACTGATAGGTTAAAAATATCTAGGGCATCTCCACGGAACTCTTTACATCAGGCTCTTTGTTAGCCATTCGTATTTTATGGATAGATTTACGACTCTATGCGATCATAAAAGTTTGAATGTGTTCGGTTTGTTCATTTCAGTTTCCAAGATAAAGCCCAAGGAATTTGTGTCTTCTAATTTCTAATTTGTGGACACAAATTCCTCGTTGTTCCAAATTATTTCATGATAAACTAGGATGGTATCGAAGACATGTCATATCGCAGCAAGGCGCGCGGGCCGCGTTGTGTGTACGCATACCCTTTAATATGGGTATGGTTTTAGTCATACCCAAGGTTGTAGATCATGTAGATTATATGTTTATACAATCTAGCTATGAACACTTTGAGCCAGATCTGACTAAGCGGTCAGTTATGGCGTTGTCTTGGCTCAAAATTTTTTTTGCTTTTGATGCTGTGTGGATTGTCCACCAGCAATATCTGCACGCGCTGTAGAGCATCAGCCAAGTTTGGAAAGAATCAAGCGACGCAATAGCAGTGTGTATCTTTACCTGCATGTACCATTAGACACGGTTTTAATAATCATCATCATCAGCCTATGTTAGTCCACTGCTGGACATAGGCTTCCCGTAATGAGCGCTATAACACCCTGTCTTCAGCTTGTCACATCCAGCATCTGCCTGCAGTCTTTCGCAGGTCGTCATCCCACCTTGCCGGAGGGCGTCCTACCCTACATTTGCCGAGTCGTGGTCTCCACTCAAGAACACGTTTACCCCAGCGGTTTTCGGTTCTTCGCGAGATATGGCCGCGCTACTGCCACTTCAGCTGATAATAATAATCATTTTATTTCATGGCATCACACGACAAGTACAAAGTAACTTAACTAGGGCCTACGATAAATAAGTACCTTAGAGGCTAACTTAAATTATTATATGAACCTATTAAGAATCGTGTTATTGGCACTATGACGTGCGCGCAGTTTCGCGTATCAGCCTTCCAGAGAACTTCCTGAACACGACATCTTTCGGCCGAAATCCGCTCTCCAAGAACGTTGAGAGACAGTCCGTCGGCACTCTCACCATGAATGAAGCGAAGTTCACATCACGGCGTGACTCCAACTTCTCGACTCTCAAACTGATGCCGGTTTCTGTCCCTTCTGTATCTGACCTGCTCCTGCTTATCTAGCTTTGTGGTGCCGGCTTAGAATCAACACCACCCCAACTTTTACCGAGGGTGTCGTAAGAGGCGACTAAGGGACATCCACCGGGGGAGGGCAGCTGCAGCGCACTCTGCAGAAAAGCTCCACCACCGAATGATCCCCAACCCTCATGCCCAGCATGGAGATTATGGGCATTATCCCCGATGAGCTAAAAGCCAATAGGTGCTTATCAGGGGGAGCTGGACCTGCGTCCAGCAGTGGACCAATACAGGCTTTTAAGGTGAGGTTAGGTATCTCAGACATTATCAAAATTTTGCACGTCGATTAGGGAAGGAAACGGCAAAAGAGCGCGAATTTTTAAAGCGACAAAGAAGATGTACATAGGTTTCGCATAAGTAGGTTCTGCAAAGAAGTTTTGGTCTTCGAGCGTTGAATTTACAATGAACCTCTGACTTTAACCTTCATGGCTAATATGACAGTTACATTTACTTGAGTTGAATTTATACTATCTGACATTAAAATTTATTTAGTACATAACAACAGTTATTTTTGTATTATTTTGTTGCCTAAATTATGTTATTGGTATGACGAGCGCTGTTGCTATAGTTCTAGCTGTTTCTCTTTTATTGAATGAAGTTTATCTTCTATTTAACAGTAAGTGCTTTATTACAATTATTGTTATTGCTATGTATAATACGCAATATCATTTATTTCATGAATTCAAGACCTACTGGTTTGTACAACCTTTGTGCAAGCAGAATGTAAAGTACATATTTTTATCAGCAAGCATTATAATGATAAAGATAAAGATATTTATTCGCAAAAAACATTTGTTCGTAAAGAAAACATATAATAAAGGAGAAACAACATGCTTGACCGTTTACGGTGTGCGAAAATAATTAGAGAGATTACATGCAACTTTAAAAACTATCTACAATTTATCATAAAAAATTTCTATCTATGTCATGTATTATATTATGTATATCAGTCATCTAGTACCCATAACACAAGCTCTGCTTAGCTTGGGGCTAGATGATGTTGTGTAGATTGTCCAGCATGATTTATTTATTTAATTTATTTATCATTAAGAAATTCTTCTAGGCTAAGGTTAAGTCGCCTAAGATCGGATGTGACATAAGATCGGATGCATGGAATAACTCGCAAACTAGGCAATATTTTCCACTGCTGGTGACACTACTAGATCCGCCATTTTATTCTGCCCTTCTCTTCTCCTCACAATGCGGCCGGCCTGCGACCAGACGGGACGTGCACACAGGTGATTCGGCAGAAAAGGTGTATTTTGTGGGAAAAATCGTCGATCCGATCTTACCTACAAAACTTTGATGGCTCATTGTGGTGAATACTTTCATTAAATTAATGTAATTAATTATTTTGGGGCAGAATTAGCGAATAATCTTTCGATCTGTATACTTTGATTACGCCAAGGACGTTTACAACCCAAGATCCGGTCTTCCCTCCCAATGCCGAAGATCGGATATAGCTGTGTCTGTTCATGGATGTCAAAAAATTATCAGTGGTTTTCAAGTGTTCATGCCCACTAACGACGCTATGATGGCGCTTAGACGACGCTATGACTATCAGATATTAGGTACCTTTTCATTATTAAGTCCTAGGACACGAAGGATAAAAGTTTGTGAAACTTATTTAGGATGAGGAGGGAAGACCGGACTATGAAAACTCAAAAATAAAGAAAAATCGTATCTGTCAAATCTTTTGAGGAATTTCCTGACGGGATCATTGATATTTAATAAATGGACGAATTCCGGATGTTTTCCTAAATTAAACGAATAGAAGTGAAGATACTACATAGTCCGATCTTCGGTCAAAATGATATTTTCTTCACTATGATAAGTTGAAAAAAGTCTGTTATTTAAGCTCTTAATTTGCTTAGATAGATAGCTTAGAAGCAAACCAAAAAATTAGGGGTTAACCAATATTTCATTGTCTTCAATTTACAGTAAACCGAAAAACGACATTGAATCATGAGAAAAAAAATTAAAATGCAGTACGTCCACAATTTTCGGCAAATGCGTCCGATCTTAGGCGACCTAACCTTATAGTAACATTTTGATATTAATAATATTTAATTTTCTGTTTAAATGTTTGATCATTCAGGTTTCTGTGCAGTTTAGGTAATTTGTTATTTATTTTAGGAGTAATACAAACAACACTTTTCTGCGTTAATATTGTTTTAACAGGATGTGATTGTAAGCTAGTATTATCCCGCCTGTTTCGAACGTCACATAGCCGGGGAAACAGATGGGGATTCTTTTTTACAAAATAGCTACTTCTATAGTGTACGGTTTCACCATACATCAGCAAAATTGCGCACGCGTCATTTTGCACGCGCTGCATTTTACTTCATTATAATTTTTACATACCTTCTTTAGTACGCGACCTACTATTACACAGGAAACACCTATCAAGGGAAGATTTGCCACCGTAACCTTGTATAACTTAACGCCCTAAATAAACTAACTTTAACAGTGAATCTTGTGTTGTGGTCCTACTCATTTTAACTGGCATAACTTTAACTACATACTTATTACTCTATCAGTGAACTCAGTGATAGATACCTAGTGCGGTGCCATACTTGGATACCTATCTACAACATCATCTTTCATGTAAGGTCATCATCATCCAGACCCTACATTTTGGTCCTTCGAGCCGGATTCCTACATTTTGGTCCTTCGAGCCTTCGGGAACACGAGGTATTTATGCTTTTGTATTTTTTTTGGCGATAGCGAATCGGTTGGATTGGCCTCCCACCAGCGGGAATCACCAGTTTGATTGAGAAGGCGTACATATTGTCATTTAAGTACAAGCTAAATACCTGCAACGACCGGTTTCAACTGAAATTGTGAAGACTACGGAAACTCTGTGGCCTTCGTGTCGTGAACCAACGCTGCTCTCCCTCTGCCACCGTCTACTACGTGCCAGAGCTAGAAGCAAACCAACTACTTCACCTTACCCTGCCACCGTCAACTACGTGCCAGGGCAAGAACCTAACTCTACATTATACAAACTTACTTTATAGAACTTTACTCTGCCACCGTCAACTACGTGCCAGAGTATTTACCTTACTAACTAACTTACTATACTAGGAACTTTAATTTTTACTAACTTAAACAACATGGAAGTATTAGGAGTACAAGAAGAATGTTTCAACAACATCAAGACCCTATGCTCCAACTACGGGAAGGATAGTAAGTCGAGAAAAACAGAAGAATATCTTACTCTCCGGCTCCAATCTCTCGAACACCAGTGGCGGGACTTTGAGAGTCGTCACGCAACTCTTCTCGATACTATCGAAGAAAAAACGCACACTTACTTCACCGACGACATTTTTAACAAAACTTTAAAACTGTACTTAAAAACTAAGAAAGACATGGACAACTTACTGCATCAACTACGCAATCGCAAAACCGATCAGTTTGATCTGAGCGCAACTATTGAAGAAAGTACCGACTCACATCTAAAAACACTACTCACACGGCAAGAGTGTAACTTCAAAGCTCTTGACCGTGCCATGTCTAAGGTAAACTTAAAGACTATGACGGAGAAATGGGAGCTGGAAGACCATCTATCCATTTTGAAGTCGAAGTGGGACGTCATCGACAAACATCACTGGGAGTTGGAGGCTCTACTCAAAGGCTCCGACGACAACAACTACTACAGCATGTTCGTGTCGATAGAAGACAGGTACGACGAACTGAAACGAAACCTCAACGCTAAGATCTGGTCGACTGTGCACTACCAACATTCCGCACCTAAGATTGAGATTCCTGAATTCTCTGGCGACTACTCCAGCTGGATATCGTTCAAGGACCTCTTTCTAGAAACCATCCATAACAACCCGATGATCAACAAAGCACAAAAAATGCAGCATCTAAAGACAAAACTACGTGGAGACGCGGAGCGACTGGTACAACATCTTAGCATTAGTGCTGAAAACTACAGCTCGTGTTGGGACATACTGTCTCAGCGCTACGACAACCATCGTCTTCAGTTCACTTCGTTTGTCAACACTATGCTCAACTTGTCGGCTATTGACCAACCTGATGGTGAGAACCTGAAGAAGCTGCATGATGTCATCAGGGAATGCACGAATGGACTAGCAAACATCGGATTGAACACAACTACATGGGACCCACTCATCGTACATCTCATGACGCAAAAGCTTGACTTCACCACCTACACCAATTACATGAAGGAACTACAAGATCATAGGGAACTACCTCACTTAGATCAGTTTCTTTTCTTCCTAGAAAGTGAATTCATGGCCTACGAGGGCATGAAAAATTCTAAATGGGAAGCGCCGAAACAATCATCCACATCACAGAAAACTTCTGAACCCCATCAAACAAAGAAAAACTACACTAAATCATTACATACTACATATACATTCGGTCAGTGCCCACATTGTAAAGGCAGGCACGTGCTAATGCAATGTCCAAAGTTCATCGATATGGATAAAACTGAACGAAATAAAACTGTTTCAAAATTACATTTATGCAAAAACTGCTTATACAGCCATGGCGACAACGAATGCTCGTCAACAAAAACTTGCAAGGAATGCAACAAAAAACATCATACGATGTTACATAATGAACTAATTCCGTGTAATGAACAGACTATTCCTACAACATCAACTACTCAAAACTGCTCCAATCATCTCGCGACTAGAGATTTGGAGATACTTCTAACTACGGTCCAATTGGAGATAAAATCTGCAAGCGGAACCTACGTCACTCTACGAGCTCTCCTGGATCAAGGTTCACAAGTGAACTTGATCAGTGAACAAGCTGCCAAACTACTTCGACTGCCGAGAACACGGATGAACGCCACCATCTCTGGAGTCGGAGCGCAGTCAGGAGACTGCAAAGGACGTCTTCAACTAACCTGCAAGTCGATACATTCAAATTATACGTTTGAAACTCAGGCGCTAATATTGACCCGACTTACAAATAACTTACCGAACTTGTCCTTTGAAAAGCCAAACTGGCCACATCTTGAAAATTTGAAGCTAGCTGACCCTGACTTCAACAAATCTCGTCCTGTCGACCTACTACTGGGAGCCGACATCTACTCGGATGTTATCCTCGATGGAGTCCTGAAGGGAAACCAACACGATCCGGTTGCACAACTGACGCATCTTGGCTGGATTCTGTGTGGAAAGACGAAAACTTTCAACTGCCATACCGTTCTAGCTGGGCTCAACAACATCCACGAGCATGAGGATACCACCCAGGACAACGAGGACTCATCAAAAATCGACAACTGCGAGGAAAACGCCTCTCAAGAAACAACAGGTAGCCTTAATCACTTACAAGATAAAGGCCCTTATACACTACCAAACGAAATCTACATGGATGATTTAACAAATCACACCTCTATTTTTGAACTCCAACAACTACAGCCATCGCTCACCAACTTACTACAGGGCAGCAGCAGGAACGAAAAGGAATGGTCGACTAACCATCAGTCTTTACTATTAAACTTAACTAAAGACCAAACTGCAACAAAACAAACAAACGAACTTCCTGAATCCAACACTATTACAGCAAGGGTATATTCGTGCGTCATCAAGAATCGTGGTACTAACGAAGGTGGCTTACCTAAAACAATTGTACTCGCCGCTAAGACTCCGGTGACTAGGGCTGCCCCACGCGCGCTAGACATCATTCTGTCTGTATCTCAACAGAAACTCAGCGGTGGCGGCGCTAGGCTACACTCACAACTAGCGTCGAAAGCCATAGAAGCCTTCAGGGGACGCCACATAACATTTTACACTAAGTACCGTACAGAACTACTCCACTTCAAACTATGATGGAAAGGACCGCTTTTCTTGCACACTTGGGAAGAAGATAAGGTCCCGAGTCACTACCACCGGAATGAAACCGACAACGACGGTGACAACCCTAGCGACAAATCAAGAGACACATAATTTAATTGACAAACTAATAACCAAGAAAATAAAATACAGTTCATCGACTTGCGTAACACGAGAAACCGCATTGAAATGCGACACTTACTTCCTAACTACGAGTACAAGCAAACGCGCAAATGAACTGATTTTAAAACTTACCTACTCATAACTACATAACAATACTATTTACAAACATGGAGGCCTGCTTAAACCTTCAGCTATGCCTACTAAAAGAAGACCCGGGGCAATGTTACTACCTAACTCCAGGACACTTTCTCGCCGGCGGCGGGCGACGGCCCAATACTAACTTTACCTCTCTCAGACTACAGCGACATTAAAACTATTGACATACGCCGACGAGTGCAACTAACTGAGAATATGGTGCAACGAATACCTTATTCATAAAATCCTAAAAACAAAGAATGTCGCAAAGAAAACACTAACAGCAATAGTAGTACCTACCTATATATCGCCAATATATCCACGCGTTCATATTACAAACCAAGACCGCGACCAGCGGCTCTATCATGATGCGTTTGCCGAAATTTATTCTTTGCTTTGTACTGGCATATCTTCGCTTGATGGTATTTACATTTTATTGAACTTAACATTTTAGCTTTACTTTACTTACCTTTTTTACTTTACTATAATTTACATTTCATCTTACATTTAAATCATACATTGATCTATACATTTTTAATAAACTTAACTTTCTCCTTTTGGGGTTGCCAACATGTACGGTTTCACCATACATCAGCAAAATTGCGCACGCGTCATTTTGCACGCGCTGCATTTTACTTCATTATAATTTTTACATACCTTCTTTAGTACGCGACCTACTATTACACAGGAAACACCTATCAAGGGAAGATTTGTCGCCGTAACCTTGTATAACTTAACGTCCTAAATAAACTAACTTTAACAGTGAATCTTGTGTTGTGGTCCTACTCATTTTAACTGGCATAACTAACTTTAACTACATACTTATTACTCTATCAGTGAACTCAGTGATAGATACCTAGTGCGGTGCCATACTTGGATACCTATCTACAACATCATCTTTCATGTAAGGTCATCATCATCCAGACCCTACATTTTGGTCCTTCGAGCCGGATTCCTACATATAGAAACATTCGGACCGCAGCGAAATGCTTGTTTGTTGTGTGCGTTATCAATCATGCTTATCTACGGTTGTCTTTTATATTGATGTATGAATACCTATATCTAGTATCAAGCATTGTAAGATTAGCTTTATTAAAAGTTATATTCCACAACAGGCACCCGATATTTATCGGATTGTCTTAGTTTCTTATTGTAATTGCTCTAAAAATAGGTACTTAGCTTGAAAGATTGTAGATAACTAAAGTATTTCGAATAATATACCTACTAATACCTCATATTCAACCAGGTGAGAACTCTGTGTCTAGTTAAACCTAACATAGGCTTTAAGGCACTTCTAACCGAAATGTAATGTTGTTTTTTACCTGAATAAATAAAAAAAAAAAAAAAAAAATGTAGAGAGACGGAAGTGTATACAACTATCGGTTATTTTATTATTTTAAGCATGGCTCATAAACATCGTTTTTGAAGCTTAAAAATTATATCTTCATTGGTTGAGTTGCCCCAAAATATTAACCCATGAAATAATGTTACGTAGGTTTATGAGAAATAAACTGAACTATAAACTATAAGTACACTCTTAGCATGCCTCCTCCAAACGGTTGGCCATAATCACCACCCTTGGCAGGCTGGTTGGTGATAGCAGTGCTGTTGAATTACACAGAACGAAGCAGCTAGCCTTCCTCTGGGATATTCCCTCGACTCTTACGAAATCCACGGGCTGAGAAGGAGGGGTAGATTCTTACGCCACGCCAATTAATTACCTTTCTTATATACCAAACGAGATCCGTCAAGTGCGAGTAACTCGCGCGCCGAGGGTTTCGAACGTTTGTCAATTATACAAATATGTACTAAGGGTAAGAGATATAGCTATTTGATGAATACCTATGGGTATTTTTTCGTTTTTTTTTTTCAAACTATTTTTTTTTTTCAAAAACTATGAAACCTACAGAAATTTCAAAAACTGTTTTGAAATGTACAAACCAATAATACCTTTCATTTGATCATCCACTCAGTGAGGTAGCCCCCCCCCCCTTTTTGACTAGTTTTCACAAAGCATTCGTTCTTTTTTGAGTATAAATAAAGATGTTTTAACCTCAAAGCTCAAATGCTGTCTGTAGAACAAAGCCGCCTGCGCCGGCGGCATGTGCCCAGGCTTGTTTCGTTTGCAATTTATGCAAAAGCATGCAGGCGGCGCGTGCCGCCGGCATTGGTGTGTGGAGTTTAAAATGTTGCCATCCCTTTCATAATGACAGAAAAAAAGGAAGGCATTATTTTTAGTGCCGTCAAATTAGTTTAGTTCAGTTTTGACGACATCTGTTATGACACCAATAATGTGAAAAATGTCCAACAATACCTCACCCCACTGCAACAGCTGTATTGGTCCACTGCTGGACGCAGGCCTCCCCCTGATAAGCGCCCTATTGGCTTTTATCGCATGGGGGTAATGCCCATAATACCCACGCTGGGCATACGGGTTGGGGATCGCAGTCGGTTATAGAATTGTTTTTCAGGGGGCGCTGCTGCCCGCTCCTGGTTGATGTCCCTTAGTCGCCTCTTACAACACCTGCGGGAAGAGTTGGGATGGTGTAAATTCTAAGCCGGTCCAACAATTCTCCAACAATAATCACGTATTATTTTATTTTCCAGCAAAAATAGTAAAAGATCAACATTTAGAATCATGTCTCGTATTCCTCCTGAGTGCCTGCCTCCTGCTGAAGAGACTCAACGTTTTCCCGAAGATGTTGTGGGCAGCTTGTCCCTCAGTGTGCTACTTTCTAGAGGTAAGGATAATTGATATATGTAAAATTCGGGAGATTGGGTCCTTGCTTCTTGAGAGTGGAACGCTCAAATTAGGTCCAATTAGGTCCACCACCACAGGCATAGTCAGACCGGCGCCGCCGCCGGCGTTCGTGCTTCGCGTGCGTATTGTGTTCTCGGTCGCACTTCGGTCTAGATACGTCTTTCCATATTTGTTGTTCATTTTGTAGGTGTATTGCGAAAGATTAGAAGTAGCGTGTCTCCGCGTTTAGTTGTAACACAACACAGGCCATTTGTTGAGTTAGCGCCGGGAGAAAGTACCCTACTACAAAATTTTACTTAGATATTAAGATCTCTTCGGCTCTAAACACAGTAACAGGATGATATGAGAAAACGGAGGCCTTAGCCCAGCAGTGGACAGTATAATTGTGGCGCATTTGGTGATCCGATCTCTGCTTGAGAAGGTTACGGGTTCCATTCCTTCCGAGGGAGGGGCTTATGTTTGTATTATCTGTAAATATTTGTTCCGGGCCTAGGTGTTCCTATAGCGGTTAATTGAACATAACGCCACTCCAACCGAATAAAATAAATTTATCAAAAATTATTAACTATTTCTAATTCCCATGTCATAAGTACCTAAGTGAAAATGTGGCCTATGATGATAACGATTTCCTAGAATAGTAATCACAGAAGTATAATTACGATTGATTTGAAGACATCGAGATATAGGTTTGCCCTTATCTTGATAAAATCTGTCTGACGAATGATGAGATTCGAGATATTTTCAAACATTTTATACGCTTCATAAATGAGACCTTGAATTTTATAAAACAAACTGTCATTTCGAGTCGATGACTTGGTTTTGTTGTGATCAATATTTATCATTTTACGAGTACATGATTGAATAAAACTACTAGAAGTGGAGTGCGTGAGGTACTTTTTACACTACTACTATACATCTGATATAAATCAATAGAGTCGGTAGCCAGACTCTATTGATTTATATATCGTGTTTTCTCTTTCCAGCTCCCTCTTTCACTCGCACTCCTAGAAACTTCAATCTTCTACATCTGGAAGTCACTGCAGTGCAACATACTCCAGCACTCCGATGATATCCTGGTACTTCTGAGCGAGTACCCAACGTTGGACTGGTTAGTCTGCCACTTCTGTTGCGGCCATAACAACTGCTCCAGTGTTATTGCTAACCTGGTACTAAGGGCGGCGAGTTTTAGTATTTTGATACCAATATGTTTTTATTTTGCTATAAAAACAACGTGAAAACAATCTTTTTTACAATGATAGTGTTTGTTTTAGTAAGATGTTGCCCGACAGAGAATAATGCTTATTAATTAGAGTTTCTGTTCGATCCGTTCGATGAAGTCTTATTTATTTTTATTTTTCGTTTCTTGGTATTGTATGTCAAAAAGTAACATCCAAACAAGCACACTACAATTTCGTCTAACATTAACGTACGGTAGTGAAGAAATGAATTATGAAAGTCCATCAAAACTAATTGACTATTATTTTAATAAAATTATTTGTATCATTCTATTTTAGGGTTATTCGTGGTTTAAGCTGTTTTTAGTATTGTTTTGTTAGAAGGCACTGTACCTCTTTATCACGCGAAGGTACTCATAATAACTAAGCACAATAAAATAACATCACATGTTTACATAGTAAACATCAACACATTGTTCATAATTACGTTAACAGCACTGACAGTGACAAAGGAAGATTTACCAAGATTGTTTTTAGTGTACATAATGATAGTTGTAAAACTTTATTAATCATGGTGTCCATTTTCGCAATTTTCCACCCTATTTAAAGAGCAGGCGCGGCAAGTCCTTGATGATAATAATGATGATAAAATTCCGACCAAATGACACCACAACCAAAATAAACAATTAGAGAAGTACCAGGAGCCCATAACGGTAATATAGGTGGCGAGGCCGTCCCCAGAGATAGAGTTTCATTTCCTATTAGTGGATGAAATGGTTGTGCTTTCTAATGTGGCTGGTAATTGGCTAAGTAAAACCCATTCTGAGTACATTGTACAGATGGAAAATGCTTTTTAATTAGGTCGGTTGATAATGATAATACTTAATACTAAAACATTGGTGTTGTTTCGATCTTCACCACTTTGCAGCAAGCTACGTTGAAGTTATGAAACCCTATCGGTTATGCTACGAAATCACTACGCATTTGCTACGAAAACGCTACGGTTTCAAAATCTCTACGACATTTTTCTACAGATATGCTTCTACGAAAACGTTACGTTTCCGATAAGTTGCCTTGATTATACTAAACGAAACATACTAAATGACAAACTCAGATAAACTAAACATAAATTCAAGATTTCAACCATTTCCAACTCAAAATCACAAGAATTAATTTAGAGTTACTCCAACCCCAGATTGCAATAATCCGAATAAATCAAATTGACATTCAAATAACAAACATTCAACAACGAAATAAGAATTCCAACTTTATATGTTTCAGAATAAAGTCATTTTTAGTTAGGCAAAGAAAGGTTATTCTTTATTGAAGAACTTCATAAACTTTCAGGGTTAGATAAATTGTCTTTTGAAAACGGCCATATTATAATGTCTCATCTCAAAACGAGGGGTGCTACGGGGGTTGCTAGGATACGAAGAGTATTGAATATTACCCGAAAATTAAGGTAAAAACTCTTTATTGGCAAAAAAATAAACAAGAATAGAAATAAATTAGAACTAGTATTTACAATTGAATAAATTGAGCAAACTGCAGACTGTTGCAAACAATCTACAGATAGCTCAACCGATCCATATCTACTGTAAAAACTACCCGGTGGGTGCTACAGTAAGTCATTTATAACCTTTTCTGTTTATTTTGTGTCTTTATTTGTTGCTATACATTTATGTAGGTATTTGATGAGTTTCTAGTATTTTTAACCGACTTTGAAAAAGGGAGGAGGTTCTATGTTGGGCTGAATGTTTTTTTTATGTTTGTTCGTCGATGTCTCCGTCCTTTATGGACCGATTTGGATAAAGAATGATGCTGAGGTGGTCTTTTAAAAAAAAATTCAGAGAAATTAGGATTTATCCCGCAAAACTGATATGAAGTCGGGTTTCAGATTTTTTTTTGAAACCATCGAAATATATTATTTCAAGATACTTAACTGAAAATTAATAAATCTAAAACTTAACACTAACACGGATATAAAGTGAAATTTTTGATTTCTGTCGCTTCGATATTTAGATTATCCAACGGAAATAAGCACTATCTGGCGAGATAAAGTTCAAAACCAAGATGCCTGAGGAAGTCTTGTGTCGGGGCTAAGATTTACTTTGGGTCGCTGAAATCAGATTGCAAATTGCAAATAGTTACCTGCCTAATTTTTCACTAAATCCTACATTTTTTTTATTTCTTGATTCCAGTTTGAAGGACTTTGTGTTTATAAAGTCCTACGAAGCAAACTACCTAAGAGTTTCCATACCTAAATATAATATTTCCGGGTAATTTACGAGCAGTTCCTGGCAACACCGGCAAACTGTTGCTGGGCGGCGGCGGGGGCGGGCGGCGTCCTGTCGTGCCGTATGCTATGTTTGATTGGGCGGAATATAGTGTAGAGATGCTAATACCACTCTGAGTAAATAAATAGTTAAGTAAACAACGAGAACAAAGGTTACATTGTTGAAAATGCCGTCTGTATTAATGTACCCAACGTAGGTAATAAGATTTTTGGATGTACCATCTGCAGAAATTTTAAAAACTCTTTTACAGATGACAACTCAAATATTCGATTCATTACATTAGATACGTATTAATACCTATAGATATAATTATTGAGATTTCAATTTAAGAAAAATAATTATGTTGTCCTGTAACCAAATATTTGAAGCACTATTAAATTGAGTGATACATATTATTATAACATTGTTGTATCTACACTATAATATAAAATAACATAGATAAAGAGCTCTACAGTTTATGTTATGTTTTTAGGGTTCCGTACCTCAAAAGGAAAAAAGGAACCCTTGTAGGATCACTTTGTTGTCTGTCTGTCTATCTGTCTGTCTGTCTGTCCGTCCGTCCGTCTGTCAAACCTCTTTTCTCAGGAACGCGTGGACGTATCGAATTGAAATCAACGTCAAATGTTCAAGCCCGTAACCTCTTGGAGTCTCTATATAAATAAAACTTGTACGTCAACGCATTCAAAAGTTACACCCGCTTAAGTTCGAATATTTTGAAATTTCCAAGGGAATCACAATCTCACATAACCTATACGGTTCTTCCCGTAGACCTAGAATCATGAAATTTGGTGAGCAGCAAGATCTTATAGCAAAAATAAAGGGAAAAATCCGAAAACTATAAATTTATTCACTAAAAAATATTACTTTTTATACTCGCCATGTACCAAAACTTAGGGGGAACTTCCCGTTGACGTAGAATCATAAAATTTGGCGAGAAGCAAGGCCTTATATCACAAGTAAAGGATAAAATCCTTAAATTGTTAAATTTGTAGTTTATTCTCGCCATGGACCAAAACCTACAGGGTACCTACTTCCCGTTGACCTAGAATCATGATAATTTGGCAAAATACAAGGTCTTACGGAACCCTTTGAGCGCAAGTCTGACTCGCACTGGACGTTTTATTTTTACTTTATGTTCAAACCTACCAAATTATTAAATGAAATTAAAACTGGCAAAACGTTATTAATATGAATACATAAACAGAACACTGGCCGTTTCCCTAGAAATCTGTGAAAACTACATGGAGAAAACATCTCTATTAATTCTACGCACCCCCCCAAACCAACAGGCGTCAGTTAGATCCACTCCGCGGTCGCGAACGCACGTCCCATTGGACCCCGTCTCTGTACAGTACCGTTCGTACCCTTACCTTATCATCTGCACCATAAACAAGGTTCTTAAGAACTATTTCTAAATAACAAGTCTCAGATTAAGTTTTACTTGAATAGAACACTTAGGTATTAAAACTATAACTCGTATGTACCCTTAACTAGGATGATAATAGTGAAGTTAGCCTGTTATGCGTGAGATAAAAGGGGTAGAGTGATTTTTTTTATTGAAAGATAAATCCTACGTTTACTTTTTTGTACCCTAACAAGGAATCACAAGAATTTTAAGTGAATTTGAGGCTATTTTGTACCATATTCAAACAGTTATTATTACCCAAGTCAATGTTTTGAGTCATAATATCGGTGCCGTTTGTACCTTTATATTAACGACCTCTTAATTGAAAACATAGTGATTGTGTGGAGGCCTCTTAATCGTGGGATTTATATCCCACGGAGATGAGTTGAGGAGAGATGTGTCAAGAGCTTAGGTATATCTAGTTTGTAACTGACTTTGAAAAGAGGAGATGGTTTTATATTCGCCTGTACCTATGTATATTTTTTTTTATATGATTGTCTATTTCAAGACAGTGAATTATGGACCAATTTCAAAAATTGTTTTGCTGTTGTATAGAAAATGATCTCGGAATGGTCCTATAAAAAAATCCCGAAGGATTTATACCGCGAAACTTAACAATAGTGTAAAATTACAGGATTTGAAGTCGATTTTTAGTTTTTCAAAACATATTCTAAGAAATCAAATAATATCGTAAAAATTCTCGACTTCGACGGGAATCTAACCCGTATCCTTCCCTCAGTACAGGAATGTGCTCACCAACTACACCACGAGGTCAAGTGACGTGGGAGTCGAAAATCTTTGCGACTTTCTGCGGACTGAAGCGCCGTTAGCTCCACCTACAGGGAAACATTGAAGTTTATCCAATCCTGTTCAAAGACAGTTACGTTTAGTTCGATGACGAGAGGTGTCGCGTTGCTCAAAATCTAAGGTTTATATAAATATGGTATTTAAGTTATATACAATTATTATGTAATTCGGGCAGGCAGGTGATGGCAGTGTCAGTGTAAAAGTAGTACTTAGAAGGAATAATACAATTTTATGATCATCATCATCATCATCCTCATCCCTTCGCCCACTGCTGGGTATAGGCGTCCACTTTTGTGCCACTCCACACGGTCCTGCGCCAATATCATCCAAGATTGCCCTGCGATCTAATTTTATAATTACTTTAAGGCGCTGCATGTCGACGATTACTCGTTTTCAAGTAGAAAAAATAATACTTCTGAACAAGCCACGTCTCCAATTTATATATATTCGTTCAGTTTCTACCTAGACTCTAGCTAAGCTGAAAACATAAAGCAGAAACTTTGAAGATGTATTTCAGAATGATACATTTTAGAATTCAAAATCGAAATATTTTGATAACCACGATGAATATCAACTTGGGATTTATTGTTGAAGATAGGTAACATGTTGATCTAGTTTCTTGCTAAGATAGTTTTTTGATGAAGATTCCTAAATAATTTATAATATGAATTTATTCGACAAGCTACAGGCGCACCTCGAGCCGTTTTCAAACTTATTGACCTGATTAGCGCGATAGCGACTCACAGAGCGCCCTAAAGGAATTCACACGAGTGAATTCATACGAGTGAATTTATACGAGGGAATTCATACATGTTATAAAGGGGTTCGAAGATTTTGGTCCTAAAATTGGGCACCACACTGGTTTTTTTTATCAGAATATCTCTTTGTAAAATAGTACTTGTGTTTAGATTTTTAACCACCTATAAAAATTTGCTATTTGACTGTCTGTTTAAAATTATCATCTATACTCCTCACCTCAACAGCCTGAATTGGTCCACTACTGGACACAGGCCTCCCCCTGATAAGCGCCTTATTGGCCTTATTCATCTATATTATAAAATGTAAATCCGTTATTGGTTGTAAGAATATTTAATTTTATGTAGAATAAGGACTGTGGATTTTGTTAAATAAATAAATAAAAATAAAGAATCGCGGCGCACGGTTAATGTGTATTTGGAAAGAGGAAACTTATAGATATAAAAAATGTCCTAACATAACGTCCTAAAGCGTAAAGTTTTTGAATATTCGCTTGAGAAAAAAAATCACTAGAGCAATAGTTATTTTCATCTTTGAATATCACAGAAACCTAACGTTTTAGGACATTATGTGATAGAACATTTTTCATTTGTTTAAATATCTATTAATCTTCAAACACCGTTTTAATCAAGATAATGTTTTTCTGGTGTTAATTGTAATTACTGATGAAAATATTAGGTAATTCAATGCATTACATAATTAGTTTTATTTTGCCTAATGATCTTTTGATTACCTACTTCTTTTTAAAGGAAAATGTCACGCGTAAAAGAAATTAGCTGCGAAAGTCTTTGTAAATAGATAAACATTTTTATTTGGGTCACTAACAAACAGCACAGAATAAGAAATAGATGCAGTAATTTAGACAGATAAATAGATAGAAACACTTCAATAAAGTACACAAATAAAGAATACAATCTAAAAAGAAATGCTAAGAATACCTAGAGGAAGGATAAAAAAATACTTTTCATACCAGCTTTTTTATCATCTAGGATCAAAGCAAAGATTTTAAACTTTGGATCAAAGAGCTTGGGAGACAAATTCAACGAACCCAAACTCGACGGTCGTTTCATATAGGTGTTCCTACGGCTACCTTCTACATCATTCTACATCATTAGACCAGCTCGTGGTACCCTAACATTGCTTTGTCACCGAACTTACAAAGTGTGCCAAATTTCAGCTCGATCGGTCTTAAATTCAGTTGCATCATTTGTCCCACGCATACTAACAGGGAAAGTTAAATGAAAGCTTGTACAAAATCTGTTCCGCTGGTTACTGACCGATGTTACGGGGCGTAATGGGCCATTCGCACCGAGCATGTTACTATATGTACGTCTTCTTTCCCCGTACTTATTGACTGAACGAACGTTCGCTGTGTAACATGTTACATTACAACCTGTAACGCCGCTGGTCAGTACCCAACCCACCCTCGAGTTATTAAAAGGTTGGCGTAAAAATATCTCGAAAGAAAATATCCTCTATTTTACAAAGAGATGCCTATAAATATACCTAGGTGCCTATCAATTTCGTTCGAGCAAAGAGATCAATTTGCTCCTGTTATTCTTACGTAGGTAGGTACTGAATTGAAAAACGTAGGTATTTGAGATCTAACATTTTCTGATCCAATTTAAGTAATCTTCTAGGTACTAAAACTCATGGAACTTTAAAAAATAAGGACTGTTCTTATATTATCTATGAAGGAAAATTTAAGTAAAGAGAATCAGTTGACACTATATACTAGCGAAGCTCGATGTGGAATGTTAGTAAACCTCCCATAACTAACCTAAAACTCACTATGTGGCCATGTCTTTTTATACGGAATTTACATTACTTGCCGGTTTGTTATCCATCCTTCAATTATACTACAATGCCTGCGACGCAGGAGGTTGCGGGTTCGATTCCCGCCTCGGGACAAATGTTTGTACGATCTGCAGACATTTGTCCAGGGCGTTCTGGATGTTTTCTATGTATAATAAAAAATATCTATCTCTGTAGTGTATTGTATTAAGTATATCAGTTATCTAGTACCCATAACACAAGCTCTGCTTAGCTTGGGGCTAGATAATGCTGTGTGAATTGTCCAGCATTATTTATTTATTTATTTAATTATAATATTAAACTCGACGCAAAGCAAGTCAGTGTTCGTTTTTGTGTCGTGATTTGTTTACAAACATTCCTCATCGAGTTTAGCTAGTGTGTACCAGATCTTTGCAATGCGTCGAACAAAATGTGTTGTATTTCTTTCTTTTCCGTCAAATCAAATCAAATTTCTTTTCCGTCTTCATACTACATTTAGTTTCGTAATTTCAATTTGTCAGTAATTTCATAGTCTGGTCTTGTATTGTAGAATTTAAGATTGGTTCTCATTCAAGTGAAAGAGTGAAAGTGTTTGTTCTTTAGAAAAATAAATGTCTTTATCCAGTAGATATCTGAAATCCTAAGCGCTTAGAATTTGGGAGAACGACGATCAAAGTGAATAAGAACTGAATTCAAAAGTGAAACAGTGAATTTCGAACCCAGTGTTTATATGGAAGGGAGCCATGCGAGCACTTAACCGAGACAGGTGAGTTTTAGTCAAGTAGGTAACAGAACCCGAGTAAAGCCTCCACCACACAGCCGCGATTTTGAAGCGCATCTTGTGTACCCCCTCCCACCCCGTAATACACTGTCTCCGGCTACCGCCCGCCCCCTCGCAAAATCGCAAAACGCAAGACGCAGCTTCAAAATCGCGGCTGTGTGGTGAAAGGCTTAAAGAATGATTTACTAGCAACACGTCCCCGCTTCGCGCTCAACTAGGTACTTCAAATGTCTATGTACCTAACTCCTTCGCATTGATGCTACCCTAGTACTCGTAGTAAAGTATGGAAAATGATACTCAGGCCAGCTTGCCTATGGATAATTGAACTTTCATAATTAAGATTAGTGAGGTGTCAAACCATACAAATACGTCAAAGTTAGTCAAAATTAGAAATTTAAAATTCTTTGTGCAAGTGGGGCTAAGACTAATAGGCTACTATGGTGGTGTTATGGTTGTCTCCAACCTGACTACAGGGGTGGGACCGGTGGTAGGCCGGTTCCGGTTTGTGCCCGAGCGAAGCGGAGAAGGGTTGCTACTTGCTAGGCAGTGTGTAAGTACCTACATGATACTCTAACTAAACTCTAATAAGTTCTGTGCTCGAATTGAGGCGATGATCATCCCGCAGTCGAATCTTGTTTATGTTGGAAGAACACCAACGTAACCTGCTTACATTTATTACTAGCTTCTACCCGCGGCTTCGCACGCTTATTTTCGGTGTAATAAGTAGCATATTATCTAAGTTTAATAGTTTTGGAGATCTTCGGTAATAAAAATTCACATTTCACAAACTTTCGGCTTTATAATATTAGTAGGAAGTAGGATAAGTAAGATAAATTCGTCGAACTGCGATAGTTTTTTTTTTTAGTAAAAGATTTGAAATAAAAATTACACATAAATTCCATTTCTATTTTCTTAAAAACTCTTCAAAAGTTTCTCTCGCTACCAGGCGCGCAGAAGTAATAAAGAGGTGCCATGTTTAAGTGGTTCTTTGAGCCAGCTCTTGGATGTTTGAACAAGATGAATGATACTCCACGACTCTTGAATTAGGTTTTTTCTAGTTTTTTCTTGGAAAGTTTAATTTTATCTGTCGCTCGAGATGAAAATGAGACAGTTTAAATAATGGTTGGGTTATAATTTAGAGCAGTATACTGCGTGATCTATGGATGAGCTAAGATATTTAATTTTGTGAGACAGTTACTTTTTGTAGGTTGGAGACTTTCTGGACTGTCTCTATTTTTAAAAGACTTCAAAAAAGGAGGTTGTGTTGTGTTCAGCTATATGTGTGTTTTTTTAATATTGTTTCGTCGATTTCTCCATCAATTTTGTGCACCGATTTTAATGATTCTTTTACAAATTGTATAAAGAATGATCTCATAATCAAGAATTTTATTCCCGATGTATTCGTATTAGTTCCGCAAATTTTAGAAAACAGTATAAATAAAAATTTTAAGTCAGTTGTGAGTAATCAAATTATTAATTTTACTCTTGAATATTTTTGCTATTGTTTTATGGGTCCCATACATCTAAGGTCTATGCTAGTCCTCTGCTGGAAAAAGACCTCCCCGTAATTTCCATGCTCTCTGGCCCCCCAGCGCCTTATCAGCTTTTAACATTAGGGGTCAATGCCATAATCCCCACGCTGGACATGCTGGTTTGGGATCGCAGTTCGGTTGGATCTGTTCAGTAAGAAGGAGATCAAATCAACCCACGTTTAACTAAAACCCTATGTGTGCTATGGTGTTAATGTTAATACTTACTCGTAATCAATGTCGGTTTAAAATCGATTTTGACGTGGATAAATTCTTTCGGTTACTAGTGTAAATTTCTTTGTGAATAAATAAAGGCTTCTGCCATCCAAATCGAATACTTATATTTATTTATTAATTAAATAGGACATCCAACATGAGATCAGACAACTCAAGTTAATAACAAGTTGGTTCTTGAATCTATGTATGTGTCTCTTTATTAAAGGAAGTTTGAGCGTGCACAATAACAGAATATCAACAAATAACATTTTTTTTCCTGGACGGACAAAGTCGCTACAAAAATGAAAGGAAAAGTAAAATACAAAAGGTAATGGAATAAATATTTATGTAAAAAACGATCAACTTTATGTAGGCATGTACACAAGTCACTTCGATACTAAATAGAGAATCGTTCTCAGAAACACCCTCGTGGCATCTCTAATCGATTCTCGGAATATCCCTACATCGAGGTAGACAAATTAATTGAGTAACTCCATCAGGATCTAATAGCAACATTGGGGGAAATCTTATTAGAGACGGAAGCTTATTAGACGTAAGAGGATTTCAGAGTTTGGCTTCGACTTGGAATTTTGCGTGCTTTAATTTGAAATGAAACGGGGCCGGGGGTACGAATGGTTCGGTTGAGATTCAAATAATTTTCTGAATTTCTCCATGACGGGGCTTACGCCCAATTCATGGTGCGTTTTCACTGACTCGCTGAATAAGAAATCTTTATTTGTAGCATTAGTACAATTTAAACTTAATTTAGTAATATAACCTATAGTACGTGTACACACTTGATTGTGCCACACTAGTTATAGTTGGTATTAAGTTCCTTTTTAATTGCTTTATTTATTGATGGTGCAATGAAGAAATAATCTATCTATCTACATATCTATCAAACAGCATGTTATATATCACATCACACTATCACATCACACTATTATTATAAATGCGAAAGTTTGGATGGACGTATAGATGGATGGATGGATGTTTGTTACCTTTTCACGCCAAAACTACTGAACGGATCAGGCTGAAATTTGGCATACAGGTAAGTCTAACCCTGGAATCAAACATAGGCTTTTTATCCCATAAATCAGTTCCCATGGGATAGAAATAACCACAAAACGTTTCCATAGAAACAACGCGTGCGAAGCCGCGGGCAGAAGCTAGTATTAAATAAAAGAAAAGACTTAAATGCTACAAAATGTCGTCCCACTCAGAATTTGTTGTGACAACTTGCCGGTGAGCACCGTTCTCTCGACGCTGATCTCCCGTCGTAACCAAATGACGCGTCACGTCAAAAGAGCGGAGAAGAGCAGTGAAAAGTGGCAAGTGTTTCCATTGCAGCGGACAAAATAATACGGAGCTAGACTCCGTTCTGTCCGGTTCGGGGCCGCAATTAAATTGAGGACGTTTCGCTCCCATCACTATTTAAACTTTTTCGCTCTGTAAAGACAGCACATTTTCAATTGAGGACGTGTCACTCCCATCACTATTTAAACTGTTTCGCTCTTTAAAGACAGCACATTTTCAATTGAGGACGTTTCGCTCCCATCACTATTTAAACTGTTTCGCTCTTTTAAAGACAGCACATTTTCAATTGAGGACGTTTCGCTCCCATCACTATTTAAACTGTTTCGCTCTTTAAAGACAGCACATTTTCAATTGAGGACGTTTCGCTCCCATGACGAATCGCGATGCGAACGTTTTTCTACTGAGAGCCTTTTGCTCTAAGGACGAACCACCCTGTTTTCGATGGGTGTTGCAGGATTTTTCCAAGGCTTTTAACTTTTGAAGATAATGTTATAAAAATTTGCATGTATTTTTACATTTACCTTTTCCGCTTTGGTACGTAGTAAGTTATAATTCGAAAAGTTCTACAACTGGAAACTCTAATTAGGCTGGTTCCTTCTAGTAGGACGATCAACGCTACACTTTGAAACTTCCTGAGTTATGAAGTAATTAACACGAGCGGCAGCACTCGGGTTCACTCGTGTGTAAGAGATCACCTCTACGAGCTAATTATACATATAATAGAGCTAATTCTCGCTGGAAATACGTGATTTGAAGACGTTATTATTCGGCCCTGTGATTTGTTTGACATTTACAAAAATAACAATTTCATCATTTGATTATCACACTAATATTATAAATACGAAAGTTTGGATGGATGGATGTATAGATGGATGGAGGTTTGTTACTTCTTCACGCCAAAACTACTGAACAGATCGGGCTGAAATTTTGCATGCAGATTATTCTAGGCCTGGAATAAAACATAGGCTACTTTTTATTCCATAAATCAGTTCCCATGGGATAGAAATCACCTTTAAGCGTTTCCATAGAAATAACGCGTGCGAAGCGGCGGGCAGCAGATAGTTTAAAATATTTTCATAATCGGTCCATAATTGACGAAGAAATCAACGAACATACGCATAAAAAAAACATACAGCAAATATAGAACCTCCTTTTGTAAATTTTTGAAAGTCGGTTAAAAATAGAACCTATACGTTCTAGAATTTTCTACGTTTACTCTGTTTTTTGTCAGAATGTATTACACTACTTAGGGACAGAAATCCTTTCGGAATAGTCTTGTTATTCAGACTAACACAATTATCAAATAGTAAATAAAACTATTTGAGACGGCCAACTGTGCTTTACAGACTAAGACAATTTTCAGACAAAATTAATTTACTCGGGATAAAAAAAAGGAGTTAACTCATCCATCATGGCCAACTGTACGAATTATCTTACGAAAGTTCTCAAACATTACTAATCTCTCGCAATACCGATATACTTTTTTGCGTTACTTTTTTCTACTTATAATATTTAAGAATTGTGTACTTATGTGTCAACTTATGTGTCAACTTATGTGTCACTTATGTGTCAACTTATGTGTCAACTTATGTGTCAACTTATGTGTCAACTTATGTGTCAACTTATGTGTCAACTTAAGTGTCAACTTATGTGTCAACTTATGTGTCAACTTATGTGTCAACTTATGTGTCAACTTATGTGTCAACTTATGTGTCAACTTAAGTGTCAACTTATGTGTCAACTTATGTGTCAACTTATGTGTCAACTTATGTGTCAACTTATGTGTCAACTTATGTGTCAACTTATGTGTCAACTTATGTGTCAACTTATGTGTCAACTTATGTGTCAACTTATGTGTCAACTTATGTGTCAACTTATGTGTCAACTTATGTGTCAACTTATATGTCAACTTATGTGTCATCTGACGACTCTATTGTATCGTGCCGCGCACTAAGTTTTATAAGGACAATTTTGCTGTAGCTCTTTACTTTGGACAATAGATGATGTTCTATTCTATTCTATCCATAGAAACAGAAGCAGAAGTGCCTAAGTATAAACAGTTTACAGTAAGGGAAGTAGGTACAGACCCTTTTTACGAGTCCCATCAAGAAGCGGCCGGGCGCGACCCATCCAAACTCAAACTTTATCGCGCGGAGATATGTGACGGCCTTATTTGTCCCATGGGACCGTGTTACGTCGGTGTGCTGCTTGCTAGTTATTCAAACTTGAGATGGGATGGGACCTTTTCATCCGTGTGTTTTCAGTAACAGCTAGAGCGAACTTAAGATAGTTATAGTGTTACTTTACTTGTAATTTTGTGACACAGATTATATCATACTTTTTACTTATTTACTTTCTTATGGCCATCGTGCACGTTATTTTTAACCCCCGACGCAAAAAGAGAGGGGTGTTATAAGTTTGACGTGTCTGTTTGTGTATCTGTGTATCTGTCTGTGGTATCGTAGCTCCCAAACGGATAAACCGATTTTCGTTTAAGTAGTTTTTTTTTTGTGTCATAGATAATTTTATCCCAAGTGTTATGTTATTAGCCATGTTTCATGAAAATCTGTTTAGCCAATAAACGTCGGCGGGGTTTTTTTTAAATTTAAATTTTGTCTTGTTCTTTTTGACACTGACGAAAGGGAAAGTGTGAAGATTTTCATCGGCTACTACACCGTTATTTTTTTTCACAATCGCCACGCACAATGAAATTTCTGGATCAGAATCAAAGACACTTTTTCAAATAAAAAATGCCCGCTAACATAATGTCCTGAAAATACCTATTGTTCCAATTTTTTTTTCATATGTGGATATCGCAGAAACCTGCTGCTTTAGAACATTGTGTAAAGGGACATTTTTCATTTTGTTTATGTGTTCTCTATCCGCCTATACAATACAACTTAATTATGCGCCGCGATTGTGAAAAACAATAACGGTGTGGTAAGCCGATATGAGGTCCAAAATCTTCAAACCCCTTTGCTAGTAACTGTTCTCTACAATCACTAGTGATTTGTGATTTGTTTCCCACTTTTTTTCAATCAGTGATTAACGTGGAATAAACCATCCCTTGTAGGAATACCTTCAGTAAGGGAGAATAAAGGTTACTTATCTTGTTACTACTTACGTCACTTATCTAGTTACACAGTATATTAAAGTGTACAATGTCCCTATACATTACAATGTAGTCTTGAAAGCACAAGCTCGAAATCTCTACGTATTTCCTTTAAATTTGTTTGCTCTTTACCTACAATCAAGATTACTTATCTGGCTTTAAGTTTCTTTCTTTCTTTTCATAATTATCTATTAGATAATATTAGTTGGAGAAGCCACTGGCTCTTGAAACACAGTTTTTAAACTGGAGCTTCAAATGCTAAAAGCTTGGACTCAATGTCTGTTACACTTACTATTATGTCAATAAATAACATTTTTACTTTACTATCTATAATCAGCCCGCATTCACTGCTATGCACAGTGCACATGATCACACAATTAAACCGAAACTTTTGTTCCTCCTGCGCCCCGCGTCGGCACACAATAGCGTCCACAGCTGAACATGCCCCCACCATACAAGGGCAGGTTTGCCAACCACCACGCTTGCCAGGCGAATTGGTGATCGCAGTTTAGGTTTTAAAAATATACAGAGTTATTGGTAATTCTCTGACACTGCGTGAACAGAAACCTGCGTTCTGCCCGTGACCACGAACACGTTTGTGAAGAACAGCATTAATTCTTAAAATTGGGGTTGTTAATTGCTACCTCCTTCAATTCAATAATCGTTCTTTTGAGAGGCTTCATTTGAAACTAAACTTAAAAAACAGCTCTGCCCTGAACTAACAGTTGGTGTGAGACAGATCTTAGTACTTCATTAGGTTCTGGACAAACGTGTTTTTTAATTTTGTGTTAGAGGCAATTTACAAAAAAATTATATGAATTATGATTTGGCGTCTTAAACGTGTTCGTGATGATGGACAGAACCTGCAGTTCACGTAGTGTCAGTAAATCACACTAATATTATAAATGCGAAAGATTGGATGGATGGATGGATGGATGTTAGTTACCTCATCACGCCAGAACTACTGAACGGATCGGGCTGAAATTTGGCATACAGATAATTGTAATCCTGGAATCAAACATAAGCTACTTTTTATCCCATAAATCAGTTCCCATGGGATAAAAATCACCTATAAACGGTTCCATAGAAACAGTGCGTGCGAAGCCGCGGGCATAAACAAATGTAAAATACTTGTGAATTAACCTAAAATTATTTATTTTTAAGCTACTTCTGGGTAGAAATCTAATAAAGAGCCATTATAACAAGAGATGCCCTAGTTCGAAAGTACCAGGCAGCCAGCATCAATAGAGAGTGGTTTCGAGGCTATCCGATACGAGCAACTAACAAAGTTTGATGAAACCTCCCTTGACGCATAGCATCCTGGTAACAGAGGTGTAATAAACTACTAAGTAGGTAGGTGCAAGATATAGGTATGTATCTATATAATAGGTGAATTTTAAACAGAACGGAGGCAGGTTGCTGTTTTTCTGCCTCCAAGCAGTAAAGATGTGTAGGTACCCATCATGGTTGCCGGAACACATATTTACTGCTTAGAACCAGAAAAAGAAAATACTGAATAAAATTGAAGGGTATGGTTGCCGGAAAAAAATACCTATTAACCTGTCGCAGTGCATCGTAAAGCACCCTCCTGGCGTGTAAAAGTTGGCCCCTAATGCCTTTTTGTCATACACCTTATGGGCACACTAAAACTGCACTGAACATCGATTTTAAAAATTAACCCCTTTCTCCTCAACGAAATGCATAGATTTCTATAAATAGGTACCTATGTCTACGGCGTGGATGGTTCTAGATAAGAAAAGACAAGTCCATTCGTATGCATGATTGAGTTCTTTTCAGTTACTATTTTCAGTGTGCCTTGATCCGTTCGATAGAATAGGGATATCTGATATATTTCACTCACATGTATGTAGTTCTGCGAGCCCTAACTGCCCCCTGGGCAGTGAATTCTTTAATCCCAGAGAGACGCAGGGCGCACTTAGTAGCGAGATGCACATGACAGAGGAGGCTGGCAAAAATGAAAGGGGGTCTAAACCCAGCAGTGGGGTGATCCCCGGCTGAGGTAAATTTTTAAAAGCAGGCGCGATTTATTTTCATACAATTATCTAAGCTGACGTCACGAAGCCTCCAGTGTACGAAAAACAAAAGCTTTTAAAAAAATTAAAAAGTATCTTTACGATGATTATGAATTCTGCGTGGTGCCGGCTTAGAATTTGCACCACCCTAGCCTTCCCGCGGGTGTCGTAAGAGGCGACTAAGGGATATCCACCGGGGGCGGGCAGCAGCGCCCCCTGCAGAACAATTTTATCACCAAACTGCGATCACCAACCCGCATGCCCAGCGCTGCAGCGTTGGCATTATGGGCATCACCCCCATGTTACAAAGCCAATAAGGCGTTTATCAGATTGACCTACGTCCAGCAGTGGACCGGTATAGGCTCTAGAAGCAGATTATGTAGAATCTTGAACAGAATAACTTAAAACTTTTAAATGCATTATGGTTATTAACAGTAAAGTCATTTACAACGGGATATTTACCATGATTTGAGTTTTGAGTATATTGGAAACCTCAAAACTCAAATCATGGTAAATCCCGTTCTAAATGACTTTTGAATAATATCTTAGGTAAAACCTCAAACCAGCATTAACAAACCACTCTACTAAATCAAACCCTATTCACCCTCAGTTGAGCTGTAGTCCTACCACTCAATAATTCACAGCTTGTAGGAGTGATCTGATATTGATACTTTGAGGTACGACCACGTACGGAGCTATATATAACTCACCACTCGATATTGAGTTACTTTTGTTAACTTGAGTGTTGGTAAGTCAATATTATTTAAGTAATAAACTAAGACTAAGTCATATTCTTAAGTGATATTATTTTGAGATTGATTGTAATGGGTTTTCTCCGGAATCGTTGGCTGATTCTGATAATTTTTCACATGACTAGGTACTCCATAATGTGACAGGTCAGGGCATGACAATAATTTCGCAAAAACTAAACGCAAAGACGTGCTATTTCAAATCTTTTACAATATGCCTACTTAGTAAACAACAAAGATGGAAAGGCGTATCTTGACTGAAGTGTGACCGTCGGTTCGACTATGACTGAGGTGGGTGGACCTAATTGTACCTAATTTAATTACTTACATCGATGGTGGAAACGTTTCTTTTAGTAAAATAAAAAATCAGAACATTTGTGACTACGGGATATCCAATAGATCCCTTTAAAGTCTGAAAAGAAAAGCCTTCACACATAAATATATTTTGTCGGGAGAAATGTTTCAGCTTTGAAAAGTCGACCTTTCCTCAAGGGTCACGTTCAGACAGCTCTTACCTTGGCCCTTGGTTCTTTACTTAATAGGTAGGTATGGGTACCTTCGAGACGTTTGTAAAATGATCCTTGAGAACAAAGAATGAAAGTCTATTGTGTCTTGGTCAGGCTTCGGATAAAAAAAACCCTACGTAAAATAAAAGCGAGAGGTTGTAAAGTGTGTTGCACGAAATAAACGGAGAGGATCGTGCTAAGTTTTTTCATGAGGATGAATTTATTTCGTAACGATACCGCGCAATACCTTTTCTGATAAGATCCAATAAGAAAATTTATGAAAGTAAGTCGTCTTAAAATTAAATCTTTGAAATCGGTGATGTAGTTTTTAAGTTCATTCGTTACAAACATACAAAAAATCTTTCCTCTTAAATATTAAAATGTAGATAAAAATAATGGGTACCAAAAGTTGAACCATTCACACAGAAATCTAACCCTAAAACGTCATGAAAATCTATCGGGGGGGGGGGGGGGGGGGGGCGATAGATTTTCATGAAACATGGCTAAGAACACTCGGGATAAAATTATCTATGACACAAAAAAAACTAAACGAAATTCGGTTCATCCGTTTGGGAGCTACGATACCACAGACAGATACACAGATACACAGACAGACACGTTAAACTTACGAGTATAACACCCCGCTCTTTTTACTTCGGGGGTTAAAATGAAAAATGTTATATTCATTTCTCTTTACTAACGCCCTATATCTTATATTATCAAATTATATTCTTTGCTATATTTTATAAATATCTATTTGATATATATATCTATATCTTGTGATTCGATCCTACTGGTTGCTTTTACACATCTCTATACATTGGAGGAATAAATGAAAACACCAAAGCTTACAGCTTTCTAAGTGGTCTTTTAAGTGCTTTAATATATTGAGCAGATGATTTTCAACCTTATTTTGTGGAAATACTTTTGCACTTTAAGCGAAATCCTTAAAAGCATGATAAACATTCTTCCTTTGAGTATTCCTATATTCTTGTGAAATTCAGTCTTGTATAAAATTTTCACCAGCTGTTCCATGAAAAGCGTTTTTCTCAAAGGAACGACTGTGTCAGTGACGAGGAAATCTGGGCACAAAATAATAATACAGGGTGCCACGTAACATGAGTTCTACGTATCCTGACATCTTGACTTTGAACTTGAGAACTTGTGAAAAACTATTTTTTACTTAACGTTTTTTTTTAATTAGCTAAGTACTCAAGTTTTTTTTCTCCGTGTTCCATGTTATTTTACACGTACTCTTACATTATTTAACATTAAAAAACATTTCACTAACATTTTATGCTTGTTTTGATTTTATTTTTAGATTATGTATATTATATTACATTATATTTGTATATTATATTTTTACTGCTGACATGCTAAATGACAACCTTGTATTTTGTGGAAATACGTAGTAGATTAAGGCAAAACATGTCTGGTGCTTCTGTCAATCTTAATAACCTACATCTTTGTGACCCACGTTTGCAAATAAATGATTTTGATTTTTTTGATGTTATTTATTTCCTCTGGTAGATCCCTTTAGTCGGGTCTTACAACATCCTCGTGCTGAGTTAGAATGGTCGAATCTTACGCCGCCGCGGCTACCTCGGCACCAAGACCAGCATGGTAAAACCACAGCATGCATACAGTCGTTCGACGAAGGCATTTTGACGTGGTTTTGACAGGGCAATCGTGCGGGGCAAGGGACGGGACGGGTGAGGAACTCTCCCGAGTTGCAGACATCACCGCCTTAGTAACACAGAAGCGTGGGGACGCTCGCGAGTTTCGTCCGAGTTTCGTGCGGGGGCCAAGGGACGGGTCGGTGGGGAAAAGGGGGGGGGGGGTCCCTTGGCCCCCGCACGATTGCCCTGTCAAAACCACGTCAAAATGCCTTCGTCGAACGACTGTATGCATATAGGTAGGATTGGGTAAAACATAACATGCAAAAAAGATTAACCTATACTCAAAGCCTAGCTTAAAGAGAAGCAGCATACAAAAGAGGCCCCTGCAGCACCCTAGAGGATCCCTCGCTATTCTATTTTAACCCTTATGTCTACTACCGAGAGGATAGTTTAGGAGTAGGTGGTAAGTTGTTTTGTTAAACAGACGAATCTCGCTCAGAACCATCACAATCATCAACCAATACATTATTAAATTATTATATGTATCATGTATTGGTCCACAGTTGCACATAGACCTCAATAACGAGCGCCATAGCGCCCTGTCTTTAGCTTGCCTCATCCAGCATCTGCCTGCAGTCTTTCGCAGGTCGTCACTCCACCTGGCTTGAGGACGTCCTACACTACGTTTACCGAATCGCGGTCTCCACTCAATAACACGTTTACCTCAGCGGTTGTCGGTTCTTCGCGAGATATGGCCAGCCCACTGCTACTTCAGCTTGCTAATTATTTGAGCTATGTCGATAACTTTGGTTCTCTGTCGGATGTTTTCGTTATATTCTATTCTTCACACTAATCACACTAATATTAAAGATGCGAAAGATGCATGAGTGTGTTTGTTACTTCTTCACGTCAAAACTACTGAAAGGATCGGGTTGAAATTTTGTATAGATATGTGTCTCGACCTGGAATATCATACAGACTAACGTTATGGATTTTTTCTTTCCCAAGTGAGCTGATTTCTGGGATAAAACAAGTCGTCTAAAACAAGTCGTATAAAACAATTCGACTAAAACACAATCCGTTTCAACAACAAAAAAATGTTGTGACAACATCTGGCTCTGGGTGCAATTATACATATACACACCCTTTCAGTCACAGTGTCGCCCCCCTCCCCGCTTCGCGGGGGTGGGACGCCTACAGGTCGGTTCAACTTAAGGTCGAATTGCTTTAGTCCAATCGTTTTTAGTCTAACTGTTTTACTCGAATTTTCCCTACACGCCATCCATACATGTCATCTAAACATACAAACTTTCGCATTTATAATATTATAGTCATTACTGTGAAGTGTGATGTGAAGTTTCTCGATCAGCTCTCTTTCTATTTTAACCCTCCGATGCTATAAGCATTATGGTGACCCCACGATGTGGTCTCGCCTTTGTGAAAACTAGTCGCTGTTCTTAACGAAGCATAGATTAGTTCGAAGCTTCGTTGGAAAGAGGAATGTGGTCAGGAATGCTCTGGAATTTAGCCTGTTATCCCTTACGTCACACCAACTGGACGATCTCTGTGGCATGGCCTTGCAGCGAAGGTCTGTCTGCCACGCAGGAGATTACGGATTCGATACCCGCCTTGGGGCAAATGTTTCTACGATCTGTAGATATTTATTTCGGGTGTTCTGGGTATTTTATAATAAAAGCTATATATCTAATATATAAAATTCTCGTGTCACAGTTTTCGTTGCCATACTCCTCCGAAACGGGTTGACCGATTCTCATGAAATTTTGTGAGCATATTGAGTAGGTCTGAGAATCGGCCAACATCTATTTTTCATACCCCTAAGTGATAATTTTAAATTTCCACGCGGGCGTAGCCGCGGGGCGCAGCTAGTCTATGTAATATAGTTCAGTTATCTAGTACCCATAACACAAGCTATGAAAATTGTGTGCAATAAAGAATTAAATATTTAAATACGTACGCACTGCAAGGAGCGAAATTTATAGAAGGAAACGAAAACTTTTATAGTTTTCGTAAGCTAAATACTCGTACTCTGGTATATTTTCCATAATCTGCAATACTATAGACACCCTGTTCTAGTTCTACTAGTGGGGTAGTGTGCCCGTGGCCGAGAGAAACAAGAGTAGGTAGGTACCTACCTACTCATAATGGTCCATTATTATAAAAGAGCTCTTGTCGGTGCAATGATCCTATTTTTAGGGAACCGAATAATATTTCCATGAGTGTACAACAAGTTTTCATAAATATATTGACACGGTACTGTCATTATGTTTATTTCTTTGAATTTATCTCGTAGAGATTCTCTGGGACCCATATTATAGATTGCACGAATAGCCCTCTTCTGCAGTACAAATACGGTGTTAATATCTGCAGCGTTCCCCCACAGCAGTATACCATAAGACATAATACTATGAAAGTAGCTGACATAAACATGTCTAGATGTATCCACGTCTGTAAGATGAAGGTTTTTTTTACTGCACACGCTACATTCTTCTTGATCTGATTCATAAAGTTAATTCTTGGTCGTCCACTTCCTCGTCTTCCTTCTACTTTTCCTTCTATGATGTTTCTTGTGCTGTCGTGTCGCTTATTTGATAACAATTCCAACGATATAAGTTTTACATAGTAGCTCCCTACAAAACTTTAGAGATATCGTCATTTTAGTCATTTAGCGATACCCAGAATTGCCTCCACAGATGTGCGAATTCATGCAAAAGGCCGCAGCAGTATAAGAGATAAGATGACAAATCTTTCTTTCTAAAAATCAAAGCCAAAAGTCCAATTGGATAGAAAACCTAGCGGGTTGGTTGTAAAACTAGACCTAGCTCTCAGCACTCAGGGGATCCCCGTGGTGAAAAAAATGGTTGTCTGTAAAGTCGGTTTACTGACGATAGTTGAACGTGACAACGTCTTAAAAAAATACTGATGGAATGGTAGCATTTGATACTCGATCAAAACATGTAAATGTACTATAGTATAGCAGCTGTCCACGCAGACGCATCGCTCACTCAAGTAGGAGAGAGACGGATGACGAGCGCTCTCGCTTGCACTTCAAGCCTTACATGGAACGCCTCAGAGCGAGGTAACGCCGCATGACGTCATGCTTTTTCGTGCGTGCAGCCGGCTCTATCGAATTATAAGACGTTGTCACGTCAAAAAATTACAATAGAAAAAAAATCATGAAAGTGCACGGTTTTGCACGTGATTTGGTTGAGATCTCAGGAACCTTGCAGTAGACTGCAGGAGCGGGACACGGTATACTTTTTTGGAACGGCGTAAGCGGAAAAATTAAGTTTTTGCTTATTTACAAGAAAACCACACAACTTAAGAATAAAGTGTATTAAATAACCAAAGAATTAGTATTACGCCGTTCCAAAAACTTATACCGTGTCCCGCTCCTATGAACGCGAAATCCGATGCCTTTTCACAAAATAGCGCGCATTGCGCCCTCTTAAACGTTTCCGAGAGAAGCCGCGGGCAGAAACTAGGACCTTAAATACGACCCACACATGGCCCTTTGACAGCTTCACAATACAGGGTGATTTATTGCCTTTAAAAGGGGCGGGGTAATTGGAAAACTTTGTTTGAGAAATCGAGTATCATGATGTTGCTTGAAATATCTTAACTAAGTACCTTTTAACAATTTCTATGGCATGTTAGCCTTAAAAGCATCGGGTCTGCCGGAGACAGAGACTGACTTTGAAGATTTTTGTATGGAGGGTGGGGTGGCCCTGACAATTGATTTTTTTTAAATAGCCGCTCTAAAGAGAGTTATATTTGGATACAAAACACTGAAACAAATAAAAAACTGGTTGTCTGTAAAGTCGGTTTACTGACGATAGTTGAACGTGACAACGCAGTCGCATCGCTCACTCAAGTAGGAGAGAGACGGATGTCGAGCGCTCTCGCTTGCACTTCAAGCCTTACATGGAACGCCTCAGAGCGAGGTAACGCCGCATGCGAGGTAACGCCGCATGACGTCATGTTTTTTCGTGCGTGCAGCCGGCTCTATCGAATTATAAGACGTTGTCACGTCAAAAATGTGCCACAAAATAATGCTCTAAACTAAAGCGTCAGGTTTTTGAGATATTCACAGATGAAAATAACTATATTTTTCTCTTCATCGACCGATGTTAAGGCCAAAATCTTCAAACCCTTACGGGTTCACAGGAAAAATGGCGCAGAGTCCGCCTTACAAAGGAAGAACTCTCAACTCGACAAACAAAAGCGCTTCAAACAGTGATAAATTATATTTGTCGTTGCTATGCAATGGTAGACTGTAGATGAATCCCTCTAAGGTACCGTGTAGATACGTTGATTAAACTCAAAACATACGAGTTAGATTCCAATGATAGACTCTACCTATATTTGTTCGTAGAAGTGGGTCTGTTTTGCTCTCGGCTATAATTAACCAAAGTACAAAGTTTGCCATATAGTTAGGTAAAGGTACTTTTCAGATCTTTGTTACGTGTGTAATAAAATATTCTTTCTTATTCACTTACACTTTACGAAGAAATAAACCCTAAAATAACACAAATATGTTTCGTAAACATCCTCCGAAATTCGGCACTCGCGGATTCAAAGCACTAGGCTACCATATTAAGAAGGAGGCGTTTTATTGCGTATCAAATGTGATGGATCACTTCTACGTGCTTATGTTAGCCTGGTACTTGCTTCTCAAGGAGTGTGTTACTCGAGCTCTTGTCACTGTGCTAAGTGGCTATTTCGCCCAGTTTCCGGTAAAAGGAAGAGGCAAGATGTGTACCTACCTACCTACCTAAAATAACCAACGGAATCTAGAACTTTCTATCTAGAATTACAAATAGTGATAGTTACGTATTTGACGCTATGTGATGTTTTCATGGTTCCTCCACATATTGGCTGAGTCATCGCCATGAACTGACGAAGGATGCAAATCACCGAGTTGGTGATTAGCGTTGGGTCGTCTCTAGTTGCGATTTTTGGACAGATTTTCATCGAAAACTGTCGAAAATCGAGATTTGAAGCGATGACTGTAAAGTCATCGTCATCGCTCATTAATTCAAATCTAAATCTGATGATAACGTTTGAGTATTCCGGGGTTAACAGCCTGTTCACAAATCAAGGCTCACTATTAATTCTGCTAATTTAGGACGGACGCGTTTTCAGAGCTACGAGTAGCAGCGTAACTCGGGGCGATATGTGTCAAACACAGCAAATAGGATCGTTTTGCTACGAATATCGAGCAAGATTCTTGGGTTTGACATAATTTTCCACTGCTCTGCTAGGCAGCTTAGCCGTCCAGTTGAAAACCAGGTCACGGTAAGTTATCATTCCCCTTTTAATAAGTGTTTTTTTAAGCAACCTGGGTGAAAAAGACATCCATAATGCGTCCATCAAATATTTACTTAGGTAGACATTTTCAAAACACGAGGGAATCAGCAATATTTATTTAGCACTAGCTGCGCCCCGCGGCTTCGCCCCCGTGGAAATTTATGTTTCCAACTTTCTTAATTTTTTCTTTCATAAGAACCTTCTCCTGACAATAACAAACACAACAAAGAAAGAATTAGCGAAATCGGTCCAGCCGTTCACGCGTGATGCCGTGACAACGCGAAACGGGTTTCATTTTTATATATAAGAAGATTTCACAAAACAAACCAAAAAACGCGAAAGCAAATAAATCTTCGTTGTACGTGACGGGTCCCTCGTATATTTTCACTCAATTAAAGAAAAAAAGGACATTCGAGGCTCACGTAGGAATTTACATACCGTTCTTTTAATTTGGAATTATGGACCTCTTTTGGCATAGTAGGGTAAGCGGGCTTTTCTATATCAGTTTGAGTCTTTTAAATAAATGAATAATGCTGGACAATTCACACAGCATTATCTAGCCCCAAGGTAAGCAGAGCTTGTGTTATGGGTACTAGATAATTGATATTCATAATAATATACGAGTACATAGATAGATATTTTTTATTATACATAGAAAACGACCAGAACACCCTAAACAAATATCTGCAGATAGTACAAATATTGGTCCCGAGGCGGGAATCGAACCCGCAACCTCCTGCGTCGCAGGCGGACCTTCGCCCACCGCGCCACAGAGGTCGTCACTCTGCTCTGGCTGAAAAGATTGAAGTGAAGAGAATTTATAACAGCAACAGATAATTTTTATTGATTGCTTATTGGGTATATGTATTTAGTTATAAATATTTATATTTCATAATGTCCTATGGAAAGTCTAAAGGTATACCTGAAAAGGTTTTCTAAGGATTGACCCCCAAATAGTCTTAATTTGATTTTCAAAATTTGAGCGAGACGAAGTTGAATTTAAAAAATTCAACTTCGTCTCGCTCAAACGTAAATTCTTCACTTTCGATCACAAATTTTGTAACTTGCATTACTGTTAGAAAGCTGATCGATCATTTTATGCAAGAAAGTAGGATTCATAGGGGTCATTACAAAAAAAAACTGTTTTAACCGTTCCGCTCGAAAATTCTCGAAACGTAAAAATATCATAGCTCGCAAAATACGAAAAATTATTATTATCCTATTCTATTCAATAAAAATTGGGGAACCTAAATGGGGTATTTATCAGGTACCCTCGGGACTGTGACATATATTTTTTTGACGTCACTGATTGGTTCACCTGTTTTTTCTGAACACACCACCGCACCTTCACACTCGTATAAATACTTACTTTCACACTCGTGTCTTACTTTAGTACACCAATTATATAGGTAAGAACTAGATGCCTAGTACATCCATGAGCGAGATACCTAGATTCCTAACGAGCCATACACGCGTGTTCGGCGACCGAACGATCAATTGATTATGCATGAGCGAATTTCATAGAGATGTGATCACTTGGCCAAGAAACTTGACATAGGCATATAAGGCCATTTAATGTAGATTGTGCACCGAGGGCTTAAAGCAGTGTCGTACGTCACGGGTGTCATTGAATCCCAAACGCATCTCAGGATTCTAGAAACACTCACGAGCGAAGCGAGGGGTAACTGAAATCCTGAGTGCGAGAGGATTTGAGAGTGTTTGGTGCGACATTTCAGTGCATGAGTATTGTAGGCAGCCAACGGTTTTTTGTCAACTTGACAGCGACGGCCCTCCGACTACACCAATGACGAAACAAGTTGTCCAGTGGACTTCTATTCTAGAGTCTAGTCCAAACAAAAGTCCAACGGCTAAAGCTTTGACTTGAAGTAATCTATACCATAATTTAGTCTGATTGAAAAGCAATATTCAAAATCAAGACTACGTGTCCCCTCCCTAGCTACAGCTTAATCGTTCAGTAAAGTTATTAGGCGATGGAATGGATGTTAGGGAATATCGACATTTATGTCCTTTTCTGTGATTTATAGCCTTATCCTGATTATCTATGATTGGTAGATTCAGATTTACGATCAACCAATCATCATCATCATCGTCTTCACCGACTGCATGCAGCTGATCGAATTAGATGCATTTGTGAGGGTATCTCTCAGAATATTGCCGTTCACTGGCTCCATTTTAATCACACTAATATTATAAATGCGAAAGTTTGGATGGATGGATGGATGTTTGTTACCTCTTCACGCCAAAACTACTAAACGGATAAGGCTGAAACTTTGCATACAGGCAAGTCTAACCCTGGAATCAAACATAGGCGACTTTTTATCCCATTAATCAGTTCTCATGGGATAGAAATAACCTCAAAACGTTTCCATAGAAACAACGCGTGCGAAGCCGCGGGCAGAAGCTAGTATAGAATAAAAAACAAAAGTTAATGAACCAATCTCCGAAAGACTGCAGGCAGATGCTGGATGCGGCAAGCTGAAGACGGGCGCTCTGGCGCTCATTAAGGAAGGCGTGGACTAATATAGGCTGATGATGAATGAACCAATGAGTGGCGATCATTTTAAAACTTATATCATTTTGCGGAAAGCAATATGACGAACTTACTATTATCAAAATTAATAAACAGAGGAATTTATCAAAAATATGTAGAATTCTGGCGAATTTACATAATAATATGTCATGCTTTTTTTCGTGACGAATTTACAGATTAGTTGACGCACTTGTCAGCGGATGTCGGTGGACAATCTACTGACTAGGCGTCCACTGATCGGCAATCCGAATGACGTCATTCGTACTTAACGATCTTGTATGTCAAACCATTGATGGAGCCTGTGCGGATTGTCCGATGCGGGCTGTGAACGCGCACCTAACGTTTCAACTGCTAACGTTTGAGCTGTAATGCCAATATGTAACTACAATTACCACACCGTGATCGCGGCCCTGAATTGACCTGGGTATAGACCGTCTCATTCTTGTGCCACTACCTAAGTTATCATCATTATTCATAGCATGAGTTCACCCTCTATTTAGATCGATTAGGTTAATTATATTTTCCTTTATTTTCTTTTCATATTGTAATTATTGTTTTTTTTTATTTCTTAATTGCACATTGAGCTCTGAACTGTCTGTTTTTTGTTATTGTTTATTTAATGGTGGAAACTTTGCTGGTTTAAGTGTTAGTTAAGTATATATATTTTTTAGTCTATAATAACTGTATGTTTCCCAAATAAATAAAAATAAATAAATAAATTTAAATTTTTTGTATACCTTCTTTGTCTTTGTTTGTCTTACGCGTGTGGCAGCTGCTGCCGCTGCGCCCTCTAGGTGTCGCATAAAACCAGCGCACAGTAGCGCCATCGTTACTGTGCATCATGCTGAGCGACGACCTTTTTTGATGTCACTGTTTTAACTTTTATTTATTTGTACCAACTTTCCATGTAATTTTTGTGACACAGAATAAATACTTTTTACTTACTTTTACTCTATTAGCAGCTGTGTGGTGCCGGCTTAGAATTTGCACCACCCACACTCTTCCCGTGGGTGTCGTAAGAGGCGATTTTATGCGAATATACACCGGGGGCGGGCAGCAGCGCCCCAGCAGAACAATTCTATCACCGAACTGCGATCCCTAGGTTAGGTCTGGTTTAATAAACGAATTGAATTGAATTGAATTGAATTGAATTGAATCCCTACCCGCGTGCCCAGTGTGGAGATTATGGGCATTACCCCCATGAGATAAGAGCCAATAAGGCGGTTAACAAGAGGAGCCTTGCGTCCAGCAGTGGACCAACATAGGCTGTTGAGGTGAGGTTAGGTGAGATAGCTAGGTATAGGGCCAGATAGGTAATGTTACTTCGTAAGTAATAGGGCTCTCTTGTGCGATTCCCGACGATCCTGCAATTCCCACCCAGATTCGCCCACTTAGTTATAATTTATTTAATTAAAATATCAGGTGGCCTTAAACATTTTTATGAATTAACGGGGCCGAAGCCAGCGGTAAGAGACTTTTACATTTATTTATTTAAAACTGGTTTCTGCCTACTTGACGTGTTGTTTCTATGGAAACGTTATAAGGTCATTTTTATCCTCTTTTTATCCAAGAAACAATTCCCATGGGGAACTGTTTTATGGGATAAAAAGAGGTGGTTTTGCGTGGAAAGGTAACACACATCCATCCATACATTCAAACATACAAAAAACTTCAAACCTTCAACTGTCATACGCATTTATAATAATAGTGTGATTGATTAAGCACCGCGTTGTTTCACTGCAGCGCGTTTTCCTCAGCATTGCCATATAAGGTTTTAGATTACCCAACATAATTACGAAATACTAGTTTCTGCCTGCGGCTTCGCACGCGTTGTTTCTGTGGCAACGTTTTCTATCCCATGGTAACTGATTTATGGAATAAAAAGTAATGTTTAATTCCAGGATAAGAATTACCTGTACGCAAAATTTCAGCCCTATACGTTCAGTACTTTTGGCATAAAGAGGGAACAAACATCCATTCATCTATCCATCCATACATCCAAACATCCAAACTTTCATATTTATAATATTTAACTGATCTGAAAATAGTATTTGCTTGAATACAACATAGCAATATCTCTGATATCTCCATCTGCACCTAAAACTAAAAGGCAAATATGAATTCCAGAGATTACAAGCTTCATATTTGTCTAAGTTTACTGAAGCGAGTTAGATAATACAGCTGGCTTAATGAGATTCCTCCTCCTTATTTACTAAAGGGTTGAACTATTTACTTAACTTATTTACCTAACACTCATAGAACGAACAACCTCAATGAGAACTCTGAAATACGTTACCAGGGACTCAGAAACCCTTCAATTCAATTTTCCGCTCCGGCACAAAGTGATTTCCCCTTGCGTAAACGGATATTGGACTAGCTCTTCCAATTTATGTTGCCCTGGTACGTTTGATGAATAATTTTGGTTAATGTTGGCTTAGAATTTATATTATGTAATAGGCAATTGATTGATCCTATTTCAATTTGGGATTCCGGCTAATTAAATCGATATTTGGTCTATTATTTAGTATAGTACCTACCTGTGTTTGTCACGCACGCCATTGTTTGATTTCCCTTCGTAACATCAATGGGTATTATAATAAGCCACACAGCAATAATTAGACCCACATGGTTGGAGCTTTTGTTTTGAGATTTGATCACAGGTCTTTGTTGGCAGACTCAATACCTATACTAAGAGCTGTGCTCAGGATTTGTTCTGAGTTAAGCAACGAAACGTTCTCTGTCGAATTTTGTTGAACTGAATTTAGAGGACAACTGTATTGGGATTGGAGCATTCGCTTCGCAGTTTCGATCGAAGCGACAAGCTCACGTAAGGTCTTAAACTTTTTTTTAGGGCATATCTTTCCTAGTTTAGATCAACGGCTTCTTCAATTTTCTGACATTTAATGAAAACTTATGAATTCTCGTTTTCGCTCACAATATACTAAACTATAGATACCTAGCCATAGCTATGACTTTTACCATAACACATATATTATAATACTATACTAGACCATAGTAATTTTCTGTTAGAATTATAATAATAACTAGTTTCTGCCCGCGGCTTCGCACGCGTTGTTTCTATGGAAATATTTAGGGGTGATTTCTATCCTATGGGAACGGATTTATGGGATAAAAAACCTATGTTTTATTCCAGGCCTAGAACTACCTTTATGCAAAATTTCAGTTCGATCCGTTCAGTAGTTTTAGCGTAAAGAGGTAACAAACATCCATCCAAACATACTAACATCCAAACTTTCGCATTTATAATATTAGTGTGATTCAAAACAATACATAACTCCCTATTTACATACTCCAAGCTCTGCTTAGCTTAGCTAATTATCATCTAGATGATGCTGTGTGAATTGTCCAGGATTTATTGTTTATTTATTTATCAATTTATTAACCAGCACAACGCACAGCATTTATTGTTTATTTACACCACGAAATAACATAAAATAAGTACATCTTATACATGAAATACAAAAGTACAATGGACAATAATATTACATAGTGTTGCAGTCATTCAAATATCTCATACCTAGTTATCTTCCGATCTAGCCTGAAATAGTTTTAAATTGTGTGCTCTAGGTTTTAACCCTAATCATAAAATATGGTTTCCAGTGCACCCGCCATTTTGAAAATACGATATATCAGTGAGGAATCCAATAAACTTGTCAACGGCAGATTGTTTACAACCCATGGGTTGCTGCTCTATTTTAAAATAGGATTTTTAGAAAAGCGATTTTATCTTTGAAAGCGTCGTTTGTTTGTTTTAACTATTCCACTATTCCACCGCAAAAGGATAATGAGCGGGAAATGAGAGATGAGTGGGCAGAGTTAATTTCAACGGTTTATGCTCGCTCAATCCTTTCCCTCTTCTCTCTCATCTTTTTGTTAATATGCAGGTCTCGACAGAGCCTACATATTTGCCTCTCTTGGAGTCGAGACCCTAAGTCCGCGGGGTACCGAGGCTCTTCGGGTTTATAAAAACTTATCTGAACGTCTGGTCGAAGCGACGCGTGACCCGAGAGCTGGTGAGTATCTGGCACAGCGCATCAGGATTGCCATACAGCGTGGCAATGCAGCCAGCGTCTTGGGGACGCTTCCGACTGGTGTTGATATGGATCAGTTGAACTACCTGTAGACTGTTTGCAACAGTCTGCAGTTAGCTCAATTGTTTCAATTGTAAATATTAGTATAATTTTCTTTATAAATAAAATCTTTCTGCTCGCGGAAAGGACTAACCTTTCGACTTGACTATTTGTTGGTAGAAATACAAGTATGCAATTTACTCTTGCGAGTTAAAATGGGTCCGCCCCGCTCACGGTGGAACCGCTCCGGTCGCGGTCGAAACTGGGCTTATGTCCACGAGAGCTAGTTTATTTCAATTATTATTAAATGTTATGTGCCTCTACCGAACGTGACTTGCCATTAGACTCCACTGAAAATCAGCGCTGAGTGGACACACTAGTGTCTATCCGACGACCCCTGTGGCGCAGCGGGCGAAGGTCTGCCTGCGACGCAGGAGGTTGCGGGTTTGATTCCCGCCTCGGGACAAATGTTTGTACGATCTGCTGACATTTGTCCAGGACGTTCTTGATGTTTTCTATGTATAATAAAAAATATCTATCTATTTAGTGTATTGTATTAAGTATATCAGTTATCTAGTACCCATAACACAAGCTCTGGTTACCTTGGGGCTAGATAATGCTGTGTGAATTGTCCTGCATTATTTATTTATTATCCAGCACAACGCTGAGTGGAGGCCGTATTTGTCTCTGACTTCGCTGCGCAACTGCGCACACAAGAGAGAATGTACGTAGACTTATTTAAAACCATAAGTTTTAGTTTTTTGTAGTAGTTTTTAAGGCGCTTTTTTTAATGCCCCTGTAAAAGTTTTATTTTGTATACTTTAAGCAGAGATGCGAAGTTGCTCTTTTTGGCCGCCATGGTGGGAAAAAAGAGCATCTTCGCATCTCTTCCTAAACTATACAAACTAAAACATTTGTAGAGGCTTTCAAAAAAAGTTTATGACAGGAATCACAAACTGGCCAAACGATTTTTTTAAATTCCTTCGTTTAACATAATTATTAAATAAAATAGGTGGTGGCGCTGATTTGGGTCGGGGTAGCGCCTTAAGGCAAGTCAAAATATTTTCTTTCTTTCAACGTCATGTGATAGGGGAGGAAAGTACCAACAGCCTGTGAGAAACGAAACAATTAAGATTACTTTTAGCTTGTGGTGCGAAAAATTTGGTGTGAAACAGCGCTACATCAAAATACTGTTTATGTAAGTATATGTAGGTAAGTATATACAGGGTGTCCCAGAAGTCGACGTCAAGCCGGGAGCGGGTGACAGGCCGAGTCGAAATAGTGATAAAAAAAAATTTAAAAAAATCTAAGTTTTTTTTTTTTAATTATAGGTATTTATTAAATTTCGGTAAAATCTACACCCTGTGTATAATGTTATGTATGTAGTATATTTTAAGCGTAGTATTATATTAAAAGTATTTATTTATAAAACCTTCAAGAGCACACAGAACCCCTAATACTATCCAATGATCCTATCCATCCACGGTTGTCTGGTAGAGATCGCTCTTGAGCGATAAGACCGCCACTTGTCACTTAGTTTTTAAGCTGTTTTGCTGTATTGTTTCTATCTATAAGTATGCAATAAAGAATTTTCTATCTATCTATCTATCTACTGGCTGTTTTCGGAGTGACACGAAAAATTAGTACCTACTACGTTTGACTTTGAGTTAATTTTGTTTTTTTGTTGAGCAGCGAGCAAAAGCTCTATTATCCACTCCTGGTACAAAATAACAATGCCCTTGGATGGAATACTGACACAAATGGTGAGTTATTTAAATCAATAACCAATTGGTTTAAACGTAGTTTACCTACCTATTTCTAGAACGGCAAAGAAAATTTTATAGTAGAGCGAGTTATATCTACTTATATGTGCCACAGAAAGGAATCACCGGTTTAGTACAAGCCGAAAGGGGGTGATTCTGTACCCCCAAGGGTACAACTTGAGAAGAACGATTTTTAGAAATTCGATTTTTGTGCAATAAATAAAGTTTTTTTTCTTTCTATAGGTATGTACATGTTATTTTACACACACTCTTGCATTATTTAACATTACATAATATTTAACTAATTTTTTATCTAGTTTTTTCAGCTTAACTAGTGTTTTGTTGTCATTAAATTATTGAAAAAAAAAAGGTTAATCCTTTGACATTTTAAACGATAATAATAGTGTAAGAATAACACGTAAAAGAACACGAATATGAAGAAAAAGTCTATTTTTTTGTTCCAAAAAAGGAAACAACGAAATCCAAAAAATCCTAGAACATACATTGACCCCCTTGATGTCCCGAAAGGGGGTGACCCCTTTCGGCTTTGTAGACCCTTTCCGTGGCATCCTGTATAAATACATTACGCTCTTCACAAGATCTTAGTTAGGCTTTTGACTCATGACATTATAAACTTATAATAATAGTGTAAGAATAACACGTAAAAGAACACGAATATGAAGAAAAAGTCTATTTTTTTGTTCCAAAAAAGGAAACAACGAAATCCAAAAAATCCTACAACAAACATTGACCCCCTTGATGTCCCGAAAGGGGGTGACCCCTTTCGGCTTTGCACACCCTTTCCGCGGCATCCTGTATAAATACACTACGCTCTTCACAAGATCTTAGTTAGGCTTTTGACTCATGACATAGTAAACCTAATGACGATAGGATAGGCCGATAAAAACTCAACAATGAAGAGTCTACATAGCACTTTCATATCCACCGTAAAACTTTACTATGGTCCCTAGACAATATTACGTGTTTTTAGTACAGGCGGTAGTGAATATTTAATGGAGCTACGATCGATAGTGTGAACGGGTCCTAACTTCACGGTAAAGGCGCTCTTATAAACCAAGAAAGGACTGCTTAGCCAAGATATTGTACTGTTTTCGTTTGAGTACTTGAGTGGCATCTTCTCATCCTACATTTTAGGCACACAAAGTAGTCCAGTTATTTGGTTTGAAAAATATATGTTACCGAAAGGTATACGGGAGTTTTTAAAATGGGTATATTTATAGATTACGATGTGGTCTTTACGAATTTCAACTTTGCCACTCGTATATTTGCCAATCGCACCGCCATATTGGAAAAATGGCGCCTGATAGCAGTTTTTTGACAATATATCCTTTACGATTCATTCAAAATTAAACTAGATAAAATTGACAAAAAATCCATTTAATTATTTTTTTCAATTAAAACTCCTAATCTTTGACGTGCTTTATAATTGACATTTTTGTTTGGTGACAACAGAAAAATATGTGTCCAATATCTTCCGACAATCTAACTGACGGATTAAATATAATAATATTTTTCTACCCAGGACACTACCCCATTTTAGTTGTTTGATTGATTGGCGCCCATCGTGGGGCAGTTTTTTGAGGGGTCATTTTGCCTAGTCGCTTGGGCTATATTAGTCTGTTAATTAGTATGTATTTGCATATATAAGTTAACAATAATGGTATATTTTACAATGGCAGAAGCCTTTACTCACAAAGAAAATTACACTAGTATTTACAATGGAAACAACTGAGCAACAATGGTATTAGATTATGGTATCACTATATTTAAGTCGTGCAACTGTTTAGTAGTAATTTAAATATATGGTAGTCACGAGTAGAAAATTAACATAATCGTAAAGTTGTACATTCAAAGTTCACTATCATATTATTAAAAATATATTTTTATCGAAAACATGTATAAAAACGTCAAACAATCTTTGTTGGAGAATATTACATTAAATAACATAAAATTCATGTCATGAATTAAAATGATGTGAATTTAAATTTCAAATAATCAATTAGACCCTAAAAACAGTTATCACAGAGTCAAATAAATAATTTACGATTAAATTCATTATTGGTCAGTTCTCTCAGTTCAGGTTATATTGTACTGATGTTGGTATATATGTACGAGAATGTGTGAGGTTTCTATCAATCTAAACATACTATCCGTTTTGCTCCTATTGTTTGCCAGATGTATTGTGTTTAGCTCAATAGTGAAACCTACACGTGTCTCGGAATAGTTATGAGGCTACTCGTTACTCGCGAGCGTCGTTTGTTTTACGATTAATCGCTATTTGAAATCAGAGACTATCAAATCTACATTTTTGTTTTATTTTATTTTATTTACTAATTAAAAAATATTACAGATAAAACGTGCAGGACGGCGGCTCTAATGTGTAATATCACCATGAACCGATTGACTTGGCTTATAGGTAGATCTTCCGTACCCTAATTTCGACGAAACAAAAGACAGCCGAAAATCGTCCAAATTTTGGACGATTTTCACAAAATTTGTGGTTGATTAGCAAGCGACCGAAAGAGGATCATCAACCGATTGGGCCTCACTAAGTTACCAGCACATTTCACAAGGCCAATCTGTACACCTATTACGAGTATAATCATAATCGTTTATTTTGCAGGATTGTAGGTGTACAGAAGGTCTTATGATTAAAGCTTACGTCCTATACATTCTGCCTCGTCAAGGCGTGCAAAATTATACATTATAACATAATAACTAGGTACTTACAATAATAGAAGATAAAAGAACGCCAAACAAAAAACAAAGTTCAAACACCACAACAAAACATACACTCACTTTAAAACGACGACAAAGGGAATTTTGACCCAAGGTTCGCGGCGATTTTGAAAAAAAAGCAATGTGGTAGTTGATGTAGGTAGTTTCATTTCCAGCCGTTTCACAGATATCATCATCATTAGCTTAAATTAGTCCACTGCTGGACATAGGCACCAAAGAGTCCTGTTGCTGCCGCATTCTGCCTGCAGTCTTTCGCAGGTCATTTTAATTACTCTGTGGTTAACTCAATAGATAGGTACTCATTGATATTTATTATGGTAAACCACAGCGTGACAATTTCCATATAAATACTTAAAATATATATACATTTATAACACTAAGGCCAAAAAGGATTACACCGATATTAAATAAACAAATGGAACTTAGTTAGAATGAGCATACGTAGAACACGTCGTGGCGTGTCGTCTGTTTCGAAAATGTTAAATTTAATAAAAGGCCCACGACGATATTGTAAAAGGCTAGCTTTTTTTTTTATGATGGACAATTCACACAGCATTATCTAGCCCCAAGGTAAGCAAAGCTTGTGTTATGGGTACTAGATAACTGATATACATAATAATATACGAGTACATAGATAGATATTTTTTATTATACATAGAAAACGACCAGAACACCCTGAACAAATATCTGCAGATCGTACAAATATTTGTCCCGAGGCGGGAATCGAACCCGCAACCTCCTGCGTCGCAGGCGGACCTTCGCCCACCGCGCCACAGAGGTCGTCATTAACTACTAATAGATAGGTAGGAACTACAAGTCTTGGAAACGTTATTGGAAACGGTGGTGGTAGCTAAAAATAAACAGCAAACTTTCTCTGAACTGTCACGTTCGATCGTTAGCTTCATAGTCCTTTTAGTTGTTTCTTTTGTTTCCAATAGCCAATTATAGAGCTCGATAGCTATTCTACCTCATGAACAATAACTTTATTATCTTTTCTAGGTGAGGCGCTTCCGTTAATTGTTTCCTATTAATAAAGTTATAAATTAAATCGAAGGCTATTTAATGTAAATATTCAGATTCAGATTATTTATTGATAACGCTTGTTACATGTCATAAACGTAGGTACAAATAATAAAAAAAATTGGTTGTCTGTAAAGTCGGTTTACTGACGATAGTTGAACGTGACAACGTCTTAAGAAAATACTGATGGAATGGTAGCATTTGATACTCGATCAAAACATGTAAATGTACTATAGTATAGCAGCTGTCCACGCAGACGCATCGCTCACTCAAGTAGGAGAGAGACGGATGTCGAGCGCTCTCGCTTGCACTTCAAGCCTTACATGGAACGCCTCAGAGCGAGGTAACGCCTCAGAGCGAGGTAACGCCTCAGAGCGAGGTAACGCCACATGAGTCATGTTTTTTCGTGCGTGCAGCCGGCTCTATCGAATTATAAGACGTTGTCACGTCAAAAATTAGTTTACAAGTCCAGCATAGTTAATCATATCAATGAAGTAAATTATAAAAATAAAAGATATTGGTCATCACATGACAAATAACAAATTCTACAATAGATTTATACAAAATTAAAAATTAAAATAATTTAATTTAAAATAAACAATATGTGTAAATGTTACACCGTAAAATCGTTTTCATTAAAGAATTCGTCTACTCTATAGAAAGCTTGCTCGATAAGCCAGTTCTTCAGCTTGTTTTTAACGGGTTGCGTTGATCGGGAAGCGGTAATAATTTTCGGAAGGCGGTTGTAAACGGCTGAAAGATTCTTCTATGTCGCTAGTGTCCTACACTTTTGACATAGTGGTCGTGGTCATAAGGATAGGTAGTAAGACCATGAGAATAATATGTACTATATTGTAGTTACGCCTCTAGTATAAGCCAGTCCGCAGTAAATTTTAGATCAAAGCAAAAAATTAACACTATCCAATCCAGCCCTGCGCAACTCATTTAATAGGTAAACATAAGAACACAATAAATATCCTAGTAATTTTTCGACTTCGACGGGACTTGCTACGACTGACTTTGACATTTTGTACTTGACCACAATGTTACCTCGGGTGATATGAAGGTGTCTTTAAAATCGGACCAGTAGCTCCAAAGATTATCATATTACTAATGAACCTAGATGTACATATTAAACACCTCTAATCAGTAATCATTTATTTCGTATGTTATAAGAATAACATGTCATATTCGTATCTATACAATATTACATTAAATTGTAGAAGTAATAATAAATTAAAAGGTCATAAAGAAATGATTTAAAATTATATCTTCTCTTCAGTAGGTACCTACATTATCATAGATTTTCCGCATTCTTAGTGAACCATGAGACATTTTATTCGCCAGCACAAAACCAAATTCCAACAATGAAGTCTAAAAATAGCGCACAAAAAGCCCCATCCACTTAAAAAACTCGGTTTCCACTCTAAACAACCTCTTTGTGCTGTTCCAAATACCCTATTGCATTTCAGTCACGAAAGAAAGGTGTTCACGTCGAGCTCTGGGCTGGATGGTGTTGTTCCGATCATAAAACAAACTGGTTATCCAAACCTCTGTAAATTAAAGGTTGTGGTTGGTTGTATTGAGATCGCTGTTAGCGATAAGGCCGCCGATTGTATATCACTATATCTAGTGTTTGTCATAGTTAGTATTAAGTTCCTTTTAATTGTTTTATTTACTGATGGTGCAATAAAGTTTTAGTTTTTTCTTTTGTAGTAAAGAAATAATCTATCTAAATTTATCATTTTCTATGTGTAGTGTCATCTATCTATACACTAGCCGAACTCGATGTAGAGTGTTTGTAAACGAACCGCCCATCAAGCTAAACCTCAAGCTTAACAGCCTGTATTGGTTGGTCCACTGCAGCTGGACCCAGATTTTAGAATTTTTGAATTTTTGTGACGTGTTCAAGAGTCCTGTAAGGTCTAAAGGAAATAAAGCACTTTGATATTTGATATTTGAAACAGACTGCCCCACGTGACGCCACGGACGACATTAGAATAATCTTGCCCCATGTTGGGCAGCAATTACTTTGTTAAGCTAGTATTTATACGTTGGCTACCAATCACAAAATTTGCCCCCTGGGTCGCTAAGCACAAAGTATCATGTTAGACGCCAATCATTTAAAAACTAGCCACATTTTGTTATTGTTTCGAGAAATATCTGGACTAACTATAATTTTACATACTAGAAATACCGAAATATTAACTCGCTGTGCCCACAACTAGGCTAAACAAAAATAATGTATCTTGTTCACAGCAATGTAAACGCTTCTACAGCAAAACTTCTAGTGAGTTGCATTTTTTTTTTATTTTTTTTTAAATAATGCTGGACAATTCACACAGCATTATCTAGCCCCAAGCTAAGCAGAGCTTGTGTTATGGGTACTAGATGACTGATATGCTTTATACAATACACTACATACTCGTAGATAGATATTTTTTATTATACACATAAAACATCCAGAACGCCCTGGACAAATGTCAGCAGATCGTACAAACATTAGTCCCGAGGCGGGAATCGAACCCGCAACCTCCTGCGTCGCAGGCAGACCTTCGCCCGCTGCGCCACAGAGGTCGTCCGAATTATCAGTACTTAAATTAATTCATACAAATTGTTAAAACTTTCCTGTGCAAAGAGGCTTGCTATAACATATCAGATTATTGAGGATAAACAAGCTTGAAACGCGTTTTTCTCCAACGGAAAATAACAACTAACAGGCTAAAGGTCGCTTCTTTACTTTTTTCTTTCATATTTATAAGCTGTCAGATTACGTGTCTATCAAATATGCATTTTCTCATTAGGTCAAAGAAAATAAACGCGTAGGTAGACGGAGTATGGTAAAGCCTCACGTTGGGCGCCAATCATTAAAAACTAGCCCCATTTCGGGCGCCAATCACAAAACTTGATCTTTGTTGTATACCAAACACACAACTTTGCCTCCGTTAGACGTCAATTATAAAACTTGCTCCTGTACGCCAATACAAAACTTTATCTGCCTGCTTGTGAATTCGAAAATGTACACGCGAGGGTGTCCGATCACACAACAAGGTCTGTTTATAAACAAGGGAAGTTTCAAAGTTATACAAAACAATGCAGCATCCACCCCTACCGAATAAACACCCGAATAGTTTTAATTGGATTTCTAACTAAATTAAAATTGGATCTTTCAACCGTATCTATATTAATTTACTTTATTAAGATCATTATTTACTACTAGCCAGCGACTCCACGCGTTTTTTCGTAGATACTAAAAATATTATTTAAACTTTGTATCTTGTATCTAAAATATCCGTTCAGCTCTTTAGCCGAGAAAATGACTTTACAGACAGACAGAGTTAGAAACTTTCACAAGTATAATATAAGTGCAAAAAGTTAATACCTAATAATGTTCGTGATTTAATAATGCTTCTCTATCTGTAAATTTATTTAAGTTTAATTAACATAACACACTTACAGTTATATTATAAGGCATCTTAAGCTCTGCGCTCATCAATTCAATACCGCTACAACACAATACAAAAACTTGCAATCAATATGCAAACTCGATACCTTTGGATACATTTTACAATGACAAAATGGTCCCATAAGGTTCAAACGAGTAGTCCGCGAGCTGTCTGTCATCACATGCCCTCAACATAAAATGCATCTAATTGGTACGAGATAAAGCCCTTTTTTGAATTCACCATTATGTGTTGTGCTGCAGCGGTGCTTTCCAGGTGCGTAACAAGATCTACACGTTCATGCAACAAAATCACTACAATCTTCTACCAAGTAGGTATAACCTACTAAAAAGATCCGTCCCGTCGCCAAGTAAAAGAGCATCATCATTCAATATGCATCATCATCATCATCAACCTATATTAGTCCACTGCTGGACATGCCTCCCCTAATGAGCGCCATAGCGCCCTGTCTTCAGCTTGCCACATCCAGCATCTGCCTGCAGTCTTTCGCAGATCGTCATCCCACCTGGTTGGAGGGCGTCCTATAATACTACGTTTGCCTAGTCGCGGTCTCCACTCAGGAACACGTTTACCCCAGCGGTTGTCGGTTCTTCGCGATATATGGCCGGCCTACTGCCACTTCAGCTTGCTAATTCTTTGGGCTATGTCGATAACTTTGGTTCTCTGTCGGATGTATTCGTTACGAATCCTATATACATACTGCATTCAGTTATCAAGCTACATAAATCTCTTTTATACCTACTTTTATCTTTTAGACCCTAAAATATCATTAAAAATAAAATAAAAAATAAAAGCGTAATTAATAAAAAACAGATTAAATCGACATTTGCCGCTCGTCAAAACGTAGCTAAGTCTGCACATATTTACAATAAATTAAATAAAATTCTAAACTTTTATTCAATGAACAAACTCGAATGTAAATCTAGTATAACTAAATATTTACTTGATCTTAACTATGATAAAACTGAATCCATTCTAGAAATAGATACTTACTTAAATAAAAAAAAATAAAAAACGTGTCTTACATAAGTAAGCTAAATAATTATATAAGTATATTCAGTAAAATTTATTAAGTTACAAAATTTAACTTACCATCCTTACAGTACTTGCACACAACACACTCACAACATCCTGAACTTACTATAGAATAAGGATAACAGAAACCTACCCTCAACAAATTTCAAAAAAAAAAAATGTATTCATGATTCTATTTACACTATTTCTGAGAAATGTTCTTGAAATAACAATATTGTAACTCATAGTGTATGATAAAGAAGAGCGTTACCTCCTAATGCAGGTATTTTTATACTCAAAAGTCTCGATCACTGAACAATGTATAAAGTAATTTAAGATAACGTTATTAAACATTTTGTATTTTGTGTTTGTATTTTGTAGTTACAATCCTTAACTGAACAGTTAAACAAAAAGCTTGATACGTTCGTTTCGTTCATGCAATAAAATCACAACAATCTTCTACTAACATTGTAACCTGTTTAACTTTGCGCCAGAAACCTTCCGCTGTAGTGTTTCAAGCAACGGAATAGCCCATCGCATTTCAGTCTAGATAACGGAAATGGCTGCTTTTCACGACCGTTACATCATGAAACGTGCATTCACTGGGTTCATGGTTGGAAATTCGTTCCGATTAAAGTTACAATAAAAATATTGTTGCCAAGAAATCACATCTACTACATATTTATTAAAAGTATACCTGACACATAAAACTTTACATGCCTATTAGAGAGATACAAGAACAAAATTAAAAATTGTAAAAACCCCCCGACAGATTTTCATGAAACATGGCTAAGAACGCTCGGGATAAAATTATCTATGACACAAAAAACGAAACGAAAATCGGTTTATCCATTTGGGAGCAATGATACCACACACAGATACACAGACAGACACGTTAAACTTATAACACGCCTCTGTTTTTGCGTCGGGAATAAAAAATAAAATGGAGTTTGACAAGTCATGATTGCCGCATTCCTTGAGGCCGAGTTCCACAAAATGATTTGCCATGACAATGGTATCGTTTCAGAATTACATATTTTGGCATTTACCAAAATTCAATTTCAATGAATGAAACTACAACGGGGATACCATTGACATAGTAACGCGATTGGCTAGCAGAATTCGGCCCCTGGTATTAAGAATATCGCACAACGCCCAGTAAAGCCGTGGCACTGTGGCAAACCAACGAAGGGATGTCAAGAGTAAAAGAAAAATATTTTCGTTGTTTACTATTTAAAGTACACTTAAAAAAAAATTTAATAGTAGGAATATGTGCTATATTCCTAAAATTTTGAAATTGTTTCGGGTCCAGCCGACTCAGAATCGAGATGCGTGGAAAGACAGACATACGCAATCCTTTGCAAAGCAATAGGATACACATTATGGTTGACAGTAAGTATGACTATACGAAACTAAGTTTATGAAAAAAAGACAGAACCAGATAGACTCAGGTTTGAGAGGTTAGGTTATCGAATGATTTTTGACGTGACAACGTCTTATAATTCGATAGAGCCGGCTGCACGCACGAAAAAACATGACTCATGCGGCGTTACCTCGCTCTGAGGCGTTCCATGTAAGGCTTGAAGTGCAAGCGAGAGCGCGGAACGAGCGACAAAGAAGTACAATCGGCCTTTGCGTTCGGCAGCGTTCGACATCCGTCTCTCTCCTACTTGAGTGAACGATGCGTCTGCGTGGACAGCTGCTATACATAGTACATTTACATGTTTTGATCGAGTATTTAAGACGTTGTCACGTTCAACTATCGTCAGTAAACCGAATTTACAGACAACCAATTTTTTTTTATTCCATGGGTCTCTCAAAACTGAGTCTATCTGGTTCTGTAATTTTTTTTCCTAAACTTATAGTTTCGGAGTCAATCACTAAAACTGATATCTGTCTACGGGTAACGGGCGGCGACCGAGCGAGTGACGTCACACGCACCCGCGGCGGTCACTCAGTCAACTTCGCTAGTAATTTAGTAATTTAGTCATAACTTCGTACGTCCAATTTGGATAATAAAAACTTGAGAGGTGTCAAGGGACACCCGGATGGAACGAAGTTCATAAGAGAGAGAGAGAGAGACAGACAGAGAAACATGTGCACGCCCGCCGCACGGCTTACAATAGCTTACTATAGCAAATAGTGTCGTTACAACTTTTCGTATGAATTTTTTCCGTCTAGCCCCATTTCACAACGCGCGATAAGGAACTTCGTTCCAATAAAAAGATTTATCATTCTTATGTCATACAAGAATAACGTGGATACTAGTTCTATTGAAATTGCTATTACTTTACTGATCCTCATTCTACCACCGAACTGCGATCCCCAACCCGCGTGCCCAGAGTGGGCATTACCCCCTATGGGATAAAAACCAATAAGGCGCTTATCAGGGGGAGGCCTGCGTCCAGCAGTGGACCAATATAGGCTATTGAGGTGAGGTGAGGTACTTAGTGGTACGAACAATAACACCGTGTATCCAATACATGGGGCACTGTTTCGCAGTGGCGATAAAATGGAAATGTAGTGATACACCCCACCTGCTTTATGGAGATCCTAATACGACTTCCAAATGCTTGTACCTTGCATTTATTAAGTTATCGCTTTCTGAGAGTTGGTCCTGCGCCTGACCTCTCCCTGGTCGAGTCGTTCTGTCGTCTCATCGGATTATTAATAGAAAAACGAATACGAAAAGAGAGTGCATCTGTGTTTGCGCACACTTGCGCACTATATACGTCTCGCGCACTTGCCTTTTGAGACTGGCCGCCTGGGCCGAAATTCGACTAGAACAGTAAATGTTGTCGCTGAGCTGATTTGAGCATTTCAAACGATATGGAATAGAATTGAACAGAAGATTTTTATTTTTGTGACATAAATAACATGACATTACTCATAACTAATTATAAACTTAATGTAACACAAAAAGCTCAGCTTATGCTGCCATGGCGCAAGGGCCATAGCAGCACTGGTTTTCATCAGTGCCAGGGTGTTTGTTCAATAAAAGAGTTTGAACACTATTATTAAAGTATATTGATGAATGTACATGCTGGTTTTGGTTTACAAATTAAAGACGCTCTTATAAATAACGCGAGTCAAAGTACGCCATTTTCTTCTATTTGACCCGCGGAGTGGATCTCTGCGCGCGCGCACGTCTGCACGCCTCGAGGCTAGACTCACACTGGAGCCTTTGGCCTGACTTCAGATTCCATCGTTGATTGTGGCTCGTTCGTTTCACGAAGACAAAGGTTTGTTCGTCTCACGAAGACAAAGGTTTGTTCGTCTCACGAAGACAAAGGTTTGTTCGTCTCAAGAAGACAAAGGTTTGTTCGTCTCACGAACAGAGTATTGCAGCGCTACTCGCCACACAAATGTTACACACATAGGTTACACAATGGATATCTGTGGTAGCCTCAAATGAGTAAGGCTCGAAATGTTCAAAACTAAAACATCCACAAAATAGATTAAGTAAAAATATCATTAAATTTTCGAACCGAAAGAATAAATGTCAATGTGAATTACTATGGGAATAAAGTTTATTTATTTTTAACCATAGCTGTCCCACTGCTGAGCAAAGACCTTCCTTTTCTCCTTCCACTCCTCGCAATCGGTAATCCAAAGCTGCGACAGGCCACGGTGGAATATGCCTCGAGCTCACTCGGTGGTGGTCTTTGTCCACAAGTCGCTGGACATGCGGCAAACGTAATTAAATTTTAAAACCGTCACACACAGAAACCGTGGCCGGGCCGGAGGCGAAGGCATGCAGGTTGTATCATACGAATTTATATAAGGGACTACACATACGCCGCCCGGCGGTGTGTGTGTACCTAGTATCTCATATAAATTCAAGCATGGCAACCCGCACGCCTTCGCATCCGGCCCGGTCACGGTTTCTGTGTGTGGGGGCTTTAAGTCAAAGAAAATGTTTTCTAAAACTAATAGAATTTTGAATTACTTTCGTAGTGCCCAACAGTAATGGATGCGGACATTTTGCAGTTGTCTTCAGCCAACTTTGAGGTATATCATTACATTACAGAGAAACTTCTCGTGCTAGTGTTTCATTTAATAGCTCAAATGAAAGATTAGGATAAAATCTACATTTTTTTGACAGGTGTCAAACTTTAAATGGCGTTATCTCGGAAACTTTTGTTCTTAAAACACTTGTTTCTAAAAGATAATGATATCGTTGAGATCCACTTTTGTAATGTTATAAAATTTCATGAAATTTACTGTCATTTTCGCCCTTTTTACCATATTTTATTTAAAGTATTTTTTATTTGGTGTAAATTCAGTTACATTGTTTTGAAAGGACTAAAATTTAAAATGTTACCCTGCCTTTCCTAGCGATTCAAATAACAAGACCATTCTTTTTATTTTAATAAATTTTTGTGCTGTCAAATAAGTTTTGTTTAGTTTTGGCGTCGCCTGAATTGACGCCATATCTATAACTTTCACGGTACCGGACTCTTTAAGAGACCGGTGTCTTCAGGACTACCTAACTGAACACACAATTTCTAAACACGTAGGTACACTACAGACAAACATCACGTCCAAGCAAAAAATTAAATTTATTTATGTTTGTATTTTTTTTGACGTCGTGAAAGAATTGAACGAAAGTCTTCGTTACAGGTCTGGCCAAAATAGTGTTTTTGTCAGTATGTCCGTACTCCTCTACAGGTCGTATTTTACAACCGATCGGTACGAAACTTTGTGTACAGATTCTATGATTTTATAGAATTTTATTGACGTCGGGATTTTTTGATTAAAGGCGTACTTCTTCCCCAATAAGGCAAAAAGGCGGATTTGGAATATCTCCGCTATAAGAGATCTGATTTTGATGATTGTATTTTTAATTGATAGGTAATAACTTTAAACTGTTCTTATAAAAATTTGGTAAAGATCGGATGAGGATTTTCTGCATGACGAGCAGAATAGCTCCGCAAAATGCAGTAATATGCAAGAGAGCATTTACAGTACAGCGCCACCTATTAGAACATCTTTGTAACACTTCGAGAGTTATATGAAATAGCGCGGCCGCATACACCGTCGTCGTCGGTTAAATAATAACAACAACTTTGCGCTGATGGATCAACGCCATCTATTGATACCTAGGTACAGAATTTCGAGCTTTGCTGAGGAACGTAACTTAGGTACTTTGTATGGACAATTGGTATAATGGTTGATGTGTTTGTGCAACATTTCGTTCAAAAATTCAATGCACACCACACTAGCGTAAACCAATATTAAGGTACCTACCTACTTATAAGGGTTTTTCTGATTTTTGGATATACCTACCTGGGTATCTACTTAGGTAGGTAAAGTGTAGATACACTACCACAGAAATCTGAACTTGTTATTAAGATTTCTGTGTACACTACCTACCTACCCATAGGATTTTTCTTACAACGCGTCAAAAAGTAAGAGGCACCGATAATTACATAGAAATTAGGTACTTACCTATAATACTTTTGACAAGATTAGCACCATTATAGGAAGGCTGGTGCCTACCTATGCTGGTGCATATTCTGATAAGTAAGCACTTTAGCTCCGTGATACATAAGATGCTTTCATACTGGAATGGCGATTTGCAAGGAGTCACCGCCGAAAAACATGGTTGAAAGGGTAACCATTTCGACTATTTTCAAAATATACCTACCGAACCTACCTACCAAAATATCCCGTTTTAAATTACTTTAGTGCATTAATAAATAAATTAATTGTTGAAAAAAGTTAGTGTTCGCGACGTCTACTGTTCGTAGAACTACTAGTAATAATCTCTGTAACGAAACGAAGCGGGGTTTCTATAACACAAGCATATTTATGCAGGAAAAGAACCCCAACCCATGTTTTTGTAACTTACCTATACGTCAGTACAGAAATATTCATGTCTCAATTTAAAAGGAAGCAAAAGTAAATACAGTAATAGACATCAAATGTACTTAGAATCAACTGCTCATGAACTCGGATACATCTCTAAAAAGCAGCCGGAAGTTATTAGCCCTAAACTTTTAACAAACTTCCATTGTTTATTCGACTCATAAATTGTGAACAATTATATTTAAATTATGTGAAACATCTTCTGCTAGATAAAACCATATATACTCTGTAAGTGAATTCCTAGACAATGACTATAAACAATTTGTAATTCCACAAAGACGAACCTTTTCCTGATCTCTACATGCTTGATTCAAACGAATTTATGTAATTTAATTTATACTTAATTTTATTTGACGAGAAACTGATAACACCTTACTTTATCAAATCAAATCAAATCAATTTAGCTTAATGAGTTAACCATTGTTATTGTGTATTTCTTTTTAAATAAATGTTTTCATTTCATTAAACACTTTTCTTTTTTCTTATTTTCTTTTTCAAATAAAGAGCCCTCTGTCGTAGTCATTTGCAGCATCGCTATCATATGAGGTTCAGGATACAAAAATCTTGAGCCTAGCATTAAAACAAATGAAGACTATTGTAGGCGTTGATGTAGAAGTAAAGTCATGATGCAACAACATTTTCCACGGTGAGTTGGCAACCTTGAGATCTGCCGCTGAAACATTTGCGCGCCGTCAAAGGGTAGCTACAAAAGAGATTTTCTGGGTCGCAGCCTCGATTCCACTCACAGCTGAGGGTTTCCAATTCACTTGGGTGACAATGATTTTAGACCAAACTAGGCAGTTTAAGTTGTTGGTATCTTTTTGATAAGCCTTTAATAACAAAGAAAATTTACAATGAAATGACAGAAACAAACAAATTAGAACTAGTATTAACAATTGAAACAATTGAGTTAGCTGCAGACTGTTGCAAATAATGTACAGGTAGCTCAACAGATCCATATCAATACCAGTCGGAAGCGTCCCCAAGACGCGGGCTGCATTGCCATATCTTTGCATTGCGGTATCTTTCTCAAGTTTAGTTGTTAATAATTGTTATTCATAGATTTGAAATCAAATGAAAATATTTAATAATGAAACTTTTTTAGGCGTGGAATTATTTAATTTCATAAAGCAAAGTAATTCATTAAACTCGTATTATAGACAGATTAAAACTAGAATTAACACTTGCCACAGTCACTTACCTTACATATTTTTACCATACAATATTTAATTGGAATACATATAAACTTTATTGACAAAGAAAATTACGATCATATATTTAACGAATTTAGGTTTCGACTTATTTTTTAATTTCGTCTAAAACATTCTCTAATATTCGTCAGAAACATGCGGATTTTTGTTGTAAAATTATTACTTAATTTTGGAGTAAACCCGTTGAAAAAAAATTGGTTGCCTGTAAAGTCGGTATACGGGCGAAAGTTTTACGTGACAACGACTTTGAGTTCCTTTCACTTTTTATGTCTGTCTCTCTCGCTCTTAGGCGGGCTAACCATGCCCGAGTGGAAGGGACGCGTGCCTCTCACTCGCTCTCATTGTGAGCGCATAACGTGAGCGGAGCGTAACGCAGTTTCTTGAAGTGTCACCCGGCAAACCAATTTATAAGACGTTGTCACGTCAAAATATATAAACCTTGTGTCGCATTTAGTGCGTGGAGTACGAATAGCTTGAACAATGAACTAATACCATAGATATACATAGACAAACGTATAAAATTTCAACATTTTAAATCACTAAAAGAATTATTTTTTCCACTTGTTTGGAGGAAGCTTGTATAGCAGTGGATGTATATGTGCTATGGATCTTGTCACATCCAGATTTCACCAACTCTCAAACGCTAATCGTAAACTAATTATCAGAAATAAAATAAAATCCCTCGTCAAGTCCCAAGTAAACAGACGACCGCTATAAATTGCCGTAGAGAAGAAACAAAAACAAACGCTAGAGGTTATTCTAATTTCCGGTTAGAAACGCTTTATATCCTCTTCGAATGGGAAATTGGCAAGAAATCAAAGCAATTGGATGATCAGTCTGGTTGAAGTAGAATTACGATATTTTAACTGCATTTCTAGATGCCAGTTTTATACTACTATTGAACTTAGAACTTACGACGTTTTGAAATGAAATTTCAGGCATCACAATAATATTATAAATGCGAAAGTTTGGATGGATGGATGGATGGATGTTAGTTACCTCTTCACGCCAAAACTACAGAACGGATCAGGCTGAAATTTTGCATACAGGTAAGTCTAACCCTGGAATCAAACATAGGCGATTTTTATCCCATAAATCAGTTCCCATGGGATAGAAATAACCTCAAAACGTTTCCATAGAAACAACGTGTGCGAAGCCGCGGGCAGAAGCTAGTTTTCTATATAGGGTTTTCAGATAGCATTATCTAGGCGCAAAGTATGTGACTCACATGGATTCGTGAGTGTTTCACTCATATAATTTCACTCATTAGTTTTCTTTTGTTTTTTATTCGTTAAGCCGCTGCCCCATCGCTGCGCATGGAGATGCTACGCATGTCTATCTTCTCTAGTTTCGCTTTGCAAGAAAAAGTATGTGACGAACACGCTACAAATTAATACGTCATTGACGTCATTGTTACACGCGTGGCTTGCTCGAATATGGCATCCACGCAGCTCAACGCTATCAACGCTATGCACGCGGTACATGCGTGCGTAGCTTCACTGTAGGAAGTAGGACGTCAAAACTGTGCGGCGCCACAGTTGGACATTAATTTACTTGTATAGTGTGTGCTGCAGTGGAAACGCATACCCACGCTGTCGAACATAGTATGAACCCACGCAACTAAAATGCGCCAGGTGGCCGTGCACAGCGTGCGCCGCGGTGGGGCAGCGGCTTGATCAATATGCAGCCAGATAGTATACGTGATACACTCACAAATTCAACGGAATAGACCACCAGAGAGCTGATACCTATACTACGTAAGTAAGTACCTTATTTTTTTCGTAAATTCACTTGAGACATCACCAAATATTACATGAAACCAATACTAACAGTTCATGCAAATATTTGTCCCGCTGCGGGAAGCGAATCCACAACCTTCTCGCAGGTAAAATGTAATTTCTTGAATAAATAGGTATCTACGTAACTTATCTCTGTCTACTCAGAAACTCGGAAAATCCCTTCCATTCATATTTGTATTTGCATACAATAATGAACGAATGCATATTGAAGTAAAGGCGGGTCCGGATTGCGGGAGGAACTGTTCTTTTCTATTTCATTTGGTTCCAAGCAAAATACCAATCTTTACCTACCGCTGTGGCGTATGACGGAACTAACAAACTAACATGTATAAGCATTCTACTAATATGTGAATTTATGTTTGTTATACAGTCTGTTATTATTTTATTATGCAATCTTTTTTAATACTTAAATTTTAATGATCTTTTTTATCAGGTCACTGAAAAGCACTATTTAGCAACCTTTAATTTTGAATTTGAGCTTCTGCTTTAATGCCGCTAAAAACAAGAAGATGGTTTAGATAGAATTCGGGAGTTAATTCTTCTGTTCCATCTTATAGCTGTGTTCGTAGTTCGATATTAAATTACCTACAGATCTACGAGGTATAGGTTTTTATATGTTTTTATATGCAGCCAGCGTCTTGGGGACGCTTCCGACTGGTGTTGATATGGATCAGTTGAGCTATCTGTAGACTGTTTGCAACAGTCGGCAGTTAGCTCTATTGTTTCAATTGTAAATACTAGTATAATTTTCTTTGTGAATAAATTTTCTGATTTCTTTATATGAAGTACTAGCTTCTGCCCGCGGCTTCGCACGCGTATTTTCGATAAGTAACCCGTTATCTAAGTTAGGCTTTGCTCTAAAAGTACGCCAAATTTCATCTTGATCTTGAACACTTATTAAATCATAAACTATTAAAATTTCACAAAAATTTTAGCAGTACTTGGATAAGTACATAAAAATAGTAACGTCATAATGAGCTCTTTGTATAGCGCGCATTTTTATAGTCAATTTTCAAATAAATTGTCTTAAATCCAGTTCAATTTCGCTTACAGTCGGGCCCATACCCGATAGCATGCACTGGGCGCCATGTGCCTTTATCAAATAGCATGGATTATTTATTACCATAATTCCGAGATTTGGAATCGGTAGGTGCCTACGTGAATATACATTCCCTGGTCGAACATTCGCTGCACATGTCTCTTGATGTATGGTTTCCAGGCCAGAAGGTAAAGTCTAAGTCGGAAAAACGTCAAAATATACCACGTTTTTATTGCGTTTATTTACCTTGCTTCTGCCCGCGGCTTCGCACGCATTGTTTCTATGGAAACGTTTTGAGGTTGTTTCTATCCCATGGGAACTGATTTATGGGATAAAAAGTCGCTTATGTTTGATTCCAGGGTTAGACTTACCTTATTGAAAAGTTTCCGCCTGATCCGTTTAGTAGTTTTGGCGTGAAGAGGTAACAAACATCCATCCAAACTTTCGCATTTATAAATTAGTGTGATGTGATATGATTTTTCCACACGATTACCTATTTTATTAATTTTTTATTTTTATTTTATACAGTTAAGTTTAGCCTATAGCAAATACAAAACTGAAACTTACAAGGTTGAAAAAACTTTTAATAACTTGAAAATAGATGCTTAGCAACAAGTTTCAAGTTTTTTTAAGGTTTTAACAAACTATTACAGGCCAACACAGCATGCAAAAGATAACATCAAACTGACTAACTCACTAACTGTATGAACACTCTATTACACAGCAGTAGAGATCGTAGGGATAGAAAATCTTATAATACTAACACGTGAAACTAAGCAAGTGCTCAAAAACATAAATGAAAAACAACATTTAAATTTCATAAGTAACGATTATATTTTGATTAGAATTTACGATTTGTAATCACAACCAAGGCAGAATATTTTTTGTGATTAACTCTTAAACCCATACAATTTATTTTTCAATGCACGTGAATTGTAAATATTGCGTTGCTAGTTAGTAACAAATCCCCTAAATTTGTGATAAATAGCAGGGCTAGTTAGCAACTAATCCCCTAAAAGTACCAGGGGCGCATAATCCCACAAGATATATCCGGGCATTACGCCTTCATGAGGGATACGCCACACGCGTGAATAGGGTATTTAGGGCGATTCATGGGCCTGCTGAGTAACATAAAAAATAGGTAAGTAAGTAATTAAGTAAGTATGTACCTATTTCTTAACCGACTTCAAAAAAGGAGGAGATTCTCAATTCCTCTGTATGTTCTTAGGACACAATTTCTTAAAAATGGAATTTACGCTATCCTTTTGCAGGAAAATGTCATAGAAAATTGCGGTCTGATTTTGTAATTTGAAATACCTAGTTGTATCGAAATGTACATGAAGGCATAGAGTAAGACATCTGGCATGATTTTTCTTTTCACTTTCTAATTTGGAATAGAAAAGCAAAGGAGAGTCAATAAATGAATTTAAATACATGTTTCTTAGCAGTACCTACAGGAAGCTGAAAGTTATTCCATTCTAAATCCTGATTTGAAGTGAATTCATTCAAGCAAAATATTTATCATCCAAACATATTATATTAACAGTTAAACTTAGATTTTAATATTCATCATTTATAATGAAAGGAAACCCATTAAAACCTGAATTATTCATGAAGACAGCTCTGTAAGACTACACAACCAGAGGGAGGAAATCTGCATTCATTGTATGCATTCATTTTTAAATGTATTATAATAACAAAAGCAGAGGTTTAACTGCAAAACTTTGAAAACCGTTTCGTGAAAACTGAAAGAATTTATTGCTCTTCTCATTTCTTTAATTTTTAACCATAATAATATTATTTCGTTGTAAAACATACCTTTGATAAAGCGGCAATATCCTAAGCCTATAAGACATTCTGTCAAAATTTTAACTGTCTACCGGAATCATCATCAAATATCACATATCAGCCCACATCGGTCCACTGCTGGACATTGGCCACAACCACAAGATGACGACTTGAGTCCCCTCCATTTGACTCCCTGCGATGAATTGTTGCTTTTGTTCTTTAAAAATATTTAGTCTATTTCTCTAACTGCAGACATTTGTCCAGGGCGTTCTGAATGTTTCTATGTATAATAAAAATATATATCTATGTAGTGTATTGTATTAAGTATATCAGTTATCTAGTACCCATAACACAAGCTCTGCTTTTTGGGACGGATATTAATTTATTTATACAAAAAAATCTAGCAAGTAAAACAAATATTTTGTGTATAACAACATTACTTTAATAAATACAGTTAATTAAATCTAGTGAGTAATATTTTATTCGCAAATAATAGCATCAGGTACCTACCTACCCATCTATGGAAGAATTTTACTTATATCTATGTACCTACCTTATCTAATAAAACAAGTTAGATGTATACCTAGTACATACAATACAGGGTGAAACATCAAAACATGTTAAGGTGAAAGGGGGTGATTCCGAACCCGAAGGAGATATAATTTTTTGAATTACTACAAATAAATAAAAAAAACCGTTATCCTTTTTCTTCATTATTCTTTTACGCATAATATATTAATTATAATTATTGTTTTGAAATTTTAAAGGAATAACAAATTTTTATTTTAATAATTTCAAACAAACAAAAAACATTTGTAAAACATTGTATTACGTTAAATAATGCAAGAGTGCGTGTAAAACACGAAAATGAAGGACAAAAACATTTTTTAAATTTAAATAGTAAGAAGGTACCTACTTAATAAAATTCAAAAAGTAGTTATTCAGGGTCCAGAACGACCACATTAGTTATAACAGGACTAAAAATGATGGCATCATTTTATTTCGATTGTTTTGAAAGGGATGCCAACAGTTTTAATGATGTTCAATTAGTTAGTTTAGGCGACGTCTCAATTGACACCATAAATTATTTGAATAGATTACACTGTCATTATTAACCCCCGACGCAAAAAGAGAGGGGTGTTATAAGTTAAACGTGTCTGTCTGTGTATCTGTGTATCAGTCTGTGGTATCGTAGCTCCCAAACGGATGACCCCATTTCCGTTTAGTTTTTTTGTGTAATAGATAATTTTATCCCGAGTGTTGCCAACCATGTTTCATGAAAAAAATTCAGCTAATAAACGTCGTCGGCGGGTTTTTAAAATTTTAATTTTGTCTTGTTAGGATATTAACTCTGAACGGACTAAGATTGGAATTAGGTATGTATGAGACCACAAACTTTTGTCCAGCGCCACAACACACACGTCTTACCCCGCTGCCGCACAGCAAAAATCTTACCACAACCTTGCTACTAGTTGGTCAAATGTGGGGCGCGACAGGCGAAGGTCCGCTTGCGAAGCAGGAGGTTGTGGGTTCGGTTCCCGCCTCGGGACGATTGTTTGTGTGCAGAATTTTTTCTGGGTGTTCTGGATGTTTTCTATGCAGGTATAATAAAAAATATCGATCTATATAGTGTATTGTACGTACATATAACACAAGCTCTGCTTAGCTTGGGGCTACATAATACTGTGTGAATTATCCAGAATTATTTATATATTATTATTTGATTTATGGTTGACGCTTGCTTCACGCAAGCTCAAAGCTTGCTTGAAGCAAGTTGTACGATCTTCTTAAAATCATTTATTTGGTGCATTATGGTTTTGCCGAACACGGCATGTCACTCCTGTTATTAAATATATCAATATTGTTGATTGATGAGTGATTAAATAAAGAGCGTACAACTTGCTTCAACTACAACTACTTATTCCAACAAAAAACACATTATTTTACAATACGAAAGGCAGATACTGGATGCGGCAATATTATGATAACGGCGCTATGGCGCTCATCATTACTCCTATGTCTAATTGACTACTTTATTCTGATGACGATGATGATATCATACGACTTTTTGCCGAACTTGCGTGGACAGCTGCTAGCTGTCTATGAGGCGGCAGTGTGTGGATGCTGCGCGAGAGCTTTGCTGGCGTGGTGCAGCCTGTGTATGCAACCACCTTTAAGTTTCACAGTAAGTCTTGAGTAGCTCTATCTCGGTTATTGGGTGGTTGCTCGACCGGCCAGCGACCCTGGCTTTTTCAGTTTGAGTCACCGTCACCCCCCGGGCGGATTGTATCAAGCGAACAAAATAATCACTCCACAACTCTCGATTGGTCTTCTGAATAAAAAACCATACACATAGCGACATATTCTGCAGAGCAAATATAGTACACTGGAAATATGATACAATATCTGGCATGAACAATAATCCACGGATTAATTCATAGTACGTCGTTACAACTGCGGTGAAAAGCACAGGCATACCACACATAACAAATGTCAGTGTTGCCACTCGAAGTTTCAGACACAATTGAGGTCCAAACGGCGGCGTGCGCGGGCGCATTGCGTGTAAACTAATCAACACTCTCACGTACAAACAAAAACTTAAAAGTAACAATGTTACACTAAAGGCAAATGTAGAATAAGTCTTAACATGTATGTCCCATTCCATCTGATCACTTAGTATATGAAGAATCAACAAACACAACGGCACACCCCAAGCCAGAAAGTTAAATTTCATCATTTTCCTTGTTATTATCGTATTGAACACTGTAACTAAATCCATGTAGATTATAATAGACATTATGAATATCCAACACTTGTAGACCGAGCTTATATACAGCTGAACATATATTAACAACGTACTTTCAATCTCATTGTCTCGAAGAATATAAATCGTTTCCCATGTTGCAAAGCAGAGAAATACGCTCACTTTTACATGGTTTCTGAAACGTCGCCATTTTGGTATAAAAATCCATGTTAGAATGCCTACTGCAAGTGTAATTAAACATAGCACTGTTGCAACAACATGTGTATTATACACTTTATTAACTGAATCATATTGCATATTCACAGATTTAAATCAATCTCACACTTTAAAGGCTTGGCCAAACCAACGCGTTCAATTCGCGTCCGCGGTGGCGTGCGCGGTGGCGATACTGCGCGTGCAAAAGTTGTATACACCGTCGCGTCCGCGGTGGCGTGCACGGTGGCGACTTTCCGAGCAGGTGTAGTATAAAATAGCTGCGTGCAGCGTCCTAACGTAACAAGCCCGATCTGATCGCCACCGCCGCGTGCAGACGCTGCACCGGACGCCGCGATCAATCAGAGGACGCATCGATGTGAACACGTCGCTACAAGTTCGTACACAACAACTGACCGCCACCGCGCACGCCACCGCGGACGCGAGCTGAACGCGTTGGTTTGGTCAAGCCTTAATAGGTATTTACATTATTTTAACTGTAACTGTTGATGCCGCAGAGTTTCATCTGCGTCTGTTATCACCGGTACGTAAATGTAAAACTACATTATATTCGAAAATAAAACAAATTGCTTATAGAGAACACATTCGTTATCTTACTTCCGACTAATAACAATTTATTTACATAAAAAACTCTGCTTATATTGTCTGTTAGTATTATTGTAAGTTAAAAAAAAAGCTTGGGACGGGTTTTGCTCCAACTCGAAAAATAACAACTAACAGGCTAAAGGTTTCTTCGTCGCTTCTTTACTTTAGTCTACATACCGAAGCGACAGAAATCAAAAAATATCACTTTATTTCCGTGTCAGTGTTTAGTTTTTTATTTTGACCTTTTCTAAGTGTACATTTATTGTATTTATGGAAATAAAGAGTTTTTGATTTTGATTTTGTTAACAAAGAACATTACAGTCAAATAATAAAAATAAATAAGAACTAGTATTTGCAATTGAAACAATTGAAAGACTGCGTGAGCCCTCGCACACTTTTCTGTTTGATTTCTTAGAAACAATTGAGCTAACTGCAGACTATTGCAAATAATCTACAGGAAGCTCAACTCAACCAACAACTCAATTGGTTTTCTAGTTTAAGTAATATTGCAGTCGATAATGAATAGCATAATAATACTTATCTGCACGCGCACATCCACGCTGCACATGTCTCTCTCAAATCAGGGTTTTTTTGCACAATCACCAAGATTGGTGGGCGGTTAAAAATACACTGAATGGAACTGGCCATTCCTCTGGTAAGTTCTCTTTGTCGACTCTTACTATATCAACCGACTGAGGTGGCGGGTTCGATTCTCAACAGACAACAGACAATGAATTTATTTATTGCCTAGAAAGGTAGACAATTCCCAAAACAATCATTATTCTAAAAATGTTACTGATATTAGTAACTTTAAATCGATGTACATGCGTTGACTGAATGGGTTTCTTAGATATCTACGCTAGGCTTGAAAAGCCTTTGTTAAAGACATCGTGCCATCTCTCATTGCACTGATTTTGTAAAAAAAGATTTTTAATTTTGAATTTTTGTGTACATAATTTCTTATATTAGATACATTTAAATAAATAATTGAAATCATAATGCTTTTAATGTTTTGTATATTTTCTACATTTTATATATAGGTAGGTATTTAATTTTAATTTTTGATGAAAATTCACAATTTTGTATGATAAACATCCTCGACCTCCTCGACCTCGACAGCCTGTATTGGTCCATTGCTGGACGCAGGCGTCCCCTGATAAGCGCCTTATTGGCTTTTACCTCATGGCGGTAATGCCCATAATCCCCACGATGGGCATGCGGGTTGGAGATGGCAGTTCGGTGGTAGAATCGTTCTACAAGAGGCGCTGCTGCCCGCCCCTGATTTAGTCGCCTCTTGCGACACCCGCGGGAAAAGTTGGGGTGGTGCAAATTCTAACCACACAATACGACATAATATTATATTTAACAATGAACACGCACTTTGTCGTCTCACGAATGTCTTTCTTCAATGCCAACAGTGTGCCCACAATTTACACTTAAGAATTTCAGCTTTATCTTTGCTTTCCCCTCGTGCCCATGATTCTGTCGAAATTTTTATTATGTCGGAAACTCAGTACAACGTAGAGCCAGTGAACTAGAATTTACTGGTTAGAGATAATTAAAATCACACTGGTTTTGCAATGCAATCAGTAAAGATATAAAACCAGTCTGGTGGTGCAGAATGCACAAACCTCCTCTGATTGCATGGCAAGGGCGGGCATTTGTTGAATATTATAGATCCAACAAACCCAGAGAAGGCTTTACGCGTAATCGTTACTAAAAAATTTAGGTATATTTCTGATAATCAAATCAAATCAAAAACTCTTTATTCCATAAATACAATAAATGTACACTTAGAAACAAACCCACCAGAGGAAAGGCCAGTTCCTTCTGTGTATTTTTAACCACCCACCAAGCCTGGTGATTGTGCAAATATTTTGTATTTTTAATTATTTTCTCGACGGTAGTTCAAGAAAAATCATTTATGAATGTTTAATAATATAAATATGTTTGATGTACTTACTGAATGAAACAATATCTACGTAACCTCTTACGACCCAAGTCAGGGGCGCCAGCTAGGAGATTTCAGAAACACAATATTATGTTATGAAATATAATTCGAACTATACCTATTCCGATAAGAACGACTGTTATCCCACACGCCTGTTTAATTAATTAACACCATTTTGTTAGCAGCAACACACAAATAGTAATTTAGCTTTCGAGTCAGTTTAAAAATTAAATTAACTTTGCAAGAATCGTGTGGGTAGCATAAGACTTTAAGTTTTCAAGTTATTAGTTGAAAATGAAAACTTTAAAAAACCTGACTGCGACCTCGTTTTTTTTCAGTTTTTTCACTGTCGTCGGGCCTACATAGTTTAACTAAGAACATACATGTATTTTGATATTATTTATAAAAATTCGTTAAGCGGTTTTGATGCTTCGAGGTTATAAATAGTTCGTGAACAACACTCAGAAATTTAATGGCTAATAACTGCAACACTCAATACAACAACAACTAATAACTCAGTAAAATTATTAGTCGAAAATCGGCTATGTTAAGCAGGTACGTATAGTCTCTCTTACTGTAGCACCCCAGAAGTGCAAACTACTTCTTACAAAAAAATTGGTTGTCTATAAAGTCGGTTTACTGACGATAGTTGAACGTGACAACGTCTTAAGAAAATACTAGCAGAGGTAACGCCGCATGACGTCAGAGCGAGGTTTTTTCGTGCGTGCAGCCGGCTCTATCGAATTATAAGACGTTGTCACGTCAAAAAATATTTTGACTTGACTGTTTCGAGAGAACGGTGAGAAATTATATTAAATTCAAGCTTTTGTGTAGATGCTTTAATACCATAAGTGTGTGAGTTTCTATTGCCCCTCTGCGATTCCAAGGTTCCCATCCAATCAATGTTACCTCTCACAGGATTTTATTGAGGTTGCCTGCTCATATAAGGCCCGGACACCACTAAAGCGGATATGTGCGGTGTTTTTTTTAAATAAGCAAGGTTGCAAACAAGCATGCGGCCCGCCTGATGGGAAGCGGTTACCGCAACCTATGGACGCCTGCAGCATCAGGGTCCTTACACGCGCGTTGCCGACCTTTTAAATATCCTAGAAGACCCTTATTGAAGAACCTCATACTGTAGTCCTGAGCGAAAACCTCGGCAGGGAAATCATTCCACAACCTCGAGGAAGAGATGTTTTTCAGCTAGGGTGTCTCGACCGACTGTGCGGAGATGCATACCGGCTTGACTGGAGCGGAGATGTGTGCTGGCTAGAGCGGCAGAGCTGCGTGCGGCGAGCGTCGGATGTTTTTTGAGATGACTGCACTAGCGGCGCCGCTCACTGCCGCCACGCACTCTCTTCTCGTCTCCGCTGCGTGACGTTGCCAGCTTGCGAGGCACAGCTCACATCTCCGCTTCGATCTTTCTTTGTTTCTTCGCATACAAATTATGATACCATCTCCGCTTGTTGATATCCAGCTAAGCGGAGACGAGATGTGTGAATCGTTCTATTGGTTCTATTGGTCTACTACATCTTTTCTCCGCTCGTCTCGTCTCCGCTTTGGTTGAGTCTAGCCCTAGCACGGTTTGAGATGTGAGATGAATTTCACTAGTGGCGTTTCCCGGACAGAGGAACTTGTGAATTTGTTGTGTTGTTACTTTTATAATTTGTGAATTTGTTGTGTTGTTTTCGGTCAGTTCAACGACGATTTCTTTATTCAGTAACTATTTATTTAGTTGCTTTGTGTCATATGTTATGTAATTTCAATCATATAATAATAATTATAATAATAATAATAATTATGCTGGACAATCCACACAGCATCATCTAGCCCCAAGCTAAGCAGAGCTTGTGATATTGGCTCATTATGCATGTAGACGAGTTAACTATGAACCTTGTTTGTGTTGGAAGAACACGAACCTTTCATCTCTTAACATAGTAGTTAAGAGAGAGAGGGTTTCACAACAAGGTTCGTTGTTAACCCATTTAAATTCGTCAAACTACGATAGTGACATCATCATCATCATCATCAGCCTATATTAGTCCACTGCTGGACATAGCACCCTGTTTTCAGCTTGCCGCATCCAGCATCTGCCTGCAGTCTATCTTTCTTTTGATAGTGTCATAATCGCTTTATAATTCCTTTTTTTTATTTTATATATGTTTTTAAATAAATAATGCTGGACATCGTCTTCATGAAGCCCCAGCAGTATCATCATCTCGCCCCAAATTAAGCACCACGTCACCACGGAGAAGAGGTTATAATTCCACCAATTCCATACAGGCCCGCGCGGGCCGCGGGTAGACAAAGAACGGTAGACAAAGAATACGATAAAATTTTAAACTCGTAGCTAGCTTTTTGTAAGTCGAACAAAGCATGAAAAAATATTTATTAGGATTCCACGTAAAATTAAAATAATCGGCGCCGCAAATCAACAAAATAAATAAACAAACCAAAACGACACAGTCTATTTTCAACTCGGCAAAAATTAGATTGGAAACCGCCAAATAATAACAGAAAAACGTTTACAATTGGGAAATAAACTGAGCCTTGAGTTGAAAAAGAATTAATCGCCTTGACGACTCGTCAACCGCAGTGTAGGAGGGGGCCGTGGGGTGGGGTGGGAAACTTAGTGATAAAAACACAAAGAGAATCTATATTCTAATATTATATATATTATATGTTGATATGGATCAGTTGAGCTATCTGTAGACTGTTTGCAACAGTCGGCAGTTAGCTCAATTGTTTCAATTGTAAATACTAGTATAATTTTCTTTGTGAATAAATGTCTCACTGATATATTCTATATATTGAGGAAATTGCATCATTCCACCGACGTGGGCTAGGCTCGATAAAACTAGTTATTTGTTCCTATTTGTATTTGTATTGTTTTATGTTATTAGTAGAATTTTTAATTTATTATCGTAAGAATAACCAATAGTGACTATTTCAAATTAGTATTAATTAGTATCACCTAGATGACTGTAACCATATGGTTGGGAATAAATAAGTACCCTATCGCATTAGGTGTGCCTGTGATGATAGGTGTACAATATTTTTAATAAATAAATAAATAAATATTTTGTATTCAAAATGGTATGTATATATCTATTTTACATAGTCTTTGGTACAGCCCCTGCCTTTCTAAAATTCAAATAATTCTTTCCATCCAAAGGTTGCCTGGAAGAGATCTCTTCTAAGCGATAAGGCCGCCTATTGTACTTGTCTTATGTATAATGTCTCCTTGTAATGTTATTTTTATGGTGTACAATAAAGTATTTTGTTTTGGATTGTATTGTATTGTTACTAGCTTTTGCCCGGCTTTGCATGCGTGTTTTCGGTTATAATAAATAAATAAAATAAATAAATAAATAATGCTGGACAAATCACACAGCATTATCTAGCCCCAAGGTAAGCAGAGCTTGTGTTATGGGTACTAGATAACTGATATACATAATAATATACGAGTACATAGATAGATATTTCTTATTTTACATAGAAAACGACCAGAACACCCTGAACAAATATCTGCAGATAGTACAAATATTTGTCCCGAGGCGGGAATCGAACCCGCAACCTCCTGCGTCGCAGGCGGACCTTCGCCCACCGCGCCACAGAGGTCGTCGCTATATAGGTAATAAGTAGCATATTATCTAAGTTAGGCTATATTCTAAATGTACGCCAAACTTAATCTTGATCTGTTCAGTAGTTTTGGAAACAGAATCAAATTTACATTTCACAAAATTTCAGCTTTGTAATATTATTATTAGTAGGATAAAATTGGCAGATTTGGCCGAGAGTTTCAGGAAGCACAAAATATGCAGGTCTCGACAGAGCCTACACATTTGCTCCCCTTGGAGTCCAGACCCTAGGTCCGTGGGGTTTGAGTCCCTCCGGGTTTTTTAATCATTATCTGAGCGTCGAAGCGACGCGTGACCCGAGAGCTGGTGGATGAGTATCTGGCGCAGCGCATCAGCATTGCCAAACAGCGAGGCAATGCAGCCTACGTCTTGTTGAGCTACCTGTAGGTTTTAACAACAGTCTGCAGTTAGCTCAATTGTTTCAAATATAATATCAGTTCTAATTTATTTCGATTATTTCATTTTAATTTAAATTAAACAAGTTTTATTCACAGTATTTTGCTGGTTATTTGCATGAAAGAAACAAGCTCAAAACACTGTGGTTAAAAATACCGTAATTCGTGCTCATGCCATTATGCTTACATGTTGCCCAGTAGGTAAATAACGAAAGGAGCACGCAAGGCGGCCTACTGAGCACGAATATTAAATAATCTATGCTCACCCAAGGGCGTAAGGAAAGGGCCGGTAATGAGTGTAGAGTAATCGAACGATATCGGTCATTTTATTTTCTACTAGCTGCCGCCCGCGGCTTCACGTTGTTTCTATGGAAAAGTTAAAAGGTGATTTCTGTCCCATGGGAACTGATTTATGGAATAAAAAGTAGCCTATGTTTGATTCCAGGATTATTATTATTGTATACAAAATTTCAGCCCGATCCGTTCAGTAGTTTTGGCGTGAAGTGGCAACAAACATCCATCCATCCAAACATTCGCATTTATAATATTAGTGTGAGTGTGATTATTATAAATTATTTTTCATTGGAAAAGAAACTTCAATAGCTCTTTATGTATAATTAATTTAACTAGCGTCAATTTAAAGTTGTTTTGCCTAGGTGGTAGAGGAGAGTATGTATAAATTATGCAAAGATTACAAAGTAGGTATTTATTTGCAAGACAAGTTCAGGGGCAAGCATGTAGGTACCTATTTGGATTTAGCTCTTTTGAGGATTTTTGAAGTTATTGCCTGGCTTATGCCAGCAGCTTCGCACGTGTTTTTGGAATAAAAGTAGCTTATATAGTTATTCCGGGTCAAGATCCCTATAATATGTGCAAAATTTTAGCCCGATCCATTCTGAACTTTTGGCGTTGTCTTTGGCCAAGCATCTTCACAACGGCTCAACGTCACAAACTATCGCCTTTAAACATTTAGTAGGATGAATTTTGACCGTTTTCCTGAGGCGTGGGTTATATTTTTCGAGTGTGAACTGGTCACATTTAGAAGAAGGCATTCTACGAAGTGGTCACAGAACTATTTCGTTCCGTTTTTATGTGGTTAACGGAGACTCTGTATTACTTCGAAGCATCAAACAGATATATATGTAAGTCATCAAATACTCGTACGATCTCTTAAATGGTTCATTGCTACATTTTGTAGGCCTTCGTTTTATCGTTTGGCGAAACATCCCCTCTCTCCTCTCAGTGTGCGTTGCGCAGCGATACCGCGTTTTATTCTGGCCATCACGAAAAACCATCGCTTGAGGGCATCGCTATCTGCTGAGGTCATTGAGTAGGCCATTTTTATTTCGTTTTTGTTACCTTTATCATCTTTTGCTATGTATTATATTGGTTAACAAAATAAGCGAAATTTTACTTTTTCCTTTACTTACTTTTTAAACAACGACACCCCCTCACAGACTTCGCTTTATTTTTCGAAACCGATCTTCGAAACCCTAAAAACCAAACGAAAATCGGTTCATCCGTTTGGGAGCTACGATACCACAGACAGATACACAGACAGACACGTTTAACTTATAACACCCCTCTCTTTTTGCGTCGGGGGTTAAAAAGTGAAAAAGCGAGGATCGACTCGGATTTTTTATAATTTTCAATTAATCAATCACTCGATTCCCAAATCAATCAGCTTCATATCGATTACTAAACTTACGTTCATACAGACACACATATTCAATGCAAAGGCACTTTGTATAAAAAATACGAAAAGTTGAGGCCAGAATAAATTGACCCGGACCCCAGAGGGGATGTTATTAAAATGAGTTCTTTATTGTAATGATTATTATTTCTTGGGTCTTTAAGGGAAATAAACGAGGATCCTTCCTTGGAAATTGCGGGTTTTTTTGCGTTTTATATTTAACTTAACTTTTTAACTTCAGGATACGAATACCTTACGTAGGTATGTTTGGAATGCTAACTGCTAGACCAATATAAAAATCTATACAAGCTATTTTAACTGTTACTAAAAAAACTCCGGTACAAACTTAAAAGTGATAGGTACTTAAAAATTTAGTTTACCTCTTCTTAATCTTGAAGAAGATATAATTTTATGTTGTATCGTCGGTCCGCGCTCGTGTCACTTTGTCTTAAGTAAGAACTGTATATATAATAACTCAATCACTGGTTACAAAGATTCAAATTACCACCGACATTACATGAGAAGTCTACAGCTTCAATAAACTTAAAATCACTCTCAGAAACTTGTAATGACACAAAAAATCTAAACGAAAATCGGTTCATCCGTTTGGGAGCTATGATACCACAGACAGATACACAGATACACAGACAGACACGTTTATTATACAAAACCATTTTATTTTATACCTAGTTTTATAGCTTGTCAAGCTATTGAATAGCTTTCAGAAAAAGTAACCCGAATCAACCTTATCTAAAGCATTCTATTCTAAAACTGCTTCATCAGCGTTATCTATCCTTGCAAAGTTAGACAACTTTATTTTTATTTTTATGTTAGTGTATTATATTGTTTGTAGGTTATAATTATGTAGGTATTATAGTATGTAGTGTAAGTATTATTTTCTTTTTTTTCGCGTGTCACCGTCTATTTTCTTCTTACATGTCCAGTCGATCCCAAGGTTACCTGGAAGAGATCGCTCATAGCGATAAGGCCGCCTTTGTACTTCCTCTACTCTTAGCATTTATTTCTGTATTGTTATCTGTCTTTGTGTGGTACAATAAAGTATTATGTATCTATCTATCTATCTATCGCTAGACGTAAAACAACGTTTTTAGCGGATGCCGAAAACAAAAGGGTTAGGGGTTAAAAGGTTAAACTTATAACACCCCTCTCTTTTTGCGTCGGGGGTTAAAAATGTTATTTTATTGTATTGTTTCTATCGATTATAATTTTCTATCTTTTTATCTTATCTCTATTTTATCTTAGTTCGTTATGTAGGTTTAAGGAACTAGTGCCCTAGCCGAGTCCATGGTTGTGTGTGACTCGCACGAAATAGCACGACTGCATATGACGCAGCTTCAAAGTATCCAGTTTTTTGACGTGACAACGTCTTATAATTCGATAGAGCCGGCTGCACGCACGAAAAAACATGACTCATTCGGCGTTACCTCGCTCTGAGGCGTTACCTCGCTCTGAGGCGTTACCTCGCTCTGAGGCGTTACCTCGCTCTGAGGCGTTCCATGTAAGGCTTGAAGTGCAAGCGAGAGCGCTCAACATCTGTCTCTCTCCTACTTGAGTGAGCGATGCGTCTGCGTTGTCACGTTCAACTATCGTCAGTAAACCGACTTTATAGACAACCAATTTTTTTAGTAATAAAAAATTACAACTAAATAAAAACCTACTACGAGACGATACACGATAAGGAAATAACATGGTTAAATAGAAAATTGATTAAATTTAGTTTTCTGGAGTTGTTGGCTCAGTTGTGTTAGGTGTATTTCTCGATAGAAATACTTAATTTCCGTAATTTACATCAAGTACTTACTTACACTTGGTACAATGCTATGAAGTTAATTGTTATTATGTCTACACATGCGATGTAGAGTCAATTTTAACCCAAGCCGTAAGTAAGAAACGGGACAAATGGGCCAGGGTCATTTTTATCCCGAAGAAGAACGGAGAAGGGTAATAATTAAGTTGAAGTTATCCAAATGCATTGTTCTATTTAAAACTAGCTGCGCCCCGCGGCTTCGCCCCCGTGGAAATTTATGTTTCCAACTTTCTTAATTTTTTCTTTCATAAGAACCTTCTCCTGACAATAACAAACACAACAAAGAAAGAATTAGCGAAATCGGTCCAGGCGTTGTTGAGTTATGCGCTTACCAACACATTTTGCGATTCATTTTTATATTCTACTAGCTGCGCCCCGCGGCTTCGCCCCCGTGGAAATTTATGTTTCCAACTTTCTTAATTTTTTATTTCATAAGAACCTTCTCCTGACAATAACAAACACAACAAAGAAAGAATTAGCGAAATCGGTCCAGCCGTTCACGCGTGATGCGATGACAACGGAAAACGGGTTTCATTTTTATATATAAGATTAAGATTACATTTATGTACTCGTTTAAGACTTCAAACGCGTTTTGAAACGATTTGTCAATGCCCAAAGCTTAAGATTCACGCCGCGACTAAATTTATCAACTGTTAAGTCTCGCTCTTTTTTTGTGTAAATGCGAATATGAAACAGACGACGCACGACAAAACAGACGACGCACGACAAAACAGACGACGCACGACACAACAGACGAATAATTGGCAGGTCATGAAAGTGAGAAATATGGCGGATGTACGAATTTCAATATCAAACTGCGAAGTAAATTCTACACAGTCGCAGTCGGGACGTTGCTTTTTCTAATGTAATTACATGCGTCGACACACTTGCGCCTTCCCATCTTCCGAGGATATCCGTGAGGGCGGGTGCGGCGGCAGATTTGGCCGAAGATCTCAAGAGGCGCAAACATGCAGGTCTCGACAGAGCCTACACGTTGGCTCTCATTGAGAGTCGAGACTAGGTCCATGGGGTACCGAGGCTCTTCGGGTTATTAAAAAACATCTGAGCGTCTGGTCGAAGCGACGCGTTACCCGAGAGCTGGTGAGTATCTGGCACAGCGCATCAGCATTGCCATACAGCGGGGCAATGCAGCCAGCGTCTTGGGGACGCTTCCGACTGGTATTGATATGGATCAGTTGAGCTACCTGTAGACTGTTTGCAACAGTCTGCAGTTAGCTCAATTTGTTTCAATTGTAAATACTAGGATAATGTTCTTTGTGAATAAAGGTTTTTTTCTAATTAATAATAATTAATACTTGTTTAAAAAGTCTCAATCATTTATGTTAAGTCCAAAAAAAAAACGATTTCGTGATGTGCTTGATATTGATATCAAGTCCACTTAATTTCATATTTTTTTTTTTTTATAAATAAACAAACATTACGATATGTATCCTAAACACAATTAATTTAACAAAATAAACAAATGTAGTCTCCATTTGTAAGCGACACAACAATCTCCCTTTTCAAAAACAAATTACTACGTAAAAATAATTATTTTTCATCCAACAAAATTATAATTAGCTTCCCTGAAATAACGTGCGGTTTATTATGCTTGTTGGCAACTCCACTTTAATTCTTACAGCGCCGAGTTGCTTTATTTGTTCGTTCTACTTTCGACTCAATTCCTAGAGTTATAAGGTCTAGCATGATGTTCCAGTGTTGCAAGTATGAACTAGGTATGAACGGATGTTTGACTTTGGAACTTTGGACTAATTAGGAGAAAAATATACTAAAAGTCCCCAACCCTGTGAGGTTAGCCCTAGGCGGGCACAAAGAAGGTCCCGTTTTTTATTTTTATGCTTACAGTTCGTAAACGATGCGTTATAGAAAATTTTATTTTGTACATAATCAAAGATGATTAAATTCTCTACCACTTTGGTTCTATCACTTTTTACCTATTCCCAATCATTGTGTACCTACATAGCGCAATAACATGTGACCAAACAACAACTGAAACAATGAAAGTTCCTACTTATTTATCTTCGCACTTTTCTCTGTAGGTTGGAAATAAGTGCTTAACTGGGGAGGGGGTTAGTCTGTTGTTCAAAGCCCAAGGCTTATGAAGAGAAATCTATCAACCCAGTTAATATGGCCACTAAGTAAATAATATGTGCAATAAAGTATGGTGATATTACTCTGCCGGAGATCGAGTCAATCTCAACAACTCTCAACTCAGTCGATAAGACCGACAGCGGCGGGCGAATCGCTTTTAAAACATCTAGCTTCTTAACTTCTTTATCTTCACTGATCTTAAAATTAACAGAAATAAGAACCTACTGATATCAGAAGAAAAATGGAACGTAGAAAAACTCAACTTCGCTAAAAATTTGCAAAATGACGTCATCATTGCGGCCCTATAAGGGCCGCCTGCACTGTTGGGCTCCTCATAAACTAGAGCTGCGTTTTCTGTTGCGTTTTACAGGGAAATTATATAATTTGGGCACACACTGATTAGGAAATGTTTTTCTTACCATTTCATGTCCTTTGAATCTCATCTCATGTTAGATAAAATAAACTATGTCATTTTTTGTATCAATAGAGATAAGACGGTATAAGTTCGCTCCCTGAGGAGCGAACTTAACGGGTTTGGTTGTCAAACAGGGCTAGATCTCAGTACTCACAGGTATAAAACTCGAATTACATCAAATTCTACATTTGCTCTTGGGTTCCTTGAATGATATTTTAGTTAATAACAGTGACAATATTGATATTTTTAACAGAAGGCTATTTAAATTTAAACAAGACCCGTCAAGTGCGAGTGTAACTCGCGCGCCGAGGGTTTCGAACGTTTGTGAACAAGTAGGTATGTACTAAAGGTACCGGTTAGAAACTCCGAAATTTAATGAAGACCTAAAACTAGTAGGTACCAACCTACATTTCAGATGGATCTCTCTGCATGCTTCGGTGATGGGGTGTAGCGGTAATTTTTTTTACTATTTTCTAAATATTTCGAAAAGTATTAAACCTACAGAAATTTCAAAAACTGTTTTGAAATGTACAAACTGATACCTTTCATATGATACCCCATTTAGTTGGGTAGCCCCCCTTTTTGAAAATTATCCCCCCTCTTTTTGTCAATTTTTCAAAAAGTGTTCGTTTTACAGACTTCTCTATATTTTTCCTGTAAAATATAGATTTATATCTACAAACGCTTCATACATTTTGAATGGATCGCTCTGCAAACCTCGGAGATAGGGGAGGGGGGGAACGGGTAAAATTTCTACTTTTTTCAAAATTTTTCAAAAAGTATGAAACCTACAGAAATTTCAAAAACTGTTTTGAAATGTACAAACCGATACCTTTCATATGATATCCCACACAGTGGGGTAGCCCCTTCTTTTGAAAATTATCCCCCCTCTTTTTAACCATTTTTCAAAAAGTGTTCATTTTACAGACTTCTCTATATTTTTCCTGTAAAATATAGATCTATATCTACAAACGCTTCATACATTTTGAATGGATCGCTCTGCAAACTTCGGAGATAGGGGGGGGGGGGGGGGGGGGGGGGAGCGGGTAAAATTTCGACTTTTTTCAAAATATTTCAAAAAGTATGAAACCTACAGAAATTTCAAAAACTGTTTTGAAATGTACAAACCGATACCTTTCATATGATACCCCACTCAGTGGGGTAGCCTCCCCTTTTGAAAATTATCCCCCCTCTTTTTGACCATTTTTCAAAAAGTGTTCATTTTACAGACTTCTCTATATTTTTCCTGTAAAATATGGATCTATATCTACAAACGCTCAGTACATTTTGAATGGATCGCTCTGCAAACTTGGGAGATAGGGGGGGGGAACGGGTAAAATTTCGACTTATTTCAAAATATTTCAAAAAGTATGAAACCTACAGAAATTTCAAAAACTGTTTTGATATGTACAAACCGATACCTTTCATATGATACCCCACACAGTGGGGTAGCCCCCTCTTTTGAAAATTATCCCCCCTCTTTTTGTCAATTTTTCAAAAAGTTTTGGTTTTACAGACTTCTCTATATTTTTCCTGTAAAATATAGATCAATATCTACAAACGCTCAATACATTTTGAATGGATCGCTCTGCAAACTTCGGAGATAGAGGGGGGGGAGCGGGTAAAATTTCGACTTTTTTCAAAATATTTCAAAAAGTATGAAACCTACAGAAATTTCAAAAACTGTTTTGAAATGTACAAACCGATACCTTTCATATGATACCCCACTCAGTGGGGTAACCCCCTTTTTGAAAATTATCCCCCCTCTTTTTGACCATTTTTCAAAAAGAGTTCATTTTACAGACTTCTCTATATTTTTCCTGTAAAATATAGATCTATATCTACAAACGCTCAATACATTTTGAATGGATCGCTCTGCAAACTTCGGAGATAGGGGGGGGGGATGGGTATTTTTTCGACTATTTTCAAAATATTTCAAAAAGTATGAAACCTACAGAAATTTCAAAAACTATTTTGAAATGTACAAACTAATACCTTTCATTTGATACCCCACTTGTCTCTGTAGGTCTCTTTTAAAATTTTGACATCTCAATTTGTATGGAAAATGTTCATTTCCATTTTTCATTTTTTTTCATTTTTTTTTCTTAAAATCTGTACAGGCGCACGAAATGTATTATTATTTTAAATTTCAAGTTGATAGCTGCTGTAGTTGCTGAGTTATTAAGATGGGAAAAAAGGACAGACAAAGCGAGACCATAAGGGTTTCGAAACCGATCTTCGAAACCCTAAAAAGATGTTGAAACCACTCTCAAGGAGAGTGGTCCTTATTTTCAGTAATTTTCTTTTTATTAATGATTATCTTACCAGTGACATGCCCTAATCAAATGAACTGTGTAATTCTCGTAATTTTAATTAGTAATGCATGCTTATTATTATATATTACTCATAAATTAATTTAGATTAGATAGTTTTTTGATCATGCTGTGTACACATATTTAGGGATACAGTCTAGTTCGTAGTATTGTGTTCTTCTATTTGTATAATATTTTATTGTATTCTGTTTTGTGTGCCAAATAAATAAATAAATGTGAAAACACGATTGAGAATAAAAAATCATGCAAGTGCACTGTTTCAGACCTAATTTGGTTGAGGTCTGAGGAACCCTGCGATCTATTGAAATTACTTGTTTTTGATTCGTAGGTTACAAATTCAGGGCGTCCCACGGCTATGCCACATGGGGGGAAAGTAAGTTAAATATTGTAGATAGAAAATGTTCTGAAACTGAAAGAAGACTTAATTTTTACTTTGAAAACAATATACTTAGGCTGCATTCACAGATGACGCGATTATTCAAAAATCTTCGAATGCGGTTTTTTTTTAATTAAAAAGGAGTCTTCTTGCGTAAAAGTGTTCTATCTAGGTACAATATTTAAGGTACTTTCCCTCCATGTGGCATTAAACTAATGATTTGGTTCCTGGAACTAGTTTCTCCATAAGTTGCGTAGTTTTCTTAAAAAAAATACAATAACATGATTTTTGCGCTAACGTCAATCCAAAAACATATGCTTTGTCCCACTCCTACGATCGCAAAATCCTATGTCTATTCTTTTTATTACTTAAGTATTCTCTGATCGCGTCGCCACGAGCAGAATCTGGTTTCACAAATTATGTAGCTTTTACATTTCGTTTGAAGTCGCTTTTAGCTGCTGAATAATATTTAAATACGTATTTACATTATGTATGATTCATGATATTATATCTAATTTATTTGAACTGAAGATTTGTGCGTTTGCACACCAAATGTGTGCTTGACGAGATTTAGTAGATATGGTACCAGAAATTTGACGATAAAAAAAATTGACAAGGATCCCATTCTTCACAAACGATGATGCAGCGCTCGAATCATTTATCTAACCTGAAGTCCAGACCAGACATGAGCAAAGTACCAGGGCTCAATGAAACAAAGGAGCTCATCTATCAGGTTTCCTTCCGTAGTGCCTCTCCGCGCAAAGTGCCTGCAAACATAGACCACAGCTAGTTTCACAGTTTGTATCACTTTAAGCGAGTGGTAAGATATGGGTAAAGTGCACTCTGGAAGAAATGTCGATAGTCTCAAGAACATAATAGAGGTGATCTATTGGATGACACAGTATCAAAATAACATCATTAATGCAAAAGTTTCTGATAGTGTAAGGTACATACCTAAGTGAGTTTGTGGATCCAGCTCTAGATCTGGAATAAGGTTGGTTTTGTTGATCGAAGGGAATGAGTAATAAACTTTTGAGCTACTTTTTATCTCGAAAATAACGCATGCGAATACGCATTTAAAAATTGTTAGAAAAGACATAATGCTTACAACAACAATCAATGACAGAGTATTCTGAGTAGTTAACCTCTCATCCATTGGTGTACGCCATCTTGAACATGCGTACCGAGTAACCACATGGTGGTTTTACTCAGACATTACTCAGACCGGGGTTGGCGACATCCCTTCGAGCTTTTTAATCATAATTTCTCTGAATTTTTGTATGCGAAGGCCTATGTTTTATAAATTTTCTTTGAACCTGATGAAATAACCTACATATAATATTTGCAATGATTGCATGAAAAGATATAGTAAAGATTAGCTCCTAAAAAAGAGATATAAAGAGAAACTTATGCTTATTTTAATGAATCTTCAGGATTATATCCCCTTTTGCTACATAGTATTCCAATTCCTATTGCTTAACTCAGCTGCTCTACCAGGCTTTCATAAAACACAAGAGGTCTATCCCAGGCAGCTCTCGACCAGGGTAAACTGTATAACACAAAGTCTGTTTCCACAGACCACTGACCGTCCCTTTCCAAGATTAAAGTCAAGATAGAATACTTGAATTGTAATTTATTGAACCAACTTTAGCATGTGCTTACGAAGTAGATACAAACCTATAAGTTTAAAGGTAAAAGGCAGCTTTCGGGTACACACAGGACTTGAGGAAAAATGTAGTTTAAAATAAGTAGGTACTTACAAGTACTTTTGGACTATTTTCAAATAACACGATCAGAACAGTTAAATTATTTTAGTATCCCGTCCATCCAGCGTGTAACGTGATCAAAGACGAGAAATACCACGGGTATTTCTTACTTAATAGTAATCGGTAGGTACCTACGTAGGAATAGATTTTTTTTAAATCTTTTATGATGTTTGTTTGTTTGTTTTATACAGTCTCTATTGTTGTGTTTAGTATTACTTTTTCTGTTTTTACTTTCCCTCGATGTTTTGTGTGCTAAATAAATCTATATTCTATTCTATTCTATTCCTATGTACCTTTAGGTACCTATAATAATTTAGATCTCTCCAAAATATTTCCAAATAATTATTTTCTTACAAACGCAAACCCAACTTTCAACTCTAGAATCACAAAGACGAAATACCTCGTTCCATCTGCTACGTTCCCTTAATTTCCCTTTAAATGTACTTTCATTAGTACAATAAAAACTCCAGTTTAACGGTAGGTATCGTGTTTTACTATTATTCCTTTTAGATTGCCCCTCCCCTCTAATTGCTTAATCGATCGAGTACCTACTGAGGGTTGAAATGAAACACACTTGGCTAACCATATTATAAAGTTTTTAACGCCCTCACTGCCGAGTCTCTGCTGTGCGACCCGAAGGAGCGGCTCGGAGGTGCAGGGGATAACAACGCGCAGAGGCGCTTAAACATCATGGGCAGTAAGGGTGTTAGGCTGAAGCGATGAGATCCACGCGATATCCGAAAGAGATGAAACAAAGAAATAAAAAAAAATATTTCGAATTTTCTGTTGTCCGCACATTGTCAAAATATGATAAAAAGCCATACCAAAGCCATGTCAAAGTAAACTGCGCTTGATTAAGTTCGGAATAGTTCTATCCTATTCAAATCGCGTTCAAACGACGTATAATTAATATTAGCTTGGGGCTAGATAATGATGTGTGAAATGTCCAGCATTATTTATTTATTTATTTATAAGTCTTGTTGATAGAGATTTGGATTGAATATGGCCGCCTCGCCCACGCTAAGATAATATATGAGAATGGCGGCAATTTTCAATTCCAATCTGTAGATCTACACGACTCAAAGATAGACTCAAGAAGTATAACCTAGTGTTAAATAATTTCCTCACCGATTTTATTTTCGTAACCAGCAGTATGTAAACTACTGAAACGTCAACTAATTTACGGAAACAGTTTGCGAAAGAGAAAGAGGAAAGAGAAAAACTAGTCTAGGTACAAAAAATCTTCGGAAATATGAACATAAAAATAATACTGTTGAATGGAGAACCTCCATTTTCAAGTCGTTTAAAATTTATCCAATAAACACCATTCTACCCTTATTCGAATCTGTGCGTAAAACTTTTACATTAGTGATGTGCTTCTGCTATTTTATATCGATGCTCTATCCCCTTGGGTATCGGCGTAACGCAATATGTTCACGTCAATTTAGAGTGAAACACCGAGAAAACGAGGGAAAGTCGAGCTTGATGGTAGACTCAAGAGAAAAACATCGGAATAACTTTACTTTTACCTCGGGATAAACGTGACACAAATGTAACATATGAAGAGGTAACTTTTATAAGTAGGTAGTAGATAATGGCCATTACCAGTTGAAGAATTTTATGTAGCCTGATGTGAAAAAGAAGCAAAGCAAAATTATTTTATTATCTAAGCCTTGACAAAGTACTTAATAAAAGCTGTGCCCAACAAATAGCTAAAAAACTATACACTCTTTGTTTATTTTTTAGCTATAATTTAATTCTTTAGCTATAATTAGAACTTATGTGACCAAATAAGTACATACATACCTTTTTGCAATAAATAAATGAAATTAAATGAAATTTTCCCTTCCGGTCATTTAGTGTTCGTGTCTAGATGTCAATTTTGAGTTGATCGGTCCTTAGTACCTACGCCTAGCTGAGTAGAATGATAATTTAATTTGTAAGCTTCGACAATAGCACTGATGATTGTGTGAATAGATAACGTTTTGATATATGCGTTTGACGACCTCAGTGGCGCAGCGGGCGAAGGTCCGCCTGCGACCCAGGAGGTTGCGGGTTCGATTCCCGCCTCGGGACAAATGTTTGTACGATCTGCAGATATTTGTTCAGGGGTTCTGGATGTTTTTCTATGTAAAATAAAAAATATCTATCTATGTAGTGTATTGTATTATGTATGTCAGTTATCTAGTACCCATAACACAAGCTCTGCTTAGCTTGGGGCTAGATAATGCTGTGTGAATTGTCCAGCATTATTTATTTATTTAATTATTTATTTATTTATATATTGGCCTATGATAATTCAGGAAGGTCTAGAAGACCTTCAATCTTCTATTCACGCAATATTAAAGCCATAATCGATGTCAAATGTTTATAAACAGGGTGGTTACCCTTACTGCACACTATTATTATAAATGTGAAAGATTGTATGATAGATGTATGGATGGATGTCTGCTACCTATTCACGTCAAAAGTACTGAACGGATCAGGCTGTAATTTTGCATACTGGTAGTTTTAAGCCTGGAATAAAACATACCTTTAATCCGTAGTTACCGTTAGTCGTAGTTACCGTGGGATAGAAACGACCATAAAACGTTTCCAAACAACGCGTGCGAAGCTGCGGGTAGAAACTACTAACCTATAAAATCATTCTAATAATCATTATCATATCTAATTACATGCAATTTACATAATTGTCGATTTGAGATATTTCTTTCAATAAATATTGCTTACAATTTTATCTGTTACTTAACGCGAAGCCAGTGAGTTTTAGTTTTTGTGTTGTGGTTTGTTTGCAAACATTTCACACCGAGATTGGCTGGTATATAGTCTTGAAGAGACCCAGGACGTATGGGAGAACTAGGAACTTAGATGAAGATAAAGGTGCTTGTGAGTTACACAAAAGCCTACAGACTTGACAACTCAATTTACGTTATCGATATCAATAAAACGTTTCCCATCCCTATTTCCGTCACGTTTCATCGTTACAGCTGCTACACTGTGATACAAACGACGCTTGTTCTATGCAAATACTGATTCAAATGCTAAGCTCCAACAAACACAATATTAAATTCTACTTTATGTTTCACAAAATTAGGTTGTTTTAACTCTATATTTTTCTCTAGTGTAATGAATGATACGTGATAAGTAGTTCATGTACATGAATACAAGGATACGCACAGTGAGATTGTCTGATAATTAGTACGTGTGTCTCTCTGAACACGTTTGAAACACCAGCTAAAAGTACGTTAAAAATGTGTACAAAACCGAGAATGCAAGAGACCGGTAGAAAATCAATAAAATCAAATTAATCTCTCTTTTTGTATCGAGCAGGTGTCTCTGGCTTGACGTGAAAAACTCCTGTCATATCTACTGTCAGATCCGCCGTCAGTGACGATGCGTTCCGTTTCTACTTTTGTTAGTTGTACTTTTGAAAGCCACAACCTCTCTCTTTTTGCATCGGGGGTTAAAGAGGAAAGAGAAGCAGAGATAAGTTACAAAATTAAATTGTTTCAGGAGCCGAATCGAGCGGACTGCTTCTAAAAGATGGAGAGGATCCTTACGAAGACTCGTGGCGGCGACTGTTTGTGAGTACCTGATAAAAGTTATTTAATAAAACAATAACATTTTGACGTGACAACGTCTTAAAATTCGATAGAGGCGGCTGCACGCACGAAAAAACATGACGTCATGCGGCGTTACCTCGCTATGACGTCATGCGTTACCTCGCTCTGAGGCGTTCCATGTAAGGCTTGAAGTGCAAGCGAGAGCGCTCGACATCCGTCTCTCTCCTACTTGAGTGAGCGATGCGTCTGCGTGGACAGCTGCTATACTATAGTACATTTACATGTTTTGATCGAGTATCAAATGCTACCATTCCATCAGTATTTTCTTAAGACGTTGTCACGTTCAACTATCGTCAGTAAACCGACTTTACAGACAACCAATTTTTTTGCTATATTGTTCATGTTTAGGCTACGCACGTTTGGCTGAAACGAAACACGCAATTGCGTATCGGAGAATTAAAATAGGCCTCCTGAGCTCTGAGTTCGATATTTTGATAGTATCGAAATGTCATCGTGACGTCTCATATTCCTATGTGATTCACAGCGCTTCTATCGAGCGAACATGGAAATACGCAAATCTCATAAAAAAATTAGACGTCGTCGCCATCACGTCTCGACGTCAAACTGAACTCAGTGTTCAGAAAAACGTTTAAAATTACGGCAAAACAAATGTTCACAGGTACCTGGATTTACATAGCTGGACGGTCACTTCAGTTAAGAACATAATCTTTCGTACCAGGCAATCATAAATCTAAGAAACTTACTTTTGTTTCCTGAAGGAACTATAGCTCGTTCTTACCAAGCAAACATAACTTGAAGAAGCTCATTTCCCGAAGGAACTCCGTCTGCCTAATTTAACTTCCATTTTCACAACCGTCCCATTTCGACACTGCATTTATCTCCTACATCAGCGTTATGAATGCCTGGTAATTTCGAGTTGAAAGGTTTTACGGGAAAAGTGGCTAGTTAATGTCTTTTTAAGCCGCGGGGTAGCTGCGGACTTTTGGAGGTTATTTTTGATGGCCGCATAAAATTACTGGGGATTTTATTTTATTTCGGTTGTCTAATTTCGTTGCTATTTGAATTTTTAGAGCATACGGAATTCAAATTGCTTCGGATACGCCAACTTCAATTCAATGAAACTCAGTTGAATATTTATGACTTCCGATGTCATATATTAAAATCCAAATGCAACGAATATTTTACCAGGATTTTTTCTTACGTACTTCTTAGCCTTCTTTACCTACCCTAGCTTGATTAAAGTGAAGTGAATCAAAGTAGGTAGGTAAGTGCTATTTTGATTGATCTATTTCCAATAGATCATAAGTACATGGCTTCTCGCCATGTACTCAAAGACAAGACAAAGACAGATTCCTAATGCATGTGTCATTTTTCTCACATCGAATCGCACTTTTCCCCCGAGTGATTCATAGTGTTTTATTAATAGGTGTACCTACTAAGTGTTACGAGGAAAATGTTTTTAGAATATTCAAAATCAGTCTGCAAGAAAACTGGAAGCAATACCACTGCCACAGGTGCTGTGGCCATAACCACAGGTGCTTCACTTGGTTCTTTTTTAATTATTATTGTTCCAAAAACAAAAGAAGCCGATATCATGTCCTAGGTTTGAAGTTAAAACTTTTTGTCGTTTCACCTGAATGAAAATTACTATGAAAACTGTACTTTCTGCCTTATGTTTGGAAAAGAAATAAGCCATTTGCAAAGCAGGTGTAGTATTAAGACTATTCTGATTCTTGTAAACTTCTCATTTCAGACAATCTATCCTGCTTCACTCACGGCTGCAGTACGGGCTGGGTGTCTGGGGTTCTAGGCTCAGAAGCACTCGGCGGCGGCGCCTGGCTCGCCGCCCTGCCTTGCTTAGCCGCCCTGCCAGCGGCGCCGTTCTTTGCAGCGCTCGCGGATACGAGAGGACGCAGGGCGGGCGCTGCGTGTGTGTGTACTAGCTTTATAGTGAGTATGAGTGTCATTAGCATGTGCCGACAACCTAACCTGCTTCACTCAAAATCAAAATCAAATTCAAAAACTCTTTATTTCCATAAATACAATAAATGTACACCTAGAACAAGTCAAAATATAAAACGAAACACTGGTGTCGATTCTCTTGTTTGGAATTAGATAAAATTAGCTAAAATTAGAACTTAGGAATGTCAAATAGACGAAACCTATTCTATGTTTCAAAGTTAGACTGCCTGGTTTAAAATTAGATTGATAGAACTAAAACAACTGAACTTTGTTAAAATCCTATTCTTTGCATTGCATATTAGATGATTAGAAACGTCTACCTAATTTTAGCAGGCATCTAATTTTGTCGTGTTTAAAATTTATTCTGGTGAAAAACGAGCAGATTCTTTTGAAAGAAGTGAAATATGGATTTTTTGGTATTTTTAGAATCTGTACAGAGAATACCACAATTCTAGGTCAACCTTACTTAGAAAATTTAGAAATCGTAAAATTGAAGTTAGGAATCCTAAAACAACAGAATCGACATCACTGACACGGAAATAAAATGATATTTTGGATTTCTGTCGCTTCGATATGTAGATTAATGTAAAGAAGCGACGAAGAAACCTTTAGCCTGTTATTTGTTATTTTTCGAGTTGAAGCAAAACCCGTCCCAAGCTTTTTATCCTCTAGATAATATGATATTTTATAGTAAGCCTTTTTGCACAGCAAGGTTTTGACAATTTGTTTGAATTTATTTACTGATAATTTTTGCAACACACTAGGAGTTTTGTTGTAGAAGCGTAGGTATACATTGCCCTTTAAAAGATACATTTATTTTGTGTGTGGGCACAGCGAGTTTATGTTTATTTCTGGTATTAAAATTATGTTTATCGCTATTTTAAGGGAACCGATTTATATTTTTATGAGTGTACAATTAGTTTTCATAAATATATTGACATGGTACTGTCATTATGTTTATTTCTTTGAATTTATCACGTAGAGATTCTCTAGGACCCATATTATAGATAGCTCGAACAGCCCTCTTCTGCAGCACAAATACGGTGTTTATATCTGTAGTACGGGCTGCCGCTATGGTCAATATGGCCGATAATCCAACAAACAGTAGGGATGACAACCCAATCATTGTCAACAAACAAAATCTTTTATGAGGTTTCCATAAGAGAGTTGGAAGAGATAGGAAAGTTGTTCATGGTGACATGACCGTGAGGTAGCTTTTCTGGTTTGAAACTCTAAGTTCTTCAGAAGATTCAAGCAAACTGAAGGAAACCGTAAATTTCACCACCCCAATTTTTCCCGCGGGTGTCGTAAGAGGTGATTAAGGGACATCCACTGGGGGCGGGCAGCAGCGCCCCCTGCAGAACAATTCAACCACCGAACTGCGATCCCAACCCGCATGCCCAGCAAGGGGATTACCCCCATGAGATAAAACCAATAAGGCGCTTGTGAGGGAAAGGGCCGCGTCCAGGAGTGGACCATAGACTGTTGAGGTGAGGAAGGAAACCGTTGCTGATGACACCATGCATATGATACCAAAATTATTGCACAATCTTTAATGATTGTACAATAATATTGGTAAAACAATATTGTATAAACAAATCAGCGGAAAAATTCAACACAATCTGGTTCATTCTGGCTAGATACCAAAAGTCCAAAAACCACGAAACCTTTTTAATCTTTTTAACTCCTCTACCATTTCAGATCAGCTGGTCCCTAGCTGCCTGGTGTGGAGCCAAGGGCGTGTGGGCAGCGAGAGCCGCGGCAGGGGCGGGCGGCGCGGGGGCACTGGCGCTCGCCCCTGTCTACTGCGCAGAGATAGCCCCTAGGACGAGGGGACTGGCGGCTTTACCGGCTTTGGCAAGCAGGTAAGACGAAAATTTCGCTACCAATATTAATATTTAATCATTTACCATAACATTTCAGTAGAATTTTTGATAGTGCTGTATATCGAACAGAAATATTTCGTGTGTAAAGTTAGTGATAGTTCGGTAAAATGGCTAGTTGATGTAGGCAAGTTAGATTAGTCACTGATCATCATGGTTATTTAAACATGTTGATGAGGACACAGCTTGTATTCGTTTTTTCTATGATCTTCTTATTCCATCCACAACTGACACCACTTTTGAAACTTTCACTAACGAAATGCGCTCCTAAATTTATATTTCCTCGGTTTTTACGAGGGATTTCTGAACCACCTCTTAATAGGTAAACTCTGCGCTTCCAGTTGCGGCATTCTATTTGCCTACGCCGTGGGAAGTCTACTCTCAGCGCACGCGCTAGCCCTGTCCATGGCAGTGCCACCACTCGTGTTGTTGGTGGCGCTGCTTTGGCTGCCGGAGACACCCTCGTTCCTCATCAGCATCGGGAGAGTACAGGTATTATCAGCCTGTCATAGTCCACGACTGGACGTGTTTGTTAAGCGCCCTGTCTCTTGCTTGCCGCACTAGCATCTGCCAGGAGTTTTTCACAATTGCCATCTCACCTGACCATAGGGCGTCCTACACTACGTTTACCGACATCTTTCAAGCGAATCGTTTTCCCGCGGTTTTACTCACGTACAAAGGTCTACTCTCAGCGCTGTCCCTGTCCATTGCGGTGACTCCTCTGGTGCTATTGGTGACGCTGCTCTGGCTGCCGGAAACACCTTCGTTCCTCATCAGCATCAGGAGAGTGCAGGTATCAGCATCAGGAGAGTGCAGGTATCATCATCAGTAACCGGTAGCTAAAGACCTTTCTCTAGGCTAGACATAAGCCAGCTGAACATAAGCCTCCCCTTAAAGCGCTAAAGCTACGAAGGATGCTGGATGCGCTGAAGGCCAAGAGGCTTTCAACGCATCCTGCATCCTTCGCAGATCGTCTACCCACCATAATTCTTTTCATCTTCCAGGATGCAGCAAAAATCATCTGCTGGTTCGACGGATCCGACTTCCAAGAAGACCTGACAGACGTCATAGAGCAACAAGAAGTCCGAATCAGAACCTCAGATTTTTACGGGAAACGTGAGCTGAGGAGGCAGGACTCCGAAACCATCCAGCCGATGCTTAAGAGGATCAGTGGACTGGACTCCACATCCTCTGATCGGAAGAGTGAAAAGACTGAGCTGTCGGCTTGTAGGGAGCTGTGTGAGTTTTATTTTATTAAACGAATGTTTGCTCTGGCCACAACTTCCAAAATTGCGGACTGACTTTTATTTATAACGGAAGTTACATCTGCCATCCTCTTTTGTGCTCCTTTACCACCAAAGGCTCTGGGGATTTCTAAATAGGAAACTCCACAGTGCCTTCCTCTCCCTGTACTAAAGAAACAGACCAAAATTAAGAGACTAACTAGAAGACCTTTTCCAGTTAGTCTCTTAATTCCAGACGCTTATTTAAGCCTGGTAAATACCTATTTACCAGGCTTAAAGAAGCGGCTGGCCAAACTAAAGATGTCTTCGTTGCAAGGAAGTCAAGCTGAAGATACGGCACTGTGACTAAGATAGGCTAATTGAATTTATTGAATATCTAGCAGTACTTGTACCATATAACGGTTCAGTTCAGTAACATTAAACTACTCAGTAACGTAAAACCAATTATCACTGTAGTACAAGCCTAATCCAGTGAAGACTCGTCATGACTCGGCCGACAATATACAAAAATGCTTTTCTCTTCCAGTCCGTCACCGACGCACACGCCGCGCTCTATTCTCCTGCCTTATGATAACCTGCGCAGCCGTGGGCAGCGGTGCCGGCGCAGTCAACAGCTTCGCAGCCGCGCTCGTGCGGCATTCCACACACGCCGTGCCAAGCCTCAACCTAACTGCTTACAACTTCACTATGTACAACGGGTAAGAACGCCATGCACGCCGTGTTAAGTTAAGCCAGACGTAGCAATAGCGCCAGCGAAGTCAACAGCTTCGCAGCCGTGCTCGTGCGACATACCATGCACGCCGTGCCTAGCCTCAACCTAACTGCTTACAAATGTACTATGTACAATGGGTAAAACTTGGCGACTCTCGCAAGAAGACGTCGTCGCAACGCCTGCTTAGCAGATGTGATATTCAAACCTATGAAAATAACTATTCACTTTAGTGTCATCCGCAATATGCGTCAATAGCATTTCTGGCTACACAAAATTCTCATGACACTTGACCCCAGCGAGCCGGCATCATACAAGATACTATTTTGATGATCTCTGGAGACTTGTGGCATATAAAATCTTTAGAAACTATGCGATGCATACATTTGAGCCTGATCTTATCCTGCGTTCATTGTTTAATCTGATTTTTCAGCACCATTCCCCGGGAGTTCTTCGACAAGGCTGATGCAGGGTCGCTGCTGTGCGGAACAGCGCTGGTGCTAGGAGCAGCGGTAGCCACTGTCACTGTTGATAAACTGGGCAGAAAGGTAATACTGTGCTACTGAAGTTAAGCAACTAAGATAATTCTTTTGGTGGATGCTTCATGCATCATTCACATAAATGCTTACTATTTTTGGCTGCTACTTTGCTTACGTCTATGATATACATAGCCTAATATCACTTGAGAATAATGTAGCTACCAGTAAGAGAGCTTCAATAAGTTCAAGATATTTATGAATCAGAACAGAAGGTAGGACCTAGTTCTGTAGATTCTGCTACTATATAGTTTGGTCATATGAAGTTGGCTGTGAATTTGAAGCGTAGAAAGACAAACTTTATAGTCCACAAAAATCACTTCAGTGTCCACAAACAGTATTTTAAAAACTCATATTTTTTTCAGATGCTGCTCCTCTGGTCGTGTACTGGCATCACCTGCTGCCTCGCGCTTCTCGGTGCCTACTGCGACCCTCAACTGCACCACTCCTGGTACCTCAACCGGCTCTGGCCGTACCGGAGATTGAAGGACAACAATAGTCTTTCGCTTAATATTACAGACGTAAATTATATGCACACGAGTGATCTGCTGGGGAGTTTGACGAGAGAGGAGCAGGTGGTGAACTTTACTGAGGTACCTAATTTAGATTTTGATTGTCCTTCTGGCTTTAAAATTAAGTGCATTTTATTTCTTTGTTTTGTAGTCTGTCACCGTATTGACATGCACCAGTGGGCTTGCCAGAAAATCAGCGGTGTCCCAACTTTTGTGCAACATTATGTTTTTTGATGCAAAATACTTTTAAAACAATTGTGTACAACTAACCTCTTACAGTGTGGCTTCCATCGTGGTTTTTGCGTTGTCTAGACCCAACCTTATTGGACTTACCTTATCCTTTTCAGGTGGAAAATGAAACAAAGTGGAAGAGTGAGGAGTACAGAGATGGGAAAGTGGTGACTCCGATAGTTCTGCTATCGATGACGCTATTTATGTACAATATTGGGCTTGGTTCCGTGCCTTATGTGCTGATCTCAGAGCTGTTTGCTCTTAATGTATGTACCAACCAAACCTTTTTTAAACTGCTAAGTGATGTAACAAGTATAATTCTCTTGATATTATGTAGTAACTATGGCTTTAATATAAAACAAATCATCATTTTGCGTACTCTAAAAACGTGGAGCTTCAGTTCTAGTCCATATTTTGTTCAATTTATTACAGTTTCACCTCATAAAGGGATCAGGGAAGATGTTTGCCCACTGTTTACTGATGCGAACATCTCCCCTGATCACGATCCTAAACTATTTCGACATTCGTGCTTACGAACGTAGCTATCTATATATATTTTCCTCACTTGGGACTTCACTGGATGGTAAAATTGGCATGGGCATTATTTATAAGACAAATTAAATAATTGGGGACTTATCTTTACTTCTTTCTTCCAGGTCCGAAGCCTAGCTTCGAGCCTCATCATCTCTTGGGTATGGCTCTCCAGCTTCCTCGTCCTCCGCTACTACGGCTCCATAGCCATGTCTCTCGGCCTTCATTCCACCTATTACATATCAGCTACCTGCACACTTCTGGGCGCCGGGTACATCTATCTCACGTTACCAGAAACAAAGGGACGATCTCAGGAGCAGATCGATAAGATGCTGGATGGACCACTGCTTGTAGCTTGTAAGAGTTGATGACAATAAGTTTTTTGAGGGTTTTAATGTTTTTGAGGTGTCGATGATATTCGTGATGAATGATAATGGCATAAATTTGTTATGGTATAGTGTTTGACGAACTGGTAAAGCGTGATTGTTGATGGCATAGGATTATAGTCAGTGTACCTCTGATGATGGTAGTACTGCCATAATATTTGAGGGAACATAAAGAGGGGGTATATAATTTAAATGATGGTTTTTGTTGTTCTGTGGATGTATAGTGTTTGCGTAAAAAGTCAGCAAATTTGAAAATTTAGAACGAACAGTACAGACACAACAGAAATGGTATTGATCCATTTCTGTCTAAAATAAATGGTACCCATCTGAGGAACATCTATAAAATAATATCTAGGAGAGTTAATTAAATAGACAAGATAGATATTGGTAGAAAGTCAAAGCCAAAATTTTGACATAACGTAACGTTTCTTCAAATATTGTGAAAAGATATAGATAGCGAAAGACATGATTACTAAGATATCTTTGGTGTAATATAAAGTTAATAGGTAAATAGTTTTAAGTGTTAAAGGCAGCTCAATCAGAGTGTTAGAAATTGTGATCATAAAATGTTGCCATTTGTAATATTATTATACGGAGTGCGTTGGTAAAATGAGACCAAAATGTCTGCCACATATTATGTAAAATATATAATTTTAGTGTTTTAAGATAACGTGTTCAAGGTTTGAGAAACTATGTCATTTATTCGGAATTGATGTTTTGCACAAATTGATTGATGTAAGTATTAGTTAAGAAAGAGTTTTAGGAACCTCTTCGAAATGTATGGGAAGAGTGAGATATCCTATTGCAAGATAGGAAAAACTATGAGAATCGCAAAATTCTTTGTGTGGATTATGGACATAGCACATACATACATCCAGCACTGCTATCCCACAACACTAAAATAAGCATTCGAAAATATGGGATTAAACTCTTATTTTGATAAATTTTAAATGCTTGCCCATTTTTGTGCTGTGTGGTAATAGTGCTGGATGTAGGTACTAGGTACCTATATGCTATGTCCCATAAGCTGACCGCCACGACTAGCGCCTATCCGAATTGAATGCGTTGATAGAGCCGAAGTAATCGAGTTTTAGAATTTGTGGTATTGAATTGTATGAAACGTTGCACACTTGTCCGTGCCAAGTCGGACAAAACTTCAGCAATCATTTGTTTTTGCTCGTTTCCTTTGACATCACGCGTTCGTTTCAGGTAGATGTGCGATCAGCTTAACAAGCAATCTTGCGTATCTCTGATAAAGGCATTCGTAGATGTAAGCTCATTGTGGTACTGCCAAATTATAATATCCTACGGCTTAAGAAGTAAATCAAAATTTTCGTTAATTCGATGATTTCGAAAACTGAAGTCATTCGTGATCTGATTTATTTGTTAGTCCTTACTTATATAAACCTTCCATCGTAAAAATAGAGGTGAAATATTTTTTGGATTTGTGTCTGTGTCTTCAAACTAATGAACCGATTTCGATTTACTGTATTTTTTACTATAAAAACTCTTGTAGTTTGGCAAATTAATTACATCGTCGTTAAAACCTACTTACATCGCTATTGGTGTGGAAATCGGTGTAGCTGGTCGGGTCAGATGTATTCGTCAGTGTACCACTCATACTATCTAGGTACATCTAGCCGCTTTGGCTGAATTTTAATTAATTATCCATGAATAACAATATAATTTAGTTAATGATTATATCGGGTATTTATCGCGTACCTTTTGTTTTTATTTCCCCTACGTTTCTACCGCGTTACAGCGATCGTGGTCACGTGGCGACTGAAGGTCTAAAGGTACGCGATAAGTACCCGATATAATCATTAACTATGTTAACAAATCGCAAAAGCTTAAAAAATAATAAGTATAATTGTTTTGAAAAAATAAAACCTTAATTGGAATCCCTTATTTTTACACAATTTTTATGTTTTGCTAGACAAATACTCCCCTGAGTAGTAGAATGATTCCAAGGTCCATAAAAATTTCATTCCCGAGATTTTTATGGACTTTGTAATCAATTTCTAAACGGACAATAGCGAAATAATTTTTCAAATTACTCCATAATTGACTGGGAAATCTACGAACATACATTTAAAAAAATTGGTTGCCTGTAAAGTCGGTATACGGGCGACAGTTTTACGTGACAACGACTTTGAGTGGTAAAACATTGTGAGCGCATAACGTGAGCGGAACGTAACGCGTAACGCAGTTTCTTGAAGTGTCACCCGGCAAACCAATTTATAAGACGTTGTCACGTCAAAAAAACATACAAACAGTCGAACGGCGAAAAGAATGTGGTTCTACCACATTCTTTTTTTGAAGTCGGTTAAAAACAAATGAACCCATGACTGCCGAAAATAGTATGAATAAAACACTCAGAAATACATCTGAACCGACCTGCATCTATCCTTCGGTGGATCAGATTAAAAAAAAGTGGAAAGTGATCCATTTATGGATTAGCAAAGTGGATCAGTGGGGAACGGAGCATCTGTTTTATAATGTTATGATAGGTTGGTGTTTTAAGAGTTCGAAGCCAACCGTCGTCGTCGGGTGATCTTCAAACGTTTGTGAAATTGAAGAGAGAAAAGTTATTGTTTGTGTTATTTCATTGTTATAATTAATGATTTTATCGGGTATTTATCGCGTACCTTTTGTTATTATTTTCCTTACGTTTCTACGTCGTCGTTCTAGTCGTGGTCACGGGGCAACTAGATGTACTCGGAGTTACCGCCGAGAATTGACGGCAGTATCCACGACTACCTTCAATTCGTCTTCAGAATCAGGAATGTCCAAGTTCACATTACAACACACTACACTGACCGTGTCCGATTGTAGTACAGTCAGATCACGACACACACATATTAACCACAGGATTCCACGAGGACGAGAGACGAAAACCATCTTCACGATTAAAATTCGGCTGTAACTCCGAGTACATCTAGTCGCCCCGTGACCACGACCGCTGTAACGCGGTAGAAACGTAGGGGAAATAATAACAAAAGGTACGCGATAAATACCCGATAAAATCATTAATTATGTTAACAAATCGCGAAAGTTTAAAAAGTTTTATGTCGTTGTTGTGCAAATCGGTGTTGTATCAATGTGTTTCCATCACTATGTACCAAGCAAAGTGTATAATTCACGTCACTAAAAAGATTGGATGATAGATAGAGTAAATTATTTTAGCCAAATTTTAAAAGTCTACACGTAATGTTGAGAGATCTATTGGATGTTGGTAATTTTGTATGGATGAATAAATGCTTTATGTGTCAATACTGCTTTTATATTCCACCAATCCTTCGCTGTGAAAAAGATATGACCCTAATTCCACTAAAAAATTATTCGCTTCACCACAACCATGGAATCATATAAAAAGGACACATTTTCAATAAAACTGCAGATGGAGGAATGCGTGCCAGAAGTGTCCAGGTTGAAACATTCTATAAATCTCTCCGTACAAATAGCACTGCACGCACTTCCATCTATTGACGATTCTGCAATGATACCATTGTCATAGTATAGCAGGATTTCGGCCATTTACAAAAACACCTAATATTTTAAGACGACATAAAATTTAGGTAGGTACATAAGTTCTATTTTAATTAGTTATTCTATGACCCTGTTCAGTACCAAATTCCGAATGCGGGATGTCTGGCCCCCGTTGGAACTAAACAATCGTCGCTATCATAAAATACTGGGTGTCAAACATAATTCTGTTTGCGACGGGGTCTTAATTAAAACTGAGAGATACACGGTAAAAAAACATTTATTATAAAAAAACTTCTGGCAAGTTATGGCACTCTCTCTCCCTCGTTCTCTCCTTTACACAATTGACGTCACAGCACTATTCAACTTGTAGGAGCGCTTCTATTTCACTTAAACTAGTAATCACCTTTTAAAAATTAGACCCTAACTTGATATACCCTCTCACATCGCAATCTTTTCTCTCTTTCTCCCCAAAAACACCTCCTGTATCTGCTCATTCGACAATCCTTTCGTCTCGGGCACGATGAAGTAGCAGACTACAGCATTGACTATGGAGCAACAAGCGAAGACATAGAAGGTGCCGTGGATGCCGAGGCAGCCGTTGACGATGGGGAATATAGCGATGATGGCAAAGTTGAGGAACCAGACCCATTCGATGATCATTATCGACGCTAGAGACTGGACCTGTAAATAAAGCCCTGTACAAATATCTGCAGATACAATTGTCCCGAGGCGGGAATCGAACCCGCAACCTCCTGCGTCGCAGGCGAACCTTCGCCCGCTGCGCCTCTGAACTCGTCAAAAGATGAAAGGACTTGAAAATTAAAAAGCATCGCGATTTCAATTAAAAGGTTTGTTTGATATTTCGCCTCTAGGTATTTTTACTTTTTGCTTAATTATCATCTGCCGGTTTCCACCCATAACTGGGCTGCTTCTGTTTTTGCTTACCTTGTCCAAAACCACGATACCACAATTGAAAATTTATTAGGTCAAGAAATAAGTACGGTATCACTATGATCCAAGTCCAAATGTTGATCGAGTCAACTCCAAAGCTGTCTAACCTGACATAAATCTTTCACTGTACAAGCTACTCGTCTATGGAATGCTCTCCCCCTTAACATCAGACGTGCCAAATCACTCCCTCTCTTTAAAAAACTGCTTCATCAGCATTATCTGTCCTTGCAAAGTTAAACAACTTTATTTTTATGTTTATGTAAGTGTATTATATTGTTTGTAGGTTATATGTAGGTATTATAGTATGTAGTGTAAGTATTATTATTATTTTTTTCGCGTGCCACCGTCTATTTTGTTCTTACATGTCCAGTCCATTTCAAGGTTGCCTGGAAGAGATCGCTCATAGTGATAAGGCCGCTTTTGTACTTCGTCTACTCTTAGCATTTATTTCTGTATTGTTATCTGTCTTTGTGTGGTACAATAAAGTATTATCTATCTATCTATCTAAACCAAAGCGAGTGAGGGTTTGTTCACTCGACCAACTGGTAGAATCGCTACAATATTCCACATACCTCAGATATAAACGCCTCAGACAGCAGCACATACGGAATAGACCCAGCCCCGCACATGAACGAGAAGCAGTAGACCAGGATCATGACGACCGTCATCCAGGCAGGTCCCGCGCGGCTCTGCAGCAGGTAGCCCAGGATCACTAATGATACGCAGACCATGGCGGATGAGGAGATTATGAGGAGCTGGAAAGAGAGGTAAAATGTTATTTAAGCCGGAATTAAGGACTCAAATTGTACCACCTATGCAACTGCGTACTTAATAAACGATTAAGTCGCGAAACAAAAAAAAATCTAGAACTTGTGTCATGATTGCTTGCATCGTCGTCGGATCCATGGTATAATAACATGGCGGATCAAGTGGAAGTAGTATTGTGGTTTATATTTATCTCTGTTTATACTTACTTCTAAATTAGAATTTTGAAAACATTGGGGTTTTCGGTAATCAGTAAGTTAGTCAGTTTGATGGAAAGCGAACTTTTGACAGAATTTGTGTACATGTAATATTTTTCTTGAAACCTGGACAAATCTGATTCCACTGTCCTTCGAACATGCAGCCTGAAGTCCGTTTCAGCACTCAGACAGGTTTACACTCTACCATGGTTAAGGGAATGACTGCATAAGTGTACAAACTTGTAGTAAAATCAAAATCAAAATCAACAATCTTACCCGCCGTCCCGCCTTATCAGCGATTCCAGCAGTGACCAGACTCCCCACCACGAGCACCAGAGCGAAGATCACGGTGTAGAGATCAGCCTTAGCAGGGTCAGCTTGCTGGAAGACGGTCTTCGCGTAAACCTGGACTGGCACCATGCCCATTAACACCTGGAAGAAATTCAGGCTGGTTATGCTGGATATTAACCGGCGAGAGTTACCTTCATTTTTTGAGTGTAGCGTGCATTTGGTTGTATTTGGAACGTTGCATTTGCATAAAGTATAAAATAACTTAATTTTTTCGATAGATTATGTAACTCGTCTCGTATGGCTATATTTATTTTGTTTCCATAGGCTCCTCGGGATCCGAGTTGAGTTTAGCGCATGCACATCGCAGGCAGCGTTTAGTACTTCCCTGAACAATATCATCATCATCATTTTCAGGCAAGCATCACTCACTGCTGGAAATATAAACACTCTTGTGCACTACGCTGTTCGTTATTCACGGTTCTGTGAACGAAATTGCACGCGTACCAGAACAAATCTGGATAAGAAAAGTTTTATCAAGGTTTCCTGCAACATAGGCAATATCATCCACTTATCTTCAATTACCCTAAATAAGACTACTGCTTACTCTCATACCTGCATACTTATACAGAAGATGACAACTAAAAAGGCTCTCCGTGACGAGGGCGATACGAATAGCATCTTGGCTGGCGTCATACGCTTCTGCTCTTCTGGCGCCACGTCCGAGTTTAACTTCTCCTTCTCGGATTCCTCTACCTTCTCGGCGTCTGAAACAATCAGCATTTTTTTGAAATTGTCCGTTTTGAAACGGTGAGGTCAAAAAGTTATAGTTTAACACTCACTGAAGGTAAAAACCTAAAATTTAGAAAAATTGTTTTGATTCCTGCTAACACGTTTCGTGTACTTATTATAATTTTCTATTACATAAAGGAACATCTCAACATACCTCCAGTTACGGAAATCAGTTCCACCGCTGGATAGATCTGCTGCTTCAGTCTTGAAAACTCGTCGAGTACCAGCTTGGATGATGTAGAACATCCTCTGTAGTGAGCTATGGCTGCTTTGGCATCCTGGAAAGCGCGTTTTGATCAGAAACCTTGTATTTTTCACATACGATGGTAAGTAAACGATATCAAACATTTCAATCTATCGGCTCTACCCACAGATTATCACTATCAAGAAGATTATCAAAAGCCTAGGAGACCTAGGAGAGTCTTTTGACGTCCAACAAGAGGCTTTTGTGAGTAAGAACAATGACGTCAGAACTGTAAATAGGTAAGGCGGATAGCTTTAGCGTTAGCCACTTCCTTCAATATTATGTCTCTTTAAAAGTGACAAGAGCTTGCTCCCATCAAAAAAACATTTAAAAAAAATCTTACCTCCTCTCTCTTCTGCCGGATGAGAAACACGGGGCTCTCAGTGATCGTCATCAGCGACGCTGCCAACGCCACTCCGAAAAGCAGGTTCGTCCACACGATGACGTGGTATGTCAGGAACCAACCGAATAGATAAGACAGGAGCATTCCGGAGCAGTAGAGGAGAATTGGGCCTGGAATAAAAACCATTATTATAGTTAATAAATCATGCTAAGTATATCAGTTATCTAGTACCCATAACACAAGCTCTGCTTACCTTGGGGCTAGATAATGCTGTGTGAATTGTCCAGCATTATTTATTTATTTATTTATTTATTTATGCTATATAGACGAACCCATGAAGAGATGATGAATGAAAACCCATGGAGAGCTCCTGAGCTTTGAGGTCTTCGTGGGTTGCCTGCCCAATGCCCCTAGAGTTTCGTGTGAAATTTAGTGTTTGAGCGTGACGTCGCTTTAATAAATCGCTCTAATCCTGATAAGGCTACAAACCGAGTTCCTAAAGCCCTTGGACAAAGAAATAAAATGACAATTGAGCCAGAACCGCCCACCTGACATCACTGCGATGCCGAGTAAAACCAGTCAAGGTCACTAACGCACACAGCTGATTGATGACTCAAGATGATGATGTCGTCCTGGCCGAATCTTCGGGCACGGCGGCCAGTCTCAACGGAGACTAGCCATAAACGCAGGACATTTCGAGTGCACAACACAGGTGCACTCTCTATTCCTTCACTCTCATAATTCGATGGGACGGCAGGCCGATATGACCGGTGAAAGGTCACGTGCAGTCTAGCTTTCCAAGGCACGGGGATGTAACACCGCCAACTTCCTGTCTCCGGGCTGCTACTGATTGATGGCTAGACTACAATGTTATCGAATCACTATTGTTGATGGTGAAGTAGCTCTTGCGTCTTTATTTTTGTCACCGTGCAGTCTTCTATGACTCTTCTTATGGTAAGGTATTAAGTAGGAACCAACCAGAAGCCAGCATCCCACGGACAGAGTCCTCAGCCACCTCGGATATGAAGATAGGCGCGTACACCAGGAAGCCTCCCCCCGCCACTCCGCCCAGGAAGCGAGCCGCTAGCACTACATTGATGGATGTGGTCGCACTTATCATAGCCCAGGAGATCTGTGGGCAAGAGGTGTCTGGTGGGATACTCGTACACTGGTCATCTTGGTACGCCTATTCTTATTGATCACTATCCATACTACTAAAATGATAGTTTATCGTCATTTGCCTTGCAAACTTTGTCCGTCTGTTTGTTACACTTATTAAAGCAAACTAATATTATTAATGTGAAATTTTGGATGGATGGAAAGACGGATGTATTTTAATTTTGGATGTATGTTTGTCACGCCAAAACTATTGAACTGATCGGGCAGAAATTTTGCATAGATGTATTAGATCTAGAATCTAGACGGAATTAATACTATTAACCCTAAAAATTAGTTCCCATGGGATGGAAATAACCTTTATACTACTGCTCAGAAAGTTGCTTATTCCTTTTCTAAACATACTTGTTACGTAAAAAGCAGAAGAGAAAAGTTTATGGAAATCTATTTCTGACGAGTTATCATTTTCTGAATTATCAGCCGGTAGGCCTATATCCTCAAATGACACACCTGATAGGAATTGGGCACTTGCTCGCCTAAATGTATAATGTACTATTTCTCACTCTATGCTCGTAAAACGCGCTTTATACGTCATGTATCTATAACCGAAAGCAATTGAGCCCTGTTAGCTTAAAAAGGTGAAGGTTTTACCAAAAACAAACATATTGAATGAGATCTCTAGTTCAAGTCTTCTAGCCCTCGGTGCATAATCTACTAATAAACATTTCCATAGAAACAAAACGTGCAAAATCTCTGGCAGAAACTAGTTCCCCATAAACTTCAGTTTTGATTGTTTAAATTCAATCTTACCGCAAAAGGTAGAGCCATCACGATCCCGCCGTGTTTTCGCCCCAATTTGTCGATGAGCATTCCAACGACTCCTGTGCCCAACATCGCTCCTAAAATAAAATTAAATTTGGTAACTTGTCATAAACAAAACACTTCCCTTTTTCCAATATACTCCAAAAACAGCATGCCTTTGTTTGAGAAAGATGAAAAGTCTCTATACAAAAGAAAGATAGTACAAAAACCACTTAGGTGCTTCAACTTAGATTGAAACTTTATAAAATTTGTGGCTTTAAATCAGTAGCCTAATCGAATAACACAGTTCATGGACCGATACCGTATGTTTAATAGAATTTGGACATTTTATGCAAAATTTGCACGAATAATAAGTCAAATATAGTGATACCCTATTTTATAACCATCATTGTCAACCTATATTTAGGCAAAAAAAAAACTATTATCATTCCATTTCAACAAGTGAATATAATTCTCATGTCATTTGTTAATATTTATTTTGTTTGCATTCGAAGCACGGTAGAAAAAAACCATTCTAAAAATGCAATTTTACTATAAAAACTATCGTAGTTTGACGAATTCATTGCAGATGTAAATGATGAAAAGTTGGTGTTCTTCCAACACAAATAAGGTTCGTAGTTAACCCGCTTACATCCGCGATGAATGCACGCCCCCTCCACAAAACGTCATAGTTGCCTACACTCGGCGTGCATTTTTAGAATGGTTTATCTCTACTGATATGCAAGCTTCAGCGCGAGAGAATAATCACCACGTTGACAGGCGGATGGTGATCACAGTGTTAAATTAAAATACACTGGAAGATAATGCCCTTCCACTGGTATGTTTTCTTGGTCTGTGATTAAGTCCCAATAAGTGACTGACTGTGTTACCAACAATTGATTGAAATCAATTCCGGATTCACAAATAGTAAATGATTTACTGAAACGACTCTTACGATATTCACGGGCTGAGATTCTTACGCGGCAGCTGCCGCGGCTAATAATTATTTACTATTTAGTCATTAAATTTATTGGTACAAGTTGTACCTACTAGTAAAAAAAAAGAAATATGCAATAGAGTAAAATATACCTAATTACAATGGCGTCCTCTCTCTCCATACATATCCCCAAGCAGGGTCTACAGTGGTACTTAATTAGCCAGATTAAACCAACAGTTTCATGGCCCAAGACGCAGATCACCCCGCGGGGCGCACCGCTAAATCTCTAAATTCTTAGGTGATTTGCAGTCATTTACCTAAAGACGGTAGGCTGCCAAGCAGCGAGTCGTGCACCGTGGTGATGGGCTCGCTAAGCGGCGTGGTGGTATTAGAGGCGTAGACACTCGACGTGTAGGATGGCCAGACGTTAAGTAGCGCCATGACGAGCTGGCCGAAGCTGGCTGGAAAGAGACACAATTTTATCATCATCATCTTCGGTCCAAATAGTGCACCAGGACATAGGCTTTCCCTGACGAGCGTCATACGCCCTGTCTTCAGCTTGCCGCATCCAGCAACAGCCTGCGGTCTTTATCCATATATACAGGGACTCCCACGGCCATGCCACATGGAGGGAGAGTATCTTAAATATTGTAGATAGAACATTTTACCGCAAGAAGACTTTTGACATTTTTTTTTTAAATCTTTAAATGCAGTATAAATTATACTGCATTTAAAGATTTTTGAAAAGTCGCCTGTCAAACCCGCAAAATTGAAAAAATAATACACCCGTAATTGTACAATATCGTTCGAAAGGCTCAATCGTAAGGATTATTTGTTTTGCAGATAACACAGCATCATAAATCAAAGGAAACCATGAAATTTCCCTCGATGTAGCATAGCCGTGGGATGCCCTGTATATTTTTTTTTAATTAGGTATATTAATTTTATATATTTTATTTTTATTTATTTATTTATCCCACCTGGGCGAAGGGCGTCTCTACGTCTTTTTTATCTCTGCTGAAAGACGTCCACTACCTACTGGATATAGACCTCCCCAAAGATCGCTACTGTGACCGTTCCTACGCGGCCAATGGTTTCCCGCGACCTTCGCTCAGCCGACATTGTGGTGGGGCTGCCCACACTGCGCCTTCTGGTACGAGCAACCTTTAAATGACTAGTACCTTAAAAACGATCGTTCTAGTTCGATGAATGAAACGGATGTAAGCTACGAACCTTATTTGTGTTGGAAGAAGACCTCTCAACGAGGGACCAACACAAATAAGGTTTTTAGATAACCCTCGTACATCCGTAATGGACTATGTAATATTAGTTGGTTTTGCTTGCTGTCATGTCACTCGCTCGGTATAATTTCGGAAAGAGATTTTTCACACGAAAGATCGAGAAAGCAATAAAAATGTGTAGACGGTTTACTGAGGGATCTTACCGGGGGATGAGCAGCATCTTCCTGCGTAGACTGACTAATCACCAAATGTTGCTACAGTGCGTTTGCCATCCCTACAGCCCCGAATGATCTTCATAACAGATCTCAGGCTGCTATGCCTTAGCACGTTTTTACCGGCAGTCGCTTAGTACCTAAATTATTTCTTTCAATATTTTCGGCAAGATACCACACCAACCAACTTTCTTAACTGGTAAATAACGACTACCTAACATTTGCCATGTTATCTATCTGCTAAGGCATATTTATATTCCGGTCAACACTCTTTGTTTAAAGTCTTATCTACGACTTTAAGCAGCCTATGAATTAAATGAAATATTAAGAAGGCAGATAGTTTTTTAGGTAACGTTTATACTTACTCAAAAACGCGACTTGTACTTGGAACAGTTTTCCCTTCATCTTTGCAACTGTTTTCAACAAATTTCCTGGAGTTTTTACCCAGTTTTTCGGGAGTTTCCGTAGTTCCCTGCGTTCTCTGATATTTTCGCACACTTGTCGTGAACTCTTGGAGGCGACTACGCGATCTAATTTCGACAATTGAACATTACATAAGGTGTAAGAATAAACATTGAACTAGATTCGCTTCTAAAGCCTATTGCAAATATTTTTACTGTTGATAGTGGTATCATTTTTGGTTAACTAAAACGAGTATATTTTGTGTTCTGATATTATGTTATATTTTTGCAACATTTTTGTCTTACATTAACCATGTTACAAGAAACAAAATTAATAATGCTGCATATTTCAAACAGTTGCAGGGCCAGTGTCACGGGTCCGAAACTTAATTAACAAAGTTCAAACAAGTTTCTATGGGTTTCGGAAAAGGTTAACCCGCATTTTAGTAAAAAAATCTCGCTTTACACGATACACTATTATATCCATAGAGCTAAATAATTCGTCCATAAAGTATAAAATCGGTTCTATTTAAGGACAAGGCAAGGAGACTTGAAAGTATAACTGTCATCTCGGGTTATCATCGTGAAATTCAACCTTTTTTTCTATTCCATTAAATATAAATAAATAAATAATCTGTGATATAAATAAATAAATAGTCTGTGATAAGACGATAGATTTACCTTATCTTTACTAGCCCTTGAATTGACGAATTACAATAATTGTACACTGACACAATCTTTCTAAGAATTGGGTTGGTACAATTTAAGTATATTGTGATTGCAAGACATACTTACTGAGATTTTTTTAAAAACCTCGTTGTTATTAAATTTTTTCAACTGTCTTTATTTTCCACTATTTATCACTATTTTTCACTATTAACTTTTTTATTTTAAGTTTTGTGGGACATAATATACTAACCTCTCGGAAAAAAAAATTAGGATCATTCTCTACACAATAGAAATGATCATTAAAATCGGCTACAATTGACGGAGTAATCGATGATCATACATTTGTATTTTTTAAATAACTTTTAAAAAAATATTTTTTTTTTTAAGTCAGTTAAAAAATACAAATCCATGGAAATAAAGAATATGAAATGTAATTGACTTTTCTACGCCACAGTGATATAAAAGCGAGTGTCATGCCAAAAGCTAAAATATTTTATAAAAAACATATTTTATTAAAAAACAACAAGCAAACTTAACTTCGAATAAAACCGTTTAGGCAGAAGCAAGAAGAACACCAAATATTAACAAAACTATACTAATTGATAGTAAGTATGTTACTAAAATATTTGCTAGAGATTTCACTAAATATAACAGAGTTGACGTGTGTTATCAATATACTATGCCAATAATACAACATTTAATTAATTCTATTTGTGGAAAACTTTTATACATTCCAAAATACACGTTTTGTACAAGCAATTTACGTTATCGTTGAAACTGTCGAATAAATTATTAAATCGAATAGAAAGTCGATTTCAAAGTTTTATCAAATTCCACGTAAATCCGATCCCCAAACTTGGGCTAGCATAGCAAACAGATGCGTAAAATTCTAGTGAGTCATGATAAAACATCATACTACGTATTTGGAATGGTCCTATCTATAGTGTATCGGTAAGTAGTGGGTAACTTGCCCGTTCTGTTACGAGCGAAATTTCTTCTAACCATTTCAAAACATGGTCAGATTGACCGCACAATTTTGGGTGGGATTATGCGACATGCCCCATTTTTAATTTTTAACCCCCGACGCACAAAGAGATGGTTGTTATAAGTTTAACGTGTCTGTCTGTGTATTTGTGTACCTACCTATCTGTCTGTGGTATCGTTGCTCCCTATCGGATGAACCGATTTTCGTTTAGTTTTTTTTTGTGTCATAAATAATTTATTATCCCGAGTGTTCTTAGCCATGTTTCATGAAAATCTGTCGGGGGGGTTTTTAATTTTTTTAATTTTGTTCTTGTTAAAATACATGTTCGCCGAATCATCACATCCGTCCATCGTTTTGTTAGATTTGACAGCCTGTATAAGGTACCTACCTTTAATCGAACTACGATAGTTGCAGTCTGCAGCTTATTGAACCCTCATACACAGCCGTGACTGCCGTGAGAACCACTTTGGGAACCTACCAGAAGGAGCACAGCAGGTTCCTTCTGTGTATTTTAGTCGGGTGTTCTGGGTGTTCTCTATTTATCATTATAAATATCTATCCATGAACTAAACGGTAGGTATTTAGTATAACAGTTATCTAGTTCCCATATCACAAGCTCTGTTTAGCTTGGGGCTAGATAATGCTGTGTGAATTGTCCAGTATTTTAATTTTATTTGTTTATTTAATAGATTGCCCAACAAATTTTCTTTTCTCGCTTCGCTACAAATTTTCTAAATTATAAAGATGTCCTGATGTCAGACGCTGATAACATCCAAGATAATGAGTTGAATGAACATGGAGACAAGGGCGTTTCTGTTATTTATTGAAGTAATTCCATTGTCAGTCTGATACTGCAAAACATACGTAACAACACGTTCTTGTAGATTTAGGTGCTAGCTTTTGTCAATGGATTGGTTTTGCTAGTGTAAATTTATATCGTACTAGTTACTAAATAATTTTTTTTTCAGTTATTTATCTTACATAGTATTAACTTATGTTATCTGCAGCTATCATAAACCTTAATTCGCAAACAACCTTCAGCAACTCAGGCTATTTTTATTTTAATAAAAGAATTAGGGTTCCGCGCAAAAACAAAAAAACAATGAATTAATGTGAATTCTTCGTAGGCACAGCAATTCTTTAACTATATTCCTGCGGTTCCCTTTACGCTTTCTGCTCGGAAATTTGTGCTTTCAGCTCTATTGTGGAATAACTCATCATTGTCTGACTCACAACATGGATTAAGACGTGGCCTCTGGTCTATAGAACGAACCTCACAACTTTTGTATTGGATTTGTCATCAGTTCAAGACAAGGCGTAGAAATTGATACCATCTATACAGATTTCAGCAGCGCCTTTGACAAAGTCAACCATGCTGTGCATCGCAATAAGCTGAATATTCAGGGTATCTTTGGTTCATTATTGGAATGGTTTACGTCGTACTTAAATAACAGACCCCAAGTAGTATCAGTTAAAGGTTATGACCCCATGGCTTATAATGCTAAGTCCGGCGTTCCGCTGGGCTCCCATCTGGGACGTACACTATTTCTCAAATTCAATAATTACTTATACAGCACAAATAAACATTGTAAATTTTCCTTGTATGAATATGACTTTTATAGATTAATTCCAACTTATATGTCAAATTAGTGCAAAATGATGCAAATTCCGTAATAAATTGGTGCGAAATTGACGGTATGGTGCTAAACTTCTCAAAGTGTTACCATATAATTATGGTTTTCTAAGAAAAAGCTGGAATCCACATATTTCATCAACAATAAATAACACAATTGCATAAGTAAAAGAAATTAACAACCTAGGCGTCACCCTAGACTATCAACTGAAATATTTTCCGCATTTTTAGTTATTTAGTTATTTATTTATTTATTTTTGCTTGCATGTACATTCATTCTTAGGTCTAAGTGAATGATTAGTTATAGGCTTATCACTGGCTAGGTACATGCACCCTGGAAGGGCACTGCAAAACTGAGTTCGTCCTACTTTATTTACATCATGTCAAATTGAGTTAAAAATACTTAATTTAAACAATAACATTAATGTCACTCAGAAAATAAGTTTACTAATAGAGTTGAGTAAATTGAATCTAGAAGCCAGAATTCTTAAACTAAGTCATTGTTTCATCATAGGTTAGTGTCATTTTAGTCTGTCCGTAGCGAATTGGTCAACAGAATAATAGCATTTTTCAAATAAAAACAATTTTATCTTTTTACAAAAGGTTTCATCTTTATCTTCATTTTTTAAGTATTCAGGTATTTTATTGTATATATTTGCCAATCTATAGTATGGGCTTTGGCTAACCAGTTTAAGTTTAGTTGGAGGTAATACTAATTTGTTCCTATTGCGTCGATTATATTCAATATTAATGTCTTGCTTAGTTTTAAAGAGTTTTAACGACATCTGTAAAAAATCTTCTCAATCAATGGAATTAATAAAACGTATCGCTAGATTTCGAAAAAACCTAAAACTAAAGTTCTCCTTTTCAATACTCCTTTTCAATATAATACTGTTATAAGCACCCTCGAATTCGCATGCACCATTTGGAACCCAATATACAGCGTTCACTCCAAAAGAATAGAAAGTATACAACGATCTTTCACAAGACATCTCGCATTTATCGCTCCCGGAATATCCAACAGATCTCCATACCCCGGATTGAAACACTTTGAAATAGGTTCCCTTTACTGCCGAGTAAGATACTCGAATTATCATTCTTCCAAAAAGTTTGTTCCTCAATAACCATGAACATCGGGGTAGCCGTTCCCACTAGAATTCCTAGCACTCCTTTCTTTCATTCTTATACTGGCCTGCAAGCTCCTACTGTGAAATTGTGTAGCCATAGTATCATTTAAACGATCAGCAGATTAAAGAGAATTTGGGCAGCCGAAAAATTAATTTTGCAAGCAGAAAAAATATTTTGAGCCGCAGCTAGTGGTCGGCAAAAATGACTGAATTGATCAGCAACTAATGTGCCAGTGGGCAGCCTAAAAATTTATGTCACAGTAAATTAAATATTTGTGCAGCAATATACTAGTGAAGGAGCAGCAAATCGTGATTCGTATTTAATGAAATTTTGGCATGCCTTTAAAATGATATTGCAGCATTAAATGAATGAAAAAGATCAGCAAATCCTGGTTCGGATTTTATAATGTTTTGGCGAGCTGTCAAAATAATTTTGGTTTGCTAATCTTAATACACCCTTCATTATTAATAATCTTCTGTAGCTATCTATCTACATGTTGTCTCTGAGCTCCTCCTCAACGGCTGGACCGATTTCGATGACATTTTATTTAATGGTGTGTTAGAGTGGGTCACTGGATGGTCTAGATTTATAACTTGACCCGGGAGGTGGCGCTGTACCCGGCCGGGTTCTAGGATTTTTGACTGGGAAATATCTTTCGGAAATAGGTAGGTCATAGATAATGTTCCTAACGGCTCTGCTCGCTGAGAGAGGCGGCTCGCTCAAAACCACCCATGCATGCCCTGCTACCTGTGCAGTCACCTGGCCGCCGCCGCCGCGCCGCCGCGCCGGCCGGCGCGGCAGCGTCGCGGAGTCGGTAGGAAGGAGGAGGTTGTGGCTTCGATTCCCGCCATGAGACAAATGTTTGTATTAATACAATACACTACATACCTAGATAAATCGTACTTAGGTATAAATAGGACATAGGTATCTTTAACGATATAAATCTTTGGGAGTAGGTACTTAACTCGTTAAAAACTGGTTATAGAAATGAAATGGAAAGAAATAAAAACCTACCTACCCAGGTAGGTATCTACCTATAAGTACCTTCCTAATGCTGAACAATTCACACAGCATTATTTAGCACCAGGCAAAGCAGAGCTTGTATTATAGGTAGGTAGGTACGGCTAGATAACTGATATAAGTACTTACTTACTTAAGAAAGTAAGTACTGATATACTTACTTACCTAAGTAAATATGTACGAACTTTTGTGAAAAACAAAATTAAATGTACTAATAGGTACCCTGAAATCCAAAATGTCTGAATGAGTGAGTCAAAATGCCGACGACACCCGCAAACTACCTACCTACCCAATGAGTCGTGAAAAATAGTGTTATTGCTTGCCTAAATGTTTTATGTAGGTACTGATGGTGCATTAAAGTCGTAATCAATCTATCTAATTGTTATTATTTTCATTTATTGTGCAATCAAATTGAATTGACTTTTGTGAAGTGTAAGTAAAATTCAAGAGATTGGGTCCAATTAGGTCCATCCACCTCAGTCATAGATAGACCGGGGCGCCATCGCCGCCGGCATTCGTGTTTCACGTGCATATTGTGACGTGACGTATTGTGACACGTGCATAGAGTGTGTCCATAGCCAGTGACGCGCTCTACGCTATGGTGCCACGAAAGACCAGCGCTGCAGCTGCTCCCCGAGCTCCTGCAGCACACGCTGAGTGGCAACCTTTTAGTCTCACGTTGTTTTTATTTTTCTCTGTAATTCTTATTTATCGATGTGTGTATTTTCTTGTGAACCAATAAAATTTATCTTATCTTATATTATTGTCTCGGTCGCACTTCGGTCTAGCTACGTCTTTCCATCTTTGTTGTTAATTAGGTAGGTAAGTATTTCGTGTAGGAAGGAACGACTACACTACTGCGGCGGCGAGCGAGCACTCACACTAATTTACGGCAAAGTAAGTGTGAGTGCTCGTCGTCTGCGCACCCTTCCGCGTCCCTTTGACCCATTAAAATAAGGTAGGTGGTACCTACACTGCGCAACCTTTGCGCGTAGGTAATAGGTATGTAGGTAAGGTACCTTACCTATCTTATACGCTCGTTTGTACGTACCTATGCCACTACCTATGCCACCACACACGGACAGATATGACCAATAACAATCAAGGGTTCCTTCAGTTGCTAACAAGAACGCGAGGTAAGGTAGGTACCTACCTACCTATCTCCTACGTACGTTTGTTTGTCACTGCCGTGCCGGTGTCACAAACACAGGACAGACATGACCAACAACGAACAAGGGTCCTCAGCACATTGATACCATTTTAGAAATAGGTACCTTACCTACCTACCTCCTACGTGCCTCTGTATCAACTCGACTATGAAAACCCCACCTTCTTTAACGCATTCACTGCCCAGCCTCGGCGGTGCGACTCGCAGGGGTGCGCCGCCGCCGCCACACTAGGGTCGAGAGGCTCGTCTGCGTCTTGGGCCATGAAAGTGTTAGTGTATTGCATCGCATTCACTGCCCAGCCGCCACACGAGGGTCGAGTCTCGTCTGCGTCTTGGGCCATGAAAGTGTTAAAATGCTCTTTTTCCATAAAATCGCAGTAATATAAAGTTTTAGTTGACCATACATTTAAAAGCAAACCCATTGATTATGGCTTATACCTATTTTTTTTTCAGCTCGTCAATTTTCTTATTCGGCTGACCAAAACATTAATTTTGCTGCTCAAAAAATCAATTTTTGGCTGATCAAAAATAATTGTATAATCCTGCAGATCATATAATTAATTCTGCTGATCAAAATATTAATTTTGCCGATCAAACAGCTATTTATTTTCTGACCAAAAATAATTTAGTGGCCGACCAAGTGTTGCTGGTGGTTTTTATTTTACAGCCGATCAAAACTTAAAATGCTGCTCAAGTAGTTTTTAAGCTGAATTTTCCAGCTGATCAAATATTTAAAATAAATACCAATAAATTTACTCCCATAAAACTTCACGAACACAAAGATAGACATTTTCAATTATAGTACTCCAAAATTTAAATCAAACTGCTAGACCATGTCCGGTATCCTCTAGAGGACAGTCAGCGAGTGATTAAGAAAGGTTGTAGGTCTGATTGCACGAACAAAAATAATTTTATTATTTTTAATTCATTCAATATAGTAGTCTTTTTTTCAGCCATTACTGTCCCACTGCTGGGCAATAGCCTCTCTTTTCTCCTAGTTCTTCTATAGTAATCTTAGTTAATAATAATGTGTTTTTATTTGTTATAGTTTATTTTCAATATTTTATAAGCTAACTCCAGGCAAACAATCTAGAGGTAGCTCAGCTGATCCATATCAGTACCCATTGGAAGCGTCCCCAAGACGCTGGCTGCTTGCCGCTTTACGGCTACGCTGATGCGGTGCGCTGCACCAGATACTCCTAGATATCTATAATAAGTACTTAACACTTTATTATGCCCGTCACTCATTCTCACGTATTGTTTGTATTATAAATTCTCCGTTTGTAGAAACCAAACTATTGACTTATATACCTATATACTTACACCCACTCGTTTGCATAGAGATAAAATAAAATGATGATAAGTCCTAAACCAACACTGAATGTAACTAAATGTATATTTAGCATTCAAAACCGTTGTCTAGGGAGATGTGATTTCTTTCTGATGTCACATCAGAATATTATCGAATAGATAAAAAACTTCAGGTGATTGTGGAGGTCTTCTATGACGTTATTGGCCACGATGGTAAGCAAAAAGAGCAACTTCGCATCTCTCTCGCCTACACTATCTATCTAGTATCTATACTACTAAAACCAAAACTGTATTCTTTTTCATTCATGTCTGTCTGTCTGTCTGTTTCTTATACGAGCATCACGCCGAAACTACTGAACCTATTGAAATGAAACTCGGCACGATTTTAGGTCATACTACGAGGAAGGACATAGGATACTTTTTATCCCGGAATTAAGTAAGGTTTCCCTGGGAGAGGGGATGAAAGTAAAATTCTTTAACCTACAAAATAAAACTTTTACAGAGGTATTAAAAATAAGCTGATCATAGGCATTACAAACTGTCCAATCGATTTTTGATAAAATAAAATAGGAATATAATATAATAATAAAATAAAATAAAATAGGTGGTGGCGCTGATTTGGGTCGGGTTTATGCCATAAGATGGATTTGTAATCTCTTCTGCTTGCAGGTCCATTGCTGAAGCTGAACCTGGGCCGTGAATTAAAAGTCTCCTTTAAAAGGCCTAATGGCTATTAATTTATTTATTCTTAAGAAAAGCCTTTTGTATATCAGTAACCGACAGTCCCTTGGTCTCGGGCACGAAGTAGTAGCTATACCCGGAGCCAATAAAGCACACACACGAGAACAAATAGAACACCGGACCAAGACCAACGCTCTCGACCAGGGGGTTGAAGATGAGGAGCGTGAGGAAGGTGAAGATCCAGACGAAAGACATTACTATGCTGTTGCAGAAGCTTCGCACCTGGGGAAAAGAAATTGAAATGGTTTATATGAAATAGCGTAACTTAAGATTCTGTTTTATGGAGTTGCACGTCATTTACTGACAATGACTTTAGTGGTGTTCGGTACTCAGTGGGAGTGGGAGCAAATTTGTGAATGAAAGCTGTCCCCATTTCGCTGCTTACCAAAAATAGGCCCGTAAGTTGACAAGGAGTACATAAATTAAATTAATTTATTACAGTTTTTTCTTTTTTTAGCCTAGTCGGTCGTCAGAAAAAAGTAATTGACACGCACGGTCTTAATAAACGTTTTCATCAGAAAATAACATACTTATTTGCTACACAGACACATTGATTCTAATCTGTAATTCCAGCCGTTGGGCTTGCTGTTCTTAGCGAGGGCTTGGCTGTTGAGCCGAGATGCTCTCTCTAAAAACAGAAAGTCACAAAGTTTGTAAAGCAAACCTGTAGTTTTGCTATGATTAAAAACAAAGTTCCAAATTACCTCTGGCAAGAACACCTCAGCAGCCAGCACAAAGGGAATTGTCGCACACCCAGTGGTATAGACAAAGCTGTAGATATAGATTAGGAGAGCGGTGCACCAGGGCGGGAACCAGTGGAACTGCAGCTGGGCGCCGAGGAGCAGAGTGCAGAAACCGGAGAGGGTACCGGTGACTATTAGAAGCATCTGGAAGAGGGAATTGAAATGGTTATAATGGTATATAGTGATAATGATAATTATTAGAGTTGAAAGCTCGTATAGAGTGTGTTTTCGCTTTTCCGAGTCGTGAACGTGGCGGGCGCGACGAAATAATCTACCCCTTCAACTCAATGTCGTAAGAGGCTACCTAACATACACGACATATTCAACACCAGTACAAGTAAGCTTAAACGCTTACTTAGTGATCAATTTCTTCAAGTGTAAGCTAATTATACAGGGTTATTGGTAATTCACTGACACTGTGTAAACTGCAGGTTCTGCCCATCATCACGAACACGTTATTGAAGACGCCAGGTCTTCATTCTTAATTTTTTTGTAAATCGTCTCACATACAAAATAATTTCAGAAACCTAATTAATTACTAAATTCAATTAGTACATTTTATTTTATTTAGGTTTTTGATAGCTATAGCTTAAAGCAATAGTTGCCACAGAGCAAAGAAAAGATTTCCTAGGATGGGTCATGAAAAACCTCGATAGATAAACAATAATAAATAATTAATGCTGGACAATTCACACAGGATTATCTAGCGTGAGGCTAGATAATGCTGTGTGAATTGTCCAGCAAAGATAAGCTAAGCAAAGCTAAAAAGGATAAAAGATAAAACAAGAAAGTCGACAATTAGATTATAAGATAATTCCTTTACCTTCCTCCCGCATCTGTCAATAAGAGCCACAGTCATAAGACTCGCCACCAAGAAGTCCAGAGCAACGAATATAGCGCAGAGGTTCGTAGGCAGAGATGGTACGGCTTCCTTGAAGAGTGGTTCCGCATACACTTGGAGCACTACACAGCCCATCATGATGGTGAGAGTCATGATGGTGAGGACGGTGAAGAGAGCCCGCTTTGAGGATTTGGATTTTACTGGAAATGGTGAAAATATACAATGTTAGGTATGGTTTTGACAATGCTAAGAATGAATAATTATGATGATTTAGAATGAATAATAATTTTATTGTGTTGAAAAAACTAAAAACCTTTAACTTCCTTAATAACAACATAACACTGTTTTTTTAAGGTGTACGGGACAAAAATACGTTACAGCCGAACATTATCAACTTCCTCTTTTTTTGAAGTTGGTTAAAAAGTCGTACAAATCTCCATATATTTTATTTATCTATACTCTATCTATACTAATATTATAAAAAGGAAAGATTTGTATTTCTGTATTTTTGGATGTTTGTATTTTCAAAAATTCTTTCACCATTAGAATGCTACATTATTCCTGAGTAACATAGGCTATATTTAGTTCTTACAAAAATTAGGGATCCCTACTAAAACTTCAATAATGTAACCCAAGGTGTAAAAAAATTAGCCATAAATTGTCTATCATCGCATGCGCTGCGGAAACTATTGATGATAGAACAAAAAAAAATTCAACAATATTAAAGACTATATAAATATCTACAAAAAACTCAGCGATACCATATGTCCAACTATTGTAGTTATGTCAGTATAACTATTTTTTTACTTTTTAAAGATGATAGAAATACTGACCGAAGTCTGCCCATGTTGGCCATACCTCTGTATTAATCCTTATCCAAAAAAATCATTTCATAATTAAGACTGTTTCAATACCTGTAGATTACTTTTTGAATTATTCAAATCGAACATTCCATTCAAAAGATATTAAAAATTTAAAAATTTCAATCTAAACAAAATACTATTAGAAAAATAAATGACGCCGCACCCGGGCAACGCAGCGAGGGAGGTAGGTAAAAAAAATAATAATGTCCTTCTAGCCGAATTCCAACCACGGCGGCCAATCTCATCGGAGACTAGCCAGATGCGCAGGACATATTATAGTGCACAAGTGTGTGTGCGCTGGTGTGTGGTGCCGGCTTAGAATTTGCACAACCCCAACTCTTCCCGCGGGTGTCGTAAGAGGCGACTAAGGGATATCCACCGGGGGCGGGCACGACCGGGGAGAGGTCAAACGCAGGACCAACGGCTTAATGTGCTTTCTGAGGTACGCCCCCGTGCCTCGGAAAGCACGTTAAGCCATCTAACACCGCCAATTTCCTTACTCCGGGCTGCTACAGTGAATATTTCTTGCTAGAAAATACCCAATAACACAAATCTTGGGCCGACCAGGGATTTGAACCCGGGACCACATTATCAGCGGTTGAACACGCGACCGCTATACCAACGGAGCAGTCGGATAAAAGTATAAAATGTCCTGCCACAGATATATTAGAAACCTACGTATATCCCAAATTTTTTTACAAATTAATGTCCGCCCGTGCGAAACCGGGACGGGCCGCTAGTTATTTATATTGTGTTTTTCAGTTCCATGATCTCGGGCCATATCCTGTCCTTTGGTAGCGAAGCCCTTTTATAATTATTATTTTTTCATTTTTGGAAATATAAATGGATTTCAGATTTCTGGCGAATAAACGGCTTAACGTGCTTTCCGAGGCACGGGGGTGTAACACCGCCAACTTTCTGACTCCAGGCTGCTACTGTGAATTTTCCTCGCTAGAAAAACTTCAATAACAACTAGTGGCCCGACCCGGGATTCGAACCCAGAACCTCATAACCAGCGGTTGAACAAGCTGACCGCTAGACCAACGAGGCAGACTTTTTTGTAATTAATAGTCACCAAGATTGTAGCTACAAGCACCCTATCATCACTAACCGGAAGTCATGTCGATTTGCAAAAAGGCCTCCTCGAAAACCACTGTTTTTTTGTATCATTGTGTGAAAGATAATCTTTGTTTCTTTGAATTTTGAATTAGGTCTTTAACTTACACAGTAGTTTCCACGCTGGCTCAGCCCCAGTTTTCAGTTCTATTTCCAACTTTTCTTTCGTTGTAATCAGCTCATTCGCTGTCTCAGGATCTGAAAGACACGAAGAAGCAAGCATCAGCCCCAAATTTTACAACAAGCATTGGCCCAACTGGGCTATTATTTATTTTCAGACCAGAAAAATGCAATAAATATTTTTGGTACGTACCTCAAATTTTCATTGCATTTTTGGTGATTTTTTTTTAAAGCAGGGTACTGACCCGGTGGTACGAGGAGTAATTTGCCTACTGCGACCTCCGGTATTCTAGTACACTCTATAATTTTACTAAGTAATTGTGGAACTTGAATGGAATAACCGATTTGAATACTGTCCTATCGTGCTCTAGTGCCCACGGTGGTGATACAGCAAAACATACTTGAAATTTGTAACATTTCAGTCTATTTCATACCAGGAATTATTTAATTCGATTCTGTGTTACCTACACTGATCCACCGCTGGAGGCAAACCTCCCATAAAAGTCTTTGCCTGCCATCCAGTGCATGTCCCTTAGTCGCCTCTCAAGACGCCCGCAGGAGTTGGGTTGATGCAAATTCTAAGCCGGCACCACACAGCTATGCATGTATTTACCTCAATAACAATTTTCCTAGCCGAATTTTGGCTATAGCGGCCAGTCTCACCAAAAACTAGCCAGGTGCGCAGGACATATTAGTGCACAAGTGTGGGCACAAAAGCAGGTGCACTCTCTATTCCTTCACTCATAATCCGATGGGACAGTAACAATAATGGATGGTTGATCAGAAATCAACAAAGTTTGAAGTATCAAAGCTCTAGTTACCATCAGACACCTCCAGCATCGTTTCCAATCTTGGATCGAGCTGTAGCCTTAGCTTGGAGATCTCGGCTTCCACCTCCTTGGAGTCTACGTCCAGGCGCCGGTAGAATGAGATGGACTTTGCTGCTTCCTGGAAACCACAAAATCATAGCTTTTTAGAAGTTTTTAGAAGTAGTTGAGTTATGTACCAACTGCAAGACACAAGATTGCAAAAAATCGTTGTGTATACACGGAACTTGTAGGAAAATGGTCGTTGGTCGAAAAGACTAGCATTTATAATACTTATTAAGTGAATTGATAGTGTAATTTTTTATCACTTTTAAAAGACGAAGTAAGCCACTTCGTCCAAAAGTTTGGATTAATAGATGTTTGTTTGTTAATTCTTCACGCCAAAACAATAAAATTTGCGTAGATGTAGAAAAACATAATTTTTTTTTTTGGTTTTTTATCTCCTTTGTTTACAAAATATCTGTAACAAGTTAGCGTAGTACGGGCATGTTATGCGGAGGGACGAATGCCATGTGACGAAAACGTTTGAATGTGGACGGATATAAAGGGAGAGGAAAACCGAAGAAATGATGTATGGATTTTGTAAAAGAGGACATGGATAAGAAATATGTTAGTACGGAGATGACGGCGAATAAAGGAGAGTGGAAGAAAAATACACATTTTGTCGACCAACCTAGCGTAGAATAAAGACCGGAAGAAGAAAAAAAAAACTAGACAACCGTCGTCGTAAAAACCGGATATAGGGGCGTCCACCATCTGCATCTAGATTGCGTCTCTGCTATGCTAAACTTACGTACGTCTTGTGGGACCCACTTGGTGGCTATCAACATAATATATATTATATGTATATGTCGTGGCCATATCCTAGAATTGATCACTTCATGATGTGACCGACCATTTCATGAAATGGTAGAATTTCATGACATGGCCAAATAAAACTGACTAAGTATATCGTTTAAGCATCAACGTTTAATGATATTTCCATCAACGTTTGGCCATATCATTTATGTAGGGATTCCATAACATCAAAAGGTTTAAGGCTATGGCGCTCATTACGGGAGGCCTATGTCCAGCAGTGGACTGATATAGGCTGATGATGATGATGATGAAAAGGTTTAATGAAAAATTCGAATTAGGAAGAAACTTTATATTTAAAAATTGCTTAATGCAGTTGGCTTTCAGTTTAGACGTTATGCTCGTTTTTCGAGTGACTTTTATAAAATTCCTGTAGTTTTTTATCGTAACGGCTTCTTACTTCATTTTTGTCTTCTATTTGCACATTATTATTCCCTTTTTTAACTAAATAATTGTCCGCCGACATGATGCATCACAGAACAGAAACAAACAAACTCTCAAAAACCACAGATGACAAAAACAAAACAAAACAATATCAGCGCCTCTAACGGTGGATAATGTAACTACTTTATGATATTGTTTGACCTTATCATGAAGTAGCCGTGCGTTTAGCTTTTCATATCGTTAAACGCTGATTATTCATTGATCTGGTCTGACTACATCATGATATGGCCAGCGCGTATTTTCCATTTCATGAAATTCTACCAATTCTTGAAATGGCCGGTCACATCATGAAGTGATCAATTCTAGGATATGGCCACGACATATACATATTATATATAGTTGTATATATATTATATATACAACTAGCTGTCCGCAACTTCGTTAGCGTGGTAGGCAAGGTAACCTATTTTTAGTGGCAATAAGACATCACTTTGTCTCTTTGCAATATGACACATTAACTATTGAGCCTTCCTGACATCAAAATCTACTTTAAGGTCATTAGTAACGGGATATTTACCATGATTTGTGTTATTTTGAGTTTTCGACAGTGGGTATATTTCGGCACAGTTGCACGCGCCATGACAAGGAACTTAAACACTCCAACCAAGGAGCTTCATGAACACGAAATAACTGAAGTCAGTGCGACTTAGTTTTATTGGCAGATATACCAATTTAGTTTTATATTTTTCAAATCTACCTATTAAAATTGGCTTTTAGCGGGACGAAGAGTAAGTCAGTAGCCAAACATTCAGATATAAAAATTGAGCGAATGTGCGATCTTGTTAGTCTCACAAAAACTCGAGAACGATTAGACAGATTTGGCTAATTTTGGTTTAGAAATATTGTAAAAGTCCAAGGAAGGTTAAAAGGTGAGAGAGGTACGAAGTTCCCCTGTCAGCTAGTTGTAAATAAAACTATCAGAAAAGATGTCCACCACCATACCAAGGATTTTAGGTCATGGGTTTTTTCAACCGACTTCAATTATGGGGGAGGTGCTCAATTCTGTACTTTTTCCTCGATATCCACATTTGATAATTTAATAGTAGCCTTTTATTTTATATCGTAAGTATTGTGTAGTGTTTGTTACTTTTTGTATATTGTTCGTATTGTTCCCTGCTTATTTCATAATTTAATTTAGAAACCATGTGTAGGAGGGAAGACTGGTTATCTTTAATACAGTTTAAACTAAAACAGAAACCAGGGACACCTGCCACTTGTTTTGTATATTTAATTTTGATGATTATTTTGCTTTTGGATAGAGAATGATCTTAAGGTGATCCCATCAAAGTTTTTTTCCGAGAGATTACGATTTGTCCCGAATAACTTAAAAAACGTAAAGCAAACGCAATGTATATATTTCATGAATTTAAAGTCGATTTCTAGTTTTATCAAAACAATAAATTTTTGAAGTTAAGGGTATCAGATTCTTGTACCCACACCACAAACTCTTACTTTGAGGCTAGATGATGCTACTGTCCAGCAATATTCATTTTCTTACCTTATCTCTTCCCTTCAGCACCAAGTAGGCTGGGGACTCCCTGAGTAGCATCAGCAGCACCAACGACAGCATGGACAGAGCCAGGTGCGTGTGGACCACTTGCGTGTAGCTCAGGTATCCGCCGAGGATGTAGCCGATGAGAAGACCTGGAAGAGGACGAGACTCCCTTTAACAAAGGTAGATTAATAGTTATTTGTTGAACAGGAGAGCAGGAAGATTTTGAGTTGCTGACGACTCGGACAAAATTTATTAGGACACAGTGTCCCAATCGACTCTTTTGATTTTAATATTTTTTTCTCTGTCGATTCGGACACCATCGAATTATTGAAGCTGTTGAGTACAGTCAAGTAAAAAAATGTTAAGCAAAATATAATATAATGTGATAAAGCTAATCAAATTGCTTTGCCAGTATGTGGTGTTTAAAAAAAACAATTAGTCTTACTCATAGCGAATATTTGGCATAAATCAACATCTTGTATACTTAGGTATCTATGTACGATCACTTAAAAATATGCTGATATAAAATCCTGAGCTAGCAAAGCAGACTAGAGTACAGTCACACGTGAAGTGAGTAGCTCTAAAGCAGACTGTTGTGCTATCGAGGGATTTAAAAGGTACGGTTGTATTTACAGTGAATTACCTAATGTGTACCCCGACGCAGAGCCAGCGGTCATTGCACCACGTATAGAGTCATGCGAGATCTCGGAGATGTAGATGATGGAAACGTTCTGTCCAGCGACGCCAACTCCTGCTAACATCATGGCTAGGAGGACAAATGTCACGTTGGTGGTTAGGGATATGATTGTCCAGGTGAGCTGAAAGGTAATAACTTCATAGAATTATGGATAGAACAAGGCCTCAACTTTTTTCCTTTCGTTCCTAGTTTTACTTATGTAATTGGAATTTTGCGACGTGTCCAAGAGTCCTGTAAGGCCTAAAGGAAATAAAGCATTTTGATATTTGATTGATGCGGCTAAGCACACATTCTTTTAAATTAAAACTAAGGTCAACTATTACCGTCAACTCAACCATGCACAGCGCAAATGCTATAAAAAAGTTAAATAAAAAACGATATTTTAAAGCTGCAACAGAATTTGTGCCGAAACGAACGAAATTCTATGCCATTCACTATTTCATCCTCCGATTCAATGCACACCTTTCCGTGCATAGACACGGAATGAAGGTATAGAATTGTTAATATTATCGTTAAAATTCCATGAAACCTCACAGATTTCATTAGTTTCAGTTCAATTCTTTCAGCTCTAGTGCGTCGGCTCCGTTCTAATAATATGCGTTTCATATCTTAGAACAATGAAAAAACTCCTAATTTTGGTAGGATAGTAATAAATGTAGACGCACATCACGGAACCCATGCGTGCATCATTCCTAGACCTTTTTATAGTGGCATACTTATACTTCGGTCCACTCATTGTATGTATACTTACTATGAGTGGAACGAACTATAATCTATGGTCACAAGTATGCCACTATACAAAGCTCTATTTAATACCAAAAATAGCATGTTAACAAACAGGAGAAATACCAAAGGCTTATGTCGATTATAGACAAGATAAGCAGATGACGCTACCACCTTTTATTATTTTACTTATTCTGCCACGTTGGCAGGCAAACATGGTTAAACTAAATAAATAAACTTAATATTTTGTGTTTGTTCATTTTATTCTGTAAATACAAAAGAATAAGTGTAGATTACGCACTATTCTTATGTTGTTTTTTTTTGCACACACAATATGTTCGAAAACATTTGCGAAATGATCTCTTCATCATCATAACCTTTAACATTAATGAAAGTGCTTCATCCTGTTCATTTGTCGGCACTTACATAGATGACTTGTAAAGCCTATACGGGAACGATATAATATGCAGCCGCAGTATTGACATCCGGCGCCCTTGTGGATGGTGGTGGGTCTGCTACAGCAGCGGATCTACTCTACTACAGCATTACACACAGGCTCGATACTTTTTACCCACGACGGAACAGAGCTGACATGATGGGCTTACGAGAGATTTGTGGGTTGCTTGTACAAGCCTCATCACCTCACCGCAACAACCTATATTGGTCCACTGCTGGACGCAGGCCTCCCCTTGATAAGCCCCCTTGTAACGCCTATAACCCCCACTCTGGGCATGCTGATTGGGGATCGCAGTTTGGTAGTAGAATTGTTCTGTAGGTGCTGCTGCTCGCCCCCGGTGGATATCCCTTAGTCACCTCTTTCGATACCCGCGGGAAGAGTTGGGGTAGTGCAAATTCTAAGCAAGCACCACACAGCAACACAACAGTTGTACAAACCAATGTTCCCATTTATCTTAAGAAACCGATTTCATTCAGTTTTTGTTAAAATGTTAACATTTTTGTGACCGTACTTCTGAGATCGGTGCTGTCAAAGGTTTATGGTGCTGCCATTGATATGGATAAATAAAGGTCCCTGTCATCGGTACCAGTACCGTAACTGAGTATCCAAGTCAAACCCAATAAAAATTAGCTCGTATCCTCTGAGAGATCAAGATGGATTACTTATTTCATATAGATAGGACAAAGAAATAGATTGTTATCGGTAAGCGACTGTAATGTTACAACTTACCACATAAGGCAGTACAAAGAGCATCGTCGCGTACTTCCTTCCTAAAGTATTGAAGGCAAAGCTGCAGAAGGGACTGACAGCCAGTCCGCCCACGTTGGTTATACTGCCGAGGAGAGACAGCTGGAGTGAAGACATAGGGGCCTCGAGGACGGTCTCATTGGACTTGAAGACTGCTGTAGTGTAGGATGGCCAGGCGTAGACGAATCCGGTCTGGCAAGCCAGGAAGCAAACTGAAAGATGTTAAATTCAGAGATCGAGATAGATCGATGACTGAGGAAGCTTTCATATTACGGACCATAAGAGCACTGACATTCCAAGAGTATTATATTTCTATCTATCATTCTATTCGACTTATGACACACGTGTCTCTCGTCAAACAAGCTTTGTGAATGTTATCAGAGATATCATTAATGCTGTGTGCTCATCCACATGTAACTATACCGAGTCTAGTATAGTATTATAATATCTGTGACCGGGTCATGACTAACATCTTTCGTGAAGACAGATTTGACAGCCTGTACTATACTAGGCTGTAATCTACCTCTTCCATATTTATGCTACCCTGCTAGTTATGTATAACATGTAGTGGAAAATTATACCAGGGCAGCATTATGGTGGTCGTCCCAGTCTAGGTAGGCCGGATGGTATAGGGTAGGGTCCACAGTGTCTGAGAGTCTCTTTCAACATGTGGACGGACTATTATATCCAGAATATCAATAGCTCTATAGCCTACTGTCAGACCCCAAGTGAAGACCCTAGAAGAGCAGTCGGAGCCCGGTTTGGATAGATGAAGGGTTTGAATTGAACTTACTGATCGTGGTAGCGCCACATTGTATCAGGAACTCGGATGGCTTTATTTTTTCTGGTTGAGACGACATTTTCACGATATTTTACCCACTTTAATCTTACAATAAACTTTTTAGGTTTAACCACTTGTATTAAAATATTATTAATTTATTTTAAATCTACTATCGTATAACACTTAGTTTTTTTTTAAGAAATATTTTATTTTTTTAGAAAAATACTTTTAATTTATTTGTTAAATAAAACTTTAAGCTGACTAGATAATTTTAAACTAACTCAATAAAAGTTACATTTGATAGCTTTTTTTGCCGTAAATCAAAACGTAGGTCGATTGTTTTACCCCATAATTTGTGCAAAAATTAACAAATTACTAATTTCAATTCTCAAAATATATTTTTTTTATTATTTTTCCAAACCAAAGATCTCCCACCACTTTTCGTCTCAGTTAGTTAATAAGAAACTAACGAGTTGCGTCTCGTATTGTTGATTAAATACAATAACATAATATCCTTATATTATTTGTTTGCTGCCACGTTGTTGTAAAGATAGGGCAACTGTGTTGTTTGTGACATACTAGCGTATACACGCTGATTCTCTTATGATCTATTCCTTGAGAGCTCCACTCCACGGACGAGCGTTTTGCGTCAACGACTGTATGGATTTCTATCGCCGCGATATTTTCGCCGACGACGATTTTAAACGACGCCGTTAAGCCAAATATAAACCACACTAATATTATAAATGCGAAAGTTTGGATGGATGTATAGATAGATGGATGCATGTTTGTTACCTCTTCCCGCCAAAAGTACTGAACGGATCAGGCTGAAATTTTGCATGCAGATAATTCTAGGCCTGGAATAAATATAGGCTACTTTTTATCCCATAAATCAGTTCCCGTGGGATAGAAATCGCCTTTGAACGTTTCCATAGAAACAACGCATGCGAAGCCGTGGGCAGAAGCTAGTTTTAAATAAATTGGCTAAGCGACATTCAATGGCGCCATTTTCATTCTACAAACGGGCTGATTCTCCGATCCGGCGGCGACAGATATACTCGGCTTTATTTACTGCATCAGTCCGTCGTCGACTGTTGATTTTACCATTTTATCCTCGATGGTCACGCCAAAGGTTACTTGTTTACTGTTGATTGCTTCGAAGACCGCGCTGTCAAGAAGACCTATGTATCAACGATAAGAATCGGTGCTAGGACCAGTTAGCCCAAGGTATTGCTGGATTGACGACGTGGAAGCCGATGATCGCGAACTCGATGCTACTAAGCAAAGACAGCTCAGAACCGAGATTCCTCTAGAAGTTTTAGTGAGGGAGACCAAGATCTACTTTGGGTGGGTGAGCCGCAGAAGTTTAGGTAAGTGACGTTGAAAAACTTTTGACTGACAAGCCTTATGGCTTTTTCAGACCCAAGCGGTATTTTCTACCCAGAGCGGCAGCGAATATCTTCGTTCGGTTTCGCACATCATCCCACCGGGCATTTTTTATGTGCCACATACCGGGGAGTCGGAGGCTATACGGTACCTACACGATAAATCTGGTGACAGAGACCCGGTCCAAATGCCTGTCAGTCTGTTTATGTTTATGGATGAAACGGCAAATACTCACCGGGCTTTCGCTGTCGCTCTGGGTAGCGACCGCGTTGGTCTCACCAAGCCTTAAATAAAACATAAAGGTTTTCATATTTAACTACAGAACCCTAAGAATTGAATAAACTGTTTGTTAACACATTATCTGATAGCGAGACTTGCCTATTTAAATAATGATACTGTTGATTGAGACGTGTCAGATCAAAACGTAGTATAGATGATACGGTAGATGATCCATAAAAGGCCATTTCCACAGGGGCTTTTTAAAGCGATACAGTGAATAATTCTATCAGATCTCTCGCAAAACCGACAACGCTGGGGTAATCGTACTCTTTATTTATTTATTTAGTGATCGATACACGTACACTTAAAGTAGCTCACGGTTACCTTAGTCAAATCATGTCAATTGCAGTAGGTGAAGGCAGCTGTGTGGTGCCGGCTTAGAATTTGCACCACCCCAACTCTTCCCGCGGGTGTCGTAAGAGGCGACTAAGGGATATCCACCGGGGGCGGGCAGCAGCGCCCCCTGGACCAACACAGGCTGTTGAGGTTGAGGTCGAGGTTGAGAAAGGCAGCATGCAAAAAGGTGAAGGCAGCATGCAAAAAAATAATCATAGACGAGTTACTTAAGATGGATAAATTTCTTCAGTGGAGACCGCAACGTGGCAAACGTAGGACGCCGACTTCGGCCAGGTGGGATGACGATATATAGACATTTATTTAATTAGATATTTATTATATTGACCTGCGAAAGACTGCAGGCAGATGCTGGATGTGTCAAGCTGACATCGCTAGGGCACTCATTAGAGGAGGACCAGCAGAGTTCAGCAGAGGACTAGTATAGGCTGATGATGTTGATGACAATCAAGATGCGCTCTGTCGCCAAATTCTGATTCAAACGGCAAATTTTAGTCGACATCCATTCTAATGCAAGGTCATGAGGGAATGCGTTGGTTTTCCATAAATATTGGGTTTGGTGCTAGTCTAACAGGTACTTGTTTCTGCATATTTTTTGTTTTGCCTGTTTCCAAAGCAAAACAGACAAAACTATTTATTTATATTTAAATAGGTGCCCTGTTGTCACAATACTACAGAAACAGCGGAAACAAATGACTTCTACAGTGTGTGTCTTGTTCTTAATTTAGATGTGACTTGCATTACACTAGTATTATAAATGCGAAAGTTTGGATGGATGGATGGAGGTTTCCTCTTCACGCCAAAAGAACTAAACGGATCGGACTGAAATTGGATACAGGTAATTCTTATCCTGAAATCAACCATAATGCTACTTTTTAACCCATTAATCAGTTCGCATGGGATAGAAATCACCTTTAAACGTTTATAGAAACAACGCGGGCATAAACTAGTGTTTAATAATGGCCACTGATATGAATGATATAATAATAACTAACTATAGAATTATTATCAGTCCATTATTGTACCTATATTTTGTACCTACGCATAGTCGAGCTTTCACTGTATACTACATGATATATACCGACAGCCATAACTGAATATGTCGTCCCTCCCCAAGCGAGGGAGATTAACCTACCATAATCACCGCGCCCGGCAATAGGGTTTGTGATCGTAGTGGATATGAGAAAAATACACTCTGGTAGGTTCTTTTTAAGTTTGACAGCCACTTATTTGTTCGCTGTTTTGATCTCTTGAGCTGTGCGGTGCCGGCTTAGAATTTGCACCACCCCAACTCTTCCCGCGGGTTTCGTAGGAGGCGAGTGAGGGATATCCACCGGGGGCGGGCAGCAGCGCCCCCTGCAGAACAATTCTACCACCGAACTGCGATCCCCACCGCGTGCCCAGAATGGGGATTATGGGCATTACCCCCATGAGATAAAAGCCAATAAGGCGCTTATCAGGGGGAGGCCTGCGTCCAGCAGTGGACCTAACAGGCTGTTGAGGTTGAGGTTTGATTTCTTGTCATTTGTTTTAACTGTGGTACAGTGATCCAGTTAACTGGACCACGGAATGAACGAAACGTCGGGGGTAGAGTTAAATGGAACACTGAAAAAATCTTAGGTCCACAACTGGACCAGCTGAACGGGACCACGGGCAAGTAGCGGTTATTTCGCTCTCTTGCTGAATTGACGTTAACAGGAAATTTGTTCAAAATACGACTAGGTATAGATCTTACAAAACTTCTCATAGAGTCCACAGGTGATCGGAATGCTGGCTTCTGTATCGGTCAACGAATTAGCATTACCATTCAACGTGGCAATGCTGCCAGCATTCTGGGCACCCTGCCTTCTGACATTGGCTTAGATTTTCAGGAAATAGCTATAAGTGTCATTGCTGACTAGTGGCCATTGTTTTATTCTGGTACTAGCTGCGCCCCGCGGCTTCGCCCCCGTGGAAATTTATGTTTCCATCTTTCTTAATTTTTTCTTTCATAAGAACCTTCTCCTGACGATAACATACACAACAAACAAAGAATTAGCGAAATCGGTCCAGCCGTTCACGCGTGATGCCGTGACCAAGGAAAACGGGTTTCATTTTTATATATATAGATAGATAAATAAATGTAATTTTCTTTCAAAAATTATGGTCAGTGTACGAACAATCGGATATGTGACTGCGAAGGAAAACAAACCGACCCACTAATATTGTAAAGGCAAAGGTTAGATGGTTAGATGTATGGATGGATGGATGTTTGTTATCTCTTCACGCCAAAACTATTGAACGGATGGGGCTGAAGTTTTTTATACAGGTAATTCTAATCCTGGAATCAAACATAGGTACTTTTTATCCCACAAATCAGTTCCCATGGGTTAGAAAACGTTTCCATAGAAACAAAGCGTGCGAAGCCGTGGGCACAAACTAGTTATACGTAATATAACATCTGAGTCCTGCGCTCCGGAATCAAAATCGGAAGGAAGAGCTTACGTTGCAATTTAATTTCAATCGAAACTATACTATACTTCTACTTTCTTCTACTTTCCGATTTCATTTACTAACCTATGGGAAATAGCGAGGAAAACGGTCTGCTATAACTTTTTGTGACCAAAGTTATCTTAACTATTTAACCTGTTGACGCTTTTAAAGGACAATAATAAAGAAAACCAAGTTAGATTAAATATTTATTAAATATTTTAAAGTAATCTTATCTATATTTACAGAAAAGTAAATTTAAAAAAATACTTTACAAGAACTTTAGAACTTACCGTTACAACAAAAGAAGTACCTAGGTAAGTACTAATAATAATTCTGATAATATTAATCATGAAATTATAATATACACTTCCAGTTATTCCTACAGTTATTCATAAAGATATTATAAAATATAAATTAAATTCTTGGCAGTGTTAATTATCACATTTCTATCCTCAAATTAGTGTAAAACCAGGACTTTTTTTATGGTAACAACATTGATATAGATATTATAAATTAACTTACATTTTTCCTAAGGCACTATCTAGATCTTGTAGATTTCAAGCCTTATTTTTATCAACATTAATCATAAAAGAAAGTTGACAAGTCATATCTCTGCAAATCATATTTAAATTAAAAATCCTGTATTACACTAAATTCTAGAAAAGCCTCTATATAGCACAGTAAAATATAACATCTAAAACTTGACAGACCTCCTCGTTCGCTGCCACAAGTAAGACACCATGACACTGCTGAGCAGTGAGCCTAGAAGCACCATGACGCCTCCCCAAGTAGCCGCTGATGGAGTCATGCAGAAACCATCAGGTTGTGGCAGATCCTCAGCAAAGACAACCCTCAAACCTTTGCTAATGGTTGTCGAAGGCTCATAAGTCCTGTTTCCTATGTGAATGACGTCACGCCTTCGTCTGCGAGGCTCAATGGACCCTGGGTTGGGACAGACGTCACAGTCGGTCTTGCAAAGCTCAACATCACATTGAATAATCAGGTCCATCTCATCTGGGAATTTGAAGGCATTAAAGAATGCGAACGCGATGATCGAAGCTCCTGTGTTTCCTGTCTCCCTGGTCTTTTGGAATGCTCCGAACAGTTTCGGTTTGAGGACACATCCATTGCTGTCTGTCAGAGGCACCACGTGACGGCTTTCAGAATCTCGAGCGACACATTCTCGAACGAAGATGTCGAATCCTGGGTCTCCAGTTACAGTGACCACTAGAGTCATGGTTTCTCCAATCTTGACTAGTCCATTAGTTTCAGGAGCGAACGGACCTCTTCCAGTCTGGATGTCCAACCTAGCCATGGCAGTGTCTCCGCTGAAGTTACTAGTGATCTGGTTGAGCATGCCAACGCTGAGAGAAGACACGAGTTGTTTCGTCAAGTTTCCTTCCCATAAGCATCTCACACGTCGAATGTGATCCCACACTTCTTGGATACCTGGTTCGTTTTGGAGAACGAGCACATTCTCTAAGTAAGCTTGACCTTCATTCTGGAAGTCGCTAAAGAACTTAGTGCCACAGGTGTTAAGACTGACAGTGAAGGAAAATTTGAGTTGGTTAGAGTTTTCTCTAACATAGACGCACTCCGGTTCGTTAAAGTGGTCCTGAGAGTAGATGATGCCGTTGTAAGGTTTGTTGAACTCGATGTTGATGGTCATCATTTCCTTGCCGCAGTCGACGGTAATGTCGTGGATGTGGGGAGGGTGGCGGTCGTCATCGCCTGTGGTCTGGGTTTGGGTTCCGTAGCTTCCGCTGGCGCTCCCGCCGATGGTAGACCCTGTGCTTCCTGGCTGTATGCTTGGGACGTAAGGGCGCTGGGTTGTGTCGGGCTGAGGTTGATAAGTAGGCTGGTAGCTAGGTTGGGGGTTGGTTGGCTGGGAAGGTTGGTATGATGGCTGTGGTGAATTTGTCTGAGGAGAAGGTTGGTAGCTAGGCTGAGGCTGCTCGGTTTGCGGAGGCTTGTACTCAGGCTGGCTGGGCTGGTATGAAGGCTGGGTTGGCTGACTAGGTTGGTATGATGGCTGGTAAGGCGCTTGGGTTTCAGTGTTTGGTTGATATGACGGCTGTGACGGTTGGTAAGTCGGGGAGGTGGGCTGACTAGGTTGGTACGATGGCTGACTGGGCTGATAGGTTGGTTGAGTTGGGTTGCTGGGCTGGTAGCCAGTTGTGTCCGGTCTGTAGCTTGGTTCGCTAGGTTGGTAAGGCGGGCTGGTAGGGGTGGTTCCCTCGTTGTAGGCGGGAGTGGGGCGGGATCCGGCGGCGGGGTAACCGGTTATCGGGGGAAGGTAGGAAGCTGCTTCGAATGGTCTCGGCTTCTCTGGCTTCCCTCCGTAGTATTGACGAGCTGGAAACACAAAGAGTGTATTAGATACAGCATCTTGATGTATTTGGCAACAGAAGTGTATATACAATGCGTTAGCACGCCAAATATACAGGTATTAGTAGGTGCATCATGTTAGTTCCAATCCGTTTATAAATATGCATTTTCAGTCAAAATCCGCTCATGCTTTCTTATCCCTCAACACAAAAAGCAAAAATACAAGAAGCGTGAATGTCCATTACACCTGTTGGGTTGTGACACGTTATGGAGTCCACACACCTCAGCAAGTCAGCGGACAGGCGATAAGTTAACAAAACACTGTTGGCTGTCTACAATATTCGTACACTGAAATATTGCACCAACCCGCCGGGCTGTACCGCCGGGCCCGGTGTGTAGACTCCATTACAAAGATCTTATAAGACCTTTCTATTTTCAAATGCGCTATGTATAAAATAGCATCAACTTAAAGTTTAGTTTGCCCTACTATTACCCCTATTATCAATAGCACATCTAGTTTCAGTAGAGAAGGGGAAAGCACGGTCTGATTAGCTTTATTTCTTCACCACGTTTAAGTCCTTATGAGAAAACATTTTTATGTGGTAATTTTAGTTTGGTTAAGATTTTTGGGAAGACATCGAAGCTCTGTTTTCATATCAGGATTGCACTATTAGAATTGTTCAAACTTTCCTCAGCATTACAGAACTATTTTTGGTTAGACTACGAGCGTCATACATAGGCACAGGGATTTTAGTTATTTTAAATTTCTAGTTCTATTTCTCAGCACCTTTCCTGTTGGTGGTTTGTTGCTGGAAGGTCTGCTGGATCCAATGCAGCAGGTTGCCGACCATCTCATCGCTAGACAGGCTGGTCTGATCAGCTGGAAACCAGGACTTTGTCAGAATCCACGATAAGGAGAAGAGATTGAGTTTTGAGCGGTTAAATGCGAAGAGATCGACAGAAGAGTATGATTACCTCGTTGTTAAGTAATAGAGAATTTGATAGGAGGAACTTGAAATACGTGTGGATCACCAGAGACCAGAGGTTTTGAGAGGTCAAAAGAGAAGAGACTTGATATAAAGAATAGTGTTAACCAAGATGATCTTTCTATTGTCGATAGTTAGTGGTCTAAGACAGTTTTGAGGTCAGCTTCGGGTTAAGCCTAAGAGATGGCAAGAGAGACATAGAGCATTGAATATTAAGATTTATGAAGAGGTTAGGTCAAAGCCCATCGGTACTTAAGAATAAGGTTAAGAAGCCAAATCAAGACACGATAAAGTACGGAGCTAGAGGACATAAATCAAAACGTGGATGCGATTTTAGAAGAGCCTTAAATCAAATAGTTATTAACAATTAAGAAATCATCTTTATTCACAAAGAAAATTACTATCAAGTATTAGAAATAAATTACAACTAGTATTTACATTTGAAACAATTTCGCTAACTGCAGACTGTTGCCACAGATATTATAATACTATACTAGCTGTTGCATACAATCTACAGGTAGCTCTACTGATCCATATCAATACCAGCCGGAAGCGTCCCCAAGACGCAGGCTGCATTGCCCCGCTGTATGGCAATTGAAATATATTGTAGAAATCATAGTAACAGTTACTGAAAATTTAAGAAATAAACGTAACAAAACACCAATACCTTAGTACCTTAGTTATGTAGAGTCTGTACGCACTAATATATAACACTTTCAGTGCCTACGATTCACACAAAGATCTGCTCCCTAGTGTATCTGGTAGGCGTTTGGCGCAGGAGAGGTTGCATTTTCAAAAAGAAAAGCTATAAACATCAAACCGGCCGTGCGCGTCTAATATTAGATAATGTTCTTATTATCTAATATTATTATTTAATCATAAGTGTTTACTATGGTATAAATTGACATAATGAACCTAAATCGCATAGTCGCGTGCGCATCTTAAGGTAATGCTTCCATTTAGAAAGTAACAAAATAATTGAAAGTTAGTTTTATGCTAAATTGCAAATTATATTTAGATTTTTATAATTTTACTACCTATTGCGTAATTGTATGCTATTATTTCTTTTAATGAATATTCATAATCTCATTTGTGATGAACGTAAAATTGGCTTATGTGAGTATTTGGAACTATGCCTGTGTTTTCTTAATAATCTAATTAATATCTAGCGGAAAACTTTAGCGCCTACTCGAAAAACTTTTAAGTAGTTTTTTTACAAGAGATATCACCAACCAATAAAGCACATTATTCAACAGCAAGCTGAAAACACCAAGAAAGAAAGAGCAAAAACCTGAAAGAAAAACCAAGCCGAAAATAGATCTATTAAAAGGAATAGAGCTGGCATAATGCGATGCGTGTCTGTAACGCAATTGCCAGCGGTGTGGTGTGATGCAGAACATTGACGCAAGTAAATTTAATTTATACGAGCCAAAATCGATGTGATATGTTTGTAAACCAACCACAAAACAAAAAACGAAAACTCGCTTGGCGTCGAGTTTCAGATAATTGCAAGTAATATTTATTGAAGGAAGGATCGCAAATCAAGAAGTAGTTTTAATTTCATACACGGCATCACAGTGAATTTTAGGTTAAGTGCGGTTCGTTTACAAATATTGTTCATCTAATTTTGCTGGAATATAGGCAGGTGACAGGCGCGGAATATAGAGTGAAGTAAGGTGTACGTAAATAATAAATTAAAATTGTGTGAAATGTTTTTTGTAGAAAAAAATTTTTTGTACGGTATTGCATGAGAGACAGAGAAGTCAAGCCTTTTTTATATAAGTATTTATAATAATAAGTTAATTATTATAACAACAATTATCATCATCAAATCGTCGTAATTATTATCATCAAAGGCCAAGCAATTTCAAAATTCAATTCTAGATGTAGGGCTAAGATCGTTCAATCTAGAAATTTCTTCGACCGTGTTGTCGGAAGTCTTCAACTCATCTTTAATTAAGTGGTATCCCCGAGATTAAATTGAAACAATAGAATTTAAATAGTTATAATAAATTTAAACAGTGTGTTTATTTAATTTAGATAAAGATAAGGTTCTTTATAGGCCAATAGAAACTTATACGACTTTGTTTATTTTTTTTATCATTAACTGTCATTAAGTAGCTGATGCAATGGACGAATGCTACGACAAGAAGTTGACAACAACGCTTATTAAGAATTATTTTCAACAGGGTTTGTCTATTCTTTTTATAATACAAATTGTAGGTGTTGTTGTGTTGTGCTCGTAATGTGTACGTACCTTTTTTGACTCTAGGTTTGCTTGGTTCTGGAATACATAATTGCTAATTATATAAAAATATATTAGTGTCTTTATAATTATATCATTAAAATAATATTATTATCATAGATATGTGTTTTAGTGAATGATTGATTACGGATAAAATATGACCTGTCTAGAAACATTATATGTTGTAATAAGAAGGTACAAAGCTTTAAATAAATAAAATGAATTTAATGAGATGGTTTTAAACGCACCCAGATATGAAATAACCATATTTTTTGTTAACTCTTTGCACATTAGTTTGTTAAAGTTTGTTAATCACAAAAACAAAACCTTCTATAGCTACGCCTTTGTTAGAAGTATTTTTAGTTTATTACTTAATAAAAAAACATAGAATCATAAGGCAATAAATCGAACTAAGCCTAGTTTATCTTTCCTTCATAACTATTGAGGTTTTCGCAGCATGCAGGAAATGAAAACGTAATTATTCAGTGTTCATCTTTTATTCAGCAGTATTCCGTTCAATCAAAGACCTGGTAATGGATACTTATTTCAACAATAACAAATATCTGAACTAGAAGATAGATAGAAAATTCTTTATTGAACACTTATAGATAGAAACAATACAACAAAACAGTTTCAAAACTAAGTGACAAGTGGCGGTCTTATCGCTCAAGAGCGATCTCTACCAGACTCTACTAGAAAATACTCAGCACAGTCAGTTATAGCTTATAGTATAAGAGACATACCTATAGCCAACACACACAACTAAAACGTCTGATTGTGCCTATATAACTTGTAATTTAATTGCAAGGTGTTCCAGCAGGTAGGTATTCATAAATAGCAACAGGACCACGCAGTTTCTGATAATTAACAGTTTGGTATTTATGAACATAATAATAGCCAATAAGGCGCTTGTCAAGGCGAGGCCTGCGTCCAGCAGTGGACAAATATACTCGTAAGCTGTTGAGGTTGAGGTATTTATGAAAATAGCTCTTTGAAATGTTATCGAAAACGGTTCAGCCACTTACGGAATCGAGAAGGGCCGGCGGCTGTCGTGTAGCTCACAGCCACGCACAGTAGCACGATACTGCACCACCGCGCCATCTGAAAATAAATAAATATAAATATAAATAAAAAAATCTGTAAAAGTTTCCGTAGTTTGACGAATTCATTATGCATGTAAGAGGGTTAACTACGAACCTAGTTTATGTTGGAAGAACACCAACGAAATTTTAAAATTCTTTATTATAATGGTTTTCTCGGAAACGGCACAAATTTTTCAGTTATGAACTTTGTATTTCTTTTTTACGCTTTTGTCTTTTAGTCCTATCGTGGGGTGATGGGGTGGGACATTGTAACAAAATTAGACACGTAGAAATTAACTCCATATTATTTTTTTGTGATCATTATTTTAATATTTATTTTATGAATTTATTTTATAAAAGTTATTAAAGAAATAGAAAATTTCGGAGGTTTCAGAGAGGAATGAGAGGATTTGTTTAATATCCTCCAAAAATCGTATAAGTAATGTCCATCATTTAATTGCCAAAACCTAAACATAACGGTAAAAAGGGTTTGTTTTTTGACCCTTTCAAAAAATAACATGCTTTAGGAAAAACTGCTGTCACACGAAACATAACCTATTACATTTCAGATAGGTATCATAACTAACTAACGTCACGCAAAACCTCTAATAAAACCTAGTCTGGTTTTTTCAAAGTATCAACATTATGCAATCCATCTCACGATAGTAATTGTATATTGTGCATTGATTCTCACACGTGTCGCTATCGCGTGCACAATGCTCCGTGATCTGGTAATGGTGGTGCTAGACGCGGGGCTATGCGATACGGTGCGGTGCGGTAAGTGAGGTGCGGTAAGTGAGGTGCGGTAAGTCCGGTGCGGTAGGTGCGGTGCGGTAAGTGCGGTGCGGTGCGGTGCGGTAGGTGCGGTGCGATCCGATCACACCGCACCTACGCGAACACTGAGGTCCGTATTATAAAACTATGCTCAGTCATCGATCCATGGTGAGTAACGCTTTTGCCATAGAAAATCGTTACTCAAGTAAGTATAGATCCATAACTGAGCAAGCTTTTATAACACGGGCCATAGACTGTCACCGACGCACTTGTTCTTCAGTAACTTCTTTTGCAGCGACCACGGGACCTAGCGGGGCCCCGGGGATAATAAAAGCCAGCAAGCAATTTGTTTTTATTTCATTTAAGTGGCAGACAATCTGGCGGCCCGACTAATGAGTCTATGAACTCCTGTATCATCATTAATCAAAAACTTTACGACCTTTTTATCATATTTTTATTGACTCTAAATCTATAATAAAAGTTTTATCTTCTAATTAGATAACTATTACGTAACCGTTATAAAAATTGTGTTGTAAGACAAAGAAAAAAGGTTATTGAACGTACTGCTTACTCTGACAAGTTTGGAAAATATTTTAATTGGTATGATAAAACTAACGTAGGTACAACCCTGAAGAAAATTTCGACATAGCGTTTTTTCGATTTCGTGATCTTTCGGTACCTATAGCGTTCATTCGAGATTGTGATCGTTCGGTCTACAGTTTGGTGTTCCGTTATGCGGCCTCATGAGCTTTCAGTATTTCGATCTGCGGTTTCGTGTTCTTTCGGGATACCGTTCTCGTATTTCGACTTCCGGTATTCCGTAGTAGAGTCACAAGCGCGCCTTGTATGCCTGATAATGTATTATTTTAAAAATCTAACTAATGTATTCGACTTTACTCAGACCCATAGTAACATTTGACTACCCTTTTTGCATCAAGGGTTAAACAACGCAATAATGGACTTCATGAAATGATTGAAGGTGTTTTGTAGGTAACCTATATCTGTTGGGGTTTTGATGGAACTGATAAAAATAAATAAACACTAGGTAGATTTCCGTCTCCGATAAAAACAGTTATTTTCAGTAAGAAATGAACAGATCTTTATAGAAAACTGGTTATAAATCCTAATTTAATTTAGGCGTTGTTGTCCGAAGACCTATGCTAAACATGCGATGTGAACGTATATTTTTTTGAGGTGAATAAGAAAACAAAAGTTTAATTTTCATAAAACATATAAATACGAGGTATTTCGTATCATAGAGTTCGCATAACAATAAGGAGTAGATAGTCTTACACAACAATATACTGTTAATTTGTTAATCAAGATAAAACGCATGCAGAATTAATTAACGTTTTATTTCGACATTAAAATATTTACCTAGATTTTAAAATTATTAATAGCCTCTAATGCGATTTCATGCAACTTACAAAACACTATTTTATTTCATAAAAACTGGAATTTTTACGATTATAACTTTCAAAATTACATAAATTTAGTAAATTGCTTCATTTGATTCTAACAAGCGTTATTAAAATGGGTAGGTACCATCATAGTTTGATATTCTATGTATACTTAATAATCTACGAGGAATTTATTTATGCGCCTTAAATTAGTTTTTATCATCTGTTCTATTATTACGTAGCCGAAAATAAATGATAATTATAATGATAATCATTATTATGAGGTATTATTGAAGTGTGACTTTTTACGGTGCGTCGCGTTCTTTTACCACACCACAAGAGTGTAGCCGAGGCACAAAGGTACAGATTTAGGTCCTTGACACACCGACAGCTGTTAATTTTTTGGACATTGACAACGTAGATAAGCAGCCATGATAAGTTTGTTAGACAAAGCGCGTGGATTTTTGAAAAGATTACGTTTAAGCGTTTTGTCGAATGCCTTAAGGTGCATTGAAACAATAGCCTCCCTAAGACTAAAAGTATGTGAATTATTTTGAAATAATTTTAGATTTGTACATTGTCGATGACTAGCTTCTTCCCGTTGCTTCTCATTTTTCGGAATAAAAAGTAGCCTGTATGTTATTCCAGATCCAGATCTTAATGTGTGCAAAATTTCAGACCGAACCATTCAGTAGTTTGGGCGTTGTCTTCGGCCAAACATCTTCAGAACCATCATTGCAGAATGGCACAAACTTACTGCTGCTTGACAACAGAATAAATCAGTAGTACGAGCATAAAATAAATGTTTCGAAGATTGAATCAGATATCCGCAAAAACGTCCAAACTTTCGCATAAAGTTTCGAATGCCTATTACTAAACATTTATGGAAACACGGAATCAGGTTCGACTGACAACCCTCTTCGTGACTTCCACGGTTCCACATATGGTAAGCAAAGCTCTACTAAAGAGGAATAAATCTATACCAATATTTTAGAGATTGTTGCAACGCGGTGAAATGTTAGAAAATAATAGTTTATGTGTTTGCGAGAGTCGATATAAGCGCTAAATTTATAATAATAATAATAATAATAATTCTTTATTTCGGACAAGTCCATAGTTTTATAAAAATACATAAGTACCTACTGAAACATACTACATAGGTACTATATTTAAGAGATAGTCAGTAACTAAAAGTACTTAATTAAGTAGCTAGTAGATAGGTAATATTTCTACTTGCGGTTCCCACTGTGGTGCACCGATATCCAATAGCGGAAGTAGTCATTATCTGGGCACTCAGCGATGGACTGCAAGATAGTTAAGGAAACAAGAACTTTTATTGTTCTCGTAAACTATGCAAAACTCTTCCTAAGCCCTCAGGGCGAAGTAACCTAACCTTATCCTAACCTTTTTGTTAATTTTAATCAAGATTATTTTAATTTAACATAGAATCATTGTTTATTAGAGATCGGTAGTGAGAAGCAGAGATAGACCATTACCTTTATTCTATTTCTTTGTCTTTTTATTTTTATTTTTGTGTATTTACACGAATTAATTGTCCTTAAGAACTTTATGTCACATCTTTTGTAGGACACAAAATGTATTTTACCCGGGAGAAGCCACTGACTACTGAAATACAGTATATACTAGTTTGGGAGTCCATGGATTCATTTAGATTAATGTATGTTTACTTGTGTCAAATAAATAAATTTTACTTTACTTTACTTTAACCTATGTTTCATGTAGACAAGACCTAAATGCAATTGGAGTGATCGGCTGGCAGGAAAAAGCCAAGAATAGGATGGAATGGAGAAATTATGTTGCAATGACTGCGATAAAAAAAAGTGAAAAATGAAGTTACATAAATTCTTCTTTTATCCACCCTCATCCAGATCAGAGGGGTGGCGTGAATCTATTTGACGTTAGTAACGAAAGGTGATCGTGAAATCTCATTTTTGTATGGGATTTGCGTAGTTCCTTGTCCGCACGATAGAGGCGCTGTACTAAGTTGTATGGAACATTAAAAGTTTATTGGCTGAACAGATTTTCGTGAAACATGGCTAAGAACACTCGGGATAAAATTATCTATGACACAACACAAAAAAAATTAAACGAAAATCGGTTCATCCGTGGGAGCTACAATACCGTAGACAGATACACAGATACACAGACAGACACGTCAAACTTATAACACCCCTCTTTCTTTTTGTTGTTTTTTTTTCAGACCAAAGTCCATCCGCGGCTGCAGTCGGGATGGTCGTTGAAGTCATAGGCAGCAAGTTGCTAATAGTTAAAACTCCTTTATAATACAGTTTTATTTGAGCTTCCAAGCTGCTTCAGCAAAAATTTCAACACCCAGTTATAATATTTTATGTAAGTCTTTGCAAAACACTTAACCCCTCAGGCGTACTGTTTAGCACTTGCGAAACGGTCGTGAGTTCGAATCCGTGTCAAGATGCATTATGTCAAATGCGTTTGTTTGACATAATAACATGTTTCGTTCCTAATCGGTCATGTTAGGGGCTTCAGGCTTTGTCTATTACATCTTACTTTCGCGCAAGTAAATACTCTGTCACCATTCTTATGTCGTGAGTTCGATTCTCGTTTGGTAAAATAAATCTTGGAAACTGTAGAGTAATATCGCTAAATAAGCATCGTGCGATGAATTCTTTTCTATTAATTTACAAAACATTTAGAATTATTTTCATTTATGGTTAGCGGGAAACTGCACAGAAGGCCAGTAATTCGTCAATACGCAATTTCGTATTTAATTTCAAACGAAGCTGTACAAAAAAACGGAAACACGCAATTGCATATTTTGGAGAATTAAAAATACTTAATAGGCCTCCGGAACAGACAAAAATGGTAACTTCTCGAAGCTCTCTGAACCTGTGAGGAAGTATTTAACCATCTAAAAGTTATGTGCAGAGTTCAGGCGGTCAGTGACCATTTCTTAATGTGACTTTATCTAGATATGACCTATTCTGGATTCGACCACTTTTGTACGCACCAGTTCTAACGGAGACCATTTCTGGATTTGACCACTTTTTTATACGTCCACCCTTGGTACAGCTCACAAGAAAACACAATCAGTTAAAATTAAAAAGTATTAAGTACCTATTTCATTAAGGGAACTGCAACCTAATATAGCTTTTCAGCCATAAACCTTTTGACAAGGAACACCACTTAAGCTAACGAATGACTGATAGAAGAATCCAGCAGAGCTATTAAACGCTTTCTTGACATAAGAGTAAGTTTTGTACTACGACAATCCGAAACTTGGGTTTTCGTTGTCTGTAAGCAACGTGAAGCTAATGAATCTCCCTGGTTAACACTTTCATGCGCGAAGCACTTGCCCACCTCCAGCTCCGTCTATCGGCTGGGCATTGAATGCGCTAAATAGCTTGACTGAAGAGACCTAAAATAAGGTTTCCATGTTTATAATTCCATGGCCTATTCTAATCAGTAGGTATGTTTCGTTATCTAGTACAAATTCCGTACGGAAATGATACAAAGGCACATTATTACAAACGATAGCATAAGTTTTATATCGTGGGAAGTCGGAAACGTAGGGTCAAACTTTATTCTCATAAGGCTATCAAATTCTTAAGTAGTTGTTGACATTGGTCAAATGTTAATAAGTACCTGAATTATTTATGTACCTACAAAGTCTGTTGAAAATATTCCAACATAAAATAAGCCATATGGCAACATTGTTCTATAACATGACACCCTTGTGAACTGTCAATGTACAAATCTCTTCTGTTCGTGGTTTTACATTTGCTCCCCTTGGAGTCGAGACCCTAGGTCCGTGGGTTTTCAAAAAACTATCTGAGCGTCTGGTCGAAGCGACGCGTGACCCGAGAGCTGGTGAATATCTGGCACAGCGTATCAGCATTGCCATACAGCGGGGCAATGCAGCCAGCGTCTTGGGGACGCTTCCGACTGGTGTTGATATGGATCAGTTGAGCTATCTGTAGACTGTTTGCAACAGTCGGCAGTTAGCTCAATTGTTTCAATTGTAAATACTAGTATAATTTTCTTTGTGAATAAATTTATTGTGTCATCTTTATCACGTAAATATACATATTAAAGTTTCTATACACGCTTTTTATTATACAAAGTCGATTAAATACCTAACCTATAGATAGCGTGAAAACTAAATGTTAAGCTGTTTCAATCGTTTAACCCTTCAAGGATTTTTATGAGAGTACGAGAATATCCCTCAAGGGTCGAGCCAATAGGTCACGTGTGAACTTTTTTTTCTGTTAATTGTTTTGAAGAACTACCTACTTCGAAGCCCTTAATTTAACACTGTTTTTAAGTAGGTATTGCGAATAAATAGTAATATCTCGAGAATAACATTTTTATGGTACCAACCACCTCGGGATCATTTTCTAAACAAAAGCGAAATAATTATCAAATCGGCCCATACAACAAAACATAGAAACTGCTCCTTTTTTCGATGTCGGTTAGAAACAGAACTAAATTAGGTCTAATTTTTGAAATTAACACTGTTATTAACACTGAATTCATTAATTTTACTTCATTCCGTGTACATGGCGCGTGCAACTGTGAACCAAAATGTTTGAATCACAATAAATATCCCGTTTTTAATAATTTTAAATTAGATCTACAAATAATCCGATTTTGTTCCAGAAAATGTACATACCTAAATTTCTGCTTGTATTTTATTACTGACACTAAGATATTCAGCATAAAAGTCTAGATTAAAAAATATCACCATCAAGTATGATTAGTCATTTCCAATCATAATAATAATTCTTAGGTTCACAAAATAATACATGGGCCAGATTTCCCCGGACGAAAAAAGCTCCTCCTACTAATTACTGAGTACTCTTACCATTCTCTCTTGAAGAGAGTAAGATGAGAACTCTCTCTACTCTCTCCTTAACTTTGCTATTCCCAAGCCGCGAGCTGAAATTATTTTAACGATTACTCTGCCTGTAATTACAGTATTCTTTTCACAGTAGGTATTCTTTCTTATTACCCTTCCATTAATCACATGACCTGACACAGTGACATTGCAAAACATTCACAGTTCGCACATCAGATCACAGTTCGTCTGCAATAGGTTACATAACGCATTGTAGCGCCGCCATCTGCGGGTGGCCGAAATTGGAACTAAAGAGGTTACTCTGAAATTACTCACTAGCCATCACATCAGAAGGGTTAATAACTATTATTTGCTAAAGTTTGAATGGATGGATGTTTGTTACCTCTTCATGCAAAGACTACTGAACGGATCTGGCTTATTTTTAACCGTCATCAAAAAAGGAGGAGGTTTTATGTCCGGCTGTGTGTATGTTTTTTTTTATATTTGTTCGTCGATTTCTCTGTCAATTATGGACCAATTTTAAAAATTCTTTCGATTGTGTATTCAAAATGATTTCGAATTGGTCGCATAAAAAAGTGATTCCCGAGAGATTACTGTTTGTCCCTTAAAACTTAAAATATAATGGAATTTGAACCATAAAGTTTTTTTCAAAACTGTCAAATTATGTGAATTACACGTAGATACAAAACAAGACTTTAAAACAGTCAAATTATGTGAATTACATATACTTACTTAGATTACTTTTTACTATAGCCCATAAATCAAATCAATGCTCATGGTATCATCAAATTTTCGCACTTTTATTACCTATTACTATAATATAGTAATAAGGTACTGTACCTCTTCACACCATAACTACTGAACGGATTGGACTGAAATTTTGCATAGACATAGTTCTAAGCCTTGAATAACATAGGTATACTTTTTAACCCGGATAAACGCGAGCGAAGCCGCGGGTGGAAGCTAGTAAATACAACCTTTAATCTTTTCGATAGAAACAACGCGTGCGATCCCGCGGGCAGAAACTAGTTTCTAATAAATCTTTCGCTTCTAGCGCCACTTACAGTTGAAGAGGTTAGTTTGGCATGATTTGTAACTTTGTATCTGTAAACAGAGAGTTAATCATGATTTGGCATTCCGTTTATGTAATACGTCTTTTTTCGGGGTCGTGTAGACGAGCGGTAATTTAAACGCACATAAAATATTGTTTCCGACAAAAGGAACCCAAGGAACCCCAAGGCTCCTTGCGGATTATACTGTGGTGCTTGCTGTAACAGATAAATTACTTAGCCAGTTATTGCTCAGACCAGATGACAGCATGTCATATCGATACGCAATTTTTGACGTCCTTTTCTAATGCAATACCCCATAATTTATGGACAATCTCTGAATAAACAAACTTCATTTTATTTATTTTCTCTATGATAATGAGTCTACGATCTTGTCTATTAGAGTGAGGTAACATTAGTGTAGGAGAATAGAGACTCACGTATGAGTAGAAAATACTCACGTGATTTGAATTATGTAAATTATATTACGTTATAAACTCACGTGCGTGGCCTGATGCTTAGTTATAGGCGATAATTTCAGAAGGCCAAGCCAATTACTATTTAAAATTTGTTAAAGTACATGAATGTGTTTCAGGGTTTTTACCGTTGAACGTTAAATAATAAATAAATAACGCTGGACAATTCACACAGCATTATCTAGCCCCAAGCTAAGCAGAGCTTGTGTTATGGGTACTAGATAACTGATATACATACTACAATACCCTACATAGATAGATATTTCTTATTATACATAGAAAAATCCAAAACGCCCTGAACAAATGTCTGCAGATCGTACAAACATTTGTCCCGAGGCGGGAATCGAACCCGCCTGCCCTCCTGCGTAGCAGGCGGGCCTTCGCCCGCTGCGCCACAGAGGTCGTCAAAAATGTAGTTAATGATTACTTATCGGGTATCCGGTAAATAGCGAAAGTAAAAACGTTGAATGTGTTTCCGCGTCTTTAATTCGGCGTTTTTCCCGCCCGTCTGTCCCACCATTACATCAGAGCATAGACACAGTAGATAAATGTAGAGGTCAAGATGCGAAACAATGGTTCAAGCTCTTCTCACTCACACCCATTTCACGCACTATAAATCATGACATCGCTATCTAAACAGAAATGGTTGAGTGTTGTGTGCATAAATAAGTACAGTATAGGTACTTACTTACCTCCATAAAGTTACAGGTAGCTAAAAATACCTTGACGTTTTATTTAAGGCGGTACCCTACCTCGTTATTGTGTGAAGAGGATAGGCATAGGATTTCGCGTTCACAGGAGCGGGACAGAGCAAAGCGGCGTAAGCCCAAAAATCAAGTTTTTAGTAGTTATTTGCTCCCCACAAACAGTAGAATAGTTAATTGAAAAAAAGGCAACATATAAAATGTTTTTTATACTTCGTTCAATTACTATGCTTAATCTCAAGATCGTATCATCTGTATTTATTGAGAAATTAGGGTTTTAGTAAAAACTTAGAGGTAACTTTGCGATTTTCTTCTATCGAGAAAATTTTATGGCATCGTGTTTTCAAAACATATGATCGATAGAATAAGTCCTGAACTTTACTATATATAAATTTCAAAGTTAAATATTCAGTAGTTTGGAAGATATGGAGGTCCGACGGAGTTGAAAATAAGCAATTTGAGGTTGTATACGCCCTTAAGGGTATGATCATAATATACATACAAAGTTACTAAACTGGTTACTTTAGAGGTAAGGCTGCAACTCAAAGGAATTTTGTCTCATATTTTTTTTTTAATTTTAGTTTATAATAATCTATTTAAACAAATCGTACACAAAACATAAATCATAAGAGGCTGGTTCTTGAAAAAACAGTTTAGAAAAATAATGCCTGTTACATTAATTCTAACAACCACTTCGAAAGTTTCTAAGATACTATTACTACTAACCCAACCTAGGTATGACCAAGACATGAAACTAAGAACCCATTTTCTAATTGTAATTTTCAAAACCCAATAAAAACCTAAATAATCGCCCGTTTGTTTCGATACTTCAAGAATAAAATAGTAAACTAGGTCACATAGTGCACGAGGGGGGTTCAAACCTACTGAATGAAACGATAATCGAATGAAGTAACCGACGACTAGAGGTTACACAATCGATTCCCAGATCGAATCGAGATGACTGGATTGTTCCGATGATGTATCGATCTGTTGCGATATGCTATTGTCATGATATGGTTGCAATATGGCGGTTCTTACATGCTGTTTATTATAAGGAAATAGTCTACATAAATAGGAAATCTACTTTGGAAATCCTCGAGATATTGGAGTCAATGCAAGTGTTTTTTTCTGATAATTTTTGCTTCTGACGAATTTAATCAATTGAATCATGTCATCATTATTATAATTTTTAAACAATATTGTTTATTTCTGAGGAATTTTAAATTTCCTTGTGAAAAACCTACTACAAAAATCTGTAAATAAGCACGCCGCCTTTACACTTCCTTTACTCTTAGCATTTATTTCCGTATTGTTTTCCGTCTTTGTGTGATACAAAAAAGTATTAACTATCTTTCTATCTATACTAGGTATTATTAAAAAGAGGAAAGATTTGATTGTTTGTTTGTATTGAATAGGCTCCGAAACTACTGGACCGATTTAAAATTCTTTCATCGTTAGGAAGCTTACTTTTCAGGGAATGACATAAGCTATATTTTATCCCGGAATTCCCACGGGAACGGGAACTACGCGGGTGAAACCGCAGACATCGCAGAGCCAACACAGAGATATTTGGGTCGTAGATTTATTTTGATGAAATTCTGCTAATGGTCTGTTTATATATCCCTTCGTTTGCAACAGACGAGGGGGAGTCTTGGCGAGTCAAAGCTTCCAGATGTAGAAGACATCAAACAAGAAGTTGAAGTTGAGTCAAAGCTTGTAACTGCCTACATACTGTCAAATCTGCCATCACTTAATTGAATTTTTAGAAAAAACTTCGACTGCCTTTAATTTTACACTGCTTTTATGTTTTACGGGATAGGTAAATACCTAACTGACGGATCAACTCGAGGTCATTTTTATACAATAACGAAGGATTTTCTAAAACAGTCCTCAGGTAACTGACGGAATAATTGACGAATATACATTTTATTAGGTATTTTAAAAAACCTTTTAAAAACCAGCTTTTAATACATTTTCATCCCAAGCGTGTATACAAATTTCAGCTCAATCCGCTTCAAAATTGACTTCAAAAGACTTCACCCGTACAAACCTAGTGACATACTACATTGCAAGCTAAATAAAAGCTTTTAAAAACACATACCTACAACCGAACACAGAACCCCCTACTTTTTTCGAAGTCGGTTAAAACAGTCACAGTCACACATCTTTCTAATGACTCGGGAAACATGTAGACAAGCATTATAGGTAGGTCTTTGGATCAAACTTCTTGTGCAATATTATTAGTGAGTAAAAAAACAGAGAAGTGTAGAATGCTAATAATATATGCAAATATAACACCTAATAGTACCCTACCCATGTCTACGTTATGATAATATCGCGTTTGTTCGAAAATAGATAAAAACAACGGGCAAATGATGTAACGAAAGTACTTATACCTACTCGATATAAAGCTGGCTGACCACTTCAACTTCTTGTTTTAGCCCCTTGCTTTTCGCTACCACTCTGCCAGTGTCTGTGTTAGAGTGTCATACACTTCGAAAGAAGCAGAAGCCGTGTGGTGCCGGCTTACGACCGGCGCGCCAGTTTTTAGCAAGGTGTGACGTCACTAGCCCCCACTCCCAAACTTTGACGCGCTTTATTTTTGTAATATTTTGTTTGATTGGTAAAAGAAAAAATATGTACAATAATAAAAAATAAAAAAATTAATGTAAAATAATAGAATAATAAAAAAATATAATGTAAAATATTATTTACATTTATTTCAGATAATAATAGGTATGGACTTAATTATTATCTGAAATAAATGACTATTGTTATTATTATTATAATCTTCTGACAGGTACTAATCTAACGAAATAACCAGAAAAAAAAATTTACCCACGACACTTTCCTATTCGCCGCCGAATACCCGGTGACTGGGACATTCTAACTGTAAAAAGGCAATAACAATACACGCAAGCTAAAAGTAAATAAATATCTAAAACTTTTTAAATAGTAAGTTTAATAGTAAATATCTAGCTTCACATCGCACCGCTTCGCTTCAATATCACACAGTTCTAACATAGACTTTCCTAGACACGGAAGTTGGTGACCTTTCCGTTGCAACTTGTGAACGATGGTAACTGCTCTTCGAAAGCAGGATTTATTACATCACACGTATGAATATACTTATGAACATACTTGTAAGCGATTATGCACCTCATATTGTTTGTTATGCGAAAGATGCCATGGTTTAAATTGCTGAAATAAATAATGCGTTTCTTTAACGCAGCAACTGATTTATTTTTTTATTTTAAAAGTCTTTTGTAAGTATGTGTTTTGCCGTGTCAACTTAATTTATTTTTATGTGTTAGCTGTCACAACTCACCTCTGGTGATGGCTTTTTGTATTTTATAGTAACATCTAACGCAAAATAAGCAAAGTAGTGTTATGAAAACTAGATGATCATCAAAGCATTTTTAGTGGAAAATATAACTTAAATTAAAACCTTAACGCATTCACTGCCCAGCCTCGGCGGTGCGACCGACGGACAGGGGCGCGCCGCCGCCGCCAAACGAGGGTCGAGAGGTTCGTCTGCGTCTTGTGCCATGAAAATTCCATAAAGTAAAACTAAGTTGTAAGTATTAATATATTTTACACATTTAGAGGCTTACTACAGACAAACCGAAATGCGGTTCAAGTATATTTATGTTTTTACAGTAAAAACAGTACATACTTGTGTGAAACATAAATAATAGAAAAAGTATGATTTTAAGAAGTAAGTAGAGTGCTTGGGAGTTCCAAACCGCATCGTACCAAAGTATTTTACGTTATTACATACTTAAGTACTTTCTGTTATTTTTCCATAAAGAAGTTAGAGTTTACGATGATTTACAAGAAACTTGCTCTCATGCTAACTACACTTGCGAGCTTTAAAATGGAATCGCTTTCATCGCCAGTTGATCAAAACAATTTTTTTACAATTTATGTACCATGAACTATTGTCCTGTCACGGTCGCCAGATGTTTAGGCACAACAGCACCCAAATGAAACTCCCGAAATGCAAAGATCACTTGTATTGATAAGTTTACAGTGTTTTAGGGATAAAGGTTAGCGGAGGAACAAACGTTTAGCCTCGCGATAGAATGTCGAAATGGTAGCTGTCAAATTTATAAATAAATGCCTGCGAGAAAACAAACTATCTTGGAGATTGCTCTTCTTTTCACGTCAGGCGTAAACATCCTGCCCCCATTGAAAATCTCGGTTTTCAATTTTCTAGTTCTTCAGCAGTTGGAAGTGGGCACAGGCGAACCAAGGGACGGCGCATGCATCCTCCTCTTGTAGTTACATCAGCAACTCGTGCTATAGCGTCATCAGGACCATAGAATAATTTGGAGATACGTCCGAGTTTCCAGCAGAGCGGGGGGGAGTCATCTTCTTGAATGAGTACCAAGTCTCCAATCTTTGGGTTTGAAGAACCGATTTTCCATTTGTGGCGTTGCTGCAGTTCAGCAATATACTCTCGCTGCCATCGTCGCCAAAAGTGTTGGTGAATTTGCTGCAGCCTTTCGTAACGATTCAGATTGTTAGGGTTGCAGTCCTCCAAAGCAGGCGAAGGTAGTGTGGTTAGCGCCCGACCAATGAGAAAGTTCCCAGGAGTAAGACATAGGAAATCATCGGGAGAGGACGATAATGGACAGAGTGGACGGCTGTTCAATACGGCCTCTACTTGTGCGAAAAGAGTAGAAAGCTCTTCAAACGTTAGGTGTGAATTACCCATAACGCGTTTTAAATGAAACTTAGCGGATTTTATACCGGCTTCAAAGATGCCGCCAAAGTGAGGTGCGTAAGGTGGAGAAAATAAAAATTTAATTCCTTCTTCACTTGCAAAATCAGATAAATCAGATGCGTTAGATTTTAAAAATTGATTGATTTCTTTAGCGCCCGCAACAAAATTGCGGCCGTTATCACAAAAAACTTCGGCTGGCTTGCCTCTTCGTGAAACAAAACGGCGAAACGTCATGACAAAGGCATCCTTTGAAAGATCACTTACTAATTCAAGATGCACGCATTTGTAGCGTAAACATACGAAAATGCAAAGATAGCATTTTGAAAGCGTAGCACCTCGGCCTTTTTTATTGACAATTAAAAAGGGACCTCCAAAATCGAGACCTACAGTTTGATATGGAAAGCTTGGCGTAATACGCTGAGACGGTAAGTTACCTTGCATAGGTTTCATTGTTTTACCCTGTAGCCGTCTACGTTTAAAACAATTACGGACAGTACTTCGGGCTAAGCACCTTCCGTTTACTGGCCACACGTACTCACGAACTATAGCTAATAGCAGCTGTGGGCCGGCGTGTAAATTGCGCTTATGCTCATGCCCAAATAAAATCTTTGTAAAATGATGCGTAGCATGTAACAGAATAGGATGTTTTTTGTCGAAATTAAAATCCGAAGCTTGAAGGCGACCTCCTACACGTATTACACAGCCGTTGTCAAAAAACGGAGACAAAGATAAAAGAGGAGATTTAGGGCTTAGCGATTTTTTATTTGCGAGCAAGTTAAATTCGAGTGAAAAAGATTCACGTTGAGAAAGGCGACATAAGCTAATGAATGACGCATCGAGTTCGTCTACTGATAACGAGCCGATTCTTTTGTTATACGAGTGTCTCGAATTATGAATGAATCGCATTAGATAGGCAAATATTCGTTTTAATTTAGGAAAGTTAGAATAATTTTTAAAATGTACTATAGCATCGTAGTTAGTCGTGAGGTTAGTCATAGTTAGATCTGATTCCAAGTTAGGTTTTAATTCGGGTAAATTTTGTGTGTCAATTTTATTAAAATTGAGAATAGGCCATTCGGTTTCAGGGTGAGCTAGAAACGACGGACCTGACCACCACAGCGTAGTGGTGCTTAATAGATCGGGATTGATCCCGCGGGATATGAGATCCGCAGGATTGGCTGACGTAGGAACATAGCGCCAGGCAGCATAGTTTGTCAGTTCACATATCTCGGATACGCGATTAGCAACAAACATCTTTAAGTGTTCGAAACTGCTTCGTAGCCAACAAAGTACAATAGTTGAATCGCACCAATGTACTTGCGTTTTTATTTCGAATCGAAGAGATTCCCTGACAGCCCTACATAGTTTGGCTGCCAGAAGGCCAGCCAATAGTTCCAGACGTGGGATCGTGGTGGCCTTGAGAGGACTCACCTTTGATTTGGAACAGAGAAGATTGACGGTTACATTTCCCTCAGCGTCTTCAGTGCGCAAGTAAATACAGGCGCCGTAAGCGTTTTGTGAGGCATCACTGAAGGAATGCAGTTCTATTGAAACTGGATTATCACATAGAACTCGTCTAGAAACCTCTAGGTCCAACAGAGTAGGTATTGTCTTTGCAAACTTATTCCAATCCCTTTGAATGGCAATTGAGACTGGATCGTCCCAGCCTAGTTTCTGCAACCAAAGTTGCTGCAGTAGCATTTTAGCCTTTATGACGCAGGGACTCAGCAATCCTAAAGGATCGAATATTTTAAATAGCGACGAAAGAATTAATCTTTTAGTTAGAATTTTATCATCAGATGGGGGCGGAACCTTGAAAGGAAAATGCAACTGATCAGTAGATGGGTTCCAACCCATTCCCAGCGTAGAGGAAGACTCGCTGACAATCAAATTGTCGTTGGAATTTATTGCAGAATCTAATATCGCGGGTAAATTAGTTTTAAACTTTCGGAGATTGAAGCAGCCTTTCTGAAGAGCTGCAGAAACAGATTGATGGATGTATCGTAGATCCGATTCGTTCTCGGATCCGGTGATGAGATCGTCGATGTAGAAATCGTGTTGGATTATATCCTTGATAGCTGGATCTATGCACTCCTCGCCTAGTTGCCATAGGCATCGTGTACTTAAGTAGCTACTACTAGCCATTCCGTATGTAATAGTATTCAATCTATAAGTTTGAATCGGCAGTGACTCATCTTCTCTAAACAGTATCAGCTGGAGGTCTCGGTCCTCCTCGTTGATAAGGACCTGGCGGTACATTTTCTCCACGTCGCCGGTCAGGAGGTACTTGTGGAACCGAGCTCTTATGAGTATGGAGAAGAGCGAGTCCTGCATGTTGGGTCCTACCCTCAGAATATCGTTGATGGAATAGCCGGATGACGTGGGAGCGGATCCGTCGAACACGACTCTGATCTTCGTAGACTCACTACTGTCCTTAAAGACAGCGTGGTGACATAAAAAATAGGAAACATGCGGCATAGCAATAGGAGACTCTGACAGATGACCTAGGTCAGAGTACTCACGCATAAATTGAACGTATTGCGATTTAACATCGGGTTGTTTGCGAAATCGTTTTTCTAAATTGAGTAATCGTTTTTTAGCTGCATTATAGGATTGTCCAAGACAATCGGCTGAATCTTTGAGTGGCAGAGCTACAGAGAACCTACCTGTATCTAGGCGAAAAGTGTGAGAGATAAAATGAGACTCACATGCCTTTTCGCTCTCGCTAAGTGTAGACCTTAGAGGAACCTCTTCAAGTTCCCAGAACTTCGCGAGATCACGATTCATTTGAATATCGTCATCATTCAATGCGCTTGAAATGATGGAATGATTGCATCGAACATGGGTAGCTTGCATACTTGCTGAAATAGGACCTGACATAATCCAACCAAACCGTGAAAACACGAGCTTGCGAAAGGAGATATTCGCAAAAAAACACCGAACGAGCACGCGCCGGCAAGCGCCCGCCATTGACGTCGGACTTCTCGCCGGGCCATTGCAGCGCGTTCCTTCCTATCTACAATTTCAAGTTCAACGAAACACCTGAAGGTCCAGCCATTGGAGCCATTTGCAGTTCATCGATCCAGCGAAAGCGTCGAGCTGCATTCATGCCAATGAAGCTAAGTGTCCTTTCCTAATTTTTCCCATTCAATTTTCTTACCTAAATTCCCGAAATTATCCTATTCACATACATCAATCGGTCAATATTTGTGCAATCTGTTTATTTACAGTGTTATTAATTAAGGCTAAATAATAAATCTATTCATAGTAATTCAATCGCAAAGCTCCCTAATTCAATTCGTATATTTTATCTACCCTCTGGTAAGAGATAAAAAATAATAAATAAACCTACAAATTACGTTTGTTCAATGTCGTTGACCTAGTTTTGTGTAAACAATTGCCAGATGTTTAGGCACAACAGCACCCAAATGAAACTCCCGAAATGCAAAGATCACTTGTATTCATTAATTTACAGTGTTTTAGGGATAGAGGTTAGCGGAGGAACAAACGTTTAGCCTCGCGATAGAATGTCGAGTGGTAGCTGTCAAATTTATAAATAAATGTTATACATTGTGGTATATCATTTGAAAGGTAATTTTGTTACCTTTCAAGTGATATCAAGAAGATTTAAAATTAATTAAATTGGCTACCTAAATTTTGGGAATTATTGCAATAGGTCGAAGTTGCACCTATCGGCTTCTATCGGCGCCGGAGCTGGATGAGCTGGATTTCTCCCTCCTATCCGCTGTTTTAGCTCGTCCCACATATGCCAGATTGGGTTCAATCAAGTCAGGAATAAGGCCTGGCCAGTCTAGTGTGGGAATGCCGACATGGAAGACGTCTGTCGGTACTGCCTAGTCACTGCTGCGGTGTGGCAGCGGACATTATCGTGCATTAAATCAAAATTTATCGTCGCCAATAAATCCTGCGTAAGGGAAAACATAACTTAACTCATAGTTCACTGCAAAGAAATTGTAAAAATTAGTCTTGAACAACCCTTGAAGCGATTCCAGTTTAAAGCTCGCAAGTGTACTTTAGAGAACTAAAACAACCTACTTTATTTTACTGACGTCCACAAAGTTTCAGTAGTTCAGTTAGGCGTGCCTCTTAGCATCATAGTTGTAAACCAAAGTAGGTATACATTACTTTATTAACAAAGAAAATACGATTGCCATGCGAGCCAGCGAGGTAATGCAGTCAATGTTTTCCGACTAGTATTGATGGATCAGTTAAGCTAACTGTAGATTGCTTGCAACAGTTTGCTATCAGCTCAATTGTTTCAATTGTAAATACTAGTTCTAATTTGTTTCTTTTATCTTAGTATATATAAATCACGTGTCACGTTGTTTGTCCGCGATGGACTCCTAAACTACTTAACCGATTTTAAATTAAGTTTGCACGTGTGCAGTTTGATCCAACTTGAAAGATAGGATAGCTTATTCAGGGAAGGTTTAAAAGGTGAAAGCGGTACGAAGTTCGCCGAGTCAGCAAGTTGGATTATAAAGAAAATTGGCAAACCAGTCTCATTATTGCCAATAACAAAGAAGTCAAGTCTGAGTAAATCAGTTCACTTTTGCATTCGTAGACAACACTTCAGGTTCACGCAAGTTATTTGCTTAACCACTTTAAAAAGTTTGAAATGTCAAATTGCGAATCGTACATTATTTACCTTTCGAATTGACCTCAAAGTGAAGATAACACAATACTTGCGCAAGATAGAGTTGGCGAGAAAAAACTAAACAGGTCAAATTAATAATACAAACTTTAAAACAAAGCTAAACTAAAATAGATGCTAATAATCCTGACGGGTTTAGAGAATCATGCTAAATTTAAAATTAGATGTTTTTAAATATTTAAGATACCTACAAAATACAATAGGTACTTAAATAAATAAATAATAATGGACAATCCACACAGCATTATCCAGCCCCAAGCTAAGCAGAGCTTGTGTAATTCAATTCAATTCAATTTATTTATTTCGGTTTTTCACCATAAATGTTAGTACAACTATACCTGCAACTACCTATATACTACCTATGTTAGTTACGTTGCTCTAGGTACGTGTAGATAGAATATATCGGATAGAATAAAGGCTCAGATATAATAATGTATGAACTTTAGATGTACGCAACCCGCAATGCAACCCAAACAATAACGCTCGTAAGAGTTGAACGGTTGAACGTAGGTTGAACCTCAACCTAATTAGTCAACTTCGATGTGTTTGTGAAGATCTCGGCCAAATTATGTGCGAAACAGTACACTTATATCATGATTTTTTAGTCGTCATTTTCTTTCTCAATCGTGTTTTCACATTAAAGGAATCTTGAACTTTAGATTTTATGTAAATCGAGTTTACCACGGGGATCCCGTGAGTACCTACTGAGATCTAGGCCAAAGACAACCAAGCCCGCTAACTTCGCCCCCTACTAGTGAAGTGAGTGAAGAAAATTGTAAAAGACGGAAAAGACGATTGTTTTCTAAATATTATAGGACGGTCAGCGCCAACAAGGGGAGGCGCACATGCGGATGGATGCACATGTATTATAGTGTCAGATAGGTAAAGAGCTGTTTTATGATACCTAGGGCATTTGAAAGCTGGATCGGGTAAGACTTCGTAGAAAACGAGTATGATAGAGGTCATGCCATACAAATTTTTTGAACTTTATTTTTTTTGGTAGGTGAGGATTAGTTTTATGATAAAATGTTATAGAATAATTTCTAAGACGATCAATAAACTATCGCTTGGCATAAGAAGATCTAGAATATTTTGAAAAAAAATCGTAAGTCCCTTTTTTCCTGTCTTGGCCCACTGTGCGGCGCGGCGCGGTGCGACCCGCAGGGGACCCGCAGAGGCTGGGCAGCGACTGTGTTAATGGCTCATCTGCAAACTGAGCTATCCCAGCTATTACAAGTTTTATGGATACCTACGTAAGTTTTGTAATCATCCAGCTGCTTGTCATGATGGGTTATCAATGACAGCTACATACTTTTGTTCACATTCACATCTCAAAGGCGTGTGCAATAATGTCGACATACCCCGGCCAATAATGTAACATCTTGATAGGTACCTTGGTATTTATTTTACCATACCTTAATGAATCCTAAAGTTCACGTGTGATTAGAAATTGACAAGCTTATGTTATAAATTTTGCTTACCGCTCTGGTTGCTAAGACCTAACAAACACGATGTAGATTTTTTGTAAACAAACCACGACACAAATAACTGCACTCTCTTGGCGTCGAGTTTTAGATATAATTTTATGCAATATTTTACTAAAGAAAAGATCTTAAATCGACAAGTGATGTAATTTGCGTATAAAAAGACGCGGCAATTGAGTTAATTTTACGGTTAAGTATAGGCGGTTTGTTTACTCCACATTGAGTTAGGCTGTGTATAGGTAGGTAGGCACCTACTTACTTAATAGGTGTGTTATCTGAGACAAACTTGCATAACTCGACAAGTGATCAGCTGAAAACTTGGTTCTTGCTTTTTCACCTTTTTCGCAAAATGTGGGGGCAAATGCCCGCCAAATTATAAAAACGATATAGAGAGTATTTTGATAAACCAGACGAGTATTTTAATACAAACCTTATTTATGAAAATCACTTTAACCCGGCTACCGGCTGTAGCCGGCCACCGCGCCTTACGTCACTGCACCGTTCACTCAAACCCCAAGCGGTAGCCGGCTACCGCTCTCCTGCATAATTTGATTACGGACCTTATTTTACATGTTTAGTTTAGAGGCTACTTTCCTTCAAAGAAGTTTAATGATAATGAGTTAGGTTCTTTGATATATTTTCTACATACTGAACGAAAAATATTTTATTATCTATGAACGTTATTTTTTTTTTTGGCAGTGTAATCGAGATTTTCGACGCCATTGTGTCTAAGGCGCACGGCCTGTCATTCATTTCTGACATTCTGGTCCCAAGATGGAAGGGTTAACCCTTCTGATGCTTGGAGTTTTATATCTAAAGAGTTTGCATTGCACTAACTACATAGAAACACATAACCTGCGGTTAAAAAACTGACATAATAGTCAAAAAATAAACACAGACAAGGAACAAATATTAGCAATACTTATCCACACACCAACGATATCATCTAAAACACACAGCGTTGGAAAAAAGCCATTGCAAGATTTGCAACTACAATTCCGAGATATTGCAACAATGGCTGACTTCATTAGAACTCTAATTAAAAACATAAAATTTGAATAGGCACATCAATCAAATGAGATTACATGGCCCGAATAGTTCACCCACTTTACACGGAAAATTACACACGATATAAATAAGCTTTAAGTACGTTGACTTTAGATTCAATATTATTGTTTAGTTGATAATCATTTGATTGGGTGTGAAGCTGTAAAGCATTGACAGTGAAGACAATTCTATTTTTAAACAAGTAACTCCTAACTTTTTAAGCATTATGATTCCTCGCGCTTTTAAGCGAAGAGGTTTGATTGAACGAAAAAAGTTCCTTCCGAATAGTTTTGGTAGGTATTAAAAAAATAATTTGGAAAAACAAAATCCCCTTTTGTCTAAGGTTTGTTTAGGTACTGGAGGCGTAGATAAATGTACGAAAAACAAAAGACAATCGCGCCAGTAAAAAGGTCGTTTACTTTAAAAAATCCTAACTCTACCAGACTGAAAAAATGCCTTGGGCTTGGGTCTGTCAAATGAAAATGGCATAGACCCTGCAAAAACCATGCATAGTTTGACATGACACCCCAATGATAACCTATATTCTTCTGGGAAAGTTCTCTGCCATTGAATAGCTATAATTATTAGTTCTGACATAAATAGGTACAGGTTTATTCTTTTATCGAAAACACGAAATGTAATATCTCCCAATTACAAATTGATAAGCACAAGTTTTACCTAGCCTACCTAGATACAATTCATTCTCTACCAAGAACTCTACAATATCCACTCCAGAGTCTTCAATCAATCTTTAATATAATTGTAATTGGACCTCTTTTCGGCAATGACAAAATGGCGTTACTCTTGCGACTGCCCTACAATGTTATGTTATGACTGAGATATTATATGGCGGCAAAAAGCCCACTATCACACGCATGGAATGAAGGAAAGTAGAACGGTTCTCTTCTCTCGGCTATTTGAATTTGAAGTCATACAAAATTGGATGATAAGGTTAGGAATTCATGTTAAGGTAAAATAACTATGTTAGGGTAAAGAGTTAAGTTTTAGGATAAGGAATGAGGTATTACCTTATTTTACCCCTATAAGTGTTACGGTGAGAAAATAGGAGTGATGGTTTTGTTAAACTATAAATAATGCTGAATAAAGCAGAGCATTATCTAGCCCGTAGCTAAGCAGAGCTTGTATTATAGGTAGGAGTAGTAGATGTCTCATTCTATACTCGAAACATTACTAGATTCATAGATTCATTTTTGTTATTTAACATAGACAAACAAAACTACAAATTTAAAAAACCCCCCACAGGATGTTTATGAAACATGGCTAAGAACACTTGGGATAAAATTATCTATAGCACAAAAAAAACTAAACGAGAATCGGTTCATCCGTTTGGGAGCTACGTTACCACAGACAGATACACAAATACACAGACAGACACGTTAAACCCCCTCTCTTTCTGCGTCGGGGGTTAAAAACAGCTAGAACCCCCGGGACAAATATCTGCACATCGTACAAACATTTGTTCCGAGGCGGGAATCGAACCCCTGCAACCTCCTGCTTCGCAGGTGGTAGGTATTTGTTACAAGTTTAAGTGGAAAAGAAGGGACTCGTTTATCCTAGATATATTTTAAACCCACGCTGTCCCGCAACTGGGCAAGATATTTTTATAACTAATTAAAATAATTACCTACTATTAATGCATTCAATGGAAGGAAATGGAATAAGGAATAAGGAAGACGTCAACCTCTCAACCCGCCACGTCTCAGCTTCACAATAATTGGCAGAATCATCGTCGTGCTTTCAAGTTTCAACGTTTATTACCGTTTTACGAGAACAGGAAACGAAAATATTGCATAAATCTATGGTTGTCGACAACGGTTTATCAGATGAGAACCATCGGTTGATTCCGAATTTTATCGCCACCAGAGACAAAATATGTGCAGGATCAAAGTCATTTACATCGAGATATTTACCATGATATGACTTTTGAGCTTTCCAATATTACCCTCTCAGTATTGGTTTCAGTACTAAGAGATATTACTTAAGGCACAGTTTCATGCGCGATGATCACGGAATAACTGTGGACACTGCGAGTGAGTTGTTATTGGCAGATATGTCGATCATCATATTCCGTGATCATGGCGCATGAAACTGTGCCGAAATATTGTAAAGCTCAAAACTCAAATCATGGTAAATATGTCGACCTAACTGGAAATAACCATGATGGTTTTAAACGTATCATTGTTGTTTGTAGGTACTTCAGTAGATCGCTACGCGCCGGGAAAGATTCGCATAAAAATTTGTATGGATAAAATTCGCTACCAAATGAGACGCTACGTATAGGGAACCATTCTTATCGAGCTGTAATATCGCTCCTGAGATAAGTACTACAAAACCTTTCATGATTATAATGTTCATAATGATACTGTGGTTAATCTATCTATAGCCTACTTCCTACAAATCCTACTATCCTACTAAATATTAGTAGTATAAATGCGAAAGTTTGTGAAATCTGAATTTTTGATACCTAGGATCTCCAAAACTACTGAACAGATCAAGATGAAATTTAGCGTACATGCAGATCAAAGCCCAACTTAACAGAAGCTAGTAGGTAAGTATATAAAAATTAATTGACGTTATTTGATGTAAGTATGATAAGCAATACCTATCCAATCTATCCAGTTTTGGAAGTAGTGTATTAATTTTGAAGAAGAGAAGCTGTGTTGAAATTCTAGTGCCGTGATTTAATATTTGAAACGGTCGTTGATAAACAAAGTTTCAAAGATTTATTTGCGTCCAACATGATATGATAGGTAGGTAGGTTAGATACAATTAATGAGCTCATGTCTCGCTATGGTCTAGCTTGCAATAAAAAAAAAATAAGATTAAAAAATTCAAATAAGTATCTACTTACAATTATAATTTAATATAAAAAAATCCGAAGCGAATCTGTGGACTAATGGCCATATCAACGAGAAGGAGCTCCTTATTTCGATCATCAACCCGAGGCGAAAGCAAAATAGCATTTTATAGATCCGGTCCAAATTGCTTTCTTGTTCGGCTCAGTTATGAACTTATGATACCTACGTAAGGTTGTAAAATATGCCCTAAGACCTAGTTGTAAAGTCTCAAATTGGTTAATTGCTTCATAAAGTCCCTCCTAACCTACTGAAGACACAAAGAGTAACGAGGTAGGTGTGTAGTGTAGTGTACCACGGTCAGCGACGAAAGATGCTGAACATTCACAGTTTTCATAAACCCGTTACACTCCTAATCGCTTTTAAAATTAAACTTGTTTAGCGATTTATTTATAGTACTTACCTACCTATTTAATGTGAACAACCGAAATAAAATAATTTGAATTGAAATTAATTATGTCGTTATCTGTTCTTATCCTAGAGTTTATTTCCTTTTGCTACTTAGTGATTGCTTATTAAATTTTATTCAAAATGGATTTTCGTTTAGAATATAATTGATTTCTTGCAAACGTTTCTTTGGTTGACAATGTCAAAAAATATTCTCAACTTCAACTTCTTGTCTAATGGCTTCTGCATCTGAAAAATATTCTCATGAATTTAGTGATTTTTTGGTTTTGACACACAACAACATAAGGCCTACCTAAATTGTTTGATCTTGGCATTATAAACAAGCTAAAAGTTTTTCGGCAACCCTAGTTTGAATATGTACTTACCATAACCATCCAACTTAACCATCTTCCAATTTCAGTATTCTCAATGATTTGTGACTTTTTTTACTCACGATTTGAAATCACTAACGTCCAAGTCATGAAGAAATAGTTTAAAACGCTAAGTACCTACCTTAGGCACCTGTCTAATACTCTTTGGTGAAGTAGATGAAATAACTGAGACCCAGAAGGTTGCGGGTTCGATTTAAACTTCTAATCAAGCATTTGTAACATGACGATATTTAATTTACTATCTAATAGATGTAGGTATACCAAAACGAAGTGGTCTTCTACGAGTATGTTCATAAATATTCTAGTTTTTTTGGTGTGCGCGAGCTGCAAGCAGCTCGCGGCGGCAGTGTTTATAATTTTTATTAAATAGGTACTTTAGAACCCCTTTTTCGTAACCTACAAGGAGTAGGTTACGAATTAGGAATTAGGAAAATTTGCTATTAAAAATGTCAGCAATCTTGGATTTTGAAATGGACATCTTTTTCGTAATCTACAGGTTCGACTTAATCGAAAACGATACCCTTAAAAGTGGATGTGGCACAGAAAGATTATTATACATAGAAAACACGCAGAATACCCTGAACAAATACCTCCAAATCGTTCAAAAATTCGTCTAAGGCGGGCATCCAACCCGCAACCGAAGCGTCGCAGGCGGCCCTTCGCCCGCTGCGCCACAGATTTTCAGGTTTATATGTTGCTGTATTATGGAATGTGAAACGTCTGAGTAAAACATTTTTTTTATATAGGTAAGTAGGTTTAAGATTAGTTTTGTTTGTTATGTAGTATTCTGCCCTTATATAAAAAACAAGCCTAATATAAAAAAGTCCTTAAAAATAAATAAGTAATAAAAAAGGGTGTTTTCTAAGTAACAATGTCGTTGAATAGAAAAAATGCTTAAATAGTTCAAACCAATCTTTCCAAGTATTTGAGGCAATCATCAAGCATTAATACACCATAATACTTATTCAAAGGTAAGAAAATAAGATAGAATCAATGAACCTATAATAATCGTGAGAATCCAGTGAAACCGGAGGTCTAAGGTCGAGGAAAGTGAAGACAGGGTAGGAAGGGAACTGGTTTGGATGTGCAGGTACGAAGCGAGCGAGGTACCATAGGACATAGGTTATGCTGTGAAGGTCTGTTATGAAGAGGACATACTTTCCTTATGGGTCTACACCGATATAGTTTACACGATCGGTGTAGATAGAAAGAGTATTATTAGAGTGCGTGCAGATTAAGTAAAAGTTACATTACTTAAGTTATATAACACGTTCACATTATAAACTCTATTCTATGAAGTATGGCAGATCATTTGATCTTGTCAGACATGTATAAATGGTGGGTGGCTATTGCCACCCAGATAATTGAAAAAAAAAATCTACCCTTTGTACCTCATTCTGTTTTTTTTTTGTTTTGTTTTAATGGTTTTATGTAGATTTGTTACTGTACCTATATGGATCTCGTGTCTGGAAATAAGGAATATTATTGTTATTATTAAAATGTTAAAACACGTCCACACTATAAAACATGTTAGATAACTAAGTACATTTTATACCATGTTTTGTTACTTAATCTTGATTCAAATTTACGAAAAGAGATTCAAATATTAACCTATGTTGTGAAGGTCTGTGTTATGCTAGAGGAAATTATATGAACTCAATTGATTGAGATAGAAGAGGCAAGATTAATATGATGAATAATATGTCAACATCAGATAATATTTCAGTTTTATATGAAAAAGCAGCGTAGATACCCACCAATATAGATATTTGAAACGAATCTCTGACAAAGGTTATAAAAACAAACAGTACTTATTTTTTGTTATGAAATAAGAACTACTAGGGTTACCTACATATAAATCCTTAAAATTTAATAAAAAGGATAATTTTCGAATAAAATTAGTTCTCTCGAGCTTATTTCAGGCTACACAATATTCACAGTTCTATAAGTTGTACTCTTCCGTGGTGTCGACCTACGACCAGATTATCGTGATATTGAACAGAACCTAGCTACATCTATACCAAGATTATAGGTCTAGGTATAGGTCATAGATTCCATACTTGGAAAACTTTTACTTTCAGTCAAATAATACTTAGTTGACGTGCGTTGTACAGACAAACAAAGAGAGTTATCTCTAGATTGTTTGCAACAGTCCGTAAATAATCTCTATTTCTCATAAAAACTATAAAAGTTCATTTACAATGTCCAGCATTATTTATTTATTTATTTATAATGAGAATAAGTAGTTAGTAAATAATGTATAAATTACATATTACCTCTAGGACCTAGGTATATTATGTAGGCATAGGTAATCCAATTTCTTATGGAATAGTGCTATTTAACATAATTTAGAATAGTTATATACCTAAAATTTAATAACAAACCAACAAAGAATAAGAGCTCAGCTGTTTCAATTTTGTAATTACTTTCGATTCTTAAATTTTCTTATTTTCGTTAAGTAGTATATCAAAGATTGAACAACGAGATTAATTTTCGTATATAATTAAAGAAAAATGTGCTTAGCTATAAAGCTTTTTAAATATTAATTTTGTCCAGCATTTTTCTTCGTAGATTTCGTACAGCACCTTATGTCACTATCAACATTTATTACAATAAGTTTCATAAAAGTTCGAAGTTCGAATTTTGAAATCAGTGACATTGACATAAAATTGGACATGCACATATTTCTATTCCACCGATGACCCTTCATAGTACAATTGACATGTCGAAATAATTGACACATCAAAATGCCAAGTACAGAGCATTAATGACTCCACAATAATAGCAGCCAAGTGTGATTCTGCCATCAATCATAGGCTTTCGTAATGTTTTGAAGACGATTCCTTTATAAGTGACTTTATTTTGTTGCCTAGCCTCCTCAAGTAGGTGAGTACATAACCTCGTTTGAAACAGATTATCGCCAAATAAAAACGGCTTCATGCAAAAGCTCATATAATAATGACTTGTTATATTTTAATGAGATTTTTTTTTTTTGAGCCTTTGCATGACGTCTTTTTTTTATTTTGAGATAATTCTGTTGGTGGTTGCGAGGTTTTAAATAAGCCTCAAAATCAAAAATAAAAGAAAAGTAAGAAAGTACCTACAAAAATATGATAAACGCTTGTTTATTACAGTACCTAGCCTACAACCTAGGTACCTACCTTAAAGAAAACAAAAAATACCTGGGTATTGTTAAATTGGATAGTACCTATAAAGTACATTTTTAGACGTAAAAAAATGAAATAATTAACAAAATGTCATTTGAAGGCACACAAATAAAAAAAAATTGAGCAATAGAGGCGAAGTTTACGCAAACCCATACAAAAGATTTCAACGCGCACGCATTCAACTTCTTCCTTAGATATTTTTCTTTTGATGTTACTTTGACAAGAGTCACTTCGAGAGTAGTAGTCAGAATGATAAATTGACTTATTGCTGACCTAATATTAATGTTATTTTTAGTTAAAGCCTTCTGTGGTCATTTTAGAACATGGTGGTCATACTTTACTAGCTTTATGCACTGGGCAAATGTTATTATTTAATTTTTACCGATAGTTTTAAATATCTACAAATTACTTACCTTAATCATCATTGCAACAAATTATTTCAGGTATTGTCAAACGATTTTAACAATTATCATCGATTTAAGGAATTCAACACACGTGATAGAAATTTTAAAATAATAAACGGAAAAGAGGGAGACAGTTTAAAAGGTGGGAGGACAGCTAAAAGACATAGCAGGAAAAACCTGGATAAGGTTGGCGAGAGATAGAGTCAAGTGGAAGGGGTTGGAGGAGGCCTTTGCCGAAAGAGGACAAACAGACAAAATTTCGATGTCGTAACAAAACAATAGTATAAGTAACAAAATGTACTTAAATATTTTTTCTGAATAAAAGGCTTGAAATGAAATGATAGAAATTTTTATCAATGAGGCGTCAAAAATAATTCAAAGAACCTGAAAAGAGCGCGCTTTTTACGTGGGCTAAATTAAATTTACATAAGCATGGTCTAGCTTATTTTTACACGATATAACATTGACAACTTGAATCCTCTCCGTTAAAAATCCACGCCATCTATTAATTTTAACAGGTTTTTTTTTAACGCCTCGTTAGGTAAGTGCCTAATAAGTAATAACTTTGTAAGGAGGTACTTGCCTCTGCTATCACTGTCCACACGCCCTATTGTCTCTTGTACATACTACCGTGTAAACCTTCTTCGTAGTAAATAAGGTTTTACATAATGGACATGCAAAAACTTTGACAGGTGTATGTATGGCCTTTTGAAGCTTCTTTCCATACATAGATACTTTGTATGAGAAAACTTTTTTCTCTTAGTTATTTACAGGACTTTGAGTCATTGGTATGACTTTTTCAGTCCCTTAACTTTTTTATAAGAATACAGATAGGTACCTACATAAATAGAAAAAAATATTTTAAATTGTTTGGAAGTGGAATAATATTTTTTATGTAGAGGAACCTAAGAGGTCCCAGATTGTTTTCAACAGTCTGCAGTTAACTCAATTGTTTCAATTGTGAATGCTAGTTCTAATTTGTTTTTATTACTTAATTGTAATTTTCTTTGGGTGGTAAGATTGATCATAAAATTAAGAACGGTTGCACCAATTTTTATCAAGCATTGCTAAAAAAATCCCGATTAACTCAATAATCAAACAAAAAAAATGAACGAAATCGCTTAATTTAACTAGGAGCAGCTGTACCAGCCTGTTCGCTGCAGAGGTTATAAAAAAACACCTAGGTACCGACTATATCTACTACACAAGTACTTTGTTCGATCTACTACAATTTATAAATCAAACAAGGTATAATAATTTTTATCTAACTATTAATTTATGAGACAGCATAATGCACTCACCGTAATAAATCTCCAAATCCTCAAAAAACCGGTAAAACTAAAATTTAAAAAAAGAACTTTAGAAAAACCACCACACTAAACACTGGCCAGTAGTAAATCCAACTCACTTGAACCCAAATTCAAAAATTCGAATTACGTTCCGTGTCTTTCACTATACAATGGCTAATGCCCGCGTGCAATATAACACCTCACTTATATCTCTTCCCTTACCACACCACCGTTCTAACTCGACCTTTGATATCTCACACTTCTTATAAATCCCAAGGGTCTGGCTTAACTAGTCGTGTCTAAAGCTAAATTAATGAATTTTCGACAATTAGAATAAGACAAATCTTGGTGTTCTTGCGTAAATAAAACAATAGAAGTCCGAAGGTTGGCTATTGAGACGTCCGCGGCGATTAGCAAGCTTTATAAAGTTGTGTTTAGCGCTTTTTGAGGTCAGAGAATTAGGCTTGTGTGAACATAAGTTTGAAGTTGGAGGCCGCAAGAGGATCTTCAAACCTTTGACCACACTTTGATTGAATAGTGTCACTACACAACTTTCATTCTATAAAGAAATGGAACGCAAAATGTAGAGCTTACCTGCTCAGTTCATAGCGGTTCATTCGTTTACGAAAGAACACTGTTTGGCTTGGATGAAGCATTGTTAAACATAGGTATTAATTAAGTAGGTAAGCCACATTTGATCAAAATGTGGATTACAGTCTGATACGCAAGTTTTCCGAAGAAAAATACATCACAAGCGAAATTTTTATGCTCTTAGGTATTCAATTGTAAATACCTACTAGTTCTAATTTGTTAATTATTATTTGATTGTAATATATATATATAATTTTCTAGTACGTATCCCATAAGCTTAGCTTGGGGATAGATAATGCTGTGTGAATTGTCCAGCGTTATTTATTTTTTGAAAAAAAAAACAGTGAAAAATTTTAAGTGTCAACCTAAACTCCTCAAATTTGATTGCCTTAATCAAGTCATCGGTAAACCAACCTCCATCGAAATGTTCTGGAAATATGTTATTTTGCATTCCATTTTCGAAATTCGCCTACAGACGCATTACCGACTCTTGCGCACTTCATCTTACACTCTTACACATGTTTTATAACCGCTATTTGTGGGTGTAAACATTACCGCTATATCGCTATACGGCTATTATTATCTGATATCAACATCTTCAAGAGAGTGATTATCGTCAAGGTCATTTAGCGCACAGTCCAGTTTTCCCCTTATCCCTTAAGGGGAAAACTGGACTGTGCGTGTGATTTTCAGGGGGATCGTTACACATGTTTTATAACTGCTTCTTTGTTTGCGTAAACATAAACCTCTCTACACCGCTATAGCGCTCTTAGGCGGTCATTATCTGTTATCAACATAATTTGGGATAAGTTGACTATCGTCAATGTCATTTAGCGCACAGTCCAGTTTTCTTCTCGTTGGATCTTCAAAGGGAAATTCTGGACGTTGATTTTTAAAGTTTAGTTTTCCCTCGTAGAGTGGATTTTCAGGGAGCGGGGAGGAAAAGTGCAAAGCCAGAAAATAGAGTTGTATTATGAATTTTTTATTTTGATTTTGAAACTAATCGGTGTAGAAACTTAATTTTTTTCTGGTTTCTCATATCGTAGAATAGAGTAAACAATCTCAAAAACGACTTCACTTGGACGAAGTCGCGGGCGACAGCTAGTCGGTAATACAATTCTCCCATCTGATTTGACCAATAGTCAGACGACATTTAGAGGGTCACTACCCTGTTTCTAGACCGATTAGGTTCAAAATAAAAAATAAATAAACAATACAAAAATAACAAATAATACAACTATATTTTCTGGCTTTCCAGTTACTATTGGTCAGGGGGGACCCTGACCAATAGTCAGACAGACGATATTGTGAGGGTTACTGTCCTCAAACGCCTGACTATTGGTCACGCACGGAGTCTGTGAAGATTATAGCAAAACTCCTCTTGTCTGGGCAAAGCACGTCCAGCTGTGGACGTGTGAATGAGGAAGTCTGTAGACCCGGCTGACACAAAACCACCCACGGTGGTATGATGATGAAGAAACCTAGATATTTAAAAGCTGATGAATAGAAGATTTTAACGTAGCCTACAAAGAATATGAGAGAGTATTTAAGAGTCCTTAGCTTGATGGCCCTAATAGATGCTGAATGAATAGAAGATGTTAACGTAGATTACGAATAGGTAATAATTTAGGTAGAGTCCTTAGCTCGATGGCCTAAATCGTAAAATAATAACAAAGTATGTGGTCACCAAGGCAGAACTGAATTTGCGGTGTTCTGTGACAGGGCCAGGGACAAATTTCAAAAGATTTAGGTATTTTATCTGCTTTTATACACGTATACTCGCTGTGTGGTGCCAGCTTAGAATTTGCAGCACCTCAACTCTTCCCGCGGGTGTCGTAAGAGGCGACGGGATATCCACCGGGGGGTGGACAGCAGCTCCCCCTGCAGAAAAATTCTACCACCAAACTGCGATCCCCAACCCGCATGACCAGCGTGGGGATTATGGGCATTACCCCCCATGAGATAAAAGCCAAAGGCTCTTATCGGTTGAGCCCTGCGTCCAGCAGTGGACCAATATAGGCAGTTGAGGTACTTACGTATACTCCGTACAAGCATTTTTTTTTTACCTAATGAAATAATGCAATATTTCGAAAAATATCGGGACTTAAGAGAGTTTCGATATTTTTCTAGTTGACAGATTACGTGTCTACGAAATATTGCATTATTTCATTCAGTCAAAGAAAATAAGCGCGTGGACGGAGTGTAGTTATTAATTATTCATTGTTACAACCATTAAATGATAAAAAAATACCTACGGATATCTCTGAAGTTAAGATATAATGCAGGTTGCAGGTCTCGAGAGCCTCAGAGCCTACACATTTACTCTCCTTGGAGTCGAGACCAGGTCCGTGGGGTACCGAGGCTCAAAGCGACGCGTGACCCGAGAGCTGGTGAGTATCTGGCGCAGCGCATCAGCATTGCCATACAGGGGCAATGCAGCCAGCGTAGCGGGGACGCGACGACTGGTATTGATAATGATCAGTTGAGCTACCTGTAGATTGTTTGCAGCAGTCTGCAGTTAGTTGTTTGAATTGTAAATACTAGTTCTAATTTGTTTCTATTATTTGATTGTTATATTCTTTGTTAATAATGATTTTAACTAAGAAATTTATGAGTTCGAACTTACGCAGGTTATGTATTGTACCTAACGACCATGGTAAGTGAAACCGACGGCAGAGGATAGTTTTGCATAACTAACCGTAATCGTAACTGCATTTTGAGTAACGCAGGGCAAAGTTACGGAACGATACGTAAAGAAATTGCCCGTAACGCTAAGGTGACGAAAGATCTTTTCACTTATTTCATTATTTATGAGGGAACTTGGAGGCCTACCAAGAACAGCCTCCAGCCTTCGAGGCAATGGATAACCTCAGTGGCGCAGTGGACGCAAGCCTGCCTGCGACGTAAGAGGTTGCGGGTTCGATTCCCGTCGACCCCTTGCCTAATTAACTAATTATCAATCAAGCAAAAAGCCTCAACTTTTAAACCAACTCCTAGGAACTTAAAAGAATTATTCCTCATTCTTGATTCGGCTGTTTAGCTTTATTTTGTTTGTTTGTTAATTTGATATCTTCGCCAATTTTTTATTTTATTTATTTATTTATTATTTACCTCTGTGGCGCAGCGGGCGAAGGTCTGCCTGCGCCGCAGGAGGTTGCGGGTTCGATTCCCGCCTCGGGACAAATGTTTGTACGATCTGCAGACATTTGTTCAGGGCGTTCTGGATGTTTTTCTATGTATATAATAAAAAATATCTATCTATGTAGTGTATTGTAGTATATCAGTTATCTAGTACCCATAACACAAGCTCTGCTTAGCTTGGGGCTAGATAATGCTGTGTGAATTGTCCAGCATTATTTATTTATTTATTATTTTGCTTTTGTAAGGAAAACGATCTCGAGGAGTTTTACTTCTGATAAAGTTAATATACTTACTTACTTAATAGATAAGTACAATATTTTCCTTTACGGGACTTTAATTAAAAACAATGTTTTCCAAAAATTTAAATACATGATTGTTATTTTCCAAAAATTGAAAAACCAGATTTTTAAAGTCATAAGTAAAAAAAATTGATAAGTACCTACAGATAATTCGTCTAACTGAATTCACAAAAAACAAAGCGTAAAATTCAAATCCATGCAAATGTAAATTAGCGTGTCTGTTAATTGCTAAATTTATGTGGGTACCTACTGTTTTAGATATTTGGCATTAATGATCTAATTGAAGTAAGAATCAAGATTATATAATGTTCTCTTCTTATCTTATTTTTAACTGGCATTAAGTAACTTTTAATTTATTAGAAGAAAGTTCCCTTTATGGACGACTTTAAAATAACAGAAATAGAAAAATTATAAATGCGAGACTTTGGATACTTGTTACATCATCATCATCATCATCATCATCAGCCTATATCATTCCACTGCTGGACATAGGCCTCAAGTAATGAGCGCTATAGCGCCTTGTCTTCAGCTTGCCGCATCCAGCATCCAGCATCACATTAATAAAGTGCACAAGTGTGTGCGCAAACGCAGGTGCACTCCCTCCCTCACTCTCATAATACGATCGGATGGCAGACCGACACGACCGGGGAGAGGTTAGACGCAGGACCAACGCCGGCTTAACGTGCTTTCCGAGGTACGGGGGTGTAACACCGCCCGGGATGAACCCAGGACCTCATAATCAGCGGTTGAACCAGCTGACCGCTAGACCAACGAGGCAGTTGCAAAGCCACTATAGCAAGAGAAGGTATACCATAAGACACACGAGTAAAACACCGGATTTAGACCTACCCTCTATACTCCTATATCTATGTAGATAATTATCTACCAGGCTATCATATCCATGCAGGAGTATAGAGGGTTGGTCTAAATCTAAGCTGTTTTTAAAGCTGTATTATAAAGCTGACCGCTAGACCAACGCGGCAATCGCAAAGCCACTATCGCAAGAGAAGGTAGACCATAAGACACACGAGTACCTATACTCCTACATGGTTATGATAGCCTGGTAGATAATATCTAGCCTGGTATCTACCAGGCTATCATTCAAAACCAATAGCAGTATAAAGGGTAGGTCTAAATCCGGTGTTTTACTCGTGTGTCTTCTTCATAGTCGTTAGTTCCAGTTTTTAAGTTATTTATTTATCCAATAAAAGGTTCACCTACCACAAAAAGTTATAACAAACTTAAATTTGGTTCTGTCCAAAATGTCCTGATTATGCATGTTTTTAACGGGTAAACACATTTTTAGGAATTACCTTTACATATCTGCTTACAAATATTATAAACCACACAATAACTAAACGAAGTAATTTTTCATTATTTTGAAGCATTTTTAATAAGTCATATCATATCACAAGTAATTTTGCTTATTAGCCGGACTGTACTCAAAAAAAACTTTAATCAGGAAGTCAAATGATGTTCTTCATTAGGTAAGGTACTATAACCGGAAGTGAATCTCAGCGTAACATTTATCATTTATCATCATAATAGAGAAGCCAATCATGATGATTCAATGATTTTGTATAAGTCGGCACTAATCGTGCTCTATTCAATTGTAAAGCGATTTCGGTACGGTATTGTTAATTAATTTATGGTGAATCGGAACTTGTCTTTATAAGATAGTACTTATTTATAGAAATAATTTTATATTATTATTCTTTGATGGATCACTAAAATATAAAGTAATCGCGCTAAATGCGGTTTCAGTTTATAAAATTTCAAATTTTGTAAGGAATCATGGAGATATTAAATAAATAATGCTGGACAATTCACACAGCATTATCTAGCCCCAAGCTAAGCAGAGCTTGTGTTATGGGTACTAGATAACTGATATACTTAATACAATACACTACATAGATAGATATTTTTTATATCCAGAACGCCCTGGACCAATTTTAATGTCTGCAGATCGTACAAACATTTGTCCAGAGGCGGGATTCGAACCCGCAACCTCCTGCGTCGCAGGCAGGCCTTCACCCGCCGCGCCACAGAGGCCGTAATATTTGTTCCACCAAGTATGTGACAAAAATCCCAGGCAATGTAGAGACCCGAATAGGCTTATTCTAAAGGAAACCTCAAATTCAGCGAGACATCAAAAAATCTGCTTGACTGTGTGTAAAAATTTATAATAACCTACCTAATGAATTTTAACCTACCTAATTGATTTTACCAATAAATTGTATTTCTGTATTTAAATATTGAATGTCCATTTATTTAATGATAAATTATTAAATTGGCTAAATGAACGTAATTTTTATGATATTAATAAATTTATTAACTTTAAACCATAGACATAAGTTAATTGATTGCACGCTACCGATTAATCGTGAGCTCATAACTAAGTTTTATTTATTTTAGGGAAACTATCAAAACACTAATCATAAATGGGTGATACAATAGAAATTGATAGGCTATTGTCAGGAATCCACTGATAGATACATATTAATGTTATTTGAAGGTACCTATGTAATGTACTTACTTAATGTTAGTTTTCACCCTTAACACATAATACAATAAGTATTAAAGTTGTTACATCGCATGCAATACAATATTAGACCAGAAAACAATAAATGAAACAAAAGATAGGATATCACTTACATTCACAATAAATTCACATACTAAAGGTACACAAGAACAAAATGAAAAATTTTAAAAACCCGCCGACAGATTTTTATGAAACATGGCTAAGAACACTCAGGATAAAATTATCTATGACACAAAAAAAACTAAACGAAAATCGGTTCATCCGTTTGGGAGCTACGATACCACAGACAAAAACACAGATACACAGACAGACACGTTAATTAAACTTATAACACCCCTCTCTTTTTGCCTCGGGGGTTAAAAAGAGATAAACTCATAACATTAACCTCCTTGTGTACCATGTTTTATACAATAAAAATATCATCTACCATTTAAAATTCGTCTATAGGTAGGTACTTATAATGAAATGTGACGGAATATGAAAAAATAAGATATACCTACTTATTCCTTCCTCACCTCACTTCAACAAACAAGATTGGTCCACTGCTGGACGCAGGCCTCGCCCTGATAAGCTCCTTTCTATTGACTTTTATCTCATGGGGGGTATGCCCATAATCCCCATGGCTGGACATCCGGGTCGGGGATCACAGTTCGGTTGTAGAATTGTTCTGCAGGGGGCGCTGCTGCCCGCCCCCGGTGGATATCCCTTAGTCACCTCATACATCACCCGCAAGAAGAATTGGGGTGGTGTAAATTCTAAGCCGGCACCACGCACCTGCCACTTAGTCCTTATTTGTAGCTAAAAAATATAACATTCTTATACACTAAAACGGTATAATTACTTACCTACTGGTGGTAAAAAACTGTCAGATTTAACAATGAACGTTGAAATTTAAAAAAGCTTAGCCGTAAAAAAAAATTACCGTTCACGATAATTATCTTGAAAATTCTCAATGTGTGGCGATTTTTGTCCCCGACTCTTTTATTGGGCCCAATAGGTCACCTACAGACAGATATCTGTCTGTAGGTAGGTGACTAATTAGACCTATATATACTAGCCAAATTCGTTGTAGAACGATTGTAAGCAAACCACTCGTACTTCAAATTCACTATGTTGCCGCGTCATTTTATACGCGTTTTACATTACTTGTCAATTCGAGAAGGTTCTCGAATTGACAAACATTGAAAATTGCAGCAAAAATTGAAGGAAGGTTCCTTCAATAAATATTGCTTCAATAAATATTGCAATATCTGAAACTCGACGCCAAGCAAGTCAGTTTTAGTTTTAGTTTTTGTGTCTTGGTTTGTTTACATACATTCCACATCGAGTTTGGCTAGTGTATAGAGATTTATGTAGATTTTTTATGGAGGCCTTCCGATCTTTTATCATCACAAGTAATCAATGTTAACTTTAACCTTTTGACAGTAATTGATGTGTCACAACCTCATAGATTCGCGTACAAAGAGCAATTAATTTGACATTTCGCCATATTTATTTATTAATAAAATAATGTATGTGCCTATGGTTGAGAAATCTATGTTTAATAGACATTGGCTTTTCTCAATTATCAATTTCATACAAAAACCACAAGAACTACCATCGAGGTTATTCTTAGAATGATGTTTCTAGGAAGATGTTGCAAAATAGTTTATATGTATGTATATGGAATTTGTCACATCAAGGTCTAGAAGACTTTGACCTTTAGCTAGGCCTGCTGTGCGGTACAGTCACGTGGTAAAGATATTTTTTTTTTTTAATTTTTACGCACAAGACATAAAATAATCACATAATATACCAAACTTAAATAATATTGTATTTTGAAATTTATGCTCAAAAAGGCTTAAAAATTTACACAGTAACTTACTAAAAATTTATACAATGCTAGGTAAAAAAAGAGTAAATTGATTTCCATAAATCATCATCAGAAATTAATCATAAATTTAAAAAAAAAGTTGTTTGGAAACTTTGCACAGCTAGCATGTCAAATTTGTACTTTTCGCTTGTTCCACTGTCGAATGAGGCGTTTACCAGAGAAGAAAACACGCCCCTTACCTTAGAAATTATGTCATAATAATAATAATAATATCCTCCAAGCCGACCACGGCGGCCAGTCTCATCGGAGACTAGCCAGATGCTCAGGATATTATTATAGTCCACAAGTGTGTGCGCAAACACAGGTGCACTCTCTATTCCCTCACTCTCATAATCCGATGGGACGGCAGATCGACACAACCGGGGAGAGGTCAAGCGCAGGACCAACGGCTTTACGTGCTTTCCGCGGCACGGGGGTGTAACACCGCCAACTTCCTGACTCCGGGCTGCTACTGTGAATTTTGCTTGCTAGAAAAACCCCAATAACAACTATTGGCCCGACCCGGAACCGCGTCAAAATCAAAATAAAGAAAAATAAAAAAAGTAAGTATATATGGAAAGATAAATATAAAAGTACCTACGAAATAAGGTAAGATAAGCACTTACAAAGCTAGTTCATCTTTTGATCGATTATCTTACGCAATATTTTTTATGCATACCACAGATATTATAATACACTATACTCCATACAAAAGTAGGACATACGCATCTTAACTTGCGTGTGTGTGCTTGTACTCTCATACAAAATTGTACATAAATAATTATTTATGATGTGTCAATCAAGACAATTAGGTAATTCTATTATTTTGACAAACCAATTAATAAGCTTAATCTGCAGTTTCTTATGGAAATATTATTATTTTTGTTTCGTCAGTTAATAAAAAGGTCACATCTAGGTCTGATTGAAGCGACGCATGCATGACCCAAGTGCTCGTGATATGAATGAGCTACCTCTTGATTGATTGCAACAGTCTGCACTTAGCTTAATTGTTTGAGGATCCGCAACGTTTTTAGTTGGGAATGCAAATTTATAGAGCTAAGAAATCCATAACACACAGTGCAAAACTTATTGTTCTACGACAAAAAATTTACGAAGTTATGACCAAATTACCAGCGAAGTTCACTGAGTGACCGCCGCGGGTGCGTGTGACGTCACTGGGATAAGAAATTACAAATTTATGGTGTTCGGATTTTTCCCTTTACTTGTGCTTTAAGACTTTGCTGCTCACCAAATTTCATGATTCTAGGTCTACGGGAAGTACCTATAAGTTTTGTGTACATGTGATTCCCTTGGAAATTTCAAAATATTCAGACTTAAACGGCTGTAACTTTTGAGTGCATTGACTTAGAAGTTTTATTAATATTGCGGCTTCAAGAGGTTACGGACTTGAGTATTTGACGTTTATTTCAACTCGATACGTCCTCGCGTTCCTGAGAAAAAAGGGTTGGAGACGGACAGACAGACAGACAGACGGTCGGACAACAAAGTGATCCTATAAGGGTTCCTTTTGAGGAACCCTAAAAATACCTAAAATCTATTGTCTCTTAGCCATTTTAAGAATCGTAGCAAATAATGACAAAAGACACGTTATTTTGTTCATCAATTTATGGTGAAAACTGTGTAAACTATGGCTTGCGAGTTGCGAAGCTTGTAACATAAAAGTGTTATGTGAACTTTGGCTTTAAGGGGCTGGGTCTCTACAAGGTTTACAATAAAATTATAGTAACATATTAAAAAATTATACAATTGATGTATAGTAATAGTTGGTACCTACAATTTCAAAACGCAATGACCATGACTCACAATGCGGCGTTTTTTTTAATATAAAAAATAGTTCGACCAGACTGAATAGATGGCGCTTTTCGTTTGAAATTATATGGCATAGCCAATGCACAGGTTGACATGAAACACTAGGTACCACAAATTTACTTTTATTTATATTTTTTTGCCATTATTTCGTTTTATTTTTGTTACGTATTTTATAAATTAAAAAATTGGGAAACATTTATCCCACAAATGAAAACCTACTAGGAAATTATGAGAATATACGTGATAAGGATCAGAGGAGTTATTATATAAATTATATAATGAAAGAATTAACAAACATACCTTATACTTACACTATTAATTATATTATTGATACAAATAAAGGATGATAGATAATTAATTAATTATATACAAACCACAAACTTATTCTTCCGCGAAAGATCCTGCCATCTATTGAGTTCTAAGGTAAATAGAGTTTTTTCTTTTCGGAGAACGCCATAATCTATCTTACTATATAATTCTTCTGTGAGTGTGTATGTCACTGAACTTCTCTCAAACGACTGGACCGATTTTGATGAAATTTTTTGTGTTGTTCAAGAGGATCTGGGAATGGTTTAGATTCACAATTTTAACGACTGGACCGATTTTGATGAAATTTTTTGTGTGTGTTCAAGGGGATCTGGGAATGGTTTAGATTCACAATTTTGTTTAATTAACGCGTGCGAAGCCGCGGGCAGAATCTAGTATTATATATTTTTATATACAGGGTGGAATTTTGTAATGCTACCTGGAGGGAAAGTACTCTTAATACTGTAGATAGAAAATTTTACTCAAAGAAAACATTCCTTTAATTTTGAAAAGAAAGAAAACTGCATTCAGAGATTTTCGAAAATTCGCTTGCCACACCCGGGAATCGAACCGACTAAAATCTGTAAAAATTACACCCTGTATTTTTATTGCATAGATCGTTAGGGTCAATTATAAGGATGAAATCTCTCTAACAAACTTAATAAATTAAATGAAAGGAAAACCATGAAATCTTAAATTATTTTAATTATTTACAATAAAAAGTCAACTAACTACTAATTAGTTGCTCAAAATGGGCTCAATTTTCTTGGATACACAAATTTATTCATCTAATGAATTCATTTCTAGTAATTTAATAACGTGTTGTGGTGAATATTATAAATCGTATTCTGAACTTCAATGCATAAGATTTCATGTAAATCAGATTTTTTACAAATCCCCACAAAAAAAATCTAAAGAGGTGAGATCTGGTGATCTCGCAGGCCATCTGATTGTGCCGTTGGTACCAATCCAGTTATTAAAATGGTTTAATGTAGGCAGTTGTGATTCTGCTGTTATGGGCTGGAGCACCATCTTGCTGTATAATTATTTAGTTTCGCTCTGCCTCGGGGAAACCATTTAACTCATTTCTTAAGAGATCTTTATTTTAAGATAGATGAGTCTGCATTAGGTAAAAACACGTGCAAATTTCAATCGTCTTATCTAAATATTAATTCGTCATTTTAATGGATAAATGACGTCAATGATAATTATTAATTACTGACACAAGTAAACAGATGGATCTTTATGTTAAAGTGCTTAACTTGAACCATTCAATTTATAATTTAAGATTTCATGGTTTTCCTTTCATTTAATTTATTATGTTTGTTATAGAGATTTCATCCTTATTATTGACCTTAACGATCTATGCAATAAAAGTACAGGGTGTAATTTTTACAGATTTCAGTCGGTTCGATTCCCGGGTGTGGCAAGCGAATTTTCAAAAATGTTTGAATGCAGTTTTCTTTCTTTTCAAAAATAAAGGAATGTTTTCTTTTAGTACAATTTTCTATCTACAGTATTAAGAGTACTTTCCCTCCAGGTGGCATTACAAAATTCCACCCTGTATAATACTAGAAACCCGTTTTCCTTGGTCACGGCATCACGCGTGAACGGCTGGACCGATTTCGCTAATTATTTCTTTGTTGTGTTGGTTATTGTCAGGAGAAGGTTCTTATGAAAGAAAAAATTGAGAAAGTTGGAAACAAATTTCCACGGGGGCGAAGCCGCGGTGCGCAGCTAGTGCATTTTAAAATTTATTGACCCATTAGAGGTAAAATACTATTTAACCTCTATGATTGTACTTATCGCTCGAATGTTCATTTCCGCCAAGGCTAACCGTGAATACTTACGAAAAAAATTGTGGTCGATGAATTTATTATTGTGAACTGTCGATAAACACATATTGACTTGTTTTCGTGGTTTTTTTATGCAATAAATAACTGCTAATACTCTGGGATGTTTTATTTAATCGTGTGCTAACACTAGACGATCACCTCGCGGTTTCACCCGCGTATTTCCCGTTCCCGTGGGAATTCGGGGATAAAATACACCCTATGTCACTCCCTGAAAAGTAAGCTTCCTAACGGTGAAAGAATTTTTCAAATCGGTCCTGTAGTTTCGGAGCCTATTTAATACAAACAGACAATCAAATCTTTCCTCTTTATGATATTATAAGCATAAGTATAGAATAACAACATAGTTAGAACATAAAAATTAAAAAAAAACTCTTTATTTCCATAAATACAATAAATGTACACTTAGAAAAGGTCAAAATATAAAACTAAACACTGACACGGAAATAAAGTGATATTTTTTATTTCTGTCGCTTCGGTATGTAGACTAAAGTAAAGAAGCGACGAAGAAACCTTTAGCCTGTTAGTTGTTATTTTTCGAGTTGGAGCAAAACCCATCCCAAGCATAGTTTATTAAGTTACTTATACATACATAAAAAAGCTGCAATGAAGCTGAAAATGTTGAGTGAGTTGAGTGAATGAGCTCAAAAGGTTAAACAAAAAGGAGGAGGCGCTAGTTTTGCTCACTATAGCCCCATAATGAACCATATAGGTAGGTATAGGTGGGTCATGACGAGTATAATAAAGGTATAATTCATAGGTATAATGTTTGCAAAGCTTTGTGCAATGGTTTGTTGTTCCTAACCTCACGAAGCTCTGAAAATCTTGAAAGACGTGAACACTCGTAGCTCATTATTGTGAAAGGTATAAGCTGATGAAACATCGCTTTGTAGGGTTCCGTATTAGTAAAAAATATTTGAAACCATTGTCTGCTATCCAGCCACTCAAAAAGGCTCTACTTCTTATATTCTACCTAAATTAACACACTAATATTATAAATGCGAAAGTTTGGATGGACGGATGTATAGATGGATGGATGTTTGTTACCTCTTCACGCCAAAACGAATGAACGGATCGGGCTGAAATTTTGCATTTTGCAATTCTAATCCTGGAATCAAACATAGGCTACTTTTTATCCGATAAATCCCATGGGATAGAAATCACCTTTAAACGTTTCCATACAAACGACGCGTTCGAAGCCGCGGGGCGCAGCTAGTAAATTATAAAATATTAAGTCCCGAGCTGGTGAGTATCTGGCGCAGCGCATCAGCATTGCCATACAGCGGGGCAATGCAGCCAGCGTAGCGGGGACGCGACGACTGGTATTGATATGAATCAGTTGAGCTACCTGTAGATTGTTTGCAACAGTCTGCAGTTAGCTCAATTGTTTCAATTGGAAATACTAGTTGTAATTTATTTCTATTAGTTGATTGTAATTTTCTTTGTGAATAAAGTGTTTCTTAAAATGGTAGAGTTTGAATAGCCTATAAAATAGTAGGGTTTCCCGTGGCGGCGGTTATGGCGTAAGAAGCGAAATCTCCACTCAATCTGCGTACCTACCTACATGTCGTAATTGTATTAGAATATTTTAGGAAAATAATTGGATGGTGGGTCACTGTCAAAGATCAACGGGTTCGATAGTAGGTACCTACTTACCTACCCAGAGCTTTTTATAACACTGTGAACTTAAAACTATTGTGACCTCTAAATAGATCAGCCATTCATCAGCCTTTATTAGTCCACTGTTGGGCATAGTTTCAGTTTCAAAATTTCTTATAAAATATAATATTATTAATATAGGTAATATTACAGAGGACTAGTGTAGATTTAATGCTAGTGCTTGTAAACATAACTTTCAAGCTGTTTCTTAAGCTACTTGGCTTATTTAAAAACTTGAGAAGATTGCATTAATTGCATACGATCTAAGGAATTAATTTTTGTAAAATTTAGCAATAGCTACCAACATAAAAAAGATAATGAACATGGCATACGACTCCCTTAATGAGCGGCGCGTATCGCTCCGTCTTCAGCTTCCATCCAGCATTTGCCTGCAATCTTTCGTAGGTCATCTGGCTTGAGGACTTCCTACTCTACATTTGCTGAGTATGCTAAATAATAATGTCACGGAACCCGGTTTAGATGCTTGTGCGACTCACACTTGACGCATTATTACATTAGATGGCTATCTATCTGTCAAATCTAGACCGCAAGTCGTGTAGATCGCATCACCTCTTGTAGCAAGCTTACGTCAGATCCTTTATCCTTTGATTATGTACCTAACCAGAATGTTTGTTTATATTTTTGGGATCAACAAACAGTGACGTCATAAAAAATGAATACCTCACCCCGGGGGTACCCGAAAATACCCCTGTATGTTCCCCGATTTTTCGTTGTTTTCGAGTTCTGACTTTATAAAGTTTTTTTTTCCCAAATTAAATCAAACCTATTTTACATTATATTCAAGGATTTAGGAGGATCCCTCGTAGGTAGGTACGTTACTTGCCCCTCGAAATATAAAAAACCAAATCAAATCTTGAAATCTAGATAACAACCATTTTATAATCAAATTAAGCTTAATGCGCTAAATTAGCATAGGTTCCGTATAGGGAAACGAAACACAATAGTATGTTATCACATAATGTAATCGGAACCGGGCACAAAAAACATAAATAGGACTAAACCACACTAAACATACCGTATACCTACTTACAAAACTATTTTTTACAAGGAATAACCTCTTTGCCGCAGCGGGTGCAGGTTAAGCAGGCGCAGAAGGTTGCGGGTTCGATTCCCGTCGTGGGATTAATGTTTATAAAATGATCTGCCATATACGTAGTGTATTTTTAGTTTTTACTAACAAAGAAAATTACAATCAAATAATAGAAACAAATTAGAACGGGGTAGTAAGAATTTACAATTGAAACAATTTTCAGACTGTTACAAACAATCAACAGGTCGCTCAACTGATCCTTAATTATCAATACCAGTCGTCGCGTCCCCAAGACACTGGCTGCATTGCCCTGCTGTACCTGGTGTTATCCATCACGGACGTGTACGGGATGGTGGGCGGAACCTGACGTTCGCATAGTGTCAGTGAATTACCTACCAATAACCCTGTAGGTATATAGTTTATTGAATTATAATGTTGTGACCGACTATTATTAGCGTAGGTATATTTACAACCTGCTTAAATAAGTAAACTTTAAGAATGCTTTATGTATACGCTGTTGGCGTTCCTTTTTAACCCCCGACGAAAAAAGAGAGGGGTGCTATAAGCTTAACGTGTATGTCTGTGTATCGTAGCTCCTAAACGGATGAACCGATTTTCGTTTAATTTTTTTTGAGTCGTAGATAATTTTATCCCGGGTGTTCTTAACCATGTTTCATGAAAATCTGTTCATCCAACATAAACGTCGGCGGGGTTTTAAATTTTTTAATTTTGTTGAATATACAACGTACTTTACCGACACACTTTTGGTGTGGTCTTCGATAAGAAGCAGCCGATCCAGGTGTCATGTTGAGCGGCTGACTGTCAAAGTCAACTCATTCATAGCGTTTGTTGATACTGGCAGAGTCGTAGCGAAAAGCAAGCGGTGCCATTTAGTGATGTGCCGAGTCGCTGTTTTGGTGAATCGAGTCGACTCGAGTCGGTTTAAACGGTATTCGAATCATGACTCGATTCCGGTATTGGAGCCAAGTACTCGAGTTCTATTTTTTGGTATTCGAATGTTGACTCGAATTTCTGACTCGAGTCCAAGACTCGGGTCCTGGACTCGAATCCACGGCCGTGCACCGCTTGGCATCCGCGTGATAGTTTTTCAGATGATACAATAGAAGATACAACTCGCACGCCTCTGCCTCCACCACGCCTCCGGCGGCTGTGTATGGAACTGTGGAGGCCTTCAAAGTTGCAGGTTCAAACTTGTATCAAAAGGCGTTACTTCATTGCTTAAGTAAAAATAGATCGAGTATGAACGAGTCAACCTAACTCGAATGTAAGACTCGAGTCAGTTGGACTCGCATAATACGTAATACGTTATGACTCGAGTACCGGAATCGAGTCCGCCGTACTCGAATCATAATAAATTGGTATTCGAGTAGGCGAGTCCTAAGCAGGAATCGAGTCTGACTCGAGTCAAGCCGTACTCGGCACATCACTAGTGCCATTATAAAAGAAGTTAAAGTTTGGTTTGGTTTGTTTGTTATGTTTTACTTTTGTTATTTGTTTGTATGTGTAATTAATTTGCCGCTAAAAGTTCTTCCTTCGTGGTTTTATTGAAAAAACTGTGCAAGTGTTTATTACTTAAACGAAATAAAAGTGTTTCGAGTGCAAAATGAGTTCGCCCGAGCAGATGGATCTGGCCGCTCCTGCGGACGAAGATTGGTTTTACTGCAAATCTGAACATGATGAAAGCGACGACGCCTCCTCGTCCTCGGACTATGAGGTAGACCTAGCTTCGACACTACCTAACAGAAGGCACCGAGTTGGTAAGTCGTTTAAGGAGTGCCATCATAAATTATACGTTGATAACCCAAGTTCGGTGCAACACAGGCAATGAACACAGGTTATTTGTCGCTGTTGTCATTCCTGGCAGCGGGAACACCGAGTTGGGCGGCCCTTGTAGTCAACCTGTTGCAATCCCAGCGTCTAGTCCAAATATATTCAATCCATGTTCCGATTCTAATATTAAGTTAAGCTAGGTGACTGTCAACAAATTTTGATGTAAGAAAGGTCATCCCACTTCTTGATGAAAAAAGACTGGAATAAGTTAAAGATATTCAACATTTTGACTCCTCAACCTCAACAGCCTATATTGGTCCACTGCTTGACGCAGGCCTCCCCCTGATAAGCGCCTTGTTGGCTTTTATCTCATGGGGCGCAATGCCCATAATCCCCACGCTGGGCATGCGGGTTGGGGATCGCAGTTCGGTGGTAGAATTGAATTGTTCTGCAGGGTATCCCTTAGTCACCTCTTACGACACCCGCGGGAAGAGTTGGGGTGGTGCAAATTCTAAGCCGGCACCTCACAGCTAATTTTGACTCACAGGCCTTGAAAAGTATGAGATACAAGGCTACACTGCAGGGATTTTCAGCTACCCCGGGTTTTATGGCACTCAAAGTTAATGAAGAGTTGTGTCATTTTAACAAAAGTAAAGCTTACCACTGCTGCTGATAATATATGAGCAGGACTTATTGGAACAGGGTCTACAGGATCTTAGCTGGGCAGCTAGGAATCCTGGTGAATTAAAATCAATGTCTTTATTTGAAAAGGTCTGACTTACAGATTCTCCTCTTCAATTGCCCAGAAAAGAAATTGCAAAATTATTTGTGGCAGGAGTGCAGAATGCATTAAAATAAGAAAAGATAGAATTTGAAAAATAATCCTATGTTGAAAGCTACAATGAAAGACACCCACATGCAGAGTACTTGTTTAGTCAAAATACTTTGCGGCCAGTCATTATATCACTGGGAGGCATACAAGTTCTGCATAACAAACCAGAGTACAATAAAGAAAAGAAACCAGGTAATTCTAGGCCTTCTTCAAACTTCAGACAATACTGACAGGACATGAAATACTTGCACACCTGTGAAATAACTTTCCTTAGAATATATTATGAAAAGATTTAATTTATGATAAGATTGTGCTATTGTTTACAAATAATCATTCAAGTCGGCTGCCATGATGGTGCTGTAGACACTCGCTGTTGAGTGACCCTAGTCACAACGTTAGAAATTTGTCCAGCTAGACTGGCCATTCTCCGAAATCAATATTTTTAAAATAAAATGTTTGACAAAAATTGTTTATGTGTTTAGAAAATAACAAAGCACTTGCTGCTATGCTGGAAAAAAAGCAGTTGTGCCGATACTTGTTGCCCGATGCGCCTCCGAAAAAACAGAAAAGGTTCGAACGTTTTTCTTTTCAATGTAGTCCATCGATCAAAAATTTCCGTGGGCTCCCCTTAGATGCACAATGCGCGCCCTGAAAACGTCAGTATCAAAAGGTATCCCATTTGGCATTTTGGGATACCTTTTCAACTAGTGTCATTTTAGCTCTCGGACCGATAGCATGGTCAAGTGCTCGTATAAAAAATGCAATAATCGACCGACCATGCAACAGAAAAAGGATGGAATTTCTTATTTTCAGTTAGTTTTAATGTAATTTTTACCTGTGTATTGTGATATGAGCCAATTGAGCCTTATATACTTGAGAAATCAGCATTAAATATTGTTGTTGGGTTTGCCTATGTAAAAATATTTATTTTGTTCTAAGTTGATGAATGGAGCGGCTATTGTTTCTAATTTTTTTTTTATTTATTTGTGTTAAGTTATAAGTGATAAATGTTTTTCATGAAAAGACATTTAAAATAACTGGTTGAGGTTTATAAAATAACTAGCTGACCCGCCCTCAATTTTATTTGCGTGGACTCTCTAATAAAAGAAAGACTACAAAAAGTATTAGATTTAATGAACTTAGTATTTAATTTTTATCCTTAAAAAAATAAACAGTGTATAAATTATTTTTAGGTAGGTACCTTCCTACCTACTTACAAAATGAAATAAAATAAATTCGACTCCACTAATCTCTTGTTCCGCATGCAAAAAACTTGACAGGCTCTGCGCAAACTGTCTGCGTCAAAACAAAACGTGGACACTTTTGAGTGTCATTCTTGTAAGGTTCTAGGTATCTACGGGGGAGGCCGCATACATGATCGATGATGTAGTCTCATAAAAACTTTTTACTTCTACATTATTGTTATTTGACACTATGTTTAATTCTTTTAGAAAAGCATCGCCTAGTCATGGACCCTGTCCTCTCCTTCCTGGGGTGCCTGCTACTCCACCTCCCAGAAAACTACAGGCCTGGGAGAAGCAGAGCCTACTTGGTACGAACCAATTGCTTAATTTTGTATTTTTCATTAAAATTTTTGACGGTTAGCAGTCAAATTTTTTTTTTTTAGAAATTTTGTAATGTTTCGCATTTGTTACTTAACATCAAACATCATCAACCTACCACAGTCCACTGCTGGACATAGGTCTCCCCCAGGTTCGCCACGCCACTGATAACTACACTAATATGTATCAAAGTTGATTGTGCCGGTGATTGTAATCAGCTTCCAATATTTATATAACATGTTGTGTTGTTTTATTTTAGATGATGAGTTCCTCGATCTGCAAAACGAAATCAATCCTGGCAGCGACGTCGAGGATTTGGATGAAGTGGGTGATGTCGGGACTGCAAGGCAGTGTAGCTCACTGAGGAGAACTGAGGAGGAACTCCCATCAGACCTGGCCCTTCTCCTCGACGAGATGGATACCAGGGATGATTCCGTGCTGATGAAGGCAGCGTCATCGAACCCGGACATGCTGCATTTCGATTGGTCCAATGACCCAGAGAAATTTGTTGGCCAGCAGGAGGTGTTCTCTGGGGAAAGTGGCCCTACATTCAGCGTAGACGGGTTGACTCCGCTGGACGTGTTCCAGCGGATCTGGGACACTCATATTATAGATTTGATGGTGCGGGAATCCAACCGTTACGGCCGTCAGCGATACGCGACGCTCAACAAATTGTGGTCCGACATTAATAGTGCTGATATATGGGTATTTCTGGCTTTGCTCATGCTGCAAAGCATACTAATACTCCCGGTTGAGCGGGAGTATTGGTATCCGTGCATGGCATTTCTCAAAATCGAAAGTTTCCACAAAATCATGCCTTACAAAAAATTCATGATGATAAAACGATGTTTACATTTTGTAGACAACAGCATCTTGAGCGCAACTGGCGAAGAGCAAAAACTACAAAAGATTTGGCCAATCGTCGAACACTTGAACCGCAAATTTAGCTCTTTGTACCTACCCGAGCAGTACATCACCATTGACGAGTCCCTTCTGCTTTGGAAGGGACGACTATCCTTCGTCCAGCTAATTGCAACAAAAGCTGCTCGGGTAGGTTTAAAGAGCTACGAATTGTGCGAATCGCGTACGGGCTATCTTTGGAACATGCTTCTATACACAGGCAAAAGCGAGAAATCGGAACCCGCTTATGATACGACTACTGCGAATCACGATAAGCATGAGGGGGCTACATCAATAATTGTTCATAACCTGGTACGTCCTTTGCTAAACAAAGGCCATACTCTGGTTATGGACAATTTTTACAACTCGCCATTACTGTCACGAACTTTGAAATCGAAAAAAACGGACACAATGGGCACCCTTCGTTTAAAAAGGGAATTTGTCCCGAAGGAATTGAGAAACATAACCAAATCAAATACGCGCCAGGGTGAAGTGTTATATAGCCAAACTGAAGACTTGACCATCTCAGTTTGGCATGATACCAACATAGTGGCAATGATTTCCACATATCACAAGTCAGTAGTCGGCGGAAAACAGAAATATGGTACGCATAAGTACAAACCCCAGGTTGTGCTCGACTACAACATGACCATGGGGGGCGTCGACAAAAAAGACCAGATGTTGCAGGCGTTCCCCGTGGAAAGAGTGCGCAACCTGGTGTGGTATAAGAAACTTTTCCGCCGACTACTGAACGTGTCGATTTATAACGCGTTCGTTATTTTTAACCACAAGAAGAACGGCAACCAGAGGCGATTCAGAGTGGCTCTGGCAAAAGAAATTTTGGACAAGATACAGGGTGAAATACCGGATCCTCGTCATGTGATGAGACGGACTAGCCACTTCCCAACTAAAGCCGAGTCAAATCGGTCCCGGTGCCGAATGTGCGCAAAGAAAAAGGAGCAGACGCGCACTGCCTATAAGTGTGACACTTGCAATGTCAGCTTATGCATCGTTGGATGCTTTAGAGAGTACCATTTAATGGAGTAAGGATTAAATGAATCATTTAATCCTTACTGTATTAAATTCAACTCGTCATCCATGCCGCAATGCTTGAAAACGATAGTTTTCAATCAGCAAGCTGCAAGCTGAAGACAGGGCGCTATGGCGCTCATTAGGGGAGGGCGTTGTCCAGCAGTTGGCTAATATAGGTTGATGATGATGTATTAAATTGTAGATTTAGGTGTGTAGACCTAGAATGGTATTGTCTGATAAAGTCTATTCTACACCCAAGTCCTTACAAAGCCACTCTGAATGCCTCACGGAACACGCAAGCTTGTCTGCTGAAGTCTACTCTACACCAAAATCCTTAACCTAGAACGGTCTTGTCTGATAAAGTCTACTCTACGCCCAAATCCTGCCTGTGTTCGTTCGTAACTTCGTACGTAACGTTAACCTAGAACGGTCTTGTCTGATAAAGTCTACTCTACGCCCAAATCCTGCCTGTGTATAAGAGTTCGTTCGTAATTTCTTAACACTAACCTAAAACGGTCATGTCTGATAAAGTCTACTCTACACCCAAATCCTGACTGGGTATAAGAGTTAGTTCGTAACTTCGAAACGCTAACCTAGAACAGTCTGGTGGTCTGATAAAGTCTACTCTTGGAGCTTATTACAGAGATTAGTGAAATGAGGCTGTAGTCTTCAGTGGTGTTGTTGCCTTCAAAATAAGGCGTGGTCAATAGACAGATCTCGAAGTCCATGCGACAATGATCTACGCTCATACAATATTTTTTGTCTAATAAAGTCTACTCTACGCCCTAATCTCGAAAATCTTGTATCGTCTTCTTGTTCGTCTTCTTCTAAAATTGGTGTTATTGATTTGAATCGAATATTGCAATTTCAGAATTTCAGTGTTCGAATATTCGAACTGAATTACTATTCGAATTATTCGAATGCAAGCCCTAGTATCAAGTAGGTATGGGGTCTTTAATAAATACCTAGTAAGGTTCAAAGATCAGAGGTCACGAGATATCATGTATATTATATTTTGGATAGGTTGTAGTATAATACCTCACTACGTAGGGGGGAGGAGAGGGTTATTTATTAAGTATATTTTATTACTAATTTTCAAATTAAAAGTACCTACCTAGTTACATTACGTGCTAAAGTCTACCTACTGACGTTGAATAGGTTTGTTTATGTAGGCAGAGAGCATCGCCGATGACTCTCGTATTCGAGTACTTAGCTAAGGCGATCAACACACTGCCACGCACCACGCTGCATGTTGCGTGAATGCGTGTTCTAACGATGCTTGTAAGTATGTCCGTTTGTATAGAAAACACGCACAGTCCAACACGCAGAAAAGGCATCCACGCGCGTTCATGCAGATCACGCGCTCAAGCGCTGAGAAACATGCACCCACGCGCGTAGGTGCGTGGGGCGAGACGCAAGGACACACCGAGTCCCGCAGTGCCGTGCGTGCGTGATTTTGGAAGGGCAGTATTCAGTATTTTTATTGCGAAACAAAAATATTACATATATTTGTAAGTATTAATGTACCCTGTAAGGTAGGGTATGGCAATATATCTTAATCTAGGACTTAAGATAAGGACTAAATTAAGTATTTTGTATTTTATACAAAATTAAGAGATATTTTATGAACATATAACATTTGTGTAGTTTAGAATAATATAAATTTACTTAGGTAGGTACAATAACACTTTTTAACAAAATAGTTTCTTTTATAAATTTGTGTGACTAGGTTATACTTAACATCTAATAATTAATCAATACAATATTATGATAAAACAATATTTAGTAACAATTCCGCGCAAAACCTTATCTGATAAGATCCTACAAAATGTAATCCGTGTGTACCGCCCGAGCTCCCACAAATTGATCCTACTTAAAATTAGAGAAGAATATAAATATATAAAGATTCCAAGACTGACATGATATTGAATTAATCAATACAGGTACCTATTTTATAAGAACACTTCGAAGCTCTTCCGTTGTTAAAAAGGGCGGCGAACTTTTGCTTGCTTTGAATGAAATGAGTCAGAGCCGCCGTGAATCCACAAAACGCAACTACGCGCGCGAGTGCGTGAAAAACCCGCACGATGATGCAGATCTACACTCCCGCAAGTACGCGCGTAGGTGCGTGGCAGGCAGTGTGTTAACCGCCTAATGATGAGTGAGAGGCAGTGAAAGTGATGGTGTGGCCACGAGAGTAGCGGGCAGCGTTTTAAAGAATCGCATACACAGTTACAGACGCAAAGTGGATCGACGATTTGCAACAATAAAACTTCTTTTAGAAAAATCGTCATTATCAAACTTAATAATAAACTAATAATGCTGGACAATCCACACAGCATCATCTAGCCCCAAAGCGTCTTAGCAGAGTTTGTGTTATGCCTAGTTACCTACTAGATAACTAATTGATATACCTACCTACATACCTAGGATAGGAGGTAGGTAAGGTACCTACCTACGAGATAAGAATACATTAATTGTTGGACCTAAGTAGGTACCTAGTACATGAATATCCAAAAGAAAAATAGAGTCACTTAACCATCAAGACGTTTGACGGGTTCTTTCAGTTGCTTTGGTTAGGTACCTATTCTGGTGTGTGGAATCTTTGACACTCAACAGCTAGAGTAGGTAAATTTCAGATAAAACTTTTAGCGAACATTCTAAAAGAATTGTGAAAGTTGGAATTAGATTTTGGTTAGGTTAGGTAGGTACAGATCCTCAAAAGACAGAAATTGTACCTACTGGTGCACTCATCATTGTTTGAGATACCTACTTAAGTCTCACTTGTCCTTTTCCCGGTGAGACCATGACTAGGTTTCTGTCCGTGGCTTCGCACGCATTCGGAATATCAGATTTTATCAAAATGTGTCTTATCTTATCCCCTGGGGGATCCTGGTGAACTTATTACTTCACTCACTATCTACTCTTTTCATTTACCTATCTGAACTCTAAACTCCTATTGCGTGTCCACACATAAAAGCCGATGCAACACGAGTTGGCTTTTGACCTACACCGTGACTGGCTAATTGGAGGTAACGAAGAATTATAGAAATAAGTCCATTTCTATGTTGTGTCATAGGTTCATGAACTCAACCTAGATTTAAACTTTGTAGATAGATCGATATTTGCAGCTAAAGCACTCCTTCATACGTGTTCATACCATTAGATTTTTGAATTTCCCGCAAAAAAAAAAAATATTTCTTGTCGCTAGACCTTCGTTTGACCTGAGGTTTGACCACAATCCCATCTGATGGAAATGGAACGTGACGATGTGACACCAAGTGTCACACTAAGGTCTAGAAGATGGATACCGATTCTTTCTTGTCTTGAAGAGACCCATGTTGTACCTAATTGTCCGGAAAAACAGCAGCAGATCAAGGCAAGGGCCTCCAAATCTTTACTAATAACAAAGAAGGAAGGATTATACGGGATTTCACACATAACTCCTAGGAAATTCTCCAAAACAAAATGTATTAGATTTATCCTACCTAATGTTAAACAAGTGAAGGCTGATGTAAACGTTAAAGGAGAAACGTTAGAAATAGTAGAAAGTACTGTATTATTAGGAATCACCTTAGATAATAAAATTCAATGGGGCCACACATAGATAAGCTATCGAAGAGACTTAGTTCTGCAGCGTATGCAGTCAAAAAAATCCGTCATCTTACAGACGTGGATACATCTAGACTTGTTTATTTCAGCTACTTCCATCGTATTATGTCTTATGGTATACTGCTGTGGGGGAACGCTGCAGATATTAACACCGTATTTGTGCTGCAGAAGAGGGCTGTTCGTGCAATCTATAATATGGGTCCCAGAGAATCCCTGCGTGATAAATTCAAAGAAATAAACATAATGACAGTAGCATGTCAATATAATTTATGAAAAATGTTGTACACTCTACTAGAAATATAAGTCAGTTCCCTAAAAATAGCGATAAACATAATTTGAATACCAGAAACAAACATAAGCTCGTGTGCCCACAACTAGGCTACACAAAATTAAAATATCTTTTATAGGGCAATGTATACGCTTCTACAACAAAACTCCTAGTGAGTTGCAAAAATTATCAGTAAATAAATTCAAACAAATTGTTAAAACCTTGCTGTGCAAAAAGGCTTACTATAAAATATCAGATTATCTAGAGGATAAAAAAGCTTGGGACGGGTTTTGCTCCAACTCGAAAAATAACAACTAACAGGCTAAAGGTTTCTTCGTCGCTTCTTTACTTTAGTCTACATACCGAAGCGACAGAAATCAAAAAATATCACTTTATTTCCGTGTCAGTGTTTAGTTTTATATTTTGACCTTTTCTAAGTGTACATTTATTGTATTTATAAAAATAAAAGAGTTTTTGATTTTGATTTGATTTTTTTTTTAAGGGGTCCCAGTCCCAGATCGTCCCAATAGTGCCTTCGTAGCCTAAAAATCAATTGTAAGTACCTAATTAGGTAAGCCAGGTCCCTACGAATGAATGGTTTTATGGCCCAATGATTGTTTATTTACAAACTAGAAGATCGCCTCGCGGTTTCACCCGCGTACTTCCCGACCCCGTGGGAATTCCGGGATAAAATATAGCCTATGTCACTCCCTGAAAAGTAAGCTTCCTAACGGTGACAGAATGTTTCAAATCGGTCCAGTAGTTTCGGAGCCTATTCAATACAAGCAAACAATCAAATCTTTCCTCTTTATAATATTGGTAGGTCGTATACACAGCCGATTGGTTGTAGCTAGTTGTTTATTACAGGTTAGATGAAGTAAACGCCTGGCGTAATTTTTATAGCAGTTTGTAATGTAGCATAATTCAACAGAATAAATCATCGACTTACATAATTTAATTTTTTACGAGATACATGATTATTTATTTTATTACCCACTCAACAAAAATAAAGCAAAAGCAACTTATTGTATATCTTGAATCACGAAAAGCAAAAATTATGTTTCCGCCCGGGATCGAACCGGGGGCCTTCTGCGTGTTAGGCAGATGTGATAACCGCTACACCACGGAAACGATGTCTACAATGTCGAAATTTTAGATCATCTACATTAGTTGGGTACATTTTAAACTATAAAATTTTTTTTTTTTCAGAAGTAGAAAGGTACAGAATAATGTTCCTCACATACCGTTGAAACAGAAATTCATCATATATTTCTTAGCACAATAATTTGAAATGGGATACCGATCTAATCTAAGCGACCATTTGAATTTAAAAGTAAGACATACATAAATAATAAAATAACCACTTTCTATGTATGACATAAGAAGATGACCCATAACCATGCTCTTAGACACTATGCAGAATTCTATGTAGATAGACACAATAATATTTTATTTATTTTCTTTTTAAATGCATCTTATTTAAACCTACAAAGATAAGCTCTTAAAAACAATTCCAATCTCATAAAATGATTGCAATAAATAACGAGCAAACATTTTATGAGCTTGATTATGATATCCCTATCTAAGAATTACAAGAAAGAGAAATAGATATAAAATAATACATTTAAAAACATGGAACCCATCAATAAATACAACTTTGGGTCAAGCATAAATAGTAAAACTTCCGTAAATAAAATTATTCTAAGTAATGGAATTGCAAATAGTTTCAGTACCTATATTTATTATTGATTTCTTATGAGAGAACCACTTTGTAAGAACTTGGTTATCCACCACTCAGCAGCACACCAATATCATATATTTTTTATTATTTTACACTTTATGTACAACTCTAGACAAAGCCAGGTAGCTATGCTTAGTATTTATATCGTACCATCCTAAAGGCCCTGCCTCACAATCGGCACAACTTAGATATTTACAGTTGTCGACTTGGTGTGTAAACCCTATGTTTTCGAAGATATACATGTCTTTTACGTGATAAAACTCTTTGATGAGCTCCATCTTGATGCCTTCTGAATCCTTGGCTTGCTGGATTTCCGGTAGCTCTTTCTGGAATTATAAATTTTAAGTAAGTAAGCTACCTAGCTGTTGAGTATAAAACCCCTTTAATATTTTATACAACAAGTACCAAGCAATAATGATCACAAATTTTGTGATTGTTATGGTTCAGTTCAGCTCTGTTCGTAATTAGAAACTAAATAGTCAAATATTTAGGTATGTAAAAGTGAAAGCTAAGAATTTTACTGCAGATTCTAGTAAAGAAATTGAGTAGGTATTAATGTAAACTATCCCTACTATTATAAATATGAAAGATGAATGGAAATAGATCTAAGATGACTATAACACACCTCGATAGCAATGTATAGTCCCGTTTGCTTTTCTAAAATCTTTGAACCACAAAATTGGCATCGCACAGGAACTTTGTTTTTTCCATCTTCGATGTTCTCGTTCTCACTTTCTGCTACGCCGTTATGTGGTCCTTTAGCTTCTATCTCGGACATTTTAGCGTGGCCTTTGATTTCTAGTTAATTCATGCAGTTTTTGCTGCAATATTTAGTTTTGAGCAAACAAAGCCAAAATCCTCCAGTTTCCCAACAACACAACACCCGGCAGCAAGCAGCTGCCATGCCAGTCATGAAATGACGTTTGTGTGATTGATTGCTGGGACGGACTTTGACGTTGACATTTTAGTAGCACTATTTTTTTACATTGACATATTTAAAAAAATGACAATGTCAAAAGAAACAACAAAATGTCAAAATAAAACGCAGCCAGCACAGCCATTGATTGCTGTTCTGTTTCTCAATTTTATTTTATCAATTCCTCGTTTTATTCGTAAACTATGAGCTCCGGGTTCATTTCAGAAACCGAGATTGTGGAAGCGCGGAGACGGCGCCAAGAGGAATGGGAGAAAGTCCGCACGGCAGACCAGCCTCAAGGTTAGATTGATTTCGGACATCCGTCTGTTCATTATCCTTGTTTTTGATGTTGATAAGCATTTTCGCAGCAAATCTATTACCTATTTCTTTGTCCTAAACACTATTTTTGAGATGAACCTATGCGACTTCAAGTTATCTTCGCTTGAGTCATAGAAATACTGTTTTTGTGATCTACAGAGGCCCCAGAAGATCCGTACGACACTCGGCCTCTCTTCCAGCGTCTTGAAGAGCAGAGAATGAAGAAAGAAGCTGAGTATGAAGAGGCTCACAAACTGAGTAAGCACCTTGCAATAAACCAGGCACGTGAAACTATCCTTCATGGTGGTATTGAAATATTAAGCTTATTTTAGAGGCTTGCTGTGTGGTGCCAACAAAACAAATAAATGATAAGACGTCAAGTGCGACTCGGGCACTAAGGGTTCCGTATAATAGTAAGAGCTAGTTTCTTGCCAAATATCTTAATTCTAGATCAACATAGGCTTTGGTTCATAGGAAAAACAATTTTTATGGTAAATAAACAAAAAATTTTAAGTTTTCGGATTTTTTAATTGTGCTATAAAACCTTGCTTCTTGCCAAACTTTATGATTCTAGGTCTACGGGAAGTACCCTTTAGGTTTTGTGTGCATGTGATTCCCTTGGAAATTTCAAGATATTCGGTCATAAACGGATGTAACTTTTGATTGCATCTTCTTCTAAGTTTTGTTTTTATTGAGGCTCTTATGTTAATTTTAACTCAAAACATCCACACGTTCCTGAGAAAAGAGGGTTGACAGACGGAGAGACAGATGAACAACAAAGTGATCCAATACGGGTTTCTTTTTTCCTTTTTAGGTACGGAACCCTAAAAACTAATCAAGAAAAAGTCTTTATTTACGTAAATAAAATAACTGAACACTTGAAAAATGGTCAAATTCTTAAAATTTTAATAACATGAATAAGTAAGTAAGTGATTCCTGGCAGTTAGGATGTTGAAGTAAAGAGTGTAAGTAATAATATGTCTTCTAGACCTCGATACATTGTCATTTACCACCAGGTGAGATTGTGGCCAAACGGCCAAACAAATGTCTATTCCTTATAAAAAACAAAAAGGAGAAACTCCTTTAAGGTCTGTAAAAATAAATGATAGAACTGGCTTGTGGTTCCTTCATGGCTAAAAAGCTAAAAGATAATTTTTCAGAAGTTGTATGGAACCATTATTTTGCTTCAGAGAACATGATCCGTGGTCTGGATGATGATGAGGTGGGTTTCCTGGACCTGGTGGAGGAGACCAAGGCTAAGGCGGCACAGAAGATCCACTTGGAGGAACGAAAAGAAATTCAGGAGTTCCGGTAATTAGCTTTGCTCATATTATTACTTACATTTGTGTATGACGGACGACCTCTGTGGCGCAGCGGGGGAAGGTCCACCTGCACGAAGTTGCGGGTTCGATTCCCGCCGCGGGACAAATGTGTGTCCTCCTAGCCGAATTTCGACACCGGCGGCCAGTCTCATTGGAGACTAGCCAGATGCGCAGGACATATTACAGTGCACAAATGCGTGCGCAGACACAGGTGCACTCTCTATTCCCTCACTCTCATAATCCGATGAAATGGCAGACCGACACGACCGGGGAGAGGTTAAGCGCAGGACCAACGGTTAACGTGCTTTCCAAGGCACGGGGGTGTAATGTAACACCGCCAACTTCCTGACTCCAGACTGCTACTGTGATTTTTTCTTGCTAGAAAAATCCCAATAACAACTATTGGCCCGAACCGGGATTTGAACCCAGGACATCAAAATCAGCGGTTGAACAAGCTGACCGCTAGACCAATGAGGCAGTTGAGTCGAGTCGAGCAATTGTGAATTATTTGCAACTTCAGACACACACACATACAGTCTACAGCAATTAAACAGTACACTAGTAAAAACAAATAATAATAAAATACAGTTTATAATAAAAGCCAATTGAATAAAAACCAATCTACGAGGTCAAGTGACGTACGAGTCGAAAACCTTTGGGACTTCCTTCATACTAACGCGTCTAGTGAGGGAGGTTGGGGGTTCAGGTCCCATCAACGTCGAATTTTGTTTGATATCCTAGAAAATACCCCGAGGGCGAGGTCTTACGCACTATAATAACAAAAACCTAAGTGGACAGTCTTATTATGTTAATATTGTTACTTCCAGGGAGCGCGTATCAAGCCTGACAGAGAGCGAGGAGATGACGCGCCTGCGCGCGCAGCTCGCCCCGGCGCGAGCGCCGCCAGGCAATGTGCAGAACTCACAGAAGAACAAACTGCAGGGGGTAAGTACCTTCTAGTTGTTGAATCCAGGTCATAGCCATTCGGGGTAACCGATGGCAGTGGGTAAGTGAGCGTACTCCCTTTTTTACCCAGGACAGTACCCTATTAACCTAACCAATCATTCCTTATTTTCCTAGCCATTTTGACATAATGCTGAGTCGGCTCCTTTTTTAGCATTAAGTTTTTCAATTTCTAAGTTATTATGTAGTTCTTATGGTGTTATGTTGTGCAATATTAATTGTTACTGCTATAAATAATGATTTCTTACTAATTCCAGGTTATTGTCCGTAAACGCAAAGCTAGCGAAACAAGCGACAAAGAAGCCCCACCAGCCAAGAACGGCGTGAAGACAGAAGACAAGCCAGTTGCTGCAGAGGACACAGCCAAGTTGACATGTGTGGGCATTCTGCCCGGCTTGGGGCACTACGATACAGACAGCACGAGCGATAGCAACGATTCTAGCGAGTCTGATGTGGTGAGTTTAGCCTACACTCGGTTCTAGAACCCAAGTGCAGACAAAAGACAAATCAGTCGCGCTTCAAAATCGCGGCTGTGTGGTGGAGGCTTTAGCGCTGGAAGAACGTTCTACAGAACGAATCTACATAATTTTACTTATATCTATGACATACCTACATTATTATAGTTAGTTTCTGAGTATTTTTCAATTTTTAATGTAAGTATGCCTAAACGGTAATTTTTGTTGTTAATAAATATTTTTGTAATTTGTATTTTTATTATTCCAGGAGGAGTGCTGCAGTAAACACGACATGCTTGGCCGGCATATACAGCAGAAGAAAGAAGATGCAAAGAGTTAGGTTACACAACATGATAAAGTATCTTCTAGAAAGTGATAAGACAGTGTAAAATGACGATAAAGGTTTTAATACATTTTCGACGCGGAATCGGTTTGAGAGATAGGTATACTACTAATTTAATTATTTTGAAAAACTGAAAGCAGACTTCAAATATCTTCCTTACTATTTACACTGTTTTATATGTTTTGCGGTCCAAATAAAAGGACCATCTCGCGATCATTCTCTATACAATAGTGAAAGAATAATAAAGATCGGTCCACAATTGACGGAGAAATAAATAATAATAACAAATAAATAAATAATTCTGGACAATTCACACAGCATTATCTAGCCCCAAGCTAAGCAGAGCTTGTGTTATGGGTACTAGATAACTGATATACTTAATATACAATACTCGTACATAGATATTTTTTATTAAACTTAAAAATATCCAGAACGCCCTGCTCAAATATCTGCAGATCGTACAAACATTTGTCCCGAGGCGGGAATCGAACCCGCAACCTTCTGCGTCGCAGGCAGACCTTCACCCGTTGCGCCACAGAGGTCGTCTGAAATCGTAGAACATACATAAAAAAAAAGGTACATACATACAGCTGAACATAGAACTATAATAGACATCCTGCTTTTTTGAAATTAACAATACACAAGATTAATAATGATAGAATAATAGTGAAACCTAAACTAAACTCTGGCCAAACTGAAGATAAAATGTATGCCGAGTTTTGAATCTATGGAACCAGGGAACAATAATTTTCCATAGAAACTTTACCACCCTTTTTAACCCCCTCGGAGGTTAATTTTTTAACTAGAAATTTACGTTTTCGGTGGTGTATTTGTGCTATAAGACCTTGCTTCTTACTAAATTTTATGATTCTAGGTCAACGGGAAGCACCCTATAGGTTTTGTGTGCATGTGATTCCCTTGGAAATTTCAAAATATTCAGACATAAACGGCTGTAACTTTTGAGTGCATTGACCTAAAAGTTTTTTTTATATTGCGGCTCCAAGTGGTTACGGACTTGAGTATTTGACGATTTCAACTCGATACGTCCACGCGTTCCTTAGAAAAGGGGGTTGACAGACGGATAGACAGACGGACAACAAAGTGATCCTATAAGGTTCCTTTTTTCCTTTTGAGGTACGGAACCCTAAAAACGGGACATTCTTTGTGCCCACGTGCATGCGGACCAAAACTGTACCATCAAGAATACCAAGCCAGACCTTGCCGCCCCCCGTGGACCAAAAAAACCAGTAGGCCGATTCCGCGTCGATAATATTGTCCCTGGATGCAAGGTCTCATATTATGTTCACTTGTTAGGATAGGAATATAAACAAAGCCTAGGGACTAAGGGATCATCTCCACTGACGCTTGTATCGTCGACGATAAACTCGACGTATCCCCTTATTCTATAATGATCTATTTAACATGATTTGTGTTGCTTTGTCTTGTATCTTTTTCGTAGCGAAAGACAGTATAAGAGGGTAGGTTGGTATCCATACCAACTTTCATTCACTGCTGTACGTACATGCCTCCCACAAACAAGGGGTGTTTTCCAAACACCACTTACCTGAGGAAGGTATATCTGTCATTAAAAAATTTCTCGCCTCACCGAGACTTGAGTATTCCGTAATCATGACGCATTCAATATTGACGATATGTTGAAATACTCAAAACAACACCAATCATGGTATTCCGTATATTAACTATAATTATAATTGGCTAGGTACTTATAGTACATAACCAATAATTTTTTAATAATCATGAAGTTGCAAAAGATTATATGCCCGTGTACACGGCGATTTTTATTGACGCGAGACACTCCTGTGTAGGTGGTCCCTTAGCCCTGGGGATTGATTCATCTATAAAGGGTTTTAAAGTAGATGAAAGAAGAAAGAAGATGAAAGAGGTGTTTTAATAATTCACGAAGTATGCTGTATATTAGAAAACTTTAAACATAAGTTTATTAATTATTTTATCTACTTTAACATGCTACTAAAGAAAAAAAAAGCCAGAAAAGGAAACTTACTGATGCACATAGATAAGGTCTAACCGATATCAGTGTTTGCTGTTTTAAGAGTTGTAGGTAAGTATGTATTTTAGAATAAGTTGTTGATTAAGTTATAAATAAAATACTTTTCACGTCAAAATGTTTTGATTTTTACTATAAAATTTAATTTTATACTACAAAATAAATAATAATTAAAATTAAATTGCACATTTTAAGCAGATAAGCTTGTTCATAATAAATTAACACTTTCATTGCCCATAACGCACATCTCCAATAACGACAGCGTGTCGCACCGCCAAGACTGGGCAGTGAATGCGTTGAACAGTCGTTAAACAGCATTTACAATAACATCATGAAACACTTTTTGAATAGAACTGTCACCATCTCCGGTTGACTGACTGTCTTTGATCTGAGACCATCTGTTATCCGTGGTGACTGGCCGATGTGGCCGAAATTCGGATAAAAGCATGACTTGGTCAAATAAGTATATAGCTTTTTCGGCTCGTATCCAAAAGGTATTTCCCAAAGAGCAATAGTGTTTAAAGTAATCCATGACAATCATGTTGCGTCTCTTTCTTAGTCCCAGGACTGTCTTGTTCCTTTTAATGCGTTCATAGATAGCAGGAGGTTGCGGGTTCGATTCCCGCCTCGGGACAAATGTTTGTACGATCTACAGACATTTGTCCAGGGCGTTCTGGATGTTTTCTATGTATAATAAAAAATATCTATCTACATATATAGTGTATTGTATTAAGTACTAGCTGCGCCCCGCGGCTTCGCCCCCGTGGAAATTTATGTTTCCAACTTACTTAATTTTTTCTTTCATAAGAACCTTCTCCTGACAATAACAAACACAACAAAGAAAGAATTAGCGAAATCGGTCCAGGCGTTGTTGAGTTATGCGCTTACCAACACATTTTGCGATTCATTTTTATATTATAAGATATCAGTTATCTAGTACCCATAACACAAGCTCTGCTTACTTTGGGGCTAGATAATGCTGTGTGTGAATTGTCCAGCATTATAGATGCATTCTGTAGCTTTCAGAAATCACTTTGTCAAATAGCTACTCTACAGTTTTTTCGTCTCATAACCAAAGCTATTCCCCAAAGGACCATAGTGTTTGAAGTAATCCATGACATGTTGCGTCTCTTTCTTCCTGCCAGGGCTGCCTTGTTCCTTCTCATGCTTTCTTAGGTGCATTCTGAGGCCGGCGAGATGAGAGAACCGTTTGCTACATAGGTCGCAGACGAAGTTCTTATCGAGAGAGTGGGTCTGGAATGGAAAAAAAGTGTAAGATTAGTTTATCAATTATTGCGTGAGGTACCATTCCACCAGGCATTAGAGAGATCTTATGAATCGTAGGTACTTTATTAAAAGTGATTAACACTTATGCGCACGCATATGCTGGAATGTCCATCTGCAGCTCCATGGAGTGGCGGCGCGGCCCTACGCGTAAATAGCGACCATTATGTGACTACGGTAAGAAACTAAAGTAATATTTAATAGCCATAATAGTCTTCTTTGGTAATAATTTATTACATGTCAAAAACTCTAAGTGTATACATATTTTGCTATGTATACCTAATCTATTGCTATAAAATCCATTTTGATTGGAAATGTACCTAAGCTTAATAAATTGTTTAGAATTAATAATAATATAACATTCAATGTAATATAATAATAATAATAAATTGAATAGAGTTATCAAATAATTAAAAAAATATATTGCATTTTTAAACTAGTTAAAATTGATTTAATCTTTCCAATCGAATTACCTACCTACATTCATACTAACACTTATATGCTACTATATTTACCAGCTTATGCCTCTGTAGTACACTTCTAGAGCTGAGCTGGAGGCCACACGTCTTGCAAGTGAAGCGGTGCGAGCGGGAGTGAGTGTTGAGGTGGTTTAGTAGCGACCATGAACTCTGGAATAAGGGAAGGCTGGTTTTGTATCAATACCTTTTTTTTCAATACCTCTAGATTACTTTTTGAATTATTCAAATCGGACGTTCCATTCAAAAGATATAACGAATTTTAAAAAGTCAATCTAAATAAAATACTATTACAAAAATAAACGCCGCTGCGACGCCGGTGCACGGTGTGGCCCCGTGCAGCGCAGCGAGGGAGGTGGATAAAAATATAAATGTCCTGCATTAAGATATATTTATTCTTACGTTTATCCCAAAATGTTTAAAAAATATATATACACCCGCGCGAAGCCGGGACGGGTCGCTAGGAGTTCAACAACGCCGAGTTCAACAACACATGGTTAAATTTTTAAACAGTTGTTTTAACGTTTTTGACACAAGTTTTAATAGATTCAACATATAACTAGGCTACACAAAATTAATGTATCTTTTAAAGGGCAATGTATACCTACGCTTCTACAACAAGTTGCAAAAATTGTCAGTAAATAAATTGAAACAAATTGTCAAAACCTTGCTGCGCAAAAAGGCTTACTTTATCATATAAAATTATCTAGATAATAAAAAAGCTTGGGACGGGTTTTACTCCAACTCAAAAATAACAACTAACAGGCTAAAGGTTTCTTCGTCGCTTCTTTACATTAGTCTTTAGTCTACATACCGAAGCGACAGAAATCAAAAATATCACTTTATTTCCGTGTCAGTGTTTAGTTCTATAATTTGACCTTTTCTAAGTGTACCTACATTTCTTGTAGGTATCTATGGAAATAAAGAGATTTTGATTTGTACCTACCGCAAGTGTGAGGCCGCACACTTCGCACACTTGTCTCTGTCCGTTCTGCTTGTCTCTGGCCCTCGGCAGCGGCGAGCCGGGGTGCGCGCACGCGTGGTGCTTGCTGAACGCAGCATACGTAGAGAATGAACGACCACACTGAAAAACACTTATATTTTGACGGCCTCTGTGGCGCAGCGGGCGAAGGTCTGCCTGCGACGCAGGGGCGGGTTCGATTCCCGCCTCGGGACAAATGTTTGTACGATCTGCAGACATTTTTCCAGGGCGTTCTGGATGTTTTATATGTAGGTATAATAAAAAATATCTATCTATGTAGTGTATTGTATTAAGTATATCAGTTATCTAGTACCCATAACACAAGCTCTGCTTAGCTTGGGGCTAGATAATGCTGTGTCCAGCATTATTTATATCTATTTATTTTTATTATAAACGCGAAAGTTTGGTTGTTTAGATGTATGGATGGATTTTTGCTACCTCTTCACGACAAAACTACTGAACGGATTGGGCCGAAATTTTGCATACAGGTAATTCTAATCCTGGACAAGCGGGTTAGGGATCGCAGTTCGGTGGTCGAAGTGTTCTGCAGGGGGCGCTGCTGCCCGCCCCCGGTGGATATCCCTTAGTCGCCTCTTACGACACCCGCGGGAAGAGTTGAGGTGCTGCAAATTGTAAGCCGGCACCGCACAGCTGCGCTACAGAGATCATCAAAAGAATGTCATCCTCAGTTAGTAGTCCACAGCTGGACATAGGCCTCCCCTAATGAGCGCCATAGCGCCCTGTCTTCAGCTTGCCGCATCCAGCATCTGCCTCCAGTCATTTTTTTTTTTAAATTTAATTTATTGGAAAACCAACGGCTTAAACTAACTTGATCAAATTACGTACTAACAACAGAGAGCCAATTAAAGATTTTCACGTATAGTGACAATTTAACTAATCAAATGTGAACATAATAGAAAACAGCTCGAACGACAATGACGTGGAACAAAAAGGATAAGCAATAAACTATGTACATAAAATGTATGTAAACCTAAGTACCTACGTTACTATTAAAGAAAATTCTGGTCAGTCGCTGTCTGGCTGAATTGATGCTCGTACAGAATAGATTTAGGTCTAAATCAGCTTTCGCAGGTGAAACAGGTGTGTATTCCCTTACTTACAATATTGCACGTAGTAGCTATCCTGGGAACTCTTCGTTTTGTGCATCTCGTCTTCAGAGGTAGACTGGTCGCGCCTTCCGTCACTTCACTAGAAGAATAAAAAAGTAAAAGTACCTATATTTATTGCATAACTAGCTGCGCCCCGCGGCTTCGCCCCCGTGGAAATTTATGTTTCCAACTTTCTTAATTGATTCTGTCATAAGAACCTTCTCCTGACAATAACAAACACAACAAAGAAAGAATTAGCGAAATCGGTCCAGCCGTTCACGCGTGATGCCGTGACCAAGGAAAACGGGTTTCATTTTTATATATATAGATTACATGTTAAGGCTCCTCCTCCCCGAACACTAGCGCCGCCACATATTCTATCTTATTATTACGTCAAAGAAAGGAAATTCCAAAAATTACGTTAGCCAGTTGGATACCTATTATAATCTTTTTTTCAATGCCTCTGTAATAGTTTTATTTTGTATAGTTTAAACAGAGATGCGAAAATAGAGTTTGGTGGCCACCAAGGGCAACATCGTATCTCTGCCTAAACTATACAAAATAAAACTATGACTATGACTAACGAGGCGTTAAAAAAATGCTTATAATAGGTATCACAAATTGCCCAACGTAATTTTTGGAATTTTCTTTCTTCGACGTTATAAAAAGATAAAATATGTGGCGGCGCTAGTGTTCGGGGAGGTAGAGCCTTAAATATGCTATTTATTCAAAGGCTATTTCTATCCCATGGGATAGAAATAGCCTTTGAACGTTTCCATAGAAACAACACGTGCGAAGCCGCGGGCAATACCTAACTATTTTATAATATTGGTGTGGTGATGAATAACTTACGTAGCGTGTAAGGCGGACTCCGCGAAGTGATCTTCGTAGCCCCTTAGAGTATCGAACTTTATATCACACACTTTGCAGTACGTGTTGGAACTCTCTTCTTTAGAATCCTGGAAATAAGTTTTATTCTTAAATTATTTATTGCACACAAAAGTAAAATCATACGTTAAAGTTAACAAGTAATGGACGGACAAAGGCGAGGTTAACCCTAAAAGAGTTTTGCTTCAGCAAACCTTAAAGAGAACTTTTAAATCCATCATGGTTATTAACACTCTAAAGTCATTAACAACGGGATATTTACCATATCCCGTTGTTAATGACTTTGAGTTTGAGCTTTCCACACAGCACAGTTTGAGTTCAGAGCACAGTTTCATGCGCCATGATCACGGAATATGTTATTCCGTGATCATGGCGCATATTGGAAATATTGCCTGAAATATTGACTGTGCCGAAATATTGGAAAGCTCAAAACTAAAATCATGGTAAATATCCCGTTGTTTAATGACTTTAACCTTAAAGATAATTTATGAAACAAGTGTGGATTGATAGTATGTACATACAACACTTAAAAAATTATACAGGCAATGATATTTTAAAACCTACATACAAAACTAACAAACTAAAGGAAAAAAATATATTCATCATCATCATCAGCCTAAATTAGTCCACTGCTGGACATAGGCCTCCCCTAACTCGCGCCATAGCGCCCTGTCTTCAGCTTGCCGCATCCAGCATCTGCCTGCAGTCTTCGCAGATCGTCATACCACCTGGGCGAAGGGCGTCCTACGCTACGTTTGCCGAGTCGGCGTTTGTTTTCTTATTGTGACAGGGTTCTACGAGATCCGCCAGTTGTGTGGTCTACATATAATGATCTTAATACTTACCTCACTAATAACATGTTTGACCCGTTTGTGCATGAACAGCCCGAACTCGCTGACGAACGACACGCCGCACAGAGTACACACGTATTTACTCTTGTGTTTCCGCAGGTGTGTGTAGTAGGTGGAGCTGTGTCTGGAATAGGAGATATTATAGGAGATATAATAGGTTTATTATTTTATATGGATTTATTTTATAAAATGTTTTACAATTTTCATAATAATTTTAATTTAGACTAGATAAATGATGCTTTTTCACCCTGTGTAACTAGTGTAAGTAATTGGTTTTTGAAAATCGTGTTAGTTACTAAGCAAAATAAATAAACAAATATTTTGTGGCGCCATCTAGTTTGGTTGGAAGAAGCTTGGAAAGTTAGAAGTTATATTTTAGGTAGGAGATTATGGAAGCTTGGTTCATGTTCATATTTAGAACTAAGTTAGGTAAATAAGTTTTGCTCAGAAATACATAGTGAACTATTTATAATTTGAAAGGTGGTTCGGGGTTTTCCCAATTAATTATTTAATGAATATTGAAAATATAATCATAAATAATAGTTAGTTTAATTAATTTATAATATGGATCAGTTAAACTACCTGTAGATTGTTTGCAGTCTGCAGTTAGCTCAATTGTTTCAATTGTAAATGCTAGTTGTAATTTATTTCTATAAGTTGATTGTAATTTTCTTTGTGAATAAAGATTTTTTTAATAAAAAAAATACATAATCACACTAATATTATATATGCGAAAGTTTGGATGGATGGATGGATGTTTGTTACCTCTTCACGCCAAAACTACTGAACGGATCAGGCTGAAATTTTGCACACAGATAATTCTAATCCTGGAATCAAACATAGGTTTTTATCCCATAAATCAGTTCCCATGGGATATAATTCACCTTTAAACCTTTCCATAGAAACAACGCATGCGAAGCCGCGGGCATAAACTAGTTATAAATAAAAAGAAGTTCAATACGTAAAAATTGTTTTTCTACTTTAAAATAGGTACCTACCGAAATCCTTGCCCGCAATGCGCACATGTCCAAGTAACGCCGTTGTGAGAATAATCGTGTTGGAATGCAGAAATTCTGAAACAGCAAAGAATTTTATTATTAGATAATCAAGACTTAAAAAATTATATATCAAGAACACACAATTACACAAAATATCATCAGTACCCAACTTAGTCCACTGCTGGACAGCGGTCTGCTTTGACGAGCGCCATAGCTCTGTCTACAACTCGCTCGCAGATGACAATCAGTCATCCCACAGGGCGACCCACACTAGGTGGGGTCGATTCTTACGTAGCGGCCGCCACGACAGTTTTACACAGCAGACAGGACATAAAGCTGTTTATGGTATACTAGACGATCGCCTCGCGGTTTCACCCGCGTAGTTCCCGTTCCCGTGGGAATTCCGGGATAAAATATAGCCCATGACACTCCCTGAAAAGTAAGCCTCCTAACAGTGAAAGAATTTTTCAAATCGGTCCAGTAGTTTCGGAGCCTATTCAATACAAACAAACAAACAATCAAATCTTTCCTCTTTATAATATTAGTATAGATAATTTGAGTGCTTATTATGTAAGCCTAAAGAAATCTGAAATGATAGAGATACTCACTCGACGGGAAAGGACAGTTCACATCTCAGACACTTGTAGATACTGTAGTGTTCCTTCAAATGTTTCTGTAACCTGGACTTCCATTTGAACCGCATGCGGCAATGCTTGCATTCGTGCGGGCCTAGCGACTGTCAAATTTATAATAACATTACAAAAAAAATTCACTGAGCCATCGCCTATTTGTCGTGCTGCAGCACACACAAACTAAGTACCCACTTACTTTTTAAAGTGCTCGTTTGCTTAATTAAAGCTATTGTACTTTTGTTTAAATTGTAAATTGTCTTTGTTAATTGTATGTGTGTCTGTAGAACCAAATAAATGTTTTATCTATTTATCTAAATTGGGAAAATAAGGTCTTCATCGCCGTGTGGTGCCGGCTTAGAACTTTCACCACCCCAACTCTTCCCGCGGGTGTCGTAAGAGGCGACTAAGGGATATCCGCCGGGGGCGGGCAGCAGCGCCCCCTGCAGAACAATTCTGCCACCGAACTGCGATCCCCAACCCGCATGCCCAGCGTGGGGATTATGGGCGCATTATTGGCTTTTATCTCATAGGGGTTAATGCCTATAATCCCCACGCTGGGCATGCGGGTTGGGGATCGCAGTTCGGTGGCAGAATTGTTCTGCAGGGGGCGCTGCTGCCCGCCCCCGGCGGATATCCCTTAGTCGCCTCTTACGACACCCGCAGGAAGAATTGGGGTGGTCCAAATTCTAAGCCGGCATCACACAGCTTCATATTATACAATACAATACATAGATATATAATATTTTTAAAGTCTCCCCATACAATCCACATCTTGCGGCATCAACAGGTGCCTGCCCCAGTGTTACATCAACGTCTCTTCAGCCTGCCACAGAGTCGATGCTCTTCCTCAGTTACACATTTTTTATCCTGCATATCATCATCAGCCCGTATACGTCCTCTGCTGAACATAGGCCTCCCCGAAACGACGCCACGAATAGAGGTCCTGAGTCTCCCTCCACCGACTCCCTGTGACCTAGACCGGTCACTGACCGCTACAATATCGTCGGTCAATCGAGTGGGAGGTCTTATCCACTAACAAAAGCCACCATTCCTTCGTTCTAGTTTCTCTGTTTCCTCGGACTCTATAAGGCTCAATTCACACGGCAACGGTTGGCAGAGGCGCGGCGAGCACTATCAGTGTCAAATAACTTTAAACTTGATCTACATATCTACTTAAAAGACTAGTATCGCTTAAGAGAATTTTGCGTTGATAGGAACGGGACAGAGCATTCGTTTTGGAACGGCCGCCGGCGTAAGCGCAAAAATCTAGATTTTGCTTATTTACAAGAAAACTATACAACTTATGAAGAAACTCGTTCAAGGAACCAAATAATTAGTAATTACCATAGAGCAAGTACTTGCTCTATGGTAATTACCCACGAATCAAGACATAAGTCACTTCAATAGACCGCAGGGTTCCTGAGAACACGATCAAATCATGCATGAAACAGCGCACTTTTTGACGACCTCTGTGGCGCAGCGGGCGAAGGTCTGCCTGCGACGCAGGAGGTTGCGGGTTCGATTCCCGCCTCGGCATAAATATTTGTACGATCTGCAGACATTTGTCCAGGGCGTTCTGGATGTTTTCTATATATAATAAAAAATATCTATCTATGTAGTGTATTGTATTAAGTATATCAGTTATCTAGGACCCATAACACAAGCTCTGCTTAGCTTGGGGCTAGATAATACTGTGTGAATTGTGAAGCATTATTTATTTATTTACTTTCATGAGTTTTTTTAATCGTATTTTTCTCTCTCAATTGTGTTTTTTCACATTCAAGTAACCAAAGGAAAATGTTGAATTTTATGTAATTCGAGTTTTTTTATCACGTGGATACCGTGAGTGCTGAGATCGAGGCCCAGTTTGACAACCAAACCTGTTAAGTTCGCCCCTCAAAAGACTAGAAAAGATCGCCTTGTCAGCGGTCTAGTTCACGACGCCCGCGCCACCGCTGCCATCCCTATGTGCATTAAGACTTAGGTGATTTCGGCTTAGATCATTCATTATACAGTTTAAACTCAATACTTACTTTACAATGCCTCAATTTAATATGCCGTTTCATCATATCCTCCTGAGAAAATGTCCTATAACAATCTGTGCACTTAAAATCAGCCCTTATGTACTTCTGTTCTAAGGCCTTAGCTTGAAATCTTCTAGAAGCTTCCTCATCACTTAAAGTTATTTTAGTCCAATGATTCTCATCAAGAAATTTCTTTTTGACTGATCTTTGGAATTTATTAACTAAGTTTGGATCTATATTTGATTCATGTATAATATCTGTTTCAGATTTGATTCTTTCTTCGATTTTTATGTTGTCTATTTTGTATGTTTGGTCTTTCTCTATTTCATGATTTGTTATAAAATTGCCCGTTTTTTCATCGAATATATTCGTTTTTTCGTCACTATCAACTTCATTTGTTGTTTCATTCGTATAGTTTGTTATTCTATTTTCATTTTGCTTATCTGCTATGTTAATTTTAAATTGATCATCATTTTCAGCATGTCCATTGAGAAATAGGTTATCATTAGAATCATTGTGTATATCATTATGAAAATCATTATCATCATCAGTTTGTTCAACAGGCTTATCATTTCTTGCTTCATTATTTTCATTAGCTCTTGAATTCAATTCAATTATTTTAGAGTCATCAACATAAACTTCTGTAAAATTGTTTTGTTTCTTTTGAGATATGCTTTGTTTTATTTCCCCATGTTTTATTGTATAAGTTTTAATACTATTGTTTCTATGAACTGATATTATTTGTAAATGTGATTGTGGGCTTGTGTATCTGGTAAAATTGTTTCCTGTTGCCTGAAATAATAATAGTTTTGCTGTTAAATATAACAATAATAATGAAAAGAGAAAAAATAAAGATGAGAGAGAGGTAAGAGTAGGTAATGCACATTTAGTTTGGAATAAGTAATCTAAAGAACTTATTTCACTGGTAAGTGGTTATGAAATTATTTCATTGATGAAACATTAACCTTGAGTCACAAGCTTGTGATCAACATATTCAGCAGTTGTAGCTCTTTATATTCCAGCCAAATTCGATGTAGAATGTTTGTAAACAAACTGAACATACTTAACATAAGACTCACTTGGCTGCCGCATCTTTTTATATAGAAATTGCATAATTTTTTTTATTCGATCCTTCTTTCAATAAATATTGCTTAAAAATATATCTGAAACTCAACAAACAAGTGAGTTTAAGTATTTTGTGTCGTGGTTTGTTTACAAACATTTATCATCGAGTTTGGCTAGTGCACAGGTGTATTTACATAGGCCTTTATCACCATCATCACAGCTATTCATGTCCCCAATCAATGCTGAGAACAGGCCTTCTTAATGTTTTGCCTTATAGCCCCGTCACACACTCTGTCACACCTGCGAGCATGCCTGCACAAACCAGTATGTGCAGGTAAGAATGTGCGTGTAAATGGTGGAAGGGTGACTTGTTCAACCATTGACATGCTGAAGATTTGACTGTGCAGTTGGATTGGGCAGGCAAGATATCGAGTGTGGCCGGGGTATTAATGTTTGTTATGCCAATGCCAAACCAACACTTTTTTAATCATTCTAGTCATTGAATCAACCAGATTGATCTTGAGGCCTGGGATGAGGGTGCATGATATAAAAACAAAGAAATGTGAATCTTCGTTACTTACACTTTTGGACTCAAGAAGTTTCTTGAAGACATTCTGTCCGTTGTGACATTTCTTCTTAAATTCATGGAATTTATGCAATAGCGCTGCACACTCGAAACAGAACCATTTTGGAAGACAATCCCGCTTTGATACCTGCAAGATAAGACAGAATCTTATGGATCTGTGATCTTTCTGTGAGAAATAGCAAAACCATTTTGCTGGGTTCTCGTTTGCAAAAATGCCAGACAATAGGTAGGTATATCATCAGATCATGATAAAAGATATCGTAATAAACATAAAATAACAAGATATTTACCTTAGACCCGGTAATTTCTATATAAAATTGCTTCAAGTGGAATCGATCATATTCATACATTTTCACATCTTTGCGCACGCATATCCGGCAGAATTTGTCCTCAGACATATTCTTCAGGATTAAATAAATTATCTTTTAAACTAAATACTAGGATAACAAGTCATTTCATACAAAAAAAACTATATAGTTCTATTTATTTTGGTTTTACGCCCTTTTGTCTTTTGTTTACATTTTTTTTGCATTGCACATTTGACATTGAAGTTTAGCGTTTACAGACAGACAAATCGTATCTACTAGTGATTTGGTAGAATTGTGTCAAACTATGAAGCAGAGCCAAAAATAAAAGAAGAAGAAAATGTGGTTCCTTCCTTCTCCGTTTTCTGTCTCCTAAACATTATTGCAGGGCTTGGGAAGATTTCGGAATGTCAGACCTTGTTTTCTTAAGGCGAATAGTAGGGTGGATAGTGGCGCCACTACATATTTAATTTTATAATTACGTTATACACAGGAATTATCAAAAAATCGGACCGCGCGTAGACGATATCTATCATAAGCTTTTTTAAATTTATCTTTAATAGTTTTGTACTGTATTATTTAGGCAGATACTTGTTTCAAGAGTTTAGTTCCTATTGGTGGCCACCAAGCTCTCCAAACAAGGTTTTTGATTGAATAACACAAAACAAAACTATCACTGATACATTTAAAAAAAGCTTATGATAGATATCGTCTACGCGCGGTCCTATTTCTTGATAATTCCTTTGTATAACGTAATTATACAATTAAATATGTAGTGGCGCCACTATCCACCCTACTATTCGCCTTAATGACACTAGCAGAGTCGTAGCGAAAAGCAAGCGGCGCCATTATGAAAGAAGCTAAAGTTGGGTACTTCGTACTTCAAAGTATGATTGACAGCTTTTGTCAAATGAATGAATGAAATACAAGAAACTGTCAAGAAATTCTTGATTCTTTGCTTGATTTGATTTGATATGATACAATGAAAATGAAGATGCTCAAGCATTGCATCTATTGTTTACGAGTAACACATATTTTACGCTCTATTTTATAATAATATAGTTGTAGTCTCACCAGTGTTCAGTTTTTAATTCACAGAAACATTAAAAAATGTCGAAGTTGAAGATGTGCCGCATTTGTCTGAACAAAAACGTAAATGGCTATAAATTCGATGAATTCAACCTAAAACAGCTTTATGAACAACTAACAGGAATAAAAGTAAGTTCTTACAACACAAACATATCCTGTTTCAGTCAATTTTCATACTTACAATCAATAAAACCTCGTAGCATAATGTTTGTTTTCACTCTGTGCTTCCCATATTTTTGCTGTGCCCAGAACGTTTTGCACATTTTAATCGTGAGCACATTAATAATCCACACTCAAACCAGTTCTTTTAGTTTTTTCGATTCCCCAAATCCATCTGAAATTTTTGCAATGCTAACAAATTCATCCAACTAAACTCCTTGGTAAAATATTGTTATAGCCTCTTCATTAAATAAATTTAGAAAAAGATGCTTGATTAATTTCCAAAACTCAAAAATTTAACTGCTATACAACTACAATAATCATGGGAGTCTAAAGTTGACACACACATTTCCACACCAGTCTCAGAAATCGATTAAAACTATTCATTTTTATTTGCAGATGAAATCAGCAGATGATCTCCCGACCTGGTTCTGCTATGAGTGTAGCACATTACTGCACAAATTTCACAAGTTTAAAGATAAGTGCTTGAAGGGACAGAAACTACTTCAGCAGCTATTGAAGCAAGGGCCAGTTAGTATTTGTTTTTATAGTAATTTTTATTTCATGATTAAACGAACCGAAGTGTGTATTTTGGTGTGAATGTCATTCCACAACCCCAAATAATAATAAATGCATATTAAAAGAAAACCATCCACCTACAATAATTGATTAGACTCATTTGCTTAGTTTTAAATAAGAAATAGAGGAATAGAGGAGGCCTATGTCCAACAGTGGACTAATATGGGCAATGAATGGATTATCATGATGATGAATATAAAAATGATTGTAATATATGTAAATTCAATAACTAATATTACCTATTCTCCTCAGATTACCTATGAAGCAACTAAAAAAATAAACCGTGCAATCGAGCAGCTCAAAACCCTAAACATAATGGCAACCAACAAACACGTAAAAACATACATCACAAAACACAAATATATCGCTACAAGAACCACAAGAAGTCGGGGGAGAGTGAAAGTGAAACCTGTTGAAGTGATGATAGATTATAAGAACGAGGATATCAAGAATGAGGATTCGCCGATGATGGATGATCATATAGGGGATGTTGATGATCTTGATGATGATGATAAGAAGGATGTTGAAGCGGTAAGAAGCCATTTAAATGATGATGCTGACAATCCATGTCAAGCATTATTTATAGTAAATAAATATATTTTCAAGCCTCTAAAGTTGTACTGAAATCTGCAATCACAAGCTCTGCTTGCTTTGGGGCTATCTGATGCTGTGTGGATTGTCCAACATTATTTATCATTGTAATTGTTGTAAAGCTCTCAGTACAATCATTGAACTTTTAATTATTATTAAAAATTCAGTTAATGTAACTCAAGCTTAAGAAGTAAACCTAAAAAGTATCACACAAAAGTTTTGACTATGTGGGTATTTATAATGTTCTTAAATTTTTTTAAACAACCCTTCGTCGACCTTACAGGTAGACATAAAAGAGGAAGAAAAACTACCAATCCCAGAAAAAATCCTGGACATAATACCAGAACCAGATCCCGTGATCAATAACATACCTGACATCAATAACGAACTAGATTCAGAAAGAAATGATCTTATCATGGACCTAGATGACACTGATTATGTGCCCACCATTGATGATGACTTCCCTCCTATGGATGATGATCAGTCATCGAGTGATGATGACTTTGGGGATAAGATTAAGGATGATAAGGTTTGTGACTGCAAATTTGAGTAAAAGGAGTAATTTGAAATTCAAAGAATGCAAAGTCCTTTAAAAATATTTTAAATTGAAATACCTACTCACGAGATTGAAATTTGTCCTTCACGACGAGTTTTGGAAAACTAGCAGAAAAGTCAAAGGTCACGGCCGCACTGCAAGGGCCTAGGTAGGTGGCTTAGAGTTCAAAATCCGAATCAGTCATCGCCTCGCTGTCTACATTCAGGCAGGCGACTAGATAAAAAAGACATTTGCATGTCTTCGGATTTTAAACTAATGCTTCAACCATACTGCAAGCCTAGCGTGCATGTTTGTAAATTACGCGTTCTAACTCGCTCGTCGCGCCATCGAGCTAGGCACCCGCCTTAGGGTGCATTCCGAATTACGCTAAAATCGATGTTTGCGTGCTCACAAGCGTTCCAAATTACCGTGAGCGTGACAATAATGTCCCGTGTAATGTCATAGATGACGTCGTGACATGCGCCATTTTGCGATATCACCGCCCATTCTACAAACTGAAATCACTGTGAGCGCTCTGTCAAAACTTCACAGAACAATACTACTCTACGTACAATGACATTTGATACGTGACTCGTGACTGTGAGCGCGTTCACAAGTGTACCGAATTGATGATGGCACTCAATTCTCAATATCGTGCTAACTAATTTGGAACGCCAACTAACATTGTAATCGCTAACGGCGCTGTAAACGTATTTCGGAAAGCACCCACTGTGAGCGCTGTCAAAACTGACAATTAGCATTAATTTTTTTTCGTCTACTTGTACCTGACTGACAGTTCTATCTAATTTGGAAAGCAAAATATCGTTGTGATCGCTGTCAGCACTGTAATCGTATTTCGGAATGCACCCTTAGTCACTCAGTATGAACGCAAACGGCGGCGGTTTCTTATGTTTGATACTTTGCGCCCGCCTTAGCCCTAGCCCCGCAGTATGGTTGAAGTCTAAGCCTCGAGTCCAGCTATCGAATTAACATGCGAACGAAGCAAACCGCCAACCTAGCCGCTCACTTAGCCGCCCACTTAGACTCTCGCAGTGAGGCCATGGCTTTAGAAAATCGCAGGAACAAAGCCCTGAAAGTTTTTACAACTACTGTTTCCTATTTATTTTCAAACTAACGCGATCTGAACATATCATTATTAGTATTATTTATCAGTCATCCTGTGACCCGTGCGTAAATGTTGAAACCTCGGGAAAAATCACACTAATAAATGCGAAAGTTTGGATGGATGGATGTTTGAGGTAACAAACGCCAAAAAACTACTAAACGGATCATGCTGACATTTTGCATACAAGTAATTACTATCCAGGAATAAAATAATGCCTACTTTTTATCCCATAAATCAGTTCCCATGGGATATAAAATACCTTTAAACTTTTCCATAGAAATAATATGTAAATAAACGCGATAAATACCCGTTAAATAATATTAATTTTTCCTGTTTTCCAGGATAATTCAGTTTCAAAAGAGAAAAAGGTGAAATTCGCCCGACAGAAACAAGAACACCTGAACCCTGACTTCTGGAAAAAGATACAAATGTCGGATGAAGAGGCATTATTCGAGTTTAAGAACCAGGAGCACAGCGAGAAGTATATTAAGGCGAATTATAAGTGCACGAACTGCTTTAAAGGATTCTCGAAGCATCATATGTTGGTGCGGCATCAGAAATGTCGACATGAATTGGTAAGAGTTAATATTTTGGTAGATGATATTTATAGATAAATTTTGAAAAGCTGGGCGATTGTCTTCTGTTTTTTTATGTAATTATCCACGCTGACGTCAGAGATCCAGGCCTCCAGTAAACGACAGCAAAAGGGGATCGTGCCAGATTTTAGAAATGTTATACCTATATTTACGTATTTAATTTAGGAAATACATACTACGTACATTTATGACAAAATCTGAACATAATCAAATCTGTTCTAGTAGGAAATTTTCTTGTCAAAATACTTGCTTTTCAAATTTTCGTTTCCCACGAGATTAGAACCTGCAACCTCTGCTTATAGCCGTTAGATGTTCTTTACCACCATCGCGCCGCATCATTCATAAACAACACTAGAACGATATCCACAGATATTATCGAATATTGCTATTGTCTCTGCTAGCTGTGGAATGCCCTACCCACTTCAATTCGACAAGCTGAGTCTCTCCCTATATTCAAACATATGGTCTACTAGACGATCGCCTCGCGGTTTCACCCGCGTAGTTCCCGTTCCCGTGGGAATTCCGGGATAAAATATAGCCTATGTCACTCCCTGAAAAGTAAGCTTCCTAACGGTGAAAGAATTTTTCAAATCGGTCCAGTAGTTTCGGAGCCTATTCAATTCATACAAACAAACAAACAAACAAAAAATCAAACCTTTCCTCTTTATAATATTAGTATAGATGAACACTTTCTTACCTCAACATCAAACTGTTAATGTCAAATAATATATTTATTTATATACACCATAATCCTACTAATATTATAAAGCCAAAAGTTTGTGAAATGTGAATTTTTGTTACCTAAGATCTCCTAAACTACAGAACAGATCATGATTAAAATTGGCGTACAATTAGAACATAGCTTAACTTAGATAACAGGCTACTTATTATACCGAAAATACGCGTGCGAAGCCGCAGGCAGAAGCTAGTACTTATATATTTATATGTCTTCTATTAGTTGATTGTAATTTTCTTTATACGTCTGTCATATTTATATTATACTAGCTTCTGCCCGCGGCTTCGCACACGTATTTTCGATGTAATAAGTAGCCTATTATCTAAGTTAGGCTTTGCTTTAAACGTACGCCAAATTTCATCTTGACCTGTTCAGTGAGATACTAGGCAACAAAAATTCTGATTTGACAAACTTTCGCATTTATAATATTAGTAGGATATTTTTAGCTATCAGTATTTACTCACGTATGTTTTATCCAAATATTATTCTGTATAACACGCCACCGTCTACAGTTGTTCTATCACTTCCTGTTCATCCAAAGGTTGCCTGGAAAAGATTGCTCATAGCGATAAGGCCGCCCATGGTGCAGCCTAATCTGTATTTGTCTTTTCCTGTCCTGTGTTTCTGTTTTTATTTGGCAGTAAAGAGCATTTGTATTGTATTGTCTCGATGCGAGATTCTCGCTTGTTGAGGCGAACCCAGTTCTCATTGTTCAATTTAAAAACTGGTCCCTAATTAATGTTTCGTATTTTCCAGACCCTAGGTCCGTTCGAGTGTCGGTTCTGCCACACGCGGTTCCGACGCAAGTGTCGTCTAACACAACACATGAGGCAGCACTACGCGATCTACCACTGTCTGCGCTGCGACATGCGGTTCAGAGTCGAGTGAGTGTTTATATTATAAGATTGAAAGGGGTTATACTAAAGGTCATTTGCAACCATCGATCAAAAATTTCCGGCCGGCCCCCCTTAGATGCACAATGCGCGCCCTGAAAAAGTCAGTATCAAAAGGTATCCCATTTGGCATTTTGGGATACCTTTTCAACTAGTGTCATTTTAGCTCTCGGACCGAAAGCATGGTCAAGTGCTCGTATAAAAAATGCAATAATCGACCGACCATGCAACAGAAAAAGGATGGAATTTCTTATTTTCAGTAAGTTTTAATGTAATTTTTACCTGTGTATTGTGATATGACCAATTGAGCCTTATATACTTGAGAAATCAGCATTAAATATTGTTGTTGGGTTTGCCTATGTAAAAATATTTATTTTGTTCTAAGTTGATGAATGGAGCGGCTATTGTTTCTAATTTTTTTTTTATTTATTTGTGGTAAGTTGTAAGTGATAATTTTTTTTCATGAAAAGACATTTAAAATAACTGGTCGAGGTTTATAAAATAACTAGCTGACCCGCCCTCAATTTTATTTGCGTGGACTCTCTAATAAAGGAAAGACTACCAAAAGTATTAGATTTAATCAACTTAGTATTTAATTTTTATCCATATAAAAATAAACAGTGTATAAATTATTTTTAGGTAGGTACCTTCCTACCTACTTACAAAATAAAATAAAATAAATTCGACTCCACTAATCTCTTGTTCCGCATGCAAAAAACTTGACAGGCTCTGCGCAAACTATCTGCGTCAAAACAAAACGTGGACACTTTTGAGTGTCATTCTTGTAAGGTTCTAGGTATCTACGGGGGAGGCCGCATACTTGATCGATGTTTGCAACAAATCAAGCCCTATCACCCTATCACCCTTTAGGTAAGTATCACGTGAAGCTTGAAACGAGAATTGAGAATTTTAGTCGGTAACCAGATGTAAATTTTTTATTCTTCTTTGTCTACTGGTTGCGAAATTTAACTGTAACCTATGCTAGTTTTGAAACGAACAGAATTTCTTTGAGGGCAACTAGTTGCGAAGCAAGACGAATACTTCTTTTTTAACAACTGGTTGTGAAATTTAGTTGCCAAAGCGGCCGGAGCGGACTTTGATCAAATATGCCCCAACAAAATACGAAAGATCTTCCCAGATTCGGGAAACATTATGATCTGTTAGATTTTGGTGTTATGGACCACTGGTTAAAAACCACTGCTATAGATAGATGCCGCCACGTACCACGGATGTGGTAGAACATCTTGAGGAAAGGGGGAGGTCGAATGATTGTTCTGCTTTCGCTTCCGGCGCAAATAGGTTATACATTTCCAAACTAAACAAACAGTTTTGAAATTTCATAAACGAATTGCATAAAATCACTTTTGGAAGATTCACCCTGCCTAAACAACGATTTTTGTCCTTTATTGAAGTTCATTCAATATCTTCTCTGTCTTTTACTATCTTGTCTTTGGTTTCAGACATTCAGCAATCATTCACGAACGGTACCACAGCGGCCAGCTCACGAAATGCAAGCATTGCGGCGAAGAGTTCAAGTAAGTTCAGTGCGAGTGCAGGCCGGTGTGCGGAGATCGTCTCTTTCTAAATCGAATGAAATAAAAAAATAAGAAAGACAAACATAGAAACAAGCTTTAGCAAGACACAAGACTCTATTGTAGATATACCATAGATCTCCTTGTAATAAATACGTATAATTTTTTATAATATAAAAAATCATGCAGATATCTTTTAGCATTATTTTTGGCTAATCTTACGTGTTGGTCAATTAACATATTTATAGCCATTTATTATGAAGGTAAAAGTCAAGCCTCTCCTATTTTGTTTTCTTTACCATTTCTAAAGCAAGATTAAGCCAATTTGTCTTTTTTTCGGTTATGAATTAGATGAAGCCACTATCTGGCCTAATTATAAGGGTGTAGCCAGCTGTGTTTTGCTAGTTTTGGTGTGATGGTAGGTAAGTTGATCTTAAATGGGTCCAGCTCGGGACTGCGGGAAAAACGAAGATTGGTCATCGGCGAGCGGAGCGAGCCGCGAATAATTTTCGTGGTGATGGGCAAAGTGACCTTAATCGAGGGTAGAGCACTGGCCTACGCCCAGAACGACAAGTTAGTATTGGCGAGCAGAGCGAGCCGCGAAAATTTTGTGTTTGTGTTAGATTTTTTTGGAGAGTTTTGCCTCAAACGAGGATTAAGGCCCAGACCACGACCAGAAGGCAAAAATGCTATTTGCGAGCGGAGCAAAGCCGCGATATTATTCGTTATTTTTTTGCGAATATGGCAAAGTGGCTACAGCGGGGACCGGATCTCTGGACCATATACATTATACATGCTTAGACAGAAAGAACGAAAAGACTTTTTGAATCTATAAGGGCTGTCCCAACTCCCTCCTCTTGGCGACGCCATGATTAGTGACAAACTCCTCCACCTCAACCTCAACAGCCTGTGTTGGTCCACTGCTGGACGCAGGCCTCATTGGCCTCCCCCTGATAAGCGCCTTATTGGCTTTCTACCCTATTAAGAGTAATTTTCCAAGTGCTTCCGTTTCCCCAGACACAGATCCACCTACTACTCCCACATGAGAATGTCGCACCGCAGCAACCACGTGTGCAGCCTGTGCGGCGCCTCATTCTTCAGCGAGGGCGGCCTCACGCAGCACAGGAGGATCAAGCACTTTGATAAGGATACACCGGTAATGAAGCGTTTATCTGTGAAATAATTTTCATAACGTGATAACTCATTTTAAACAAACATACACAATAGTATGTACATTCATGATTGTGACATTAGGATGACGCTGTATAAATTGTACAGCATGAAGACTCCCCCCCCCCTCCTTCCCCCTTTCCATCAAAAATTGCAAAACGCAAGACGCAGCTGTGTGTAAGATGGCATGCGTCCTATCCTAATACAAAATGTTCCGTGTACAATTATCGCGGAAACGCGTCGGACAACTTCTATCGCGTCGATAAAATCGCAGCAGTGTGTAAGATCGTATCCGTTAAGAAGCACACGATCTTACACGTACACGTACGACGTACAAAATGTACTGCAAATAAATATCGCAACAAATCACACCCTTGTGCACTGTCCTCACATATGTATAATATGTCATCAATTCATCATAGGCAATGATGAAGCAAGCCCTAACATCACTCTAGAATTGATACGACTATTCCTAACACCCTTTCGTATTCAATTAACCACAAAACAACACCAGGGCCGCGATCACGGTGTGGTAAGTGTAGTTACCTATCGGCATTGCGGCTCAAACGTTAGCAGTTGAAACGTTAGGTGCGCGTTCACAGCCCGGCATCGGACAATCCACTGACAAGTGCGTCCACTGATCGGTAATCCAAATGAAGTCATTCGCATTAAACGGAAAAGTTGCCTTCAAGAATCCTAGCCGGCATTGCCGACAGTCCGCTCCGTGCGGTGCGGATCTTTTATGTCAAACCATTGATGGAGCCAGTACGGATTGTCCGATGCCGGGCTGTGAACGCGCACCCTAACGTTTCAACTGTTAACGTTTGAGCTGTAATGTCAATAGGTAACTACACTTACCACACCGTGATCGCGGCCCTGTTGTTGTTTTTTGGTTAATTAAATACAAAAGCGTGTTAGGAATAGTCGTATTAATTCTAGTGGGATTTTAGGGCTTACTTCATCATCGCTTATGATGAATTGATGACACTAGGGCCGCTGGTCGGATATCTCGCCACGCTAGCCTTAACGACATCATCCGGCGGGCCTTTGTCACCGTTAACGTACCAGCTATTCTCGAACCGAATGGTCTGTTGCGTGACGATGGTAAGAGGCCCGACGGTATGACACTAGTCCCATGGGAGTTGGGGAGGCCCATTGTGTGGGACGCTACATGCGTCGACACACTTGCGCCTTCCCATCTTCCGAGGACATCCGTGAGGGCGGGTGCGGCGGCAGATTTGGCCGAAGATCTCAAGAGGCGCAAATATGCAGGTCTCGACAGAGCCTACACATTTGCTCCCCTTGGAGTCGAGACCCTAGGTCCGTGGGGTACCGAGGCTCTTCGGGTTTTCAAAAAACTATCTGAGCGTCTGGTCGAAGCGACGCGTGACCCGAGAGCTGGTGAATATCTGGCACAGCGTATCAGCATTGCCATACAGCGTGGCAATACAGCCAGCGTCTTGGGGACGCTTCCGACTGGTGTTGATATGGATCAGTTGAGCTATCTGTAGACTGTTTGCAACAGTCGGCAGTTAGCTCAATTGTTTCAATTGTAAATACTAGTATAATTTTCTTTGTGAATAAATGTTTATTTTATTGATGACATATTATACATATTTGACGACCTCTGTGGCGCAGCGGGCGAAGGTCTGCCTGCGACGCAGGAGGTTGCGGGTTCGATTCCCGCCTCAGGACAAATGTTTGTACGATCTGCAGACATTTGTCCAGGGCGTTCTGGATGTTTTCTATGTACAATAAAAAATATCTATCTATGTAGTGTATTGTATTAAGTATATCAGTTATCTAGTACCCATAACACAAGCTCTGCTTAGCTTGGGGCTAGATAATGCTGTGTGAATTGTCCAGCATTATTTATTTATTTTTCTATTCCAGGGAACATCTTCAGAAAACGTAATAATGAAGATCTACTGCGAAAAATGCGACATAAAGTTCGTATCGCAACAAGCCTATGATGAGCATCTGGTGCACTCGAATCGACACGATGAGGTTATTTTTATATATTTAAATCTAATAAAATTACAATCAAAGAATAGAATTTACAATTGGAACAATTGAGCTAACTCTGTAGTTAGCTCAATTGTGTTCCAATTGTAAATTCTAAAGTAATTGTAATTTTAAAGATGTATGTAGATTCTTTGCAACAGTCTGTACTGTTGCAAAGAATCTACATACATCTTTAATTCAAATCATCATCCTCAGCCTATATTAGTCCACTGCTGGACATCGTTTTTTTACGGATAGTGACAGTTTACCCTTCATTTGTTCTTTCATTGACCAATTGCATTTTCAGTATGGTGCACTATTTGACCAACACCCTATATGAAGACCTCTGTGGCGCAGCGGGCGAAGGTCCGCCTGCGACGCAGGAGGTTGTGGTTCGATTCCTGCCTCGGGACAAATGTTTGTACGATCTGCAGATATTTGTTCAGGGTGTTCTGGGTGTTTTCTATGTATAATAAAAAATATCTATCTATTTAGTGTATTGTATTATGTCTATCAGTTATCTAGTACCCATATCACAAGCTCTGCTTAGCTTGGGGCTAGATAATGCTGTGTGAATAGTCCAGTATTATTTATTTATTAATTTATGAATTTGTATCAGGTCATAACTGACACGGAGATCAAACGGAAAAACCTGAAAGGAAAGAAGCATCTCGCTACCGGACCCTATAAGAGAAAGAAGCCTACCACGTGTATACATGTGAGTAAGGATGGAATGTAAGGGGGCGTTCATTAGTTACACCCAATCTCACGGAGAGAGGGGGGTCCAGCCAAATATCACGTAATTTTTTTCCGCGTATTTTAGCAGTTCTTATCTGTTATGTTATTTTATTCGCAATATTTACCATTAAAAATTATTATAAAATAAAATCACACTAATATTATAAATGCGAAAGTTTGGATGGATATATAGATGGATGGATGTTTGTTACCTCTTCACGCCAAAACTACTGAATGGATTTATTAGAGGTAATTTTCTACCCCTGAGACAAGAATCTTCCTAACTGTTCCGAGCTGTCTGTCGCCAGCTAATCCTAATAGCTATACTTTTGTTCCAGTGCGGCAAACACTTCTCATCGCAAACCGCGTGCATGAAGCACCACCTAGCGGAGCACCCTCGCAAGACGTTCCAGGACCAGAGACACATCTGCGAGATCTGCGGGGCTTCGCTAGCGGTACCTACTTATTTGTTTCATTCATTCTATTTTTAAGGACAGTGTTACTTATTACATAGTAGAAAATAGTGTCAATTCCGATGTTGCAAATGAGGATCCGTAACGTTTTTAGTTAAAAATGCAGATTTATAGAGCTAAGAAATCCTTAACACACAGTGCAAAAATTTTTGTTCTACCACAAAAATGGACGAAGTTATGACCAAATAACTAGCGAAGTTCACTGAGTGACCGCCGCGGTCGCTGTGACGTCACTGCCTCGGTCACCGCCGGTTAGCCGTAGCCGTTTATTTGGTTGTTTGTGACTTTGAAACAAATTAAGTGTCCGATTTGTGTCTAATTCACCTTTTTAATCGGCCGAGTCAATGACGTCACACGCACCCGCGTAATTTGATTTTACCAGCAGTAACGGCGTAATGTTTATTACTAAATATATTATCTTCGTAAGTACCTAATGGTCCAATTTGGATCATTCAAAAAGATATATCACTCATAGTCATAAAGAATATCGTGGGTACTAGTTCTATTAAAATTGCTATAAATTTACTGATCCTCATTATAAACTTATCTAAGGGTTCAAAGATTTTTTCCCTAACTTCGGTCACCATTTTGTATTTTTTCAAAATTGCTGCGAAGTAAAAGATATGTAATATATTTAGATAGAAGGCACTAAAACAAATAAAAATATCCGTAAAATAGCGCCCTGTCTTCAGCTTGCCGCATGACGATCTGCGATAGACTGCAGGCAGATGCTAGATGCGGCATGCTGAAGACAGGGCATAGCGCCCTGTCTTCAGCTTGCCGCATGAACATCTGCGATAGAATGCAGGCAGATGCTGAATGCGGCAAGTTGAAGACAGGGCCCTATGGCGCTCATTAGGGGAGGCCTATGTTTAGCAGCGGAATAATGTTGATGATGAGTGATGATTTTAAAAGTGAACTTTGGTAGGTATCTAATGTTGTCCTTGATATCTTGATAAATGGACGTAGTAGCTTCAAAAATTGCTTAGATTGTTAAAATGTCTACACAACACGTCTAACTATTCGATATGTGTTGTCTGTATCTAATAAACAAGTAAATAAAAAGTAGAATTCTTCTACTAAACTTGTACATTATGTTGCAGGCCGTATCAATAACGAGTCACATGAATATGCATACCCGAGAGCACGTGTTTCCCTGCGGCATCTGCGGCATGGAATTTATATCCAAACGGAGCCACGACAGGCATCAAGTCGTAAGTATTACAGACTCGTTTCTGCCCAAGGCTTCGCACGCGTTTTATACAATTGAAGATTATTCAAATCCCATGGGAACTGACCATGGTGGGGTGTCGGATTAGAATTTGCATCACCCCAACTATTCCCGTGGGTGTCGTTAGAGGCGACTAAGGGATTTCCACCGGGGGCGGGCAGCAGCGCCTCCCGCATAAGAAACCACATGCCCAGCGTGGGGATAAAGGGCATTACCCCCATGAGATAAAGGCTGTTGAGGTGAGGAGAGGATGGGAACTGATTTATGAGATTAAAATTATGAGTGTTATTTCTAGTCCAGACCTACATTTCCGACCATTCCTGCTTATACTCAATTATGTATTCAAAAGTCAGTGGGGTGGTTTAGTTTAATCAAGGCAATGGGGAGAAAACTCCAATTTTCACCCCATTGGTGGTTGGGAAAAAAAATCCCATTACTCAAGTCAATAGACTTGAGTAATAACCCCATTGATGGGGAAGTCTATGGTGGTTGGGATTATATCACATCTTTGCCTATGCATTTCAGTCAGATCCGTTCAGTAGTTTTGGCGTGAAGAAGTAACAAACATCCATCCATCCATGCATACAAAATATCGGATTTATGAAATTGGTATGAAGTGTATTCATTCAAGTTCATTCCAAAAATAGCTACTCGAAGTTCGATTATGACTATGACGACCTCGGTGGTGCGGCGGGCGAAGGTCCGCCTGCGGCGCAGGGGGTTGCGGGTTCGATTCCCGCCTTAGGACAAACGTTTGTACGATCTACAAATATTTGTTCCGGGTGTTCTGGTCGTTTCTATGTATATAAAAAAATATCTATGTAATGTGTTATATTATGTATATCAGTCATCTAGTACCCATAACACAAGCTCTGCTTAGCTTGGGGCTAGATGATTCTGTGTGGATTGTCCAGCATTATTAAATTATTATTATTGTTATGACTGACTTGGACCTGCTCAGTGTTTTAACACTACGGCGGAAGTATTCCGAGATGATCCTTGGCATATAATTTACATTTATGATTATTTATTATTCTGGAAATACTTCCTTCCAGACACACACGGGAGAGAAACCCTACCCCTGTCCTCTCTGCGAGAAGAGATTCACTCAGAAGAACAGCATGAAGCTGCACTACCGGACCTTCCATCTGAAAATGCCATATCCACCGAGGTAAGCAACCATGCATAAAAAGATAAAAGATAAAATATTTTAATTGCCAGAAAACTTAGTTCGACCATACAGTTGCTGGTGGTGGCCTGTTTACATATACAATAATATGTTTACCGATCATAGATTAAGTATACAGAGCTAGGGCAAACTAAGAAACAGTGATTTAAGTCCGTAAAAATAATAATAATAATTACATATTACATCGAAAATAAAATAAATAGAAGAAATAGTAAACTTACCTAAATAAAAACAGGTTTATAAGTTACATTATCTGTCGGAAATATGCATGATGTACATTAGGTTTATACCTAAATTGTTTACACTAAGCTAAATTACTATTCTCATGTAAGTGACTGTGTCTTTTTTGAGAATAAATATCTTTAAACCTTAGGTTTGATCAAGCCAAACAAATCGTGAACACTAGCTTAGTCTAGGACTGATCGAGAGAGCGTCAGACAGAGCGTCTGGTGGAAGCGACGCGTGACCCGAGAGCTGGTGAGTATCTGGCGCAGCGCATCAGCATTGCCATACGGCGGGGCAATGCAGCCAGCGTAGCGGGGACGCGACGACTGGTATTGGTCAGAGCAGTTGAGTTACTGATAAACCTCCCCCTGATAAACGCCAGGCTCTTATCTCATGTGGGGTAGCCTCCCCCCGATAAGCACCTTAATGGCTTTTATCTTATGGGGGGTAATGCCCGAAATTCCCACGCGCTGGGCATGCGGGTTGGGGATCGCAGTTCGGTGGTAGAATTGTTCTGCAGGAGGCGCTGCTGGCCGCTCCCGGTGGATATCCCTTAGTCGCCTCTTACGACACCCGCGGGAAGAGTTGGGGTGATGCAAATTCTAAGCCGGAACCACACGGCACCAGTTAGCTCAACTGTGTCAATTGTAAATACTAGTTCTAATTTGTTTCAATTCCATTATTGTTTTTTTCACAGATTGATTACATTCACCTTAGATTTATTATAGTAACTAGACGATCGCTTCGCGGTTTCACCCGCGTAGTTTCCGTTCCCGTTTGAATTCCGGGATAAAATATAGCCTATGTCACTCCCTGAAAAGTAAGCTTCCTAACGGTGAAAGAATTTTTCAAATCGGTCCAGTAGTTTCGGAGCCTATTCAATACAAACACAAATCTTTCCTCTTTATAATATAAGTATAGATAAAATAACATTATTTTCTGTCTCTCTCCATAGAAATAGAAAGAGCAAGACAGACGAAACGCCGCTGAACGAAGCGTGTCGAGAACGAGACGTCGAGAGTAACTTCTTCCCGATCGGTAGATGGCGCTGATATAAAACAAATAACTTTAAGGGATAATTTTATTATGATTGTGAGTATAAATGTCTTAAAGATACATTTTTAAAAACTAGTGCAATCCCCTTTTGTTTTTCGTTCCTGTTTTTTTTATACTAGAACCCTGGATCTGTGACGTCAGAGTAGATCATTGTATGAAAAAACAAAATGTATCGCGCTAGTTTTTGAAAATCTACCTATACCAACTGGCGCCACGGATATGTAAATGTTCTGCAGGGCTATCCAGAAACTCAGATTCGAAAACATAAAAAAAACGAGTTGCAGCTAAACTCTTCCCAAGGTTTTTTATTCTCTAGATAATCTGATATCCTACTCATATTATAAATGCGAAAGTTTGTGAAATAATCACATCACACTAATATTATAAATACCAAAGTTTGGATAGATGGATGGATGTATGGATGGATGTTTGTTTCCTCTTCACGCCAAAACTAATGAACGGACCAGGCTGAAATTTTGCATACAGGTAAGTCTAACCCTGGAATCAAACATAGGCGACTTTATATCCCATAAATCAGTTCCCATGCGATAGAAATAACCTCAAAACGTTTCCATAGAAACAACGCGTGCGAAGCCGCGGGCAGAAGCTAGTCTGATATAAATATGAATATATTTCTTGTAGAACGCAGAAATTATGAAAAACCGCTATAATATTTGAATTTCGCGCGAATCTATCAGATTCCGTGTAGAAGACTCGGAAACGTTGCTGAATAACCCTGCTGGAATAGGATAAATAATGGTACAAAGCCTATTAATAAAAGTGGTACTCCAACTATGCAAGGTGTCACGAAACGGATGTATTAAGCCTAAGGAGGTGATTCCCAACCTCGAAATTAAGATTCAGGGGACCTACTCAGAAAAGGAAAATCGAAGTTTCGTTTTCGTTGTCGTGCAATAGGTACCAACTCGTATAGTGCAAAACCAACTCTCATGTCGTTTGCATAATATTAGCGTTTGCATGGAAACGAAACAGAAAATTCGATTTCGTTTTTAAGAGGTAAGAGCAATAACGGGGCTTTGCGGAAAGTTCGTCTAAAACAATTCGACTAAAACAATTCGACGGTTCAAATCAAGGTCTTCGTGCTTTAGTCGAATTGTCATTTAGTCGTATTGTGTTTTAGTCTAACTGTTTTAGTCGAATTGTTTTAGTCGATTTTTCCGTAGACGATAACGGATGCTACATGTCATCAACAATATTTCATCCAAACTATCACACTAATATTATAAATGCGAAAGTTAGGATGGATGTATAGATGGATGGATGTTTGTTACCTCTTCACGCCAAAACTACTGAATGGATCGGGCTGAAATTTTGCATGCAGATAATTCTAGGCCTGGAATAAAACATAGGCTACTTTTTATCCCATAAATCAGTTCCCGTGGGATAGAAATCACCTTTAAACGTTTCCATAGAAACAACGCGTGCGAAGCCGCGGGCAGAAGCTAGTAAAAAATATTTCATAAGTAGGTCTCAATCTCGCGAGTATCACATCTTTTTTACTTTTTTTATTCGAACGTTAAGCTAAATCTACAAATCATGACAAAATATGAAGTGCAGCTAGATAAATTAATTTTATAATATTACCTGATCTGTGTTAGAATATAAGAACAGATGAATATTATCAAATCAAGTATTACGTCTTGTGTTAAGGCGAATAGTAGGGTGGATAGTGGCGCCACTACATATCTAATTTTATAATTACGTTATACAAAGGAATTATCAAAAAATCGGACCGCGCGTAGACGATATCTATCATAAGCTTTTTTAAATGTATCTTTAATAGTTTTGTACTGTATTATTTAGGCAGATACTTGTTTCAAGAATTTAGTTCCTATTGGTGGCCACCAAGCTCTCCAAACAAGGTTTTTGATTGAATAACACAAAACAAAACTATTACAGATACATTTTAAAAAAGCTTATGATAGATATCGTCTATGCGCGGTCCGATTTTTTGATAATTCCTTTGTATAACGTAATTATAAAATTAAATATGTAGTGGCGCCACTATCCACCCTACTATTCGCCTTAAGACGAGTTAAATTTAAGGTTGATCGTTTCCTGTTGGCGCTATATTTTTTGTTTACCTTTTTCGGCTCTGCAAAGATAAACTAACGGAAAAGTAATTTGCCGCAAATTGTAAATTATTTTCTATGCATCCATGATAAAACAAACTTTGGTTCAATTGTGTTTTTGGGAGCATTTTGGGCAAATGTTGATTTTTAGCCCAAATGCTCCAAAATACCAATGAATCGAAGTTATTTTACTATTAAAACTTGCGTAGTTTGACGAATTAATTATGAATGTAAGAGGGTTAACTACGAACCTAGTTTGTGTTGGAAGAACACCAACGCGCGCAAGGACGCAGTACAGGCGCGATGCGAACCGCACTCACCCCGATGAAGTACCTCGTTAAGGGATGAAACGTTGGTGTTCTTCCAACACAAACTAGGTTCGTAGTTAACCCGCTAAATAGTTAACGATTTGCGGCAAATTACTTTTCCACTAGCTTTATACTTTGTAAAACTCAAAAAATTAAAAACCACAAAAAACACCTTGCGCCAACACAAAACGATAAACTTTAAAAGGTTTTTATTTAGTAACAATGCTAGAATAATGTATAATAGTTTTAAGTACAATATTAGTACAATACATGCCTTTTACTTATTGTATTAGATGAACACGCTTACATTGCAGTGGTATTTTTATAACAACTGTTTAGAAAATTACCAGTTTAGAATATAAATTCCTTCCAGAACCTTGAAACTTACGCCCATTTTATAAAAGCTTGCTAATTCATCGATTTATGCTTGAGTTTGGGGATAAGGTAGAATTTCCCCCAAATAGAGACAGAGGGAGATCTCCTCTAAACCGGGCCCGACCCATCTGGTCCACTGAGCCCCGTGCTCTTTCGACCGACAGTTTATGTCGGATACTCCTATATGGTCAGTTGTAACTGAATCCAGCGTTTGCGCGGTCTAGGCATGGTTCTTTTTGCTTGGAATTTTGTCTTGACGACATCTAGCGGAGATTCATTGAAGCGCTTGGGTAGGTTTACTAGCTTTAGTTTTTCGGTGTTACTTTCTTTGGCGCCTCCATTGACGTTAGCCTTGTTCAGCTACTGACGGCCGATAGAGGACGGACGATATAGGTCGCCCAAAACGCTACTCACGCCGTGCAAACCATTTGTCGTGGGACAAAAGACCTACAAAATACGGGAACGAGGCGCGAACGCAATTTGTATTTGTATTTATTTATTCCATCGTAGGTACACTTGTGTTACACTTGATGTCGTTACATTCTATATTAATAATTACATCTATAGGTTTTTCGTTATAGGAAACACCATAAGGTAGGTACAAAGGTAAAAAATAAAAAAGAGACAGACATGACTGAAAATTAAATAAAAATGAAATAAATAAAAAATTAATTAATCAAGGGTATGTCAAGGTATGCTGCTGTATAAGGGCATTGTCAAACTATACTAAAAATAATGTACAATGCGAAGAATATGCGAAACGAATCTACACGGTTCGCGGCTTCCTGCTCGGTCATTGATCTAAAAAGGGGGCGAACCTAGCGGGTTGGTTGTCAAACTAGGCCTAGATCTCAGTACTCACGGGATGCCCGTGGTAAAAAACTAGAATTAAATACATAAAATTTAACATTCTTCGGTTCCTTGATTGGAAAGAACCATTGCGAAAAAAAATACGTTAAAAAAATTATGAAAGTGCACTGTTTTGCACCTAATTTGGTCGAGATCTCAGGAACCCTGCGATCTATAGAAAAGATTTTGACGTGACAACGTCTTATAATTCGATAGAGCCGGCTGCACTCACGAAAAAACATGACGTCATGCGGCGTTACCTCGCTCTGAGGCGTTACCTCGCTCTGAGGCGTTCCATGTAAGGCTTGAAGTGCAAGCGAGAGCGCTCGACATCCGTCTCTCTCCTACTTAAGTGAGCGATGCGTCTGCGTGGACAGCTACTATACTATAGTACATTTACATGTTTTGATCGAGTATCAAATGCTACCATTCCATCAGTATTTTCTTAAGACGTTGTCACGTTCAACTATCGTCAGTAAACCGACTTTACAGACAACCATTTTTTTTTTTTGTTTTGATTCGTAGGTTATTACTAATTCATGGTTTCCTTAATACAGTTTCTTCATAAGTTGTGTAGTTTTCTTGTAAATAAGCAAAACCATCATTTTTGCGCTTACACCGTTCCAGAAACATATTATGCTCCGTCCCGCTCCTATGAACGCGAAGTCCTATGCCTAACCTTTTCACAAAATGGCGCGCAATGCACCCTCTTAAGCATAGACCGATGACTGAACAAGCTTTCATAATACGGGCCCTCGACACCATTGTTATTAAGAGCCCTGAGTTCGGTTTGACGGAAACATCTAGACGTGATCGTGACGTATCTTTCTATGGCATTTGCGTAGTCCATGTCCGCACGATAGAGGCGCTCTACCAAACCGCATTGAAAATGAGACGTTACGATCACGTTTCGACGCTCCCGTCTAACCAAACTCAGGGTTCTGTTTAGAATTTGAAGTACCTCGAGAAACTTGAATCTTAGATACCATATTGTTAGATACCTAAGGTTGTAAAAATAATTGTTGCCATTTTAGCCAACTTATACTAAGCTTCCATTTACTGTAAAAAATATTGACTTTAAATTAATAAGTTTCTATCGCACGAAAATGTAGTGATAATAGCCTTACAAAACAAAAATGTCGGAAAATAGTGTCAATTCAGATGTCGCCAAAACTAAACTAATTTGACAACCCAAAAATTATGTCTAACATTTTTAGCAACATCATGAACATGGCAACATTTTATTGTTAAATTAGTTTAGTTTAATTTACACCACTGTAGGCATGAAAATGTTTTAAGACTTTGCAGATCTTATTTTTTTATGTAATTATTTACACTGTGTACGTAATTTTGTAAATATCTGACTATTATTATTAATTTATTCGTAATTTTATTTATAATCTGACAATTCGAACTAATTTTTGTAAAAATACTTACTTACCTAGTTTGGTAAATAAGTTAATATAAAATGTGTATGTGGCTTGATATTATAAAGTAGTAAGTAAGTTTAAGTTTCTATATTTAGAGACTGTAACTCAATAATTTTAGAACAAACTACTTAATATTAAAGTTATAAAGTATCGATCTACCTTTTGGTTTTATTTAAAGCAAACACGATTAACTATCTCAGCGTCTGGCCGAAGCGACGCGTGACCCGAGAGCTGGTGAGTACTTATCTTACTTTAATTCCGTGTATGGATCAATTGAGCTACCTGTAGATAGTTAGCAACAATCTGCGGTTAGCCCAATTCTTTCAAATGTAAGTACCTACCTATCTACTAGTTCTAATTTGTTTCTATTATTTGATTTTGCTCAGTCATCGATCTATGCTTGAGTAATGCTTTTGCCTTTTTGTATCCATAGATCAATGACCGAGCAGGAAGCCGCGAACCATGAGTAGACTCGATTCGCAAATTCTTCGCGGCTTCGCGTTGCGTTCGCGCCTCGTTCGCGCCTCGTTCTCGTATTTTGTCGGTCTTTCGTCTTGGTCTTGGTTGGTGTCTCAAATGGTTTGCAGGGTGCGAGTGTAATACGGGTTGCAGACCGAAAGCTAAGCTAACTTCGCGCGAGAGTGGCGCGATTGGAGGCATATTAATGATGATGTGGTGATCCAAGACACCGTAGGTAGGTACCTACCTATGCTGGATAAAAATTATAATATTTATGTACAGGCCTCCCCGGTTCGGAGGCTCGGCGAACCGTGGTTCTGGTTGGGTGTAGGTAACTACGTTCAGAATCATTATACATATCAAAGTATCTTGACCTGAAAATTATAATAAGTAGATTATATAATTTCGCAGTTTGTAGGTCCGACAGAGCGCTATCTGTCTAACAGCGGTCTTTCCGCGTTGAATAATATAAAATATTATAGTATCTTATGTTATCATATCATGATATCACACACGGCTAAGATACGATAATATTAAAAAACCTGTTCATTTCCTTAGGTCTGCGTATTATATTTCCATATTTGCGAAAGTACGAAATATATATTTCCATATTTGCGTATTCGCTCGGTATCATAAGATACTGAAGATAAAACATAAATTAACTTCGTCGTGTGTGATGTGATGGTTCATAGGATTTCTATGGTGAGCGATATTTTAAAATATGCTCTAAGATAATATATATTTTATATTATCTTCACCGTGTGTGACGCGCTTAAAGGCCACTTGAATCAAGATGAGGCCACGAAATGAAGATGTTATTGATTCTTGTTGGATTCTTAGACGGATGAACTCACGATACTGCTTGCCTATGATGCTTAACGTCAACGTCAAACTAGAATGAAAGAAAAATTGTCTATGGAAAAGCAGAATTTGATGAAGAAGGAACTTTATTGTTTTCTTCTGTTTTATTTTTGAACATATTACTCGTAGTTTTACTTCTTCTGTACTCTTAAATAAATTTGTAGTTGTATTCTCTGCTATTTCACAAAATAACAAAATGTCCGAGTTAGAAATATGCCGGGTATGCCTCAATACAAATGTGAAGGGATTTTCGCTCGATTTTAGCAATTTACGTGAAGATTACGAAGAAGTAACTGGAGTAAGTACAATAAAAATATATTAGTAGACTCCTGTAATACATAAGCTATGAGATATTACAAGTTTCGTCTCAGAAAAACAACACACAAAATTACTGAAGCATTCTTCCTTTTCTGTGTTTACGAAGACTAAAATGCACACGGTGTTTGATTTAGAAACTTATTTCAGCTCTCTAAGCAACCCTCTGCCTGTAAGCCGTAAAATAAACCACAATAACCTTCAAAACACTAGTATATATCATATGTTTTGGTGAACATACTCTACTAACATATCATTTCAGCTGAAGTCACAAGACACATTACCACAATGGGCCTGCTGTGAATGTGCTACTCTACTGCACAAATTCCACAAGTTCAAAGAGAAATGTCGCAGAGGACAGAAAGTTTTAAAGAAATTGGAACTGATGACGGGCCCTGTAAGTAGATCAAAAAGTCCCTGTAGTGCCTACCTACCTATTTTTAAATTTATATCACAAAGTTTTTGCCCATCAGTGAGACACTAATTATGTCACCTCTACAAGTCTACCTAGCTTAACCTGTCAAGGATTCTTACTTAAAATAGCTTTCATCCCTCAAGGATCAGGGGTGCGCGCACACCCCTTTTTGACTGTTAATCCATAATTTTTATTTCGTAATTACTCTAATTCCATGGATTGTATGTAGGACATGTTTTTATTGCATAACTGTTGAGAAAACCGTTAAAACTAAGTAATTGTATATTCCAAATCAAATTAATTATAGAATTCAAGCCATTGTGACCCTTATCATTTAAATAAAGTTTATATTGGCCTGAGGCATCGGGCCGCGTAATCCCTGATGGTATAAAAAATGTTTCGGTCTGCTCCGGGCCTCATGACGCTGCACCGGTTAAAGGGTTGGCTGAAATCTTGGCTTGTTCAGTTGTTCTCTATGGTAGATGAAAATGATATTAAGTAATATGAAACACCTAATAATTTATTATCACATAGAAAATTACAATCAAATAATAGAAATAAATTGGAACTAGTATTTACAGTTGGAACAAGAGGTAGCTCAACTGATCCATATCAATATCATTTTGGAATGTTTTGATCATCATCACCTTTATTGTATTGTGCCTTTTGTGTCACCTACATAAATGTAGCCTCCACCTCCTGACTTGTAAACTATTCTGTTTATTCTAACAAAAATAATAATAAAAATAGGCAGGTATCTGATCTGTAAAGCAACCTGCCCCCTTATACTCATGAAGTAAGGTTCCAATATTCCTTACAGATCTCGTACAAAACAGTTGAACGCATAGACAGAATGCAAGAACATTTACTCACAACACTGTCCCTATTCGTAAAGGACAAACACTCAAAAACATACACTTGTAAACATCCATGCAATCTCATAAAAGAGAAGAAAGCACTACCATCAGTCGAAGAAGTTATTTACTACAATAGTGACATAGAAACCTCTATAAAACCAGATCACAAAGAGGAAATCACACTCAATAAGGAAGATATAAAAGTACAAGACCAAAAAGCCGAAGTCAATATTAAAACTGAAATTACTTATGAGACTCCAGAGGACAACACAATGGATATAGATAACATATCAATGGGAAATCCTTCTGACGATGAAAACATATTCCTCGACATTGTAAAAAAAGCAGTAAACGGTGAAAACCAACTGGTCTTCCTAGACGGTGTGAAAGATGAACAAGTTGATAGCAAGAAGTCGGCACCAAAGAAGTTTATGAAGAAGAAAAAAGAGTACTTAAACATGGAGTATTGGAAAAAGTATAGATTAACGGAGGCAGAGGCTAGTATAGAGTTTAAGAGGAGAGAGAATAGTGATAAATATGTTAAGGCTAATTATAAATGTCAGAATTGTTTTAAAGGATTCTCGAAGCTTGAGATGTTGATGCGCCATCTTAAAAGTAAGCACGATGAGGTAAGAATTTATTGTTATTGAGTGCTACAGCCAAACTTAAACCAGAAAGTATCTAACAAAATATCCTATTTTGCTTGAATTTCTTATTACTAAGCTTCCTAGATATTCATTTGCTGAATCTTGCCACCCTAATAACTAAATTCGTAAAGCACCACCAGTACATTAGAATATTTAACAGTATTTCAATCAAATCATCAATCAAAAAAGTTTATTTGCAACTAAAACATAAATTAAAAACCGTTACATAACTAAAAAAGAATGCAAAATGGCAATATACAATATATTAAACTTAATACTATTAAACTTAGTTTTAGCTACAAAATGGTCCCAACTCAGCTTATGCACGTTATTTGCTTATGGTGTATTGCAACAAAAGTCCAGGACCATCAAATCTCGTAAATTATCCCATTAAAGCTTCTGCCAAACCTGCGCGTCGAACACGCGGGACGGGAATGGGAGCGTCAACAACGCGAACCTAGACCTGCGCTCTGCTGACCGCTGTGTTCCCGCGTGTCGGTCACGTAGGTGTGCAAAGCGCCACTGAGGCGCCAACGCCATTTTTTTTTATTGTCCAAAGTAAAGAGCTATAGCAAAATTGTCCTTAAAAACCTAGTGCGCGGCACAATACAATGGAGTCGTCAGATGACACATAAGTTAACACATAAGTACACAATTCTTAAATATTATAAGTAGAAAAAAGTAATGCCATTCTTGTAAAAGACATAAATAAGTTCTATTCAATGTTGCAAACCATAGTCAAACGAAACAAAATGAACTAAAATTTACAAAGCTTTAAAGAGGCTGTCAATAAAATATTGTATAGTTAGAATATTGTAAATAGAAATATTTAATTGTGTATAATTAAGTAAAATTCTCATCAGTCTAGTCTTGTATTGTCAATTTAAATTTGTTATAGTCATTCGCTAGATATTCTTTCAAATTGTATATTGTTTGAGTTAATAGTAGGGATTTCACTATTTAACCATTGCAGCGTCCGCCACGCGGCTGACGCTACCGCTTTGCGTCTCGCGTGTTTGACGCGCAGGTTCGGCCGAAGCTTCAAAGTCTTACCAATAATAGTCTAAAAATAATAAGTTTATCTTTTTTTCCAGTCAATAGGCCCCATAGAATGCCGCTTCTGCCATATGCGTTTCAAACAGAAGTGCATGCTCACCAAACACATGGTGCAGCATTACACGGTGTACCACTGTCTACGATGCGACATGAGATTCTACTTAGATACATCGGCCATATTCCACGAGGACTACCATAATGGAGTGATCAGGAAGTGCAAGCATTGCGGAGAGGAGTTCAAGTGAGTTGGCTTTTAAACACAAAGTTTTTTTTTTAAATCTTTATTTAGAGAGCTTAATCACACTGCGATTATGTCGCTCTTACTAATTAACAAAAAAGTATAATAAATACTTATAGGTCACTTAAAAAAAACTAAACAGATAAAAGTAACATCTACTAAATAACATCTACTAAAAAGTAACATCTACTAATGTGTCTCACCTTTGACAATAAAGATATTCTATTCTATTCTATTCTATTCTTAAACTATATAATAAATAAGAACATTATGGTCAGCTCCGATCGGTCTGATCGGAGCTGAACTTAATCTTGTACAATTTCACTAGATTTTGGGACTCTGATTTGAGTTAAGGTTTGCGGGAACTTGAGGGTTGAACTTAGGGAAGGTTTTGCTATGACTGTCACAGACAAAGGTCCTTTCATCTGCATGTCGGCTAGTGCAGAGAAGAAGGCTTGCAACAGTATTTATTTACCTATTAAATAAATAAATAATGCTGGATAAATCTACACATGGCATCATCTAGCCCCGAAGTAAGCACAGCTTGTGTTATGGGTACTAGATAACTGATATACTATTGATTATTGTTTGCACAAGTCAAGTTTGCATGAGATTTCTGACCTGGCGCAGCCACACTGGATTTCAAGGTGTGACGTCTACATTCTAAAAGGCTTCTGTATTCCAGACACTGTTCAACATTCTACACACACATGCGAATGGCGCACCGCAGTCGTCACATCTGCAGCCTCTGCGGCGTGTCCTTCGTAAGCGAGGCGGGGCTGGCGCAGCACGTGAGGATCAAACACTTTGACACCGAACACACGGTAAACTCATTATTAGTATGATTGGGCTAGTCCATTTCATTTATTTTCAACTATAAGAACGCAAAGGAGCACTTAGTTAAGTCAAAAAATCACAAGATTGCCTTATGCCTAAATAGTCTTAAATCAAAATTAATTTACACAAAAGAAAAAAATGTTTTTCATGTTTCATTGCTGGATACAGGCCGTAATGAACGCCATAACCCGCATGCCCAGCCTAGGGATTATGGGTACCTATTACCCCCATGAGATAAAAGCTAATTAGTATTCAATTAAAAATAAATTACACAAAATAAAAAATCGTTTTTCATGTTTCATTGCTGGATACAGGCCGTAATGAACGCCATAACCCGCATGCCCAGCACGGGAATTATCGGTATTACCCCCATGAGATAAAAGCCAATAAGGCGCTTATCAGGGTGAGAACTGAGTCCAGCTGTGGACCATTATAGGCTGTTGAAGCGCCATGACGCCCTGTTTTCGGCTGCTAGATACTGGATAACTGTCTTTCGCAGATCATTAGCCCACCCCACCATGCCACAGGGCGTCCTACACTTCGTTTTGCGAATCGCGGTCATTAAATAAATAATAAATAAATAAATAATGCGGGACAATTCACACAGAATTATCTAGCCCCAAGCTAAGCAGAGCTTGTGTTATGGGTACTAGATAACTGATAGACATAATACAATACACTATACATAGATAGATATTTTTTATTATACATAGAAAACATCCAGAACACCCTGAACAGATATCTGCAGATCGTACAAACATTTGTCCCGAGGCGGGAATCGAACCCGCAACCTCCTGCGTCGCAGGCGGACCTTCGCCCGCTGCGCTACAGAGGTCGTCATTACATTCATACTCAACAACACGTACCTTTGATGAATGTAGGTGGTTCGGGGAGATATGCGCGAGAAAATAGCGAGTGATTTTACTCAATAAATAACTCATTAATCAATTAAGTTATTCATACCTACGCTGTTTTCAGGAGGCGTCATCAGAAACAGAGAAGAACATTTACTGTGAAAAGTGTGACGTCAAATTCATCTCTCAGGAAGCGTATGATCTACATCTGTCTCATTCTGACATGCACGCAGACGGCATACCGTGAGTGGGATGACAATATTTTAAATTGATTGAGAAAATAAATACGAAAAAGAACCGTGAAAGTGCATTGTTTCGCACATAATTTGGTGGAGATCTCAGGAACCTTGCGGTCTAATTGTAATGAATGACTTAAGTTTTGTTTCTTAGGTTATTATTATTATTTCTAATTATTTGGTTCCTTTTTTTTATATAGAAATTTTTATTCAGAAAGAAAATTACAATCAACTGATAGAAATAAATTACAACTAGTATTAAGAATTGAAACAATGGAGCTTACTGCAGACTTTTGCAAACAATCTACAGAAAGCTCAACTGATCCTTTGGTTCCTTGAACCAGTTTCTTTATAAGTTGTGTAGTTTTCTTGTAATTAAGTTAAAACTTGGTTTTTGCGCTTACGCCGTTCTAAAAACGTATGCTCTGTCCCGCTCCTATGAAAGCCAAATCCTATGACTGTCCTTATCACAAAATGGCGCACATGCGCTATTTTAAGTAATATTTTCATTTTCTTAAATGTTTCTCATTCAGCGACTCATACTTTATTTATATTTCAGTGATAGAGAAGTAAAACGAAGGAACTTCAAAGGAAAACCCGGCCTAGGATCCCGAAAAACATCCCCCAAGAAAGCCAAGAAGCCGACCACTTGCATCCATGTATGTACCTATCGAATAATCTACCCCAACAAAAAGCTTTCATCCTAATTAGATTTTATTAATGAAACTCCCTATTACGCCTATACACATACACAGACCTATTACACATGTAAGTGAAATTTCAGCCCGATCCGTTCTGTAGTTTAGGCGCAAATAGTTAGGTTTTCTTTTATTATTTTTTTTATTTTTGACGACTTCGGTGGCGCGGCGGGCGTAGGTCCGCCTGCGGCGCAGGAGGTTGCAGGTTCGATGTTTAATAAAAATATCTATCTATGTAATGTATTATATTATTTATATCAGTCATCTAGTACCCATAACACAAGCTGTGTGTATTGTCCAGCATTATTTATTTATTTGTTGTTTCATACAACTATACAATAGAGAGGTATCAAACATCCAATCATCTATCCATCCAAATATTCGCTTATACAGGGTGCCACGGAAAAATCAAAAATCAAAATCAAAATCAAAAACTCTTTATTTCCATAAATACAATAAATGTACACTTAGAAAAGGTCAAAATAAAAAACTAAACACTGACACGGAAATAAAGTGATATTTCTGTCGCTTCGGTATGTAGACTAAAGTAAAGAAGCGACGAAGAAACCTTTAGCCTGTTAGTTGTTATTTTTCGAGTTGGAGCAAAACCCGTCCCAAGCTTTTTTGTCCTCTAGATAATCTGATATTTTATAGTAAGCCTTTTTGCACAGCAAGGTTTTGACAATTTGTTTGAATTTATTTACTGATAATTTTTGCAACTCACTAGGAGTTTTGTTGTAGAAGCGTATACATTGCCCTTTAAAAGATACATTTATTTTGTGTAGCCTAGTTGTGGGCATAGCGAGTTTATGTTTATTTCTGGTATTCAAATTATGTTTATCGCTATTTTTAGGGAACCGATTTATATTTTTATGAGTGTACAATAAGTTTTCATAGATATATTGACATGGTACTGTCATTATGTTTATTTCTTTGAATTTATCACGTAGAGATTCTCTAGGACCCATGTTATAGATAGCCCGAACAGCCCTCTTCTGCAGCACAAATACGGTGTTAATATCTGCAGCGTTCCCCCACAGCAGTATACCATAAGACATAATACTATGGAAGTAGCTGAAATAAACAAGTCTAGATGTATCCACGTCTGTAAGATGACGGATTTTTTTGACTGCATACGCTGCAGAACTGAGTCTCTTCGATAGCTTATCTATGTGTGGGCCCCATTGAAGTTTATTATCTAAGGTGATTCCTAAGAATACGGTACTTTCTACTATTTCTAAAGTTTCTCCTTTAACGTTTACATCAGCCTTCACTTGTTTAACATTAGGTAGAATAAATCTAATACATTTTGTTTTGGTTTCGTTTAGCAAAAGATTATTGACACTAAACCAATGAACTACTTTTGAGATTGCATTATTCACATCGTCGAAATTTGTGTTTTGTCGCATCATTTTAAAAATTAATGAAGTATCATCAGCAAACAATACAATCTCGTGATTATTTTTGACAAGATGAGGAAGGTCGTTAATATAAACTAAGAATAGGAAAGGACCGAGGATAGAACCCTGCGGTACACCCATTGTAACTACAGACCCCGAAGACCGTTTCCCATTAATGTCAACTCTTTGTATCCTATCACTCAAATAAGATGTAAGAAGATCCAAAGAGGTGTTTCTTATTCCATAGTGATGTAGTTTCCTGATTAATGTTTCATGGTGTACGCAATCGAACGCTTTTGACAAGTCGCAAAAAACGCCTAAAGCGTCTTGCGACTTCTCCCAAGCATCAAAAATATGCGATACTAACTCTACACCAGCATCAGTAGTTGACCTGCCCCGAGTAAACCCGAATTGCTTACCATGTAGCAGGTCATTGCCATTAAAATGCCTAAGCAATTGATGTAAAATAAGTTTTTCAAAAACTTTGCTGAAAGTTGGCAGTACTGATATTGGTCTAAAGTTAGTGGGGTCAGACCTACTACCCGATTTAAATAGTGGGATTACTTTACTACATTTCATTAGATCAGGAAATACGCCACAATCAATAGATTCATTGAATATAAAAGCTAGATCTGGTGCAATCGTATCAATTAAAGGTTTAATAATTTTAACGGAAATGCCCCAGAGATCTGCAGTTTTCTTTACATTTAAAAGTTTGAAGGCTTTTTTAATATCTTTTTCATCGACATAGTTGAAATTAAGTTTATTTTCGCATTTAGGTACATTTTCTATGAGTAATGACTCAGCGATTAATTGAGAAGAGTTTAGACACTTCGTAGTAGAGATTGGAATGTCAGTAAAAAAGTTTTCAAAAGCTTGGGCTACTTCAATGTCATTTTTGATTGTGCAATCATTTATCTTTAAATTGTAATCATTAACGTAGGTCTGAACCTTTCCAGTCTCACTATTTATTATTTTCCACGTTGATTTTATGACATTTTCACTATTTCTAATTTTGGAGCTTAAATAATTTGATTTTGCGATTTGACAAACTTTTCTAAACATTTTTGAGTAATTTTTTACTATTTTTTTGAACTCCTGGCTAAAATTGTATTGTTTTTCACTATATAGTTCATACAAAGTTTCTCTACTCTTATGTATACCTACTGTTGCCCACTCACTAAAGCTAAGTTTTTCTGAGACCATAATCGATTTGGATGTGAATATTGAATTGAACGCATTGGTGAATTTATAAAAAAAACTACAATACGACTCATTTGGGTTGTTATGTGAATAATTAGGTGATGGCTTAGAATCCCAATCCAATTTCAACCGTTCAAATCGACTGGTGGTCACAGGTATGTAAGTTAATCTCTTTTTACAATTATTGTTTTTTACTTGAATTTCTAGTTTTATTAGTTGACCTAAGTGGTCTGATTTTAAATTACTTATTATTTTCTTAGTAACAATTTTTTCACTTTGGCAAACAAATACATTATCTATACGTTTTGCTGAGGTTTCAGTTATAAAGGGTGCACTAAACCGAAAGAGGGTGATTCTGGATCCCGAGGAAACATGTGAATAACAATTTTGACGTGACAACGTCTTATAAATTGGTTTGCCGGGTGACACTTCAAGAAACTGCGTTACGCGTTACGCTCCGCTCACGTTATGCGCTCACAAAGTCGTTGTCACGTAAAACTTTCGCCCGTATACCGACTTTACAGGCAACCAATTTTTTTTTCAACACACTTGCTCATAAAGTGGCTCTATGGTCACCGCAATTAGGCACAGAATGACATCCATAATCAAACTGTGACTTTTTCATTGCTATAACTCACTAGTGAGTTATAGATATTTTTTTTAATTTTATTGGTTGAGTTGCTTTGTTCTTAAAAAAGTTTGCATTCAAAAATCAAAGATCGTGTTCAATAGAACGAATAAATTAATGTTCCTATTGCTTGCTTATTCCATGCAACTTCTTATTTAAATAGATAATTTTAACTCGTACGTGTTTATTAAATAAAACTTTCACTCAAATATAACTTCTGTTTTCTCTGTAATAAAAGAAAACTTTAAATTTCCCATTTTGTACGTGGCAGAACCGGCGCAAACCCTATGCGCGGAAAATAAAAAAAAACCTCATCTCTTTAGTCTGTGGCCGATCGCAATGCGCGCGCATAGGAAAACTGATTAATTTTTATCTAAAATCAAATGAGTTTTTATTGTTATTTTATTCACAAGTGTGTTGAAAACCGTCGGATGATACACGTGTGTATTGATGATTGATTACCGTCCTCGGCTCTCTTAAGCCCCTCGCCTACGGCTCGGGTCTCAATGGCGCCTCGGCGGTAATCAAATCACCAATGTTACACACTAGTACCATAATGTACTATTTGAAGTTTTTTTCCTATTCGCGTTCTTAAACCTGCACTTGTCACTACATAGTATAAAACAAAGTCGCTTTCTCTGTCCCTATGTATGCTTAAATCTTTAAAACTACGCAACGGATTTCGATGCGGTTTTTTTTTAATAGATAGAGTGATTGAAGAGGAAGGTTTATATGTATAATAATAGTAATAGTAGTATTTTATTGCACCCGTGCGAAGCCGGGGCGGGTCGCTAGTTGTAATATAAAATATTTTACAAAGCGTTTGCTGGTTTTTTAAAAAAAAAAATTATGTAAATTAAATCCTTTGAAATTTAAAAACGATAATGATTATGTAACAATACACGTAAAATAACACGAATATCAAAAAAAAGGTCTGTATTCTTTTAAAGTAAGCAATGAAACGAAATTCAACAAATCGCAGGACAAACGTTCACATCGATGTCCAGAACCCAACCCCCCCCCCCCCCCCCCCCCTACCCTTTCGGCATAGGTAGTGCACTTTCCGTGGAACCTTGTATAAAATGGTGTGATCATCTAAACATCGAAACTTATTTATTTTACTTTGTATGTTGTAGTGTGGCAAGTACTTCCACACGCAGGCGGCCTGCATGAAGCACCACATCGCGGAGCACCCGCGGAAGACTTTCTACTCCTCGGACCAGCGGCACATCTGCGAGGTGTGCGGGGCGTCGCTGGCGGTACGTACACTACAAGTACTTCTGTTGTTTTTGATGTTTGTTACCTCTTCACGCCAAAACTACTGAACGGATCAGGCTGAAATTTGCATGCAGGTAAGTCTAACCCTGGAATCAAACATAGGCTACTTTTTATCCCATAAATCAGTTCCCATGGGATAGAAATAACCTCAAAAGGTTTCCATACAAACAACGCGTGCGAAGCCGCGGGCAGAACTTAGTAATTAATAATAACTTAAGAAACAAAAAAAAATCTATAGACGCGGGGTTACTAAGATCTCGAACAAATTAAGTGCCCACTTACACATTAAGTGCAGTGCACTTTCATGTTTTTTTTAGTCGTAATTTGGTTTCGCAGTCGTGTAATCTTAAGTAACCAATAAAAAAAAAAAGTAACTTTATGTATTTCGAGTTTTTTTTACCACGGGGATCCCTTGAGTACCGAGATCTAATCCTAGTCTGACATTCAATCCCGCTACGTTTATGATTTCAATAAACGAAAATGTTTGTTTTCCAGGCTGTCAGCATAGCGAGTCACATGAACCGACACACTCGAGAACACGTATACCCGTGTGATACTTGCGGGATGCAGTTCATATCCAAGAGCAGCCATCTCAGACATCAAGTGGTAAGCACGTAGCTAAGGCGATCCGCACACTGCCACGCACCACGCTGCATGTTGCGTGAATGCGTGTTCTAACGTTGCTTGTAAGTATCTCCGTTTGTATAGAAAACACGCACAGTCCAACACGCAGAAAATGCATCCACGCTCGTGCAGATCACGCTCTCAAGCGCGGAGAAACATGCACCCACGCGCGTAGGTGCGTGGGGCGAGACGCAAGGACACACCGAGTCCCGCAGTGCCGTGCGTGATTTTGGAAGGGTGGCGAACAGCTTTGAATGAAATGAGTCAGAGCCGCCGTGAATCCACAAAACGCAACTAGAATAGAATATAGATTTATTTAGCACACAAAACACCGAGGGAAAGTAAAAACAAAAAACAGAAAAAGTAATACTAAACAACAATAGAGACTGTATAAAACAAACAAAGAAACATCATAAAAGATTTAAAAAAAGATCTATACCTACGTGTAGAGTCTGCCTGATGAAAGAAACTACGCGAGTGAGTGCGTAAAAAACCCGCACGATGATGCAGATCTGCACTCCCGCAAGTACGCGCGTAGGTGCGTCGACACGCAACAGGCAGCGTAGTGCGTGGCAGTGTGTTAACCGCATAAGGGGTGTATACTGTATACTAAGTAAGAGCACAGATTAGGTTGCGCTTAGTGCGGATGACGTCATTCGGATTGCCGATTGAAAATTCGTTGCAAATGGCGGTCGCGTCGGCAATCTGGTTGCTATTTCTTCTACAAATCGAACTGCCACTTGACCACTCTTTGTTATTAAGTTAAAATGTTACTTCGTAACAGATACCTTCCTCAACCTCCAACAGCCTGTATTGGTCCACTGCTAGACGAAGACCTCCCATAAGCGCCTTGTTGGCTTTTATCTCATGGGGGTAATGTCCATAATCCCCACCATGGGCATGCGGGTTGGGGATCGCAGTTCGGTGGTAGAATTGTTCTGCAGGGGGCGCTGCTGCCCGCCCCCGGTGGATATCCCTTAGTCGCCTCTTACGACACCCGCGGGAAGAGTTAGGGTGCTAATTCTAAGCCGGCACCACACGGCTACCTACAGATACCTTACTCGTTTTCACCAGTCAAATTTGAGCCTTAAACAGTTGGAAGTAATGTTCCTAACGCTCTGCTTGCTTAGCGAGGCGGCTCACTCAAAGCCACCACCCGCGCCCTCCTACCTCTACACCCTCGCCGGCCCCTTTGCTCACGCTACGGAATCGGTAGGATTCTTTGACCCTACAGAGTTTTGTATCTACGGGCTATGCCACGTAGCCAAGCCAAGGCATAAAATGTCATATTCTACTTTTAGCCAAATGCCTTAGCTTATCTACATACCAAATTTCATCTCAAGTCGGTTTTGTAGTTACAAAAATACAAAATTCATTTATTTACCTTTACAAAAAAGCTTATACAGTTTACTGGTGCTCGCACTAGGTTCAGAACCTGTATCGCGAGAGGCCGAATTACAAACAGAATTACTTATATAAATTCAAGACTGTTGTGGATATATTTACGTGGTAAAAAAACATTGAAACAAACTTTTGCATTTATAATATTAGTAAGATGAATAATAATAATAATGCTGGACAATTCACACAGCATCATCTAGCCCCAAGCTAAGCAGAGCTTGTGTTATGGTTATTAGATAACTGATATACATAATACAATACACTACATAGATAGATATTTATTATTATACATAGAAAAACATCCAGAACCCCTGAACAAATATCTGAAAATCGTACAAATATTTGTCCCGAAGCGGGAATCGAACCCGCAACCTCCTGCGTCGCAGGCGGACCTTCGCCCGCTGCGCCACAGAGGTCGTCGAATGAATGATAGTACTTATTTATTTGCATAAATATTGGTTAACAATGATGGTCTTAGAATAGACTATCATTATATTTGACTTGATACTCGTGCAAATGTTCAATAGTAATTTAGACACATTGTAGTTTAGATTAGATCTCTTAATTGTACATAACTCAAGGTTTGCTTTAATAATATTTAAAAAATTATGATTTAACTCTCTAGAAAAATGTTGCAGAGCCCTAACAGGGTGCATGCTTGCTTGATGACCTCTTATTATTATAAGACCTATATGTCCTACTTGTTTATGCCCGCGGCTTCGCACGCGTTGTTTCTATGGAAACGTTTAAAGGCAATTTCTGTCCCATGGGACAGTTCCCATGATACAGAAATTGCCTTTAAACGTTAAACAAACCTTTAAACAAACATAGGCTACTTTTTATCCCATAAGTCAGTACTTATGGGATAAAAAGTAGCCTATGTTTGATTCCAGAATTAGAATTACATGTATGCAACATTTCAGCCCGATCCGGTAACAAACATCCATCCATCTATCCAAACTTTCGCATTTATAATATTAGTGTGATGTGATGTGATTAGTGTAATAGACAGCATCTATCACAATAAAGAATCTTGTGTATGTAAACAAGTGTTCTTATTCCAGACGCACACAGGAGAGCGACCGTACCCCTGTCCGCTCTGTGACAAACGGTTCACCCAGAAGAACAGCATGAAGCTGCACTACCGGACCTTCCATCTCAAGCAACCGTATCCTAAAAGGTAACCGACATTTTGAATAGAAAGAAAGAAAGAAATCTTTATTCATAGCATAATATTATGTAAGTTTCATAGAAATCAAATAATATCGCAAAAATTTTCGACTTCGACGGGACTTGAACCCGCGTTTTCCCCTCAGTACGGGGATGTGATAACCAACTATAATACCCTCAGTACGGGGATGTGATAACCAACCACGAAGTCAAGTGACGTGGGAGTCGAAAATCTCTGCGACTTCCTACGGTCTCTAGCGCCGTTAGCTCCACCTACAGGAGAAACATTGAAGTTTATCCAATCCTGTTCAAAGACTAAAGTTACATTTAGTTCGTTTGACGAAAAATTTTTGCGATATTATTTGATTTCTTAGAAATTACCCTTAGTGTGGGGTTACGCACTATAATAACAAAAAACCTTAAGTTACATACAGTTAAAACTAGGTACACCAAAAACTACATAAAAATAACTAACAAATAAGAGAGCTTATTGCTATGAAAAGGCGTTCGACTCAGCATTATGTTGAAATAGCCATTACGCATATCGCAACGCTGATCTTCCGTCGGAACCAACGCGTCACGTACACACGAAGCACACATACTATAGCGTATGAAGGCATCAAGAACGATAGCTGTGTATGGTGCCGGCTTGGAATTTACACCACCCCAATTCTTCCCGCGGGAGTCTTAAGAGGCGACTAAGGGATGTCCACCGGTAGCGGGCAGCAGCGCCCCCTGTAATGCCAAAACGCTCGTTTGATCGGATATTGAAAATAGCACTCGCCTTGCTAGATCAAGACCTCCGTAAAAAGCGTTTAATAAATAAATTATGCTGAACAATCCACACAGCATCATCTAGCCCCATACTGTACTCATAAGTAGAGCTTGTGTTATAGGCACTATATCGGTACTTACCTACTAGCTAACTGAAGATTTACAACTAGTATTTACACATATTCTATTATCGTATCTATTTCCTAAAAATCTAAGCGGTCACCAGACAGCAGAGTGCCAAGAATGCTGGCAGCATTGCCACGTTGAATAAATAAATAAATAAATAATAATAAAGCTGGTGAATATCTGGCACAGCGTATCAGCATTGCCATACAGCGTGGCAATGCAGCCAGCGTCTTGGGGACGCTTCCGACTGGTGTTGATATGGATCAGTTGAGCTATCTGTAGACTGTTTGCAACAGTCAGCAGTTAGCTCAATTGTTTCAATTGTAAATACTAGTATAATTTTCTTTTTGAATAATGTTATATCCTTTTATTTTATTATTTAATACGTAATTTCTTTGTTTTACAGGAACAGGAAACGAAAAACCGATGAGATGCCTCTCATGGAGTCCTGCAGAGAACGTGAAGAAACTCACGCGCAGGCCGCTAGGTGGCGTATTACGTAAAAGTAAGAAGAATAGAGTAAAGTATCAGTAGCCTTAAAACTTTTTATTAGTATTTTTATTTATAATGGTAACCTAAGTACATTTATACAGTATTGTAGGTATAATCATAGAGCAAGTACAGAGAGGAGATGTTCTAATTAGATTTCCCTAAGAAACAACGCGTGACACTTTGCGGGATGAGGGGGTGTTAGATCCCGCCCACTTTTTTGTTTTCCATCTACCGGTGAGAAGCAAAACTGCTCGCTTCGTTCTGTGTTGATGTTACTACGTAGTTTAACTACCTCACACTAGATGTCACTAAGTGTAGGATGTAACAGGGACGTACTCGGAATTTTCGTACCATTACCTATTATGTAAACAAGTACCTACCTAATACTTGCCTAAATCAAAAGTCGCGTGATGCGAATGAAGCTTGATACTTAACATAAGTCTTTTGATATGGTCAAGTAATATTAATTTCAGACACAGAACAAATAATAAACAAATTAGGTATATCGAACAAAATTTTATTTACAAACACTGTTATGTAGGAACGTAGGAATACGTGCATGCAGTGCTATTTGCACGGAGCGCCGTGTACCGAAAACATACTTTCAATAATGTAGATAGAATATTGGATTTAAAGCAGGCTTTATTTTTATTTCCTGCGTATTAAATATTTTATTAAAAGTACTTTCCATTGACGAAGCATAGCCGTGGGACACTCGGTAAAATAATTGGATTCTAATTACGACCCTGTCTTTTTGTTCAATTTATGGTTGATGTTCATAGATGACGATAGATGGCGGCATGTTTAATAAATGACTATAAATTAATAAAAATAATATTTAGGCGACTAAAAAGTCTAGGAATGTCAGTAGAACTAATATCCGTACGTATGATTATTAAAATATATTAATACTGCTCTACTTCCCTTTTTATTTTTAGTTCCCATGACACTAGGTGTCGCCATCTATTGTCAAGTAGAAGAAGTATATTTGGAGACGCCGATACGATGAGAGATTTTTCTAGAACTATTGTTAAATTACGCATAAAATTACTTACACATGAAATTTGATGCCATTCATAGCATCAGAACGTCTGTCCGAGTAGTTTTTACAAGTTAAAACACAACACTTCATCCTTTTCTACTTAGTTACATGAAAATTACACGAAAATCCACCGTTCACAAAGTTGTGCACAGGACGAACGACGACAGTACACTGACTAAGGCCACGCCCACTGTGATGACGTCAGGACCTAGTTGAGAATCACAGTGCACAGTTGCTTAGGCCCCCTCCTCTCTGTACTTGCTCTATGGGTATAATTAAGGCTAGCTCCGCGTGTTTTTTTCGCGTGGTAGTATAAACGTAATAATGTTATGTAACAGTAGGTATAGGCACAAAATAACGAAGATTCTACTAATATTAAATTAAAAATAATCGAAAGTTCGCGTTTTTAGTAATAAAGCTCTTTTATTATTAATTGCTCCAAAAGTAGCTCTAAATCGAAATTTGTAAAAACATGAATTCAAAGAAAATGGTCTACGATTTGAGGAAAACTACTTTTCTGGTAGTTTAATTTCTTGCAGAACTCAGAAAATATTAAAAACCGCAAAAATATTTCAAATTTCGTATGAATCTCAGAAAATATTAAAAACCGCAAAAATATTTCAAATTTCGTATGAATCTGTGTCACATTCCGTGTCGATGACTCGGTAGCGGAGAGTCATAATAAGCAGTAGCCCAAGCACCGCGATTGTTCTCTAGGGTAATGTAAAATACAGGAAAAGAAACCAGCCAGCTATAACAGAAATACAAAATTTTTTGGGAACGGGTACAGTATCTGTCTAATCGACATATCGTTGGAGACAAAGAGGTCGACTCAAGTTCAAATCGATATACACAGGTTCTTTGAATCTACTTCAGGCACCAGTCTTCACAAAACAGGTTTTGGCAATATTTACCTGATAAAATCCCTAATCTTAATCTATCCTTTGTTATAATTGTCAACCACCTTTGTGAAGAAAATAAATAACATTTTTATTATTATACCTATATAGTTCGGTACAGCGCCTCCAGTGGGTCTGTGCGAACTACGTAACAAGCAAAGGATGGTAAAATAGGTAATGATTATTTGGAACCTGATGGGTATGCAGTGCATCTGTTAAGCTTAAGACACAGATGGCGCTGTGCGCTGTGTTTAACAGGTAGAATAGACAATAATGACATTGCATCATCATACATTGCGTCAATTATTGAAGTTGAAGGAATGAATTTCAAATAATTTACACGATGACAAAGTGACCTCATTATTTTCTATTCTACCCTAGACAACAATCCCCGTGTTTGCCCTACTGGTGCCTATAAATAACACATTAGTTTAGTTTATTTTATCAAAAACAATTTACAACGTGTATGGACATAAGGTGCTCTTACTTTGGGGCAAGACAATGCTGTATGAAAAACGTCATCGAATATTTAGTCATTTGTAAATACATAATTTTGGTAGTAAAGTGTATTTATCGAACAAAATGTCGTAGGTAGGTACTTTTATTTTACCTACTTGTGTGTAGGTATGAGTAAAAAATATCATAAGTATGTTTTACAAAACAGTAGCAAAAATCGATGTGGAATGTTTGTAAACAAACCATATGAACCACCATTAAGGCGCTACCCCGACCCAAATCAGCGCCACCACCTATTTTATTTAATTATTATGATAAACGAAGGAATTTTTAAAAAATCGATCGGCCAGTTTGAGCTTCCTATCATAAGCTTTTTTTTAATGCCTCTATAAATGTTTTAGTTTGTATAGTGTAGGAGGAGATGCGAAGTTGCTAATTTTTCCCACCATGGTGGCCTAAAAGACTCTACTACGCAACTTCGCATCTCTGCTTAAAGTATACAAAATAAAAGTTACAGGGACATTTAAACAAAGCTTATGATAGGAAGCACAAACTGGCCAATAGATTTTTTTTTAAATTCCCTTGTTTAACATAATAATTAAATTAAATAGGTGGTGGCACAATAGGTAGGGCCTTAAGAAATCAAACAATTTATTTTAAATTTTTTGGTAAAAGTACTCTTATTTCCGCATTTAGACTCGTATTTGGTCCATCATGCGTCTCATTTGCTAGCATAGCCAGCCTAACTCCCTCCAGAAGCGCAGAATCTTCCTGGGATCTTCACAGGCTTCGCGGAGTGACCTCGGCAAGTTGAGGATTTCTGTTCGTTGTGTTGTTACTCCCTCGCATTACGTACTATTAAATTCACTTTCTTGCCGCGTCTTTTTATACAGAATTTACATTACTTGTCGCTTTGTGATCTTTCCTTCAATAAATGTTGCTTACAATTATATCTGAAACTCGCCGCTAACCAAGTGAGTTTTAGTTATTCCGTCGTGGTTTGTTTACAAACATGTCATATCGAGTTTGGCTAGTGTATTGATTACTACGTAATAGTAACCTAGACCGCTAGAAAGATAGGATTAAGGCGATTTTGGACTGGCGATTTTTATGGCCACAACTTATTTTTAAAGGTAATAGATACGAAACAAATTTATTTAATTTGACATGGAAATGTAATTAAACCTTTTATTTTTGCAATAATGTAGCGGTGTATAGCTTTAAACTTAAACAAATATATTGGTTTTAATTTAATAAGCTTTGTTTTATTAATTACCCATATTGATTGAACCTGCTTCCTTAACACACGACTCTTGTTACTATCAGGCCAGGTTTGATCGCGGAGATGAAAAAGAAAAGGTTGAAGCATATTTAGGCCGCATCGCTCGCGCACGTCTTCGTGTCAAATCGTTTTGACCGTATGTTGTGCACGCACGGTGGGCTAAGAGCTGTATAATCGTACAACTTGCTTCGAGCGAGTGGTGTACTGTACGCACCCACAGCGCCCGCCCACTCGCTTAAAGCAAGGCGTCAACCGGCTAGGTTGGTGCAAGCTCGTTTATCGCGCGCTGTCTGCTATTTTATATTGTCCATCTGTAAAATTACGAGGTGAAGCCCATATTTATTTGAAGGCTAATTTCTGTATACTCTTGTTTCCTCTCCCGTTAGTCTTTACGCTGCGTTATGCGCTATGCGGTGCCGGCTCGGTGTAGGACATAATCGTATGAAAAACGTCTAGGTGGTCTATTGTTCCGTCGATGTCTGTGGTTTAAGGCTAAACGAGTCGCTCATCTTTCCATACAAACGTGGAAGGGTACCTAACTACTACGCTGTTTGATGTTGACCATCCAAAACTAAGGATAGTATCAATTTATCTCATCATTATCTATGTCTGTACACACCCGAAACCGTAAAAAAGTACTAATAAAAAAATACAAGCTTCTAAACCTTCGTACTTCAACACCGATCTTAGCCCAACTTTGGGCGAAAATAAAAGAAAAAAAAAACTCTAAAATAAAGCCCGTACCGACATAGTTTAGTTATTCAAAAGTTGATATTAATTTATTTTGAAAAGATACTCTCAATAGTTTTTCACCTAGAAACTGCCCACAAGCGGAAGCGGAGAATGACACGTTTGTTGGAGGAATCATGAGAATTCTTTATGTATTTTTAATTATTCAATCTCTACATCAACGACGCGTAAAGTTATCACGCACTCTCTAATTGCGAAATAATCCAGTAGAAAGCATTACCTAAAGATTCGCCAATAATATTAGAAACTAAAATCCTACTAGGTAGGTAGGTATAACTCTTGTGCTACAAGTCTATTCCCATATTTTTTTCGAATAAATTTATGTGCATTTCATCAAGCGCGCGGGAATGACTATTATGTTAGGACAGCGTCACATGAACATGTGAGACATTGGTTACATTCGACCTAAGCTTTAACACTATTATTCAAGATCCTACACATTATGTACCATAGCTTTTCTTGTTTTTTTGTTAGTCAACAACATTTGTATTTTACCATTATACTACCTACACTGTGGCGACAGCGGACATTTTCCAGATGGGACTGAAAATCAGCGATGCTGAGTCATCATTTTCATCATTATCACGTCACCTAAGTAGATACTTTCTTTGTATAACCTTATTTTAAAAGTGTTAGTTCTTATTAGATCGTTTATAACCTAGATACAGTTTTGATGAATAAACTCCTTTTTTTTTGTGTATTCAAGATCCTCTTGATTGTTTTAACACATCTTTCATTTCTGCTATGATCGGTCGTTTTTCATTGGTAGAAACTGACCCTCGATGATGATAATAATTAGCTATATCAATTATCTAGTAACCTTATCGACGACCTCTGTGGCGCAGCGGGCGAAGGTCCGCCTGCGACGCAGGAGGTTACGGGTTTGATTCCCGCCTCAGGACAAAGGTTTGTACGATCTGTAGACATTTGTCCAGGGCGTTCTAGATGTTTTCTATGTATACCTCTAATCAAAAAAATATCTATGTAGTGTATTGTATTATGTATATCAGTTATCTAGTACCCATAATACAAGTTCTGCTTAGCTTGGGGCTAGATAATGCTGTGTGAATTGTCCAGCATTATTTATTTTACCCTTTAAAATATTTTGGCGCTATAAGATTGAATGCTAAGATAGATTAAAAAAAACACAAAAGTAAAAGCTATAAGTATCATTTATTTTAAAATATTTATTCTAACTATTCATAATTCGCTACATAACCTAAGTTACCTAAATTATCATTACATTATATATCTCTAAAACTATAGGTTCCCTTTGCATAGCGGTAATATCGTTATTTCGGCAGTGTATCAGGCACTATACATTTGTACAGCTGACGCGTCAAAAGTAGCTGCACAAGATCAAATGTACCTTAACAACATTTACAAACTAGTATCAAAAATAACAAACATGAAACGATTTCTATTGCTTAGGATTATTGCTAAGTTTTATTTGACCGATTGTTCAACAACTTCTGATCGCTAAAAATTCGCTTATAGGTACAATCTTGGTACAAACACAACAAAAAGATTTTAAAACATAAAATGAAGATCACGATTTGAATTCATTGTAGTATTAAAATAATGACCGAGCTGTTGTAAGAAACAAATATCACGTAAAATATAATTTGAACGTTTTAAAAACTAAAAACATACTTCGAATCCCTAAATTTTACACTGTTTTTGACTTTTGCGGGACAAATATCCCAAGTCAATCCCTCGGGAATGAAATTCATAATGGAACACCTCGGGATCATTTTCATAAATAGCGAAATATGTCCAAAATCAGTTCATAATTGTTTGAGAAATCGAGGGACATACATAAGTACATAAAAAAACATACATACAGCCGAACATAGAACCTCTGCCTTTTTTTCGAAGTCGGTGAAAAACAAGACAGATTTGAGTTGGTACATCATTCATGGAAAAAACATTAGATTTCTAGTACGCGAAGGTGGCAAAAGTTTCCTCAAAATGCATAGGAATAAAGTTGCCATTAAAAAATATATCATACAGGATGTCAGTATAACATAACTAAAATATTGTTTGCCTAGGAGTGGGAAATTTAAAACATTAAGCTTGTCGCACATCTGCACCGCTGCAGGACAAAAATGTGCATTCAAATATGAGCTTCAACTCTTAACATTTAGATGAATTTTTATTGACGGTATCAGATAACTGACGGCTTCAGATAACAGACAGTTCGCGGACCGCTCGTTTGAAGGATGTGGGAAACAATTTTGTCACTTTAAAATGAATGTGCGTTTTTGTGCTGTGTGGTAGCGCTATTGGATTAATGGGCGTAGAGCTTTATGTATAGTCTCTTAGAAAAAGGGATTCCCTGTCTTTAGTTAGATGGACGAATGTTTATGTATGTATGTACAGTCAATGACAAAAATTCTGAATATCTTTTAATGAAAAAATCGTATTTCGTATACGCCACTCTTCCTTTCTAAAAATTGTTTTGGAAGACTAACCTTGCAAAGCGATTTGAAAGTATTGTGGGTATATTTAACGCAATTTCAAAAACCACTCGCATGCAGCAAAAAAATATTATTATTATGCTATTGATGAATTGACGGTGTTATTTCTGGCGTTGACTGTATTTATTAGGGCCGCAACGCTCCACACATCACATAAATGACCATCCATGTATGGGCTTAAACTGCCCTTAAACACGTAATCTTACGCGTAATCGTACATTTTCCAGCGACAAAATAGCTTTCTACAAGCTTCAACCAAGTGGCCCGCGAGCTGTCTGTTATCTGATGCCATCAAAACTTATTAAATCAATATAAACTGCATCCTAAAATTACGAGTTAATGCCCATATTTGAATGTACGTTTTTGTGCTCGTTACGGCATTGGTGCGGGCCAGATCTGCCACAACCTTAAATTAGAATTGAAAAAAGCAATACCTTCTAAAACATATGTGACCACTTTGTTTAGTTAGGTAAGATTGAAACAGACTTACATTTAAATTAAAAACTTAAACATAACAGATTCATCATTATAATGATTAATGACTGTACAAAAAAAGCTTTATATTCAGTGAAATGTTTTGAGAAACAGGCTCAAGTTGGCAAAAAAAAAAATATATATGAGAAATATTTACATAGATTTTTCCTCCCTGTAGCTCAGAGTTAAATTTTGTCTTATTAAATAAATAAAACAGTAGATATCTGACACTATACAGTGTGTTCGACGCTTCTGTACCCAGTTTTTGGACGTCATTCAGTTATGGGGCATCCATAAATCACCTGTGGTGGTTTTGGCGATCTTTCGACCCGCCCTCTCCCCTTGGTGACATGTCGTGCGATTTTGCTCGACTATGATCCGATAATGATCGACAACCACCGATATTGTCTCGGGTGTCGATAAGCGGCGATTTTTTTCTCTACGTAGAGTGTAGAGAAAAATATCGCCGCTTATCGAGAATCGTTATTCCGCACACCTATAAATTTTGCTGTTAGAAGTAATTTTAATGCCTACAATGTTTTATGTCATAGAGAACCAAAGTGCTTGGGAAGACAAATCTAACGAACCCAAACTCAACGGGTTCGACGTTTCAATTAGAAGTTCATATGGCCACCTCTCTATGGCGCTCATTAGGGGAGGCCTATGTCCAGCAGTGGACTAATATAGGCTGATGATGATGATGATGGCCACCTTTAGTTTCCATTATCATACCAGCTCGGTGGCAACATGACATCGTACCTATTGTCACTGATCTAAATCTGATCTAATCTGATCCTAAACCAATTAAAATTCAACTTACATAATTATAAGTTGAAATTTGGCATAAGTAATTAAATTTGTAATTGTGTATTTAAATGTGTAACATCGGACGGAGATCGACACGAATTATTTAAAAAAAAGTCAAGTCTAAAATTCAGTTGCAAGATTTGTCCCACACATACCTACAGGGCAAGTCAAATAAAAGCTTGTAAAAACAACAGGGACCTTTAAAATCACGGCACACACAGTAACAAGAACATTAATATATGTAATTCTTTTTCCAAACACACCATACTGGACATAAGGATTAGATTCATCATGATCACCAAGCTAACCCGATGTGGGTCGGTGATTATATTTATTTTTATAAAGCGCCTTATTTTCTTCTATTTCTGTAAGTAGTCCTTAAGACCAGCTGGCTATCAGATGCATTCGTGAGTGATCGTGATCACACATTTTATTTTCGCTCATTGCATCTGACCTGTCTTTATGCTTATATTAGCACTAAATAAATAAAAGTATTTTATTTGGATTTTTGATCTAATTCGGATACAAGCTTTCCTTTCCTCGGTACCCCCCCCCCCCCCCCCCCCTAGCTACCCAGCATCCTGAATATGCAAGGAGCGTCGCTAACACACTCAAGTGATCCGCGCTAAAATTAGCGTAAATAACGCGTTAGGGACGTTAATTTCATTGGGTCTGTTTTCTCACTCAATCATTTAACGCCTTTAACGAGTTATTCACGCCAATATAAGCGCTCTATGGCGCCTCGGCGGTAATCACCAATGTTACACACTAGTACCATAATGTAGGTACTATAATGACTGAGAACCTAAGTCTTTTTTATAGATAACTGCGCCCCGCGGCTTGGCGCTCGCGTCGAAATTCTTGTTTCTAATGTTCCGCGCAACTTTCTTAATTTTTTTCTTTCGAAACTTCCCCTGATAATAAATAAAATAAAATAAAAAGATTTTATTTCAGACAATGTAGTCCATAGATTTACGAGATACAAAGACGAGAAAAAATAAAATAAAACAACAATCAGACACGAGAAATATGAGAGAGGAACCAGCTGAGCTGAGGATAATCAATGCGGGAAGTATTTTCCTTCATTGATCACCCTCCCCACAAAGTACTTCCAGAGTGGAGAAGATAGTCCCTCTGCCACAGTCCCTAGGATGCTGTTGCGACTGTCCCGTATTCTGCGCATCAGGGATGCAGTTTTTTTGCTAATAACACAACAAAAAAAGTATTAGCGAAGTTGGTCCAGCCGTTCACGCGTGATGCCGTGACCACGGGAAATAGGGTTTCTATTTTATATATTATCAAGTAATTATTAGTATTTTAGAATTCTGTCACGATACCATTGTCATATTAAAGCGATTGGTTAGAACTCGGCCCCAGGCACACTATCTATTTTATTATCGTCGGTTGCTGGTTCAATTGGCGTAACCGACAGTCCACGTAAAAAAAGTTGAGTACACAGTTCTTCTTGATTTTTTCTGCTCTTTCGAATGGCATAATTTAAAAAGAAGTTAAAAAAAGTTAGTTAGGCTTCACATTTCACCTGTGAATTTTTCCGATTTCCTTTGTAATCATGTAGTACCTGCAATATTATAAGGAATCTGACTGCAAAATGGTGTAACTGCCCTATGCATAAAACTTTTGGTGTAACTGAAATGTATATCTAAAAATAAGGCAGACTTTATATTTTGTAAGAAATTCAATGAATTATAAACTTTTTAGTCAAAATAGATCCAAAAAAGGTCACATGCGAATAAAGTTATGCTCAATTTATTATGAAAAAATACTTTGAATGCTTCTACTGAAAAGTAGTTTTTTGCCGGTTACGCCAATTGAACCTGCAACCGACGATATGTCAAGTGTTAGGCCACCATCTCACTTAAGTAAGTGAAGATGTGGCCTAAGGTCTCACGATTTTCTGGAAGAACTGGATTTGAAGACTCCGAGATTCTACTAGCGGGAAAACAGACCCAGGAAGCTCATTCCACTCCTATTCATGCTTAAAGTCAAAGAAGAGCAGAGTTTCTTGTTTGACGCCTGGCCAGGGCCCTAAATTTCACTTCATTATAGTTGTTCTATATCACGAAGTCCGTTGGGCTATGTATGTCATAGTGAATGCATGTACACATTGTTTTAGTGTGCGTAAGCTCAGAAGCAATCAGTCTCGCCCGAGACGCGGTCCGGGTCACTAGTGCTCATTGTATTCACGTCAGGTTTTAGTAGCGAGTACCGTCAGCATGACAACTAAGCGCAAAGTCACTACTACAACCAGGGCTAAACGGACTTCGTGAGATAGAACAACTATACCACTAAATTAATCGCTTCACCATAACAATGGTATCGTCTCAGAATGACACATATTGGCATTTTACCTTTAATGAAAAAAACTACAGTAAGACGCGTGTCAAAAGTGTCAAGGTTGAAACCATTCTATCAATCTCTCCGTGCAAATGGTGCTATTTGCATGGAGATTCATAAACAATAGTTTCACTTGACAGTTTTGACACACGCACTATCTAAAGCTTCTTTCATCTATAGAATTGTAGCTTTGTAGAGTTTTTTCGTACTCAGAATGATAGTTTATTTTAATGCTTTTTGAATAGTTTTTTATTATTTATTTTAATGTTTACGTTTGCTTTTGTAAATAATGAACTTGATGAGTTTAAATTATCCTCTTTTTATTTTGATTATTACAAACTCAACCTCCATAAATTTTAATCTTATTCGTTCGAAAACTGACATTGGCAAAATTGTGTCAAACCATGATGCAGAGAAAAAAATTGGTTGTCTGTAAAGTCGGTTTACTGACGATAGTTGAACATGACAACGCAGACGCATCGCTCACTCAAGTAGGAGAGAGACGGATGTCGAGCGCTCTCGCTTGCACTTCAAGCCTTACATGGAACGCCTCAGAGCGAGGTAACGACGCTTGACGAGGTAACGCCGCATGACGAGGTAACGCCGCATGACGTCATGTTTTTTCGTGCGTGCAGCCGGTTCTATCGAATTATAAGACGTTGTCACGTCAAAAATAAATGAAGAAGAAGAAGACGATTCTGGGACGATACCATTGTCATAAAGCGATTGGTTTACGGAATTCGGCCCCAGACACACTGTCGCCGTAGCCGAAAGTCGGCTTGGAGAACATCATCATTAGTACAGTAATGATCAGTTATCTGGTGAGGTAGTTAATGCTAGAGGCCTATCAGCGAGACGTGCGCGTGGTGCGGATGCGGCGCGTGCTGCGCGTGCTGCGCGGGCGGGGGCTGCGCGACAGGCTCCGGCTCCGCTGTCTTCTTGCGGCGATTCCTGCAGACAATGGAGAACTAAGTTTAAAGCAGACAGATAACCAAAGTTACAATAGTTATTTGTTCAACAAGTGGGCAAAACGATTTTTTGTTGAACGATATTAAATCCCGAGCTAGCAATGCAGTCTAAAATAAAAATATTTTCCCTCGAGTTAAACATACCACTTTTCACCAAGACCAAAGAGAAAATATTTTGTAATATAAAGGAGTCGAATGTCAGAAACTCATTTTGGACAACAACCTTGGAGGGTAATGCTACAAACCTCTTTCAAACCTTAACGGGAGATTTTTTTTTTCTGTGGAGGTTGCATTGTTCTTAATTCAAAAAGGCCAAAGGCCCATGTCTAGCAGTGAACTTTGGCTGAGCTGATGATGCTAACTTACCTCTTAGGATAGGGCTCCTTGAGATGGAAGGTCCTGTAATGCAGCTGCATGCTGTTCCTCTGCGTGAATCGTTTCTCGCAGAGCGGACATGGGTATTTTTTCTCACCGGTATGCGTCTGAAATAAATGTACACAGTTTAATAGTGGAACAAAACCGGAACATGAACCTGTAGCAACATTCCGGTCGTTGATAAGTGAATGCATGCATGCTAAAGACTGCTATCATTGTAGATGGTTTATATAAGAGCTAGGATATTTTATACTTAGGTAAGCGATTTGCCTACAATGTATATTTAGGCAAGTTAAATTACAATGTTAACCAACAGTAGTAATAAGAATTCCTAAGTAAAATAGATGAGAACTCTCTGCCTAGACAAACCTAACATAGGCTTTAAGGCATTACTAACCAACCTATGTAATGTTTTTTCTTTATGAATAAATGATATATCTATCTATCTATCTAAAATTTGAAGTTTGTACAGCTTAACTATGAGATACAGTCAAAACACGAAGTCAAAAGTTTTACGTATTGTAGCAGTCAAAGTTGTAATGCTGGACAACTCGCACAGCGTCATCTAGCCCTGATTATTTGAAAAAATACCAGGCATTAACCAGGTAGCAACATTAGGCAAGATATTCGAAAAGAAGAAGAAGAATGTGTTAGAACCGGTGGCTCTGTTCAGCCACAACAATGTGGACCTGTTCCAGCCCCGTGGCCGAAACGCCAACCGCGCGCTGCGTAGTAACAAATACTACTACCACCTGGTCACACCTAAACACAAGCTAAAAAAATCTGAGAGGTCAGTGTATATTATGGATCCTTCAATATATAATCGACTGCCTGACTGGATCCAGAATGCAGCTTCTATATCTATGTTTAAGAGGAAATTAAGAAATTGGCTTATCGAATTGGTTCTAATGAATGACATAAATGAATTTTATAATTTGCCCTTATAATAGCCATAATATTATTTTTATACTTAATGTGATGACATGTAATAATGATACACATCACATCACATCATATTATAAACGCGAAAGTTTGGATGGATGGATGTATAGATGGATGGATGTTTGTTACCTCTTCACGCCAAAACTACTGAACGGATCAGGCTGAAGCTTTGTATACAGATAATTATAATCCTGGAATCAAACATACTTTTTATCCCATAAATCAGTTCCCATGGGATAGAAATCACCTTTCAACGTTTCCATAGAAACAACGCGTGCGAAGCCGCGGGCGGCAACTAGTTATGAATAAAATATGTATCTGTATCTGAGTGCTTACCACTTTATGCCTGAGCAGCGAGGTGGGGTAAGGGAACTGCATGCCGCAGATCTGACACGTGTACACCTTAGTGCGCGTGTGTGCGTTCATATGTGTGTACAGACTGGTCGCCTGGAACAAAACAACACCTATTATAATAATCGTAAAGCTTCTTGTCCTTTAACGAACCACGTGATAAAGATACACATACTCAGTTCTTAGGTCAAATTGGTGGGCGGTTACCTTCTGGACAGTCGCGTCGATAAAACTTTTAAATCCATCATAGTTATTAAAACTAAAGTCATTTACAACGGGTAACTCAAATCATGGTAAATATCCCGTTGTAAATGACTTTAGTCGTGTCGATTATTCACTACGAGTTTTTGTTTCAAACAATGATATCTCTTTCACCTGCTGGGTTGTCGGTGGCATATACATTATATGGGTGGGGTACCTGCGCAAACTTCCCATTCTCGCTGCCCGTCACCGGACAAGATGTTTAGCCGCAACTATAATAGCACCTAACTTACATTACTGTCGCGGGCTGTAAAGACTGCAATGATGATGGCCGATTTTATTATTGTATGTCCGAAAGGACAAACTTTTGAACAATTTATAAGTAGTTCATAAGACCAACTATGTACACAGTATGAACAATAAATGTTTCTTATTCTTATTGAAAGCGCAGCGCAATGTAGCGCCATGACAGCGCTGTCAGCATTGCAGCTCTTGATGGACGAGCTGAAATAAAGACCGAGACAGAAAGTTGAGGTCTTTACTTAAACCAAGGCGTCCATCAGTGCCCTACGTGTCCTCTATAATAATTTGTTTAGAGCAATGGTGGGGCTGATCAGATACCGTAGTGCGTCTGGCATGTTTGCTGACGCACATGTAAAGGACTTTTACGCTGTGATTCGCAATAAAATAACATCTATAAAACGCAGGATACTGGGCAGCACCAACAGTCTGATAGGGGTTCTGGCTGATAGACATTGCAGTAAACTGCAAAGGCACTGGATGTCAAGCCTGATCAACGCCTGCGCCAAACAAACAAAGAATAAAATAATAATTATTTAAATTATTTCTGTTATTAACGACTGTATTATTGATTGATTTATCTGTGTGACAGTTACTACTACTCTAATCTATGGATCTTTGTGTGTCTGAATTCATAAATGAATTTGAATTTATAACGCGGACAGCAAGGGCTGCTATGCTGACCAAGCTTGAAGACCGAGAGCGTAGTAAACTTAGCTTGAGACCATCACAGCGTGACCAGCGCAGTCATTGCGGACCAAGTCTTCTATAGTGTTTTACTCAAACAATACGAGTAATTTATGTGAAACCAGGTTAAGGCGAATAGTAGAGTGGATAGTGGCGCCACTACATATTTAATTTTATAATTACGTTATACAAAGGAATTATCTAGAAATCGGACCGCGCGTAGACGATATCTATCACAAGCTTTTATTTAATGTATCTGTAATAGTTTTGTTTGTGTTATGCAATCAAAAACCTTGTTTGGAGAGCTTGGTGGCCACCAATAGGAACTATACTCTTGAAACAAGTATCTGCCTAAATAATACAGTACAAAACTATTAAAGATACATTTAAAAAAGCTTATGATAGATATCGTCTACGCGCGGTCCGATTTTTTGATAATTCCTTTGTATAACGTAATTATTAAATTAAATATGTAGTGGCGCCACTATCCACCCTACTATTCGCCTTAAGATATTCACTGCCCAACCTACCACCACCCAGCTTCTTCGCAGAGAATATCTGCATATGCGTTGTGGGCACTCAAAATGCTAACATGTTATTAACTACCACCGAACTGCGATTCCGAACCCGCATACCTAGCGTGGGGATTATGGGCATTGGCCCCATGAGATAAAAGCCAATAAGGCGCTTATCAGGGGGAGGCCTGCGTCCAGCAGTGGACACTACAGGCTGTTGAGGTGGCTGACGTACCTTGATAAGCACGCCGCATATATCGCAGTTCACCCTCTCGCTGCTGGCGGCCGTCGGACTGGCGACAGACTTCTTCATGAAGGGCGTGTCGGGGTGCATGCGCCGGTGGTGCTTCAAACACGCTTGGTACGTGAAGAATTGTTCGTGGCACTGGAAATAAAACTCAGTTACATAAACATACTATATAATAATATCAGCACATTTATGTCTACTGCTAAAAGCCTAACAGGAGGGGGGGTTGCTGGGGGTATGCTGGAGGTAAGACGGGACGCAGCGCTTGTTACTTATGTGGGAAAGGTTCTTCGTGTAGTGTTGTATATTATTACTAGACGATCGCCTCGCGGTTTCACCCGCGTAGTTCCCGTTCCCGTGGGAATTCCGGGATAAAATATAGCCTATGTCACTCCCTGAAAAGTAAGCTTCATAACGGTGAAAGAATTTTTCAAATCGGTCCCGTAGTTTCGAAGCCTATTCAATACAAACAATCAAATCTTTCCTCTTTATAATATTAGTATAGACTAGTTTCTGCTCGCGGTTTTACACGCGTTGTTTCTATGTAAACGTTTAGAGGAATACAAGAATACAAGAATTTATTAATAAAATCATATTTTACACGTCAATTGTTTCGTAATTATACAATATTCCAATTAATAATTTATTGATATTGTGATTCATCTTGTGAAACATTACCAATTATATTTCGAATGTTGACTATTATATGTTGAGGTGATTTCTATCTCATGTGGAATCTATCTATCGTAGGGGAATCTATCTGGGAATATTCTATCTCTGATTTATGGGATAAAAAGTAGTCTATGTTCGATTCCAGGATTATGCAAGCAAAATTTCAGCCCGATCTAAATAATATATCTAAACATACAAACTTTCGTATTTTTAATATTAGTGTGATTACTGATTAGTAACAAAGACTTACCACTGTACAACGAACGTAGTTAGCCCCTCTGACGTCATCGTTCACGTACACACTGCAATAAAACCAGAACGTTATGAAAATAAGTTTATTTAAGTTTAAACTCGTCGCCAGTCGAGGCGAACGAGGAGAGTCGAGGAATTGAGTCGAATATTTATTTATTTCATAATAATATACAGGGTGCCACGGAAAGGGCGTGGCACACTGTATATGCAAGGAGTGTAAGATGTGACTATTAAAGATACATTTAAAAAAAGCTTATGATAGATATCGTCTACGCACGGTCCGATTTTTTGATAATTCCTTTGTATAACGTAATTATAAAATTAAATATGTAGTGGCGCCACTATCACCCCTACTATTCGCCTTAAAGGCTCTTACGACATTATTATTAAGGCTGAGTTGGAGGAATCGGTATTATTAAATGTATTTAGTTATAATGTATTAGTTAATACAATACAAACTCACTCGACGCCGTCCGCGTGTAGCGCTGAATGTCGGTAGTGTTCCTGGTAGGCTTGCATGGACGCGAACTTAATGTCGCAGCGACGGCAGTATATATTCGCGTCTGGTTCTTTGGGCATGTTCTGTTGGAGAAAGAAACAATGAAATAAATATTACAAATATTACAAAATAATAGAAATGTCCGAAACGGCTTAGAAACGGGGTACGGAGAAAAGTATCTTTATGACATTAGAATAACGGCACCGTTTTCAATAAACAGTTAAGAACACGATTATGGTACCTACCTTATATACAAAATATGTGTTTTTTCTTGTCGGAATGCAGTCGTTTTTTGTGCACAAGAGTCCCTCGTTGCTTAAGTATGTACCACATGTGTTACCTTGTCAGAATGCAGCCGTTTCTTGTGCACATTGAGCCCCGCATCGCTAAAGATTGTAGACAGTGAGACGCGACTCCACAATGGTTGTTACGATATGTTACCTTATCAGAATGCAGCCATTTCTTGTGCCCATTGAGCCCCGCGTTGCTAAAGTATGTAGACTGTGAGACGCGACTCTACAATGGTGGTTACCACATGTGTTACCTTGTCAAAATGCAGCCATTTTTTGTGCACAAGAGTCCCGCATTGCTAAAGATTGTAGACTGTGAGATGCGACTCTACAATGGTTGTTACCACATGTGTTACCTTGTCAGAATGCAGTCGTTTCTTGTGCACATTGAGCCCCGCGTTGCTAAAGTATGTAGACTGTGAGATGCGACTCTACAATGGTTGTTACCACATGTGTTACCTTGTCAGAATGCAGCCGTTTCTTGTGCACAATGATCACCGCGTCGCTAAAGATTGTAGATAGTGAGACGCGACTCCACAATGGTTGTTACGATATGTTACCTTATCAGAATGCAGCCATTTCTTGTGCACATTGAGCCCCGCGTTGCTAAAGTATATAGACTGTGAGACGCGACTCCACAATGGTTGTTACGATATGTTACCTTATCAGAATGCAGTCGTTTCTTGTGCACATTGAGCCCCGCGTTGCTAAAGTATATAGACTGTGAGATGCGACTCTACAATGGTTGTTACCACATGTGTTACCTTGTCAGAATGCAGTCGTTTCTTGTGCACATTGAGCCCCGCCTTGCTGACGAAGGAGGCGCCGCAGAGCGTGCAGATGTGCGAGCTGCGATGCTGCGTGCGTAGGTGCTGGTAGTATGTTGATTTGTGTCTGTGGATAGTATAATAATCGTCAAACTATTGTCCTCTGACGAACCACGTGACAAAGATGCGCAGAACGCAATTTTTAGGCCAAATTGGTGGGCGGTTGGTTACCTTCTGGACAGTCGCGTCGATTATTAACTATGTTTTAGTTTCAAACAATGGAAGAGCGAGAGTTATACGAAGCTGTACTTATCTCGCCTGCTGCGTTGTCGGCGGCATACGAATTATATGCGAGAGTATACCTGAGTTATTTTCCCGCCCTCGCTGCCTGTCACCAGACAAGTTGTTTGGCGCAACTATAGTAAGAAGTAGTTAAATAATGGCAGGGGTTTTCTTAGAAACTTGGCAGACTGTCGTGAGTGTCAAGAAGCAATACCCAATTCGGACACTGCATCATCATCATTAATAGACTTTGCATCCATGAAGGATGGTTTATGTAGTTAAAACTGGATTAATGCGCTCACAATATTTATCGACGCACAATAGGGTATAAGCATGTGACTTCAAAAATCTAATATGTTTTTTTACCTATTCTCTATTGATATAGAAATATATCTGTATATTTATTATTGTATATTTTGATGTTTTTATTGTGAATTACATTGGTTTTTTTTATTATGCCGCGGTTGTTTGGTGTTTACTGTAAAGTAAAATTTTAGTTTTTATCATTTATTATCTCATTTTATTGTGATTGAAATCAACTAAGAAACAGAAGCGCGAGTTGAAAATGTGAAGTGTGACGTCACACAACAAGGGCCAATAGAGCGTTTTTATCACCCAAAACTGAGTGCAGTTTTACTTCTTTTTACCTAATTTAAAACTTTGCGTTGCGTAGTGTTATATTTCTTTCGGTAATGTATTAACCTAAATAATCGATAATAAAATTCTATACATACCTACCCTCCTGGCTTTACAGATATTTCTTAGTTAAAGAAGTAAGGCTGGATGGATGTTTCTCTTCTGTTCTTCTTCATCTGTTCTCTCATTCTCTTTTTTCTTCCTAGCGGAAAAGTCAGTATCGACTCACTTTTCCTTTTTTTTTTCAATCGTGAAACCAACTTGTTTATTTGGCAAATGACATGTAATTTACTATACACTCGCCAAACTCGATATAGCCTGTTTGTAAACAAACCGCCCAAATTAAACTAAGATCACTGCCGCGTCTTTTCATACGTAATTTACATTATTTGTCGATTTGAGGTCTTTCCGTCAATAATTATTACTTACAATTATATCTGGCGTCAAGCAAGTGTGTTTTAGTTATTTGTGTATCGACAGACTGTACACTTAAAATCAAACCAGAAAATGCTGTTGTTTTTATATTAAAAATAAAAAATTAGTTTATGCCCGCGGAGCACGCGTTGTTTCTATAGAAACGTTTAAAGGTGATTTTTCTTCCATGGGAACTGATTTGTGGGATAAAAAGTAGCCTATGTTTGATTCCAGGTTTAGAATTACCTGTATGCAAATTTTCAGCCCGATCCGTTTTCTAGTTTTGGCGTGAAGAGGTGACAAACATCCATCCATTCATCTATCCATCCATCGATCTATCCATCCATCCAAACTTTCGCATTTATAATATTAGTTTGATGTGATAAAGCAATCGTTTCGTAAGAATAAAACCATCTAACTTTAAAAGTAAAGGTAGGGCAAATACTTTTCTTCAAAGGCGTAAAGTATTTAAAGGAACTTGGTTCTTTACCTGAACTGATGATTGCAGTATTTACATGTGGTGGTGACCCCTCGGTGGAACTCCTCATGCTGGAAAGCAAGGCCCCTGCAAGAAAAACACTCACATTATTATGCTAGCGGCCACTTCGCCGGCCGGGACGCAACGCACTCTTGACCAGTTCAATACTGCCTACAATTTTCTTAAGCGTGTTCACTAATTATTTTCATTGCTATTAGAGAACCCTATGGTCTGGCTAGATAAACCTAAATTAGGATATAAAACACTAATAACTATACGACTTTTTATTATTAGTATTTATCGCGTTGTTCACCTATTTTTTCCGACGTTTCAACACGTTTACAGTGTCGTGGTGACGGAATGTATTCAGATTGCGTATGTTTAAAAATATTTTTTTAACTCTGACAATATAAACATTATCTATGTAATATTTAAGTGGCAGGAGTTTACTTATAACTCAGTATTTAAGAGATTTCAATATATAAGAGCCTATACTTTAACTTTGTGGAATTTAAAGCAATTTGATTTGATGATTTAAAAGTTCTTTTTGATAAAAATCATGACACGAGTTCCAAAGTCTTATGGAGCAAATTTCACCACAACTAGCACAAAACTTAGGTATAAGTCACGTGGATAAAGATTCTGTCTTGGTTAGATCATATCAGCAGGGGTATTTTGATTCGTCGGAAGGACCGTCGGATTCGATATCGGAAATGTTTTTCTTCGTAAAAAGCTTCCGATATCGAATCCGACGGTCTTTCGGACTTATCAAAATACCCCTGCTGATAAGCGGGACAGTATGACATTTGCGATCCCAATCTTTTTCAACGAGACTTACTCGTATTTTTTTTTGTAGTTATATTTGTTTTGTAACTAAGTGTACCAGTCTAAGGTTTTGGATGCCTTTTCATTGGACAATGCCTCCCCCGAACACTCAAACGCAAGATGGACTTCTTTGTTGATGGCAACATGTCTCTGGTTACCTAAGCACGTCTCAAGCTGCGATTTTTTTACACTTTTGTATGAAAACCTATCAAAAAATCGCGACTCAGAAGTGCTTAAACAAATCTGAGTAGCGTTTGAGTATTCGGGGGAGGCGAAACAATGTGAAGACTTGTAGGATTACTTAACTATCAAAGCTAAGAAACAACTAACAAAACACCTTAATTAAACGTGTCTGTTGCGTTCCGGCCTGCTTGGGTGGACGCATAGCTTTATCCAAAGTTCAATAACCACACAAATGTAATGCATTTCGAAATTTTACAATACCTTTAATACAAAATACTTATTTCTCTGTGAAGATTCCAGTAAGTTTTGTGATTAAAATGCAGACTTACGTTGGTAGGCTGATGACAATACAAAAATGTTGTATAGTTGGTTTTAAATAAAAAATTACGAATTTAAGGAATTTAAAAAACAGAAAAATACACGATTAATGTAAACTATTTTATACATATATAATTATGACAATTATGGAAATAAAATCACTTTCACAAGAGCAAACTTAAACACCAGAAAATGGATTATAATCAAATTGGTACGCGAGATCTTTAAGAAATCGCGATTTTGATGTCCTCTGTCCTACGTAAATAAGTAATTTTGCAACGAAATTGGCAATAAATAAATAATGCTGGACAATTCACACAGCATTATCTAGCCCCAAGGTAAACAAAGCTTGTGTTATGGGTACTAGATAACTGATATACATAATAATATACGATTACATAGATCGATATTTTTTATTATACATAGAAAACGACCAGAACACCCTGAACAAATATCTGCAGATCGTACAAATATTTGTCCCGAGGCGGGAATCGAACCCGCAACCTCCTGCGTCGCAGGCGGACCTTCGCCCACCGCGCCACAGAGGTCGGCAATGACATGTATGGAACTGAATTATATGAATAATGCATTTTTTACTCACTCTCCATCGAACTGCATGTTGCACCGTAGACACTCGATCTGTACGTAATGCTTCTTCACATGCATCCGCAGCTTACAAGGTTTTTGGAAGCGTCGCTTGCAGAACCGACACATGTGGGGGCCCGCGCTCTGTTATCATAACAATTTTGGGTTAATTAGTTTAATATTTTGTGTTAGGTATAGTTTGTGTCATGTAAAAAGAACGCTGGCGGTCAAGCTGCGCAGTAGGCGATTTATTTGGTGGTATGCGGTGGGGCGCGGGGCGGGCGGGTCCCGCGCCGCATGCCTGCCGGTGCGCTATTGGTTCGCGTTGTGTTCACGTCACGTTTCTTGTCAAAATACCATCGCGCACAAAAGTTTGAAATGTTTTTACATAGAAAAGTGAGAAAAATGATTTGATGACGTATGTTGTTTTATGAAGAGAGAGGCAGATTATTATCTGCCTCTCTCTTCATCAGCATTATTATGCTGTTGATAATTTAAAACAGTGTATGAAACGCACGCAGAGGCAACATAATGTTATTTTTTTGTAATTATATTAAACATTCTAAACTGAATCGAACAAGTTTTTAATTTTATCTAATATTATTTTCTAATAACCAATACCAAGCCGCGAGCGAAATATTAGTTAAAAATAGGCTTAGCAAATTGGCATAGTAGGTACTATCGTGCGCGAGTGTACCCAGGCGCGGACACACCCCTTCCACTTTCTTCCAGTTTTCTTTTTACGTGACGCGACCTATATATTATATTTATTATAATTTTGGGTTTATTATCAATATATCAACTCACAAACGAAGCGGTATAACATCACCTATAGGGCGATTGTGCATTACAAGGAATTTTACTGTCCGGCAGTCCGATTTTTTACGGTCCGATATGGCACGCCATATAATGTATATACTAGTTTGTGCACTATACGTAATTTTACCGTCCGATATTTTACTTTTCCCCATTCCGGAACGTAATGTAATTTCGCGTGCGTGGCGTGTAGTTTAAGGCGCTACCCCGATCCAAATCAGCGCCACCACCTATTTTACCTTATTATTCCGTTAAACGAAGGAAATTCAAAAATCCGATTGGCCAGTTTGTGCTTCCTATCATAAGCTTTTTTTTAATGCCCCTGTAAAAGTTTTATTTTGTATACTTTATGCAGAGATGCGAAGTTGCTCTTTTTGGCCACCATAGTGGGAAAATGAGCAACTTCGCATCTCTTCCTACAATATACAAACAAAAACATTTATAGAGGCATTAAAAAAAGCTTATGATAGGAAGCACAAACTGGCCAATCGGATTTTTGAATTTCCTTCGTTTAACGGAATAATAAGGTAAAATAGGTGGTGGCGCTGATTTGGGTCGGGGTAGCGCCTTAACTGACGGAGAACTGAAAAGAGACTGAAAAGACGGAGCTAAACTGAGGCGTATCATCCGAGTAAAGACGGACAAGTGCACAAGCCAATCATCCGTTTTTTTCATGCCACTTCGGACCGTAAAAAATAGGATGTTCGGACAGTACAATTCCTTGTAGTGCACAATCGCCCTTAGGCCCACCCGTTGTCGGCGAATACCGCGCCTAGCGGTATTCGCTACCCAGAGTGGTAGCAAAAGCTGAATAGGTATGTGGTAATCCAACTGTTCAAACAAATCCATACAAAACACCTGGTAATATACAGCACGACGAGAGTGAAATTTATTACTAACACTCTTTGGGTAGTGATAACTAAAAAGTGTGGCCTCTGTATAGGCCTTATAAACATATTAAATATACTATTAATGGTGATATTTATTACGCTGGTTATTTTCACCACTGATAGTGATAAATGTGATACCTAATACATAATAGTATACAATTTTACGTCACTGTATCCTAGGCACCTAAAAAGATTTTCATATTCTTAAATATGGATTTTCATAAGCATATGCTTGGAAGTAGAGTGGTTGAGGTGGTGACTGTTGCAGATTTGATTCTTACAGAATTAGTGGATTGTCTCCATAAAATTTGTATGAATGAAATCAATCAAATCTGATAAAAATTATAAGATTCTGAGCAGTTTTGATAGGAAATTATTGAAATCTTTGTTGCCCCTGTGTTGTTACCTGCAGTTAATTAATATTTACCTACATGTAAACATATTTTAAAGTAGTTTCCGCCTGCAGCTTTGCACACTTTGTTTCTATGGAATTTTTTTATTTCTATCCCATTGGAAACAATTTAAGGGATAAAAAATAGGCCTACACAACATTGGCACAAAATTTCAGCCCGATCCCTTCAGAAGTTATGACATAAAAGGGACAAACCTCCATCCATACAAACTTTTGCCTTTATAATATTATACACTAGTCAAACTCGATGTAGAATGTTTGTCAACAAACCACAACACAAATAACTAAAACCCACTTGCTTGGCGTCAAGTTTCAAATATAATTGTAAGAATATTTATTGAAGGAAAGATCAGTAATGCAAATTGTATATAAACAGAGTGCAGCTACAGAGTGAATTTGAGCTTAAGTATGGGCAGTTTGTTTACAAACATTCTACATCGACTTTGACTAGTGTATTCTGTGTTACCTCTAACTCTTACCTCATGATGATTGATCATTATATGCTTATTCAATTTCTCCTCCCTTGCAAAATTAGAAAAACACTCATGACATTTAAACCGTCCATTTGTAAACCTGGCATTACTCGCTCTCTTATTAAACTTAATAATCGCCTCATCGTCATTCAACGTGGTGCGGTTCCAGTTAGCAGGGTCTAGGAAGGAGCTTTTTGAAGCTTTCTTTTCTGCGGGAGGGGGAGGATCTTCGGGAGGCATCCATAGTGGATCTGAGCTGGATATACCCCCAAATATTGAGTGCTGGCTGAATCTCTGCTGTTCCATAGGTCGTTGCTCGAGATGCTGGTGTGCGTTTGGGGGCAAGCTGTCAGGGTGGATGTTCGTTAGATTCATCATTTCTGGTACGGAGCATTCTTGCTTGACGAAGTTGTGAGCTTTTTCATCCGTTGCTCTCACCTCTACTGCTACACCCATTTTCTTTTCTCGCCATATTCGAACAAGCTCTGATGTGTCTTCCTCCATATTGTTTTGTTAGAGTGCTACTGAAATCTGTAAAACAAATTGTGTAAATGCCAAATAAATTAAATAGAATTTAATTCGTTAAAAAACACTACATTTAGGTTAGAAATGCCTTTTATGTTCAATAATAGGTATTATTAGGTAGGTATATTAATAGTGCTATGTATTGAAAAGGACATTTAACACTAATTTAAGTCATTTACAATGGGATATTTACCATGATTTAAGTTTGGAGAAAATTGGTGTATTGGAAAGCTCAAAACTTAAATCATGGTACTTAATATATTTCATTGTAAATGACTTTAGTGTTAATAACTATGGTGGATTTAAAGGATTTAGGGATATATAAGTTTGTTTTTATTTGAGTTAGCTAGTTTTGCTCCTTGTTTGTTATTTTAGCCTATAAGGACAATACAAAAATACATAAATAGGAAGGTAATGGTTATTGAGGCATGGAAACCTCACATGGTACCTACTGTGATATCCTGACAAAAAGTTTTTGTAAGTATAACAAAATAGTTAACCTTGAACCCAAAGGATCTCGTCAAAAAGTGCATGACAAGCTTGCCCAAAACTGAAAGAATTTACTATTCTGTCCATAGATGACCAATGGAGGAAGATAGGATATGAAGTCTGAAGTCAGATCGGATCTATTGATTACTTCGCTAATTTAGTTTCGCAGCATGATCAGGTCAAGTGTCAACCTGGACCTACCAGGATTAGTCAAGGAAGCCAAAAAAAAGCAGGAATGTGTCAACACAGGGACAAAAACAACGACAAAGCCAGCCAGCCACCAAGATGGGGCAAGCAAACACTTACTTATAGCTTTGAGAAATAACGTAAATTAGCTCAAAAACTTATTACCCCTAGTAGTAGTCCCCATGAGCATTTGCACAGGGTTATACTTATAATAAATCACAGAAAGTCATGTCCACTGAATTTTACGAATTTATGAATGAAAGATTTTTTTGGAAACCCAACGAATCCAACCAAAATCGCCAAAGCTATGCTTATTGCTTGGCTACGGAATGTCAATGTCACTGTCAGATGATGTGTGGTTGTGTCAATGTCAAAAAGGTTTTTTTTTAAATTTTTTTTCGTTTCTTTTACTATGATTCTACCTTCTTCGAGTAATTTTACCAAGAAACATACCCAAGGAAAGTTTTACACTTATGCCGCGTCCGCTGCGCCGTGTTTTGAACAGAACATTGTTCGAAAACATGAGAAAGGGGCGTGGCCTAAATGTTTTGTTGAGCAAATACACTTGAACGACATGTTGGGGGATGTTTTCCGCTAACTCCGGCAAACGCCGTAGTTAGCGGAAAACATCCCCCGCTGTCTGCGGACGGGGGGGGGGGGGGGGGGGGGGGAATTGTTTATTTTATGTTCGATTTTGACGCAGGAAGGACGCAGGACAAAGGTTTTGAACATTGTTTACTGAACATTGCTAAAGTAGCAGCGGACGGGAAATGTTTTAAACAAACAATGTTCAAGAACTATCTTCTGTTCAAAACACGGCGCAGCGGACGCGGCTTTACAGTGCGAAATGAAAACATTTATTTGTTGAAAAAGAAATACACAATAACAATGGTTAACACAATGTTAAGCTAAAGCCAGGCGTTATCAGTTTCTGGACAAGTAAAATTAGGTATAAATTAAATTACAAATTAGTTTATTTTAACATTCAAAATAATTTATGTAATTTAAAAAAATTACATAAATAAGTAACTATCTGGGTCTGAAGTCTCGCTTCAAAATCAAAATCAAAATCAAAAACTCTTTATTTCCATAAATACAATAAATGTACACTTAGAAAAGGTCAAATCATAAAACTAAGCACTGACACGGAAATAAAGTGATATTTTTTGATTTCTGTCGCTTCGGTATGTAGACTAAAGTAAAGAAGCGACGAAGAAACCTTTAGCCTGTTAGTTGTTATTTTTCGAGTTGGAGCAAAACCCGTCCCAAGCTTTTTTATCCTCTAGATAATCTGATATTTTATAGTAAGCCTTTTTGCACAGCAAGGTTTTGACAATTTGTTTGAATTTATTTACTGATAATTTTTGCAACTCACTAGGAGTTTTGTTGTAGAAGCGTATACATTGCCCTTTAAAAGATACATTAATTTTGTGTAGCCTAGTTGTGGGCACAGCGATCTTATGTTTGTTTCTGGTATTCAAATTATGTTTATCGCTATTTTTAGGGAACCGATTTATATTTTTGTGAGTGTACAATAAGTTTTCATAAATATATTGACATGGTACTGTCATTATGTTTATTTCTTTGAATTTATCACGCAGGGATTCTCTGGGACCCATATTATAGATTGCACGAACAGCCCTCTTCTGCAGCACAAATACGGTGTTAATATCTGCAGCGTTCCCCCACAGCAGTATACCATAAGACATAATACTATGGAAGTAGCTGAAATAAACAAGTCTAGATGTGTCCACGTCTGTAAGATGACGGATTTTTTTGACTGCATACGCTGCAGAACTGAGTCTCTTCGATAGCTTATCTATGTGTGGGCCCCATTGAAGTTTATTATCTAAGGTGATTCCTAAGAATACGGTGCTTTCTACCATTTCTAAAGTTTCTCCTTTAACGTTTACATCAGCCTTAACTTGTTTAACATTAGGTAGAATAAATCTAATACATTTTGTTTTGGTTTCATTTAACAAAAGATTATTGACACTAAACCAATGAACTACTTTTGAGATTGCACTATTCACATCGTCGAAATTTGTGTTTTGTCGTTTCATTTTAAAAATTAATGAAGTATCATCAGCAAACAATACAATCTCGTGATTATTCTTGACAAGATGAGGCAGGTCGTTAATATAAACTAAGAATAGGAAAGGACCGAGGATAGAACCCTGTGGTACACCCATTGTAACTACAGACCCCGAAGACCGTTTCCCATTAATGTCAACTCTTTGTATCCTATCACTCAAATAAGATGTAAGAAGATCCAAAGAGGTGTTTCTTATTCCATAGTGATGTAGTTTCCTGATTAATGTTTCATGGTGTACGCAGTCGAACGCTTTTGACAAGTCGCAAAAAACGCCTAAAGCGTCTTGCGACTTCTCCCAAGCATCAAAAATATGCGATACTAACTCTACACCAGCATCAGTAGTTGACCTGCCGCGAGTAAACCCAAATTGCTTACAATGCAGCAGGTCATTGCCATTGAAATGCCTAAGCAATTGATGTAGAATAAGTTTTTCAAAAACTTTGCTGAATGTTGGCAGTACTGATATTGGTCTAAAGTTAGTGGGGTCAGACCTACTACCCGATTTAAACAGTGGGATTATTTTACTACATTTCATTAGATCAGGAAATACGCCACAATCAATAGATTCATTAAATATAAAAGCTAGATCTGTTGCAATTGTATCAATCAATGGTTTAATAATTGTAACGGAAATGCCCCAGAGATCTGCAGTTTTCTTTATATTTAAAAGTTTAAAGGTTTTTTTAATATCTTTTTCATCAACATGGGTGAAATTAAATTTATTTTTGCATTTAGATACATTTTCTATAAGCAACGACTCAGCAATTACCTGAGAAGAGTTTAAACACTTTGTAGTTGAGATTGGAATTTCAGTAAAAAAGTTTTCAAATGCTTGGGCCACTTCGACATCATTTTTAACTGAGCAATCATTGATCTTTAAATTGTAATCATTAACGTATGTACTGACCTTTCCAGTCTCACTTTTTATTATATTCCAAGTTGATTTTATTACATTATCACTATTTCTAATTTTCGAGCTAATATAATTTGATTTTGCTATTTGACAAACTTTTCTAAATATTTTTGAGTAATTTTTTACTTTTTCTTTGAACTCCTGGCTAAAATTGTATTGTTTTTCACTATACAGTTCATACAACTTTTGTCTACTTTTATGTATACCCACTGTTGCCCACTCACTAAAGGTAAGTTTTTCTGAGACCATAATCGATTTGGGTGTGAATATTGAAGCTTAGTTTACATAGTGTGGTAAGCAGTGAGACCATTGAGAAAATACAGAACCTGCCATACGCTTACTGAAAATCTGCCAAAATCTGCCCAACACTCCAAGAAAAATGCCATAAAATATGCCACATACTTTTTTAGTGATTCATTGATTGGAAAACAAAAAAAACACTTATTAATATACTCAGGTCACTTATTAAAAAACATAAAAACACAAATATATAAAATTTAAATTAAACAGTATGTACCTATTTGCTTATAACTTCATTCAGTACTACTTTGAATGTTCACATTCGCTTCATATTCTTCGTTCTTTTCGTCGTATTTTGATTCCAAACCCATCTGTTTAGTCATTTCCTTTAAGCCTTCTTTTGTGGTTATAATGGCAGAACTTACTACTTATCTAGAAAAATACTATGAAAAATTCGTTCTTTGATGTAAAAATGCGATTCGGTTTAATTTCATTTCAGAAAGGTATTTGGAAAAAGCTTGTGGCAGGAACCTAAATAAATACTATTCAAATACAAATAATAGCAAACCATGGTGGAAATGTTCTTAAATTACAAATCATTTTGGTAGGTACTACGTTTATAAGAGAAATTCATCCTCCGCCGCCGGACCCTTAACGTAGAGAATTTACAGTTGATGATTACGTGGCGTACAAATATCAACAAACATTTTATGAGAATTCCCCTTAAGGACTACCTTGGACTAGGATTTGCCAGGTGTCGGTAAAATTATTTCCAACAAAATTTAATATCCGTAATTTTTGGTCTTGCTATAAAATTTAATTTTTTGTATAAGTACGTATAATCTCCAAAATATATAAGAAGGTCACTAAGTTTTTGTTCCCAAATCTGTCAAAATCTGTCACACTTCTATCTCCTCAACGTAATATGCCAAACTGAAAATTCCATAGCCAAATCTGCCAAAATGGCAGAAATCTGCCACAAATGGTCACACTGGTGGTAAGATGAGACAAATAGCGCTCTGTCGTAGAAGTACCTATGAGCTGAAATCAACTTTATTGTGTTGCTGTTAGAAATGAATCTGAAATGATTTTTTTTCTCAGGCCCAGATAGGCCAGAAAACGTTAAGTATAACGGCTTTACGGATGATGTGCCTCAAAGCCACGTTCGAAATCAAAAAGCATTTTGTTTTTGTAGGTACTGTATAACCTGCTGTTAAATCTGTCAGTGCCCGACAGTTCACTAGTATAACGTACTGGTGAACTGTCGGGCAACTCTTAGGTACTCTTAGCTGCAGCGCGCCCTTCCGCTGGGTAGTCGTCGCTTCGGGGAGAGGCTAGGCGGGCAGCCGATCGTGTAGGCAGTGCTCCGTCACTCGCGCTCAGTTTTGAGTTATATTATATACCTACAGTTTTCTTGTCGCCCCGGGGAGACACTGTCAAAGGTTGCCGCCCCGCCGCCGCCGCCGTGCGCGAGCCCAAGGAACATAATTAGATACCTACCCTAGGCGGGCGCGAGCCGTAAGCCCTCAGATTAAATATAGGTTTCTCTTTCTACGCGTAAGCCGAACGTTAAGTTTTGTCTCGCTCGGACATAGCTAGGCTTCTCTTTCTACGGCTAAGATTATCTCCGCGCACTCCGCGCAGGCACAGATAATATAATACTATGCGTAGGTTTGTTTTTTGTAGACTACGAAAATGACTTTACCATAGAGAATTTAGGTCGTTGTATGAAATTACCGTGGACGGAAGAAATCGCTTCTCAGGGGGAAATTAATTACGTTCCTTCCAGTGTGACCATTTGTGGCAGATTTCTGCCATTTTGGCAGATTTGGCTATGAAATTTTCAGTTTGGCATATTACGTTGACGAAATAGAAATGTGGCAGATTTTGACAGATTTGGGAACAAAAACTTTGTGACCTGCTGCCCTGTTTATACAGTCAATTTATATAAGTAATTCTATTTGTAATTCGGCCTCCTGCGATACAGGTTCTGAACCTAGTGCGGGGACCACCAGTAAACTGTATAAGCTTTTTCTAAAGGTAAATAAATGAATTTTGTATATTGTATTTGTATTTGTACCTTCTTATATATTTTGGAGATTATACGTACTTATACAAAAAAATTAAATTTTATAGTAAGACCAAAAAATTACGAATATTAAATTTTGTTGGAAATAATTTTACCGACACCTGGCAACTCCTAGTCCGAGGTAGTCCTTAAGGGGAATTCCCTTATAATGTTTGTTGATATTTGTACGCCATGTAATCATCAACTGTAAATTCTCTACTCTAAGGGTCCGGCGGAGAATGAATTTCCCATACAAACGTAGTACCAAAATGATTTGTAATTTAAGAACATTTTCACCATGGTTTGCTATTATTTGTATTAGAATAGTATTTATTTAGGTTCCTGCCACAAGCTTTTTTCAAAATACCTTTCTGAAATGAAATTAAACCGAATCGCATTTTACATCAAAGAACGAATTTTTTCATAGTATTTTTCTAGATAAGTAGTAAGTTCTGCCATTATAACCACAAAAGAAGGCATATAGGAAATGACTAAACAGATGGGCTTGGAATCAAAATACGACGAAAAGAACGAAGAATATAAAGCGAATGTGGACATTCAAAGTAGTACCTACTGAATGAAGTTATAAGCAAATACTTACTGTTTAATTTAAATTTTATGTATTTGTGTTTTAATGTTTTTTAATAAGGCACCTGAGTATATTAATAAGTATTTTTTTTGTTTTCCAATCAAAGAATCACTTAAAAAGTATGTGGCATATTTTATGGCATTTTTCTTGGAGTGTTGGGCAGATTTTGGCAGATTTTCAGTAAGCGTATGGCAGGTTCTGTATTTTTTCAATGGTCACACTGGTTCCTTCCTATCCTATCCTACTAGCAGCGTTGCCAGATCTACTGATTTAGCAGTAGATCTACCTGCTTTTTGAACCGTCTACTGATCTACTGATTTATTTCTAAAATTTCGTGAAATCTACCTGATTTTTCCCGAGCGCCAATGGCTCCGTGTCTATTATGTAAGCTGGCTGTCACTTGTCAGTGTCACTTCACAAGCCAATGAAATTTTCACCAATCCGGTTCGTCACAATACTGACAAAATAAGAATGAAATTGAAGAGTTTGTTTTGATCGTTCGTTTCTTCCACTTCCTGTTAACATCTGTTGTGTGTTCATCTTTTTCGAATTGATTGGTCGGTCCGTTCGTTCTTCGATAAACTTTTCCATCTAGATCTACTGATTTAGCAGTAAGTAGATCTTGTAGATGGATTATTACACTTCCTTCGAGTAGATCTGCTTGATTTTTGAAGAGCCACTGATTTATTTTGTAAGATTCGAGAAATCAACCAGCTTTTCCTCAGAGAGATTCAAGGCCAAGGCATAAGGCCTTGTAACAACAAAATAAATTAAAAATTCAATTTCACTTGGTGTTCATACGATTCTCGAGTCAGCTTGGTTTATGGCGAGATTTGTTCATTTCCAAGAGCACTGATCAGGTTTTATTGAAATTTTAAAAACTAGACGCCTAGCGTCCCTCTTTCTGTGATGAACATAATTTGTTTTTCTTGAAAGGAACAACGGAACACCATTGTACACTTCCTAGTTACCTACCCCAAAAAACTTGATCCCCTTGGAAATGAACAAATCTCGGCGAATTCCATGCTGATGATGCTTTGATCAATGTTTTCATATCAATGTAAAAAGTTTATTACAAACCTACTTAAAAAACATAATTTTTTGAAATTCAAAAGCCATGAATATTTTACTTTGCAACTTAGGTACTTTGATGAATGCCGTCATTGAAAACACACACACTGGACAAACATACAAAAAATATGAATCAAAATCAAATCAAAGATTTTACAAAAAACCTTACTAGATACCTACCACGCATTTTTCGTGTCAAAAGCTAGAAATTTGTAGTGTTTTCAAAATCTACTGATTTTTTCTTCAAGCTACTGATTTTTTACGTGACTTTCTACTGATTTTGTCAAATTCGATCTGGCAACACTGCCTACTAGTATTTTATTCTCTTTGGTATGCAACCTGGAGTATGCAACTTTCTTTTCGTTCGGATTTCGAATTTATTTTCGTTTTATTTTCCTCTGAGGCTCTGAGCGTTGTGATGTTGTGTTGTGTGTTTTTCGAAACTATTGGTGTAATTCATTGATAAACGTAAAATTATTTTACTTACTTTTTAATAAGTAATCCGAGTTTTTAACCATGCCCTCGAGAACGTATTGTGCAGTGTATGGCTGCTCTAGCAGTAAGAGAGATAAAGATATAAGTTTTTTTAAACTACCTAAAGATGAAGAGAGGTAAGTACGTTAGAAATTTATCCACCTACAAATATTTTACTTTATGTAGGTAGATAAGTACCTACCATTATCACACTAATGTTTTAAATGCGAAATTTTAGATGAATGGATGGATGGACGTTTGTTAGTTCTTCACGCCAAAACTAGGCGATAGGACTAGGTACCTACCTATCCCATAAAATAAAACAGTTCCTAAGTGATAAAATAACCTTTTTAACGTTTCCATATAAATAATGCGTGCGAAGCCGCGACTACAAACTAGTAATAATCTTCTACTTGTGTTTGTCATTTTTACATCGATGATGTTTGTATGACTTTTTAATAGTTTGATCTATTTTTGGTAAAAAGTTTAATGGGTAAGTAGGTTTATACATAAATAAGGTAAGTTGGGGTATAATCGCACGCAGACCGAATGCGCTAAAAAATTGATTTTACCCAAATTAAGCCATATTCCAGCCAACATTTTCTACGATGCCATTTGTGAGTGGCATTGAAGAAAATAGTATTAGCAGCATTTCTGCTGTGATTGTGGGCATTTTTGACGTGATAACGTCTATTAAATCGATGAACATGGGTAGCATGTTCAAAAAAGTGTCACGTTATTGACTACGTTGTCATGACGACTGAAGCACTGAACATTGCTCTACTTCTTGTGGAGCAACGTTATGCTGAGACGGGACCTATTGGTTCGCTGCGCAAAATAGTTTTTGTATTCGTAATGTTCTCAATCGTAAATTTTTAATAGATAAGTGATTTATGTTTTGTGTTTTGGTGAACCAATAAATCTATTTTCTTTCTTTCTTTCAAGATGTTCTTATTTCGTCTAATCTATATGTATGTATAAACACGGTAATGTCTCGGAAACTAGGTACAGTCAGCTGCACAGACATGTATTCCAAGTTTTAACTTTTATTTTACTTGGAACTTTTTAAATAAAAGGACATGCACACGTTTTTCGTACAAAGTAGTCATCGTACTTCGTCAGAATGCGGTACATAAATTATCACAATTCCTATACACTTACTATTTACTCAAATTGAAAACTTGGGAGTGTATACATATTTTTGCAGCCGGCCAACTGTACTCACCTTAGACCACCGGTTTGTAGAGATGTGACAGCTCTCGGTCAGATCTTCATTTCGGATGACAGCTGTCTAACTGGAAACTGTCATATCTCAGAAACTACTCATCTCACCTTTGAAAACAGTACGTATATAAACTACGAATTAAGATTTTTAATATATCAAGTAAATGACGTTATCACGTAAAATTATCGTTCTTAAACCGACTTTAGAGACAACCATTTTAGATTATAATGTAACTTACTATGCCTGTATTATCTTCTGGAGTCCAAACATCATGTATTTTTTGTCACACTATTTATAGCGGGATAAAAATGGCATGTTGGGGTTTTTGTTGTTTTTTTTGTGAATAGGTGACATGACAGTTATATCTTTTTGGTTTTTCCAGGCGGAAAATTTGGTTACAAAAAATCGACAGGATGGATCTTATCAAACCTGGCATAAAACCTGAATGTTACCAAGTCTGCTCAAAGCACTTCGAAAAAAGTATGATAGTCTATCGGCCGCTGTTAAAACCTGATTCAGAGCCGACAATATCGATTCCTGATTCAACCGGTGGCACTTCCATTTCACAGATAAATACAAACGAAAAAGAGACGCAAACGGATGATTCTTAAGTCATTGTTAAAAGCGCTGACAAGACATCCACAGGTAATCTTCATAATTATTTTTTCTAGTGCTCATTTTTTTCTTGGATTTTAATTTTCTTTGTTAATAAAATTAATCTTTATACTATATTAAGAACAAAAAAAGAAAAATGTACACTGAGGTAGTCGCTTACATATTATTATATCAAGTCTCAAGATAGATATTTTATGGTAGATTTTAGGTTTAGTTTAGATAGATAGAAAATTCTTTATTGCACACTTATCATATTAATTAACAAACAAAAGTAAATAAAATTAAAACATGTGACAATAGGCGGTCTTATCGCTGAAGAGTAATCTCTACCAGACAACCGTGGACGGATAGAATCGTTGGATTATACGTGGGAATCTGAGTGCAATGTGCATTGTTGTATATTATTACATTTATTACATACAATAACCTAGCGACTATAGTTTCAAAAATATATAATACTTAAATAAATCCAGACATACACAAAATCAAAATCAAAACTCTAAATACTTACATACATACCGTCGGCTTATTGCAAGAAGTCATTAGTCGCAAGAAGTCACTAACTGCGTTAGATATACCATTGAGTTCGTCTCGATGAGCTCTACATTTTGGTAAAACTCACAAATTTGTAGCTCTTCAAACTTAGAAGTTATGGCTTGGTTATAAAGTCAATAACTGCATTTTTGGTATATCTGGTTTCATAAAATTCATTAACTTACATTAATAAATTTTAACAAAAGAAAAAAAACACAATTGCCATTCTTATTTTCATACGAAACTCATTTATGTGACTTAACAACATTTTGAAAGTGCTTTTACGTTCACAAACGTTTGAATAAGTTTTGCTTTAATTCATTATTTGCACCAAAAAAAAATACTAACGTTTTTAAATGACTTCTATCAAAACGAGTAACGTCTACACTGAGTTTTTTATTTTTTATAGATTTAATTTTTTACACTTAATTACTGTTTTCGAAACATAATTAATGGTAAATGAATACTATTCGCATTAAATGACTTCTTTCAGAACAAGTAACGTTTATAGGTACCATCACTATTGGATTGGTAAAATTAATTATAGGTCATTGACAAGTTTTTGCAAAAATATTATGTTAAACTTAATACAAGACTAAAATCGCTTGAATGAAGTATTGTTTTATTAGTGATTTTTGTTATTGTAAAAATAACAGGTAAATGTAAGGTAATGACTTTTGCACACATACATTTACGTGTTGCTATGCTACTTATGAGACCGCGTGCCGTGTGACCGGAGTCGCGGAAGCGGGGCAGAGGGGTATTTTGTTCGGGGCCGCTCGCGCCTCTGCCGCGCCGCGTAGTAGTTCGTTCTTTCCGGCCCTTGTGGGGGCACAGAGCGGGGCATCGAGGCTTGGCCTCTTTACCCCGGCATCAACTCGAGGGGTGACGACTCCTCGGTCCTTGGATTTCGCTAAAAATGCTTTTATTTAGCTTGTTAATCATTTTATTTTTTTATTAACATATTTGCATGTTTTTTTCTTATTTTTTGTTTGGTTTGGGTTAATTTTTTTTAAATTAACCCACGGTCTATCCGGGGGGTTCTGCGGGGGTGAGGTCCTAGGGAAGGGGCCTCCACGGGCGGTCATCATCTGGGGGCCGGGGTTGGTGAGGCGCTATTTAGTGAAGGTGAGCTTGGTGGCCGTTGTCGGCGCGGTCGTACATTCGACGACTGTGCTGTACGACAAACTCGTCTATGGATTGGATCTGCGGGTCGCGGGCGATGACATCGTTCCTGACGTATTGGCTCGCGCCAGTGTAGATCCTCAGAGCCACGTTTTGCAGCCCCTGGAGCCGGTCCCTATTCGTCTGGGAGACTAGTGAGTACCAGGCCGGCGCTGCATATGTGAGTCGGGATCGGACTTAGCCTTTGTAGACCCACACTTTGGTCCTCAGAGGCAGGCGAGATCCCAGGACGGGTCGGAGAAAGGTTGGGCGACGCGCGCTTGTTGTAGTGCGCTGTCAACCTTCGGCTGCATCCGCAACGACCTGTCGATCCCGAAGCCGAGATACCGGATGTGCGGGCTCCATGCCACGTTCTGGCCCCGAAGTGTCAGCTGCGGTGGGTGGCCGATGCGGCGGGAAACAAACAGCGCAGCCGTCTTTCCCACATTGACGGCTATGCGCCATTTGTCCAGCCAGGGCGGCAGGATGTTCAGCAGCCGCTGCATCCTGCGGGCTGCGATGGTGGGGCTGGTAGAAGACGCAAAGAAGGCGCTGTCGTCCGCGAACAGCGCTAGCGACACATCTCTCTCCCCGGGGCGTAGGTGGCCCTCCAGGGTGGGGATGTCGTCGGTATAGAACGCGTATAACGCTGGCAACAGGCTGCTACCCTACGGTACACCAGCAGAGATGGATCGAGTGGAGGATGTGGCACCATCAACTGCGACGAAGAACCGCTGGTTGTCGAGGAAGGATGCCACAATCCTGATGAGAGCTGGTGGAGTTGGGTTTTGCAGGAGCTTGTACAAAACGCCGGGGTGCCCAATACGGTCGAAGGCCTTTTTTACGTCCAGACCCGGACAGTGCAGCGCCTGGCGTTGTGCTCGACTGCAAGGTGGTGCAGCACCCTGGTGAGCTGCAGCGTGGTAGAGTGGCCACTCCTGAAGCCGAATTGCTTCGGGCGCGGCTCGATAGTTGGAGCCAGGCGCCCCAGGAGCAGGCGTTTCAGGAGCTTGCCCACTATTAGTAGTAGAGTAATGGGGCGGTAGTTGGCCGGGAGGCGGTGATCGTTGCCGGGCTTGGGTAGCACGATGACCCGTCCGGTCTTCCAGGATTCCGGGAAGTGGCCCGTCCGGAGGATCCCGTTGAAGAGCCGGGCGAGCGCGGTGACTCCACGGCGAGGCAACTGTTGGGGACTCCGTCATAGCCTGGCGCCGTCTGGGTAGACGGAGGACGGCCTTCCGCACCTCGGCAGGGGAGATGAAGTACTCCCCGTCTAGGGGCGGTGTTGGGCCAGACAGGAAGTCCCTCACTGTGACCTCGACCTGGTGGTGGTGGTTTAGGGTTTCAAAGGTGGCGTCGGCTGCAACGGGGTGAGGCGAGAACTGCTCCGCGAGGTGCTCGGCCAGAATTTCGGCACGGTCGGCGGGAGCAAAGCGCCGGACCCCATCTCGGTCCAGCAGCGGGTAAGTTGTTGCCGGCTGCCGCGTGAGCGCCCTATTCATTGATTCTATGATTCGCCCTATTCGATGATTCAGTCCCAGGTCTCACGCCGAATCTGTACTGCGGCCGAGAGCTCGGCAGATATCGGGTTGAGTCGCGTCTTCAATGTATCAATGACCTTAGGCAAACACAGCTCCATATTTCAATGTGAATGCGCAGCTATAACCGAGGCAGCCACAGATGTGCTAAGAAGGGATATAGATAACCAGTGCGTTTGTATCCTGACTGACAGTGCTGCTACACTCAGGGCCCTGGCAGGACACAGCTGCAACTCCAAGATCGTGTACGAATGCCACTTGGCACTTGAGAGGATTTCCTGCAGAAACAGGATAACCCTTCAATGGATTAAGGGGCATAGCGGATCACTTGGTAACGTCGCCGCCGATGAGTTGGCACGGAAAGGTTCGGAGACACCGATAATAGGCCCACCTCCGCTCCTTCCCCTACCATTCTCCCAAATCCGAACATGGATAAGGCTGAAAACTAGAGAAAAACATAACGAATGATGGACGCACCTACTAGAGTGCCGCCAGGCAAGAGCAGCACTATCAGCTGCATCACCAAGGCTAACTAAGCGCCTACTGAACCTGACCAGAATGGACCTACGCGTCCTACCTAGTGGGGACACTCACAGGACATGGCCCACTAAATAAACATCTCTTCACCATCGGAGCAACAGACAGCACTCTCTGCAGGGGATGTCTTAGTGACGAATAATCAGCTGCCCACGTAGTTCTGGAATGCGAGGGAGTAACAGCGCAACGACACGAAATCCTCGACCACCCGAGGTCGCTCCGCGAAGTGTGTGAAGATCCCAGGAAGATTCTGCGCTTCTGGACGGAGTTAGGCTGGTTACACTAGCAAACAAAACACGCACAATGGACCAAACCGTGTCTAAGTGCGGAAAATAGAGTACACAATACAATACAATAGAGTCGCGTCTTCAGTCGCGGGCAGCGGGAGCGCGCCCACTCGCGCTGGAGTTCGCGTTTTCTCTCTATTACCCTCTTAAGGTGTTGGGGGAGGTCGTTGCGCTGGCCTTGGCGCCTGGTGATGGGTACGGAAGCGGCCGCCTTAGCCTCGATGATGCGCGCCATCAGCGCTGAGGCCTCGGATTCCACTTCTGCAGGCGTCTGGAGAGTTCCGACGTCCACGGACTCGAGTGCCTTGGCGTACGCGTCCTCACGCCCTGGGACCGGGTCCGCGGCCAGGTCGAACGTTATGAGGAGGGTAGATAGGATAAGAAGGTTTTCAGGTAAAGCTCAAAGTCTGTTACTTAATATTTTCTAATCTAAATAATAGTTTACTTAATCGTTTCCAACCTATTTATGTGTTTATAACTCTTTGCTGGTTAGCAGAATTATTTTCGTAAAGCTTAGAACGTGTTTTTGACTGATTTATGTGCAATTATTACTAATTTTAGTTATTTTATTAAGTGTTTTCGACAAACAAGGTAATTTGTTTAGCTTTTAGTGATAAAAGATGTTTTTTTATGATTATTTTGTCTTTTAATACTCGAAAGAGGCCACCAATAACTTCTTTGTAGAAATACTTAACTCTAATTTAAACAAAACTTTTTATCGCAAGAAGTCATTATCTTTGCATTTTTAGCTTTTAAAAAAATTGCAGTGGTTGAATTTGTACTGATTTCAGTTAATTATAAAATAATTACATATCTCTATATATTGGCGTTTAAATTATATTGATAACTGTCGTAGTTTTGATGATATGGGCTCTTAAAGTTATAAAAACTTTAAACTGCTTTTGCCAAACTTTTGGATTTGTCGGTTAATGACTTCTTGCAATAAGCCGACGATACATATCTACATATTATTAATAGAAACATGGATGTGGTCAGCATGTTCGGCATGTTATACAGTCACGAAGCGCGGTTACACAGCAAGGCAAAGAAATAGCGTCAAATGCATGTGCGATCATGCTACAAGGAATCGTAGTTAATCCCAAAAATATCGATGGTCAACCCTACCAAGGGTCAACCCTACCCAGCCAAGGGCCGGCAAGGGAACTGTAGAGGTAGGGGGGCGCGGGTGGCTTTGATTGAGCCGCCTCGCAAACTGCGAGTAGAGCGTTACGAACTTTATTTCTTCTCCCTTAAGACTCTAAGTAGATTGGTTAAATCAAGTAAGTGAGGTATCTGTTACGAAGTAACGTTATCTAATCTGTGGTGCAGGGAGCTGATTAAAGCCGATCCGTGAGGGCGCCAGGAGTTCTCTGTCGCCGATCGGCTTTAATCAGCAATTATGAGGGGCATAACTTAGTTCGCGTAGCTTCGCAACGGCCTACACAACTAAGTAAGTTAAGACTTACTTGTTGGGCTATTTTAGTTTGCTTAGCTGGCATAGTTTGCGGTGAACGCATATAATATGAAAAACTGGCTCAACTATGCGAGCAAAACTAAACTAAGTTAGTTTGGCTAAAAACGAAACTAAGTAAGTATAACTCGCGGTGGACGATCGGTTTAGTAATGAATTCGTTAAACTACGTTAGTTTTTAGTAAAATAGGCAGGTATTGATACAAAAAACGAACATCTAGGTATAATATTATTATGTACAATAATTTTAAACTAGGTACGAGTAACTAAATCACCGATATCACAGATACCGATAACCGCTGGGGGAAACGTGTTCTTGAGTGGAGACCACGACTCGGCAAACGTAGTGTAGGACGCCCTCCGGCCAGGTGGGATGACGACCTGCGAAAGACTGCAGGCAGATGCGGCAAGCTAAAGACAGGGCGCTATGGCGCTCATTAGGGGAGCCCTACGTCCAGCTGTGGACGAACATAGGCTAATGATGATGACTATATTCGTCAAGTCCACTTCATTTTCTCGAATAGGGGAATTTCATCTGTGTTCTTCTTTCGATTTCTGAAAGAGTAAATTAAATTATAAGTAGGTAAGTAAAGTACTTGGTGGCTTTTTTCACCTTGAAAAACCTGTCGGATATTTTTGAGATTGTTTGATATTTTTCCTAAATTTGAACTATTTAGTGCTAAAGTAACTATTGTATTCTATGTAGTCGACGTCATGTGGAATGGCCATGAACTAGAAAAGTTTTTACTGAATTGGAAGTTGAACTCGCGGGTTTATAATTTTTACTTTTCATCACTTTGCTAGCTGCATATATTTCATAGCTATATATATTTCGATTATATTAGTAAGAGGTACCTAAGAATAAAGAAATAATGTAATAAAAATAATTGTAACCCTTAATATTTCGTACGTACAAATAATGTTACTAGCACTAAATAGTTCAAATATCGGAAAAATATCGAAAAATCTCTAAAAAAATCTTTAAAATAGCCGAGAGGCTTTTCAGGGTTAAAAAAGCCGCCAAGCTGTTGTACTTGGTTTTACCTACCCCTAGTTTTAATATGGCACACGGTCTGCCGAACGTCCAGTATTTTACTAAGAAGTATTCTTAGTAAAATACTGAAGTAAGAAGTATTTTTAGTAAAATACTGGACGTTCTTCATGATCGCGGATGGCACAAGCTTAGGGAGGCGTAGGTCCCTTTTTTTTATTCGGCGAGGAAATTCGTTTACGAATAAACTGGTCTGGGGTGACGAGAATTAGGTGGGACTCGACGCCCTGAGAAGGACGTCATACCCACTAAAACCTCTCCGGTGTCCCTCTCTGAGACGACCTCTGTGGCGCGGTGGGCGAAGGTCCGCCTGCGACGCAGGAGGTTGCGGGTTCGATTCCCGCCTCGGGACAAATATTTGTACGATCTGCAGATCTATGTTCAGGGTGTTCTGGTCGTTTTCTATGTATAATAAAAAAATATCTATCTATGTACTCGTATATTATTATACTTATACATACTTACCTTTGGGCTAGATAATGCTGTGTGAATTGTCCAGCATTATTATTATTATTATTATCTCTCGCCATTTTCGCCGAACCACGGGAACATTTAAAACCTACCGCGGCCCGACTGGCGTCCCCTCTTCCTCCTATATATGGCCGGCGAGGGCCTGTGATAATGATAACGATTATGATGGTAATAACCTAGTTAGGTTTTTTAGTGGAGATTTTAGTACACACAGGTGCACTCTCAGACCGACACGACCGGGGAGGTCAGGCGCAGGACCAACAGCTTAACATGCTCTTCGAGGCACTCGGGTGTAACACCGCCAACTTCCTAACCCCGGGCAGCTATTATGAATTTATTATTTATTATTATTTATTTACCTTTTAGGATAAGGTTCCTTGAGGTGCACCCGTCGATAGTGTATCTCCATCGCGAACTTCTGCGAGAACCGTTTGTGGCAGATCTTACACGCGTGGGGCCTTATGCCGGTGTGCTTCTGGAAACACAAGGAAAACAATAAATACACAATGTTATTATTTGTTTATTTTATTTTTTGCCACTACTGTCCCATTACTGGGCAAAGTCCTCTCTTTTCTCCATCCATTCCTCGCGATTAAACGCTGTCACAGGGATGATGTGCGTAAAGCAAGGCCTCCTACCTCAACAGCCTATAGGTCCACTGCTGGACGCAGGCCTTCCCCTGATAAGCGCCTTATTGACTTTTATCTCATGGGGCGTTAAGCCCATAATCCCCACGCTGGGCATGCGGCTTGGGGATCGCAGTCCGGTGGTAGCTAAGGCCTCCTAGCGTAAATGAAAATAAATAATAATACTTAACTATATACTTATTATTTATTTAAGTATATTTATTTTATTTATTTTCAGCCTATATTGTTCCACTGCAGGGCAAAGGCCTCCCTCCCTTTCTTCGTTAATAACAAAATTAAACCATACGTGATATAATTATGTAGGTATAGTACCTACATCTGCAGTTGTAAATACTCGCCCCACGTCGGGAATTGAAACCTCTGTCTCATGCGGCTTTTCAGCCAAAATACGCAGAACCTACCTACTTAGTTTCTTCTCTATTTGTACGTGTACCTGGTACTAGGTATGTATGTTAACGAAACTGAGGCTAGGGCTTGTGTTGCGTGTCGGGAGAGCACTAGTTAAGACTAAACAATAGCTTGTTATGGACGTTTAAGGCTCCACCTCCCCGAACACTAGCGCCGCCACATATTTTATCTTATTATTACGTCGAAGAAAGGAAATTCCAAAAATTACGTTGGGCAATTTGTGATACCTCTGTAATAGTTTTATTTTGTATAGTTTAGGCAGAGATACGATGTTGCCCTTGGTGGCCACCAAACTCTATTTTCGCATCTCTGTTTAAACTATACAAAATAAAACTATTAGTGACGTTAAAAAAATGCTTATGATAGGTATCACAAATTGCCCAACGTAGTTTTATTTTGTATAGTTTAGGCAGAGATACGATGTTGCCCTTGGTGGCCACCAAACTCTATTTTCGCATCTCTGTTTAAACTATACAAAATAAAACTATTAGTGACGTTAAAAAAATGCTTATGATAGGTATCACAAATTGCCCAACGTAATTTTTGGAATTTCCTTTCTTCGACGTAATAATAAGATAAAATATGTGGCGGCGCTAGTGTTCGGGGAGTAGGTGGTGTTCTATGTGAAAGTTAAAATAAAATTAAGTGAAAAAAAATATTTGGACGCATGGAACATGATGGATGTTGGTCATGATGTGATGGTTATGTGATATTATTTTTATATCTTGATATTGGCTACTTTTACAAATTTCTCCTCTCTGTTTCAGTGGAAATTAGCCTATAGAAGAAGCTGGCAGGTAGTAAAACTCATTACATACAGCTTGATGTGTGTTGTATCCAGATTTGCAAAGGAACTCCTTCCCGCAGTACTGGCACGGGAATACTTTCTTCTTTGTGTGTCTGTTCATATGGACCTCTATGCTCGAAGCCTGCAAAGACACGAAACTTTATTAGGATTTAGAATAAATACGTTACCAATAAGCATAGGGTTATTTGACAATCATCAAACTAAGCAGGACAGCATGACTGACTACGTCGTGAAAACGAAGGGAAATAAATAACACAAGGTGCCTACGCGATATACAGGGTGTTCCGAAACTCAACGTCAAGCCGAAAACGGAGGACAGGTGAGTTCATGACGTCCCACCACAAAAACCACAAAATCATGGGTCTATCTTCAATGGATCCAAACTAAAATAACACATTCATTCATTTAACTACAAAATTAAACCAACGTACTTAACCACATTTTTAGAAAGAAAAAGAAAAAGGTTTAGTTCTGATTTTGCAGCAACCATCTAAGCATCTTTACCTGTCTAACTCCAACTCACAGTTTATTTGGATTTCTAATACAAGTCTGTAGTCACAGCATAGAAAAGTTTGATGCCGCGCCGGGCAGAGAATTTATGATTTTTAGTAATAAGCCTATAACGCAGAAACCATTGAAGATAGACCCATAATTTTGTAGTATATCTGGGTCGTCATGATCCCACCTGTCCTCCGTTTTCGGCTTGAAGGCGAGTTTCGGGACACCCTGTATAACAATCTTCGTTCCGTAATATAATATTGGCTTGATAAAATATCGAAGCTTTTCGGCTTAATTTTTTTGAACAAAAATTGTAAATAAAAAATAATAGCGAGCGAAGCGATCCCTAAAAATTTGAGTAAAGTTTTCATACAGTCATGTCTTTGTTTACCAGAAACATCTTGGATTCTAGATTGGAGTATAGTTCTGGTAGCGTAGCGTAGATATCACTGCACTACTTAACTCACAGCGAGCCAGGCTTACAATCTAATGTGAACTACTGTAGCACTTACAGCGAGCCAAGCGCCACATATCTCGCACATGACTCTGTCCTGTTCCCTCCCGTCGCCTAGTTTAGCCCCTCTGTGTATGACCGCGACGTGTTTACGGCATTCGGCGCGCGTTGTGAACTTCTCTCGACACTGGAAAAGGAATATTTACATACTTACTAGCTGCGCCCCGCGGCTACGCCCGCGTGGAAATTTAAAATTATCACTTAGGGGTATGAAAAATAGATGTTGGCCGATTCTCAGACCTACTCAATATGCTCACAAAATTTCATGAGAATCGGTCAAGCCGTTTCGGAGGAGTATGGCAACGAAAACTGTTAACACGAGAATTTTATATATTAGATATATATTTGGAAAACGTGGTGTGTTTTAATGTCTTATAGAGCATTACTGTCGCGATCTGTAATGACTGCGCTGGTGGCAGCTATGATGATGTCCGAAAGAGCAGCGTAGCACAGTTCCAGGTCATCACAGCGCGGTCAGCATTCCAGCCCTTGATGGACCAGCTGAAATAAAGACCGAGACAGAAGGTCGAGGCCGGATATAAGCAAAAGTTTATGAGGATTTTGAACTGATCAGGCTGAAATTTTGCACATCTTTTTCTAGAACATGAATAACATAGGCAATTTTATTACTATCATAGCTAATTAATCACATCTACAGCGTATTCTGGTCCATTGCTGAATGCAGGCCTACCCCTTATTGGCTTTTACCATATAGGGGTAATACCCACAATCCCCACCCTGGGCATGCGGGTTGGGGATCGCAGTTCGATCGAGTTCCTATGGAGAATTGGTCGATGTGGTCCGGGGTGTGCCCGCGGGAAAAGATGGGGTGGTGCATCTAAGCTCCACGGTGGCCAATATACTTACAAATCGACAAGTGGTAGCGTTCTCTATAATCTCTTTCCTGGAGAGCCTCCTCGGCAGCGCCGCCTCATCCTCGTGCAGTTTAGACTGCGAGAGGTGTTCGTCGAAAGCGCGATGCGACGCGAACGAAACGTCGCATTTCTCGCAGTAGATGTTTGCGTTTTGCTGTTCCTGTGGAAAGGGATAACGATTAAAGGCACCAGAGCAAATATCAACCATGGAAACAAGTAATTAATTGAAAACTATAACAAGTTATTAACTGAAAACTATAACAAGTAATGAAGTTAATGAAACACTTTAACAATAATTAATGGAAAACTGTAACAAGTAATTATGTAATTGAAAACTATAAAAAGGGGGCAATCGACGGGGACAAATGCCCACAAAATTTAGCTAAGAATCATATAGGAGATCAAGAGTATTTAGATACCCCATTTATCAAAATTTGCTTCAGCTATTTTAATGCTTCGAGGTAATAAATACCCGCCAGCCTCACAGAAACACAAAAAAAAATGTACCCACGCCTCGCGGTTAGAAAACCTTAAACCGGTCACTTTTTTAGTGCTTTAGATTATTATTATTTTTCGCAATACGAGGAAGCAAAGACCTACGAATGTAGCTAAGAACTCCTCAGAATTCCGACGAGCTTTTAATACTTCATTCGCCAAAATAGCTTTATCCCAAATTTTTTTTTTTAATTCTGTATATCGAATTCTGCATTTCTGTCTGACTTTTCTAAGTGTACTTTTTTAAATTCTGTATATCAATGTTATATCTGTCTAATTTTTACAACCCTCCTTTTGTATCTGATTGGAATAAATGAATTTGATCCGCTGTAATAAAGAATTCCAGACAAGCAGGTATATATAAACCGTGCGTTACCAAAGCGCGCGTTCCAAAACGCCTAATATGTCAAATATCGAAGTGCTATAATTCCTTTAGACCTTACAGGACCCTTGGACACGTCACAAAGATTCAAATTACATAAGTAAAATGTGTGTCCTATCCCTCCGCTCAAACTTACAGCGATCTCATCCGATATACAATGCTGTCTTTTCATATGGAACTCCAGTCCGGTTTCGCTGACGAAGCTGGCGCCGCACAGTTTGCAGACATGCGAGTTTCTATGCGACATTCGTAGGTGCGTGTAATAAGTTGACACGTGTCTGTAAGGATAGTGTGAAATCAGTCTTAGGTAACTCACTATTAACGTAATCGGGTTAACTAAGAACCCTGTTTGTGTTGGAAGATCACCTACGTTTTATCCCTTAGGGCGAATAATATATACCCCGATAGTAGCGCCACTACATATTTTATTTTATCATTACGATAGACAAAGGAATTATCAAAAAATCGGACCGCGCGTAGACTATATCTATCATAAGCTTTTTTTAAATGTATCTGTAATAGTTTTGTTTTGTGTTATTCAATCAAAAACCTTGTTTGGAGAGCTTGGTGGCCACCAATAGGAACGAAACAAGTATCTGCCTAAATAATACAGTACAAAACTATTAAAAAGCTTATGATAGATATCGTCTACGCGCGGTCCGATTTTTTGATAATTCCTTTGTATAACGTAATGATAAAATAAAATATGTAGTGGCGCCACTATCACCCCTACTATTCGCCTTAAAGCCGCCACACACAGAAGCCGGGGCCGCCGGGCCGGAGGCGAAGGCGTGCTAGTTGTATCATATGATTTCTATACAAAAACCAAAATAATAATCAAAAAGAATAAAAACACTTGATAGAGAAATTAAGAGCGTTTACGCCTCCATTCCAAAAAACAGTAATTTTCAAACCCGTTAATATCATGAACTACTTACATTACACAAATGTTAATTACTAATAATTATAGGAAATTTCGTTGTCCAAATAGTGGGCTGAGAAAATATTTCGATTAATATAGTATGTACGCATTCTAGCAAGATAATTTGGTAGAGGTTTTCTTAATTTCCCTTTCAGCATCACTTTCGAAGCTCAAAATATTATGAAAATACTGACATATCTTATAAACAAAAAATAAGAACCAATCAATAAGATCCTTAAAAAATTCATTAATTGAAAAAATGTTTGGTTTTGGTATCTTACTATGAGAAATACAAAATTCAAAAAGTGTGAAATTAGAACGAATTTTAAATGATTTTTCAGCGATATACCTTATTTAATTTAATGTAATAATAGCTTACGAATAAAGTAGAGCATCGTCTTTAAATTCATACATTTAAAATTTTAATTATTTCGTTGATATTATTTTTCTGTGAATATTTTAAAACTCCTATAAAACGCTGCGCGCAAATCAATTCAAATCAGTCCGCCGCGAGGCTTTCTAGAGTGTGGACACGTCGCTCGGCGCTCTGACTGACCTCAGTTGACCTTTGTCGTGCGTATAGGGCGAGCGGACATTTATAGCGTCATCGAAAAGTTTTGGTACTTTGGTAAGTAAAATATTTTATGATTATTTTTGATGACAAACATATTTTTAGAATGTATTTATACTGTAACAAATCATATTTCAGACATAATGGGATATAAAACAAAGTTATTTTTAGCGAGGAAACGAAAGCGCAAAAATTTAGCAAACATGGAAAAAGCTAGAGCTAAAAGGTTGGTAGATACACGTTATTATGCTATAGTAGCTTCAACCCACGACTTCGCCAACGTTAGATACACATTTTCCTATCCTTATACATGTATCATACTGATATGTTTTTTTTTTATGATAAAAAAAGCCGGACTGACTGACTGACTCATTGACACAAGTGTTCTCATTGATTGTGTTGTGGTGGAGGGGCAGGTATGTGTTTTTGCGGAATCGTATAGAGCGGGTCCGGGTGACCTAGGAAAAATTCCGACTTCTTGAGATTTGCCACCCCAGAGCCCTCCCCCTCCCCCTTCTTCCACAGAGCAATTTGGATTAAAAAAAAAAATTAAAGGGTTCGTATGGAGGGGCACACATGATTTTTAAAATAAAAAAAATTCTCCCTCCCCTTGCCCCCCAGAACCCCCCCTTTTGAGTGCTACCGAATGCCGTCGTGATAGAGGGGTTCTGATTGCAGGATCGTATAGAAAGTTTCTTCTCGAATTGGAAGAATAAAAATTCACCTACCCTCCCGCCCCCCTTTTTACCCCCCCTTTTGATATCTCCCAAACAATGTACGATAGAATAAAAAAATTTTCACAGACATGTAGGACAAATCAAATAATTATGAATGCACAAAAATTGAGCCGAGCTGTGACTGCCCACGCCCCCAGCCCCTCTGAACCCCCTTCCCCATCAATAAATTTGATATGGGTATCGTTTTCGACTAACATGGGGGTGAGGATTACGAATTTGATGACGACATGCGTGTGTCGTATTGCGGTGAGCGAAGCAAACAGTAATGCAACTATAGGGGACCCCCACGCCCAGGCCCCCCTGAACCCCCTCCCCATCCTGATCCATATAATGCAGTTTTTCTTGTAAAAACTGCTATTCTTGGGTCTATGTGGGCTGATGAGCAAATGTGCCAAATTTCATAATATGTATTTATGTATGTTTATCCGCGCATTTCTCTGAAACTATAAGGTAGATATTTAATAATTCTGGGCTGGCTCCGACTTTAAAAAGGATCCAATATTTTTTTTGCTTTTGAGTGGTCTGTTTAATTTTTTTATTTACTTTTATAATAATATTTCCTGCGTATGTTTCATTAACATTATTTTCTTTTTTAATTACTGCATAATGCCTGCTTTCAAATAACATGGTGTCATGGTGTGACTTCGTGGTGTAGTTGGTTATCACATCCCCGTACTGAGGGGAGGACGCGGGTTCAAGTCCCGTCGAGGTCGAAAATTTTTGCGATATTATTTGATTTCTTAGAAATTACCCTTAGTGTGGGGTTACGCACTATAATAAGTATAATAAAAAAAAACCTTAGAATTAAATATAAGTACACATAAATGTGGCCTGTTCATTGATGAACACTTCTTTTTTCTGGGAGCTTCACCTGATGGCATTTTTGATGAAGGAATTGTTGAAATAAAATGTCCGATTTCAGCGTTCGGGATGAATGCAGATGATGCTATTTTATTAAAGAAAATAAAGTTTTGAATTCTAACGGGTCTGTCAACCGTCGTCACGAGTGGTTTTATCAAATTCAAGGACAGTTACATATCACGAAGAAGAATGTATGTTTGTTGGCCATCTGGACAGGTAACGAGTTTCCCTTGAAAATTGAAAAAATCACTCGAGACGATGAGTTTTGGCGTAACCAAATGGAAACCAGACTTATAAATTATTATAATGAATGTCTGCTCCCCGAAATTGTAGACCCACGAAAATCTAGGTCGATGCCGCTGAGAACCACGACATATTAATTTTATTTAATAAAACATTTAAAAATTATGTAAAATAAACTCGACTTTATCTGTACCATGTGTTTTATTTGTACCTACTCGTAACTTAGTCAGCTCTTTAAGTTCAAATTTAAATTAAATAATTGTTATAACAATTTCACTCGAATGGATCAAAGTGGGTAAATTTGACTATAGCATAATAGAACGCGCCAGCAGCGCTCACACTGACACGCTCGCTTCTGTGTGGGTTTGAATTACCTAAACTTGACATCGGGCGCCGGGCGTAAACGCTCTTAAAGAACATACCAAAAAAAGCTTCTTCCTCGTGCTCCTACTAAATTCTCCTACTGGTAGGAGCACCGGGACACCCATGTCCTGATGCTCCTACTGAACATAAAAACCACGGGGAATAATGTAATATTCTAAATTTAATTCCTCCTGCTCCTATCACATAACATATTGAACAGTCAACTACTTTAAGCAACTAATAAACAAATAATAACTACTTATACCTAAACACTAATGTTTTCCCTTGTAGGCCTCCCACCCCCGCGAAGCGGGGGGGGGTCAACATTAACTTACTCCTAACGAAGCCCGTCCAACCCCCGCGAAGCGGGGGGGGAGCGGGTTTGTGGCGACTCTGTGACTGAAAGGGTGTGTGTATGTATAATTGCACCCATAGCCATAATATGATGACACAAAATAGTGAGGTGACTGTTCACCTGTAGGTACTTGAATCAGAGTATGCCTATAAGGAAATCTATTTTAGTTATGTCTCGATGCTCCTACTTAGCGTTTTACAATTTCCTTTTGCAGTAGGAGCATCAGGACATGGGTGTCCCGGTGCTCCTACCAGTAGGAGAATTTAGTAGGAGCACGAGGAAGAAGCGCCAAAAAAGCATTCATACCGTTTCGAAGTTGGTTAAAAGACATTTTATATGTACCTACTTGAATTGCTCGCCGCAGTGTTTACAGGTTCGAATAACACCATTATGAGAGTCTTCATGAAATGATGCTGTGCTTCTGAAAAAGTAACATAATTTTAAAATCCACGGCCAAGCACAGCGGTCTTTGTCTAGGTAAGAACATACAAAAATAAAACAGAGAAAAAAATACCCATCAGAAAATAACTTTTTCTCGCGCGCATTGTGAATCAGACCACCTTAAGTACTCACAATAGATTACATTTCAGCTCGCAGCGCAGACACTGGTACACATAGTAATGCACCACCATATGCCTTCCCAGCTGGAACTTGCGTTTGAACTGCATGTGGCAGAAACGGCACTCGAATTTACCCTGAAAATTTATGTCAAATAGGTTCAATTTTTATTGACATCTCAAGTGTCAATTTTCAGTGCAAAGCATGGAAAACATCAGAATTGATCAAAATAATGCTAATCCATTGAGCTCTAATAAACAATTGTATAATGGAGCTCAGTTTGGTGATCATTTCAAGCTGCAACATCTGGTGGCAAAAATTACAAGCTTTACTATGCTTTGCAGAGTTGTTTATTTCATTTGATTACACGTTTTACATAAAAAAAAATTTAAGGCACGTAATAACGACTGTATTTAATACTAGCTTCTGCCCTCAACTTCGCATACGTGGTATAAAAAGCCTATCCAGGTCTCGGTCTTTACGTTTGCAAAATTCCAGCCTGATCCATTCAGTAGGTTTGACGTTCTCTTCAGCCAAACATCTTCACAACGCCACAAACTTTCGCCTTTAGTAGGATGTTGTTGCTCCACTGTTTAGACTGTTTGTAGAAAAATATAAAAGTAGTTCTTGTTCTTACCCCATCATGGCACTGCTTATTGTGTCTCAACAGGATATCATTCCTTGAGAACCCTTTCAAACACTTTGTGCATTTGAAATTGAACTTTATATACTTGCTATTGTTTATTCTTTCCCTAAATTGTTCTAAAGCCTCCTCTTCTGATAGTATTTTGATTTCCCAATTGTCTTTATTCAGTCTGGCTCTTTTCTTCTTCTCAAATTTCCTTGGTTTTGAATCAGGGTCTGTTTCTTCTTTTAACTTCTTTTTACTTCTCTTAGGTTTTGTGTTTAAAAGTGAGAATAGTAAAGTATCATCATCTACATCTAAGAGTTGCTTTTCGTTTTCTGTTGCGAAAATTTCACTATCCCCATTGCTGGGGTATAAATCCTTTTTGTTGTTATCTAGGTCTGTTTTGTATTCAGTTGGCTTTTCTTCAATCTTATTGCTAAGTTCAGTTTCATAATTATTTCCTAATGATTCCATATCAAAGTTATCATCATCATAATTGTTAATAAAGTCCTTTTGAGATTCTGGTTCCACTTTAAGATCTTTATTTTTATTATCTAAGCTATTCATCTTATTTATGTTAGAAATACTTAACCTTATCTTATCTAAGGTAATATCTTCATCATCAGTCTCTGAAATGTATTCATATTTTAAGGTATCTTCATTGAACTCATTTATAAGTACATTTTCTATCTCAGATGGTTTGATTTTAGTTTTATGTTTTACATGATATGTTTTAGTGTGTTTATTGGGTATGATATAGTTAATTGTTGATAGGAGATCTACTCTGTTTTTACGTATGTCTTCTACTACTTCATATGTCATCTGAAACAGAAATAAATACCTTGTAATAACAATTTGACTTACTGTACGATTATTTTACAAAATGTTTGCCTTAAAAGGATGTGAGATAAACCTTCTATATCATGCATGGGCATGTCATTAACTGTATACTAGACACAACATAATATTATCCTCTGACACCTGAGTATAAATAGGCGTAGCTCCTCCCACTCACGGAAAAGTCACAGAAAATGGTGACGGCAAATGGACCTGATCAGGCCTCACAAGAGTAAACGTGATAATGATGATGATGTCCTCCTAGCTGAATTTCGGCCACAGCAGCCAGTCTCAATGTAGGCTAGCTATGTGCGTAGGATGTATTCTGGTGGTGTATAAACAACCAACATAGAGGTAAGGATTGTGGATGGCCTGTTACTGCATTTAATCATGAAAAGGGAAGCCTTTGCCCAGCAGTGGGACAGTAATGTATAATAATAAGAATAGAACTTACATATCCTTTACAAAATAAGTTAATCAAAGTATTCTGCCCATAGGAACATTTCTCTTTGAACTTGTGGTATTTATGCAGTAATGCTGCACATTCATAGCAGAACCACTGCGGGAGGTTGTCTGTTTGCATCTGTAAATATCAGTAAATAATTAGGATATTTCAGAGACATGTAAAACATCGAAAAACTTTGCGAAAGCGCGTATAAAGATGAGCATGGAAAAGTAGTGTTCTGTGAATTTAGACTTCCGAATAAACATAAATCTGATTGTTCTCAAGACTATATCAGAGCGGCAGAGTTCAAGAGATGCTTTTCAATTAGAAAATAGAACAAGAATGTAAGCGAAAGTAGGGAAATAAAAGGCGACCAGAACGATGCAAAAACAAAGTTTTATTTACCTTGTTGTCGGCGATTTCCTCGTAATAACGATTTAGATTGAACTGTTTTAGGTGGTACAGTTTTAGATCTTTCATCAGGCATATCCGGCATATTTTTAAATCACTCATTTCTGTGAAAAATGTAAATAAAAAGAAAATAATCAATAATCCAAGCGTTCGATGACCTTGCCTTGGCTTGATTGAAGCGAGCGCACTGTGAAGTGAAGCGAACTGTCATGTCAAATCAATACCTATCAAATTCAACTCTGCCACTGTCACGTATAGGTACCATAGACAAAACTGTATATTATGCTTGATAGATAACTTGCAGATAGGTACGTGTCGAACGTAGAAAGAGAAGCCTAAGTCCTAAGTGTCGAAAATACTTGTAGGCTGCAGCGAGTTTTTACTCTATGCTTGTAGGTTAAACAAACTTACCGAAGACGACGAGTGAAGTTTGACCATAATTACATTAATTACACGAGTCGCTCCATCCGCAGAGTCCGCAGACATTTTCTTGGCAATCATCGAAACATGACAATTTAATCCATTCTAATTTTATTGTAGTTTCTTCATTCATTATATTTTTCTAGTTTTGTAATTATCTTTGTGAAGAAAATTACAAAAAATAGAAAAATAAATATGAATAAAAGAATATGTAAATAATAGAAATGAATTAGAACTACTAAACTCTATAGGTACTAATCCAATACAATAATTTGAATTTTGACGTGATAACGTCTTTAAAATCGTTTTAGTCGGGTTCAGAAACTTGTGTCACACCAAAACCTCACGAGCGCGATCGCAGGTATAACGAGAGAGAGACGGACCGATCTCCCGTCTCATCTCGAGCGCATGACGTCTAAGACGTTATCACGTAAACATCTCGATCGTAAACCTACTTTACAACCAATTTTTTAACCTAATTTATTATTTTATTGACTTTGTAATTTTGAATTCAATTTAATATGTGTGTATGACGTGTAATGTGGATAATTTAAATAGGTATCTGAAATAAATGAAATACAGTATTATAAAAAAATCCGTAAGTACCAAAAGATGTGTTTCCAAGGCCAAGTCCAATTCATTACGTGTAGCGTAGCAATATTGGTCCTCACCTCAGAAGTTATCGATTTTTAGGGTTCCGTACCTCAAAAGGAAAAAAGGAACCCTTGTAGGATCACTTTGTTGTCCGTCTGTCTGTCTGTCCGTCTGTCAACCCTCTTTTCTCAGAAACGCGTGGACGTATCGAGTTGAAATTAACGTCAAATACTCAAGTCCGTAACCTCTTGAAGCCTTTTTATAAATTAAACTTCTAAGTCAATGCACTCAAAAGTTACAGCAGTATATGTCCGAAAATTTTGAAATTTCTAAGGGAATCGTATGCACCCAAAACCTATAGGGTACCCGTAGACCTAGAATCATGAAATTAGGTGAGCAGCAAGGTCTTATAGCACAAGTAAAGGGAAAAATCCGAAACACATAAATTTGTAATTTATTCACTAAAAAAAATACTTTTAATGCTCGCCATGGACCAAAACCTATAAGGGTCACTATCAAAAAATATGTACATTGTGACTAACATGATTGAAATTGTGACTAAACTGTTTCGTGATATACCTGTACTTTTATAGTAAATGTGAGTCACATTTTTTGTAAGGGCGTGTGCACATAAAGTTTTTTAAACAAAACTACAAATTAGTTTGGCGTTAAAATAAAATGTTTTATTTGACTATTACTTACTATTATTGCAATCAAAAATTAACTAACATGACATGTTTTAACAGAAATACGTTTAGTAAGATGCAAGGTTACAATATAATTTTAGAAGTAAATTGAATCTGTTTCATTTAATAAAACAAAAGCATCTGGTTTTACAGAAAATCCGTTCAGAAAAGTTATATATTACATTTTGTATAATTTTCTTGCTAGTGTAAACAAACCTTTACTTTGCAAGTTGATGTGAGTCACGTCATTTAGGTCACGAAAATTCACGAAATGTGACTAACATGTTGGTAAACATTCTGTGCAAAACCTAACCTCCAAAAATATTCTGTAAAAATAATTAGCAATACAGATGAATGGAACACACAATCTAACTAGCATTTGTTAGGTCTATGCTTTATAAATAATTGAAAATAATACACACCTTACTTCGTTTGTAAATCCACCGTGATTCACATGATTTTTTTTTGGAATGTTGGCCGGTCTTTTTTGTCAACACAAAAAATGGAACTAAAACTAAATGGCCGAGTTATTGTTGAGAACTAGTAGGCCGCATAGTGTTGCCAGTAATGAAAAAATAACTTTAAGTGGTAGAATTACAACGAAAACTATGGAAATCCTCCGTGACATCCTCTGAGTGACTCACATGTTTAAAACCTGAGACAAACATTAAAGTATTTTTTTTATCTTAGAAATATTGTCTAAATTATTATTGGTTCTCAATAAATAACAGGAAATATATTTATTAACATTATATAAATAGATTAGGTTTGTTAGAGAACATGTTGGAGCCAATAATATGATTTGAAGCTTCTAAGGTGCAAAAAGGACATTTATTTTTGTATGGGTCATGGAAGGTGGAAATAATTAAAAAGAGTTTTTAATATACAATCGATTTAACAGATCCATATATTTTTAGTGGGAACATAAGAGAAAAGTTCAAATTTGTAAAAAAACTTGATAAAATTAAAAAAGCAACATTACTTTTTTTAAATTTAATATTTAATATGCCGGACAAGAATTTTCACGAAATGTACATATTTTTTGAAAATGGCTCATAAGGGTACTTCCCGTTGACGTAGAATCATAAGATTTGGCAAGAAGCAAGGTAATACCTATACTACAAATAACGATAAAAATACGTAAACGTAAACGGAAAACCGTAAATTTGTTGTTTATTAACTAAAAAAATAAGTTTTGATTCTCTCCCTCGACCAAAATATACAGGGTAGGGTACCTACTTCATGTTGACCTAGAATCATAATATTTGGCACGTAACAAGGTCTTACAATTAAACGGAACCCCTAATGCGCGAGTGTGACTTGACACTTGACGTTTAATTTATTGTATTTGTTTACAATTTACAATCTGTAATAATTACACGAACAGAAAGACGGGACACAAGGCAAAAATGACTTCTCACGATTTTTTTAATCACAAATTAACACCTACTAAGTTATAATGCCATCGGGGTCGCTGGGGTTGCAAGTTAACGCTACAGGTCAATTTTAGAGGGGTCATCCTTATGGTGCATAATTTTTTTGCCAGAACTTAGACCTGTACCCCGTCCTACGCTCTAGCCTGGGCAATAGCGACGGTTGTTTATTTTTACCCCCTTTTTTCTGTACCTATATACAACGTGTGTATCCCCACGGTCTATATCCCGGAGGAAACGTTGGAACCTGATTAGGTTCGATTTGGGTGACAGATCCAACACAGAGCACCCCAACAGTTGATTAGGTTCGATTTGAGTGACAGATCCGACACAGAGTACCCCGACTCCGTGTGGTCTTGTGCGTGATGATGATGACTGATGACCCTAGAGTGTATTTAATAAGCCGGGGAGGCGCGAAGAGAGTGCAGCTTCCGCCAGCCGTAACAACTAGAGACAGATTCGACACAGAGTAGTTCTTCCTTCTTGTATCTGAATCTATGGTCTACTAAAAATTTAGACCTACACTCAAAATCAAAGCCTTTTGGCCATACAGATGTAAGATTGTTCGTTACTACAAAGTCTTTTGATTTTTGGTCCTGTACTGTACATCCCCCCCCTCATAAAGGTCTAAAATTCTGAGGCAGTTTTTGCCAGAGAGGCAATAAATAAATTTTAAATTCTAGCCGCAATGTAATAAACTTCATTACAGTTCATGCCTACAGCACAAGCGTTGTCATGCTACGCATGCCTTACCAATTTAACCCTTTCAGTCCCTGTGGTTACATGTACCTTGAAAAAAAATATTCCAAAATTTGTAGTTTTTTCTATAGCTTTTAATGTGTACAGACGATCGCAATCGCTCTAAAATACAAAATAATCTTTTATAAGTGTTTCATTCTGAAAAACTTTAATGTGTAATTAAAGTTTTTCAGAATGAAACACTTATAAAAGATTATTTTGTATTTATCGTCTGTACACATTAAAAGCTATAGAAAAAACTACAAATTTTGGAATATTTTTTTTCAATATTTTCTTAATCAAATTTACCCCCGGGTGCCGCCGCCGCGACACGGGGGAGTATACTGACAACTGCGTCTTGGGCAATGAATGTATTAAATTCAAATTCATATAATTTCAGATAAGTAACTGTGATCCATAAGTAGCAGAAAGATCTCATAATTCAAATGTTAGTATTCTTAACCTAGGTACCTACCTACTACATTTAATTAAATTTGAATTCGACCCTTGGGACAAAAACCCTTGGGCTAGTGAAAAAAGTGTGGCCTCTGTATAGGCCGTATAAATAAATAAATAATGCAGGAGAATTCACACAGCATTATCGAGCCCCAAGCCAAGCAGAGCTTGTGTTATGGGTACTAGATAACTGATATACTTAATACAATACACTACATAGATAGATATTTTTTATCATACATAGAAAACATCCAGAACTCCCTGAACAAATATCTGCAGATCATACAAACATTTGTCCCCAGGCGGGAATCGAACCCGCAACCTCCTGCGTCGCAGGCGAACCTTCGCCCGCCGCGCTATATCGGTCGTCAAAGTAGGGTAGGTACTTAATCAGTAAAGTAGGCTATTGAAAAAAACCAACATCTATGTATAATTTATTTTTATGTACTTACACTAATTATAATTACAGTACCTACCTAATTAACATAATTTACTAGTAGAGTAAAAGAGCCATATAGGAACCAGGGCGGTAATACGGACCACCGGCGTTTCCCAAAGAACGTTCTTTGTATTAGGTCGACGAACAGGACACGCCAAGCTACACCCCCCGTTGCTCGCCAGTCGCTTGCAGGCAGGCAGACAGAGAGCACGCACGTATTCACTTGAGCTATTTTTCGTTTTTGTCAACTTGCGACGTACTATTTTAGCTAACTGCGTAAGATCATCACTTCAATTAATATTATTAGAAGTAAAAGTAAATTGAACCAGGTTGAAAGTGAGTTAATTTGTTAGAATTAATATTACATTGTAGGTTTTGTGAAATTCAATGTCCGATTAGTTAAATACCTTGAACATAATAATGTTCTTGCTAGTAATCAGTATGCGTTTCGAAGTAAGAGGTCAACTGTTGACGCTGTCGAAAGCCTTGTTTATCAAATCACGAATAGTTTAGGCAATCGTAAGAAATGCATTAGTGTTTTTCTTGATTTAGCCAAGGCTTTTGACACAGTGTCGGTACCATTGCTCCTGTGCAAGCTGGAGGATTGCCATAAGGGGAATCCCATTGAAACTGATGAAGGACTATTTGAGTAATCGCACACAGACTGTGAAACTCGGGGACAATTATAGTAATAAGTTCATGATCCACTATGGACTATGGTGTCCCGCAGGGGTCAGTTCTGGCTCCAACATTCTTCTTAATATACTCCCTTTGTTTAACTTAAGTAGACAATACCTCTTCGTCATAACCTTCGCTGATGATGACACAGTGTTGTGGTGTAGTATTAAAATCAATGTATTAAGGTCTTTCAATTTAGTAATAAAGGAACGTCCGGACAACTCGGTTGTTTCCATCAAGTCTCAACCCTTCCTCCCTCCGCGCACCTCAACAGTCTTGACTTTTGTTGGCAAAACGTGGGAAGAAACTAAGCTCTCAGCCGAATCTGGTTTGCGCATAATACATTCCTGGCTATATTACAACATTCTTACGCTAAATTTATCAAAAACAAAGTATATTACCTTTTCTATAAATAACAATAACCAGCCAAGTATTGATTTCACCCTAAAAGCTCATACATGCCCCTTGAACAGTACTGGCTGCGACTGCACTCATTAATTATGTTCTGTTAAAAGTATAAAATACCTGGGTATAATAATAGACAAAAATTTACATTGGAAATCTCATATAGAACACCTAAAATCAAGAGCACAATAGATAAATATACAGTAGTCCGACTCCATACTAGACCGCCCGAATCGACGCACGCACACATAAGCGTCATTTACACGGCCGCCAACCATGCCTCGCTAGGCAAGGCACTCTATCCAGTGTCACGCGCCGCGCGCCGCCGAGACTGGTCGCTGCGCTGGACGAGTTTGTTGTGCCGCGACCTCCGCGCTGTCCGCCCACGTTTCGATACTTCAACATTGCAAAGTGCGCGACGAATAATAAATTAAATAATGGTAGCATGATCACGACCACGAGTATACTGCAGTGTTTACGGGTGCCTAAACTCAACGTTGGTTGGTTAAACCAACAGTCATTTTTTCAACTTCCTGCCAATGCTGAAAGGTAAAATAAATATTGCTTTTTTATTAGTCTTTACCACATTTTAGGGTTCCGTACCCGAAGTATTTACTAACAAATATTAAATATTGATGTACCTCTATCTATGTATTTTTTTCTCTGAAATTCCCTTGTTTTTTCCTACCAACTTATTTTGCGGTCTAAATGTATTCTACATTAAATATAAAATATCTAATTTTGGTACGGAACCCTAAATTTGCGAAGTCGACACGCACTTGGCCTTCGCTTTCTTGTCTGTCTCTTCGGAGGTGGGTGATGGACAAATGATAGGTAGGTAGGTACTATCATTTAAAATTTATGAGAAATTCTGCTATGTATTTAATGTAATAAATAATGTATGTAGGTATATATTATTGCGCCCGCGTGCGATTCTCGACCGCGTGCGTGTCAAAACACGTTTTACTTTTTGTAGGAACCAACCCTAGCGCTCCGCTCAACTATAGGTATAAAGTTCAAAGAGACGGCTGAGTCATTGTACTGTATAAATATCTACTGTGTCAAGAGTTCGTAAGCTCATACATGTATTTAAGAAAATCAGGAATCTGCGAGACGATCACACGAACAAAACGGTTTAACAAACCTTATGTCAATCCGTCATTAGTTACGGTATTACCGCTTGGCGTTCCGCTGTTAAAACTAACCTTATTGAAATAGAAAGAGCACAGCGCTCTATTCTAAAAGTACTAAACTTTAAGAGTTACAGATACCCAACAGTTAGAGCTCTACAGAGAGACTGGGATGTAAACTGTCAGGCAACTGTACATTAAAACCTACTATTAAGACAACACTCATAACCATATCGAATGGACAATCGCTGCACTAGAAGGTCTCACGAGACATTCAGAGTACGGGAGTACCTACGTGTAAAACCCAGTTTGTCCGTAGGAGTTCAAATATTCTGGGACCTATTCTCTATAATCGCGTATCCAAGGTTACTAAAAAAATTAATCGGAAAGACCAGATTTGTATGTAGCAAGATTCTGCATGCATTTCTTCAACCACTAAACCACAGATATTATAATACTATACACTAAACTATTAAGATACTGAACAGCTTCTTGCTGTTATTCACTAATAAGCTACCTATTTCTCTTCAAACTCGAATTTCTCGAATAGGGAAATCTCGTCTGTTTTCTTCTTTCGATTTCTGAAAGAATAAAATAAATTATAAGTAAAGTAGGTGGGACGACGATCTGCGAAAGACTCCAGGCATGCTGGATGCGGCAAGCTGAAGACAGGATGGAGATGATTGATACAATACCTTTTAGGGTAAGGTTCCTTGAGGTGCACACGTCGGTAGTGTACCTCCATATCGGTCTTGTGCGAGAACCTTTTGTGGCAGCTCTTACACTCGTGGGGCAGTATGCCGGTGTGCTTCTGGAAATGCAAAGAAAATTTGTGTTTATTTATTTATATTTATTAACAAAGTGTTACAGTGCCGAACCAAACGTTTCCGTTCTACTTTTGTTCTAAATACCCGCAAAGCGTAGAACGAACTCCCTGCGTCTGTTTTAGGTAGAGTACTCAAATGCAAGATTATGTTCCTTCTGGGAAGCTTGCTTCATCTTAGGCCCCAGCTTTACTTTCGAACTACGGACGGGGCGAATCTAACGTGTTTTTTTTGCCAAACTAGGCCTAGATCTGTACTGACGGGATCCCCGTCTTAAAAAACTCGAAATACGCAGATAATTTGGTCGAGATCTCAGGAAGCCTGCGGTCTATTGAAATATCTTATGTATTGATTCGTAGGTTATTAGTTATTACTAATAATTTGGTTCTTTGAACCAAATTCTTCATAAGTTGTGTAGTTTTCTTGTATGCAAGTGATTTTTTCGCTTACGTCGTCGTTCTAAAAACTGTATAATGTCTAAAATCTGTCCCGCTGCTATGAACGAGAAATCTTATGCCTATCCTTTTCACATAATGTCACGCATTGCGCCCTCTTAAGCGAGATGGTGGTCAAGTGCTTACATATTTTTAACTAGTTTATGCCCGCGGCTTCGCACGCGTTGTTTCTATGGAAACGTTTAAAGGTGATTTCTATCCCATGGGAACTGATTTATGGGATAAGAGATAGCCTATGTTTGATTCCAGGATTAGAATTACCTGTATGCAAAATTTCAGCCCGATCCGTTCACTAGTTTTGGTGTGAAGAGCTAACAGACATCCATCCATCCAAACTTTCGCATTTATAATATTAGTGTGATAAAAAGAAAATTACAAGCAATATAATATATTACAACTAGTATTTACAGTTGAAATAGTAAACTGCTGACTGTTGCAAACAATCTAGATGTAGCTCCACTGCAATACCTACGTTTTTACTTTCCCCTAACTGTGTGTTAGTTTTATATTGACTCAAAAGATTTATTTCATTACATTTCAATCGGAAGCGAAGGTTATGTAGGATTTTTTTCACATCATGTAGGTATTGTTTTTTTTAACTCTCCTCTCCATTTTAGTCTTTACAAGAAACTCAGGGGAAGTAAAACTCAATACATACAGTTCGATGTCTCTCGTATCCAACTTTGAATAAGAACTCCTTCCCGCAGTCCTGGCACTGGAATACTTTCTTCCTTGTATGTCTGTTCAAATGGACCTCCATGCGTGGTTTCTGCAAAGACACAAAGCTACATTAAGATTTAGGATAAATAAGTTATCAATAGTAGAGTAAAAGAGCCATGTGGAGCATATACCGAATTAAGTGTAGTCAGTCTTATTTGATTTAAATTGTTCGATAATTCTTTGGATAAAGTACAAAAATTTACATTAGAAATCTCATATAGATCACCTAAAATCAAGAGCACAATATATAAATATACAGTAGTCCGACTCCATACTAGACCGCCCGAATCGACGCACGCACACATAAGCGTCTATAAAATTCTTTGGAAAAACGATACCAAAAGTTGTAAAGAAACATCAACGTCTTAGATATAATCAAGATTTTTTAATATAATTTAATTTTTATGAACTTACAATAAGTGAACATAATATGGACCACATAGTTTTAAACATGATATAGGTTTAATAGTGTTGTACAGAAAATCACAAAACCTAAATGACATTACAATCTAATATGAATTCTAACCAAATAACTTTCTTTCCCTGGTTTAATTTAGTTTTACTTCAAATTATATTAATTGAAGTGATGATCTTACGCAGTGAGCTAAAAAATTACGTCGCAAGTACACAAAAACGAAAAATGGCTCCCGTGAATACGTGCGTGCTCTCTGCCTGCCTGCAAGCGACTGGCGAGCAGCGGGAGGTGTAGCTTAGCGTGTGCTGTTCGTCGACTTGATACAAAGAACGTTATTTGAGAAACGCCGGTGGTCCGGATTACTGCCCTGGTCCATTTATGGCTCTTTTACTCTACTTATAGAAAGATTCTTGAAAGTAATTGCTGTGTGGATAGTCCATTATTTAGCAGCATTATTTATTTATTTATTTAAATGGGGTATTGTTCTGGTAGCGTAGCGTAGATGTCGCTACACTATTTGACTCGCAGCGAGCCAGGCTTACAATCTAATGTGAACTACTGTAGCACTCACAGCGAGCCAAGCGCCACATATCTCGCACATGACTTTGTCCTGTTCTCCGCTGGTGCCCGATTTAGCCCCTCTGTGTATGACCGCATGTTTACGGCATTCGGCGCTCGTTGCGAATTTTTCTTGACACTGGAAAAATAAAAGTTCAGTTGCAGGAATAATATTGAGTTACCAAAAAAGGATGATAAAAAGGAACAACACACGATAATTTTCTTGCCCTAGGCTAAGCAGAGCTTGTGTTATGGGTAGGTACCTACTAGATAACCGATATAATTAATACATTATGATGATACCATCCTAGCCGAATTTCGGCCACGGCGGCCGAAGACTAGCCAGGTGCACAGGACAAGTTTTAGTGCACAAGTGCGCGCAGACTCAGGTGCACGCTCAATTCCCGATGGGAAGGCAGACCGACACTATCGGGGAGAGGTTAGCTGTAGGACCAATAGTCTAACGTGCTTTCCGAGGCACGGGGTGTAACACCGCCAACTTCCTGGCTCCGGGCTACTGTGATTTTTTTTCTTGCTTTAGTACTAGTATAATGGGTACGTTATGGACTAGATAATTTTTACTTTACACAGAAAACGCCCGGAACACCCGATAAAAATATCTGCAGATCGTACAAACATTTATTCCGAGGCGGGAATCGAACGCGCAACCTACGCGGAGGTAGGAATGAGTGACAGGCAAAATCACTTGCTGCGCCACCGAGTCGTCCGTCTATTATTAACCGACTAACCACGCTGTCCACCTAGTTGGATGGTTAGTAATTATTTTTCTTAACCGACAATGATCTAGTTTGTTTGTTAGTAATCTCCATTTTCAATCCTAAGTGACAAACTATCTAAGGATGAATTAATGGTTTGTTGGTTGATAAACTTCTATCACCAGCTGACAAACCATTCAGGAGTTTCCAACCGTCTCACTGCTGTGCACTGGTGCAGTTTAGCCGATTTCACATAATTAAGTTTCTGGTGAGATACACCACAGTTATAAGCAGCCTACGTTGGTATACAACTATAAATGAAAATATCTTATTCACCCTAAACCTTAAATATACTACACAACATAAGACACGACAAGAATCTGTAATAGTTTTGTACTGTATTATTTAGGCAGATACTTGTTTCAAGAGTTTAGTTCCTATTAGTGGCCACCAAGCTCTCCAAACAAGGTTTTTGATTGAATAACACAAAACAAAACTATTACAGATACATTTAAAAAAAGCTTATGATAGATATCGTCTACGCGCGGTCCGATTTTTTGATAATTCCTTTGTATAACGTAATATATATGATGATTATAAAATAAAATATGTAGTGGCGCTACTATCGGGGTATATATTCGCCTTAACCTTTATCTTTTGTATGTGCTATGTATGTATTGGTTACAATATAAACGCATTTTTACTTTTACTTACTTAAAAAAGCCTCAATTGACTATCGAACCTATGCTGAGGTACACAAGATAAACTTTTGTAACATCACGACTATCTTTGGAATATACCAACCGAACTTGGTCCTGTTCCACTTTAAAGTTTTTTATGGAATATACTTACATATGGACAAGTAGTATCGATCTCCATAACCTCCTTCCTGGAGAGTTTTCTCAGCATCGCCACCTCGCCCTCGTGCAGTTTGGACTGCGAGAGGTGTTCGTCATATGCGCGATGCGACGCGAACGAAACGTGGCATTTCTCGCAGTGGATGTCTGCGTTTTGTTCCTCCTGTGGATATGAATTTTACAATATTGGAATGGTATAGTATAAGATATAAGCTCTAGAAATGTGGTGCTGGAGAAGAATGCTTGGTATATCTTGGACTGAGTTCCGCACTAACGTCTCCATCCTACAAGAACTCGGTGTGAAAGAGCGTCTGTCGACAAACGTACAATCTCGAATTCTGAAGTTTTTCGGGCATGTATCGAGGCGAGACAATGACTCCATTGAAAGGCTAATCGTGCAGGGAATGGTGGAGGGTAAAAGACCGAGGGGAAGATCGCCTATGAGATGGACCGATCAGATAAAATCTGCCGTAGGTGTCCCCCTGCATGAATGTTCCAGAATGACCACCAACAGGGAGAGATGGCGATATATCGTGAGGCGAGCAATATCAGCCCATACAACAAAAGACTCGTCATGACTACCACGACCGTTCTGCTAAGAACGCTACGAATGAGAAGATAGTATAAGAATACAGAGTTCGGTAACTCGGTTACTTGATAGTATCGAGTCGTCTCATTTTTGTATCGATTTGCGTAGTTCACCGACGCACGCTAGAGCTTTTGTACCAAATCCCATACAAACATCGACGTTCCACCAACGAGTAAGTATCGAGAGACGTGTAATCAAACTCAGGGTTCAGATTAAGGAATATACACTTGCGAGCTGCAATGCAATCGCTTCATCGCGAGTTAATCAAAACAATTTTTTTACAATTTATGTACAGTTCAAGTCAGGAATAAGGGCTGGCCAGTCTAGTGTGGGAATGCCGACATGGAAGACGTCTGTCGGTACTGTCTAGTCACTGCTGCGGTGTGGCAGCGGACATTATCGTGCATTAAATCAAAATTTATCGTCGCCAATAAATCCTGCGTAAGGGAAAACATAACTTAACTCATAGTTCACTGCAAAGAAATTGTAAAAATTAGTCTTGAACAACCCTTGAAGCGATTCCAGTTTAAAGCTCGCAAGTGTATATAGCGCCCAACGACTACTTGGGCGCGCGCCATGCTGCCGCCCCGCCATGCTGGAGGTGCCCAACTGTAGGACCAACCTACTTAAGTTTGCCCCCATGTCACTCGCTATCTATTTACTCAATATGCTGTCTGAAAACAGCGTAGATATATTTTTCCAAAACATGCCGAAAGCCATGGAAATGGCACAGATTGTTATTGAAACAAAATGTTTAGATTAATATTTAGTGATATTAGTATTTTTATTAGTATGTGTATTAGTTGTATATACCTAGATATAACATCGCCTTAGGGCTTAATAAAAAAAACCTGTAATGATGTTATTCTGTCAATAAAAATAAATAAATATATTACAAGCTGAATTCTTACTACCCGTCCTATTACCCGTTTTCCCGTAGAAATGAAGCATTTTCCCGCGGTAAAAAGTAGCCTATGTTCATCAGGAATAATGTGGGCTTATGATGGTAAAAGAATTTTTCAAACCGGTCCAGTAGTTTCGGAGCCTATTCAATACAAACAAACAATCAAATCTTCCCTCTTTATAATATTAGTATAGATAACAGCCGCCGCCGTTATTGTATTTATTTTCAAAGATGCGTGTAGTTCTGTATCTAGATGGCGCTGCTGAAACTTAGTGTTTTTGGTGCATATATGTATATGTACATTGATTGAGAGTGATTGCTTCGATCCGATACTGTATCCTTAAGTCCTTTAAATTGGCTCAATTGGTGGGTATAAGGTCCCCGAGGTGGTCGTGGCGCGTCATGTGTTTCGGCGCGTCGCGAAGGGGGGATCACACCCCCCAGGGGCCCGATACCGGGTAGCCCGTGGGGCAGCCCGAGGTGGGTTCGTGGATAGCGAAAGCGTCCCCACGCTTCCACCACAAGCGGCAGAGGCGGAAGCACCCTGAGAGTTTTAGTGGTGTTAAAGTCCCACATCGTCATACCGTCTCCCCGTGGTAGTACGTTAATGCGTGCGCATTTCGTTCAGGATAATAAACAAAAGGTCTATACCATCGATCAAAAATTTCCGGCCGGCTCCCCTTAGATGCACAATGCGCGCCCTGAAAACGTCAGTATCAAAAGGTATCCCATTTTGGCATTTTGGGATACCTTTTCAACTAGTGTCATTTTAGCTCTCGGACCGAAAGCATGGTCAAGTGCTCGTATAAAAAATCCAATAATCGACCGACCAAGCAACAGAAAAAGGATGGAATTTCTTATTTTCAGTAAGTTTAAATGTAATTTTTACCTGTGTATTGTGATATGAGCCAATTGAGCCTGATATACTTGAGAAATCAGCTTTAAATATTGTTGTTGGGTTTGCCTATGTAAAAATATTTATTTTGTTCTAAGTTGATGAATAGAGCGGCTATTGTTTCTAATTTTTTTTTATTTATTTGTGGTAAGTTGTAAGTGATAATTTTTTTTTCATGAAAAGACATCACACTAATATTATAAATGCGAAAGTTTGTATGGATGGATGGATGGATGGATGTTCGTTACCTCTTCACGCCAAAACTACTGAACGGATCAGGCTGAAATTTTACATACAGCTTAGTCTAACCCTGAAATAAAATATAGGCGACTTTTTATCTCATAAATCAGTTCCCATGGGATAGAAATAACCTCAAAACGTTTCTATAGAAACAACGCGTGCGAAGCCGCGGGCAGAAGCTAGTTTAAAATAACTGGTTGAGGTTTATGAAATAACTAGCTGACCCGCCCTCAATTTTATTTGCGTGGACTCTCTAGTAAAAGAAAGACTACCAAAAGTATTAGATATAATCAACTTATTAAAATCTATAATCGAACGATACCTGAAGATAAGATTACATTACATAGCAAAAAAAGAATCTCAAAGTTAAAAAAATTCATCAAGGAGATCTTTATACAATAAACTAAATCTTTTTCAAGGAATTAGAAAATTTATTTAAAAAAACCTTTAATTTATATGAGAGTATTAAACATTTGGAAACGTCATATTTTCAGGACTTAGGAATTACTGTAGGTAGTACTAGTAATATAAAACGGGTAGGTATTTATTGCGTTTATTTACCTATTGTTTTCGACGTTCAAAATTAAGTAGTAGGTAATAATAAATAATGTGTTTATATGGCGTAAGTTTAAAAGTATTCTAAAGATCCTAGTTGACTTGAAATAACGTTTTTTTTTTGCCTTTAGAAAAACTCTTACGAAGCCGCAGGCAGACACTAGTTCTTTTAAATTTAAAGTACCTGCCTGAAATTGTATTTTAGGTTTATTTCACTAGCTTTTGTTAACTTATTTATATTATTGTATGTCCGAAATTACCATTTTGTTTGTTGACTGTTGCGTCGCTAATTTATAGTTGTATCAATAAGTGATTTGTTATCATTACCTGAATTCTGTTGATTTTATAATCCGTATAAAAATAAACAGTATATAAATTATTTTTAGGTACCTTCCTACCTACTAACAAAATAAAATAAAATAAATTCGACTCAACTAATCTCTTGTTCCGCATGCAAAAAACTTGACAGGCTCTGCGCAAGCTGTCTGCGTCAAAACAAAACGTGGACACTTTTGAGTGTCATTCTTGTAAGGTTCTAGGTATCTACGGGGGAGGCCGCATACTTGATCGATGGTCTATACTAATATCTTTTAACTTACTTACTTTATAAAATAGTATTAGACTCTCTTTTGTTTGCTCATAATAAATTAACTATCTATCGTAGGTATTATTACTTATTTTCAATCTGTTGATGGATTTCCTGTTTTTAATGTTATGTATGTCTCGTCTCGTACGTGACGCCCACAACATGGTTCCGACGGAAGACCAGCGTTGTGGTAGCCTACGGCTATTACAACATATGCTGAGTCGGACGCCAATTTGTAGCTTTAAGTTTCATTAATGTAAGTCGAAGTAGTGTGTAATTGTTTTAAGTTCTTAATTTATAAGTTCAGTTCATAAGTTTACATAATGTGTTAGCAAGTAGAAAATTACTGTAACTTACTAAATGCATATCACTACAAAATACTGTATCTTAGTTACAAATAAAGATATTCTTATTCTTATTATTCTTATAATATACCTAAAAGTCAAAGCCGCGGCCGGTTTTGCTTACTAATACTTAATATAGTATTATACTAGCTTCTGCCCGCGGCTTCGCACGCGTTGTTTCTATGGAAACGTTTAAAGGTGATTTCTATCCCATGGGAACAGATTTATGGGATAAAAAGTAGCCTATGTTTGATTACAGGATTAAAATTACTTGTATACAAAATTTCTGCCCGATCCGTTCAGTAGTTTCGGCGTGAAGAGGTATCCATCCAAACTTTCGCATTTAGTAAGCATTAGCATTTAATCAGCATTCTCAAGCTTTAATTATTTTACCTGTCATAATTTGAAAAACATCGATTCTTTAGTACTTAGGTAACTTAGATTATCTTACTGGGATCTCCTCCGGTATGCAATGCTTTCTCTTCATATGCACCTCCAGTCCGGTTTCGCTGACGAAGCTGGCACCGCACAGATTGCAGACATGCGAGTTTCTATGCGACATTCGTAGATGCGTGTAGTAAGTCGACATGTGCCTAGAAGACATTTTTTTAACAACAATATAAACAGTTAAAAAACAAGAGACACTTAGATCTTAAGAAAGCTAGTATTTCTTAAGAAAGCTAGCTAGTAAGATAGATCGTAGAAATAAAAAATGCGTGATTTTTTAGAACCATTCGAAGCTAATGAATTATTTGATTTTGAAAAATAAATTGACTATAACATTCTCATTTGGATTTCTATAAATCTGAGACTCTAATTGTTATAAGAGTACAAAAGGCCCACTATTGAGCTTGTTTAAAATAAAATGACAGGGTCGCAGACCTAATATTTTGGCTGCAATTGCGAAGTTCAGGCTGAAATCTGATTTTGACTAAAATTTTACCAAAGTCCAAATAACTTTTGAACAGCTGAATATCGCAGAACATGGGGGTTAAGTCGATAGGTACTGAGGTCCCCCATCCCCCAGCCACCGATGATCCACCCCTCTTGTTACACCGTGTATATGTGGATAGAAGACAATAATTGTCTAATTATATCATAATTATATTATGTCATAATTATTATCAGGGGGGCCTGCGTCCAGCAGTGGACCATTAAAGGATTTGTAAGAGGTTGTAGTAAAATTTAAAAATGGGGATCCATTGCACTCCGGAACCGTGGTCCCACTGCGATGTCCCACTGGTGGGACAAAACTTTTTCGTGGTCCCACCAAACACACACTTGACCGTTCAACATATGGCTCTGGGTGCAATTATATACAATGAGTCCGGTCACCGGTGTCGGAGACTTTGAGGGGGTGAAATTGCCTATCAAATGAGTCCTCTATCGTCTTCCTAAGACCTCTACATGGGTAGCTATATCTTAATCAGTAAAAGCACCCGCGCTTCGAATCAACAGAAAACAAAATGGCTGCCATTTTATCATGGAGAGAGAAAAATAAATAGGGATAGTGATTTGTCGATAAAATTTACCGTATTTCAACCCCCCAAAGTCTCCGACACCGGTGACCAGACACATTGTATATACACACCCTTTCAGTCACAGAGTCGCCACGAACACGTCCCCCCACCCCGCTTCGCGGGGGTTGGACAGGCTTCGTTAGGAGTAAGTTAATGTTGACCCCCCCCCCGCTTCGCGGGGGTGGGAGGATGTGGACGGTCAAGTGTGTGTTTGGTGGGACCACGGTTCCGTCACTATCCATTGGCCTCCTAATATCTACGAAAGATGATGTGAGTGACATCAGCTTGGTTGAGACTCAGCCGCACACTTTCGGGTGATAGAACCAAGTAAAAGACATTTTTTAAAGTACCTACTTGAATTGCTGGCCACACTGTTTACAGGTTTGCATAACACCATTATGAAAGTCTTCGTGAAAATATGCTGTATTCCTGAAAAGGTTACATAATTTTTGAATACATGGCCAAGCACAGCGTTTTAATTAACTAAACCAAAATAAAACGTAGAAAAAAATTATTCGACGCAAACTTGATTCTCGCGCGCATTATAAATTGGACCTTAAATACTTACAATAGATTGCACTTCAGTTCGCAGCGCAGACACTGGTACACATAGTAGTGCTCCTTCATGTGCCTTCCCACCTCGTGCTTGCGTTTGAACTGCATGTGACAGAAGCGGCACTCGAATTTACCCTGAAAATGTATGGAAATTAGGTTCTATTTTCATTGACGTCTAAAGTAGAATTATCAGTGGCCACCGTAAGGCCAGAATCAGATAAGAAAGCATGGAAACTATCAGTATTGATCAAAATATCATTTCAGACAGTGCCATCTGGTGGTATAAATGACTAGATTTTCTATGATTCTTAAAGATGTTTATTTGCCAGAATATTGTACCTATTTTCTGATGACAGTCCACATTCGTAGAGATATCTCGTGACGACTCGGGCGCTCGTTCGCTCAGGCACCATGTAGACACTTTTTCACACATTGTCGTCGATCGGCATCTGCAGTTAAATACTGTGGATGCCGAGCGCGACGGCACGTCTTGTTTTAGGAAATCAAAACGAACCAGTGAGTATGTTCGTTTGCTTCGCGAAGGCTTTGACTCGGGTCAAAATGCCGACAAGCGACGGAGAAATTAACGAGAGCTACCGAGCAAGCCCGAGGCGAGACGAGCACATCACGCGCACTCGTGTTCGGCCTGTCTCAGGTGTTTTGACGAGTGTGAACTGGCACATTAAAACACAACTAAATTTTCTAATCACATGATAATGACTGCATTCAATGTGTTTTACATTGGTAACACTGTTTAGACTGTTTGAAGAAAAAGAAACTAGCCAAACTCAATGTTTGTAAACAAACCACGACTCAAAAACTAAAGCTCACTTGCTTGGTGTGGAGTTATACAGGGTGGAATTTTGTAATGCCACCTGGAGGGAAAGTAACTTGACCCATTCAATTTATAATTTAAGATTTCATGGTTTTCCTTTCATTTAATTTATTAAGTTTGCTAGAGAGATTTCATCCTTATACTTAATTGACCCGACCGATCTATGCAATAAAAATACAGGGTGTAATTTTTACAGATTTTAGTCGGTTCGATTCCCGGGTGTGGCAAGCGAATTTTCGAAAATCTTTGAATGCAGTTTTCTTTCTTTTCAAAATTAAAGGAATGTTTTCTTTTAGTATAATTTTCTATCTACAGTATTAAGAGTACTTTCCCTCCAGGTGGCATTACAAAATTCCACCCTGTAGATATAAAATTGTAATATTTATTGAAGGAAGGATCACGAATCGACAACTAATGTAAATTCCTCTTCTTCTATAAAAGTATGTGCGGTTTGTTTACAAACATTCCGCATTGAGTTTGTTTAGTGGTTAATTCCCGTTCTTACCCCATCATGGCACTGCTTATTGTGTCTCAACAGGATATCATTCCTCGAGAACCCTTTAAAACACTTTGTGCATTTGAAATTGAACTTTATATACTTGCTATTGTTTTTTTTTTCCTTAAATTGTTGTAAAGCCTCCTCGTCTGATAGTAATTTGGTTTCCCAATGGTCTTTATTCAGGCTGGCTCTTTTCTTCTTCTCAAATTTCTTTGGTTTTGAATTGGGATCTGTTGCTTCTTTTGATTTCTTTTTACTTCTCTTAGGTTTTGTCTTTAAAAGTGAGAATAGTATTGTATTTTTGCCATTATCTACATTTAAGAGTTGATTTTTGTTTTCAGTTGCAACAATTTCACTATCCCCATTGCTTGAAAAGTTAACCTTTTTGTTATTATCTAGATCGGTTTTGTATTCAGTTGGCTTTTCTTCAATCTTATTGCTTGGTTCAGTTTCAGAATTATTTCCCAATGATTCCATATCAGAGTTGTCATCATCATAATTATTGTTAATAGAGACCCTTTGAGATTCTGGTTCCTCTTTAAGATCTTCATTTTTATTATCTAAGCTATTTATCTCATTTAAGCTAGATATACTTAACCTTATGTTATCTACAGTAATATCTTCATCATCAGGCTCTGAAGTGTATTCAATTTTTAAGGTCTCTTCATCGAACTCATTTATGATCGAACTCATTATAAGTACATTTTCTTTCTCCAATGGTTTGATTTTAGTTTTATCTTTTACATTATATGTCTTTGTGCGTTTAGTGGGTATCATATAGTTTATTGTTGATAGATCTATTCTGTTTTTACATATGTCTTCTATTATTTCATATTTCATCTGAAACAGAAAGAAATAACTTACCCACCTTGTTATTTTACATAATATGTTTGCCTTACAAGAATATAAGACTAACCTTCTGGCCCTATGAGCACATCATAAAATGCTATTATATGTATAACTAGCTTTTGCCTGCAGCTTCGCACGCATTGTTTCTATGGAAACGTTTTGGGGTTATTTCTATCCTATTCTATTTTTGAGGTTATGTCAAATCACCCTTGAACGCTATCGAACAGAATAAATAGTATCCTATGTCCGTCTCCTGGCTCTAAGCTACCTCCTCACCAATTTTCAGCCATATCGGTAAAGCTGTTCTTGAGTTATAAAGAGTGTAACTAACACAACTTTCTTTTAAGTATATAATTACATATATAGATGTTAAGAATGCAATTGTGGCCTATAACTATTACCTACTACTAATACATATTAAATGACAATATGTGGTAGGAAAAGGGAAGCCTTTGCCTAGCAGTGGGACAGTAATGGTTAATAACAATAGAACTTACATATCCTTTATAAAATAAGTTAATCAAAGTATTCTGCCCGTAAGTGCATTTCTCTTTGAACATGTGGTATTTATGCAGTAATGCTGCACATTCATAGCAGAACCACGGCGGGAGATTGTCTGATTGCATCTGTAAATAACATAAAATAATTTAGTTCAGTGATAATGTTATGTAAAACATCGAAAAACTTTGCGAAAGGGTGTCTAATAATGAGCATGGAAAAGCAGTGTTCCATGAATCTATACACACCTTCCGAATAAAATAACAGACAGGCGAAGCTTATGGAATCATTTTCAATTAAAAAACACAACCAGAATGTAAACGAAAGTAAGGAAACAAAAAGCGATCAGAGCGATGATAAAACAAAGTTTAATTTACCTTGTTGTTCGCGATTTCCTCGTAATAACGATTCAGACTGAACTGGTTTAGGTGGTATAGTTTTAGATCTTTTGTCAGGCATATGCGGCATATTTTTAAATGACTCATTTCTGTAAAAATGTTATTCTGTAGAAAATATTATGTTTGTTTAGTACGTATCCTTCAATAAGCGTCTGGCTGGTCGACAGTGTTGCCACCTTGCAGAAAAAAATATCACTAGATTTGGTCTCAAAACTCGCTAGATTTCGGGATATTTTGGACAAAAATCACTAGATAATTTAAAATAAAATTACACGCTAGGTACTACAAAATAATGTATTTGTGAAAATAAGAAAAAAAACACAACATAATACTGAGATCGCACGGAGTGGAAACATTTGGGGGAGGCCTTTGCCCAGCAGTGGGACGAAATAGGCTGAATAAAAAAAAAAAACAAAAAAAAAAAACTGATAGCAAAATTTTTAACACCTAGATATTTGTTTTTGTGTTTCTTTTATACACACAACTCTGTGTTTCTTAATGTCACCAATTCTTGTAAATATGTCTTTTTGATAAAAATTTCAAAAGGCTGGTAGTAGTATCGTTTGCTACAGGCCATAACCACATCTTGATTTCTTAGGTTTCCCATTCATGTCGATATTTTTGTGAATAGAAGTCTTTTTTTAGGGTTCCGTACCTCAAAAGGAAAAAAGAACCCTTATAGGATCACTTTGTTGCCCGTCTGTCTGTCTGTCTGTCTGTCCGTCTGTCAACCCTCTTTTCTCAGGAACGCGTGGAGGTATCGAGTTAGAATTAACATTAAATACTCAAGTCCGTAACTTCTTGAAGTCGTGATATAAATTAAACTTCCAAATCAACGCACTCAAAAGTTGCAGATGTTTATGCCCGAAAATTTTGAAATTTCCAAGGGAATCACATGCACCCAAAACCTATAGGGTACTTCCCGTAGATCTAGAATCATTATATTTGGTGAGCATCAAGGTCTTATAGCACAAGTAAAGGAAAAAATCCGAAAAGCATAAATATTAATATAATATAATGTAATTTATTCACAAAAAAAAATACTTTTGACTCTCGCCATGGACCAAAACCTATAGGGTAATTTCCGTTGACGAAGAATCATAAAATTGAAGCAAGGTCTTATAGCGCAAGTAAAGGAAAAAATCCTAAAACCGTAAATTTGTAGTTTATTATATAAAAAAAATAAGTGTTGATCCTCCCTCGACCAAAATATACAGGGTATCTACTTCATGTTGACCTAGAATCATAATATTTGGCAAGCAACAAGGTCTTACAATCAAACGGAACCCTTAGTGCGCGAGTCGACTCGCACTTGACGTTTTATTTTTACTGGCACGTCCATAGTAAATGCAAAATAACTAAGAAATACTTCACAAATCTTACGCAAATGATTTCGATGTGATTACTTACCTACTTTCCCGAACGAAATTTAGCAAGAACTGCCTAGCAACAGTAGCAAGCACATATCTAAATACATAGATACTCAAATAAACTAGTTTAGTAGGTACGTGATAGGTTCTCATCAGTAGTCGGGGATTCCCCAAGGTAGGTTTGCATAACCAAACAAAAACGTTTAATTCATGAACCTATAAAGATTCACGGTTTAATTACGTTTCGGCTGTCTAAGAAAAGGAATGGAAAGGAAAGAAAAGGAAAATTGGGGAATTCGTTGCTAATAAGTATGTGTTTTCAAAAAAATTAGAGATTCGATAAATATCACTAAAAATCACCAGATATTTTTGTAGTGATTTTTTCTTCAGAATATCACTAACGTACTCAAAAAAATCACTATGTAGATCTAGTGATAAAATCACCAAGGTGGCAACGCACAACAGCATTGTGTCGACCAGTGGTCGACACAATGCTGTTCTGCCAATGTCCGTTCCGTAATGTATGTATCATGTCATCACATTAGGCTAGGTTCACATTGCTGTGTCGGGGTGTGTCGTGGCGCGCCGCCAGAGCGCAATCGGTTACCTTTATTACCTATGACTAGATTCACATTTAGTAGGTTGTGTTGGGGTGCCCCAAGTTGGGGCCCCCAACACAACCTACTAATGTGAATCTAGTCACCCCAACACAACCTACTAATGTGAATCTAGTCATAGGTAATGAACGTAACCGATTGCGCTCTGGCGCGCCACGACACACCCCGACACATCAATGTGAACCTAGCTTCAGTGCTTTATGGGCGTGATTGGGAAACCAAAACCTATATCAGAAAACAACACAGTCATATAAATCAGGATTTATAGAATTTAGAAGTAGGTAGGTGTAAGTAATAAACTAATAAAGTATAGTTCGCGTCATGTAAAGTAAAAATAAAATCATCGAGCACAACTGCACAAGTAAAAAGAACGCTGGCGGCTAGCTGGCGGCAGTGTTGTCACTCACATACAATTTTGCAGAGTTGCCGGCAGTCAAAATGAAAAAGCTCCGATCTGAACTCCAAAATAGTCCGAAATATGACAAAAAGATCCGATTTGCAAATTTTGTGTCAAAAAAAATTTACCTGTCGTAACGGGGATATTAAGTATTACTTATGAATTGTACTTTATGCTGCTGCATCTATGCATGATGAACTTCAGTAAACTTCGCTTATTTTATACAATACATTTAAATATCGAGAGGTACCTACCTGAAAATGAATGGTGCTCAGAATCTTGCTCAAAGTTAAGTGCTATAAAGGTTGAAAGACTGAAATAAAATAGTTATTATTGTGACTTAAGAAAAAACTCAAATAAATAAATAATGCTGGACAATTCACACAGCAATAATCTAGCCCCAAGCTAATCAGAGCTTGTGTTATGGGTACTAGATAACTGATATACTTAATACAATACACTAAATACTTAGATAGATATTTTTAGTATACATAAAAAACATCCAGAACGCCCTGGACAAATGTTTGCAGATCGTACAAACATTTGCCCCGAGGTGGGAATCGAACCCGCAACCTCCTGCGTCGCAGGCAGACCTTCGCCCGCTACGCCACAGACCAACACATGTAAGAGCAGACGAGGCGCCGAACTTTGGCAACGCGCAAGTGTAGGAAAACAGCCAATCCAGAAACTCAAGTCTGGTGACTTAAAAAACACTGCCTCTACTTAGCTACTTACCTAAGTTTGCTGTATTCTGTCTCATTCCCTACGTCACGCAATTACATTCAAGCCTCAGAGATTCAAGCACGTACGTCTTCAGTCAGTTCCTTGCTAAAAGGTACTAGTTTAAATTTTCCAATTTCAAACATTTGAAAAGTGAATTTGCAAAAACTCACTCCATCATTCTATTCATCGCGAAAGAAAATTTTAAGAAAGAGAGAAGAAGCGAAAATGTAATCATAGACGTAGAGCAAAATTTCTGCATTTTAATTAATGTGTCACAATGGACATGCTATAGCCCATTGAGCATGGCCTTTTTCGTAGGTAAGGTTTGCTCTAGGATGTACCGAGGCCGTTTGGATAGGTGTTTTGGTCCGAAAAGATCCGCAAAGAGTCATGGTCCGCAAAAGATTCGCAGAGGCAGAAAAAAGTCCAAAAAGGTCAGCACCGGCAACGCTGCAATTTTTACAAAATGGTAGAACATGGTGCAAAACTTAGTAGAAATTGGTAGAATTTGGAATGAAAAATAAGTAGTTCTACTGATTTCTACCAATGAGGTTTAAGTACATTTTTAATGATTGAAAATGATAATGAAATGAAAAACAGCACACATCTTCTTGAACTTATGAAAAACAATAAATCACAGCATCAACAAGAAATTTTTTACGGTTTTATTTACCAAAGAAAATTACCCCGGAACCTCCTCCCCCTACCAAAGAATCAGATATGGGTATAGAGATGGGTTTATGCCGGGCATTTACTGGGCGCATTGAGTAAATGCCGAATAAATGTCTTTTTATGCCCTTTAAATGTCCAATCACAGGGCAGATATTATAATTTTGTTATCCATTATGTTCTTCATTCTTGCTTTTATAACTTACATAAAAATGACTTTTTTTAACATAGCTAAAAATAATTTGTAGATAGACTGAGGAAAAGTAAGTAGGACGTACCTATTTCATAAACAAGTATACCAGATAAAGTAAATAAAAGTGAGTTTTCGTTTGTCTGTAGGTATTTGTATGTGTTAGCTCGGTATGTTCGCACTGGTCATAGCTAGCGTGCAATGAAGTGAAGTTAGTACTCAATCCATTGCTCTCGCTTTGCACTACAAGGTACGAACTTCAATTCACTGCGTTCCGCGCATCGCAGTCAGTACTTCCCCGAGTTTAAACCAAACTAAACTTGTTTGCGAGTCGCTAACATGCTTTGTAGTCCAGTGATTTAGGCACGTAAAGATAGAAGTAAAAGTAGGTACTAAAAAAGTGTATTGATCACAGAAATCTTGTTATTTAGATTTCTGTGGTATTGATTAAGTGATCTTTGACGGATATACATTGTTACCTACTGCTACTCTCTCTACGTGTAGACTGTCAGAACCCTGGTAGTAGCAGAGCTACTACTGCTGTTTGTTGGTGAAGTACCTACCTAATATTATTCCTATACATTTTATTTTCATGATATAAAACCTTTTGATGGGTGTTTTATTTTCTATCTCGGTATGTAATGCCGCATACAGATCTATGAACCGCGCCTGCAATGCAAGGCAAATGTTCCATTCGCAGATGTGGACGTGTTGCGCACCCGAACCGAACACTTATACCTACGAACAACCTAAATACCTACAAGTTTCAGTTTCCATCGTGTGCGCGCGACTTTATCGTTAGATCAGGCGCGGTCCCATAGGGGGGGGAGTCACGCACGGGGGTCGTGACCCCCCCCCCCCCAAATCTTAGTTTAGGTACTAAAAAAATTGTAATCCACAGCTTGATGATTATTTTTTCCTGTTTTAGCTGTCACTTTGATTAAGATTACCAAAAAATCGCGGCTCGCTCCACTCACCGATATTACTAGTATTTTATGCTTTATGTTTTGGCCAGCGCAAAGGCAACCAACGTTACTATGACTAGAAAAGAGAACTGAACTTGAGTGCTCTAGCTGGTCTGCTATAGTCAGCTTGTATCAATCCAACCACTACAGTAAAAAGCACAAAAATGTAACAAATAATCTGCGAGGTCACTTTGTGAACCAGCGCAAAGAAATCGAAGCAGACAAAAAAAAAATTCGTGCTTTGATCCGCTTGCCAATAACATTTTGTTCCTTCTGACTATGGTCCAGAGCTCGACCCCCGCTTTAGGTCACTTTGCCAAAATTGATAAAAAAAATTAACAGAAACCAAATATTGTCAAATATTTATTTTCTTCCTCTGGTCATGGGCTCTCGTTTGAGGTTAGTTTGCATATTTTGCAAACTGACCTCAAACGAGGGATTACAAGCTCCAAAAATCAAACAAATTTCCGCGGCATGCTCTGCTCGCCGACCGATGGTAACATTCTGCTGTTTCATAAAGCTTCTAGCTTGCTCTAGTCCAGGACTCAACCTCTGTTTCAGGTGAGTTTGCAACTGCAAAAAATGTAATGCCAAACAACTTTCACACATAGCCAGATCATAAAAATTTTCGAGGCTTGCTTCGCTCGCCGTTGATTCTATAGGTTATAGTCTGTTGTCCTCGTAATTCGTTGATATTCGACAAACTCATAAAATGTTTATTAAGGATATAAGCGAACTACGAACCTTATTAACCTTATTTGTGTGCAAATAATCTTAAAACAAAGAAGCAAATAATGAATTTGCTTCTTTGTCTTGCTACGCATGCCTCACCAATTTGAATAAAGTCTGCGACTCATTCCATTTGCTGATATAAATTTTCTAAGCATTGCAAATATCCAAAATTTTCAGGGCTCGCTGTTATTTATTCTCCCGTACTCTTCTGGACCACTTTGTGACCAGCCGAAAAATTTCGGCAGCTCACTCCGATCGCTGATGGTATTTTATCTTTCACTTTATTTGGTCCAGTGCTCTACACCCGTGGGCACCTATAGATCACTTTGCCCACCACCGCGAAAAATTGACAAAACCCCAATTTTTTCGCGGCTCGCTCCGCTCGCCGTTACATCTTTTGGCAAGGAGACGGTGGGAAGGAATTTGTGTTTCAACTGCTTTAAGTAAAATATCACTTCGAATACTGACCGCACCCGGTACATCGTCTGCCACGGAACGCTCATTTAGTACCCAGAGCTTTATCCACAGTGTAAAAAGGAACCGCCTTACAACAGAAAGAGCAGCTAAAATCTCTATTTTGCATACAATTGGAATTTGATTAATAAAAAATATGAAAATATCTTAGAAATTTTATCAGACGATGATGTTACAACGGAAGTGAACGATCTTTTGAGAGAAATGACGAATCTGACCTAGATAGAGACGACGACAGGAGAAAACATATTAATTGACCCTCAAGTATCAACTTCTCAGACCCAGCCGAATTTATTCGAATTGATCCTCTGAATTTTAATAGTGATGATAGCTGCAGTGATTAGGGAGACTTATGCAAGTTGATTTGTTGGTAAAATGTTGATTTGTTTTGATTAATATTGTTTGATTTTTACTGTTTAGTTAAGGCTGTGTTTAATAAATAATTATTCTGTGACTTTAAATGAGAATTGTTTTATTGCGAGACGGTGTATTTGACATCGACGTTCAAGCAACACTGATACTTGGGAAAGATAATTATTAGTGATATTTAAATAAATAAATATAACAATAACATAATAGGTAGGTACTCCTCGTGTATTTAAGTTTTATCAGCAACAAAACAATATATTTTGTGCTATTTATACATTTTCTCAACATATTTATATGTATATTTTATTCAAAATTATTCAAAAAGTCTAAAAACTATAAGCGTAGTTTCTGCCCTGTCATCGGGCATTTATTTGGGCAAAAACTCGTTTTTGCCCAATCTGCCCTGTTTATGCCCTTTTTGCCCAATTGGGTTTAAACCCTCGACCCATCTCTATATGGGTATCATTTTCGACTAACAAGAGGGTGAGGATTACTTATTTGATGTAGGGATGTGCATATCATATCACTTTAATGAAAAGAGTGATACATATCTCTTTGATCTACTGATATATATCACTCATTTAGCTCTTTAGCTCATTTAGCTCAGTGGATCAATGATGTAGTCTTAGAGCTGGGTAGCTCATGAGTGAAAGAAAGATAAAAAGATAATTAGGTATCCGTTCAACTGAGCTGGCGCTAGAGAGAGAGAGTGACACATGATAAAAGGTATAAACCTATCGTTCACAGTTTAAAAGCTTTGTGATTAATAATTAAAATAGTCAACGATTTTCCTTCAGACTTCACAGGATTAGGACATACAAGTTTCCAAAGTTTCCAAAAAAGTTTCCAAAATTCCGAAAAAGTACGTAGGTGCTCAACGAAACCAAAACAACAACCAAAAGTAAACAAACAAAGATTCGAACCGATATGTAACGATAACTTTAAAAACAATAATAATTGAATTTGCAGATTTTGCAGTCAAACGTATTTGCATAACTAAAAGCCTGAACCGGATTTTGCTATCGTTCTCTCTTTTTCACGTTGTATTTGACATCGTGCATTTCACTCTATCAAATCATTCGGGATATTTCGGAATGAATCGCTCGCCTTGCTCGGTCGTCTTCGCTATAGCTCACTTTTCATTTAGCTCAACACTTCAATGGTTCGAAAATGAATCTTATTCCAAATGAGCTAAAGATATGGTTGAAACCAAGGTGAGCTAGAGATAGATTCGCTCAGTTGAACTGATCTATATCTTTTGTATCACTCACTCATGAGCTACTCACCTCTAATTTGATGACGGGGGGCATGTGTCTAGTATAGGGGAACAGCACGGCGAGCGAAGCAAGCCGTGCTGTGACTCCCACGCCCACTATTAATCGAAAGGAACTTTGTTCCATCCGGGTCCCTTGACACCTCTCAAGTTTTTTGTAATCACTTTTCCAGTGTTTCAAACACTCTGAAGTTATTAGCAATAATGAATCAGAAAAATAGCCTGGCAAAAAGACACGTTGCTATTGCTAAAGCCAAGTCCACTTTATTACGTGTAAATAGTAATAATGCTCCTATAGGTTAGGTACCTATCGATTTTTGTTTTTGTTTACGATTTACAATCTGTAATTCTAATTACACGCACGGAAAGAATGTTTGAATTAAAACTTTGCCGAATATGTTTCAACAAAGATCTGAAGTTATTCAAAATAGGGCAGTGTAACTTGAAACAGTACTATGAGGAAATAACTCAGAATCAGGTATGCCTATCCCTCTCAGCCCTTGGTCTTTCGGCTTTCCAGCTTATAAAAGCGCAGTTTTAACCCTGATTTTAGTGATACTTATTCACTATATATTAGTGCACCATGCTATTCACTAAAAATATAAATGATTGACCCATTCAAAACAAAAGTCTCGCTGCATCGTTCAAAATATAATGTTTTCGTCTCCAGGTATTGGCTAAAGATGATCTTCCCCAATATTTTTGCTTCGAGTGTGCTGCATTACTATACAAGTTCCATAAATTCAAAGAAAAATGTGAATATGGACAGTACACCCTTGAAAACCTGAGTTCTAAAGGATATGTAAGTAAATTTCCCATAAAATTACTCTTTTTGGACCCATTTATGTGAAACTTTGTCAAAAAATCTGAATATTTACAGATGACTTACCAAGTGATTGATGACATACGCAATAACCGCACTGATCTCCATCAATCATCTGACTACATCAACCAACGTGGACAAAAGCGAATCAAAACTGTTACCGTAAAATACAAAACTGAAAGAGAGCCACTAGAAATGGAAAATGTAACTCTAAACTCCTTAGACACTGATGATGATGATGTTCTTAAGTATGAGTTCATACCAGAGTCAGACCATGATGAATTTAGCAGAAATATCAAATCTGAGGATGAACAAAGTCAAAATGTGACTAAAACAAACTCAGTCTTTACTGATTCGGACACAAAATCATATGCTGTTCCATGCCCAACTGTTAAAGGCACACTTGAACCCCCAGAATCTTTACCTCCTACTGAATACAACCCTGCTCTTACTAAAAACAACAGTATTCCTACAAAAACAGAAACATCAAGTACGAACACTGAAAATGATCCCAAAAACAATATGCATACGAACACACTATATGAATCCGATGATAATAGATCAAATGATGTTAATTTTGACATAGATTTAGAAGCTAAGCCAAAACAAACCAATAAAGATTTCGGAAGCCCTAAGAAAAGTAAAAGACCAACCAGAAAATCAACTAGAAACAATAAAGACATATTCCAACCTGAAAATGACTACTCAAATTCAAGTGATGCTAATTTTGAATTAGATCTAGATATAATACATGAAGAATCAGACAATGAAGATATCAAGTCAAAAAAAGGTAGAAGAACTAATAGAAAATCAGCTAAAACTAAGTTAAAAAAAGATATCAAAGATAAAGATTCTGATCACAAGTTTGTAGGTATAATTCGGCAACCAAAAGGTGAACTAAGCGAAGGTAACTGGGAAACTAAGTTATTAACCGACGAAGAAGCTATGGATCAGTTTAAGAAGAAGGAATTTGACTCAAGATACGAACGGATGGAGTTTAAATGTACAAAGTGTTTTAAAGGGTTTTCTAAGAATGAAATGCTTTTGAGGCATAATAAGTTATGGCATGATCATGTAAGTATCTTTGATGCTTCTTCCTAATTCCTTCAATTTTCAAGCTGAGATTTTGCAGCTAGACTATGCCCTGTTTCCACCTGACAGATATGAGGAAAATAACCCTAACTACAGACTATCTTAGCTAAGTATAATGCGGGCAAAATTGTGAGCAGTAGCTGAATTAATAATTGAACACAACATCCACTATTTTACACATAAAACAACATTTGTATAATATAAGAATGACTAACAGCCAGTTGTTCATACCTTGATTTAACAATTAATGATCAAATCTCTTAAATAGTTATTTCCCGTTAATTATCAAGATAAACAGCATACGAACAACGGTGATTACACCGTTGTTCGTATGTCAATCCGTATCCTGAATTACGGTATATCACAAATGAAAATGTCGATGGCTGTCATTAGCGCGCGCTAACTGGCTTTCCTCACGAGTTCAAACTTCTCGAGTGTTTTTTTGTTACCCCTGTCCTAGCTGAGCGACAACGGGACACCGCCCCCATTTTTCACTAGGTGTTCCAAAATATAAGCAATCTAGGTTGCCTCTTAGCGATAAGGCTGCCCATTCTGCAACTTAAGGCCAAGTATTCCTGCAGCAGTAGGTGTAGGTAAGCGCCAGCCAAACCGCCGCGCTCGTGCATTATAGGTTCCAAAATATAAGCAATCTAGGTTTTTCCGTTTCCGGTACTAGAACCGTAAGCGATTTTAATTATTTTATTACCGATTTTAATTAAAAAAAAATGTGTTAAAAACAAGTGCGCCAGTGCTAAAAACATAACGATTGTTCTCCAAGGTGTTTAAACATAGTGATTAAGAAAATCATTTTATCAAGTCAAACTCTGAGAATACATATAGAAATATTTAGTGTCTTCAGTTAAGTATAAAAAAATATGCAAAATATCAGCAGTTCAGTCATAATATTGAAAAAACATTCCAAAAAGGGTTACCCCTTTGGATTCTTTTTCTATCGAGTGAAATTCATTAGATATTGTAACTGAATGTGACTTTGACTAGACTAGATCCTTCAGTAATATATATAATTTTTTCAGGATTTAAAACACTATTTTCTATGTCTCGGATGATTTTAAAAATCACAAAAGCGCTGCCCATTTTTTCTTGGTGCGCGTTTTGGTTGCTCACCGCGGGGCTTGTGCGATTCATCGTGATTCTGGTCATGACACGTACTGAAATGAAACAATAGAAGCACCAATCATTATTATCATCATCATTCCAGGGCGACAACCAGTGCCGTTTCTGCCACATGCAGTTCAAATGGAAAAGCAAGCTTCAGCTTCACATGCGAAAACACTATTATATCTACAAGTGTTTACGCTGTGGGCTTGAGTTCTTCGTCAAGTGAGTAATAAATAATATTTAATGAAATTTCGTTTACACATGTGGTTGGCAAAATAGAAAAAAAGGGGAAGGAGGAAAGGGAGGCCTTTGCCCTGCAGTGGGACCCTAGGTTTATATAATAACTAGACGATCGCCTCGCGGTTTCACCCGCGTAGTTCCCGTTCCTGTGGGAATTCCGGGATAAAATATAGCCCTGTCACTCCCTGAAAAGTAAGTTTCCTAACAGTGAAAGAATTTTTCAAATCTTTCCTCTTTATAATATTAGTATAGATATAGATACCTGGACATATAGGTATAGGCTATAGGTATATACATATAATAATAATACCTGGACTCGGCGCGCATCGTCTGGAAGTTCCTCTCTGCAGCCCTAGTCACCAGCCGCTTGAGCTTAGTTTCGCAGCCGGTGAATCACTGTTTTGATATATTTTTTACTGTAGAATAGTTTTATAATATTTTATTTTCTGTAGTACAATGTATTTTATAACGAGATTTAAGAATAAATGCGTGTATAATAATAATGTAGGTGGTATAGAAGAGTCGTCCGAGGCCTATTCTGCTAAACTAATCGCTTCACTATGACAACGGTATTCTTACTAAGATGACAAAAACTACACGTGAAGGGACGTCAAAAGTGCGCCATTATATTAACCTCTCCATTTCCTCATTTTTTACAACTGTGGATTCTACATGGATATCTGCGACGATGCCATTGCCATCACAGTTAAGCAATTGGTTAGCAGAATTGGGCCCCTGTCCTTGCGCGAGCGGAGAAGAACCGTTCATCGATGTAAAAATCAGCAAAAGTTGATAACAATTGTTGTTGACAATAAAGCGACCCTAATTCAAAAACTAGGTGCTCAGCTAACTTTTGAAAATAGTTCCGACCCCGCTATATTTTTAAAATCATAAAATATTTTTTTGTTTGACGCTCCAAAAACATTTTAGACTTTGCGGCCTGAAATCACAGAATACACTCTGCTTGCACCCCGATCGTTTAGTTTCGTACGAATCCCCTAAAGAGCAAGAGCTATGCTCGGAGTTTCTCTGATAGACAGGATTCGCAACGAATATATCCGACAAAGAACCAAAATCATCGACATCGCTCAAATAATTAGCAAGCTGAAGTGGCAGTGGGCCGGCTATATCTCGCGAAGAACCGACAACCGCTGGGATTAACGAGCTCTTTAGTGGATACCGCGACTCGGCAAACGTAGTAAGACGCCACCCGACCAGGAGGGATGTCGATCTGCGAAAGACTGAAGGCAGATTTTGGATGCGGCATAATGGAGACAGGACGCTATGGCGCTCATTAGAGGATGATGTGGACTATTATAAGGCTGATGATGATGATGAATCTTCTAAGATTAGCATACTCCTAACATAATGTTTTTCTCCTCCTCCGACGACCTCTGTGGCGCGGTGGGCAAAGGTCCGCCTGCGACGCAGGAGGTTGCGGGTTCGATTCCCGCCTCGGGACAAATATTTGTACGATCTGCAGATATTTGTTCAGGGTGTTCTGGTCGTTTTCTATGTATAATGTAATATTATTATTATTATAACACAAGCTCTGCTTAGCTTGGGGCGAGATGATGTTGTGTGGATGTCCAGCATTATTTAATTATTTATTTATTTATTTCCCAGGACGGGTGCGGTGTTCCACGACGAGCACCACAACGGAGTCACACACACCTGCCGGCATTGCGGCGAGGAATACACGTAAGTTATCTTTTTATACGTTTTTGTATAGTTCTAACGTTCTTAATTTTTTCTTTCCGAACCTTCTCCTGACAATTTCTTTGTTTTGTGTTTTTTTTTTTTTCAGCCTTTACTGTCCCACTGCTGGGCAAAAGCCTCTCTTTTCTCCTTCCACTCCTCGCGATTTAACGCTGTCACAGGCCATGATGGATGGTGTGCGTCAAGCTCGTCTCGCCATCTCATCCTGGTCTTCCACGTCGCCTCCTAGCGTTGGGTGGGCTCCACTCTGTCGTGGTCTTTGCCCACAAGTCGCTGGACATTCGGCAGACGTGTCCGGCCCAGTTCCATTTCAGGCTTCCGGCTTTTTGAGCAACGTCAACGATGCGTGTTTTGGAGCGCAGTATGCTGTTCCGCACGCGGTCTGACAGTTGTTTTGTGTTACTATAATTATTTAATTTGTCTTATTAGTTATTCCTATTGACTTAACTAAGTGTGCCTTGTGCTTCCACGGCGAATAAATATATGAGTAATAACAAAAACAACAAAAAAAGAATTAGTGAAATTCGTCCAGTCGTTCACGCGTGATGCCGTGACCAAGAGAAATACGGATTCATTTTTATAGACGCGCTTCAAAATCGCGGCTGTGTGGTGGAGGCTTCTTTGTCATCTTGACATTGGTAGGTAGTACCTACTACACTAGCTTTAAAATGGAATCGCTTCATCGCAGGTTGATCAAAACAATTTTTTTACAATTTGTATACAATGAACTAAGTATAGATTGTGGTATATCATTTGAAAGGTAATTTTGTTACCTTTCAAGTGATATCAAGAAGATTTAAAATTAATTAAATTGGCTACCTAAATTTTGAGAATTATTGCAATAGGTCGAAGTTGCATCTATCGGCTTCTATCGGCGCCGGAGCTGGATTAGCTGGATTTCTCCCTCGTATCCGCTGTTTTAGCTCGTCCCACATATGCCAGATTGGGTTCAAGTCAGGAATAAGGGCTGGCCAGTCTAGTGTGGGAATGCCGACATGGAAGACTTCTGTCGGTACTGTCTAGTCACTGCTGCGGTGTGGCAGCGGACATTATCGTGCATTAAATCAAAATTTATCGTCGCCAATAAATCCTGCGTAAAGGAAAACATAACTTAACTCATAGTTCACTGCAAAGAAATTGTAAAAATTAGTCTTGAACAACCCTTGAAGCGATTCCGGTTTAAAGCTCGCAAGTGTAGTTTTATGGCATAAGGGCCGATGCACACATATCAGTGTAGTCACAGTTCAGTATCAGTGAATCTCCAATTTGGTACAGAATATTCACGGACCGATAATATTCTGTACCGAATTTGAGATTCACTGATACTGAACTGTGACTACACTGATATGTGCGAATCGGGCTTAAAGGTATATAAAGTCAATAAACTCAAAAACTAACAGCCTTAGAAGGTAAAGGTTTCTCGTTCACTTATTTACTTTACCTTAAAAAGATTGAAGTGAACAGAATCAAAGTGACCACTTTATTTCCTAGTTTTACTTACATGTATTATTCATAACTTACATAACTAAAGGCAGCCTCACTGCTGAGCAGAGTCCGTGGGAGCACCAACAACATCCTGCGAATGATAGCGGACAAGATGGATGGCCCGCTATACAGACACTGCATTGCTGTACTTACTAAATAATTACATCTACCTACCATAAATTTAAGCTAACATAGACTTAAGACTTAGATATATGTACTATTATTTTATTATTGTTAATGTAATATTCATAAGTAAGTTTAAGTATTGTAATAGTTGCAAGCTTTCTAGTGAACTAATAAATTAATTTTCTTTCTTTCTTTCTTTCTTCTATATATATTTACCCGAATATGGATCCTGTGTTGTCCGAAATAAATTATTATTTTTATTATATATAAGGTCTAAATAATGTAATATAACCATATAATTAACAAATAAATAATAACAACAAACAAAATATATACCAAATATAATAATAATTAACAAACTAAATATATAATTAACAAATAATGTAATATAAAGTCTAAGCAATATAAGGTCTAAAGGAAATAAAACACTGAGATTGAGTTTGTAAAAGTTATTCTTCAGTTATTAGTGTAACAAAAAATTAATAAATGAGGCAGACTTTTGACCCTTTCCTACGGCCGTCCAGTTCTGCGGGAACGGTTTTTATTGGATCTCGCAAAAATCATTGGTGTATTCACACACAGTTTGCATACTGTTTTGTTGCGGAAGAGCAACGAGCGGTTATTAGATCTTCTAAGAAAATTCTACTTCTCCCCGCTCCCTGCATCCCAGTGGGAACACTTCCATTAAACTATACGTGTAATTAAACTGGATCCTGTTTTTATCGGACGACTGCATCCAGTTTGTAGTGGCAAAACTAAATATTAAATTCGAACGGATCGGTTTTTTGCAGGATACTCGTGCGACTGTTAGTTTGAAACGCGTACTAAACGAGATCCTGCAAATAATCGTACCTGCAAAAAACTGGACGTTGCCGTGGGATACGCTGTTAGTCATCGGTTTGCCTAACTCAGTTTATCCCACAGTCCCAAATGATATAAGAAACTCTTCAAATTACATTTCCCTTAACAAATATTCCTTTACAGCCACATATCAACGTACTACACCCACCTACGCACATCGCACCGCAACGCCCACGCGTGCACCCTCTGCGGAGAGACCTTCGTGAGCGGCGCGGGTGTCGTCGTGCATATGAAGAGGAAACACGTTATGCATGTTGGCAACACTGTGAGTAGTTTCCTACAGACACATAGCCGCATACTACAGACCCATAGCTACATACTACAGATACCTTTGTGACTTGCGCCGAAATAGTCATCCATGTTGGCAACACTGAATTGTTACCTACCTACAGACACGTAGCCCTGTTACTACAGACATAGCTATAAACTACAGATACCTTTGTGACTTGCCCCGAAATCGTCGTCCATGTTCGCAACACTGAGTTGTTACCTACAGACACGTAGCCCTATTACTACAGACATAGCTATAAACTACAGATAACTTCGTGACTTGCGCCGAAGTCGTCATGCATGTTGGCAACACTGAGTAGTTAACTAAACAGACATAGCTACATACTACAGATACCTTCGTGACTTGCGCCGAAGTTGTCATGCATGTTGGCAACACTGAGTAGTTACCTACAGAAACATAGCCACATAGGTACTACAGACATAGAGCTATAAACTAGTAGTTCTACGAACAGTAGACGTCGTCGCGAACTTGTTAATGTACTAAAGTAATTTAAAACGGGATATTTTGATAGGTAGGTTCGGTAGGTATATTTTGAAAATAGTCGAAATGGTTACCCTTTCAACGGAGATATTCCAAATCCGCCTTTTTGCCTTATTATGGAAGAAGTACGCCTTTAATCAAAAAATCCCGACGACAATAAAATTCTATAAAATCACAGAATCTGTACACAAAGTTTCGTACCGATCGGTTGTAAAATACGACCTGTAGAGGAGTACGGACATACTGACAAAAACGCTATTTTGGCCAGACCTGAAACGAAGACTTTCGTTCACTTCGTTCACGACGTCAACTACAGATAGAGTGGGCGACACTGTGATAAAGAGGAGACTAAGACGATATTGTCCGCAAAACGTAAGTTGGTCAACCTCTTGCTACCGACGATAATTTCTCTCTCTCTCTTCCCAGCTATTGGAGATATTCCGAAACACTTCTTCTAACGTAGCTATGAAAAGTTTTGGGGAACGTTTGTTTTTAATTTAACTGAGAATAATATTTTTCTAACAGGAGCCATCAACCAACATCTACTGCCAGAAATGCAAGATCTCATTCGTGTCTCAGAGCGCGTACGACACGCACTTGGCCGTGTCGGAGTTACACGAGGAAGAAAATAAGTGAGTTTTACTTTAACGTTTTACCGTTTACATTTTTATTATTTATTTTTATTTTGGATATAGGCAATGCCTATTATGCATCTTTAATACACCACGTGCACTATTCAGTAAGTCGTGCGTGCGAAAAACTTACATCCAGCATTGCCACCGGCACAACAATAAGCATTCAAATATAGACTTAAACTCGTCATCTTTAGACACATTTTAGTGACGTAATTGGTTCAAGCTTGTGGTATGTATGCTACTGCGAGTGACCACCGCACTGTTTGCTATTTTACTGTAAAATGTATCAAAATGTTACAATTTAAGCCCATATTTCAATTTTTTTTTTTGTTGTGCGGCAATGGTGCAGTGCAGATCTACGCATTTGACATCGGAAAATGTGGGCTAGATAGTCTACCTAGCTGTGTGGTGCCGGTTTAGAATTCACACCGCCCCAACTCTTCCCGCGGGTGTCGTAAGAGGCGACTAAGGGATATCCACCGGGGGCGGGCAGCAGCGCTACCACCGAACTGCGATCCCCAACCCGCATGCCCAGAGCGTGGGGATTATGGCCATTACCTCCTAGGTGATAAAAGCCAATATGGCGCTTATAAGGGGGAGGCCTGCGTTCAGCAGTAGACCAATACGGGCTGCTGAGGTGATACCTTGGTAAATAATTTATTTAAAACCATTTTTTTTCTTTGTTTCAGAGACATCAAACAACCAAAAAGAAAGCGAAGAGAGATAATTGCAAACGCGCACAGATGCCATCATGTAAGCATTTACAGCATTATAGTCACCCATCGAACTACAATCTGGCTCATCGATCCAACAGCTACTCAGAGTAAAGACTCTGATCAGCTGTCGGATCGATCAGCCGTGATCAATCTTTACTCTGATCAGCTGTCGGATCGATCAGCCGTGATCAGTCTTTACTCTGATTAGCTGTTGGATCGATCACCCGTACTAAAAGACTGAGTCATACTAAAGTTGTGCATTAGTTTACGATGACGAAAAAAGTTATCGTCTATTTCCATACAATTGGCGCCTTGCAGCGCCTCTACCGAATAGAGCTATTTTTCGTAGTTTGACAGCGATTGAATAGTTTCATACAAAGTCGATTACACGCTCATGGACATATTTAGAGGAACGCAAAAAAAGGTAGCAGGTAGGTAATAACGTAAAATATTTTCTTTTTCCCCCAAGTCTGGTTTTTCGCAATGTTAATCGATACCGGCATACTTACTAAAAGAGCAAAAGTGTAACAACAGAGAGGGACAACAGATTTATTGTTAGCAGCGTTCTTAGAAACCACACTTCGATTTCTTACCTCGCTTTGCTTCACTTTCGTATCTCAGAAGGTACCGTATACAAGCTACAGGAATAATCCTACAGACACATAGCCGCATACTACAGACCCATAGATACCGATAAAAAGATACCTTTGTGACTTGCGCCGAAACACGATACACTCCATAACCCCCCCCCCCCCCCAAAGCGATTCTGAGAAAAAGGGGTTGACAGACGACAGACAAACAGACAGACGGACAACAAAGTGATCCTTTATGGGTTCCTCTTTTCCTATTGAGGTACGGAACCCTGAAAAGAGTCTTTTAAAAAGTGTTAAGTATAGGTAAATTTCAGTCCTATGTATATAATTTTTATATAAATAAATAAATACAAAATACATTCGGGCGACCCGAACCAGCTCTAACTTTATTAAGTACTTCTCATATTTCCAGTGCGACAAGAAATTCAACAGCGGTCGACAAGTCAGAGCCCACATACAACAGGAACACCCCGGACAAAGAAAGGTGGAGCGCGTTGTATGTGAGATCTGCGGGGCCGTGCTGTCGGTGAGTCATACGCTTTAATACTTTCAATGCCTATGACGCAAACGTGCAAAACGGCAGCTTTGAGCGGCCGGCCTCGCACCGTTGTGACTGGGCAGGTAAGTGGGTAAATTACGGACTTCTAAAGAATATTTCCACTTTATTGGCAGTCATCTACCTACCATATTATTTACTAGCTGTACCCGCGACTTCGTTCGCGATTGCCATACCTGCCGACTAATTAAGTTCACATTTAACCACAGTTTCTCTCATATTAGGAAACCCGTGCAAAAAAACTTCGATGCGCAGGATTGGACCAGTTAGTTAAAAGTATCTATATATGGGTACTTAGTTAAATTGTGTATAAATCTATACTTTAATATTATGAAGAGGAAAGATTTGATTGTTTGTTTGTATTGAATAGGCTCCGAAACTACTGGACCGATTTGAAAAATTCTTTCACCGTTAGGAAGCTTACTTTTCAGGGAGTGACATAGGCTATATTTTATCCCGGAATTCCCACGGGAACGGGAACTACGCGGGTGAAACCGCGAGGCGATCGTCTAGTCTACTATAAATCTACGGGGGATATAATGTTGTCATCTGCAATCCCATTCCTTATCTATCTACTTTTAGCTACGACTCGGCCAGCGTCAGTGTTAAGAAGTGTCATACTCGTTTCACTTCTTATTCTTACTCATAGTTCCGGTCAGCTGGGACTCTATTCTGCTAAACCAATCGCTTCATTATGACAGTGGTATCGTCACAGAATGAATATATGTCAACCCACGCGAAGCCGGTCTGTAAGCACAAGATAAGATATTTTATTTTTGTTTTGTGTCATCATCATCATCATTAGCCCGTATCCGTCCACTGCTGAACACAGGCCTCCCCCAAACGATGTGTATCTTATGGACAAATGTCTGAATAAATAAACTTTTTATTGTTATTTTATTTTATTTATAATCCTCACGCTGGGTACGCGGGTTGGGGATCGCAGATCGGTGGTAGAATTGTTCTGCAGGGGGCGCTGCTGCCCGCCCCCGGAGGATATCCCTTCGTCGCCTCTTTCGACACCTGCGGGAATAGTTGGGGTGGTGCAAATTCTAAGCCAGCACCACACAGCAATTTATATCTCTACAATCAGCGATTTATAATTAACCATGCCAAATGACAACTTTCTTAATAGTCTGAGCTAAGCCGTGGACTGACAAATGGACATGGCGAAACTGTAAGTATTTAGGAGTATTTATTTATTTTTCTTCGGGGGAGCCTATGTCCAGCTGTGGACGACTTTCGGCTGAAATTTCATTTTTTTACACATTAATGCACTTTATGTACCTACTTAGTGCCGGCTTAATGACAAGGCATTTTCTACCCGCCAACCAATGCAGGTGGCTGGCGTGCTCTCACTAAGAAAAGGTAAAAAATGATGCGATCACTTCGCTCCTATTTTAAACTTCTTAATGCACTGAAATTATATTTTATTTTAGCTTTTCATAAAAGCTTAGTAAACTAACACATTTTCATCATTACTTAACTAAAAACTTTTAAGTTATTTTAAATAATGAAGTTAGTAAAATATAATTTCAGTGCAGTAAGATGTTCAAGGGAGTAGCGGCGAAGTTGGTCCGAGAACATATGGACGAAGTTCATCCCGGACAGAGGAAGGTGGAGAGAGTTGTGTGTTCCATATGTGGTGACATGGTGTCGGTAAGTCCGTCCATCGTCCAGTAGTTTATTTGGCACACAAAAGAGAATACACTCAAATAGAAGGACACATAGTAAAAAACTAGACGGACAATCAAACAATAAACTAGACAGATGATAAAAACTCAACAGAATACATTCATATAGAAATACACAAGTAAACAATAATAAAAACTAGAATAAATCCCTCAATATTTGTACACAGCATGAAGAGCAGTTCCAAGTAAGAAAAAATCGGACCGCTGGTAGACGATACCTATCACAAGCTTTTGTTTAATGTATCTGTAATAGTTTTGTTTTGTGTTATTCAATCAAAAACCTTGTTTGGAGAGCTTGGTGGCCATCAATCAGAACTAAACTCTTGAAACAAGTATCTGCCTATATAATACATAATACAGTACAAAACGATTAAAGATACATTTAAAAAAAGCTTATGATAGATATCGTCTACGCGCGGTCCGATTTTTTGATAATTCCTTTGTATAACGTAATTATAAAATTAAATATGTAGTGGCGCCACTATCACCCCTACTATTCGCCTTAAGGTAGGTACTGATGTTACGGGGCGTAACGTAACTTGTTACAGCCCGTTCCCAATTGTCGGGTGTCGGACCTGGATTTTAATCGGATGCTCCAGTGGCAGAGCATTTTATATGAAGCTATTCACACTTGTCGGACACCGATTTTGTGTCGGCGCCGACTAGAAATGTCGGGTGTTTTGCCAGCGCTCTACGCCCGGTAAAAGATCGTGTCGGATCTCTCTCGCCTATGAGTAGGTATGGTGCTTGTAGGGGTTCCAAAGACCGATTGTATACACGATAATGGATTCATCACCTCGGCACAGCTAAGGTATTGCAAGAGCTCGTCCTCCTCCTCAGTCGGCATCCTTTCGCCTGTCAACCCGGATTCCCGCCTTCTCGGCTATGTCTGTCTGACAGTGACATGCCAGTTGATTGGCAACACCTACGAGATGACGTAGTAGACCATGGTTTATATTATATTACCTGGACATACACTACAGTGCTGTATACATTTGTCGGATGTCGGGGCCGACAACCCGCTCCCCGCTATCTCTTGTTCCGCCCACGCGTGCATCGCTGCGACCGCGAGCTGAGTGGTTGTGTTTTTATTGTACGAAACGAACATTTGGTGTTTCGTAATAATGGAAATAATATAAACTAATTCTTTCCGTCAGGATTGGGTGCACCTAATATTTTCTTTCCTTAGCTGTCTTTATTCTTTTTCTTCTTAAGTAATAATACACAACAACTTCGTCCACGTCCATCGTGCACAGTCGCCTCGCGTAGAGCGTTAAAATAAAAATTGGCACCAGTTTCGACCGTAACCGACAACCGATTATTAACCGAAAGTGTGAACAGAGGCGCCGACATCCGATTTTACGGATCCGACACCCGACAAGTGGGAACGGGCTCTTACACAGCGAGCGTTCATGCAGTCAGTACGGGGGAAGAAGGCGTGAGCAACGAGCAACGAGACGGATTTTAGCGCACAGCGTATCATGCTCGATGCAAAAGGTTATATAGGTATTACATTAAGCCCGTAACACCGGTCTATACCCGAATTTAGATGATCTGTAATCTGTATCAAATGGATTGCAAAGGACTTTGGAATGGTGTTGGCTTAAGGGGCGATGATACCTGAAATCGCTTAGCGTCAGCGATCATATGTTCCACAATATTGAAGCATTTTCTTTGAGATTAATATATGTTATAGTTCAGGATTGATGTTAGAACGCTAGTGTTTCGAAAACACGATTACATAAAATTTTCTCGATAGAAAATAAATCCAAAGTTACCTCTAATTTTTTACTAAAACCCTAATTTCTCAATAAATACAGATGATACGATCTTGAGATTAAGCATGGTAATTGAACTAAGTATAAAGAACATTTTGTATGTTGCCTTTTTTTCAATTAACTATTCTAATGTTTGTGGGGAGCAAATAACTACTAAAAACTTGATTTTTGGGCTTACGCCGCTTTGCTCTCTCCCGCTCCTGTGAACGCGAAATCCTATGCCTATCCTCTTCACACAATAACGAGGTAGTATGGGTCCTTAAATAAATCGAAGGATCGAAAACCAAGCGAGTTCATGGTCTGCGATTCTTTGAAGCAGTTAAGCCAATATCTTCCAAACTTTAACACGTATGTGCTATTAGTTTCTACCCGCGGCTTCGCAAGCGTTATTTCTATGGAAACGGCTTCTATCCCATGGGAATGATTTAGGGGATAAAATGTAGCCTATGTTTGATTCCCTGTATGCAACATTTCAGTCCGATCCGTTTAGTAGTTTTGGCGTGAAGAAATAACAAACATCTGACGCAGCGCATCAGCATTGCCATACAGCGGGGCAATGCAGCCAGCGTCTTGGGGACGCGACGACTGGTATTGATATGGATCAGTTGATCTACCTGCAGATTGTTTGCAACAGTTGCCAGTTAGCTTAATTGTTTAAATTGTAAATAATAGTTCTAATTTATTTCTATTATTTTATTGTTATTTTCCTTTGTCAATAAAGAGGCTTATGCTACACAAACATCCATCCAAACATCCAAACTTTCGCATTTTCAATATAAGGGTGATGCTGATATTTAAATGTATTTTTCATTGTCTACAGACGACGTACATTCATATCCACATGAACCGACACACACGGAATAAGATCTTCCGCTGTGAAACTTGCGGGAAAGAGTTCCTCTGCGCCAACTCACTGACTACTCATAAACTGGTGAGTTTACCCACTAAACAGGTTAGGTAGGCTTGTGTCCACTAAGAATAAATCGGATGGATTAGAGTTTCTTTTTATTAATTATGATACGTAGTTAGGCAAAAACAAAACAAGTGATCAAAAAAATTACAGATAGTTATTATTTTTTGAAAATAAATACTAAAAAATAAGCAATAAGTCACGTGACCGTGGACACCAATCAGGAAGTGTGACGTCACTTCTTTCAAAACAACATTATTGTGGTGGACCAAAAAGATCCGCACGCTGGTAGATCATGATATGACATGATATCTGACTGGCAAGCTATAGGCGTCATGTCGATTAATCACTAGATTATGAGAGTAACATGAATATATTGTTATGAGAGTGACGGACAGAATAAAGTCAAGTTAAAGAACCTAAGTAACCATTTATTTTTCAGTCTCACAGCGGCGAGCGACCGCACGGCTGCCCGATCTGTCCCAAGCGGTTTAGTCTGAAGGCTCAGATGGAGGTGCATTACAAGCGGGTGCATCTGAAGGAACCCTACCCGAAGAGGTATGTTCAACTGTACGCCTGTAGTCCCTCAGTCTCACAGCGGCGAGCGTCCGCACGGCTGCCCGATATGCCCCAAGCGGATCAGTCTAAAGGCTCAGATAGAGGTGCATTACAAGCGGGTGCCTCTGAAGGGACCCTATCTTAAGAGGTATGTTCAACTGTACGCCTGTAGTCACTCTAGTCTCACAGCGGCGAGCGTCCGCGCGGCTGCCCGATCTGCCCCAAGCGGTTCAGTCTGAAGGCTCAGATGGAGGTGCATTACAAGCGGGTGCATCTGAAGGAACCCTACCCTAAGAGGTATGTTCAACTGTACGCCTGTAGTCACTCAGTTTCACAGTGGCGAGCGTCCGCACGGCTGCCCGATATGCCCCAAGCGGTTCAGTCTGAAGGCTCAGATGGAGGTGCATTACAAGCGGGTTCATCTGAAGGAACCCTAACCTAAGAGGTATGTTCAACTGTACGTCTGTAGTCACTCAGTCTCACAGCGGCGAGCGTCCGCACGGCTGACCGATCTGCCCCAAGCGGTTCAGTCTGAAGGCTCAGATGGAGGTGCATTACAAGCGGGTTCATCTGAAGGAACCCTACCCTAAGAGGTATGTTCAACTGTATGCCTGTAGTCACTCAGTCTCACAGTGGCGAGCGTCCGCACGGCTGCCCGATATGCCCCAAGCGGTTCAGTCTAAAGGCTCAGATGGAGGTGCATTACAAGCGGGTTCATCTGAAGGAACCCTACCCTAAGAGGTATGTTCAACTGTATGCCTGTAGTTACTCAGTCTCACAGTGGCGAGCGTCCGCACGGCTGCCCGATATGCCCCAAGCGGTTCAGTCTGAAGATTCAGATGGAGTTGCATTACAAGCATCTGAAGGAACCCTACCCTAAGAGGTATGTTCAATTGTACTAAAAAGCAACGTACTAAAAATATTATTCATAATTCAGAAAAAAATATGGATATTTAATCGAGATCCATAAAAAAATTCACAGACGAAATCACACTTAATATTATAAATGCAAAGTTTGGGATGTTTGTTACTTTTTCACGCCAAAACTACTGAACTGATTGACTGAAATTTTAGAGCTACAGCTCTAGACCAGGAATAAAACATTAGGCTATTTTTTATCCCATAAATTAGTTCCCATTGGATAGAAATTACCTTTATCCATTTCCAACGCGTGCGAAGCCGCGGGCAGAAACTAATTAACTTTATAAATAGTCTGTTGTTGTAATTTATTTGTCGCCTCTTTTAACCCTTAAACTATTTCGTTCTACCCTCATTTTCACCCCTTTCGGGGCCACCCCTCCACAGCGTACAAAAGCCAAAGTTTACCGATTGCCCGGTGTGCCACAAAACGTTCCAATCGCGCTCACACATGGACACGCATCTCCGAAGGGTGCATTTAAAGGAACCCTACCCTAAAAGGTACGTTAGAAAGCCACATAACTTGACAATACCGAAATACCCTAAAAGGGGTAAATGCCGAAATACCCCGAAAGGGGTTAATATTACGGAGGGGTAGTTTTTGTGCATGTGATGTAAAATACGGGTGTTTTTTGCTTGGGTAGGTTTGTTTTATGTGACTTTGTAACGTATCTTTATGGGTGAATGTCCTTCAAATGTTGTTTTCGATTGTTTTAGCAGCAACAACGTACAGAAATTGCTTTTAGAACAGTCGTTGACAAAAAGTTTTGAATCCATTTACAAAAGTGGACGGTTTGTTGCAAATATGCCACGAAAATGTCTTTAGATTGATATGGAAAGTGAAAAAACGGCATTCAACAAGATTCTGAATTTCTAAAATAAAATATCAATAGTTTTTTGACACTTATCAAAGTTTTATTCACTTTGCATGTTACCTCGGACTTGCTTTGGACTATCCGGGATTTGGACCATATTGAACCCCATTTGGACCACAAAATGGCGCAGTGGGCCAAAAATATGCCCGATTTGCAGCAAGCCATTCGCTTACCCATCTGATATGGATATACATTATAGAAGAGTCCATTTGAAAGAACCTTACCCTAAAAGGTACGTTCAAATCACATAAAAATTCAGAATTACCCCATGGGTTAAATGATGTAAAATTATATTTAGTAAAAATTAACCACCTATTGAATTTTTGAAATTTTATACCTTAGTTAGGCCACAGGCGCACTGCAAGGTGGCAGCTTATGGTACATCAGAAAACAAACGTATGAAAATGTGCGGGGCTACTACACTGCAACGCATAGCTTAGCTAGACGCCCAGGGCCAAACCACGGTAATATTATCCTATACAGTATTTGAATTCGGCCGTATCTTTGAAATAAATCCCTACAGCCGCGCGGTAGGTAAACATGCGATAGGGCTGCCCGCCTCCAGCATTTTAATTACATTTGCCTATTTTGTGTTTCCATTTAGTTTTGTGATTGTAAATATAGCTAGGTACTTTTTTTATATAAACAAATAAAATACTTTGTGAATTGAATGGGAAGTGTTCAATAAAAATGCGTGTTGTTTTTTGATTGGTAGATTTAATTAAAAAACCGTGTTTATGTTTGAATAACAAATCGGTCTTATAAATTTGCGACCGAAAAATATTTGCGCCTGGACTGAGACGTACAAAATGCTTTATTATTAAATTTTAGGGGATTTTTTTTGGAGAAAAAGGAATATCTTTTACTTGGTTATAGATACCTGCAGCTACTTTATTAAATATGTACCTGAACGTATTTTTAGAGAAAAACATCGCGCGGTTATTGTTAAAAAAACAACACACCGTCCGTTCGTCACTGCGGCACAGTCGCGACTGTCTGCATGCTGAGCGCATGCCGAGATCGAGGCGCGTAGGTATAGCTCGCGTTTCGTCCGTTTGTATGAAGTCGGATTACTGTATAGGATAATATTACCGTGGCCAAACTCTGCTAGCCTTACTAGCTTTACTATGACAATGGTATCGCCGGAGAATCGTCCACAGATGAAAGAAACTCTAGACAGAGTGTGCAGTGCTTTTTGCACGGAAAGCTTGATAGAATGGTTTCCTTGACACTTTTTCCACGCGTCCCTCCATCTGTAGTTTCTTTCATCAACGGTAAAATGCCAACATGTATCATTCTGAGACCATTGTCATTATCTATCATAAGCGATTAGTGAAATTCGGCCCCCTATCATCGAGGCAATCAGTCAACCTAGCCGCCTACCTCCAGTGCGACCTAATCTTTAGTTTAGTTCTGTATTGCTATTTAATAGACCTAAAACACAAATAGCCAGAGAAAATTAGAAATGCAAGTATAGTTGCTGCCAAACAACTGGTCCGGTGACGGGAAGCGAGTGTAGATTGGTACAGCTTCATATAAATCTGTCTCGCTCTTTCATTGTTTGAAACATAAACTCATAGTGAATAATCGACGCGACTGTCCCGAAGATAACCGCCCACCAATTTGGCCTAAGAATTGCGTTCTACGCATCTTTGTCACATGGTTCGTCAGAGGACAAGAAGTTTGACGATTATTATACTTGATATTTTTCCATACACGTAAATAATGTACTAAGAAAATGTCCAAAATATACTTATGTTTCTAACATTCAATGTATTTTTCAGAACCTACAATAGGAAGAACAGAAACCGCCAGCCACCGAACGAGATGGAAGTACCTCTCTACGCGTCTCTTCCTAAGTGAAACCAGTTTATTAGATTTGCGAGCAAAAGATGAGAAAATTATTGGGCACAAATAAAGGTGATTTACCAAAATAATACCCGTGTGGTGCCGGTCTAGAATGTGCACCACCCCAACTCTTCCCGCGGGTGTCATAGGAGGCGACTAAGGGATATCCCCCACGAGCCTCCGCAGTTCGGTGGCAGAATTGTTCTGCAGGAGCCTGCGCCTCCTGCAGAACAATTCTGCCACCGAACTGCGATCCCCAATCCGCATGCCCAGCGTGGGCATAATGACCAATACGCCTCTTAGGATAAAACCCAAGAAGGTTCCCTTAGTCGCCTCTTACGATATCCACAGGCTGAGTTGAAGGGGTCGATTCTACGGCGACACGATCGCCACGGCTAGCTTGATATGTCATCATCACCAGCTAATGTTAGTTCACTGCTGGAAATAGACCTACCCTAATGAGCGCCATAGCGCCCTGTCTTCAGCTTGCCGCATCCAGCATCTGCCTGCAGTCCTTCACAGGTCACCATCCCGCCTGGCCGTAGGACGTCTTACACTACGTTTGCCGGGTCGTGGTCTCCACTCAAGAACACGTTTACCCCAGCGGTTGTCGACTTGATATGTATTACCTTCTTTATTGTTACAAGAAAAATGTAGAGAACAGCAAACATCTCTGTTCATAGCATTTGTTGATCTCAACAAAGCTTTCAATACTGTCAGCTCTTGTAAAAACGACGACTTGACGACCTCTGTGGCGCAGCGGGCTAAGGTCTCTCCGGCTAAGGTGGTAAGAAATCTGTGTGAATAATATTTTTAAGACATTTAAGTATATGTGAATTATATTTGTTTAGATTTTAAGAATTTGTCTTTTCCCAAAAAGTGTGCATTTATTGTAGTTATGAAAATAATTAATTTTTGATGAGATTTGTTAAGGTCAAGGGTCTTTCTTGTCAAAAGTACAAACTAGTTTTAATTTGTCTCATTTAGTTGCAATTTTATTGAAATAAATAAAATATTCAAATAAAGGACAAAAAAGCTCTATTTCACAAAAGTAGTGTCAACAACTTAAAACTTTGTAATATTGACGGAAAAATGCAATGAAAAAGAATCTCATTTGTAAATAATGTTAATTTAAATTTATCATGTATTATGCTATAATGTACAGTGATCTAAAAACCTTTGAAATTAAGAAATAAAATTAAGAAGCAAAATCCCAGTAAAATAAAATAATACTCAAATATGTCTAAAAGTTTTATTCGGTTTCCTATTTTCAGTCAACACTATAAAAGTAATTAATTGAAAACTATTAAAAAACCTGACTTGATCCTTGCTTTTTACAAGCTTTTATATAACTTACCTACGCCGTCTGGTGCCGGCTTAGAATTTGCACCACCCCAACTCTTCCGGCGGGTGTCGTAAGAGGCGACTAAGGGATATACACCGGGGGCGGGCACAGCAGCGCCCTCTGCAGAACAATTCTACCACCGAACTGCGATCCCCAACCCGCATGCCCAGCGGGGGTATTATGGGCATTACCCCCATGTGATAAAAGCCAATAAGGCGCTTATCAGGGGGAGGCCTGCGTCCAGTAGTGGACCATTACAGGCTGTGACAGATCGCAGTTTGGTGGTAGAATTGCTGACCTACCTATACCTGTTTCCTACGTGTAGTAAGTATTCCTTCTAGTTCCTACACGTAGGAAACTTAACCTCAAAATTCTATAGAACTGCACAAGTTAGAAGTTATAGGTGCCAAGACGGCGGCGGCGTCCTACCCACCCAGTTTGATAACTTATAGCCTTTGAGGCAACTACTAAACTTTTGACATTCAATTTAGCTCGTTCTCACACGAGGTGGCTGGTGGGATATTTGATAATCACACTATCACACTAATGTTATAAATGCGAAAGTTTGGATTTTTAGATGACTGGATGGATGTTTGTTACTTCTTCACGCCAAAACTACTGAATGGATCGGGCTGAAATTTTGCATACAGATAGTTATGGTAGGCCTGGAATAAAACATAGGCTATTTTATCCCATAAATCAGTTCCCATTCAAATAACCTTAAGGCGCAACCCCGACCCAAATCAGCGCAACCATCTATTTTATCTGTGACTGACGACTTGACGACCTCTGGCGCAGAGGGCGAAGGTCTGCGGGCTCGCTTCCCGCCTCGGGACAAATGTTTGTACGATCTGCAGACATTTGTTCAGGGCGTTCTGGATGTTTTCTATGTATAGTAAAAAATATCTATCTATGTAGTGTATTGTATTAAGTATCTATATCAGATAACTAGTACCCATAACACAAGCTCTGCTTAGCGTGGGGCTAGATAATGCTGTGTGAATTGTGCAGCATTATTTATTTATTGGGATCGGATCATGGTAGAGTTTTACAAAACTATACCTAGGGAGGTAGGTACTTGTTTTTAGAAACCTAGTTATATTTTGGAAACACCGGGCTTAGGTACAAATCCGAAGAATATACCTAGTTCGATGGAAAGTATTTTACACAACGAACCTCGTATGTGTTGGAAGAACACCAACGTTTCATCCCTTAACGAAGGACATCATCAATTAGGATAGTTTATAAAGTAAAAAAGTACCTACCTAGGCACCTACTTCTACTTATTCAGTCTGCGGAAAACCTAATTTTGTTCTACTTGTTTTTAGCCATTTGCCAAATCTTGGTAGGTAGGTACCTATTCATAACCTCCACACCTGGTACCTGGTACCTATGGGGCAATAACGCCCATCTGGGCATAGAGGTCGACATTTGCGGCTTAAACTGTGTCTAATTTCGAAGAAATCGTGGTGTAGTTGGTTATCACATCCCCGTACTGAGGGGAGGACGCGGGTTCAAGTCGTAGTCGAAAATTTTTGCGATATAATTCGATTTCTTAGAAATTAGAAATTATCCAGAGTGCGAGGCTTACGCACTATAATAACAAAAACCTTAGATTTAGAGCAACGCGAAACCTCTCGTCAAACGAACTAAACGTAACTTTAGTCTTTGAACGGGATTGGATAAACTTCAATGTTTCCCCTGTAGGTGGAGCTAACGGCGCTTGAGTCCGTAGAAAGTCGCAAAGATTTTCGACTCCTACGTCACTTGACTTCGTGGTGTAGTTGGTTATCACATCCCCGTACTGAGGGGAGGACGCGGGTTCAAGTCCCGTCGAAGTCGAAATTTTTTGCGATATAATTCGATTTCTTAGAAATTAGAAATTATCCAGAGTGCGAGGCTTACGCACTATAATAACAAAAACCTTAAACTGTGTCTGTCCAGTCTGTGTCCTAATCGGGGGAGGAAAGGTGACGGAAGAATGGGGTCGGCGAGTGTGTCGATCGGTAGGCTCGCCGGCCATGTATCGGAGGAAGAGGGGACGCCAGTCGGGCCGCGGAGGCTTTAAATGTTCCCGTGGTTCGGCGAAAATGGCGAGTAGGGACACCAGAGAGGTTTTTAGTGGGTATAACGTCCTTCTCAGGGTGTCGAGTCCCACATAATTCTGGTTCCCCAGACCAGTTTATTCGCAAATGAATTTCTTCGCCGAATAAAAACAAGACCCGTCAAGTGCGAGTATAACTCGCGCGCCGAGGGTATCGAACGTTTGTCAACAAGTAGGTATGTACTAAAGGTACCTCAAAGGAATTTATAACCTACAAATTCCTATAGGCATCTTCAATCAAGTGTTTCATGTGGGTAGGGTAGATGAGTCGACATTTTACGGTCGTCCAGTCATGCCGCGGACACGATCGCATTGATTGAAAACCTTCCTTTTTGCCTTTGTGCCCCTTTGTGACGTTTTAATGTAAAAGTGGACGAGAATGTTAGAGGAAAATGCCGCAGCAAAAGCTTCTATTGATTTTATAGGTATTCGTTTGTTGCAAACTTAGAAGAACTTAATTTTTTTTATAGGCTTTGTCGCACATGCGATTATGGCGCCCTGGTAAGTTAAACAAAGCAAAATTAAATTAAACCTTATAACCTAAAACAAATCAACCTTCAAATAAATCAAGTTTATAAATTTTTTTATGTAACTACTAGCTTCTGGACGTGGCTTCGCACGCGCTTTTCAAGTAGCCTACGTCCAGCCCCGGAATATTGTTTACTTCCCTACCAAATTTCATTAACATCTGTTCAGCCGTTTGGGCATGAAAAGGTTACAGACAGAAGTTACTTTCGCTTTTATAATACTAGCTGCTGCCCGCGGCTTCGCACGCGCTTTTCAAGTAGCCAATGTCCGTTCCCGGGATACTATTTACCTATCTGCCAAATACGACGGAAATCCCAAAGGATTAGAGACACTAAGATATAAATAAGTTAGCTTGTATAAGTACCTGCCTATGTTACTTTAGGATATTAGGATTGTAATAATAAATACTTTTATACTTATACTTTATACTTTATGTAAATTGTGTTAGAATTTTGTTAATAATGTTTTGCTCGACGCAGCGTATAGCGGGGCGGGGCCTTGTATTGTATTGTATAAAGATAGTACCTATGTTTTTTGAGTCAGTCAGTCAGTTTTTCGGTCAAGTTTAAAATTCAGTTCTTCAATAAAGCCTCATGGTAGGAAACAGTTGCCCGAGCTCTATACCAGTGAAATGTTAACAGACAGACAGAGTTAATTTTAAAATAATATTTGTATGGATTTATAGGTGATTAATAGCTATCTATGGACTAGCTGACCCGGTAAACTTAGTTTCTTCTTAGAATCAGAGATGGCGTTGCAAATGAAAAATGTACTAATGAGAAAACGAATTTACTTAATTATATTTTCTTTGTAGTAAATTTTTTATATTTTCAATAGTTATTCTACTATTCGGGATGGAGAAAAATCCAACAAATAAAAAATCATCAATATCGGCCCAAAAGTTATGGTGAAACTAAAACGGCTTCAATCAAACAGATTCAGAGCAGCGATGCTCGTACTTGGATGTGTGGTAAAGCACATGACAGAGAAGACGATTTGTTAGCGGTTCGTCCAATTACAATATAAACACGTTTCGTCCAACAAGTGCTTCGTCCAATAAACGGTTTGTCAAGAATCCATACGCAGTTCGTCCAATTCTTACAAAGTACTTTTAAAGTAAAAGTACTTTGTAAGAATTGGACTTTACAATAATCCAAAAGTGGCATAATACGTATTGGGGAATGGCTTCTAATACTTTGAATGCCGACACTTTTAGCCTTCTTCAGCAACCCGAGCCCGCCCTGAAGACACAGCGTGGCAGTGGATGCGCTAATACCTACCTAGGTATAATTTGACATACCTACTACAAAAGAAGCCATTACCAAAGGCGGTCTTTACTGGACAAAAACTGCTCCATAAATAAAAATAGTTTGGTTTAGTTATATTTACGGCTGATCGCCTCGCGGTTTCACCCGCGTAGTTCCCGTTCCCGTGGGAATTCCGGGATAAAATATAGCCTATGTCACTCCCTCAAAAGTAAGCTTCCTAACGGTGAAATAATTTTTCAAATCGGTCAAGTAGTTTCGGAGCCTATTCAATACAAACAAACCATCAATCAAATCTTTCCTCTTTTTAATATTAATGTACATAGATGTTTTATACTACTTACCTACCTAATTATTTTATGTACTAGCTGGTAAGGAAAAATAAAGCGCTTTTTATTTTACTCCAAACAAAAAGTTCCAATCATTTTCTTTCTAAAAGCCCTTAAGTAAAGGCCAGAAGGAAATGATGGTTATAATGTTACTCTTTCTGGGTAAAAAATGCAAAAACCTCCGCGCCCTAAAAATATGCTTTAACGGCCCTCAATGACGTCAGTAAGGAGTGTCTGCGTCAGACGCCGTAGTACTATCTAGCTACGTGCTACGACGTAGCATAAGGGTGCGTTTCCGCGGAGCTGGGCGGAGTGGAGCAGAAAAGAGCAGTGAAATGTGAAGCAGAGCGAAGCTTTAATGGAAACAATTGCTTCCGTTTCGTGCCCTCCGCTCGACACCACAACCTGCTCGACTCCGTTCTGTCGGGCTCGGGGCTGCGTATTCATATTATTTTATTTGCAGGTCCGCTTCGCTCCACTTACACTGTTTTCACTGATGCGGAGTTGCGATTTCGAGCGCTGTGATTGACCAATTCACGGTCCGCTCCTCACCGCTCCGCCAGGCAAGAGCAGCGCTACCAGCTGCATCACCAAGGCTAACTAAGCGCCTACTGAACCTGACCAGAATGGACCTACGCGTCCTAGTGGGGACACTCACAGGACACTGCCCACTAAATAAACATCTCTTCACCATCGGAGCAACAGACAGCCCTCTCTGCAGGGGATGTCTCAGTGACGAAGAATCAGCTGCCCACGTAGTTCTGGAATGCGCGGGAGTAACAGCGCAACGACACGAAATCCTCGACCACCCGAGGTCGCTCCGCGAAGCCTGTGAAGATCCCAGGAAGATTCTGCGCTTCTGGACGGAGTTAGGCTGGTTACACTAGCAAACAAAACACGCACAATGGACCAAACTGAGTCTAAGAGCGGAAAATAGAGTACACAATACAATACTCGCCGCTCCGCCTAGCTCCGCGTCAGTGGAAACGCACCCTAACGTCTACACTCTACGACGTAGACCACGTAGCCCTTCTGCGGAATTATGATTAATGTCTTTTCTAACAACGATTTATGTTGTTCCAATAACATAACATAAATCTATTTAGTACCTACACACTAATAGGTAGGTACCTATCACTTCGTGTTTTCGTATGTTCGCATTTATATTATGAGTTTATGAGTGTTCTGCTATGTAAGGTAATCGGTTATCGGTATTTTAATCTATTTCAGCTGAATGCGGCAAACTGAAGACAGGGCGCTTTTAGGAGAGGCATAGGCATCTCCTAATAGCGCCCCTGTCTTCAGTTACCTGGACTTTTATAGGTTGATGACGATGATGATGATGATACCTTAAAGACACCTCTATACCTATCTCAAATAGAATATTATTCCACTAAAACTTTTTAATCTTTCGCGTTTTGTTAACGTAATTAATCATTTTATCGGGTATTCAGTCGCCCCGTGTCCACGATCGCTGTAACGCGGTAGAGACGTAGCGAAAATAGTAACAATAGGTAGGTATGCGATAAATACCCAATCAAATCATTAATTACCTAATCTTCCAGTAGCTGCAAGATGACTGTACCACAGTAGATAAATGTATACAGTAGAATGACTCAGCCGTCTCTTTGAACTTTATACCTACAGTTGAGCGGAGCGCTAGGGTTGGTACCTACAAAAAGTAATACAGAGGTGTGTATATTTTTATTGAATGTGTGTGGTTTGAGTTCAGGAATGAAACATATTATGTTAATTTAGAATACATAGAAAAAATACCTATCTATGTATAATAAGAATAACTCCCATCTCTAGCAGCGGCAAACGAAATCTGTGATGCGTGTGGCCCGGAGCGTGTTTGGACATGCTCGCGGTCGAGAACCGCACGCGGGCGCAAAAAAGGCATGACAGGAAAAGCGCCCTAAAAGCGAATACCCATATACCTACATACATATTACATTAAATACATAGCAGAATTTCCCATACATTTTTAATGATAGTACCTACCTACCTATCATTTGACCATCACCCACCTCCGAAGAGACAAACAAGAAAGCGAAGACAATTGCGTGTCGACTTCGCACATTATAGATGTGCATGCCGAGACATGCTTAGCGGCCGTGTAGGTAAATGACGCCTATGTGTGCGTGCGTCGATTCGTGCGGTCTAGTATGGAGTCGGATTACTGTATATTTATCTATTGTGACTTTACGAACTCACCCAACACCTAGTAATTCCGGTCCAAAACATCCATCACCCTGTTCGTATTCGTACTCTCCCTTCGAGATTCCTTTGACCGCCTCGTCTCAGATACGCACGCCAATTATCTGGGGGCCAGATATCTACCTGTCTCTTGAAGCTGAATGAGTGCCTGTCCGACTGTACGACATGTAGTGATGTATGTAGATTGGATGCGTTTCCTCTCGACTAGGTCAGCTATTGATGACGCTAACTGTATCTATGATACTTCATTAGGGCTAAAGTTTGGGCTAAAGCTGGTGTACATCAAAAGTAATTGGACAATTATCAGCTTTGTCGGTTAACTTTGACGTTTAATGAAATACTTCTGTCTAAAACGTCAGTTAAAATGTAATTGCCCGATTAACTTTTTGAAGAACAATATTATTATGAACATTTAATTTTCTTTCTTTTATAACATGCTATGTAGGTATACTTTTAAGTTTGTGTGTAGTGATATTGTACGGATTTTCTGATCTGAATTATATGAATAATTCATTATGAATGTAAGCGGGTTAACTACGAACCTATTTTGTGTTGGAAGAACACCAACGTTTATAATGAATTCGTCAAACTACGAAAGTTTTTATAGTAAAATATATGAATAATAATAATTATTATTATATCAGACTCAGAATCAATCGTTTATTTGCAGAATACAATAATTACATGCCAAGATCTTAAGGCTATGTGATGACAATGTATTCGACCCGCAAGCAGATGTGCAAAACTGCAAATATTAAATATGGCATAAAATATAATTAACTAGTTTATGCCCGCGGCTTCGCACGCGTTGTTTCTATAGAAACGTTTAAAGATAATTTCTATCCCATGGGAACTGATTTATGGGATAAAAAGTAGCCTATGTTTGATTCCAGGATTAGAATTACCTGTATGCAAATTTTCAGCCCGATCCGTTCAGTAGTTTTGGCGTGAAGAGGTAACAAACATCCATCCATCCATTCATCCAAACTTTCGCATTTATAATATTAGTGTGATGTGATTAATGCTCTTAAAATTTAAATATTCGTTTACACTATAAAAGCAATTTGATCTAACTTTTTCTTAAATATGTTTCCATTCAAATCCTTCAATTTTTCTAGTAGGTAAGTAGTTTGTTATAAGTAATTAATTATGCACATGTTAATTTTTTTTTTATTAATATCCTTACAACATTGAGGTTTGTAGAGCAAGTTCTGAAACTTCACCCTTTTCTGTCGAATCACAACATCCCCACGCTTAGTAAAGTAAGCTGGGTAAGATTTGACAGCTAGGTAAGATTATAATGCCTAAACCTAACTCTGTTACTATAGGAACCTAAACCTCAACTTAAAGAAGTTTTTTTCTATTGACATGAAAAATCAATTACCTTGTTAAGGACTGTTTTGCAGAACTCGACTAAAATCCATTTAGAACTACCTAGCCTACCTAACTAACCTTTCCTTTGTCGCGAAGCATTTAGAAAAAACATTATAAAAATACTAGCTTCTGCCCGCGGCTTCACACGCATTTTTTGAATAAAAAGTATCCTATAATGTTATTTCAGGATCTTTATGTATGCAAAGTTTCAGCTCGATTCGTTCAGTAGTTTTGGCGTTGTCTTCGGCCAAACATCTTCGCAACGGCAAATACTTAATCTCGCCTTTTAATAAATAGGATCATCAATTCATCATAGATAAATTAAACTACGAATTCGTCCCTGATAGGACATAAGATGATTCTTTGATTACCTACGTAAAACCGAAATAAGAAAAAACCAAATTAAATTACTACAATGACGATTTTTTTTTAATTTTAATTAATTCGTGAATTCAAACATTATTACACTTAATATTAATTTACTCGCAACAAAATAATGATATCTACGAAATAAGTTTCCCCCATTGATCTAAATAAAAAGGAGGAGATGAGGTACTAACTTCTCGAAAGTGGAAGGCTAAAATTAGGTGCAATTAGGTCCACCCACCTCAGTCATAGTCGGACCGGCATCGCCGGCGTTCGTGTTACGCGTGCCTGCTACGACGACGTAGGTACTTTAGTGTGATTTATTGACCAAAAGACTACAGCAATGCCCTCGTGTTTGTTCATTATAATTATAGCACAAGATGAGAATGTAATAAATGTAACTGTGTGCTAGTGCTTGCGTATAGTTGTAACACAGGCCAGTTGTTGAGTAAGCGCTGGGAGAACGTATCGTATCTACGTATTTAGTTAGATCTATGGTTTTCCCAGAATCCTTTTAGGAATTCTCATTACCCTCCCGTGGTGGTGTTTTGGTAAAATTGGTTTGGAGGCCATTTCCTCATCATCTCTCCTCATCACCCTCAGCGGATGGAAACTCATTACTTTGATTGAAATGAACTTTATTAAAATTGAATTTTTTAAATTATTTAAGGTGTTACCAGAGTTTAAGCAAAACAAGTTACATTTATTTTTAGGACGAGAAAAGTTATTAAACCTTCAAAAAAGGAGGAGTTTCTCAATTCGTCTGTATGTTTATTTTCATTACAAGCTTTTATTTAACTTTACCCTAATAATGTACTGTCTTCCTAGCCGAATTTCGACTACGGCGGCCAGTCTCATCCGAGACTTACCAGATGCGCAGGGCATGTTATAGTGCACCAGTGTGTGCGTTAACACAGGTGTACTCTCTATTCCCTCTCTCTCATAATCCGATGGGACGGCAGACCAACACGACCAGGGAGAGGTTAAGCGCAGGACCAACGGGTTTCCAACTTTGCTCTGTCAGTATTATGTACAATGTATATGATGTGTTGGACAAATCTTGGAACTGAATTTTAGACCAGATTCTCAACCGATTGGCTGGCCAGCTTGACGTCAAGCTAGCGTACCCACTAAGAATGGTCATTATTTCTTAAACCAAAGAGGCGCTATTTATTTTACTTTTGCACTAATTCTACTTTGTTTATGCTCTATTCATTGGCATAACAACAACCGTGAAATCGATTATGGGTACGCTACCTTGACGGAAACTTCCTAGACCCCTAGTTAGAGCTAGAGGGGTTCTTTAGAGTTGACTTCCACACACATTTTAAAAACAAGCATTCAAAAATTCCCATTTTTAAATTTTTAAATCTTTTTAAAAACAATCATTTAAGAATGGGAATTTTGGAATGCTTGTTTATAAAAAGTTTTTTAAAATTTTAATAACTAGCCGCACCTTACGGCTTCGCATGCGTGGAAATTCCAGAAATGTATTGCATTCTACCCTCTAGGAATAAATAAAAAAATATGTGATACATTATTTACTTTTAAGTTTTCTTATACCGAGTATTGAGTGAATCGAACCAAGGAATAAGAACTTTCCATAGAAACTTTCCCGCGCTTTTAACCCCCTCAGAAGTTAATTTTTGAAAATAAGATTAGCTAAGTGTTATTATAGAAGCTAAACTATCTACACACCAAATTTCATTTAAATTGGTTAAGTAGTTACGAAGACACACGGTAACAAACAGTCACACAAACTTTCGTATTTACAAATTTAATAGGATAGGTATTGTATAGACAACTAGCTTCACCCGGCTTTGCACGCCTTTTTCTTGGCTAAAAAGTAACCTATGTCCTTCCTCCGGATATCATCTATCCTTTGCCGAATTTCATTAAGTTCCGTTCAGCAGTTACGGCTTGAAAAGATAAAAGACAGACAGACAGACACGTGACGTCATTTATTATACCACTTATTTACCGCAAAGCTTGTTGACAGGATGTAGGTACATACCATCATCATCAACCTATATTAGTCCATTGCTGGACATAGACCTCCCCTAATGAGCGCCACAGCGCTGCTCGTCTTTAGCTTGCCGCATCCAGCTTCTGCCTGCAGTCTTTCGCAGGTTGTCATTCCACCTGGACTACGTTTGCCGAGTCGTGGTCTCCGCTCAAGAACAAGTTTCCCCAGCGTTTGTCATTTCTTCGCGAGATATGGCCGGCCCACTGCCACTTCAGTCAGCTTGCTTATTCTCTGAGCCATGTCGATAACTTTGGTTCTCTGTCGGATGTATTCGTTACGAATCCTTCAGAGAAACTCCGAGCATACCTGCCCGAGGTACCATTTAAATAAAATGAATGCAATAATTAAAACAATAGAATAACATTGATGGAATATTTTATTATCAATTAACTATTACCTGCAAGGAACCGATAGTTAATATTCTGTCCGCATGACAGACAAAATAACGAGATTCATTTGATTTCAAGGCTTCTTTTTAACATTCTATTCTTGTACCACCTAATTCAACCAACTTAATTTCTATGATACCAAATTTCACGTAATTTTTTTATACTGCTTTCTGATCATATTATTATTAGTACTATTTATGGGGTATTTACCTTTTTTTTAGTATGTAAACCTGTTGAAATGTCGGGAAAATAGGTAAATAGATGCGATAAATACCCGTTAAATAGTACTAACATTATTGGATTTGATTATCGGATACGCTATGATAAAATATATATAGGTACGATAGGATACGCTTAGGTATTATTAATTTTCTAAACTACCAAAATCAAAAATGTGATTTTATTATAGAAGGTAGGTAGGTAGCCAAGAAGCCTTAGGTAACTATAGATATACTTACACAACAAGAACTAGAACTGTATGAAAGAGAAGCCATTTCCCAGCTGTGGGTAGAACCATCGACGAGTCCAGCCGCCTAGCTAGGTTATTCTACAGTTAGTGAAAGTGTTTTCATTTATTTTAAAAGGGTTTGTGGATTCTGGTCTAACAACGGCTATGACACTGTTTTTTTTTCTAAATCGTGGCGCACAATGAAAATTATACAAGGTTATTGGTAATTCACTGGAGGATTTGGAGGTAGTACATTCCGTATTCAATAGGTAATCATTATTTATAGGTTTTATTTGAAATTAAACTTAAAAACGACTCTGTCCTGAATTAACAGGGTGTGGGGAGTAGGAGATTGGTCTTTAGTAATTCATTGGGTCCCGGACAAACGTGTTTTATCTTTTCGAATCAGAGGTGACTTACAATTTTTTAAGAATTAAGAATTCACGAACGTATTCGTGACGATGGGCAGAACCTGCAGTTTACGCGGTGTTAGTGAATTTCCAATAACACTGTGTAATTTGAGGATTGGATAAACGAATAAAAAATGTATCATAACAAACCTTGCGTCAGGTTTCTGAGATATTCACAGTATGTAAACAAATCGCGAGAGCAATAGTTTCATCTTCGGATATTCAGAAAACTGACGCGTTAGGACATTATGTTATAGGCTATTTTTTTATTGTATAAGTTTCCTCTATCCAAATATATAACATAAAAAAAAAACAGTGTGGTAGCCCAGGAGCAACCTCCATATAAAAATACTTCAGACCCTTTCCTGCCTTCTTTGGCAAGATTGTTGGAACTTATCTAACTATATAATGTATTACATAACATACTAACACTAACACAACTAAAAACGATTTGATCGATTAGATAACTACATCTATTTTAACTTGTATCTGAGGGTACGTTTTCACCAGCTATTCGAAGGTAAGCAGCATGCTAAGAAAAATATAAAGGATTGATTTACCTAATTAAAATTGATTTTAAATATGCGTAGGTACAATAAAATTGCCAAAGATAGGAACGGGTGCAACATTATTAAGAAAAAGATAATTCCGTGTTCCATGATCACGACCTTCAGCAATCAGGAAAAGTGTGCGAGGAGGTGGACATTGAAAATATTCCTTCATCATTATTCGCATTATACGCAGCTTCACGTGAAAGGAAATGACGCTGTGTGAGGTAGGCGACTTTATTCATTTTTTACTTTATTCATTTATTTCATTTTAAACTATTTTTATTGTCAGTAATTTTATTTTAATTTTAATTGTGTGTAGCCGTTATATTTATTTTAAAGTAGGTAGGTACTAAATCAATCTATGAATTTTATTGTGTATTTTTCAATGGTTTAATTTTAATGTAAAAAATGGTAGTGTATATGGTACCTGGTGCTGAAATAAACGATTTTTATTTTTTATTTTATTTATTATGATTTTACTCAGCCAGCCGGGCTATTCAAACTCTCCGCTATCGAGTCATCGACACGGAATCTGACACAAATTTGCGCGAAATTATATAATTGGTTTTTAATATTTTCTGCGTTCTGCAAGGAATTAAACTACCAGAAAAGTAGTTTTCCATAAAAAATAAAACATTTTCTTTTAAACCCATGCTTTTCACAGATCGAAATATCGACAAATTTCGATTTAGTGCTACTGTTTGAGAAATTAATAATATAAGAAGTTCATTACTATACTACATCATACTTTATTATAACATGGGTTTATAGAAAATGGTCTACGCTTTGTGGATAACTATTTTTGAACTGAAGTGTCATTAGTATTTCAGTATTTGCCGTTGCTCTTACGCATCGTATACCTACTTTTTTTCTTATTTACTAATGACAGTTCAGTTCATTAGTATTTCAACTCACCGACCGATGTGATAATTTTAAACGACCTCGAAATCGACGAGATCAATATAAATTCTGCATGCCAAACTCAAAGACTGCTTTGATGCGCAAGGGTGTTTTCTGCATGGCTCCTTCTATTTACAATAAACTGCCCAAATCACTTCGAGAACTACCAGTCACACTGTTTCGGAAAAAGTTAAAAACCACTCTGGAAGGTAAATGCTAACTATACATTAAATGATTTCATGACGGACAAACATTTTTTAAATTTAAGTAGGTAAATGACAAATCTCTAGTTTTAATTCAACTATTCATTATTAAATCTATAAATAAATAAATGTATAATAATTAAATAATATTGTATCCTGATTTTGCACGCCGCAACGGTAGAAATACATTGTGTCATATTTAAACATATACCACCTATGTACCTTATTTACATGTATTTGATGCAATAAATTTTACTTATACTTTTACTTTTACTTTAAACCACTTTTGCCATAAAAGTGGTTTTTAATTATCACATCGGTCGGTACCCTTGTTCAGCTCTTGGAATCCCTACATTGGTCCACCAAACACCCTGTTTACCTGCTACCGAGCACCCGACAATCCATTCCACATCCTCGGCCCGGCCACCAATCAATCGTTGCTTTGCTCCACGTGTATCTTGTCTCCCGTTTTACTCCTTACAGCTCTATGATCATACCTTAGAATATAAATAATCCTTATGGTGGATTTCCCCTGGCATGCTGCTTCGCTCTAAAAGCGGCTCGTTTACACTTTATGTTTTTCTGCTCTACATAATCATCGAAGTCCTCTTATTTTCTTTTTTATAAAAAATATGGCAATATAATATGTACCTGTGTGTTTAGCTTTCTGTTAATGTGTACAACCAAACATTAGTGTAACCGAGGTCCAGGTCTGGTAAAATCACACCCCTACTAAATAAATAACACATCACAGCCTAGTATTCCCCTGAACAATTTCCTCATACAACTTCTGCGTCAGTGGGATATACTCTCCCGTCTTCTGGTCCATGTAGAACATCGGGTCCTGGTGCGTGAGGCTGTAGCCCTGCTCCATCAGCTCCTTCTTCTTGAGCTTGAAGGTTGCGGTGAGGGGGGTTTCTGGGAGAATCCTGGGGTGGATGAAAAATAACATTTCAATAATGATCATTGATAGAAGGCCGTGTGGTGCCGGCTTAGAATTTGGGACAACTCTTCACGCGGGTGTCGTAAGAGGCGGCTAAGGGATATCAACCAGGATGCCGGCAGCAGCGCTTTTTGCAGAACAATTCTACCATCGCACTGCGATTCCCAACCCGCATGCCCAGAATAGAGATTATGGTCAATAGCCAGCAGTGGGTGTTATTTTTAGTGCATTATATATTCCGCATTTATGTCCTTTTTGACACATGCATGCCTATGCCTAGTCATGTGTTACAAAGAAGTGAGTGAATGAAGAATTATTGTTTTAAAATAGAGACGCGAAGCAGTCGACTGTAAAATATCGGAAATTTGTGTTTTGTCGAGCCGACAAATGGTAACGATGATTGTTCGAGTTGGTATTTCAACTTTTTTGGAAATAGTAATAAAATTATAGTTTACCACAGTATCTTTTTCTAACTTTTTATCTCAGAAAAACGTGAAATCCCACGGGCAGAAGCAAATAACAAATAAAACAACAAAAATTAAACTATTTTATTGTATTGAAATATTCAGATTCTAAAAATACAGTCAGTAAGACGCCTGAGTATGTCGGGTCGAGGAAGAATATGTCTGTTAAATAATGAAAAATTTTGAGCAAAAGTAAGAAAATCGATACTTACAACTTTAAACAAAATCGATTATCATTAAAAATAGTATCGGTAAAGCATTACGACACGACTAATTGATTGTCACTCGAGTTGTCAAAAAGAAAATAAATGCATTGACGAAGTAGATACAGCAAGATTTTTCCCATACCTGATGAAGAGAGGTCTGGCATACACCGGTAGATTGGACTTGAGTCCCTTGGCGAGGAGAGACAGGTCCAGCTTATTGTCAGGGTCAATGATAGCAGCCATGCCGGCTTTACCCTCTACGTTGGGGATCTAAAAATAAAAAATAAAACTGTTTATATAAATCTCCTACTCAGTTGTAGTTGTCTGATGTCGTATAAGTCCATAGGTAGCTTGAAATTGTGTCGCGAACTGCGCGAATGGAATTTTTGACGGGTGTGGATTTTTGTCAGGCTTTGATGGGTCTTTTGCACGATATTTATAGTGAATAAAAAACCTTATCTATAGTAGTGGCGAGAAACGGTTCTTCATCATGAAGAAGTTAACGTACCTTGACGCCAAATACGACAGCATCTTTGAGTCCAATCAACGAGCTGATGGCTCCTTCCACTTCTGCGGTAGACACATTTTCACCACGCCATCTGTCGATTACAGAGCAATGGTCATAAATTTGGTAGATGATTAATAAATCTGATCATTACGAATCGAACGAATAGAGAAAAGTGGACGAAAGATGTAATGGAATGGTAGTATCCTAAGAACGGAAAAAGACGAAAGGGACGTCAAGTTAAGAGATGGGAAGATGATCTACCAAAAGGTTGGAGGAGATCAGTTCGGGACAGAGATGAGTGGAAGAAACAAGGGGAGGCCTAAGTCGAAGAACAACCTGACCAACAAACTGGTTGCTAAAAAAATTAGTTTTCTATTTTATATTTAAAAATAGCACTTACTGTATAATATTATGCTATTAATTTACCTATGTAACATAGTCAGCGAATAAAGGCTTTTTTGATTTGATTGAATAAATCTGATCCATAAGGTGACATCAACCACAGTTGTCTTGCCAGAGATTGTATCTGTCTTCTAAAAGATAAAAAATCTTTGAAAATGGTCACCAACAAATAATATCGAATTGACAGATAATTTTGACTCGCCAATTAACTACCTAGCGATCTTATCTCTGAGACTCTGCCTGAAGCAAAGTACAAAAAGCCTGGATATGTGAGTTTTATTGATTGGTTTCTACCAAAATGGAAACAAAATGTGTCAGATAGCGTAACAAGATTTTTATTGGTTATTTAACACACCTCTTCTCTTCTCTTTAAAACAGGCTGTAAGAGTTTTACCTGAACGTATCTCCAGTACGATCCTTAAAATAGAAGTATCCAAAGTGATCCATGACCAGGATGTCCCCCGTGTTGAAGTAACAGTCCCCTTCCTTCTTCACGCTCCGCACAATCTTCTTGTCGGAGTCAGTTTTGTCTGCGTACCCTGAGAAGGTCAGGATTGCCTTCTTTGGGTCAATTTTTCCGAGGAGTAGGCCTGGAAACAAATATAAAAATTTATTGAATGAAGTTAAGAGTTGGAAACGTTAGCATTCGAAATCTACTCCCTGCTGAATTCAATTGAGGTAAAGTTTGGAATCACTTCAAGGATTTGAAGAGTTAAACGGAACTTAGATCCGAGATCGCAGCCAAAAACAATATATGGCTAGAAAGATTTGGGGGAACCCTTTATCCAGCAGTGAGACAACTAGAAAATAAATAGGTTTTGACAGCTTGAGCATTGAAAAATAAAATAAATTTATTTCTGTACATACCTACTATACAGATTTACAATAATAGGTTACACCGTAGTGGAAGTTAGGAGAAGGCCATAATACACATTACTTATTTGATCTATTGAATGAACAGAAACATAAAAAGGAAAAATATAGTTATGTAATGGAAAATAAATCGTTATAATCAATCAGATATTTTACCTGGCTCATGAGGTCCACAAGTGATGCATCTCCCATCGCTGTCCCTTAGTATTTCTCCCGTAATTTCATCACATCTGAAATAAATGCACTATTAACTGAATCACTAATCTCACTATGCACTATCAATTAATGGGTTATAATCACTATTCGTATACATCGATGTAAGTAAAATTCGGAAGATTGGGCACTAGCTTCTCAAAAGTGGAACGCTTAAATTGAGTCCAATTAGGTCCACCCACCTCAGTCGCTGTCGGACCGGCGCTGCCGGCGTACGTGTTTCGCGTGTATTGTTGTCTCGATTGCACTTCGGTCTAGATACGTCTTTCCATCATAGTTGTACAATTGCTAAGTATATTGCAATAGATTGGAAAAAGCGTGTATTCGCGTTTAGTTGTAGGTAACACAACACAGACCATTTGTTGAGATAGCGCTGGGAGGACGTACCATATCTACAGAATTTTACATAAATCAATGTTCGTATAACAAAGAAATAATACTGAAAATGAAGACTTACTTGACTAGAGTGAGGGGGTAGATGGAGGAAACCAGTCGGCTCAGGAAGCCGATGGCACCGACTTTGGAATCCAAGTTAACTGGAACAAAAACAATAGAGTAAACATAAAACATTGTCGCTTGCACAAAGCCACAAGGACGATCACGACAAAATACAAACCCAAGTGCTATCTTAAAAAAAAAAACTCAAAAAAATATATATTCAAACTAGCTGCGCCCCGCGGCTACGCCCGCGTGCAAATTTAAAATTATCACTTAGGGGTATGAAAAATAGATGTTGGCCGATTCTCAGACCTACTCAATATGCTCACAAAATTTCATGAGAATCGGTCAAGCCGTTTCGGAGGAGTATGGCAACGAAAACTGTGACACGAGAATTTTATATATTAGATAATTAAAAAATCAAACATTTCCGGTACATTTCACACTACTTAGCTAGACTAAACTTAGAAGTAATATTATCGAGAATTATATTTCCGGCTTTATGGTATGGTATGCTGTACCTTAGCAGAGCTCTGTCTCTCGCACTAGGTCTCCGAAGAGCCTGTGTGGCGAGTTACAGTGATTCGCTATGGACGTACACTGGCAAATAAGTATCAAACCAGAAGCAACGAATGAAGCAGCATAATGAAGATGTTGAAGGTGAAGAAGAACTGATATTAAAGGTATGTACTAAACTACCAGATCGGAGTTTGCCGTCGTAGTTTTGAAAAACTTAACAAGCTTAGGATATTTTGATCTTGTGTTTAATCTTGTCAGAATTATCTTGACTTTATTGGCTATCTTTATGTGTAGTAATTTTAAAGAAGGAATTCATTCTGAATTGTTTTAAGGAATTTTAAAACGGGAGGGAATCAGCTATTCAATGATTTAAAACATTGTAGATTATTTCCGTAAAGAACAACTTCAAATGATTACCCAGATTACTATTCCCCTCAGTAGCTCCATAGAACTCCATGACCCTGGATATCCCGAAGCGCGTGACGAACTCTTGCCAGATCTGCGGTCGAAGTCCGTTGCCGAAGATGACCTTTACGGGGTGAGCCTGGTCCTTAGGCCCGGGGGGAACGGCAAGAAGGTAACGGCAGATCTCGCCGATGTATTGAGCTGCCTGGGATAGAAAGATAGTCAGAATTTTAATTACTTTAATATAACATTTGGACCCAACAGGCGTGACCAAAAACAACTTACCCACCTAAATAATAATTATAGAAAGGGGAAGACCAAAAATTAACTATCTGACTCAGATCAAGGAGAAAGCCGCTGTCATGTCGTATATGAAGAAGTAAATGAGACCGCATTGGAAAGAGAAAAGTGGAGAAAATTGAATTATTGATAAATTGGCCGGCATTATCTCCTGGCACCTGATTTATGTTTATCCTCTCATAGATATCAATCCAGTTTCTACATTTCCTACACTGCCGTGCTAAGCGCAAAAGCGGTATCTCAAAAAAAATCGAAAATTTGATTTTTATGGCATCGGATAGCTTAAAAAAATACGCATCCAATGAACTAAGCCAAATAGTGGTATCTTATTTAAAACATATAGAAAAACCTTAAGAAAGTTTTCCCTATCTCAGTTTTACCATAAATTACTAAGAGATGAAGAGGGATACCAAAAATACGTAGGCAAATAGCCGAATATTTGAATTACCGCCAAAACTCAAAAAACACGACGGTTATTAATTGCAATTTTTCGAAGGCAATTAGCGGCAAGTATGACGAACTGAATCGAATACTGAGTTACCGCTATGGCGCTAAGTATATTTGTGCAATATCGCTTAGAATAATTGAGATACCGCTCAATAGCGAATTAAATTAATCCTTAAGATTTGAATGATAAAGCCGGATTTCTAATACAATTTTATAGTGCCGCTGCAGCGGCAAATTAAATCGATTCTTATGGTTTAATACATCTTTATTCACAAAGAAAATTATACTAGTATTTACAATTGAAACAATTGAGCTAACTGCTGACTGTTGCAAACAGTCTACAAATAGGTTTAATTGTTAATGCCTTATTTCTAATACATCTAATAGTGCATTATCCTTTGCAGTTGAAAGTTCTGGTCACTTAACTTGAATGACTCGTTATTTGGGTGCTCAAAAGATGAAATTATAAGTGCACATTACCAATATCATACTGTGGGTTGATAATTGCTCACACAGAACAAGAATTGGTCATTTTTTTCATTCTTACTCTACATCGTCAATGCAGATGACATCAGCGCCGACAAGATTGTAGTAAAATACTTCGAACTAGGTCACACTTTCATGTCGGCTGATAGCTTCCACCATAGGGTCGAATTGTCAATGAAACGCATGAACAAAAAAATATACAATTTTGCAGACTTTTCTAAAGAAGTTAGTACTGCGGGGAAAAACGTGAAGGCAAAAGAGATGACTGTAGAAGATTTTTATAACTGGGAAGATTACACGACACAGTATAAACTTTCACGAATTAATCCACATCCATACAGTGTAATGGCACAGATTAGATAACGGTAATGGTCCAAGTAAAAGTCACAAGAGGCAGTTTTGAACTGACGTACATAACCGGATTCGTTAAGGACTCTATTACTGCGAGCATAGTTGGAAATGAAATCTATAAAACCCAATTTTTACCTCCACCAAAGAAGAGAACTTCGCCAAACGGCATTTCCCAGGACAAAAAAGAAAATATTTTGAAATCTCTTTAAAATATTACCACAAAATAGAATGTCCTTTTGGATAGAACTACCTACATACGTTTGGATAGAACCTACCTTTAACTCATAGTCATTCATAGAAAGCAATTAATTTTAAAATACTTTCATATGTGATATTATATAAGTATAATAAAAGAGTTAAAAAATATAATTTTATTTAAAAATTTCTTTAATATAATATGTATTTTATTTCATTAAAAAATCATATCGTTTTGCATGGAAGCATGTACGAGAATAGCTAACGAACAAGCGGTAACTCAATTCTTAATTCTATATAATACTAAGCGACATGGCGGTATCTCACGAAAAAAGGTAATCCGCTAGCATTTTTGATATTTTGACCATAGGAAAAAAAATATAACCAATATAATGTATAAATTCCATTTAGGAAGTAAAAAAAATCAATCTGCAAAGTAAAAACAAAACACAATTTACAAAACCTCAATTTTCTCGAAACTTGCTTTCCCTGAGATACCGCTTTTGCGCTTAGCACGGCAGTACATTTCTACATTACAGGCGTCTCGCAAGGGAGTATTCTTGGTCCCATATTGTTCTTTCTTTACACAAGTGATAGAACAGCATTGTTAACATCTATCGACAGACTAAAGCTGTCTTCTACTCACAGTGCATCCATATTTAGCCGCATCACTCCAGTAGTTAGAAGCTGAGAACTTGCTCCTTAGCGCCACTGTGCATCCCAGCACGAGAGCCTGCCCGGCGCCTAGCACTCCCCCCGCAGTATGGTGCAGCGGGAGGGGGTCGTAGATAATATCGGCTGAGGTGAGGCGAGCTGCTGTGTGGACTCCGAGAGGGATTAGGAGGAACCTGGGGGAGAGAAAACATAATTTTTGCCGTTAAAGGTCAAGAGTGTTGCAGTTAATAACACTAATTAGGAGAAGGTAGATTACATAGCAAAGTGTCCTCTAAACCTAGGCCAGCCAAGATATTGCTCATGCTTGGGTGGTTACTATTAAAAACTATTTTTATTTCAATTCTTATTTGAGTACAATTGGGAACTAGTTGTGGGTCGTTGACTGTTTTTGCGTTAACGAAACGAAACCGTTTTGCATAAACGGTCAACCGGTTAAAAAAACGGTTGACGTTTTTAACAGGTTTGTCGAAACGTTAACTGTATTGCACTAGTAGTGTTGACGCGTTAACGTCTAAAACAGTCAACTTGTGGCAAAACCTGTTGACGTTTTTAACTGGTTTGTCGAAACGTAAACTGTAGTGCCTTAACATTCCGGCATTTTGCAAATTGTTTTTTACTTTATTTACATTTGAACTACTTAGTATGATTTATTTACAATAAAACACTGTCCTTATTTTCCATAAATATCCTAAATTATCACTAACTTTCACTACCTATACATAATAAAATAATAATTAAACTTGCGCGCAAAAAAAGCGTTGACCTCAACGTGTCACTTAGACAAACTAATTAAACGAATGAAAACAATTTCCCTGTTTTTCTTGGTCAGTCAGAAGGCCGGCGCGGCGCACGGAGCGCTTAGCCCCCGGAATGAACCAACATACATTCATCTCTTTCAATCTCCAACAATCTTAAGCTGTCGACTACTGCGGCGTCTCGCTCGCTCGTGTACAATGTGTTTTACTTTTACCTAGCGGTTCGAAGCTCTTTCGTTCATTTTCGGATGGTGTTCGTTCGTAAGGTGTTTTTAGAGTTCAATCTTCGATGTCCGTCAACGAACGACCGTCAAACGAACGAGATAGTATGTCAACGTCAAAGTATGTCGTTGAATGAAATATTATGTTGATTGAATCAACTTGTTTCGCGGAAAAGAGAAGACGGTTGATTCGTTTTGTCCGTCAACGAACGAGAATGTGTCAACGTCATAGTATGTCGTTCGTTGAATGAAATAATAAGTTGATTGAATCAACCTGTTTCGCGGAAGAGAGAAAACGGTTGATTCGTTAAATGTAGAAAAGCTGCTTTTTATAACAGTTCGTTGATTCAACGCTCACTACTATTGGGAACTCTTGAATCTGGGCCGGATTTGTGTAGAATTTTACTAAAATCTACTTCCCTGTTCATTAGTTCCCGCATCCTTAGGCGCTTTGTGAAATTGCAATACATATAATAATTGCATGGAAGAGTTTTAGATGATAGGGGCTGGCTGAGCTAGACATGAGCAAACGCATGGTAGTCGGCAAACGTAGTGTAGGACGCCCTCCGGCCAGGTGGGATGACGATCTGCGAAAGACTGCAGGCAGATGCTGGATGCGGCAAGCTGAAGACAGGGCGCTATGGAGCTCATTAGGGGAGGCTTATGTCCACCAGTGGACTAATATACGCTGATGATGAGCTACATAGTCAAATACTTTACCCCAAATACCTTCCCAAAATTTCCATTTCGAACCCGTGTTTTCCCTTTTCCCTCACCGTATATTAGTGATAATAGCAGCCTTAGGCAAGCCCGTGGTTCCACTCGTATAAATATACAAGACGGTATCTCTTGGCTTCGTCTGTACAATATCCGTGAAGGGCTGAGCCGTCATCTCCCGCAGTTCTGATGATAACGGGATGGTGTTCGGGAGAACCGGTGCGCTGTCTCGCTCTGGCGCGTTGTATTGAAACAGAGGGATGTCGGAGATGTCGGATTGGATGGCTTTTATTGCTGAAAGATAGAAATAGTTGATTATAGAAGTATTGAATTAAATTTTACCCTAGCTTTAATTTTATTTATTTGGATTTGGATCTCTAGCAAAAGAAACGTAGAATACTACAAGTGTTGTTACATTTTATCAGTTATGGGCTAGTCAGAACACATAAAAATTAAATAAAAATCAATGAGGTTACTTGAGTAACTACAAAATACTTTATTGATGGAAATCTAGTAGGTAGGTACAGCAACAACGAAATAGACTTTTGCCAAAATGTGCTAGATAGTAGGTACCTACCTACCTAAACCAGTTAAGCATAGATAGGTATATCCATGGATTACATGTAATAATTGGGACATTATTTTTATTCGTATGTTTCATCCGACACTTAAAAAATCATTTTTCTAACAATCATCATTTTGGATTCGAAGCTGTAGCATGATATTGACATTTTGTTGACGTAGTTTGATTATTTCTTTATATTTCAATTTACTGATGAGGTAATTAATTATTTATATAATATATTTAATATATTTGACTTCCAATCAAAAAGTTTAATTTTTAATTAATATAAATAATTTATTTAATAACTATTATTACATTTGTTATTTTCTTAATTACTAATATTATAATATTTATTTCAATTATTATCTCAAACTTTTCTATACTTATCTATCTATTGTCTGAAAATGAATTATCTACTGCAGCAACGTATTCCCTTAAAAATCAGCTTCGACAAGTTAAAAGTTTCTATAGGTACCTATGCACCTACTTAGAATGCCAATTTCTGATGTCATTCATGTCATGACGCGCTTTGGTTGGTAGGTAGGTAATCTTGGTACACTTTACTACCAAGTACCTAATTCTCTAAGTTTGTGCTACCTACTAAATAATATTTTATCAGATGGGGCAATCATTTACGTGGGAGAATAACCTTAAGTACCTTTTGTCATTTATGATATGATTACGGAACAAAACCTTTAATTTTTATCTCTTCCCAATGATATTTTTGGCTCTGTGAGAATTGCTCGAACAACAAGCTATAAGTAGGTAGGTACCTATCTTCCTCACCTACCTATAAGAATTGTAGGACCGATTATAATCGCGCGACAAGCAACCGAAAAATTTTATAAAAAATTTCAAAATGTAGAACATTCTGGATCTACGCCCTCTTGGATTTTGAGCGAGTTTTAGGGTACAGCTAATGAATAGACAAAAATAATGTAGCAACTTACCCTCCACCATCTCAGTCCCAAATATAATCGCTTTACAATGCGCGATGTTCAAGACATGCTCCAGCTGCGTGCCTCGCAGTTTCGTACTGACCAGCGCCGTGGTAACCCCGATGTTGGCGAGCCAAAGCCAGGTGAAGGATTACTCGGGAGGTCCCCTTAAAGAGCGCTATACCAGACTGAAGCTTGCAGCAATGACTGATGCTTTGGTATCCTGAGGTTGCTTACAGTTAAGGTTGGTACCCTTAACTGTTTTACCCACCACATCGAGGTCAATTTTCTGCCAGCCATCTTCCCAGATTCGTTTTATATAGGTCTCACCAGGATCAAAGATCAAGTATGACTACGTTCCGTACCAGGATAGTAAGAAGGAAGCGGAAGCGGATTTTCGACAACATTCAACGGAAAAGCGCAAAACCGCTGGCAATTGTTCCATTAAAGACTGTCAACTTTTCTCTACGATCCCGTTGCCCAGAAAAAACACACCCTGGGCGGCATTTGCAGCTAATAAAGAAACGAAAATAATGTAGTAACTTACCATCCGTCATCTCATCCCCGAATATAATCGCTTTACAATGCGCGATGTTCAGGACATGCGCCAGCTGCGCGCCTCGCAGGTTGGTGTTGACCAGCGCCGTGGTGACCCCGATCTTGGCGAGCCCGAGCCAGATGAACGAGTACTCCGGACAGGTCTCTTTGAAGAGCGCTATGACTTCGCCGTGCTTGTAGCCTTGCCGTTTGAAGTACCAGGCTATGCGGTTGCTGATGGCGTCTCCCTGGGGAATATAATAATTGTCAACAAAACCAATCATTGTAAGTGTAAAAAAGCAAAGACATCTAAATAAGCTATGGTGTGCTTATAAACCCAGAAAGACCTTACAGGACTCTTGGACAGGTCGGTTTATGATCAATAACGCTTATACACATTATATTTGTGGCCACCTAATGCCTTACGTAACTGAACTTAAAGCAAAATTAGGGCTCCATGTTGGCAAGAGCACACAAAACCAAAGTTTTACTCAAAAGAATCAGGTTAAAAAGAGACAACCAACATCTAGCTCTGTAGACTGCAGCTTGGCAACGACGTCGGCGGCGGCAAACTAAAGGACCCTCTCAAAAACCGAGGACACGACAAAATGCAGTGGCGCACACTGGGGAAGGCCTACGTCTACCCGTGAGGTTTAATAGACCCCCAATCTATATACTCAGACAGCAGGGAAGATACTAACCTCTCTGAAGCTAACAGACCGATCCCCCATAACAAAGGCCTTCTTGTCTCCGAATTCCGCCACGACCTCGGCGAAGCGCGTGACGACCGTGGTGCCGCGACGCTCCCAGGCCCAGATCTTGAACATCGTGACCAGCAGAACCCGGAGACCTCTGGAACAATGAGAACAACATAGTTCAAAACTCAAGCAATCTACACTCCTATTTTGTCATAATATTATGCCTAATTAGTAAAAAAATCTAAATTTGTATTTATCCCATTCCGTAAAAAAAATATCAAAAGGATGACGAGTTTCAGAGGGGTAAGTGTTTTATTTTCTTTAGGCCTTACAGGATTCCTGAAGAAACGGCGCTAGAGTTCGAAGGAAGTCCCAAAGTTTTTCGACTCCTACGTCACTTTACCTATTGGCGCAACTGGATAACGCATTTCCGTAACCTTCCCTGGTTGCGGATTTCAAGTCCTGGCGAAGTCGAAAGTTTTTTGGTATAATATTATAATTTGATAGATAGATAGAAGATAGAAAATTCTTTATTGCACACTTATAGATAGAAACAATACAGCAAAACAGCTTAAAAACTAAGTGACCAGTGGCGGTCTTATCGCTCAAGAGCGATCTCTACCAGACAACCGTGGATGGATAGGATTATTGGATAGTATTAGGGGTTCTGTGTGCTCTTGAAGGTTTAATAAATAAATACTTTTAACATAATACTACGCTTAAAATAAACTACATACATAACTATATTATATACTTACATATACTTACATAAACTACTTATATACATAGGGACTCAGGTATACGTTCAGTGACAACATAATATGATATATTTTGAAGAAATTCGTTCTCGTCCCTGAGGTTAAGATGCAGATTTCAATTTCTGTTATATCCTACAAAAATCAAGAAATATTTTTGTTCTAACACCTCTGTTTCTTGTGCCCGGTTTATATAATGGTTTCTTTTCTATGAATCGAGTTCAACCAGACCTACTTCTCTTCTCTATAACATGTTTTGATTAGAACCCAACCCGGCATGGGCGTAGCGAGGTACGGGCAGGGGGGAGCGCAGCCAAAATCCGGATAAAAACTCTAAAGAATTCGCGGCTCGCTCCGCTCGCCATGGTTTATTCTTCACCCTCGCCCCTTATTAATTTCTGGCTATGGTTCTCACCAAGCATGTACTTTAGGTAAGTATATTCTTGTTTTTTAGGGTTCCGTACTTCAAAAGGAAAAAAGGAATTCTTATAGGATCACTTTATTGTCCGTCTGTCTGTCTGTCTGTCCATCTGTAAACCCTCTTTTCTCAGGAACGCGTGGAGGTGTCGAGTTGAAATTAAACATCAAATACTCAAATCCGTAACCTCTTGAAGCCGTGATATAAATTGAACTTCTAAGACCCGAGTTCACCAACAGATGGTTAAATTTTAAACAGTTGTTTTGACGTTTTTGACACAAGTTTTCATACATTAAAAGTCAATTTAACCGACGAACCTGCCTAATTGTCCGATTATCTATTGGTGAACACAGAGCTTAGTCAACGCACTCAAAAGTTACAGCCGTTTATGTCTGAAATTTTTGAAATTTCCAAGGGAATTACATGCACCCAAAACCTATAGGGTATATACTTCCCGTAGACCTAAAATCATGAAATTTAGTATGAAGCAAGGTCATATAGCACAAATAACGATAAAAATCTGAAAACCAAATTTGTTGTTTATTTACTAAAAAAAGTTTGATTCTCTCCCTCGACCAAAATATACAGGGTACCTACTTCATGTTGACCTAGAATGATAATATTTGGCAAGAAACAAGGTCTTACAATTAAACGGAACCCTTAGTCTGACTCCCACTTGACGTTTTATTCTCGCCTGCCCCCCCTTTACAGAATCCTGGCTACGCCCTTGCAACCCGGTTCCAATTCGACACATCCTCTAAGGTCAGGCGAGTAGAATCACCATGGCCGGACAGGACGCGGCCACTCTGACGTCTTGAGGTGTGATTGGATGATTGCTGCTATATAACTATCCTAACTTAACTAAACTATGCCGCTACTAGCCTTGGGTTGGAGCCGATCGCTGGTTGTAGCGGCTTTGTTGCTGGGACAGGGACCTTTTGGTCTCCTGATTTTTGTAGTTAGTACATTATCTTATTTGTATTCTTCTTGTTCTTATATAAACTTCTATACAAATCTATGTATAAATCACGTGTCACGTTGTTTGTCCCCGATGGACTCCTAAACTACTTAACCGATTTTAAATTAAATTTGCACACAATGTGCAGTTTCATCAAACTTGAAACATCTTAATTTATAGCCGCAATATTATTTTATTGCAAATCTTATCTTCTTCTTTTTTATATAAAAATCAATTGCTGTTCGTTAGTCTCGCTAAAACTCGAGAACGGCTGGACCGTTTTCGCTAATTTTGGTTTTGAAATGTTTGTGTAAGTTCAGGGAAGGTTAAAAAGTCGAGAGCGGGACGAAGTTCGCCAGGTCAGCTAGTAATATTATAAAGAGGAAAGATTTGATTGTTTGTTTGTATTGAATAGGTTCGAAAATTACTGGACAGATTTGAAATGGAATGAAATGGAAAAAGTTTAGGAAATGGCTTGATAATTGCGTGCACTATAATCTAAAAGAATTTTTTGATGAGTAGGTAGTTAAACTAGTTATATTATAGGTTATCAGTTCTAATTTTACCTATAAAATAAGGCATATGCAGACGGATATGTAAATAATTCGATTTGTACCACTACAATTACTTAAATTGTTAAAAAAATATTATTGTACGTCCGAAACTGAAAAATTGTTGAAAAATTTTATTCGATTTTAAGACCTTGATGTAACACAATTTCACAATAAAATTATTATATTCTATTCTATTCTATACTAGAGGATATAAAGCTTGGGACGAGTATTGCTCGAGCTCGAAAACGAACAACCTAACGAGGTAGGTAAAGGTTTCTTGTTCGCTTAAAAAGATTGATTCGTTTCATTTTTCACCTTTACATGAATACCAACTAACAAAAACTGGCTGCTACACTTATGCGAGAGGAAACAGCATGCAAAGCCGGGGGCAGACGCTATTCAAACTATAAATAATCCACATGTAAAAGGAGAATGTTGATGAAAGTATGTTTGTAACTATTGGACGCTTGACTAGGTACTGAAATGATTGTAATGTAACTTTGCTAATCTGTCGGAAATATCCATAATGAATAATGGTTGTTTTTACACGTGCGAAGCCGGCGGCGGCAGGTCGTAATATCATAATATTGTAGAGATAAACTGCTCTAAAAATGCACGAAGAGTGTAGGTACCTACATACCTACCTATAACGTTTTGTGAAGGGGGCGTGCATTCATTAAGGATACACCTTATTTGTGTTAAAAAGATAAAGATAAAAATGTTTATTTCGTCTTAAGTATCACAACAACAATTCTAAATAAAAGTACTTACAGGTTTAGGTTTAGTGTTCAGATACCTGCTGTGTGAAAAAGACCCATTCTAAGGCGTCGCTAGTGAGTTCCTCGCTCTTGCTAAGTCGAAACTTGTATTAAGAAGCGAGGGCTCCCGCTCTGGCTAACTAATGGTTTTTTTCTCACAATGGTGTATACCTATTGCAAGTAACAAAATATACTAAGTTAAATCTAGTAAGATTGGTGGTGTGGATAGTTGTTGGAAGAATACCAACGTTTCATCCCTTACATTCGTAATAAATTCGTTAATCTACGATAGATTTTAAAGTAAAAGGGGCGTGCATTTTTAGAATGGTTTATCTGTAATATGTAGGTTGTTACTCGTTCCTGCCTGTGGCTTTACGTTTCTCCAAAAAATATACAGGGTGCCACGTACGCACGTGACACGTGTAGGTACTACATAAACGGAAAGGAGGTGATTCTGGACCCCGAGGTGATAAACTTGTGAATAACGATTTTTTTGAATTAAGTTTTTTGTAAACAATTAAGTACCTAAGTTTTTTTCTTCCAGTTCGTGTTCTCTTAAAAAAAATATGTACCTCAATTTTTTTATTATAATTTCATGACAATACAAAGAGGCTTCGAGGGTTTCGAACGTTTGTCAATTATGCAAATATGTAACTAACTATACTAAAAGTACTGCTAAGAGATATCGCTATTTCATGAATACCTAAAAATAGTAGGTACCAGACTACATTTTAGATGGATCGCTCTGCATATTATACATATTATATACTTCGAAGATTAGGTAATTTTTTGGACTTTTTTCCAAATATTTCAAAAAGTATGAAACCTATAGAAATTTCAAAAACTGCTTTGAAATGTACAAACCAATACCTTTCATTTGATACCCCACTCAGTGAGGTTGCCCCCCCTTTTGAAAATTTTCCCCCCATTTTTCAAAAAGTGTTCGTTTTACAAACTTCTCTGTATTTTTCCTTTTAAAATATAGATCCATATCACAGAAATCTGAATAACAAGGCACTAGAAATCGTAAGCGCGCGTGACCTTGTCGCCGCTCAGGTGACTCTCACGCCACCAGTGCGTTCGTTGCTGTTCAGTTGCTCTCGAAACGTGCGTGTGTAAAAATGGTGTGTTGCAGCATTTCCCATTGCGGAAATTCTTCCACAAGTTGTAATTATATTAATAAAGGAATAACTTTTCATCGGTAAGTATTGTTTTTTCTAAATAATGCCGTTTTTCCTTGAAATTATAGAATCTTTAAAAGTAATACGAACGTCACAGTCGACCGTTCTTATTATCACGTTTAACTATACATTGCCTCTTATTTTTGTCAACATCGGGCAGGTACCTCATTACAAAAAGCAATGTACTGCACAGTGAACGATAACGTTGCGCGCTCGATTTCCTATCGTGGTACGGCCGCAGAACTCGGTCGCGAGCTAGTGTTGTGACACGGTAATATTATCCTTAATATTACCTTGGTTGTGATTTGTAAAACAACTTTGCATAATTTAACATAGTATTTTAGGAATACGATGTTATATTAAAATTGTTTATTTATGATTTATTATCATAATAACTAACTATCTATAAAGCTCGATTACCACTGACTGACTGACTGACATAATTGTTCTCCTTGATGGTGGAGGGGGAGGTATGTTTTTTTTGCAGAATCATGTAGGGGGTGTCCGGGGGACCTAGGAAAAATTCCGACTTTTTGAGATTTGCCCCCCGGAACCACCGCCCCCCAGGGGGGCGCCAAGCAGAGTCACACTGATGAAAAATTTTTAGGGGGTTGTATAGAGGGGGTCATATGATTTCGATTCCAAAAAAAATTTTACCCCCCCGTTCCTCTCAAGACCCCCCTTTTTGAGAGTGCTACCGGATGCCTTACATTGCAAACGCTGGCTGAACCCTACGAGATAGATCAGAATAATGTACTACAGTATTTTACAACTTAAAAAGGTCTACAAAAAAAGTCTACAATAGTATATGTCTATCTCTTAGGGATAACCCACAATCACCATTTTTTATCCTTTACTTTTTACGAGAAATAATGGCTTATTTACGAGGCGATTTTAAGCAGTACAGCATTAATCCTTATCCAATTAAGTAACTTAGATACATTGTGCATTTAATATAGATTAATATTGCCCTTTACAGCATGTAATTTGAATGAATATTTTCGAAGATATTACAGATTTAAAATGACAGGGACATAGCGATTGCGGTATCGGCCGGAGTACCAATTCTGCAGTAGGTATATTTAGTATAAGCATTGCACCCGTGCGAAGCCGGGGCGGGTCGCTAGTTAATAATAAATGAATATTGAAGTACAAACTATATTTTTATTTTATTAGTACAATGCCCTAGTCATAGAATAACAGTACGATAGGTACGTGACCTGATATTTCGTGCCCAGCACTAGGGTAGATTACATTAAAATGACGTCATAACGACAACAAATGCAAACTTGTCACTAATGTGTGAGTAAGCGAACGTATGCAACTACGCATAAGGCTTAATTTGGTTTGCACTGCATTTTTGGATGGGCGTAGCCGTAATTCCGTAGTTATTGTCTGTGTATGTAGTGGTAAGGTAGTAGAGGGGGCGAGCCGGCGACACGCATTCCCGATAGATCGGATGGTACTCAGCATTTCTAGTGCCTTGTTATTAAGATTTCTGTGATCCATATCAACTTACGCTATATACATTTTGGATGGATCGCTCTGCAATCTTCGGGGATAAGGGGGGAATGGGTAAAATACGACTTTATTCAAAATATTTCAAAAAGTATGAGACCAACAGTAATTTCAAATATAGATCCATATCCACAGCAGTAAGCACAGGCCACGAGTCCAAGGTTCAACAGATTGTTGACATATACAATGGCATATCCGGCCTCACAATGGCACCTATCAATTTCAACGCACTATGACATTATCCAATTTACCGGTACTAGGTGGTAAATACCTAAAGTGCCCCTGCAAATGTTCTGGAGTGACGTCGTAAACGTAATGTAGGACACCCTGTGGCCAGGGGCCGAATTCTACTAACCAATCGCTTTACTATGAGAATGGTATCGTCCGTCGCAGAATCGTCCATAACTACAAAGGGCCTAGATAGTCCGTGCGTGCTATTTGCAAGGAGAGATTGATATAATGTTTTTACTAAATATTATAATAATAATATTATAGTAATACTAAAATAACAGCTAGTAAGTAATTAGTTAATGAATTTGGGATGTCTTGTATTTTGGTGTTACTAAATATTAGACTGGTAAGCATTAGTAATCGTGTATTGTTATACAGAGTAGTGTGATATACATACTCTGTAACTGTACATGTAATTTAAGTTTATTTTTAAAGGCATTCAAATTAACACATTCCTTTGTTTGGAAACTTTTAAATAATGACATTTGTCCAGGGCGTTCTGGATGTTTTCTATGTATAAAAATCTATCTATGTAGTGTATTGTATTAAGTATATCAGTTATCTAGTTCCTACCCATAACACAAGCTCTGCTTAGCTTGGGGCTAGATAATGCTGTGTGAATTGTCCAGCATTATTTATTTATTTATATAATGTAGCTCACTTTGATAGGATCCTCTAACGTCTAATGTGAAAACGAGATCCAGAAAAAAATTACGATAAAAACATGTAAGTGCACTGTTTTACACATAATTTGTTCAAGATCTCAGGAACCCACAGCGGTCTATTGAAATGACTTATGTTTTGATTCATAAGTCTTTACTAATTAAGTCTTAAGTAGTGGTTCCTCGAAGTCGGTTTCCTAATTAGTTGCGTAGTTTTCTTGTAAATAAACAATAACTTGATTTTTGCACTTATGCCTTACCAAAAAATGTATGCTCCTGCTAATCGCGCGAAATCCTATGCCTATCGCTTTTACAACATGGCACGCCATGTGCCCTCTCAACTGTCCTAGGAACAGAGGGAGGCTGAAAATACTCGACCAGGCGAGAGTTTAGTCTACAAATGCAAGTGGTTTCTTCATGCACTAAATTACGGACAATGCAACTAAAGTTTCAAATACGTAATAGTCCAACCAAAATACGAATTCGAAGAAGCAAAAAAAAAGCCGAAAATCGTCGAAATTTTGGACGCTTGCTACTCAACGGATAATTTTAATCGTCCAAATTTTGGACGCCTGCCACGGGCGAGGAAGGTAGACATTTTTGTATGGAGAAGGTTTTATTAACCCGACCAGAGAGTCTGGTGAAATATGATAGATGTATTCTTATGTACCTTGGATCATTATGAATCCTCGATTTTTGATGAATATAGTAGACATAGAATATAGTAGACATTGCTCTACATGTTTTGCACGTATGATTCTCTTTATGTACATAATTTGTGAAATGATCAAGTTCTAAACCTATATTATTTAAGTTTTGTATATTCTGCGATTATTTTATGCTTTGTGCGCCAAAATAAATAAATAAAATTGAATAATGACCGAGTAATTAGCCATTAAACTTTTCAAAACGTTATTATACATCAACCGAACGAGCAGTGCTGGTGATTTATTGTATTTGGGCATATTTTTAATCATTTTATCGATAATCATTATAAAATCGGTTTCAAATCTAAAAAACTGAGCAGATATCAATGAGCACAAACGTGCTCTTTAACATGTAAAGAAACTAACAACTTTTTGCTCATGATTATTTTAATGCGACCTCAAATTTTATTTTTACTGGACTACGAGTATAATAGATTTCAATACATACTTACTTACGCACCGCCCCTTTCTAGGGAAAACAAATTTTTTAAACCTTCACCTAAGACGCTGTTTATAGATTACCTAACGAAATCGCTCATAGCAATAAGGCCACCAATGGCCTTATTGATCCGAGACCGGTCGTCGTACATGGCTACCTTCTCGAAATTGTTTCCGAGTATACTTATCTACCTTGGGCAAATTTTGCCGTTAGGTAAAAATAATTTTGAGACTACTCAAGATCTGAGCCAAGATTAGGATCCAGCTAGGCTGGGCAGCGTTTGGGAAACTACGTCGAGTCTTCTCGTCATCCATACCGCAATGCTTGAAAACTAAAGGTTTCATTCAGTGCGTCCTACCCGTCATGACCTACGGAGCTGAGACGTGGACACTCACGGTAGGGCTAGTCCACCAGTTCAAAGTCGCTCAGCGAGCTATGGAAAGAGCTATGCTCGGAGTTTCTTCCGTTCTCTGAAGGATAGGATTTGCAACGAATACATCCGACAGAGAACCAAAGTTATCGACATAGCTCAGAGTTAGCAAGCTGAAGTGGCAGTGGGCCGGCCATATCTAGCGAAGAACCGCTAGGGTAAACGTGTTCCTGAGTGGAGACTACGACTCGGCAAACGTAGTGTAGGACGCCAGGCAGATGCTGGATGCGGCAAGCTGAAGATAGGGCGCTATGGCGCTCATTAGGAGAAACCTATGTCCAGCAGTGGACTAATATATACTGATGATGATGAATTAGGCCACCAATGGTTCTCATCACCATTATCTTCTTTCCCTGTGTTTATTTCCTCTTATTCCTTGTGCAATAAATATCTGTAGGTATCTGTTTGTCTGTCAGTCCAGATTAGTTTGGACTTTGGCCCCGAGTACCAGGGCGCGATGAATGTAAGGATATGCGATACGGAGACCTTTGGACGCGATAATGCGGGTTGATATACGAGATGTTTGCTTGCTTGTGGTGGACACTTGCGGTTCATTATGTTTTGTGATTTGTGGTTTAAGTGGTTTAAGGGGCAAACCTAACTAACGGGTTTGGTTTTCAAATTAGGCCTAGATCTCGATATTTACGGGATCCCCGTGGTAAAAAAACTCGAATTAGGTAAGTACATGAAATACAAAAAATAATTCTTTGATTCCTTGTAAAAATTCGCTACCGAAAAAAATTGGTTGTCTGTAAAGTCGGTTTACTGACGATAGTTGAACGTGACAACGTTTCGATTATAGCATAACCTACAATCGCTACACTAGCGGACCGATGCTATTAATTTTAATGATGAAAGCACGAATATTCGACAATATATCACTGAATATATAATTAATATCGAAAGAATTTTATCGCTGTAATTATCGTTGCTATAAACAATTGACACCACATTCACTTTTCACTGCACTTGATACTCGATCAAAACATGTACATGTACGAGAGAGACGGATGTCGAACGCTGCCGAACGCAAAGGCCGATTGTGCTTCTTTGTCGGTCGTTCCGCGCTCTCGCTTGCACTTCAAGCCTTACATGGAACGCCTCAGAGCGAGGTAACGCCGCATGAGTCATGTTTTTTCGTGCGTGCAGCCGGCTCTATCGAATTATAAGACGTTGTCACGTCAAAAATTGGTCGACGACATATTGCGTGTCGGAGGGCGTCAATAGAGGCGGTTAGCACAGGACCGTGGTGGATGGCACAAACTCCGGGAGGCCTATACCCAGCAGTGGGTAAAATCTGCCTGCGCATGATGATGATGAATACAAATGACTAAGAAAAAAACATCTGGCGTACTAAGGAGAGACTAGCTAGCTAGACTGTTGGGATGTAGGTAAAAGATTGAAAATTGACAAAACAATTTTTCTATTGGCTCGGTATTTTTAGGAAATGGGCGTTTTTCCATTAGCCAGCCCGGCACCGGCACGGCACCGGTATGGCCGTGCATCGGCACCGGCGCCGGGGTTTCGTTTTTCCACTGCGCCGGTGTCGATGCCGGTTTACTACGGTCCTCCTACCCGCCCCGCGCACTCACACACGCACATTGCTACAATTCATATACAGTACACATGCAGTTTTGCCGGGCCGGCACCGAGTGGGAAGCTTGCTACCCCGGCGACGGCGCCGGCACCGGCGGGACTCTACGCCGGGCCGGTGCCGGCGCCGGTAAGTGAAAAAGCGAGCCATACATTTTCATACATTTTTGCTTCCCCGGCACCGGCACGGCACCGGCATGGCCGTGCACAGGCACCGGTGCCGGGGCTACGTTTATCCACTGTGCCGGTGTCGATGCCGGCTTACGCTCGGTGAGTGGTACAGTGCTGACACGGACTTCAACACGACGACACGTAAAGTACAACGCATAGATAGATATAACAATGGTATCGTCAAGCCGTCGACTATACTTGTTATATCTTTTACACCTACGACGCCGATACCGAAGCAGAGACGTCAATTTTGGATTCATCCATTACTAAAAGTTAGATACCTAGAAGGAACATATTATACCCTATTTGAAAATTCGAAATACGAGTCTCTTACCCTCCGCTCCGCTCTCCTACCCGCCCCGCGCACTCACACACGCACATTGCTACAATTCATATACAGTACACATGCAGTTTTGCCGGGCCGGCACCGAGTGGGAAGCTTGCTACCCCGGCGACGGCGCCGGCACCGGCGGGACTCTACGCCGGGCCGGTGCCGGCGCCGGTAAGTGAAAAAGCGAGCCATACATTTTCATACATTTTTGTTACCCCGGCACCGTCGGTGCCGGTGCCGGGCCGGTGAGTCGAAAAACGCCCAATGGTCTCAAAAACTAAGCCAAAAATAAATAAATAACGCTGGAAAGTTCACACAGGATGAAATACAAAAAAATATATAATAATGCGTTATTCTGGAGTCAAATTAGACAATTTGAGTCCAGAATAACGCATTATGTTGTATTTTTGTACGATCTACAAGTAATTCCGGGTGTCCTGGTCGTTTCTATGTATAATAAAAAGTATCTATCTATGTAATGTATTATAATTATTATGTATATCAGTCATCGAGTACCCATAACACCAGCTCAGCTTAGCTTGGGGCTAGATGATGCTGTGTGGATTGTCCAGCATTATTTATTTATTATTTATTTATTTATTATTATTGTGTCCTTTTCCACCCCGTAGTTTGTTTATAGCATGTGTCTGATAAGAACACCGATAAGGTGACAATGAAACTCACACTCGTATAACAATAGGAGTAAGTGAGTAAACAATATTTTCAGGCCTAAAAATACTTATAATAATCAAAGATAAGATAAAAAATAAACGTCAAGTGCGAGTTGGGCTCGCGCACTAAGGGTTCCTTAACACCTTGTGTCTTGCCATTATCATGATTCTAGGTCTACGGGAAGTACCCAATAGGTTTTGGCGAGTATTAAAAGTAATTTTTTTAGTGAATAAATTGCAAATTTAGTGTTTAGATTTTTTCCTTTTACTTGTGCTATAAGACCTTGCTGCTTACCAAATTTCATGATTCGAGGTCTACGGGAAGTACCCTATAGGTCTCCTGTGCATGTGATTCCCATAGAAATTTACAATAGAAATTTCAAAACTTTCCAGTACCTACGTTGACTTAGAAGTTTTATTTATATCTCGGCTTCAAGAGGTTACGGACTTGAGTATTTGACGTTAATTACAACTCGATACGTCCACGCGTTCCTGAAAAAAGGGAGTTGACAGACGGACAGACAGACAGACGGACAACAAAGTGATCCTATAAGGGTTCCTTTTTTCTTTTGAGGTACGAAACCCTAAAAATGACCGCAAAACTTGTTGGTAGGTAAGTAGGTACATTATATTATTAGCATCATTAAATACCTCTACCAAATATTTCCTTGCAAATAATAAGTGAAACGATCCGAAATGTCACTGTCAATGATAGAGACAGGGACTAAAAGAAAAGAAGTTGAAGAGGATAGATCAGATGGGGGGATTTTTCGGAATTGATTAGCAGGAACTAGGAAAAGAGAATTTATATTGTAAAACACAGGAAAATTATGATAAAAACCAATGTTCTTCGATAAACAGATATCATTAAAGTAATGTATTGCTTGAGATTGATGTTTGAACTGATTTGATAACAAATCAGAAGTAGAAAAAACTAACGCCCACTGGATCTTTGGTATGTAGAGTTTTTACTTTGATACCTGTTGAATAATGAATGAATGATCCCGCACTCATTGTATACGACATGGTTAGAGGTACCTAATCCAAGTTAAACACCCATACGGCTCTTATCTCAAGTAAATTCGGCGTTGAGAAACTTGTCAATTCTTTTGAAATACCTACCTTTTGTTTGGATGAGTAACATACCTACTTATGTAGTTTTGTGTTCTGTGTAAACAGTCACGCTATTACTCCTTTATTACCAACATGATTGGAGATAGCAAGACGCCAGAGGACCTATAAATAAGGTACCTAATGAATCCATACCACGGTACTTACTTGATCTCTTCATAGAGAATAACTTACGTACCTACAGAGTACCTAAACACAAAACTCATCACATACTGTGCAGGATTACGAAAATGTTATAGTAATAATAAGAATCTAATAATACCAGCAACTTCAAAACTTGTCAGTAAGTGGCTCGCTCACTGAGGACATACCGATTCTGTACTTTGCTTACTATTTTCTATAAAGCAATAACCAGGATACCCATTAATATCTATGCTACTGATCAGATTAGATAGTATTGAAAAGATAATTTTTTTTGGTTATGGTAAAAGTTTCCAAAGTCACCGACAACACATCCATATCATTACAAAAAAAAAATATATATATATATTTAGTCTACCACTTTGAGTATCTCAAGATCAGTTATCCACTCATACAATAAACTGAACAAGCACTATGACATGGACTTCAATAAATATTCAAATTATTCACCATTACCTACATCAGCACTAATATTGCCATCTCAAGTAATAAATTCTGTATAAAGACTAATCTTAAACAAAACCTTAATTATTATAATTTATGATAGTATGTTATGATTATAAGTATGTATATGATAAGCAATCTTCTTCCGTTCAAGTGTATCAACTCAAAACTAACTTTGGTTTAACTCGGTCAACGACAAAACAACTTTACAGTTATCTTACAGATCATGAATCTTAAAACCTATCCATTATGGATATTGTTTAATCAACTACCTTCCTAAATAAACTTGTATTACCTACACATTCAAACCAATCACTTGAGTTAATTTACAACATTATTAAGCGCTTATTACCATTATAGTTGTACCAGTATATAGATGTTGCCAGGCAAATGATCATCAATGATTTTCAAACTGCTATCCTTATCCTGAAAGGCTGTAGGTGCCTACTATGTATTCAATAACCATTCAAAAGAAATAAAATAAACTAAATTTACATGTTTAAGAGAGTTTATTATGCTAATAATAATGAAAAAGCTGTCTATAATTAATAGCCTCATGCATTGTGATGGAGGTATGTATGTACCTACTATCTCAGATAACTCTATCCATAGCATTACCAAAGCATTAACTATGATTTTTGGTTAACCAAGAATAAAAAAAAACATTGTAGGAACCTTAACCTCCGTAAATTATCTATGTTATCACTCACTTCTATGCTGAACAAGATTTATAAAAAATAAAATAAAAAAAAGGTTAAGAATAACTACTTAGTATCAAAATATTATGTTAACCCCTACTAGTGCATATTATTTATATTAACCCTAAATTATGAATATTTATATCATCAATTAGCCACATTAACTCTGATTGTGCACAGCATTTTCATCCTTTAAGTATATGCTGCACATTATTTAATTAACCCTTTATGATCAATAACTAATATTATAAAGAGGAAAGGTTTGATTTTTTGTTTGTTTGTTTGTTTGTATGAATTGAATAGGCTCCGAAACTACTGGACCGATTTGAAAAATTCTTTCACCGTTAGGAAGCTTACTTTTCAGGGAGTGACATAGGCTATATTTTATCCCGGAATTCCCACGGGAACGGGAACTACGCGGGTGAAACCGCGAGGCGATCGTCTAGTGATCAATAATTGAATTTCTTAAATGTGCGCATAAATTTAAACTGTATAATAAGTAACTCCTAATCATGATCACATTTAATACTCAGACATAAAACACTATAGTAATTATATAAAAAAAATACTCGTTTTATTCCTGTACAGATTATGCACCATTATAATATTATACAAATTACTGGTGTTTGGATACTTTACATTGTTTTTATTTATACTTACTCGTACACCAAGCAAACAGACAAACAAAAAACAAAAATCCTACGAGTGAACTAGAACCACCTGTTCAGCTTAATTCATTGTTTCATAAACATTCGTTCACTCTCCCATTAATCACGAAATTTCGGAACCACTGCATATAAAATAAAAAAAAAGAATAAACTGCAGCTGAATCACTATTGTTCACCGCATAATATTTGAAATCCGACGGAATTGCAAGACAAAAGAATAAGGAAGATCAGAGATGGACAGCGCATATCGCGATAATAAAAGAGATAGAGATTATACATTTATTTCTCTCTGCTAAGGTCCTCAACATAATAGTGATGATATTTTGCTGAATGAGTAACTAAAACTATTGATAGTTAAAAACAAAATGAATTTGTACGTACATATTACACATTTAAGTACATTATTTGATTTATTTATTTATTGAGGTATTTATTTATTCATGAACAAAAACCGCAGCTCTTAGAAATATATTTTTTGCCTATATATCACTAAGAACCAATAAAAGGATGTACATTATAATAATAATAATAAAAAAAACGATCTGCCAAATGTACCTAGGTCATCCAGTTACCCTTACTAATTCACACCACATTACGGTTCGAAATTTAGATGGACTAAAATGTAATATCTACATTTTTAGTCCATAAGTAAACTTTATCAGCATAATATACAAATTAATTATATATACAAATTATTAATTAGTAGTAAGTAAAAGTAACGTACCTACCTAAATTAAAAGTACGTTAATGTTTAATTACACGTTAAAAGATGGTAAATATAATGATCAAGCTATGTAATTTGCCCATTAAAGGCGCATACTTTGTTTATTTACATGGACTATACTATATAACTACTATCTATAATTTGAACATCAAACATAGACAAAAAAAAAATAACAGATAAAAATAACACACTGACATAGGGAATTAATTCTAGTGTCAGAAATAAAAATTAAAAGAAGTAAAGTAGGTGTAGCTTAATAAAATAATAATATTAATTTAAATCAATTCGCTATTTGTCATAATTCTCGTCAATTGTAAAATACTAATAATAGGTAGTTGCTTAATAACTTAAATGATAAAAAAAAAAAAAAAACTTTCATTACAATGACTTCAAAAGATAAATACTTTATAAAGCGCTACTCGTATCTGATTGAAATTGATCTGACAATTAAAAATATCACTCATAAAAGTATAATCTATAAAATAAAAATAATAATTTAATATAATGTTAAAGCTTCTACAAAAGCTTCTACGAATCAAATGTCAGGTGAGTATTCACCATGTGGATATTTAGTTTTGTTAACCTGGCATAAAGTTGTTGCTGCATGTCTAGTCCTGGTCTGCAGTGTATTCAGGCAGCAATTTGGATGATAAATCTTGACAGCTGTATATACAATTATATACCAAAGACATTTCATGTCTGCCATAACTCCTCGGACTTCGAGGGTTGTTTAGACACGGTAAACACATGCTCATTGTATTGGTGTCATTATTAATCAAAGACTTTAAGTTTATCTTTAAATTTATAAATTTTATTTCTATTATACGACACTTTAATAGTTTCAACCATCGAAGGTTTGTCTAGTTTTATCATTTTCAGCGTATTGCCACACATTTGGCATAAAATTATAGATAAACATTATTATCACATTAAAACTAAGTCTAAGTGAGTACCTAACCTAACATTATCATTATCAGCGATTGAAACAAATATTACCTACAACCCTCCGTACCTTGATTGTCATCAAAATCCATTTAGCATCTACAGTTAAGAGGCGAACCTAACTAGAACTATGCCTAGATCTCAGTACTCACAAGATAAAAACAGCTAAAAAAAAATATGTATATATGAAATGAAAGTAGGTACACTGCGTCGTACATGGTTTGGTTGATATCTCAGGAAACTTGCATTTTTGTTTTGATTCGTAGGTTATTATTATTACTAATTATTTGGTTCTTTGAACCAGTCTGTTCATAAGTAGTTTTAGTGTAAATAAGCTGATTTTCGCGCTCACACAATCCAAAAACGTGTGCTCCGTCCCGCTCCCGTAAATGCGGAATTCTATGCCTAGCCGTTTCATAAAGTGGCACGCATTGCTCCCTCTTAACTTGCTTTGAATTCGTTCAAGGTTATTGTATGTATTTTATAAAGGCAGGGGTCCAAGCAACGGTGCAATACTTTAAAATATTCTTTACATTATTATTAGCTTAGAATTTATACACAAGCTACATTAGAAAAAGGACGACTTACCCTATAGATAAACCCAAGACTTTTATATATTTTATTAATGAAGGCAGCTCTGTGTTCAAAGAACAGTCCTTTTGAGCCCATAATCACGACTAGGTTCCTTACCGAGAGTACTTTATTTAGTAACCAAGTTTTAATTAGGTAGTTAGACTCGATGAGACAAACTTTACTAATAAAAGAAATAATAAGAACATTAATGGATGTACCTAGTTTTTATTATTTTGAATTTGATACCTATCTAATTATGTGCTTCGTTCGACTAAGTAATTTTGAATTTGACTTGTGTAATCTATTTATTAAATGTTATCACTTAATAATTCAGTTAATTTATTTGACTAATTTAAACGTGTAACAATAATTTTAATACTTTATTTAACTTTTAGTCTTATACAAGTAACTAATGTAATTGGTTAGTCGCTCAATTAATAAATATAATACAAATAATAATTTAAGCACCAAAACGATCGACAACATAATTATTGCTCTAAACAACCATATCTTCCTGTAGTTTCATGCAGTCCATAAATAAATAAAAATGCCTAATAATAGATAGTTAATTACCTGCCTGAAAATCACTGTATCATCTGGAATCGTTAAAGTTGAACAGCATGCAATGTTTTTAGATCAACAATATGATTTTGACGAAATGAGATTACCACATAATTGCTAGATGATGGTTGCCATTCTACAAGAATGAAGTTTTTCTATTGAGTATTGGCTAAGTTTTGAGTACCTACCGGGTTTAGTGACTTCTTGGTATTATAAATCACGGGGGTAACCAAACTATGATCGGCTCCATAAAAATAAAGACACATTTCTTATGAGAATCGATTACATCAGTCAAAGTAGGTAGTTAAGATCTAACTCAGCGGCCAGATGGTGGTACTTTCAATCTTTGAGGCAGCCGATGCTATCAGTAAAAAGAAAAAGAGCAGTACTATCCTTATAGTGCACTGCGGGTGCAGCAGCAGCGAAAGGATTCAAGTAGGTACTGGGGGTCCAGATCCAAAAGAGACAGCTCTTAAGAAGTCATGCGGGTAACGAAGTTTGCCACTCAAAGCCTGGAACGCGCGTGAAAGCATTACTGCCACGTCTTTATAAGTTTATAAACCTGTGATATACAGGTATCACAGAGATTTACACTCATAAATTTAAGAACACTGTGATCTACCATTAGGCGTTTAAATTTTACATTTAATAAAAATTTTACAATTAATAAAATTTAATAGTAAACCTAAAAAGTAAAGAATATATAGGTGAATTGAAAATAATGTATTTACAAATTCGATGTGAAGTACCTAACATGCAGATCACTACATAATAATTAAATATATTAAATCATTTATTTATTTAAAAAAATGTGGTTCTGGTCTTACTACATAATAAGTTTTCACATATTTCCCTATTCCATAAATATGAACTGCGCCAAAATAGTTATGCAAGCCGTAAAATATGTTAAGTATTTATTTAATCATTATAAGTTTGGATTTAAATTAAACAATGTTTATCACATTCCTCAAGGCTAGTTGCTAGATGCTTTATTAAACATTTTAGCACCATTAATAAAACACAAGAATTGTTTCCACGATAGCCACGAGTTGCAAATAGTTTTGTCGTCGCCTGTTGTCTTCAAAGTATGGTGAGCTCCCACGGCAGCACAAAAACCGAAAGCATTAAATGTTCACGATGCCGTCGAAGTCACAACAAGAACGTGAGATAAATTACAAAAATTAGCACCACACCATTCTTAATGGGAGTTGCAAATCATCATTATAGCCTACATTAAAAAAAAAAACAGTACATCATCAAAAACACCCATAAGGGGTTTAATATAATTTACATAGAACAATAACAAAACAATATCATTACCTAATTACTTTAGATTTAAATAAAAGCAAAGATTTCAATAAGAATATCGGTAGCGACAAATCAAAATGGTGTCTGTCGGTCTCTTGCTCAGTGGTCGGACCGTCAGACTAGAACCATACCATAGAATAGACAATGCATTTGAGTGTGTTATGTACCAAGTGTACCTAATTAGCGACTGGTTGACGAACTTATCTATGCTCCAACATAATAAATTACAGTTATTACACATATAGCTATTAGTTGAAATATCTACTAATCGACTAGAAATGCAGTAACAAATGAAAAAATATAATAAATATGTATTTATATAACGAATTACATTACATTATCGACATGGTTATCAAATACATGGGGTTGCTACTAATAGAACCCGATCCCGAGCACTAACTTGCACAGTCTGGCTGATGCGTGTTGATTTGAAATAATAAATATCACAGCAATAATTATAGCCAAACTCTTTATAAAAGGATCTTGCACGAAGATAACAATTTCAATTATTTTATCCAATAAGTGAAGGACGGTCATACAAACGAAAGAAATTAATCTGAATTAAATAATAAAATAAATACATACTTACATACATCTTAATACTGATGATCCTTATAAGATCTCTTATCACAACACTGTCCTTGTGATGGTAAAGTAAGAAGCTGTATCAAAGAACCTTGTAAAGTCACAGCAATACTCAAAACAAACGATCGATATGGAGTACCGACTACTTCGAGGTTAAAAAAAAACAACAGTAACAAAAGGGGATAATTTATAACTTGAAAAGTGAAAGTTAAAATGATAATAATATTTCATTGGGGCATGAGCGATGACCGAACGAAATGATGATAGCTGATCCCAAATACACTATTAAAATATAATTATACTGTAAAGAACTAGCTCCAATAACAATTGCTTAAGTGAGCTTAATATACATCAAATTTCATTATATTGGAGTATACAGTATTGGTAAACAAAGTACCTGCTCATGTTATTTCTTTTCATAAATATATGTAAATCACTATTATATCACATTTACACTATAATAATTAACAAGTGATTATCGTTATGAACACAATATTATATCCATTTTTCGCATTTTACCGCACTAAAAATAATAATGAGTAAAGTACTACACTGATATCTTATGTATACGCATGGATAGATCCTATTCCCACAATTTGTTGCAGAGGGAAAGGGAACCGATTAAATAATTGTTAATGGAGCGGCATCTAAGACCCCTTGAATTACTTGAAATAAATAAATGTGGGTCTTTATATAATATTTTCTAATATTTACAGATTCAAGTATTATGAGTTTGCCCGATTACGAGGACTCAAATACCTGTTTGTGAGTTTGCCCGATTACGAGGACTCAAAACAAAATAATGAGTTTGCCCGATTACGAGGACTCAAATATATTATCTGTTTGTGAGTTTGCCCGATTACGAGGACTCAAAACACAATAAATGAGTTTGCCCGATTACGAGGACTCAAATATATTATCTGTTTGTGAGTTTGCCCGATTACGAGGACTCAAAACACAATAATGAGTTTGCCCGATTACGAGGACTCAAATAACTGTTTGTGAGTTTGCCCGATTACGAGGACTCAAAACAGAATAATGGACTCAAATGGTGGTAACATTTACAGTTTATAATTTTACTATTTAATCACTCTGTCATCTCAATTATGAGATAATGAGAATTTACAATTTGAATTCTTCAGATAATCTGAAGTTAAAATAATATCTACTTTAAATAATTATTTCATCATATTTATTATACCTGTATACTATTCATAACATGTTATAAATAATTATTGTTTTTACAACTCTACTAACGTTTTCTTGTTCTCTTTCACGCAGATGCTGTTATCATTTTGAAGTCTCTGATCGCCTGCTGAGCTCTCCATTGCCATTGCGTCAAGATAATTACCCACTTTTGTTATATCTTAACCTTACAATTTCTTTTTTTTTATTCCGAGAGTAAGAAGAAATTGTGTAATGGTTTAAAAAAAAAACATGTATGAGGACATACAACATAAATATCTAATGGCCGGATCGGACTGGGGACATTCCGGATCGGACTGAGTGCATTCCGGATTGTACCGAGTACATTCCGGATCGGACTGCGGACATTCCGTACTCAGGACAGCCGACTATTAGCATCATTAAATACCTCTACCAAATATTTCCTTGCAAATAATAAGTGAAACGATCCGAAATGTCACTGTCAATGATAGAGACAGGGACTAAAAGAAAAGAAGTTGAAGAGGATAGATCAGATGGGGGGATTTTTCGGAATTGATTAGCAGGAACTAGGAAAAGAGAATTTATATTGTAAAACACAGGAAAATTATGATAAAAACCAATGTTCTTCGATAAACAGATATCATTAAAGTAATGTATTGCTTGAGATTGATGTTTGAACTGATTTGATAACAATATGGCACCTAATAAAACTTTTGATAAGTAAGTACCTATTACTGATATGTATATGTATTAGTTGAGCTACTTGTAGATTGTTTGCAACAGTCTGCAGTTAGTTAGATTGTTTCAATTGTAAATACTAGTTCTAATTTGTTACTATTATTTAATTGTAATTTTCTCAGTAAATAAGTACCTATTCTTTGAATATATTTTTTTAAGGAAATCTTAGATTCTATCTTTGGGATAAAATAATCTGAACAAAAACATTAATGTTAAAATTATGCCAAGTACTTCTTATTCTTATATATTCTTAGAATAATTTTCAGGCCCTAGGTTTAATTTGTAACCAAAATATCGATAGCTGAAAAGCGACTGAGCGTCTGGTCGAAGCGACGCGTGACCCGAGAGCTGGTGAATATCTGGCGCAGCGCATCAGCATTGCCATACGGGGACGTGACGACTGGTATTGATATCAGTTGAGCTACCTGTAGATTGCTTGCGACAGTCTGCAGTTAGTTCAATTGTTTCAATTGTAAATACCTACTATTATATGACTGAAATTTGCTGAAAGTCCCTCAAGATGGTTCCAGAAAATGGTTCCTCGTGGCGGCCGCCTCGACTTGGCAGGGTCACTACCATGGCCCTTGATACCTACATTTATTTAACAGACGACAGTAGTACAGTTACAAATTGGTGTCAACTAGCAGTACCCGCGGCTTCGCCTGCAATAAATTCACGATTTGATGGGCGCGGAACTCTAATTCGTTTTCTAAAACAAAACTATAGCACAAGCGGTCTTGTCTGCCAGAGAGAGTTCTTTCAAAATAGTCTATCCGTTTTAAAGATAAGGGACTCACAGAAAGTCCCGACTATGAGTCTTCTTCCATGTACTTATGTAAATCTCCATTGATACCGGTTTCCCGTCATCAGATAGGCACCGAGCGCCCCCACGAAGTCGACCGCTGACACCAACGGAGCACCCATACTAGCCCCAAGCATTACCCTACTGAAAGGAGGATAGCTGTCTTCTTGACATCTAACTCCTCGCTTTTCTGTTATCCTGGTACCTATAGCCTTTTAGTAAGTTACTTATTCAGCTTTTGAGTAAGTCAATTTGCAAAGTGGTCTTAGTCAGTGCGTCAGGAATAAGACCTGATGAAGTAAAAAGTCAGCCCAAGATAAGGTACATCTGTACCTACCTAATTAAATTTAAAAGTACATTAAAATTTACACTTACAGAAAGTCCCGACTATGAGTCTTCTTCCATATATAAATCCACTGATACCGGTCCCCTGTCATCAGATAGGCACCGAGCGCCCCCACGACCCCCACAGCTGGTGGACACCAGCGGAGAACCCATGCTAGCCCAAAGCACACCCCTCCCACTGAAAGGAGTACGGCTGTCTTGTTCCGTTCCGCCTCCTCGAAGCGAACTCCTCGCTTTTCTGTCATCCTGGTTAAGAGCGCATAGTTTTGGTCTGTAATTAAAAAAAACAGGTAAGCAAGCGATCTGGTAGCTTTTGACCCGGAGTGGTGAGAGTCTGCAGAAGACCGAGAAGTGTGTGGGGTAGGCCGTTGCCCAGCAGTGGGACAAAATAGGCTAGATAAAAAAATACAGGGTGGTTTTTTGGACGGGGTAGTAGGGGAATGTGTACCTTAACCGGTGTAGCTACAGGAAAATAGTCTTAGGAGATCCATATTTTTAGGGAAATGTTCATCCTCATTCTCAGATTTTCTAAAAAAAAACTATTTGCAAGAAAGTTACTTTTTAACATGAAAACTTTTTTGATGCCAATCGATCCTGTTTCCCATACTTATTAAAACCTTCTATCGGACCAAGTGAACAAAAAAGTAAGCAATCGCAAAAATTGTTTCTCGTCGCTTGGATTCTACAAGATCTTTTTTGAAAATCTATATTATTATCGTACACAATCAAATAGAAATATTGGTCCGATCAGATGTTTTTTTTGATGTTTTTTTTGTAGAGCCTACCAAGGCCCTACGGACCAAAGGTCACAAGGGGAGCAAATTTTTTTTCTCTCTTTTTTAAATAATAATTAACAATTTAATTATGTATAATTTTTCATAATTTCAAATTAGTTTTACAAGTTTCATTGTTTGCATGTAATTATTATTAATTAGTATAATTGGTGCTTTTGCCGTTCTAATTAGTAATTAAATAAATGACTAAATGCGTACTCCCACCAATAAAAAAGTACCTACATGAAACTTTTTTAGGGTTCTCATTACTAATCTATGCTATTCTGAAAATAGCTTGTGGTTTAGTAGTGATTGCTTTAAGATGAGGTTTCTACCAATATAATTTTGGTAGTTGGCAAGATAACCAGGTCAGATGATTGATACAAGATGATGATGAGATATCAGATGTCTGACGAATGGACAGATACGAGGAGACAGACCATTGAAGAGATTAAACAACATCTCGTCTTGCTAGTTTTCCACTAAAATAATAAACAACCGCATTCGGCGCCTGCGCCGCCGCCAGTTGTCTAAAAAACGCAACACACGTTTGTTGCGGAGACCTTGCAATTTGGTTATTTCGCAATAAACTGCTAATGTGTTAACTGCGGTCACTGCGGGTAGGACCTTAAACCTTCCGTTTACGAATAAGTAGGTATCTACTCTACCTAGGTATTGTATACCTACCATATTTGTTTTATATTAGTCATTTATTTAATTATTAATTAGAACGGCGGAAACACCAATTACACTAATTAATTACATGAAAACAATGAAACTAAACAGATAATTTAAAATTGAAATTAAGTTTAATATAATCGACGAACATACCTAGGTACCTACATTAAAAAACATAGTATAGCCGAACATAAGACCTCCTCCTTTTTTGAAGTCACTTAAAAATGAAAAAAAAAACATACCTAGATCTTTACCACAACCACTCAGGCAGGTACTACCTACACAAAAAGTTCTAAAAAGGTTAGTAAGTAAGAAAAATAACTAAGCAGCATAAAAACATCGAACCCCCAGAATTGACTACATAATTAAATTTTATTGAGTAGGTTTATGGTGATCAAGATAAAAATAATATTAACACAAAATAAATACAAACCGGCTAAATATTATCACAATTCACACGCGACCGAATCACTCCGAGAGCACCGAATGACCGTGAGCGACCCGTGGCGATGCACCGTGCGTACTAACTGCTAAGTGAACAGTGTTGTACCCGCTTGCATATTTGAGATCATTTAATTTCAAATGATTTCAACGAGAGTTTCAGGTGCCGTGATCACGGATTAACGCGGCTTGAGAAGTTAAATCACCTAATTAAAAATGCTTTTTTTTCTGATTAAAAATAACCTACCTACCTAGCTGTCCACATAGTTTTAGCTGAGTTTTCCAGTTGATCGAATATTTCAAAAAGAAACCAATAAATTTACTTGCATTTTGAATGATCAAATAATCACAACCTCTAATTAGGGAAGCATTATTATTAAATCATTGTAATAATAATATATCTCCATCATAAGTTATTATATTAAGTATATAATATTGATAAATGATAATAATATTATATTTTTTGTTGGAACGAAGTTCCTTATCGCGTTGTGAGAGGGGGCTAGACGGAAAAAAATCATACGAAAAGTTGTAACGACTCTTTTTGACGAAGAGAACCGAGGAGAACCGAAGCGACGACCGCAGCCGAGTTGAGCCGAGGTGCGCTTATTCTTTTCGAACAATCGTGTGTTCCGCTCGCTCGCGCAACGTGTCATTGGAGTGAGCGGGATATATCAGTTTTCTGCGGCCTCACTGAAGATGGAGAAAGGAACTTCGTTCCATCCGGGTGTCTCTTGACACCTCTCAAGTTTTTTTTATTGATAAAGTGTTTTCCAAAATCTTTAGTCAACTAATTACCGTTCGTAAAACCAGCTGATACTAACGTTGACAGAAATAATATGTGACGGAACAAGCTAGATTTATTTAAAAGCTGAACATTTTACACAACATCATCTAGCCCCAAGCAAAGCACACCAGCGTGAGGCTAGTGAAACTTAATTTGTGAAAATTAAGCCAGAGATTGAATTATAAAGAAATAGGTAGGTATTCAATTGTTTTTATCTTTATGTACCCTTATTAAACAAATATTTGCGATATTATTTGATTTCTTAGAAATTACCCTGAGTGTGAGGCTTACGCCCTATAATAACAAAAACCACAAAAATAACGTTCTCGTTATCACTATTAACGTTATCGCTAAGAAATTAACGCACAACCCTACATCAATAAACCAGCAAGATAAACGGACAGATACCTACGACCTTTTGCTTCCAGCACTAGGGCATTAAACCTGATTGACAAGCCCAGTGGTGGGCGAGGATATGCCTTATCAAAGTTCCTACTTGCACTGATATCCTACGAGTGGATAATACCTATTAATAATCAGGATCAGTGCAAGTACCCATACACTAGCCAAACTCGATGTGGAATGTTTGTAAACAAACCAGAGACGCAAAAACTATAACTCACTTGCTAGGCATTTGCTAGGCGTCGATTTTCAGTTTCAAGTGTTTGTTTATTTTTAACAAAACTACACACAACTTATGAAAAAACTGGTTCAAGGAACACCTTTATTAGGTGTTCCTATATAAGTAATAAAAAAACCCACGAATCAAAAGATAAGTCATTTCAATAGATCGCCGGGTTCCTGACATTATGCGTGAAACATTGCTTTCATGATTTTTTTATTGTATTTTTTTATCTCACTCGTGTTTTCACTTAAAGGAACCGAAGAAAAATGTTGAATTTTTTGTAAATCGAGTTTTTTATCGTGAGTACCTACTGAGGTTTAAGCGTAGCTGCGTAGTTTGACAAGACAAACCCGTTAAGTATGGGTGGTTTGTTTACAAACATTCCACAAAGAGTTAGGCTAGTGTATAGGTGCTTTGTAGTGTAGCATGCGTAAGGCTAAGGCAAGTTAAATTATAATGTTAACCAACAGTAGTAATAAGAATTCCTAAGTAAAATAGATGAGAACTCTTTGCCTAGACAAACCTAACTTAGGCTTTAAGGCATTACTAACCAACCTATGTAATGTTTTTTTCTTTATGAATAAATGATATATCTATCTATCTATCTAAGGTCTGCGCGCGAGGAGGTCTATTCAGATGTAGTATTTGTGAGAGTACTATACCCTCATACTATTTTCGCTTCGACCCTTTCGACCAGCAGAATAGGACGGAACCCTGTCAAACTAAATATTTACGTCACATTTCTCATTTGAAAATATGCATGTATACTAGACTAGCTAGACCATAAAGAAACTCATTTTTAGGCGATCGATTCACTTTTCGCGGAAGAATATGTTTTTGCGTTGTTTTTGCTTTTTAAAAGGGTTAAAACTCGGTAAAGTAGGTATTTTGCCAAATTAAGTTAAAAGGAAAATGACGACCAAATAACGACTTTCGCTCCCAACACTGGGACATTAAATAGGTAGGTTCACTTGCTGAGTAGTGGGCTTGTAGAACATGCCTTATCTTATCTATCATATCGCAGTAATTTCGTCCACTGATAAGTATTATACGAGTAGGTACCTACCTATTGTAATCAGTGAACGTTAGATACATTTTTAAGCTGCCGCGATTGTCTTTTGTTTGTTCAAACAATTTTCAACGCTGACGTCACAAATCGGTATACGAAATACAAAAGGCGATCGTGCCAGCTTTTAAATTTTTTCCTATACCTACATAAAGGTAGGTGCTTATTTTGATACCTACTCACCTACCCTTATCTAGCATGTATGTACCTACTTAAACGCGATGATGCGAAATCTGCAAAAAGACAAGACAAAATTAAAAATTTTAAAAACCCGACGACGTTTATTGGCTGAACAGATTTTCATAAAACATGGCTAAGATAAAAATATCTATGGAACAAAAAAAAAAACTAAACGAAAATCGGTTCATCCGTTTGGGAGCTACGATACCACAGACAGATACACAGACAGACACCTTAAACTTATAACACCCCTCTCTTTTTGCGTCGGGGGTTGAAAAACAATAGCAATCCCAAAATAACTTTCTTATCGTTGATACAATTTAAAGCAAGTAGTTAGCACGATTACATCTGAATCGTGTAGCAGAGCTCCTTACACAATAATAGTAGCAACATGCATCAATCGCTGTTATAAGACTGTAGGCGCTGAACATTTTTCTCGAAAAATGGAGTTAAAATATTGGCAAGATCATGCTTTTGCGAAGAGTTAGGTGATCCCAAAAGTGTTTTGCCCACCAAACATACTAATACAGTCACATAAGATATCTGTTAACTCAAGAAACTCTGATCGCTCAGAGGCTACACCTAGTATGAGTTTGCACATACAATACCATACCCGAACAGAAAATGTTATCGTTTATTCCCTCAAAGTGCTTTTCTTGATCTCGTTTAGTAGTGTACGTGTTTCAATACTAGCAGTAACACGAGTATCCTATTTACAGCCTAGTATCCTGCAAAAAAAATTGGTTGTCTGTAAAGTCTGTTTACTGACGATAGTTGAACGTGACAACGCAGACGCATCGCTCACTCAAGTAGGAGAGAGACGGATGTCGAGCGCTCTCGCTTGCACTTCAAGCCTTACATGGAACGCCTCAGAGCGAGGTAACGCCGCATGACGTCATGTTGAGGTAACGCCGCATGACGTCATGTTTTTTCGTGCGTGCAGCCGGCTCTATCGAATTATAAGACGTTGTCGTACATTTACATGTTTTGATCAAGTATCAAATGCTACCATTCCATCAGTATTTTCTTAAGACGTTGTCACGTTCAACTATCGTCAGTAAACCGACTTTACAGACAACCAATTTTTTTTGCTGTTTTACTCCCTAATGAAATTATAATTATATTACGCCACGAAATTAGAGTAATTATTACGTGTAAGTGACTTTGAGGATTTGAACCTAGACCAAAAATAATAATAAATTTGAAAAAGGTCGTAAGCACGAGGCTCACCACGAATGGCTGCAAGACATGTCTTTAGAATCTAAGTCACCACTTCTGACCGCCACTATTATTTACCTACATAACTGTGAGCTGAACACAGAATCTCGATATAGTTCTGTGGACTCCAATGTAGCTCCATTTTCTGCCATTTCACATTGTATACTTCCGGACTCTACCTACATCAGTTAGCAGTAAGGTAGGTAACAATTTACCAATATAATTACTTCCCTTAATTTGCCCCTAATCACGGTAGATGAGTAATGGCTTGAGGAAAAACTGGAGTTAATATCCGGACTGGCCCCTTATTCCCGATCGTTCGATATTATTTCGTATCGATTGATTGTCTTGTCGCACAATGACCTTGACATTGGCAGGTTAACATCAGGTCAGCCCGCACTCGCCCACTGTTGGACATAGACCTACACAAACGACGCCACAAAAACCGGTCCTGAGCCGCCTCCATCCATCAGGGTCTGGATGTTTTCTATGTATAATAAAAAATATCCATCTATTTAGTGTATTGTATTAAGTATATCAGTTATCTAGTACCCATAACACAAGCTCTGCTTAGCTTGGGGCTAGATAATGCTGTGTGAATTGTCCAGCATTATTTATTATTTATTTATTATCCACCGACTCCCTGCGACTGCTACAGTGTCGTCGGTCCATCGAGTGGGTGGTCTTCCAACACTCCGTTTCGAGTTGCAACGCGGTCGCCACTCGAGAACCTTTACTGCCCAGAGGCAGTTCTGCGAGCTCTATGAGCTGCCCACTGCCACGTCAGCTCACTAATCCTGAGAGCTATATCGCTGACTTTGGTTCTTCTCGGTAACATACACGATGAATTTAAATCACAAAATCACAACCATCAGCAACGCCACACGGCGAGGCAATGCAGCGCCTTGGGGGTCCCTTCCGACTGGTATTGATTGATATGGATCAGTTGAGCTACCTGTAGATTGTAGGAAATCTGCAGTTAGCTCAATAGGTACCTACTTACTAGTTCTAATCTTCTTCTTGTGTATAAAAATCAATTGCTGTTCGTTTGTCTCGCTAAAACTCGATTTGGCTAATTTTGGTCTTGAAATATTTGTGGAAGTTCAGGGAAGGTTTAGAAGGCGAGAGCGGTACGAAGTTCACCAGGTCAGCTAGTTTATTTCTATTTTTATTTAATTGTAATTTGTTTTTGAAATAAATAAAAAAATAATAATAAATTAAATTCGGCGTCTAACCATCATACATACTGTGTATGTTCCTAGTTTTCTTAAGTATATCTACCTATACTATATCTACTTACTTACGTGTATTATGAGGTCATTATCATCAACCACAGTTATAGAAAAAGAGTATAGAAATACCACATTCTATAACCGTTTTCGGTAGACATCAAAATTATAACCTGGGTATCTATAACAAGATGAGAAGAAGAGACCCAGAATCGCTCTCTGGGTCTCTTCTAGCCTAGACCTTCGACATACTACGTCACTCCCATGTGAGATTGTGGTCAAACGAAGTCTATTACTCAATTATGAAAAAAACCACCTCCTCCGCAAATTACTCAAAATAGTGACGATATTTAGTCGCACACAATCTCGCGCGCGATATCTTATCAGAATAGGACTCCAGGCAAAGTTAATATAACTTAGAAACTTTTATATTCTTTAACTTAGTATAATTTATCATTGAGCTTCCAGTAATTAAGTTATTAATATCCGTATAAATTGGAAACAAGTCTTAATATTCTTTAATAACTATTGGTCGACCAAGTTACGGTAATATTATTATAGGATAATATTATTATTATAGGTAATATTATTATAGGATAATATTACCGTGACCAAGTGTAGGTAGCATCTGCAGATATTTCTTCCGGGTGTTTTCTATGTAAAATGAAAATCTATGGGAGGACTATTGAAAATTTTCAAGGCTGTGATGTAAGTGCTTTTGTGATACATAGTGTTATTGACTTGAGGAATACAAAATATTGAATTTATGCTTGGACCCTAGTGACCTCAGTATCCATAACATCCATCCATAACTCTTCTTACTCGGTATTTTCACCAAAATTAGATCATCTGTCTATCTCGCTAAAGATGTTTTGTAAAAGAAAAACAAAAACAAAATTCCTGAAAATACTTGTTTTTGTTTTATTATTTGGAAACATCTTCACAAAAGTAACTTGTTTCACCAAATCCAGTCCGTCGAGCAATCAGCCAAAATGAAATACTTTTGCAGAACTTTTAAAATCAGCTTTTTCGTTTTCTATTCCTGTGTTTCCATCTGGGGCGACCAGCGGAGATGTGAAACTGTAAAGAGAGTAAAAGTATGAACTGTAGGTAAGTGATAAATCCCATCTTCCGAGGACATTCGTGAGGGCGGGTGCGGCGGCAGATTTGGCCGAGGATCTCAAAAGGCGCAAATATGCAGGTCTCGACAGAGTCGAGACCCTAGGTCCGTGGGGTAACGAGGCTCTTCGGGTTTTTAAAAAAATATCTGAGCGTCTGGTCGAAGCGACGCGTGACCCGAGAGCTGGTGAGTATCTGGCGCAGCGCATCAGCATTGCCATACAGCGTGGCAATGCAGCCAGCCATCGTCTTGGGGACGCTTCCGACTGGTGTTGATATGGATCAGTTGAGCTACCTGTAGATTGTTTGCAACAGTCTGCAGTTAGCTCAATTGTTTCAATTGTAAATACTAGTTCTAATTTATTTCTATTATTTGATTGTAATTTTCATTACCTACTAACCTACCAAAATTAGAAGGCAGGCGAGGTCAGGGTAATATTATCGCTAGGTCTTACCTCCCTATTCTATCCTCTAGTACTTTCTGAATGTTTCTATTCGTAACTGACATTAAATAATATGATTGTTTTGAAAAAACTAAAAGACGAATTGAAATAGCATGATTCTTAGAAAAATTGGTTCGATATGGTTCATTCTCCCAGCGCAAAAAACGACTTCAAATTCCTAGTAGGTATTTACAATAGATCTAATGGAAAATTTCTGTAACTCAACAAATGGCCTGAGTTGTGTTACAAATAAAAGCAAAGACACGCTATTTCCAATCTTTTGCAATATACCTACCTAATGAACATCAATGATGGAAAGACGTATTTAGACCGATGTGCGAACAAGACACCAATACACATGCGAAACACGAACGCCGGCGGCACCGGCGGCGCCGCCGCGCCGGTCCGACTATGATAATTGAGGTGGGTGGACCTAATTGCACCTGATTTGAGCCTTCCACTTCCGAGAACCTAGTACCCAATCTCCTGAATTTTACTTAGATCGATGTAATTACAGTATTTTTTTAAGTTTTTCGGAACAAATACAAATCCTTCGGGCATAAACCGCTTTGGGATCATTCTTTATACAGTAGCGAACTAATGAAAATCGACGAACATTATAATAATAATAATAATAATGCTGGACAATTCACACAGCATTATCTAGCCCCAAGGTAAGCAGAGCTTGTCTTATGGGTACTAGATAACTGATATACATAATAATATACGAGTACATAGATAGATATTTTTTATCATACATAGAAAACGACCAGAACACCCTGAACAAATATCTGCAGATCGTACAAATATTTGTCCCGAGGCGGGAATCGAACCCGCAACCTCCTGCGTCGCAGGCGGACCTTCGCCCACCGCGCCACAGAGGTCGTCAGAGGTCATGTACATTGTACGTCAATTTGCGGATCGATTTTAAGTATTTTTGCGATTGTATGACAAAAAATAGAACGATTTCGAGATGGAAAAATATTCCCGAGGATATTAGTCCCGCTAAACTTAAAAATCATCTGAAGTGGATTCTTAGTTTTTTTTCAAAACAATCAAATTACCTATTCACTTTAATACTTAATAACTCGGGTAAAAGGTATAAAATACGGCGAATATAGAAGGTATCATCAACCTCGTAGCCACCTAGGCATTCTCCATCTGAGGTCGCCGTTGAAACTCTGAATAAGTTATCAAAGTCAGGCAAAAAACAAATATTTGATGGAGTACTACGCTTCATTTGACAAATAGCGCAGAAGGTTGCCGTAGGAAAATCACGACATCTTATTTCAGGGAAGAGAGTTGGTCTCTCTCCCCTGAGATTCGTCCGTAGTTGTAATTTGTCCCTATTTCTTTTATAATTTTAGAACATTATTAACATACCTACGTATCTCAGGGGAATCTCTTTTGTTTCACTTCAACTATATTGGTCCACTGCTGGACGCAAGCCTACTCATAATAAGCGCCTTATTGGCTTTTATCTCATGGGGGGTAGTGCCCATAGTCCCCACGCTGGGCATACGGGTTGGGGATCGCAGGCGGTGGTAGAACTGTTCTGCAGGAGGCGCTGCTGCCCACCAGCAGGTGGATATTCCTTAGTCGCCTCTTAAGACACTCGCGGCAAGAGTTGGGGTGATGCAAATTCCATGCCGGCAGCACGGCAATTAATATTATACGTAGGTATCTCAGGGGAATATCTTTTGTTAAGAATTGAATATTCTACATCTACAAGGTAGAAAGGCACCCCACGCGGTGGACCGACGACCGGAGTGGCTAATGTATGATATCTATGAGTGTTTGCAGAATAGGCTAGTGTCCTAAAAAAATCTAATTAATCCGTCAGTTAGATCAGAAGATATTGGATACGCATTTTTTCTTTTGTCGATCAAACGAGTCGGTTCTTCGCGAGATACGGCTGGATCACTGATACTTCAGCTTGCTAATTCTTTCGCATGAATTCAATTCACGATAAAATACGACTTCCCCCACTATCTCCTATTCTACATTGGCCTCCAAAGAGAGCATGTTAGGCGCTGTTTGCCTATTTTCGCACATCATCGACGCAAATTGTCTCAAAGCCTCTCCAAGTTTGTTTTATCCCTTTATCTTGCGTATGTTTGTTTTTTGCGCGCGTTTTGCGACGGGTCGGATTATATTCGGGATAAATTTTCTTGGTATTCGTCTCGAGTTCCTAACAAATATTTACGAAGTATTCCAGTCTTGATGTTCCTGTGTCGCATAGCGAAGGTCTGAGGGCCGGATTTAGGGGAGGGCAACCGGGGCTACAGCCCCGGGGCCTCTTACCTTTACCTGCAGTACTTTCTACAAACGTGGCTAAATTGTTCTTAAATATTAACGGAAATGATACAGCTATATTTGTTAACTCCAATGAGACAATCAGTAAAATATTTAAATCTCAAATGGCCCTGATTATCACTAACGATTATATTTATTGTTAAATGCTAAAATAATCTACTTGGTTTCACATTAAATTAAAAACCGACTGAAAAAAATTGTTAATTTTATTTGGAAAATAATTTGGGGCCTACCTTTGTTGGCTCGAGGCCTCCAGACCTCTAAATCCGGCCCTGGGTCTGTCTGAAGCGCAGAAGGTAGGGGGTTCGGTTTCTGCCGCGGGACAATGTTTGTATCATTTTCAGAAGCATAGGTACCCACCTACTTATTTGCTGTTGGTCCATCAATAATAACAGAAATGACCTTGCACTTCTGATATTATTGATGGATAATTCACACAGAATCATCTAGCCCCGAGCTAAGCAGAGCTTGTGTTATGGGTACTAGATAGCAGATATACTATTTATAATTAAGTAGTTAAGTCACTATGTGTAATTCTTTAATGTCCATAATAATACGATTTGTTAGCGTCCGAAAAGCGATTCGTCCGAAAAGCGATTCATTCAAATCGCGTGGTTCGCCCATTAAGTGGATAGTCCAAAAAACATTTCGTCCAGTAAGCGGTTCGTCGAGAATCCACACGCAGTTTGTTCAATTCTTACGAAATAAGTAGGTACTTTTACTTTAGAATTAAGTGTAATAGTTCACATTTCATATTGTTTTATATATTTGAGAAAAATGACAGTGATGCCAAATACGACAGCTGATACATAGCATGAACTTATCTAATAGGAAATCTCTTTAGGAAAAGCTTAAAGCCTCCGCCACACAGCCGCCCGGCCCCCGCAAAATCGCAAAACACAAGACGCAGGTTTGAAATCGCGGCAGTGTGGTAGATGCTTAACCCTGAAAGAGAGTTTTTCCAGAAGTCACTAAACAAACTGTAGTCATCAGTCATCTGGTAGGTAATATAAAGCACTTTCTGCTTACTTTGAGGCTAATCTTATATCTCAAATATAAAAAAAACCTATCTTTAGTGCACAAATAACTCTCTTAAAAGGCGAAGTCATTTTAATACAGCTCTATCTAGAATAATCCTTATCTTTATCCCTACTGAAGGAAGGTAGAGTAAAGAAAAAGCTTTCACATAAATCAAATGAATTTTCATGCCACGTGGATAAAGTACAGTTAGTCTGGTGAATAAATAGGCGTAACTTCTCCCACTCGCAGGCGTATGCGCGAAAAATGGCGACGGAAAATGCCTGATCAGGTCTTACAAGAGTAGATAGATGAGTAAGCATAAGATGCGGCGGTTGTATCTTAAACCGTCCACTCGCACTAAGCGGTTTTCCTCCGCCTTCATAATTCGAAATACCGAAATGCAACGATGTTTTTACGATTTCAGAGAATACATGGCCGATTTTTCATATCAATCTTATGAAAATAAAATGGCGAATTAGGATATCTACTGACTGAGTCAATCATAAGTCTATTACATGCAAAAAGACTCTTTAATGACGCTAATTGTTATAACTTCGATATTAATTCAAAGATGACCGCAGCTATGGCCAAAGAATATTGGTATGATCCTGAAGATCGTAAAAAATAATTAGCCTGTACTCGCACAGCGCCACTAGATGGCAGATGGCTTTTTTGGACTAAAATGGTGATACCTAAGTTACACATTGTTTGTAAAAACTTTGTTCTATTATGTAAAAACTGTTTGCTGCTTAATAAAGCGTGGTTTTGTGTTATTTTTTCGGGAACAAGTACCAGAAATTCACAATACCCTAATACTGAGTGCCTCTCGTCAATTTGTCTATTTTCTTGTAATTTTTTGTGTTTTGAAAAAAATATTTTGTTTCCTTACGTTTCAATAGACGTCGAAATGCCAAAAACGTCAATTCAGAAATATGTTATCTGATTACAGAATAAAAAAGTTGGGATAAGGCTAAAAGGTTGTGTACACGTTGCATCGACCAAAATTCCAACCGTCCAAACCCAAAATGCCGATTTGAGTCAAGCGGGCGAATGCGAAAGCTTATCAGGGGGGAGGCCTGCGTCCAGTAGTAGACTAATACAGGCTGTTGATGTTGAAGTTGAGGGCGAATGCGTGCTTTTTGCGTGCATATCGGCACGTCAGGCGTAGGACAGAATTTAAGTGTGTTTGATGTAAATTGGTCTGTTATATAATTTTTTCATAAATACACAAATTTTATTAAATAATATTTTATATTTTGTCATATACCGATTTTGGGTACAAATATACCGATTTTAGTTGACAGCTGTACCGATTTCGCACTAAGACATAGGAAACCACTGTTTGCTGCTGACTGTACAAGTGATTGAACACGTGTCGCGATATCTTACGTGCTGAAAAGGCTTTCTTATTAATCCATACCTTAGAAATGTGATCCGCAATAAAATTACTGGAGCTAGAGGTTACTAAATTATTTTCTTAGCTGATTTAAAAAAACATAATAAAATTCTATGTCATACCTACCAGCCGGTCAAAACACGTGGATCATTTGTGTAAGAATATCTAAGGCAGTGGTCGTCACACTTTTCTGGTCAAGGGTCACTTGACTAATAATATGGCTGAAAAGGCTGTCCTTTTAATCCATACCTTAGGAATGTGATCCGCAGTAAAATTACTGGAGCTAGAGGTTTCTAAATTATTTTCTTAGCTGATTTAAGAAAAAACATAAGTAATAAAATTCTATGTCATATCTACCAGCCGGTCAAAACACGTGGATCATTTGTGTAAGAATGTCTAAGGCAGTGGTCGTCACACTTTTCTGGTCAAGGGTCACTTGACTAATAATATTGCTGAAAAGGCTGTCCTATTAATCCATACCTTAGAAATGTGATCCGCAATAAAATTACAGGAGCTAGAGGTTACTAAATTATTTTCTTAGCTGATTTAAAAAAAAACATAAGTAATAAAATTCTATGTCATACCTACCAGCCGGTCAAAACACGTGGATCATTTGTGTAAGAATGTCTAAGGCAGTGGTCGTCACACTTTTCTGGTCAAGGGTCACTTGACTAATAATATGGCTGAAAAGGCTGTCCTTTTAATCCATACCTTAGGAATGTGATCCGCAGTAAAATTACTGGAGCTAGAGGTTTCTAAATTATTTTCTTAGCTGATTTAAAAAAAACATAAGTAATAAAATTCTATGTCATATCTACCAGCCGGTCAAAACACGTGGATCATTTGTGTAAGAATGTCTAAGTCAGTGGTCGTCACACTTTTCTGGTCAAGGGTCACTTGACTAATAATATTGCTGAAAAGGCTGTCCTATTAATCCATACCTTAGGAATGTGATCTGCAATAAAATTACTAGACGTTACTAGTTTCTGCCTAATTATAAATTCTATATAATAAATTCTGTGTCATACCTGCCGGTTAAATCATGTGAATCATTGGTGCAAGGATGTCTAAGGCAGTGGTCGTCACAGTTTTCTGGTCAAGGGTCACTTGACAATGTGAGATATCACTGCGGGCCGCGAATTCTTGAATTGTTTAGTTGAAACCACCAATCAATTGAAAGGTATTTTTTATGAGCTCCTGCAACATAGATTTTGTATGACAATTTCTACCTGTGTGTGACCAATGTAAAGTCTTAATTTGCCTCAACTCAATGAACTAATTAGCCTACAATTAGATAACGGACATTAAGAACACCCAGACACTTGACACAAAAATTAGTGAATCACACAAATATTTGTCTCGGATGGGAATCGAACCCACAAACACCCGGGTATGGTGGTAACCTCGCCAGGTTACCACCATAACTAGTTGACTATATCTAATAAATCTTTATTTGCATCTTCAGACACACATACCTACTACATAATTATCTATGAAATTGACTTTATCTAACTTCCTCTATAAAATCACTTTTGATATAATCTATATTAATAATTTCGGACCGGTCTATTATACCGGTATATTATATTACTACACCTCAACCTCGCCGAAAATGGTATTAGAAGAGCGCCTAACGAACGTATTCCTTTATTGTCTTCTAAAATGGTATGGTCGTATGAATGTGCGAGCATTCGGGGTTGGTTTATTGGGAAATCTTCTCGCATACTCTCTTACAGCAGCATTATCGTTCCCGTTGCACAATCCATAGACGAAATGGATGTTGGCCACGTCCTGGCTGGAATAATGGAAATCTTCCATTTCTGCTAACTTTCGTCAGCGAAAAATACAAAACTTAACAAAAATTAATCTGACAGCGCGCCCTTTTTTTTCAGTTCCATCACGTCCTTATCTACAACAAAGCACAGAATTGTCTATGGACACGCAATTCCTCGAAACCGTGAGTCCAGTTGCTTATTAGCGGGATATTTAAACTTTCAAGGGTCAGATTCAAATCGTTATAACTTCTAAACTATCTTACTCAGGGCTAAGATGCATGACTTATTTTAAAGCACATATTCTGTACTATCGTTCAGTAACAAAAAACATGTAGCTTGACAGTCTCAATTTTATGAAAAAGCTAAAAATTTAAAAAAAATGTTGAAAAAATAACTTTTTTTTGGTTTATAAATTCTCTTTTCTTCTATTATAAAATAGAAAATGCAACAATGTTATCATTGCTTTATTGCCTACATTATCGGCAATCAAATGAGTCCTCTATCGTCCTCCTAAAACCTCTGCATGCAAGGGCGGATCCAGGATCTCATTTTGGGGGGGGCCATTTTGACAAAGATTGGAGAAAGGGTTAAAATTACATTTTTGCAAAACATTTTATAATATCAAAATATTTTATAAAATATACCTAATATATTTTTTTACAAAATAAATCATCGAGTCACGCGCGGGCGGCGCGAGGAGAGACGGCAGTGCGGCGTTGCGCCGAAAAAAAATCATTCTATGAGATAGCGGTTCTTAAACCCTTTGGACATCGAAATATTTGACAGAGACCTAAAATTAAGTTCGTTGCCTAAATGAAAAAAATTGAGCGCGGAGCGAACTTCGAAAATTGTAAAGACTTTTTAGCGACTTATATTAGTAAAAGAAACGATTAAACATATAAAATAGGCGAATGAAGCGAGCCTCGGAAATTTTAAAGTCTTAGCGACGATTGGGAAATTTGCGAAAGAAAAGATGATATAAAAACGGCGAGCAAAAGAGACGAGAAGAAAGAGACTCGAAATTTATAAACATATTTTAGCGAAATTTAGGAAATTTGTAAGTGCAAATGTAGAAAAGACGATATAAAAACGGTGCGGCGAGCGGAGCGAGCCTCAAAAATTTGAGAATTTTAGCGCCGATTGGGACACTTGTGAAAGTAAAGTATACATAAAAAATAGACAAGCGGAGCGACCTTCGAAATTTTCATGTTTTTTTAGCGACGATTGCAAAATTTGTGAGAGAAACGAAAGCAGAGATGACATAAAAACGGCGAGCGGAGCGAGCCGCGAAAATTTTTAAAGACTTTAGAGACGATTGGGAAATTTGTGAAAGCAAAGAAAGCAAATACGATTTAACAGCGCCGACGAGTGGTGCGAGCTGCGACAATTATTGAGACTCCAGCGGCGGTGGGAAAATTTGTGGAAGAGAAGAAAGTCAAGGCAAAAATATCGGCGAGCGTAGCGAGCCGCTAAAATTTTGTGTCATTTCTAGCGACTGTTGGGAAAAGAGAACGTATCAACACTAATAGGTGTTGATACGTTCTTTAATTCACGCCGAAACGGCTAAACGGGTCTTAATGAAATTTGGCAGAGAGCTAAACGAACGGTATTCCGTACATGGCTACCTGAAAAGCGTGTGCGAAGCCGTGAGCTGAAGCTATCTATAAATACACGAAATTAATTCCAAATAATTAAAATATCTGGTTTGACAGTCGCACTGGGCATATATTGTCCTTCCGCACTTATTGAATTTATTTCTCTTCCTAGGAACAAGTAAGAAGGTATTTTAGCACTCACCTGCACCAATCCCCCTCTACAGAAAATTAAAAGGTAGTAGAGAAGTAGTTTGGTTCCGTGCGTGGAAAACAACGCGCCTTGCAGTTCGAGTTATAAAGATTGTCTACTTAAAATTGATATGATTATATAACTTAATATAATGTCATATAACTAAATATATTATATAATGTATAATTTTCTCCACAATCATGTTTGGGTACTGAACCTTTATTTTTTTATATGACCAGTATTGTCGCGGAGCCCCTACAGAGGCCCGGAGCACACTTTGAGAATAGCAGCTCTAAGGGGATAAAATAGTAGTTTCTCGTTTAGTTTTCGAAGTTAAATCAGTAAAATTTGATACCTAGGGATTTTAGGTATTTAGTTTTTCGGTCGATAAATAAATAAGACGTGCTTCAGTATTTTTGTAAATTTATCCTTTGTAGTATTAGGAATTCCGTTACTCAGAAACATGAAAATTGGTAGGTATTTTGCCTATTGCTTGATGGAAAATTCGTGTTCAGCTTTTTAGAAATTCAGCCCAAGAATGTACAAGTTTACATTTTTAAGTATTTATGTTGCTGGTGCAAGTGGACGTGGTGGTACCGACAAGTAAACATTCAGGATTATATTTGTTTCCTAATAAAGGTACATAGCTAACCTACCGATGAGTAGGTATGCCATGTAAACCTAAACCTAAATTGTACCTAAATTGACTCGAAAAATAGAGTCGAAAGTATAGAATTCCCAGGTCTTTTGGGGGGGGCCATGGCCCCCATGGCCCCCCCCCTGTATCCGCCAATGTCTGCATGGGTAGCTATAGCTTAAACAATACAAGCACCCATGCTTCGAGGCAAAAGAAAACAAAATGGCTGCCATTTTATCAGGGAGCGAGAAAAAAAAATTAGGGATAGTGATTTGTCGATAAAATTTACCGTACTTCACCCCCCCAAAGTCTCCGACACCGGTAACCAGACACATTGTATAGTGATCTGTGGTTCGGTCTATTTTCTTTGAATGAAAACTCTTTGCTCTTTGATTGAGAAATCATAATATGTATAATAATAGTAATAGTAGTATTTTATTGCACCCGTGCGAAGCCGGGGCGGGTCGCTAGTCTACTAAAATTGTCGCGGGCCGCACAAATATCGTCCGCGGGCCGCAAGCACCACTGGTTTAAGGTATTTGTGAGTATTGATGTGATAGCTACCACTCATCATCATCATCAAATTATATAAGTTAAAGGCTTCCCTTATTGAGCACCACAGCGCCCTGTCTTCAGCTTGTCGCATCCAGCATCTGTCTTTCGCAGGTTATTATCCAACCCGGCTGCAGGGCGTCTTACACTACGTTTGCCGGGTCACGGCTCCAATCAAGAACAGGTTTACAGTTGCATTCGTGAGTATATTCCTTATTTATGAGGGACACACTTATGGTTACATCTGAATTAACCAGCAGGTATGAGTGAAGTCGCGAGCCCAGGCTAGTGTCCTATAAAGCCACGAGATTTATTTAATTTATCTAAACTCCTGCAAACTTGAATCAAAATTGTTCAGAACTTTGAGCTCATTTTGCGATGAAATAACTATCATAACTACAGGTAACTGAAAGGTGGGACACAGATGAAATTAATTATGAAACTGTGTATGTGCCATGCCATTTTCATAATATGTTATGTTATAAATAGGGTTCGAAACGGTAAAATTTCGACTATTTTCAAAATATTTCTAAAAGTATGAGACCCACAGAAGTTCTCAATAGATACCTACCTACAAACAGGAATTAGAAAAAACCTACCAACCTAAATATCCCGTTTTAAATTACTTTAGTAATAAGTAAATTAATTGTTGAAAAACGTTAGCGTTCGCGAGGTCTACTGTTCGTAGAACTACTAGTATATATTTAAGTACGAGTGTGCTTACCTATTAACAAAATGTACTTATCTAAGGTACTTAGTACAAAACAAAAGAAAAAAAAGGAAGGGTAGAAAATAAAACAAATACAAGTAAAAGAACAAAACCTATTTGGTATCTGTCCCTGCACATAGAAAACACACTATCCGCCATTTTCTATCGATGTTTTCTACAGACCGGTACCTTATTATAACCTTATTCAATTTAACTTCATTTCCGCGATGAAAGTTTCAAGAATTTTCCAGATCAATTAACACGCTGGGGGTCATTGGTACATCCGAAAGCAATCAGATCAGCTTCTCGTTTTTCCGGCCAGTGAAGCCGATATTTTTCGCAAAAACTGCCGAGTTTTTTCCCTGAACACAAACGGTAAATCTATTATTTTTTAGGAGCTGTCTAGAACACGCCTAACTGAATATTTTGAAACACTAAATATATCTCTGGAGAGATACAGCGACGTTTATGGACAGGTGACCCACCGACGGAAAGTTCTAAGTCTCATAATTGCATTCGCATATTAATGATATAGTTTTTATCAAGAACACAAGAAAGGAAGAAAGAAAGTAAGATAATAATTTGTTAAACACTCTACACTACTAATAAGAAAATAAACATACAGCCGAATTGAACACTCCTCCTTTTTTGAAATCGGTTAATAAAATGAAAGACTACTTACTTAATAACACGTTCCTAAACACAGGTAGAGGTTTTTTATATTATACCACTGGATTTTTTGCTGTATCAATAATAAATTGACTTTAAACTTATTAGGGTGGTTTTCTGCTTCATGTTTTTAGTTTTTGTCACGATTATCATAATGTCATTGTTGACATAAAATATCTTTGATTCTACAACGTATAGGTGAATCGAAACCCAATCGACACATAAGTTTTCGTGCGCTCACGTGCGACAAAACTTCCATAAAACCCAAAACCATCCTCAGACGTAGTATCGTCACCTTCGCGGCAAAATTACGATACTGCAGTGATTTGTGATTTTGATCTTTCTACAAAAAACAACACCTTTGGTTATCCCACTAATCCTCATCATACTATACCTACTATATAATTATCCTACTAATATTATAAATGCGAAGTTTGTGAAATGTGAAATTTTTCTTACTTAGGATCTACTTGAACAGATCAAGATGAAATTTGGTATATACTTAGAACGTAGCCTAACTAAAACAATAGGCTACTTATTATAACCGAAAATATGCGTGCGAAGTCGCGGGCAGAAGCTATGTACATAATGTGAAAAATTTTGAAACTTCTTTCTATATACAAATTGAGTAGTTCGAATCTCCATTTTTGTTGATACGCCCAAGGAAACTTACTAAATTGATATAAGTTTTTTTGACGTAGTCAAATTTAATGAAATCCGATTAAATCTGCCATATTCGTGAATTTACATTATCGACTGTACGCAATACAATACACCATTTCGCAGAACTTGCAGTCCATTACCACTACAACTAGTAGAGTACACTCGCATTGTGCGCGATTGTACCACTCCACTTCAGGCCGCTTCGAATGCCTCAAATTAGTACTAACTGCGGTGCAGAATTGGAACTATGTACAGTCGATGACAGAAATGGATGATCGTCGTTAATTTTTAAAGGGCGAGGTTTTATTTTTTGCAATCTCGTGAATGATTCGTAAGTGAATGACACTGTAGCATCCTGTAGTAAAATTAGCGCAGGACCGAGGTGAATGGCATAAACATAGAGAGGCCATTGCTCAGTAGTGGGAAATAAGGGCTATTGATTGATGATGTAGCAAGTATTGATCTTGTGAAGCTAATTTTGACCTTGTTCGAAATGGTAAATTTTAGTTAAAACTATGCCAGAATATAATCTATCCTGCCTTTCAGGGCCATTTGAGATTTTGGTATTTTACTGATGGTCTGAATGGAGTGACAAATTATAGATGAATCATTTCTGTTAGGTAATATTTTAAGAACAATATTATTATGTTTGTAATGCAGGTAAAGGTAAAACAGTGAAAAAAGTATCAAAGGAAAAGTTATTGACTAGTATTTACTCGTCAGAATTTATAAGATTTTTTATCCGAAGTCTCCATTGTGGGGGGCCCTCTTTTTTGGAGGCCCCGGGGCTATAGCCCCGGATGCCCTCCCCTAAATCCGGCCCTGAGTGTGAAGTGTGATATTATGATGAAATAAACTTGAAACGTTTTGAAAACACAGACGTAGAATTTGATCATTATTGCATCCAGCCAGGTGGGATGACGACCTGCGAAAGACTGCAGGCAGATGCTGGATGCGGCAAGCTGAAGACAGGGCGCTATGGCGCTCATTAGGGGAGGCCTATGTCCAACTGTGGACGAACATAGGCTGATGATGATGATGATTGAGTAAATAAGCTACACAGACAGCGGAGCTTTGCCAATTTAAGTCAAACCAATGGTCGGTTACCCACCCGTGCGAAGCCGGGGGGTCGCCATTGCCAGCTACAAAAGAACTTCCCCTTTTTCATTCATGACTGTGAATACCACATAATTAATTATAAAGTTGATTTATTTCCATAAAACACAGCCTTTTGTGGGTGTAACAGGGTGTTGCCAGGGGATGAAATGTCGGAGGCATCTATAAGAGATTTTTAGGACATTGTTTAGGGATGAAAAGGATTTTGTAAAAAATATGATAAATGGCATCTGATGATGGAGCACTTTAAATTGCACTTGTCCAGGCTTATTTATCTTGGTTATTTAGCCGTATCTCCGAGTTGTCCGAAACTCTACCATTAAAATAAATTGGATCGTCGTCGGAACGAGACTCACCTAGGATGTTAACAAATGATTTTTTAGAAACAAATATCAAACTATCATCGCTCTGGGCATGTTCTATTAAACATGTTTGGGTTTATGACGGGTAAATCTAAGTCACCTAATTGCAATCGATAAGGCACAATCGAAGATGTTTCCCACATTTTAATGGAGTGTGCGTGGGGCGAAGAAATTCGTCAAAGATTGTTTGACGCTCATCATATCTTCTGGAAGGCAGGAGGTTGCAACATCATCCTCTCAGAACCAGTGTCTTTGGATGCCAGGGCGCTGATAGAACTATATCGTTCTTAAAGTTCTTAAAGAAAGATCACAATCGGATTAGTAATGTAAGACTTCATTCTTAAGGTTGACATTATTATTTAAAATAGTAAAAGATTAAAAAACATCTAGGACCGAGTACTTGTCAAGAAATATCAAATAACCTCAAACTCAAATAGGTTACGTTGTTTCACAACGGAATTCTTAGGCCACCTTCCGGCACCATCATCAGAACAACTGCATTTCATAATAGAATAAGTATTGCATTGTCATCTGATTTACATGCACGGGAAATAGGCCTTGACAAACAGACAGACTGTTGCTAGGTAATTAATTTTTAAATGACTGAAATCTAGGAATAGTTTGACAAGCAAACCCGCTAGGTTCGTATTGACCTTCAGAAATGATTATAAATCTATATTACGTTTTATTTCATTTCAGCATCTAGTTCGGATATTGCGAGGCCAGTCCACATATTGTACCTATCTATTTTGAGTAAACGCGACCGACCTTTACAAACCTACGCCAATACCTCTTCAATACCTAAGTACATTTGATTCTACTCTTGACTTTGCTTGGTTTAGAGGTTATCTTGTCAAATATATGTATTTGTCCGAATCATTATCAATCTGACTCCCACATGGCGTTAATGACTTTTCCAATTACGCAGATAAATTAATTCCACTCGAGATATTGATATTTGGAGTTATCTATTACAATTTCAATATGCGCTTTCGGTATAAAATCCAGACACTGATTGGGAAATTGGGCCAACGTCAAATTTCCTTTTTAGGGTGAGATTCCAAATTAATGGATTCAGATTCTGTCGGACTGAGTGGACTCTGATACCTGCTCGGACGCAACTCGGATTGTGGCGGCGCCTAATCCGAGCGTAAGTTCTCGGACGACGGCGTCCGATCCGTGTAGACTCGGATCACGTTCTACTTTTCCGAGCTAGCTCGTATACGAGTGAAACAAAAGAGAAAGAAAGTACCGTATTCTTAGGAATCACCAGATAATAAATTTCAATTGTTTCAATTGTAAATACTAGTATGATTTTCTTTGTGAATAAAGATGTACTCATAAGCTTCAATGGGGCCCACACATAGATAAGCTATCGAAGAGACTTAGTTCTGCAGCGTATGCAGTCAAAAAAATCCGTCATCTTACAGACGTGGATACATCTAGACTTGTTTATTTCAGCTACTTCCATAGTTTTATGTCTGGTATAGTGGGGGAACGCTGCAGATATTAACGACGTAGTTGTGCTGCAGAAGAGGGTTGTCCCAAAGAATCCCTACGAGATAAATTCAAATAGATAAACATATTGACAGTACCTACCATGTCAATATATTTATGAAAAGTTAGTGTACACTCATTGAAATATAAATCGGTTCCCTAAAAATAGCGATAAACATAATTTTAATACCAGAAATAAAAATAAACTCGTTGTGCCCACAGGCACACAAAATTAATGTAGCTTTTTAAAGGCAATGTAAAAGCTTCTTTAACAAAACTCCTAGTGAGTGTCAAAAATTTTATCAGTAAATAAATTCAAACAAATTGTCGAAACACCAACTTGTGGAAAAAGGCTTACTATACAATATCAGATTATCTAGCTAGAGGATACAAAAACTTGGGATGGGTTTAGCTCCAACTCGTAATAGAACAACTAACAGGCTAAAGGTTTCTCCGTCGTCGCTTCTTTACTTTAGTCTATATACCGAAACAACAAAAATCAAAATCTATCACTTTATTTCCGTGTCAGTGTTTAGTTTTATAATTTGACAATTTCTAAGTGTACATTTATTGTATTTACCTATGGAAATAAAGAGTTTTAAAATTATACACAACAAAACTATTACAGAGGCTTTAAAAAAAGCTTATTATAGGTATCACAAACAGCCGAACGAAATTTTTGAATTATCCTTTCTTTAACGTAACAATAAGATAAAATAGTTGGCGGCGCTAGTGTTAGGTGAGGTAGCGCCGTCTTTTCATAAGCGATTTACATTATTTGTCGATTTATTTATTTATTTATTTATTTATATTGTATTATATATTCTGAAGCTCGACGCCCATCAAGTTTTAGTTTACGTGTCGTGGTTTGTTTATAAACATTCCACATCGTGTTAGGCTTGTGTTTAGATACGCTTTTCCATCTTTGTTGTTCATTAGGTAGGTATATTGCAAAATATTGGAAATAGCGAGACTTTGGAAACGCAAAGACAAATGGCGTTTGTTCTGTTACAATTACCAAACCAAGGTTATCGACATAGCTCAAAGAATTAACAAACTGAAGTGGCAGTGGGCTGGCCATATCACGCGAAGAACCGACAACCGCTTGAGTGGAGACCACGACTCGGCAAACGTGTAGGACGCCCTCCGGCCAGGTGGGATGACGATCTGCGAAAGACTGCAGGCAGATGCTGGATGCGGCAAGCAAGACAGGGCGCTGTGGCGCTCATTAGGGGAGGCCTATGTCCAGCTGTGGACTAATATAGGCTGATGATGATGATGATGTGTTACAATTAAACACTTGTAACACAACAAACGTCATTTGTTGAGTTAGCGCTGGGAAAACATACTATATCTCCCGGATTTAACTGAGATCTATGTTTTGGACCCTTAAAAAGCCCGTAGGTAATATGTTATTATTTTTAACAGTATAAATAAACGCCAACTTTAAAAATAATCACCTCTGCCCAGCGGCAGGGCATGTCACAGCGTTGAATAACGACATCGTTAGCCGTCATCTGAATTGCAAATGAATATTATAACCGTGTGATTTTCACTGACATGACATCCAAAAAATTTAACTCTGTTACAGGTTTTTGATAGCCAAACGACAAAGTCATAATGTTATCAAATTTAATTTAACCTAGACGACCGCAGTGTGGGGTGTTTTGGATATTTTCTATGTACTTATAATAAGACGACCTCTGTGGCGCAGTGGGCGAACGTCTGCCTGCGACGCAGGAGGTTGCGGGTTCGTTTCCCGCCTCGGGACAAATGTTTGTACGATCTGCAGACATTTTGTCCAGGGCGTGTCTTAATGTTTCCTATGTATAATAAAAAATATCTATCTAGTAGTGTATTGTATTAAGTATATCAGTTATCTAGTACCCATAACACAAGCTCTGCTTACCTTGGGGCTAGATAATGCTGTGTGAATTGTCCAGCATTATTTATTTATTTATTATTTATTAATAAACTAACCTCTGCCCGCGGCCTCACACGCGTATTTTCGCTAGACTTGTTTATTTCAGCTACTTCCATAGTTAATAACGACCTCGTTAGCCGTCATCTGATAAACCTCTGTAATAGTTTTATTTTGTAAGTAGCCTATGATTATCTAAGTTAGGCTATGCTAACCGTACGCCAAATTTCATCTTGATCAGTTCTGTAGTTTTGGAGATCCTAGGGAACAAAAATTCAGATTTCACAAACGTTCGGTTTTATAATATTACTAGCTTCTGACCGCGGCTTCGCACGCGTATTTTTAGTTTAATAACTAGCCTATTATCTAAGTTAGGCTTTGTTCTAAACGTATGCCAAATTTCATTTCGATCTGTTTAGTACAATTGGAGATTTAATTATTTTTGGTAACATAAATTTCACATTTCACAAACTTTCGCATAAACATATTTTTAGGAACCAGAAGTGAAACCAATATTTAAAGAAGTACAAAAATAACCTAAACGATTTATTATCAAAACTACAGCAAACAAATTATTCTTTAAAACATAAATTAGATTTTCGCAACCCAAGAAAACATCCGCACACCCCAATTTCCGAAAAGTCATGAACCCACGTCAATTGCCTGCTCCATAGACAACAAAACTATATTCTACGACTCCGTATCTCCTGACAATATAATATAAGTAGGATAGGATTGTAGGATAATATAATAATAGAATAAATGATAAATAAAAACTTTGTTTAATTTAAATTGGCTTAACAAAGTAAGACTTCTAACCTATATTATATTACTATGATAAAACTAAGAAGTTACATTGACGACCGGCGCGGCGGGCGAAGGTCCGCCTGTGACGCAGGAGGTTGCGGGTTCGATACCCGCCTTGGGACAAATGTTTGTACAATCTGCAAATATTTGTTCCCGAAAGTGCACTGTTTTGCAAATAATTTGGTTGATATCTCAGGAACCCTGCGGTGTATTGAAATGATTTATGTTTTGATGCGTAACTTATTATATTACTAAATATTTGGTTCCTTCTTCATAAAGTTGTGTGTTTTTTTAAATAAGAAAAAACTTGATTTTGCTTACGCCACCGTTCCAAAAACGTATCCCGCTCCTATGAACGCGAGATCCTAGGTTATTTTTATCCATTGGACAAAATAACGCGCATTGCGCTCTCTTAAATTTTTTTTATAAGCAAGAGTTTTAGTCCAAAACCTTGATTTTTTAAGAAATAATCAAACAAAATCACGGCAACATCTAACAAGCTGTTAATCAACGTTACACCTTTCGATACGTCGATCAGCTGAAAGCTCGCAGATTATCAACAAACTGACAGACAAAAAGTTTACTTACATATCCATCACTGATTGTACCGGATTAATTGAAGTATATCAGTTATCTATTTTTTTATATTAGTTATCTATTTGACGACCTCTGTGGCGCAGCGGGCGAAGGTCCGCCTGCGACGCAGGAGGTGGCGGGTTCGATTCCCGCCTCGGGACAAATGTTTGTACGATCTGCAGACATTTTTCCAGGGCGTTCTGGATATTTCTATGCATAATAAAAATTATCTATCTATGTAGTGTAGTGTATTAAGTATATCAGTTATCTAGTACCCATAACACAATCTCTGCTTAGCTTGGGGCTAGATAATGCTATGTGAATTATCCAGCATTATTATTTTTATACACTCATTTATTCCTAAATCTCGTTTATAAAAACATTTTTTCTATAGAAAACTAGCTGCGCCCCGCGGCTTCGCTCGCGTGGAAATTTATGTTTCTCTCTATCTCCGGAGGGCTCAGTCAAGTTGTTGGCAGATACCTTTTTTCCAAAAGACTCTCAAGAAAATGAAGACACCGCACATAAAACCATAAGAGAACAATCAAGAGAAACCAACACCCTACCACCTGAAGAGACGACCGACCCACCGTTCACCATGGCAGAGCTTAAATTTGTGGCAAGCAGCTTTAATCCTAAAAAAGCTCCAGGCTCTGATGGATTAACCGCCGATATATGTTTGCACGCAGTTGAATCAGATGAACACCTTTTCTTAAATTTATTAAATAAATGCTTAGAGTTAGCCTGCTTTCCGACAATATGGAAAGAAGCCGCTGTTCTAGTACTACGCAAGCCCGGTAAAGAGGATTACACAGCTCCTAAATCCTATAGACCAATCGGGCTTTTATCGGTTCTCGGGAAAGTGCTAGAAAAGTTAATGATAAACCGCATCAGGTACCATATGTTACCTCTACTAAATCCGAGACAGTACGGATTCGTGCCCCAGAGGGGCACTGAAGACGCCCTGTACGACCTACTTACATACATCAGGGAACGTGTAAAATGCAAGGAATTGGTACTGATGATTTCATTAGATATCGAAGGGGCGTTTGATAGTGCTTGGTGGCCTGCTATAAAGTACCAATTAAAACAAAAGAAATGTCCATGGAACTTAAGAAGGTTAGTAAATAATTATTTTGAAGGTAGAAGCGTACAAATACGGTACGCTGGCCAAGAATGCAAACGGACAACAGACAGGGGGTGCGTGCAAGGATCGATAGGAGGGCCTACGTTCTGGAATATTCTGCTGAACCCACTTATTGACAGATTGGAGGAAATGGGCACTTACGTTCAGGCTTTTGCTGACGATATAGTTTTGGTTTTCTCGGGACAAAGCATGCAAACACTAGAACTACAAGCGAATGATACACTTATTGAAGTTTATGAATGGGGAATAAGAAATAAATTAAAATTTGCGCCACATAAGACTAACAGTATGATTATTACTAATAAAAAGAAATATGAAACACCGGAATTACAAATGGGAAATAAACCTATTCAATTAGTAAATGAAACGAAAATATTAGGATTAATTATAGATAAAAAATTAACTTTTAACGCCCACGTAACACATATTAGTAAGAAAGCAACAAATATATACAAACAATTAGCAAGAATGGCTAAAACAACATGGGGGCTAAGTCCTGAGGTAACCAAAACGATATACGCGGCGGTAATAGAGCCAACTGTCCTGTATGCAGCAAGTGTTTGGTCACCAGCCGCGAAGAAAGTTACCATTCAGAAAAAGCTAAACACCCTTACTAGAGGATTCGCACAAAAAATATGCAAATCGTACAGAACAGTATCCTTGAACGCAGCCCTAGTCCTGTCCGGGCTTTTGCCACTTGACATACGCATCAATGAAGTGACTAAGTTGTACGAAGCCAAAAGGGGAAAACCAATGGAAGAAATTTTGATGGATAGAGAAATGGAAGATAAGATATGTTTCTTGGAAGCGCCTCATCCTGCAGAAGATATAGAAATATGTTACAAATGTTTGGATAACATGAATACGGAAACATTACTAGAAAATGAAATAACAGACGACGAAATAAAGATATTTACTGATGGAAGTAAAATAGAAGGGAAGGTGGGAGCTGCAATGTCATGCTGGGAAAAAAAAGAAGAAATTAAATCAATGAAATTTAAGCTAGAAAATATATGTACTGTATTTCAGGCAGAAATGTATTCGCTGTATAGAGCATTAAAATGGGTTAATACTTATAATAAAAATGATAAATTTACAATACTAAGCGACTCCAGATCATCCCTAGACCTAATCAGAAATAGAGCAACATTTCATCCCTTAGCATTTGCAATCAGAAGAGAAATCAAAGAAATTATAAACAAGGGAAAAGAAATAAGATTATTTTGGGTTAAAGCACATGTAGGCATAGAAGGTAATGAAAGAGCAGATGAGTTAGCAAAAGACGCGGCACTAAAAAAGAGAACACGCGCAGACTATGATAAATGTCCGGATTCATATATTAAAAGATATTTGAGAAAAGAAAGTATTGAAGAACTACAAAGACGATACGATGAAAGCAAGACAGCAGAAACAACAAAAATATTTTTTCCAAATTTAGTTAAAGCTCACAGTATTTTAAAGAAAATTAAAATCAATTTTAAAATAACACAACTTTTAACTGGTCATGGGGGCTTTGCACATTACCTAAATAGATTTAAATGTAAATATGCTTCCGGATCGTACATACCAGCAGGATGTATGTGCGATCCGGATGTAAACGAAACAATAGTACACCTCATACTGGACTGCCCGAGGTATTGTTTACGTAGATACGAACTAGAAATGAAAATAGATAGACAACTCAAAAAAGAAATTTTAAACGAAATACTAGACGATAAAAACACAAGAACAACTTTTTTGGAATTTTGCGTTTGCGTCGTGGAGGACGCTATTAAAAGAAACAAGTAGAGTAGGTAACAGTAAGTATGTATTTTGATTTGAATGTTAGAAATAGCAAGATAGAATCATTTATTGTTTAACAGATATGTTTTATTAATGTGTTGGACAAATCGCGAGTAGTCATAATAAACATACTTTAAATCTACACAACACATAACTTGGCGACAGACTCGGTTATTATAATAATTATATGTATACTTATAGAATATATTATAAATGTTAGAAGTTACAAGACTAAGAAACCTATTTATATAATATATTATCGAATATATTCCATATAAATAGAATATTATGTAACATGAAAGTAGAAAAAAAAAAAAAAAACAATAGGTCTAACTAACATAAGAAACTATCATGAGCGCAATATATATTAATGATTATATATTGCCCGCATGAAAATAACTATACCAATGTAAATATTCAGTTGTAAATGTAATTTTTTGTAGTGTGGTTTGTGTATATTTAATAATATTAGTTTTTATATTTAAGTTATATTTAAGCAAACATATGTATATCAAAGAGGAAAGAAAAAATAAATAAATAAAAAAAAAAAAAAAAAAAAAAAAAAAAAATAATAATAATAATAATAATAATGATAATAGACAAAACAAAAAAGACAAAACAAAAGAAAAATATGAAAAAAGAAAGAAGAAGAATAAGAGATCATAACATAACTTATGTATGTATGTATGTATAACAAAACGACGACACGACCAGACGCGAAGTTGCACTGATCGCTTACGTATTAAATTAAACAGCTGGCTTAAGCAAAATGTTAGCCTTAAAAACGTCTCCGATCCATATCGGAGGGACTAAAGGCGGAACAAACAAAAAAAAAAAAAAAAAAAAAAAAAAAAAAATTTATGTTTCACACTTTCTTAATTTTTTCTTTGCTATAAACCTCACGGAGCCCGAGACCTTTCCAACGAATGCAAAACTGTGGAAATCGGTTCGTGCGTTCTGGAGTTATAGCGTCAGGAAGGAAAACCCGACTTATTTTTATTAGTAGATAAAATATTATAAAACTATTCTACTGTAAGAAATATATCGACACAGTGAATCACCGGCTGCGAAGCTAGGCTCAAGCGGTCGGTGACTAGGGCTGCAGAGAGGAACTTCCTGACGATGCGCGCCGAGTCCAGGAGTACCGCCTTTTAAATCTGGCCCTTGATCCAACTTACTAGCGAAAGTCTCTTGAGGTGTTAATCGAGGCTCTTCTTATTATAGTTATTAATTTCACTTTACAGAAACACAGGAAGTTGGCAGGAAATTAAGGTTAAACTAGCTTATCATAAGGCTGTGCTTTCTCCGGATCGGAATCAAAGCGTTCGCAGCGTCGGTATTTACAATATGCCGATAGGGTGCGTCCACTGCTTTCGGATTTTGCATCGGCAAAACAACAATATTCAAAACTTTCCCTGAATAAAATGATTATTTATGTGCCATCGGATCTTCATATCTTTAAAATATCATTTTATCCTTAGAAAATGGCGCTGCGACTATTTTTGACTTAAGCATTTATTCACAAAGAAAATTATACTAGTATTTACAATTGAAACAATTGAGCTAACTGCAGACTGTTGTAAACAGTCTACAGGTAGCCATATCAATCTACTGATCCATATTAATACCAGTCGGAAGCGTCCCCAAGACACTGGCTCCATTGCCACGCTGTATGACAAAACAATTTTTTTTGAACAAAATACTCCCAAGCGACGTCTTTTTACGTTTGGTTTCGATCATGTCAATTTTCGAGACATTTTAAATATTCTGGGATTTTATTATAATAATAATAAATAATAAATAATGCTGGACCCACACAACATCATATAATTATAAAATAGCTGTTAACCGCGGAATTCGATTTCTCGACTTATCCATATAGACTTTGGACTTTACATTGTCCCCAAGAGGGGTGTGATGTGATGTCACAGGATCTAGGCAGCCAACTTAACTGTTCTTCAGTATTCAGAATTTTATTGCAAGAAAAAAATATAACAGTTTTGTAAGTATTCATGACGTACCTATCCTATCAGGTAGAGTGCGGCAACACTTAAGGCGAATAGTAGGGTGGATAGTGGCGCCACCACATATTTAATTTTATAATTACGTTATACAAAGGAATTATCAAAAAATCGGACCGCGCGTAGACGATATCTATCATAAGCTTTTTTTAAATGTATCTTTAATAGTTTTGTACTGTATTATTTAGGCAGATACTTGTTTCAAGAGTTTAGTTCCTATTGGTGGCCACCAAGCTCTCCAAACAAGGTTTTTGATTGAATAACACAAAACAAAACTATTACAGATACATTAAATAAAAGCTTGTGATAGGTATCGTCTACCAGCGGTCCGATTTTTTGATAATTGCTTTGTATTTCTTAATGATTAAATTAAATATGTAGTGGCGCCACTATCCACCCTACTATTCGCCTTAAACGGCAATACTTAATCTAGGAATAAGGACTTAATTAAGTATTTTGTATTTAAGGGTCCGGCGACGGATGAATTTTCCATACAAACGTAGTACCAAAATGATTTGTAATTTGAGAATATTTTCACCATGGTTTGCTATTATTTGTATTAGGATAGTATTTATTTAGGTTCCGTGCCACAAGATTTTTTCAATATACTTACCTACAAAAATACTAAGACGACATTCATTCTTTGATGTAAAAATGCGATTCGGCTTAATTTCATTTCAGAAAGGTATTTTGTAGCTCAATTGTTTCAATTGTAAATACTAGTATAATTTTCATTTTGAAATAAAATTGTGGCAGGAACCTAGATAAATACTATTTTAATACAAATAATAGCAGACGATGGTGAAAATTATGCTCAAATTACAAATCATTTTGGTATTACGTTTACATGGCAAATTCATCCGTCGCCGGACCCTTAAGTTAAAAATTTCTTCAAATTGTTCTTGCAATAAAGCCATGGTAGGCAGATGCTGGATGCCACCGACCGGTGTTTCTGTCGATGACGTCATCCGCACCGCAACAACATCCTCGTCACTGAGGATATTGTCGCGGATGACGTCATCGGCAGAAGCACTGGTCTCTGGCATCCAGCATCTGTCTTTCGCAGGCCCTCATCCCACCTGGCCGGAGGGCTACTACGTTTGCCGAGTCGCGGTCTCCACTCAAGAACACGCTTACCCCAGCGGTTGTCGGTTCTTTTTAGATATGGCCGGCCCCACTGCCACTTTTTGAAAGAAAGAAAGAAAATATTTTTATTTACTACTTAAAAAACTACACAGAACGAGTACTTATGCTACAAAAAATAACACTTCTGCTTGCTAATTCTTGAATAGGATATTCCGATACGATAGAAACTCCAGCATTATGCCTCCAAGGACCAGAATCCACATCAAAGAAGTACAATATTAAAATGTTCTCGAAAGTTTGATTAGAAAACGCAGAATGAAGAGAGTTTTAGATTACTTTCATATCCGAGGTCGAATGTAATTATAGGATAGTGTTATACAGAACTAGTTTCTACCCGCGGCTTCGCACGTCCTTTTCCGAGAAGGGAAGTAACCTAAGTCCATCCCCAAGATAGATAACATCTTATTTATACTAAACAAAGGCAGAAAAGCATGCGAAAGAAATGCTAAGGGCTAGTACGCACTTAGCGGCTGCCCGCAATGCGGCTGGCCGCACGGTTAACCGGTAGCTCAAAATTGTATGTAACCGTATCATCTATACGCATTAAATTGCGGCTGCCGTCTAACCGCTCCGGTCGCTCGCAGCGGTGCGGCCCCTCGGGCGGGCAGCTGGACGGTCGCTCTACGCACTACGCGTTTTCACTGCGGTTGCCAGTAGCGGTGGGTTGCACACTTATTTTTGGCGAGGATTGTACGAGGCACTCATTGGCAGTAATGGATGCACCCAGAATCTGTGTCTTCGTTTCTTTTTCTTTATGTAACGCGCGTAAATATAATAAATACCGACAGCCTCTTCGACGTCCATCTTGGAAATGGTCGAGTCGACCGCTCGAGTGCAGCGCGGTCGCTGTATGCACTATCCGGCTGGCCGTTCAGTTGGCCGTAAGTGCAACCGCAACCCGCGGTCAGCCGGACGGCCAGCCGCATTGCGGGCAGCCGCGTACTAGCCCTAAGGCGTCATCGTCATCGCGCGATGCCAGAGAAAAGGAAAATCGAAGTTTCGTTTTCGTGCAAGGCCAACTCTTATGTGGCTTCTTCGCTTGCATAAGATTAACGTTTGCAGGAAATCAAAATTAGAAACTTCGATTTTATTTTTAAGAGTACCCTACGGACCCTGACCTTTATGTCAGTGCTCGCGTGATGACCTATACTATACGACGACGATGCGATTTCGTAGCACGAATAGATTAAACATCCACATTTATTTAAGGACACTCTAAATAAACGTGTATGTTTAATGTCAATTAGAATTAGCATCTTTTGCTCGTACGATCGACGCCAATGAGCATCAGTAAAGTTATAGCAATTTCAATAGAACTATATTCACGTTATTATTTATGACTTAAATTACATATATCTTTTTAAATTATCCGAATCGGATCATTACTTACGAAGTTATGACTAAATTACTAGCGAAGTTCACTGAGTGACCGCCGCGGGTGCGTGTGACGTCACTGGGTCGCTCGCCGACCGTTAACCGTAGGCTCAGTTTTTATTGATTTACTCCGAAGCCTTAAGTTTAGGAAAAAAAGTGAAAATCCAAATAGACTCAGTTTTGAGAGACCCATCAATGAATTTTCAAATTTCTTTTAAAAAATTTTTGATGCGCGTGACGTCACGCGCACCCGCGGCGGTCACTGAGTGAACTTCGCTAGTAATTTGGTCATAACTTCGTCAATTTTATTGTAGAACAAAAATTTTTGCACTGTGTGTTATGGATTTCTTAGTTCTATAAATCTGAATTCTCAACTAAAAACGTTACGGATCCTCATTAGGACGCCGCCGCGCCGCCAAATACAGGAAATACAAGATCTCTTCCAGGCAACCGATAGATGGTCAAGTCAACCAGATAAACGCATTGGTTGGTGGTAGAGCCATGGGCACGATGCAATTAAAAATAAGTCATGAAACTGTAAAAAATAGAGATACTTTTAGTCATGTAAATTATTTTTAACGAGTTTTTGACTGCGACTTCGCACGCGTCGTTTCTATCGAAACGTTTAAAGGTGATTTCTGTCCCACGGAAACTGATTTATGGGATAAAAAACCTACGTTTGATTTCCAGGATTAAAATTACCTGTATGCAAAATTGCAGCCCGATCCATTCAGTAGTTTTGGCTTGAAGAGGTAACAAACATCCATACATCCAAACATTCATTGCATTTATAATAAGTTTTATTTATTTATTTTTACCTCTTAGGGATAACAAACTGAAACAATCATGCATAAATATTAACAGATTTTCTTAAAAAAACTAAGTAGGTGAAGATAAACCATTCTAAAAATGCACGCCAAAATGCACGCTCCCTCCACTAAACGTCATACAATCGGCGTTAATTTTAGAATGGTTTATCTCTGCCTACTAAAAGTATGACCAGCCCCGTTATCAATGCAAACAGTCCGATTTATCTTTTGGTGCAGACCAGCCTAAGTCAAAATACAAAATTATTGAGTGCTGGCTGATTGAAAATAACAAGTTATGTGTTGGTATATACTTGTCTTGTTTATTATTAATTAATTATTGATTACCAACTTATTGTTGGTAATCAATAATTAATTAACTAACTTATTGTAAGTATACCTACTATCAAACCGTTTGCATCTTCATCGGTAACTTCGACGTTTAATAAATGAAAACTGTCAAAAACCTGAATTAAAATGTAAATAAAAATAAAATAAATACTTAATGCTGGACAATTCACACAACATTATCTAGCCCCGATTATTAGTCTTCTTTCTTACAGGCAATCAATTATATACCTATCTATCGTAGAACTAGTAGTAATTTATATAAAAAGTTCTTTTCAAAGTTCCTGTGAAATTCAAGAGAAACCTAAAAACAATATATTCTCCAATTTGTACCTAATTAACGTACGAAACCAAGTTGATCAAAGTTCGTTAGGTATCTACAAGATAATTTCCCAGTTCGGCCATTTGCATTTCAAATTAGGCATTACAAAATGGCGTCGTTATACCAAACTCAATCAAGTCTGGGTACAGGCTGCTTTGTGGAAATTGGACATAGATTTCTCTTTTGAGGATCAAAACATAATTAAAATTGGCCACTTTCAAAGATCAAAGGTTAGATGTCAAATAAAAAGATTGGATCTATAAAAAGGGTTTTAATGAGCACCAAAGTAGTTAAGCTTTATATAAAAACACGAGGTTGTGTTTTGTCATTTAAAACACGCCACGGCGGCGTTCCTAAATAGGTTTTATATCTAGAGGAGTCCCCACCTGTTCAGGCAATCGCTCATTGGTAGATAACTAACCTACATCGGGAGTAAGAAGCTATTTGTTCGTATATAATATACCTACTAGTACCTAAGTATAAACTCCTATTCCATAAGTCCATCTCCTCATTCCATAGTCATCGATTTATGCATGAATAGGTAACCTAAGGGTTACCTACTCATGCATAAATCGCATGCATAATATGCATATACGCATAAACCTTAGAATTAATTCTTACCTTTGCAGCATTTGGTAATAGGTATTAGGTAGAGATTTATTACTAAACTGATAACAAACTTGATTTTAGAATAGCCTGCAGTTAAACTGCAAAAGTAACTAATAACAAAGAAACAACCTGTATCATAGAAAATAATTGCATTGGCATCATGTTATCAAGAAAATGTTCTTTGAGCGCGATATTGCCTTGCGATTGTTTTGTCTGGGAGATCCTTTGATGTTCAAATATAATTAGTTTGGAATAATTTAGTGAAAATGGCAAATAATGTACCTACTTACATGTATCTGTGTTCAGCTTGATTGAACGTGAAAGTACTTATACTAAAAAGAGAGAGAGAGAGAGAGAGATTAGGTATAACTGTGGTATTACGGTGTCAGAATAAAGTTATAGGTAATCATTTTTTTGGAACGTAGTCATAGGATCTTTGTTTTTTTTAATATTGCAAGGGCCTTCAATTGTATCAAAGCAAAGCTTAACTGCAGGCAGGTGCTGGATGCGGCAAGCTGAAGACAGAGCGCAATGGCGCTCATTAGGGGAGGCCCATGTCCAGCAGTGAACTAATATAGGCTGATGATGATAAAAGCTTGAATTTTTGAGAAGTATACCCAGAAAAATTGCGGTGTGGGTAGGCTGATGTCTGGGGAAGGTGGTGGTGGGATCAGCGCAAGGCCGGTCATTGAGGAGATGCTTACGTCCAGCAGTGGACGTCGTTCAGCTAGGATCATGATACTGATGAATTTGAAAGAGCAAAGATAGAGAGATCAACAAAAGCTACCTAATATAGCAGAAATAGATAGATGGTTTATTTGGTTTACAAATGGACAGCACAAATTACAATCAAACATAGAAAAGTAGGTAGGTATATAAAAACATTTTTTTTATAAGAATGGCAGAAGCCCTTATTCACAAAGAAAATTATACTAGTATTTACAATTGAAACAATTGAGCTAACTGCAGACTGTTGCAAACAGTCTACAGGTAGCTCAACAAACAAAACTAGAATTAAAACTTACTAGTGCTGCCGAGGTGAGCCAAAACGAATCTCGGAAAATAACCCCATGGACATCAAGAGGAATTTACCCATGGACGTCATTTAATAGGATTATTTCCTAGAATAACCCTTCGTTTGATAGTACGCCACCCCACAGCGTTTCATCTGACTTCCGCTGTCACTCGCACCGCACCCCACGTTTAATCCAGGCTGTACCGACCCGCTCTTGTGTATAAGCCTTAAATACGACAACAATGTCTCGTAGCTTAGTGCGGGAGCCAGTGAGCCGGAAACTACGTCATGCAACGGGAAAATGGGGCTAGAACGCGCTGGAATGTTTTGGTAGAGATTTGATAGAATATTTACTAGTGAAGGTACCTAAGTTTTGTTAGCGAGTAAGCCGATTTTTGGCCACGGCGGCAAGTCTTAACGGAGATTATCCATGTGCGGGCGCAGGCATTATTATAGTACATAAGTGTGTGCGCCAACGTAGGTGCAATCTAATATGATGCCCATTTACAGCTGATCTATTTATCAGTTTACCAATTTTTGTATGTACACCTACCTAAGTTCCTTGTTTATTATCTGTCTTGTCTGTTTCACGGCTTTGAATTATAACTTAAGCACTCATCATCATCATCATCCGCAACCCGACTTCACCCACTGCTGGGTATAGGTCTCCAAACTTTTGTGCCACTCCACACGGTCCTGCGCCAATCTCATCCAGCACTACATTATTGTAATCCATGTTTATTTAAACTGACATTTCCAAGTGTGCCTTGTGCTCCTACGGCGAATAAATGAGTATGAGTATGAATAGAGATTCTCACAATCAAAATTCAGACCAGACCGACACGATCGAGGTGAGGTCAGGCGCTGGACCAACGGCTTATCGTGCTTTTCGAGTCACGAGGGGTGTAACACCACCGAACTCCTGACTCCAGGATGTGAATTACTAGAAAAATCCCAACGAAAATATTGGTCTAACTCGGGATTTAAACCCGAGACCTCATTATCAGCGGTTGAACACACCACTGCTAGACCAACGACATAGTCTAGCATACGATAAGTATGACGTATAGAAACTACCTTCATCTCTCGAGTTACTTTGATGAAGACACAGACACTAGTGTAACGGGGATATCTAAATACGTACAAACCTACCTAGATATAGGCATTTATTTGTACTAAGCATACAAAATGTAAGTTCTAGGGAGCCGTGACTGTTCTGGTAGAGCAAATGCCTTTGCTTATTATTTTGGTGATGGATGAGTTACCCTGAATTTCACTAAGCAGAAAATTGAGGAATTTAAATACCCTGAACTCTAATCGATAGCTTTACGGGAAATCGTTGTTTTTTAAAACCAACCTACCATGAACTGTAGGTCTAGTTTATTAATAAACTAGCGACCCGCCCCGGCTTCGCACGGGTGCAATAAAATATTACTATTACTATTATTATACATAATATTATGATTTCTCAATCAAAGAGCAAAAAGTTTGTATTCAAAGAAATTAGACCGAACCACAGATCACTATAATATGTACCAAGCTACGATCAAGGAGTATTTATACAATGTGTCTGGTTACCGGTGTCGGAGACTTTGTGCGAGAATTCGGGGTTGGTTTATTGGGAAATCTTCTCGCATACTCTCTTACAGCAGCATTATCGTTCCCGTTGCACAATCCATAGACGAAATGGATGTTGGCCACGTCCTGGCTGGAATGATGGAAATCTTCCATTTCTGTTAACTTTCGTCAGCGAAAAATACAAAACTTAACAAAAATTAATCTGACAGCACGCCATTTTTTTTTCAGTTTCATCACGTCCTTATCTACAACAAAGCACAGAATTGTCTATGGACACGCAATTCCTCGAAACCGTGAGTCCAGTTGCTTATTAGCGGGATATTTAAACTTTCAAGGGTCAGATTCAAATCGTCATAACTTCTAAACTATCTTACTTAGGGCTAAGATGCATGACTTATTTTAAAGCACACATTCTGTACTATCGTTCAAAAACAAAAAACACGTAGCTTGACAGTTTCAATTTTATGAAAAAGCTAAAAATTAAAAAATAAATTTGAAAAAAAACTTTTCTTTTGTATTATATATTCTATTTTTTTCTATTATAAAATAGAAAATGCAATATTGTTATCATTGCTTCATTGCCTACATTATTGGCAATCAAATGAGTCCTATATCGTCCTCCTAGAACCTCTGCATGGGTAGCTATAGCTCAAACAATACAAGCACCCGTGCTACGAGGCAAAAGAAAACAAAATGGCTGCCATTTTATCAGGGAGCGAGAAAAAAAAATAGGGATAGTGATTTGTCGATAAAATTTTCCGTACTTCACCCCCCCAAAGTCTCCGACATCGGTAACCGGACACATTGTATACCCTGGGGAGCGATTTCTTCCGTCCACGGTACCAAGACCGAACCATAGACATGTTTATACTTAAATTGACATGTTTACTTTGCAACGCCGTTACAATTTTTTTAGCAATTTATTCATTTTCATATTGAAACTACTCGATAATCCGAATTTTCCGCCTATAAGTTGTCGCCTCGGATCGACTAATTTTTTACGCTCTTCAATTTGATGTGCATTTCGTTCGAGTCTACCGTAGACCGGTACGAAATTATTAATATAGATAGATATCATTAATAATGCTGGATAATCCACTCAGCATCATCTATCTCCAAACTAAGCAGAGCTCCTGTTATTCGATGATATACTTAAAACAAAACATTACTTAAATATAATTTTTGTATTAGGTATAGGATATAGGTACTTACATAGAAAATCCTAGAACACCCGGAACAAATATTTGCAGATCGTGGAAACATTTGTCCTACAGCGGGAATCGAACCAGTCACCTTCTGCGTTAGTAAAAGTAAAGTAAAGTAAAAGTAAAGTAAAAATGCGTTTATTTTGTAACCAATACACACATAGCACATACAAAAGATAAAAGTTAATACAAAAGTAACATAAAGGTCACAATAATGGCCAACACTCAGCAGATGCTATGGTAGGATGTATCCTGCCATAGCGCTGGTCTTCCGCGGAGGCCAGAATGACGTTACAGGCAAACCTTATTCAATTTTCGATTTCATTTATTTTGCGGAACATGGGTTACAGGGGGGATGACAATCTTTTTATATAGCCTATTTCGTCCCACTGCTGGGCAAAGGCCTCCCCCGCACCCTTCCAAAGTTCTCGGTCTTTTGCAGGGGATGAAAATTACAACAATTAAAATATAGAATGGGCACATAAATGATCATCTTGACAGCATGCAAGTTAACATATTTGGTATAAACTAAATACAATTTTATTCTCGATCGTGTTTTCACGTTATAGGACTACCAAAGTAAGAAATGTTGAATTTTATGTAATCGAGTTTTTTAGTACAGGAATGTCACAGGAACTCATGAGTTCTGAGATCTAGACCTAGTTAGATACTTTCTTTCGTTTCCATGATGACCTAAAGTTTGTTCTAGAATACGGCCCTTGCTATCTTTGGTTTTGTGGATTTAATTCTAAAAAATCACGAAGCCAAGGTAATCCATCAACTTTAAGCTCGAGCTTTCATTTACATAACCAAACCATTTATTTGAAGCACCCAGCCCAATTTTGTCGCCTTTTAAAAATATAAAACTGGTGATAGATTCAGAATCATGACAAGAACAAAGTCAAAAATTTTAAATACCTGCCGTGCCGACGTTTATTGGCTGAACAGATTTTCATGAAACATGACTAAGAACACTCGGGATAAAATTATCTATGACACAAAAAAAACTAAACGAAACTATGATGGATGAACCCCATTTGGGAGCTACGATACCACAAACAGATACACAGACTTATAATATAACACCCCTCTCTTTTTGCGTCGGGGGTTTATAAAATACTAGACGATCGCCTCGCGGTTTCACCCGCGTAGTTCCCGTTCCCGTGGGAATTCCGGGATAAAATATAGCCTATGTCACTCCCTGAAAAGTAAGCTTCCTAACGGTGAAAGAATTTTTCAAATCGGTCCAGTAGTTTCGGAGCCTATTCAATTCATACAAACAAACAAACAAACAAAAAATCAAACCTTTCCTCTTTATAATATTAGTATAGATTAGTATAGAAAACGCAAAATGATATGACAACATATTATATTTACTTACTTTGTTTTTTATTATAAATAATAGAGAGAGAGATTGATAATTAGCAGTGTGTTAACAAACAAGATCCGTCAAGTGCGAGTGTAACTCGCGCGCCGAGGGTCTAGAACGATTTTGTGGCCGACTAACGAGATATCGATATTTGATGAATACCTACTCTCAAGATACAAATGCATTTGAAGTACCATTTCTGACTGTACCATTATAATCATAGTAAGTAGTTCTATTTGGTATAAATAGTTCGATCCGTCAGTATAACAATTTGAAAAAAAAAACATCCAAACAGTTCGACTATCTAACTACTGGTAGGACTGGATGGAATAACGGAAAAATGTAGGTACCAAACTACATTTTAGATGGATCGCTCTGCATAGGTACTTCGGAGATTAGGTAATTTTTTTGACTTTTTTCAAAATATTTCAAAAAGTATGAGACCTACAGAAATTTCAAAAACTGTTTTGAAATGTAAAAACTGATGCCTGTCATTTGATACCCCACTCGTTGAAGTATCTTTTAAAATTTCGCCATCTCAATTGGTACCTACATATGGAAAATGTTCAGTTTCATTTTTCATTTTTTTTTCTTAATATCAGTACAGGCGAATGAAATGTATTATTATTTTAAATTTCAAGTTGATAGCTGCGGTAGTTGCTGAGGTTAATAGGACAGACAAAGCGAGACCATAAAGGTTTCGAAACCGATCTTGGAAACCCTAAAAAGGACGGACAAAGCGAGACCATAAGGGTTTCTAAACCGATCTCCGTACCCTAAAAATTTATGGAGGAATGTAAAAATGCTGCTGTGAAGGATGTAAAAGTCAATACCTAATAAAACGTCAAGTGCGAGTCAGATTCTCGTAACAAGGGGTCCGTACGCGCACCAAGACCATGTTTCTTGCCAAGTATCATGATAATTATCATGTCAACGGGAAGTACCCTATAGGTTTCACGTGCATGTGATTTCCTTGTAAATTTCAAAATATTCGGACATAATGACTGAATTGATTGCGTTGACTTAGAAGTTTCATTTATATTACGGCTCCAAGAGGTTTTGGACTTGAGTATTTGATGTTAATTTCAACTCGATACCTCGACGCGTTCCTGAGAAAAGGGGGTTGACAGACGGACAGACGGATAACAAATTGATCCTAAATGGGTTCCTTTTTTCCTTTTGAGGTACGGAATTCTAAAAATATAGATAGAAACTAAAACCCGACTATGTAAAACTCTGGTTAGTGACGCTCGAGTAAAAAATTGGGTTTATACTATTTTCTAGGTCTACAAAGTAATTTAGATAGCAGATAAGATGTTTTGCGCTCATTGTAAGCAATATCAGTTTTATTCAGGGAACGTCAGCAAGTAGATCTTATATTATCTTAAGTATCTTAAGCTGACTAAGATTTCCACTCCCCCCCCCCGTTACCCCCTTCCCAATATTTTTATGTGACATGTTTCCGACAGATAACCTAACTTATGAACCTGTTTTATTTAGGTACGTTTACTATTTCTTCTAATTATTTTATATTGTTTTCGCTGTAATAGGTAATTATTATTATTATTCTAACTTAAATCTCTGTTTCTTAGTTAGCCCTGGCTCTGTACACCTAATTCTAGGAACGGTAAACATATTGACGTGACAACGTCTTATAATTCGATAAAGCCGGCTGCACGCACGAAAAAACTTGACGTCATGCGGCGTTACCTCGCTCTGTCCATGACGTCATGCGGCGTTACCTCGCTCTGAGGCGTTCCATGTAAGGCTTGAAGTGCAAGCGAGAGCGCTCGACATCCGTCTCTCTCCTACTTGAGTGAGCGATGCGTCTGCGTGGACAGCTGCTATACTATAGTACATTTACATGTTTAGATCGAGTATCAAATGCTACCATTCCATCAGTATTTTCTTAAGACGTTGTCACGTTCAACTATCGTCAGTAAACCGACTTTACAGACAACCAATTTTTTTATTGTAAACAGGCCTCCCGCGACACGGGCCTGCCTCGTGCGGGAACCACCAGCAACTGTATGGTCTAAATAAGTTTTCTGGCAAATAAAATATTTTATCTTATCTTATCTTTTATTATCCTAACAGGTTGGTATCCAGAGAAAACATAATAGGTGATTAGGTATGTACTTTATGTTTATACTAGTTTTCTTACCTATACCTAATAAGCAAGGCAGTATGTTATCCATAAAAACGCCACGACGCTTTCCCTAACGCATTATTTAAATCCCACGTGGTAACAGTATAAATGATAACAGCAGGTGAAAAAACGGGTTTTAACTTTTTTCTACATTCTACAAGTAATTTATATGGCAGAAAAAAGTCTTGAGCACATTTTAAGTCATTTGCTGCATCAAATGGTTTACCATGTGCGGAAAATTTCTTATCTTCTATATAAATCAGTTGTAGAACCTAGAATATAGGAAAAACCGTTTTTGACGTGACAACGTCTTATAATTCAATAGAGCCGGCTGCACGCACGAAAAAACATGACGTCATGCGGCGTTACCTCGCTCTGAGGCGTTCCATTCTGAGGCGTTCCATGTAAGGCTTGAAGTGCAAGCGAGAGCGCTCGACATCCGTCTCTCTCCTACTTGAGTGAGCGATGCGTCTGCGTGGACAGCTGCTATACTATAGTACATTTACATGTTTTGATCGAGTATCAAATGCTACCATTCCGTCAGTATTTTCGTTGTCACGTTCAACTATCGTCAGTAAACCGACTTTACAGACAACCATTTTTTTTTCTTAGGAACGGGCCAGACAGAGAACATAAAAGACGAGTAGGTACCTACGCGTCGGACAGGGCGGTCACGCGTCTTTTTTCTATACTAATATTATAAAGAGGAAAGATTTGATTGTTTGTTTGTATAGAATAGGCTCCGAAACTACTGGACCGATTTGAAAAATTCTTTCACCGTTAGGAAGCTTACTTTTCATGGAGTGATATAGGCTATATTTTATACCGGAATCCCCACTGAAACGGGAACTACGCGGGTGAAACCGCGAGGCGATCGTCTAGTAGTAGATAAAAAGCAGTTAAATCAATAGAAAATAAATTAAAATTGAAAAAGTAATGTAGAAAGGCTTCTCTCCTCTCTACCCTGTGTACCAACTAACGTGGGGCATCGAGGTCGGATTTCCCCTGGCGGCGGTAAAAGCCGAGACGCGTATGAAGACCAGGCACTCAGTGTGAAAATATTGCTTTAGAACGTGTAAAGGAAATTCTCAAGAAAGTGTGATATTTTAAAGGATTTTTAGGGAGTAGGTTTTATATTTTGATAGTATGTTTGGGACCAGCTCTACGAGCGTCCGTTATCGGCGATAAGATATCACTGGTTGGAACGCTCATGGCTGTTAAATTAAAGTTTCATTGGTTCCATGGCTAACTTAACCCGCAGAATAGTAGAATAATAGAATAGTAGTAATATAGATCCGTCGGAATCGAATTCGAATCCGATGTTTTCGATTCGGAAACGAATCGAATGAATTAAAATACCCTGCTGGGCGCTTCGTATATACACCTCTTCTATATAATAAACTAGACGATCGCCTCGCGGTTTCACCCGCGTTGTTCCTGTTCCCGTGGGAATTCCGGGATAAAATATAGCCTATGTCACTCCCTGAAAAGTAAGCTTCCTAACGGTGAAAGAATTTTTAAAATCGATCTAGTACTTTCGGAGCCAATTCAATACAAACAAACAATCAAATCTTTCCTCTTTATAATATTAGTATAGATTCACAGACACTGCAGGTTCTGCCTATCATCACGAACAAGTTAGTGAAGATGCCAGGTCTTAGTTCTTATTTTTTTTTTGTAAAAAGCTTCCCATACAAAATAATGTCAGTGCCAATTAATTACTTAATACCGATCTCCCACTCCTATTTTAATCCACATCATCATCGTTGGCTGGTTTTACATTCACGAAAGATGATTTAAGTGGCAACAGCCTGGCTGTGAGTCAGCCAAACACACACACACCCTCTGATAATTCGGGACAGGGCCGTTTCTAGGTTTAGTTTCAAAGAAAACCCCTTTAATTAACGATTTTTGAATAGAGGGGGTCACATTCTAATATCATTCCATTTCCACCAATTTTGAGAATTGAGACCTGGCATCTTCACGGACGTGTTCATGATGATGGGCAGAACCTGCAGTTCAGATAGTGTCAGTGAATTACCATTAGCTTTGTATACCTAAGTATAAAGATATAATGTGCAAGGTTACAGAGCTTAAACATTCACCAACTGTCAACAAAATAAAAGCAGGACTAGAGAGCCGTTATAAGCCGTTGTTAAATTCGCGTTTAACGGCGCTTTTTTACTGTTCCCACTGCAAACGAGAGGAGTGATTGATGTGGCCTTCGTTGGACCACAGGACTATGGGTCAGCTGGGCCACTTTACAGACGTGAGTCTGGAATGGACCACGTTGGAGACAAAGAACATGGAGGGTTAACTAAGCGTCGTAATAAAATTGATGTCGATAAGATGTACGTGAACAAGAGCATGACTTTATGATTTTATACTACACCTGCTCGGAAAGTTGCCTATTCCTTTTCCATTTATAGAATAGAAAGTATGTCTTTGCAGGCCTATAGGAAACCGGGAGGAAAAACTCTATGGAATTTCATTTCTCACGTGTTTTAGCGGGAGGAAAAAGTAATTTCCTAAAAGATCGGCCGGTCGCTATGGTTATTTTCGTTCGGTCAAACGACAAAAAGTTTTTACTTCAAGTTCATTAGGCCTCCTCCGATTTCCGAACAATATTTTGATAAAATAACCCAAACGCTGGCGCGGTCAATGAGGTTTTACCAACATCATTGGGCGCGGTAAGTTCTTCTAAATTTGAATATAAAATTCAATTAATAATTAATTCTGCTTTTTATTTTCCTCGAAGGTAGTATAAATCGTTTTGGAATTATGTGAGAGCAAAGCGAGGGGCCGTGAACCGGAAGCAAATCTCGCTGAATGGAAGAACTCTGACAGAACCGGAATATGCAGTGGAATTCGCAAAGTACTTTCATTCGGTTTACGGCACCTCGGTTGCTCACCTAGACGTGGCAGCGGCGGAGACGGCGAGTCACGCCAGTGCCGCGCGTGTGCATGTGCCGCGCCTGGCGCTGGCCGAGGTGCGCGCGGCGCTGACGAGGCTCAAACCGAAGCGCTCCGCAGGTCCGGACGGGATCCCTGTCTACATTATGAAAGACTGTCGGATGCCTCTGGCCGAACCGCTCGCTTATATTTATAACCGTTGCCTAGAGGAGTCACATTTTCCAGAACGATGGAAGATAACAAGAGTTATTCCTATACCGAAGGGGTCCGGAGCTGATGTGGCCGAATTCAGACCGGTGGCCATTCTGTCGACTGCAGCGAAGGTCTTCGAGTCGGCTGTGCAGCACAGCATGCAGGAGCAGGTGTCGGCACAGCTATCCGATGCGCAGCACGGTTTCCGGCCGGCTCGTAGTACCTCCAGTAACCTCCTTGACGCAATGAACTTTATGCTACCGAAGGTCGACGCCGGGGTGCAAGTCGACGCCGCTTATTTCGATTTCAAAAAAGCATTTGACTTGGTCGATAACGACATACTGCTTCAGAAATTGGCGACGATCGGCTGCACAACCAAACTGCTGCGGTTCTTCGCGAGCTATATGAAGAACCGGCAGCAGTATGTTGACTACGCGGGATGCAAATCGGAGCCTTACTCTACCTTAACTGGAGTGAGTCAGGGAAGCAATCTGGGTCCGCTAGAGTTCATTCTCATGATTAACGATCTCCCGACCGTCGTCAAGGATGCGAAGTGCTTGTTGTTTGCGGATGACCTCAAGTTACTTTTACCGATTAAAGACGGAGAGGACTGTGAACGCCTTCAACGTGACGTGGACAGAGTGGTGGAGTGGACTGGTATGAACAAACTACAGTTCAACGTCAGCAAGTGCTCTATTATAACGTTTAGTAGAGCGAAGACACCACTACACCACAATTACCAATTGAAGGGTTCACAGTTAAAGAGAGTAGATTCGGTGGGGGATTTAGGGGTTCGTCTCGACGACAAGCTGCATTTCCGTGTACATGTGGTTAACATCTGCAAGAAGGCATTCAAGACCCTAGGATTTGTACTCCGTCAGACGAACAACTTTACAAATATGAATGCAATAAAAACTCTATACGACGCATTGGTGAGAAGCCATTTAGAGTTTAATGCGGCGGTATGGGCACCACACGAAGCTAAGTACAGTCAAATGGTAGAGCGCATACAAAATAAATTCACCAGATTTCTGTACTTGAAGATCTACGGCATTTATCCATTCTTCCCGCTGATGTATCCAACCTTGTTTGTTATAGGCATGGTTGGATACAACAAACTGGAGGTGAGGAGAGATGCAGCGCTTGCTCTATATTTGTTTAGAATATTTCGTGGGATAATCGCCAACCCAGGCATTTTAGAGGAAGTGAGGCTAAATGTACCTAATGAGTTTGTGCACCGACGGAGGCGGCCCGCCCTGTTTGCTGTACCAAGAGGAAGGACCAACCTCCTGAATAAGGCACCTTTAACGCGTTGCATCCACACGCTCAATCTAGTAGCGGAGAGAGTCGATATTTTTAACTGCTCCCTGAGCGAATTTCATAGGACTCTGTTATTTATTCTATGCTATTTTAATAAGATTTGACATTTTGTAATTATTTGACATTATTATATTGATTACCGATTTTTCTTTATTATTATTTTATTAGGTTTGACATAATGTAATTTGAATTTATTAAGTGAATTATTATTCTATTGATGTAAAATAATTTGACATAGTATATTGACGAATTTTATATATTATTGTGTAATTTGAGTTTTTAGTTCATGTAATTTTAATTTGTATAGACTTTTTACACTATTGCATTAGGGGCCCCTGTAAAAATAGTGTAAGTATTTTTAATAAATAAATAAATAAATAAATAAAGCACTCGGCAGAAAGTGCGATTCCTACCTCGTGTGTTTTAAGGCAACAAAACGACACACTCGGTAGGAATTGATCACTTTCTCGCCTTGGTGTAAAATGCACTATTGTAATGCTTTTAATTGTTCCGTTCCTCAACCTCAACCTCAACGGTTGAGGTTGATGAACGGAACTTTTCAAGCAATGACCCAGCTGCCTCCAACAAACCGAGCTCGTAACAGAATCTTGGTGAAAATAGAAAAATCGCTACAATGTTTAATTGTGGCTGGCGTAGCTCTTTGTTTTGTTATCGCGTATCAGAACGTCCGTAATTACACTCTACAAATAACAAGGGCTTGCGCTGAAAATATTTCAGCAAGCTGGCTCCAAGTTGCGGGGTATAAATTGCTAATCTCCGGTTTTGGACGGCTTTTGAGACAACGATATCTATAGGATGGCGTAGCTTGCTACAATGCGGCAACATCGCTACCAAACTGGGCCGCGATCACGGAGTAGTTGTAGACATGTATAAATACTCAAATACTAGTTCTAATTTGTTTCCTCTAATTTGGTTCGTAATATATGATTGCTATACAAATTACGTCTAAGGGGGAAACTGGAATTGCAAAAATAATAATTCCAGTTTTCCCCCTTAAGGGGGATTTGCAAGGGGGAAAACTGGAAGTAAAAAAAATGAATTCCAGTTTTCCCCCTTGAGGCTAATCTTCAAGGGGGAAACTGGAATTCTTTTTTTTGACTTCCAGTTTTCCCCCTCAAGGGGGATTTCAAGGGGGAAAACTGGAATAACCCGTAGTTACCTACTGGCATTAAGACTCAAGCGTTAGCAGTTGAAACGTTAGGTGCTCGTTCACAGGCCGGCATCGGACAATCGCAGGATATGATAGTTAGTCTATAACAACTTTGACGACCTCTGTGGCGCAGCGGGCGAAGGTCTGCCTGCGACGCACGAGGTTGCGGGTTCGATTCCCGCGTCGGGACAAATGTTTGTACGATCTGCAGATATTTGTCCAGGGCGTTCTGGATGTTTTCTATGTATAATAAAAAATATCTATCTATGTAGTGTATTGTATTAAGTATATCAGTTATCTAGTACCCATAACACAAGTTCTGCTTAGCTTGGGGCTAGATAATGTGTGAATTGTCCAGCATTATTTATTTATATTTATTTATTTTTGTACCTACCTTAGACTAATCTTTCCTGCAATAAAGCTTTTTTATTATAATTATAATTAATCAGTAATGCCAATAGGTATAATAACTATACGTACCACACCGTGATCGGGACCCGGTAACGGTTTGACCTATGGTTGGACTACACAGCTTGCCCTAATACTATCCAATGATCCTATCCATCCACGGCTGTCTGGTAGTGATCGCTCTTGAGCGATAAGACCGCCACTTGTCACTTAGTTTTTATGCTGTTTTGCTGTATTGTTTCTATCTATAAGTGTGCAATAAAGAATTTTCTATCTATCTTGCTACGGCGCGTAGCTGCTGCTACAGTTCTTGCTACGCAGCTTGCTACGGCGTGGTTACACAGCTTCCTACGACGCAACTTCATAGGGTGCTACGGCGTGAATGCAGCTATGTCTTTGCTACGTAACTTTCTACGGCGTGACGGGGCTTGTACGTAGCAGAAGCTACGATTTTGCTGGACAACTTGCTACAGCGTTGCATCACAGCTTATTTGTTTTACACAATTTGTTATAGCTATGGTAATAATATCTCTATAGAGTTTGCTGCGTTTTTGCAAGACAGCTTGCTACGGTAAAACTACATAGCTTGCTACGGCGCGTCTTTTGTTTACATTTTGCGACGGCGAAGCTCCAGCTACACACATCTTTGCTACACAGCTTGCTACGACGTAGCTATAGAGCTTACTATGACGTAGGTGCAGCTACGATTTTGTAAACATTTTGCTCAGGCGTAGCTGGAGCTTAGTCTTTGCTACAGGGGCACACAGCTTGAATAATATTATATCTACCTTCTTTTAAAAGTTAGAAAATAAACAAGAGATTTTATTAAAAAACAATATTCGATATCTTTATTTGGAACAATCATCATTAAATTTCTGTTTCACATAAGTACACTTTTCACTCGTAATGATGAGCACATTTTTGACTCATGGCAATCAAGACTCATTCTCATCATGTTATTGACAGGTTTGGCAACCAAGTTGGTTTAGGAACACCTAGAACATGCGAAAATATTGTCAAAACGTGTGTAGCACCTAGTCCCTATTTTACAGCACGAGTCATCTTAATTTATGCCTCTTAATTTATGCCAGCCCTAACTTGACTCCATGACTAATTTAAACCATCGCCAGTTATCTTAACCCAGTTGCCAGTTATAGCTGACCAATGCCTTATTAACCTGTCGCCAGTTACAACTTGACTCATGGCTAATTTACCTGTCGCGAGTTATAGCTTGTCTCACGACTTATTAACCTGTCGCCAGTAATGAATTGACACAGAGCTCATTTTAAAAACAAAACATGACTCATAACTCATCAGCAGTTATAACCTGACTAATTAATCGTCACATGCCAGTTATGTCCGTGTACAGTGGAATGGATCCAGCTGCTGACGTTGCCAGCTGATATGACGGTCGCGAAGACAGGCATGGGGTTGTCCGTGTCGCACTCCAACATCCAGCCAGACACGACAGCCCAGAGCACGCCGTTGACGACCACTGGAGCGCCTGAGTCACGCTGGGAAAGTAATGGTTTTTTATTATTCTTATTATAATTTTTAATTAAATTTATTCACAAAGAAAATTATACTAGTATTTACAATTGAAACAATTGAGCTAACTGCATTTTTAGTAGTAACATATTATATTAAGATTTTAATTTTATTATTGGCCCGTAGAATCCAATGCAATGCGGGAAATAGGCTTCCCTTTTAAATCGACTTCAAACAAAGGCGGAGGTTCTTTGTTTGGCAGTATGTAAGTTTTTTTTAATAAGTTCGTCCATTTTTCCGAACAGGCGACTAAGGGATATCCACCGGGGGTGGGCAGCAGCGCCCCCTGCAGAACAATTCTACCACCGAACTACGATCCTCAACCCGCATGCCCAGCGTGGGGATTATGGGCACTACCCCATGAGATAAAAGATAATAAGGCGCTTATCAGGGGGAGGCTTGCGTCCAGCAGTGGACCAATACAGGCTGTTGAGGTTGAGGTGAGGTAAATATGTCAAACGTGTCTTAATTAAAAGATTACTCGACGTAGAATGCATGATTATCACCGCGGGACAAAGAAAATCATTACCATATGTAACCGTATGAAAATCCGTTCGGAAGTTTTTAAGCTTATCTCGTTTAAGCTTGTCGCACACTTGGGCCGCGATTACGGTGTGGTTAGTGTAGTTACAATCCACTGACAAGTGCGTCCACTGATCGGCAATCCAAATTATTTAATTTCCAATATTAACTCCAATATTCCAATATTAACAATGACGTCATTAGCACTAAACGGAAAAGTTGCCTTCAAGAAAACACACAAACACACTAAAATCAAAAACACACAATTGACAAATCTGCAGCGTACCCTCTCCAATTTGCACGCCAGTAATGGCAAAACATGTAGGTCATCCATTTATAGTTCAACATAATTGCATGCTCGCACCATGATAGTACTCATGTTTTATGCAAATAAATGATTCTTATTCTTATTCTTAAGAATCGTCGCCGGCATTGCAGACCGTCCGTTTCGTGCGGTATGGCAAACCATTGATGGAGCCTGTGCGGATTGTCCGATGCCGGGCTGTGAACGTGCACCCTAACGTTTCAACTGCTAACGTTTGAGCCGCAATGCCGATAGGTAACTACTTTTACCACACCGTGATCGCGGCCCTGAAAAGTATCGCAGCAGAGCATAAAATTGGTATTCAAATATAGGCTTTAACTCGTAAAATTTTGATGAATTGTATAATTTCTAATTTCTAAGAAATAAAATAATATCGCAAAAATTTTCGACTTCGACGGGACTTGAACCCGCGTCCTCCCCTCAGTACGGGAATGTGATAACCAACTACACCACGAGGTCAAGTGACGTGGGAGTCGAAAATCTTTCGAAAATCGTCTTAGAATTGTATAATGACGGCATCTGATGACAGACGCGCCGTGAGTCCGCGAGTTCGCGGACCGAAGTCATTTTGTCAGTGCAAAATGTATCTAAAAATAATTTCTAGAAATTACCTTGAGTGTGGGGTTACGCACTATAATAACAAAAAACCTTAGAATTAAGCAACGCGACACCTCTCGTCAAACGAACTAAATGTAACTTTAGTCTTTGAACAGGATTGGATAAACTTCATTGTTTCTCCTGTAGGTGGAGCTAACGGCGCTAGAAACCGTAGGCAGTCGCAAAGATTTTCGACTCCCACGTCACTTGACCTCGTGGTGTAGTTGGTTAGCACATTCCTGTACTGAAGGAAGGATGCGGGTTCAAGTCCCGTCGAAGTCGCGATTTTTTGCGATATAATTTGATTTCTTAAAAATAACGAGCTTAACCCCATATTTGAAAGCACGTTTTTGTGCTGTGTGCTAGCGGTATTGGATTAATGGCTCTACCTCCCCGAACACTAGCGCCGCCAGATATTTTATCTGATTATTACGTCGAAGAAAGGAAATTCCAAGAATTACGTTGGGCAATTTGTGATAACTATCATAAGCTTTTTTTAATGCATCTGTAATTTTTTTAGTTTGTATAGTGTAGAGATGCGAAGTTGCTCATTTTTGCCACCATGGTGGCCAAAAACAGCAACTTCGCAACTCTGCTTAAAGTATACAAAATTAAAAAAATACAGATGCATTAAAAAAAAGCTTATGATAGGATTCACAAATTGCCCAACGTAATTTTTGGAATTTCCTTTCTTCGACGTAATAATAAGATAAAATATGTGGCGGCGCTAGTGTTCGGGGAAGAGGAGCCTTAAGAGATACAGACAGACGCGAATTGTTTTACAACACGACTACTTAATCAGTAGTTCATAGCTGTTATCCTGCTAAGTAGCAATAATCTTACATAACAAGCATCCTTAACTCCTGTCTCCAGGCACATAAGCCCAGCAGGATCATTCCCAGTGTCTGTTAACTCCTCGGTGCATTCCTCAAGGTCTGAAGAGTGGACGTGGGTCACAGTGAGGATGGGATTCCGCTTCATTATCCTGGTGACCGGCTTCTCAATGTGGTTGGGCTTTTTCGTGACATCTTTGTCCTGAAAAAGAGAGTTGGTGACATGTGATTTTGGAACATTAGAGTCTGAGACGAATAGATTCACTGAATCTATTCGTGAATCTGATTCAGATCAGGCCGTTGGTATTCTTTCAACAAAAACAAGGTTCCCGTAACAAGTTAACCCGCTCACAGTCATTAGATCTAGATTAAATTCAAATTAAAAAAAATTGGTTGTCTGTAAAGTCGGTTTACTGACGATAGTTGAACGTGACAACGCAGACGCATCGCTCACTCAAGTAGGAGAGAGACGGATGTCGAGCGCTCTCGCTTGCACTTCAAGCCTTATATGGAACGCCTCAGAGCGAGGTAACGCCGCATGACGAGGTAACGCCGCATGACGTCATGTTTTTTCGTGCGTGCAGCCGGCTCTATCGAATTATAAGACGTTGTCACGTCAAAAATGTTTATTTCTAAAAATGCTTACAATTTGTATGTTCTTAAAAAAGAATCTTTATGTAAATAATCGAATTTGATTCTTAATATTTTTTCAAAAACCATTTTATTCTAGGTTGCATTTTTGGAGGATGCGAAAGCGATGATCGGTTTTCAAGTTTTAAATTAAATCTCTTTAAAATTACTTTGAAAACAGAAAAATTCACCCGGCCCGTTGAAACGCATCTTACGAGTACTATCGTTAGTTAATCTGTCCTTACGAGTGAATTTCTACACGGAGTTTACACGTTCGTGGGAGCGGGACAGAGCATGCGTTTTTGGAAAGGCGTAAGTACAAAATTCAAGTTGTTGTTTATTTACAAGAAAACTACGCAACTAACGAAACTGGCTTAGAGAAATCAAACAATTAATAAGAACCTACAAATCAAAACAAAACAAAACTTGGTATAGACCGCATGGTTCCTGAAATCTCGACTAAATTATGCGTGAAACAGTGTACTTTCATGTTTTTTCAATTGTATTTTTTTCTCAATCGTGTTTTTACATTATAAGAACCAAAGTAATTATGGAATTTTATCTAGGTACCACAGGAATCCCGTGAGTACTGAGATCTGGGCCTTTTTTTATCCTGAGGGAAATGCGCACGCATATCGTACTGCCACGGGGAGACAGTACGATGATGTGGGACTCTAACACCACTAAAACCCTCAGGGTGCTTCCGCCTCTGCCGCTTGTGGTAGGAACGTGGGGACGCTTACACTCATCCACGAACCCACCGCGGCTGCCCGATATCGAGATCTGGGCCTAGTTTGAGAACCAAACCTGTTAGGTTTGCCCCTTGTTCACTCGCCGCGAGACACCGAGGTGATCTATAAAGCTACTTACAACTAAATCAGCAGCCCAGGAACTGAGTATCAGATGCGTGGAAGTAAGTTCCTTTGGCATTAGCTGGAGTCTAATAATCTTGATACTCGGGGTCAGCCTCACAGGCTTTGCCAGCATCAGCAGCGCCAAGTCATAGTTAGGCCTATTGCTCTTGTAATAGGGGTGAATTTCCAAGTCCTTGATAGGGAGAAGGAGTCCACCTTTCTTGTAGTTGACACTGCCTAGTCTAACGCGGATGAAGCGGATCCTTTCTCTCATTCTGTAAGGAGAAAACATCAGTTACGCTGGGGCCAGACGAGCGTAATTTTTTGAGTTTTGTCTCGCGTAAAATGCTTATGTTCAACAAATGACAACTCATCGTGTTGCACAAACAAGACTTTTGTATAATTTCGAAGAAATCAAATAATATCGCAAAAATTTTCGACTTTGACGGGACTTGAACCCAAAAATTTTTGCGATATTATTTGATTTCCTAGAAATTAGATATTATCCAGAGTACGAGGCTTACGCACTATAATAACAAAAACGTAAGACTTTTGTATGTACGTACGCTTGTTTGGCTGCATGGTAAATGATACGTTATGTAAAGTTCTAGACTTAAACTTACAATTGAATCTGTTCTGCTGAAGTCAGTACCCAGTTCTCGTCAATTAGTGCTCCAGCACTCAGAAACCCTCGAGATCCTTTCAGCACAACCACCATATACCCAAAACCATCATCGGACACCACGGTGCGCTCATCTAGGTGTCCTAACTTTCTCGCCAGAGACTCATGTTGGATTTCTTGCAACGCTTCTATTGAGTTCAGTTCGGACTCTTGACTTGTACACTTTTCTTCTTTCCTTTGTTTAGTTTTGTCGGCTGCGTTCCTTTGTTCGAGTAAAGTTGTATCGTTTACAAGGTTATTTTGATTAATTTCTACTTCATAACTAGATTCTTCAAGTTTGTTATCAAAACCGTGGTAATAATTATTCAAGTTCTTTATCCTTTGGTGGTGTCGTTTTACAAATTTGTTTTTAGATATCTCAATCGGTTTTAGGCCTGCATCAACAATTTTATCGTTGACGCCTTCTTTTGCTTCTACATACGTGAAATGACCGGCTTTTCTTCTGTCTTTGAACCAATGTTGGGCTAATTTCGTATATTCTGCCCGTTTTGAGTCTGGATTGGTTGGTCTCGATTTATTTGCTTCTGCACTTTGAAGGACTTTTTTAAAGTTCCAACTTTTGTCTTGTTGTTTTCCGTAACTCGCTATTATGTATGTTATTAGAATAATTTTTATTGCCTGGTTCATATCTTTAGTTTATTACCTTGCTGTCAATTTTTACGCTAAATTGTTGTTTCTAGAAAAATATTGTTTTTATCTATTTAATTTCAAGAATAAACTAATTATTATTGCTGATAAACCCTTTAGATAAGTATCTACTAATAAAAATTAAATTGAGTTGCTTGGCTCAAATTTTTTCCATGAAACAGTAAGTAATTAATCTTTGATAAATTATTTTTCGTTCTAGGAATTAATAAATTGTTACGTTTATTTCAAGCGAGCAGCTACAGAAGTGAGCCCAAAATTTTCTTAAATCGAGTCCAATCGTCTTGATAAAAGAACTTTACTGTTATTAATAAACGCGGTAACCGCGGTGCAGCGTAGGCTTCAAACATTTTTAAAATTAAAAGTGGGCGTTTTTTAGAATTACTTATATATTTCTGGTTAAAGATATATTTCTCATAAAGAATCTTATATTATTATTCTAGAATATTGTCTAAAGGCGTAAGTAATTACTGACTTTATTTCTTTAGGAACTAAATTATCATAGATTCTAGCACTTTTGTGCGTTACAGTTTTTTTCCATGATTAGTTTGAGTGGAATGTAGTTTTAAGTCATATTTTGCGCATCTAGTTCTCATACTATTAGGTTTACATTATTTAGTATAGGTGGCTTTTTCGTATTAGTAAGCATGAGTGATATATATATTTATAAAAGTGTGTGTTAAATTCCTTCTTACTAAGTTTAGGAGTGCAGATTTTTAACAGTTTCGGATGAATTAAATTGTATTCTGTATATCATCATCATCATCTGCAGCTACTTCATCTGTACTATGTCGTCGACCCTTTGCAACTTGGGCCGAAATCAGCATACCAAATGCTCTACTATGACAATGGCATCGTCGCACAATCGTCCATAGATGAAAGAAATTGTACGAAGAGATTAATATAATGGTTTCATCCATGACACTATTGACACGCGTTCCTCCATCTGTTCCTTCTTTCATCAAATGTACAATGCCAAAATGTGTCATTCTGAGACGGTACTATTTTTAGGTAAAGCGATTAACTTAGTGTCTGGTCTGGGAATAGTGGGTCGAACAGGACCCTTAGCCTGGTCGCCCGACGCTTCTTGTGCCCATTTTTGGCCACCGATCTGTTGTCGATTTTTAATCTATCATCACCTTGCCTTGCCACCGGCTTATACAGGGTTATTGGTCAGTCACTGACACCGCGTCAACTGCTGATTCCGGTCATATTTACGAACACGTTCGTGATGACGCCAGGTCTTCATTCTTAAACTTGGTATTGGTAGTAGGTAGTCCCCTCCATTCAGTAATCGTTCGTTAGAGGAGCCTTTGATTAACAGCGGGAGAGGGAGATTAGAGAGAATTGGGTCCCGGGCAAACGTATTTTTATATTTTGTAGAGGTGATTTGAATTTTTTGGAATGTAGACCTGACATCTTCACGAACGTGTTCGTGATGATGGCCAGAACCAGCAGTTTACGCAGTGTCAGTGAATTACCTTGTACAGTTTAACATTATGTGAAGGGTATTTTGCTGTAAAATATTGCTTGTACTTGACTGACACAAAACACTCTCCTAAACTTTTATAAATAACGTCCGAAATGTTTACGGACGTATTACAAAACACCTTGATAATGAAATTGTTTCTAAATTAGAGCGACAAACAAAAGGAAATGTTACAAAATACTTACACAATGGTAAATTACGGTAATGAAGATTGACAAACTCTCTGGCGCAGTGGGTGAAAGTCACTTGCGAGTTTGATTTCCGCCCTGGGACATTATGGACCGACGTCCTTTGCCTATATTAACAAATGACGTGTGGGACGAAGAATAAATAATAACTTTTTTTAATACCATCAGCGCCATTAAAAATATTTCGGGCCATAGCAGCCATAGTAATACTGATTTCAATCAATCAATCAAAATCTTTATTATCAGACAACAAAGGTCTATAGAAACACAAAGTTACAGACAACATACAATTACAACAAAGAACTATAACGTAAATAACAAAATCAAGGTTATAATTAACTAGCTGCCGCCCGCGGCTTCGCACGCGTTGTTTCTATGGAAACGTTAAAAGGTGATTTCTATCCCATGGGAACTGATGTATGGGATAAAAAGTAGCCTATGTTTGATTCCAGGATTATAATTATCTGTATACAAAATTTCAGCCATCCGTTCAGTAGTTTTGGCGTGAAAAGGTAACAAACATCCATCCATCCATCCATCCAAACTTTCGCATCTATAATATTAGTGTGATTACACTGATTACATCCAGTGCTGCAGTATAGGATACTCATACTTGTGAGATATGACTTTCAGGATGCTGTTGTTATTACCTCTCATAAATGATGCCAGTCGCTTTCGGCTAATTGCCGCGAAGCCATCAGTGAAGATATTCGCGACCATCTTTGAAACAGAGAGACGAGGCAGGCCCAACAGCAGATTTATGTGACCTTTTTTACCATAAATATACATAAAATGCCATAAAAACCAGCTTCGCAGGCGGATTGGTGATTGAAACTAGTCTCTTTAAGAGAGCGCATTGCGCGCCATTTTGTGAAAAGGATAGGCATAGGATTTTGCGTTCATAGGAGCGGGACGAAACATACGTTTTTCGAACGGCGTAAGCGCAAAAATGATGTTTTTGCTTATTTAAAAGAAAACTACACAGCTTATGAAGAAACTGTATTAAGGAACCAAAGAATGAGTAATAAAATAACCTACGAATCAAAAAAATATTTTCTTTAGACCGCAGGGTTTCTGCGATCTCAACCAAATTATGTGCAAAACTTTCATAATTTTTTATTGAAATCTTTTTTCGCAATCGTGTTTTCCAATTTAGCAACCGAAGAAAAAAATTGATTGTCTGTAAAGTCGGTTTACTGACGATAGGTGAACGTGACAACTCAGAGCGAGGTAACGCCGCATGACGAGGTAACGCCGCATGACGTCATGTTTTTTCGTGCGTGCAGCCGGTTCTATCGAATTATAAGACGTTGTCACGTCAAAAATGTTGAATTTTATGTTTTCCTAGTTTTTTACCACGGGGGATTCCCGTGGTAAAAAACGATACGTGAGTACTGAGACCTAGACCTAGTTTGACAAGCAAAACCCGCTAGGTTCGCCCCTTTTTATTCCATGTGAACACGGATTATATGGAAATCTTTTGAAGTTATTTCTATTCCGTTGAACGCGTGACCCGAGAGCTGGTGAATTATATATATATGGATCAGTTGAGCTATCTGTAGACTGTTTGCAACAGTCGGCAGTTAGCTCAAATGTTTCAATTGTAAATACTAGTATAATTTTCTTTGTGAATAAATGTCTTACTTAGTAAAAATTCCGTTGAATCTGATTGATGGGATAAAGTACCTAGCCTATGTGTTGTATTATTATAAGTGGAAGGTGGTTTACATACTCGTATTTTAAAAATTAAGACGTTGCGTGCCGACAGCGTTTTCGCCTGTTTACGAAAAGTAGACTTATAAAATAAAGTTTTGCAGTTTTCTATGTCTAAAAAATGGTATTTTTTTCACTTTGAACAGAAAATTAATTGGTAATATAAAACCAACCTTCTTAAAAAAAAGTCAACGAGCGTATTTATGCAGCTCACTTCGGTCTGTAGTTTTGACGTGAAGAAGCAATGAAGTATTATAATATTTCATTGCTGTTACTTCAGTAGGTACTTTAGCAGAATGAATGAAGATAACAACAACATCCAAAATTATTGTGTTATAACACAATAATTTTGGATGTTCGGATGTTTGTAATACATGTATGTATTGTGTAGTGTGTAGAGTTTTGGCCGAAGGGTGTCAAGTTCCGACGGTTCACTGGCCGCCTGCAAGGGGACACCGCCGTGCACCGTCGTCAGCTGACACCCTGATTGCGTCATACACGTCGCCGCCGCAAATTTAGAAAGTGTGCAATTTTATTTAAAAGAAGTTTTTATATTTTTATGTATGTTAGATTTAAGGTAGGTATATATTCATATGGAACGTAGAATAAGTTAATAAGATCTATACTTGTTCTAATTTTGTCTGAAATAAATGTATTACTATTATTATTATTATTATTATTATTATGTATCCAAAATTAGTGTGATTCGTATTGTGATCTATGATACTTTTATTTTCTCGCTTAAGGCGAATAGTAGGGTGGATAGTGGCGCCACTACATATTTAATTTAATCATTAAGTTATACAAAGGAATTATCAAAAAATCGGACCGCTGGTAGATGATACCTATCACAAGCTTTTATTTAATGTATCTGTAATAGTTTTGTTTTGTGTTATTCAATCAAAAACCTTGTTTGGAGATTTTAGTGGCCACCAATAGGAACTAAATTCTTGAAAAAAGTATCTGCCTAAATAATACAGTACAAAACTAATAAAGATACATTTAAAAGAAGCTTATGATAGATATCGTCTACGCGCGGTCCGATTTTTTGATAATTCCTTTGTATAACGTAATTATAAAATTAAATATGTAGTGGCGCCACTATCACCCCTATTATTCGCCTTAAGGGGTCGGTTGATTAATGTTCTTGGATGTGGCACCTTTACTCTCAGACCACCAGCCTCGGGGAAATGAGTTAGAAGAACGTCTGCTAATATTTTACCGTCAGATGGTCAACAGTTGGGAATTCCACGTCGTTTCACTCAAATTATGAGGTTGGCTTTGTCTTCTGCCTTTCTTATTTAATTCATTAGTACCTACTGAATAGGTTATCTCACTGAGCTCTTATAAGGATGAACTCTATTATAGAAGAGTGTTTCTAGGTTTAAATAAAATAAATTTATTTGAATTGTAGGCCTGGCCCTCTGGCTAATTTCTAATAAATTTCAGAGTGCGAGGCTTACGCACTATAATAACAAAAACCTTAGATTTTGAGCAACGCGACACCTCTCGTCAAAACGAACTGAACGTAATTTTAGTCTTTGAACAGGATTGGATAAACTTCTATGTTTCCCCTGTAGGTGGAGCTAACGGCGCTTGAGTCCGTTGAAAGTCGCAAAGTTTTTCGACTCCTACGTCGCTTGACCTCGTGGAATAGTTGGTTAGCACATTAGTGAGGGAAGGATGCGGGTTCAAGTCCCGTCGAAGTCCAAAAATTTTGCGATATTATCTCGTTTCTTAGGAATTACAATAAATAGGTACCCTAGTTACAATACATAAAAGTAGGTAGGTACGGTATATACAAAATTATACCTCATGGGATGATGATGATGTCCTCCTAGCCGAATTTCGACCACGTCGGCCAGTCTCATGGGAGAATAGCCAGATGCGCAGGAGACATTATAGTCCACAAGTGTGTGTGCCAACACAGATTCACTCTCTATTCCCTCACTCTCATAATCCGATGGGACGGCAGACCGATACGACAGGGAGAGGTCAAGCGCAGGACCAACGGCTTGACGCGCTTTCTGAGACACAGGGGTTTACACCCCTGTGGTGTAAACCCCGGTCTTACGACCGCCAACTTCCTGACTCCGGGCTGCTACTGTGAATTTTTCTTGCTAGAAAAATCCCAATAACAACTATTGGCCCGACCCGGGATAACAACCCAGGACCTCATAATCGGCGGTTGAACAAGCTGACCGCTAGACCAACGAGGCAGTCCGGTTTCGGTTTAAAGAAATTTATTCTCAAAAAGTGTTTCGACATCACAATTTGTATGGAAAATGAAGAGCCAGAATCGCGAACATTAAAATATAGCATCAATTTGCCATCGAAAATATGATCTCCAGCATACATGTTTAATGGAGCGCAGTGGGATATCCTAAGTACACCGGCGGTGGCGCTTTCGTACTAAGTTATGTGGCAGCGAAAAAAAACTGTCATTCTTTATGGGAGCGTTTCGCATAATATGCTGTGTCTCGCTCTAACGAATAGCGACATTTGTATAGCTTATTGGTGTAGCAGAGAATGTACAGGGTTCCACGGAAAGGATGTACTCGTACTAAGCCGAAAGGGGGTGACTCTGGACATAGAGGAGGTCAACGTTAGTTTTAGAATTTTATTCAAAATTTTGAAAGAAATATGAGAGGGGTTTTCTTCATATTCGTGTTATTTTATTTCATACTAGCTGCGCCCCGTGGCTTCGCCCGCGTGGAAATTTATGTTTCCAACTTTATTAAGTTTCCCTTTCATAAGAACCTTCTCCGGACAATAACTAACACAACAATTTTATCGAATTTGGTCCAGCCGTTCTCGCGTGACCAAGGGAAACAGTGACTCATTTATAGATTTTAGCCTTATTTATTGCAATCATTGTGCCCATTTTTAGGTCGTAGTATCCAAGTGATGTATAAGAGACACAACGTGTCTTACATTTCTTTCATTTTTATTATTGTTCTGAAAATTCAAAGAAATTACATCATTTTTTGTAATAATTTCATGACAAAACACTAGTTTTGCTGAAAAACAAGCAAAAACATTTGTGAAATATTTTGTTATGTTAAATAATGCAAGAGTGCTTGTAACAAAAATGCGAATAGGAAGAAAAATAAATATTATTTTGTGCAAAAAAATATTCGAAATTTAAAAAATCGTTATTCACAATTTAGTCCCCTCGGGGTCCAAATCGGGGTCCAGACCCTTTCCGTGGCACTCTGTACCTATAATAATACTGCCAATAGTCAGAGTCTACGCCATTTTAATTTGCCAGTTTCTACCTCGTGCATATTTTCGATGTGGTCGAATTATATTCCGTCTTCACCAACGTTTTTAAAAAACACTTCATTTTATAGCAACGAGCAAAAGCTAAAATAAATAAACTACGTACACCTACGTAACTGTTTCGTTTAGAAAACGTAGAAATGTTCCACTTCCATAACGTGAGTGGGTTGATGTTTTCGAGAACCTATATTCGAAGTTGTCTCTCCAATAAAAAGCAATACTGTTTGAAATATCCAATACCTGGGTATCAAGAGCAGAGGCGGGGGAGGAGTAATAAGTAAAAGCCTCTGTTGTTGGAATATGAACTCTGACGTGTTGGTTCATACTTACTGCCTCAGTGATCCGAAGGGTGTCTTAACCTAGATATTCTATGTCACATCACACTAATATTATAAATGCGAAAGTTTGGATGGATGTATGGATGGATGGATGTTTGTTACTTCTTCACGCCAAAACTACTGAACGGATCGGGCTGTAATTTTTCATACAGATAATTCTAGGCCTGGAATAAAACATAGGCTACTCTTTATCCCATAAATCAGTTCCCATGGGATAGAAATAACCTCAAAACGCTTCCATAGAAACAACGCGTGCGAAGCCGCGGGCGGAAGCTAGTATTCTATATATCTTCTATTTATTTACTACATAGCAAATTACTGAAAAAAGAAATGAGAAAATTGGCACATGCAATTTATAAAGGTCTTACCAAACATCTTATAGAGTCCACAGGTGATCGGAATGCTGGCTTCTATTTCGGTCAACGAATTTGCATTGCCATTCAGCACGTGGCAATGCTGCTAGCATTCTGGGCACTCTGCCTTCTGGTGACGGCTTAGATATAATATACTAGTTGTAATTGTTTTATTCTGTTATTATAATCTTTTACGACCTAGCTAGATTATAATAATATATAAAGTATATCACACAATCCCGAGATATTACGTTGATTCTGGCAAGTACCTACCTACAAATTGTTGTAAAACATGTTATTATCGTTAATATTAGATTGAGGAATATCGAGTTTCTATCTTTTGTTTCTGTCTCATCTTAACGGTGTTTGTCCGCGATGGCCTCCTAAACTACTCAACCGATTTTAAATTAAATTAGCACACCGTGTGCAATTTGATCCAACTTAAAAGATAGGATAGCTCATTTAGGGAAGGTTTAAAAGGTGAGAGCGGTACGAGGTTCGCCGAGTCAGCTAGTAGATTAAAAGAAGTGATCTAAATGTAATTTACTATTAAATTATACTAACATTATTTTATCAATAAGACCAGGGTGAGCACCAACACAAACCTATTGTGGTTTAATGGTGCAACATTGATGAACACAAAAGTATACTTTTAAAATAAATAAATAAATAATGTAAAGTCATTTTACATTTACAATGGGATATTTACCATGATTTGAGTTTTTAGAAAGAAAGAAAAGAAGAAAGAAAGAAAATCAATTTATTGATTCACAAAACAGGAAGGTACCATAAAATATAAAAACAAATAACTGAAATATAAAACACTAGACGATCGCCTCGCGGTTTCACCCGCGTAGTTCCCGTTCCTGTGAGAATTCCGGGATAAAATATAGCCTATGTCACTCCCTGAAAAGCAAACTTCCTGGTGAAAGAATTTTTCAGATCGGTCCAGTTGTTTCGGAGCCTATTCAATACAAACAAACAAACAATGAATCAAATCTTTCCTCTTTATAATATTAGTATAGATGTCCACCGCGAACCAAAAGGTCCTGCCTCGGTATGTATAATATTGCTCAACAGAAACAATTTCAAAAACAATTTTAGCTTTCCGTTCCTTCGTTGGAAAGCTCAACACTCAAATCATCATAAATATCCCGTTGTTAATGACTTTAGTGTTATTAACTATAATGGATTTAAAAGTTTTCAAAAAACTATCTGAGCGTCTGGTCGAAGCGACGCGTGACCCGAGAGCTGGTGAATATCTGGCACAGCGTATCAGCATTGCCATACAGCGTGGCAATGCAGCCAGCGTCTTGGGGACGCTTCCGACTGGTGTTGATATGGATCAGTTGAGCTACCTGTAGACTGTTTGCAACAGTCGGCAGTTAGCTCAATTGTTTCAATTGTAAATACTACTATAATTTTCTTTGTGAATAAATTTAGTTCGAATAAAAAAGTTTTATAATGAATATTCTAAACTATCCTATGGCCACCGATAGGAGAAATAATTTCTTCGCCTGTTGTTCAGTTTTCAACCTTATCGTAGAGGTAGAGCCATTTAGACGACGCCCTCTGTGTTGCAGCGGGCGAAGGTCCGCTTGGACGCAGGCCTCCCCCTGATAAGCGCCTCTATTGGCTTTTATCTTATGGGGGTAATGCCCATAATCTCCACGCTGGGCATGCAGGTTGTAGAATTGTTCTGCAGAGACGCTGCTGCCCGCCCCCGGTGGATATCCCTTAGTCGTCTCTTACGACACCCGCGGGAAGAGTTGGGATGATGCAAATTCTAAGCCGGCACCACACAGCTATGTGAGTGAACCTAATTGTACCTAATTTGAGCGTTCCACTTTCGAGAAGCTAGTAAGTACCCAATCTCTCGAATTTTACTTTCTTTGATGATCAAAGTAGGTATTCTTTATACTTAACTTTAAAATACAATACAATACAATACAAATATTCTTTATTACACACCAAGATAGAAAAACAAACAGAAAAGAAAAAACAAACACAAAAACAGTTGCACAATGGGCGGCCTTATCGCTAAAAGCGATTTCTTCCAGGCAACCTTTGGATGGACACGGAACTATTGTATTGAACTATTGTTAAAATGTGATCTCTCCTGTTCTATTACTCCGAGAAAACGCTGTCTATTTGATTTCCACGCTCGACTCACCGCATTGGTTAATAATGTTATACCCAAACCAAATAGCAAGTACCTACTCGAAACTGATTAGGTACGGTTGAAAATTAACATAAGTCCTCTTCATTACCCACTGACACGCACTTGTGCGTTCATTCGCTCAGTTACAGTTCAGCCGCCGGTGCGTATAGAATAGAATATACTATAGCACGATATTAGTTTCACGATATTTGTTTAATTTAATTGTAACTTTATTCTTGTATATTTTTAAACTGTGTGATTTTTCTTATGTGATATGGGTTTTTTGCCTGAAATAAACGAATTTTATTTTATTTTATTGAAGTGAAAACTTCTTTAGCGGCGCTGAGCACTTTTTTTGTATGGGTAAAAACTTTCAAACTCGCGTCAGGGTCACGTGATGCTGATCGAAAAAGCGTAAGATCGTAAGATGTAAGTTTTCACTTCTGCCGGCACTCCCGTAGTGCTACCTTTTGTATTTTTTTTATTTATTTATTTATTAGATAGCATTCTCTACCTGCTAACCTTTGGATAGTGTGGAAATCAATTTAGTAGGTTACTACCTACTAAATTGAGTTTGATTAAAAAAATTACAGAATAACAAGGAAATAATAATAATATTTACAATTATTAATTCGTGTCTTTATCATTAACATAAAAATACACATACAAACATAATAAAATATATATACTAGTCACATTAATTTATAATTAATTAGTAGATACATACACAATAATACATTATATATTTACGTACCGAATTATGCGTATGGCCTCTTAAGCTGGACTGCTTTGGTCGGTGGACAGTGGGAGCGAAATGAGGTGGGTATTTGACAGCTTATACAAGTAGGTGTCTACTACCCGGGCGAATTAACATGGCAACTGGCTCGGGACTCGATATCCTCCCGCTGCCCAGCGTAGCGCCCGCCGTCGCCGTGCGAGGGCTGTAGCGATAGCATCACAATAATTGTGATAACTGATAACTCGTATATTTTACACGTGCAAGGAACTTTGAAGGGTTTTGAATGTGTTATGTAAATGTGTGTGTGGTGGCAAATAAATGGTATGTCTATGTCTATGTCTATGCAAGGGTAATTATTACCCTTGCACGTGTAAAATTTTCGAGTTATTCTCTTGCTGTTGTTGTAGCTAGTTGCATTGCTGTTATTGCTGTTATATCACAGTAGATAAATATATATTATCTATTGTGGTTATATTATTGGATTTATGTGTTTTTATCGGCCAGGTCACTTTTCAACGGGTGAGATTGTGGTCTAACGAAGGTTTATTCGGTTTAGAAAACGACTCTTATTTCATTTCCGTCACATTCGTTTTACTTACATAACATAATGTTTACATAATGTAAGTACGTGTTGTGCCGTTAATTCGCCTGGGACTTGGACTTTCAAGAAAAAATCATGACCGACCAAACATTTGAATATCCATCAAATTACGCGCGGCGGGTAAACTCTGTGTAGTGTCAAAAACTCCAACCCATCCCATCCCAACTCCCAACGCCAATCTTGTAATCCAGTCCCTATTTTTTGCTTATTTCCATTTTTTCGGTTCAGCTCATACACTTACCTACTCTCTAAAAATATTATGTAGATCAGGATTTCATTATTAGATACCTAGTAATTGTTAGGTCTTTAAAAAGAAAGTTTCAATCAAATAATGGAAACGAAATAGAACTAGTATTTGCAATAGAAACAATTGAGCCAACTGCAGACTGTTGCTAGTAATTTAATTAACATAATATACTATTGTTTCTCCACGTACCTATGTTTAAATTTGGGTTATAAGGTAATTTAATAGAATTTTTTATTTTTTGTTATGATGAGGTAATATTTTAAAACTTTGTAAATGTGTCATAAATAAGCATCAAAAATTATGTTATTATTATTGTGTATAATAAAGTAAAGCAAAAAGGGAGACCGATCGAACTTTTTTTTCTAAATTGTCCGATCCGTCACTTGGTGAATAACAGGGTACAGATAGAACTATTTCAGTTAATAAAAGTTTCATATTATAAATATAATAAATAAATAAATAATGCTGGACAAATCACACAGCATTATCTAGCCCCAAGGTAAGCAGAGCTTGTGTTATGGGTACTAGATAACTGATATAAATAATAACATACGCGTACATAGATAGATATTTTTTATTTTACATAGAAAACGACCAGAACACCCTGAACAAATATCTGCAGATCGTACAAATATTTGTCCCGAGGCGGGAATCGAACCCGCAACCTCCTGCGTCGCAGGCGGACCTTCGCCCACCACGCCACAGAGCTCGTCAATATTTCCCACTATTGCAAAAAGGGTGACGGATCGAAGTTTTTTTCCCATTTGTCCGCCTAGAGGGACAGAGCAGGGAGACAGATGGGAATAATTCGAATTTAATAAGGACTTAGAACAAGAAAAATAAAACACTTACGAGACTGAATAACCGAAGTTTTCCGAGTTTCCCCACATTATGGCATCCTTGCATGCATTCCACATTATTTTCTGGGCTATTTACCTCCATAAAGCCTTAAGATACGCCAACGAGGTTAGATCGTGGTTAGACCTCATTACGGAGGTACGTTGAATATGGATACGTTGAATATGATGCCTCAAATAGATCCAATATCGTCCACAGTGTAGAGGAAAAAGCTGAAATACTTCATAATTTTATACTATACCTCAACCTCAATCTCAACAGCCTGTATTGGTCCACTGCTGGAAGCAGGCCTCCCCCTGAAAAGCCCTGATGACCTTCATCTCATGGGGGTTACTGCCCATAATCCCAACGCAGGGCATGCGGGTTGGGGATCGCAGTTTGGTGGTAGAATTGTTGTATAGGGGACGCTGTTGCCCGCCCCCGGTGGATATACCTTAGTCGCCTCTTACGACACCACCCGCAGGCAGAGCTGGGGTGGTGCAAATTCTAAGCCAGCACCACACGGCGTATTTTGTGTACCTCTACTCATATTTAAGCTTGTTTAGGAAAAAAATTAAACCGACTTGAAATTCCTTAAATTTAATGGAATACTCTTTTTAAGTTTAACGGGATAAACAGTAATTTGTCGGGAATAAAATTTGGGACCATCTCGGGACCATTTTGCGAAAGGTGAAAGTATCATCAAAATTAGTCCATTCGACGATTATAGACAAAAACAGTAAAAATATACATTCAAGCCGAACATAGTACCTCCTCCTTTTTTTTGAAGTCGATTAAAAATATCGAGAGCACGAGAGAGTACAGTAGTTTATTAGAATTTCAAGTTATGTACTTACTTATTGCGCGCTATTTTGTGAAAAGAATAGGCATAGGATTTCGCGTTCATAGGAGAGCGGGACGTTTTTGGAACGGAGTAAGCGCAAAAATGATGTTTTTGCTTATTTACAAGAAAACTACACAACCTATGAAGAAACTGTATTAAGGAACCAAAGAATAAGTAATAACGTACTAATCAAAACAAAAATCTTTTCTTTATACTGCAGGGTTCCAGAGATCTCGACCAAATTAGATGCAAAACAGTGCACTTTCATGATTTTTTTTTTGTGTTTTTTCGCAATCGTGTTTTCCGATTATGGAAGCGAAGAAAAAAAAGTTAGTCAGTTATTTCGTTACAAGGTTGATTTTTTATTTTAAATCGGTAAGTTCCTTACGAAAAGAAAACCGAGTCGATTGAGACCCACTTCTTATTTTACAAACGACGTCTTTTAGGCTGACTGTAAAAAAAATTATACGACATGTTCGTATAATTTTTTTTACAGTCAGTCTTTGCGTTTGTTTTTACTTTAAGATAAACCAAGTTCTTATGAACAAAACCTACTACTTCAAAAGAAAAGGTAGCTATGAAGGTCGTTTGATTTTGCCCAATCCTGTTTAATCGTTGAATCCACTGAAACGTTGTTTATAACAGAAGGTACCTAAATAAATCCAAGAAGTATCCGTGAGTGATTAAAATTATCCCTAAAGTGGCAAAATGCATTGTCCTTCCCTTTGCCAAGTTCTCGCGATAGAACGAACTTCGGAATCTCTCTATTGAGCGTCTAATTACCCTCATTGAAACTCCTCTATTGGTGCATAAAGCTTGTCGCACACCTGGAAAGCAATTAGTAATAGCTTGTTTAGGAAAAAAATTAAACCGACTTGAAATTCCTTAAATTTTATGGAGTCTTTTTAAGTTTTACGGGATAAACAGTAATTCCTCGGGAACAAAAATTTTATGGAACCATCTGGGGATCATTTTGCGAAAGGCAACAGAATCATCAAAATAGACAAAAACAGTAAAACTTAACAATAAAAACAGTAAAAGTTATGTACTTAATTATTGCGCGCCATTTTGTGAAAAGGATAGGCATAGGATTTCGCGTTCATAGAAGCGGGGCGGAGCATAACACAATTTTATTTTAGAATTTTAGGAAAACTTACAGCTAGAGAAATTAAGAACAAATATGTGCAATCAAATGTGGTCTCTAAGTAATTTGTAACCTTTAGATGAATTTTTAACCGACGAAAAACGGTTCTCAAGTCGACGCGTACATTTTCGTGTCTGGAAATAAAGAATATAATTTTTTTTTTCTGTATGACCACACATAACTTTTTACAGAGTAGTACTTTGTACGATTTTGATAATTCTTTTTTTATTGGAAAGGGTATACTTACCCCGAAGTTGTCCCATTTAAATTTTGAAAAAAATCATCTATAAGGATTGGGAACATAGGCTTTGTAGTGTTTCAAATACAAGAGGTATTTTATTATTTGATTTTATTGTGTTTTAGCACTCGAGTTTTAACAAATTTTCTGCCGTGTGTGAGCCATAGACAATCCGCTTGGGGTCCTCCCTTCTATCCATAGATATGTATTGGCACCAAGGTTTATCTATTTACCATAGACTACTACATCTTTCCCCTTTTCAAAACAAGTAAAATGTTATGGGTATTCTAGTCTAATTCTAAATATTTAAGAACATTTGTAAAAACTCGAGTGCTAAAACACAATAAAATCAAATAAGAAAATAAGTAAGTACCTCTTTTATTTGAAACACTACAGGCTTTTCAGTTTTTTCGGTGGTTTATTTTTTTGTTTAAAAGTTTTCTTGTATATTGATGGCAGATGACAGACTGCTCGCAGACCACTCATTTGAAGATTGTGGGAAGCCATTTTGTAATATGTATCTAAATTTAACGAGTTAACGTTCATATTTGAAAGCACGTTTTTGTGCTGCGTGATAGCGGTATTGGATAAGTGAGCGCAGAGCTTTATCTGACCAGAGGTAGGTATGAGGTGGGCAATATAGTCTGGGTGTCTTTGCGAAGGTCTTCTATTAGATGAATAATACTCGAAGCGACGCTTGACCGGAGTGCTGGTGAGTAGGATCCTATCTGCGCAACAGTATTGCCATACAGCGTGGCAATGCAGCCAGCGTAGCGGGGACGCGACGACTGGTATTTTGTGCAAACTCTGTAAATACTAGTTCAGTTAGTTTTTCTTTTCTTAAAATTGAAATTTTCATACTATTTGTTTGGCTCTGTGGATCAAGCGTTGTTGGATTGTTCTTAGAACAAAAGATTCGCAATGGAAAAATTAATGTTCGGAACGTCATTCGTAGACAAAATTCTGATCGTAAGCATCAGAATAATTATTAATGTGAAAGTTTTAATGGTTAGTTCGTGACCTCATCTCGCGAAAACTACTGAACGGTTCCAGCTGAAAGTTAATAATAATATAATTTTAGTTACTTATAATTATAATGTTATGTGCCTCCAATCATATTAAATGGAAATTCAATAGCCAGAGTAAACGAGTTCCGATACTTGGGACATTTAGTGCATGAAAATCTTAGAGATGAAGGAGATATAGAAAGGGAGCGAAGAGCGTTGACGGTGAGAGCTAATATGCTTATCCGCAGGTTTGCTCGTTGTTCAGAAGAGGTAAAAATAACTCTGTTCAAATCATTTTGTCAAACATTTTACACGAGCAGCCTGTGGTTCACATACGCGCAGAAATCCGTCAATGCTATTCGCGTGCAATACAACAATGCATTCAGGGTGTTGCTGGGGCTGCCGCGGTTCTGCAGCGCGTCTGGCATGTTCGCCGAGGCGCGCACAGATGGGTTCGCCGCCTGCATGAGGAAAAAAGCAGCCTCGCTGCTGAGCAGAATCCGCGGGAGCACCAACAACATCCTGCGAATGATAGCGGACAAGACAGATGGCCCGCTATACAGACACTGCATTGCTGTACTTACCAAATAATTAAGTACCTACCTCTACCTACCATAAATTTAAGCTAACATAGACCCGAATATGGATCTTGAGTTGTCCGAAATAAACGATTATTACTATTATTATAATAGTTCTATAATAATAATTTAGTATTCCTGTTTTTTACTATCGCATTTAAATAATCAATACATATTTTGGTACACAGGTTTAATTCCTCAACCTCAACAGTCTGTATTGGTCCACTACTGGACGCAGGCCTCCTACCTGATAACTGCCATATGGGCTGTTATCACATGCGCGATAATGCTCATAAACCCCACGCTGGGTAGGGATCGCAGTTCGGTGGTAGAATTGTTCTGCAGGGGGCGTTGCTGCCCGCCCCCGGTGGATATCCCTTAGTCGCCTTTTACGACACCCGCAGGAAGAGTTGGAGTGTTATAAATTCAAAGCCAGCGCCCCACAGCTTTAACACAGACAGGTTTAATTCATTAAGCTTTTGATTATTTTTCTATACGTAGGTAACTTCTTTGAAACTGTACAAGTGGTATTACCGAAAACACTCAGAATAAATAATTCCCATTTGTTCTTCCCTTCTTAATCATAATGTTAACGTTATTCCCATTTGATCATATTAAAGGCCATTTCTTGTTCCTGAAAAACGGGTGCGAAACCGCGGCCAAAAGCCAGTAAAGATAATTAGTTACCTAAGTGAACAAGCTGGTTTGGATCACCTATCCGCCATAACACGATTTCAGCATCTGATACTTACCGGGTTGTGGGAAATGCTCGGGTTATATCCATAGAGCTAATTTTACTTTCATAAGGCTGAAGTAATGTAGGAACCTCTTCCCTTAAAAATGTGTTGTCGGTGAGAATTTCGTCATGTTATTTAATAATATTACATACACTTAATGAGCGTGTCTCTTTACGGCTATGTCATTATAATAATACAATTCTGGACCATCTACATAATCATCAATTTGCTCCAAGCTAAGCAGAGCTTGTGATATGGGTACCAAATGACTGATGTAAGTAAGTAAAAAAAAGCATTTATTCTGAGTCACAAAAATTACATGTAAAGTTGGTACAAATAAATAAAAGTTACAACAGTGACATCAAAAAAGGTCGTCGCTCAGCACGATGCACAGTAACGATGGCGCTACTGTGCGCTGGGTTTATGCGTGCCAAATGTATAATATCTTTATGTATCAAACACAATATACCATACATTATACATACATTCGGCTAGAATGACATCATCAGGTGGATCATCTTGCTAAACAATATTAATATGATATAAAAATGCTGGACAATCCACACAGCACCGTCTAGCGCCAAATTTGTTTGTTATGGGTAGGATGGCTGATATACCTAATACAATGGCAGAAGCCTTTATTCACAAAGACAATTACGTGGAGTACCGAGGCGCATCGAGTTTTTAAAAAAAATATCTGAGCGTCTGGTCGAAGCGATGCGTGACCCGAGAGCTGGTGAGTATCTGGCACAGCGCATCAGCATTGCCATGCAGTGTGGCAATGCAGCCAGTGTAGCGGGGATGCGACGACTGATATTGATATGGATCTGTTGAGCTACCTGTAGACTGTTTTCAACTGTCTGCAGTTAGCTCAATTGTTTCAATTGTAAATAGTAGTGTAATACAATACATTACAGAGATATTTTTTAATAAGTAGTACCTATAAAAATAGCGTGACCATGAAGATTCAAAAGCTATTTTTATCGTTGGATCTTCGGACCCACCCTCAGTCCGTGCCGGAACCTTTTATCAAATCTACGAATCACTTCCTATATCCAGTTTGGATTTCCCATCGGTATGGAACGCTATTACAACATGACGGGTACTTTTAGGTGAGACGGTAGCGATTTTTTGAATATGGGTTTATTCAAAAAACCCTTGCAATCTGGCCATCTGAAACTGAAATTTTAATATTAATACACGGACAATGAACATACATTTGCAGTTCGTTCCAGTATATTTTTAAACTTACGCAATCTGAACACATTATGTAAGTGTGAGTGTGTAAATAGACACGCCTAGTTTTGAAAACCAAGTGAAGGTAGTTATAAATAATGCTGCCCCCGCTTTGCAGAGGCGGTTGCTCCAGTAATCCAGTGACGAGGTCACTACTATTTAAGGAGGTAGGAAGGTAATTTACTTAGGTAATTATTTATTACATAAGCTGTTGTTTACTTTCTCTAAATTTTAAGTAGGATCAATTTAAGGAGGTAGGAAGGTAATTTACTCAGGCAATTTTATATTACATAAGTCTATTGTTTACTTTCTCTAAATTTTAAGTAGGATGAATTTAAGGAGGTAGGTAGGTAATTTAATTAGGTTATTTTATATTACACTAGCTGCGCCCCGCGGCTTCGCCCCCGTGGAAATTTATGTTTCCAACTTTCTTAATTTTTTCTTTCATAAGAACCTTCTCCTGACAATAACATGAACAACAAAGAAAGAATTAGCGAAATCGGTCCAGCCGTTCACGCGTGATGCCGTGACAACGCGAAACGGGTTTCATTTTTATATATAACTAGCTGCGCCCCGCGGCTTCGCCCCCGTGGAAATTTATGTTTCCAACTTTCTTAATTTTTTCTTTCATAAGAACCTTCTCCTGACAATAACAAACACAACAAAGAAAGAATTAGCGAAATCGGTCCAGCCGTTCACGCGTGATGCGATGACAACGGAAAACGGGTTTCATTTTTATATATAAGACTAGCTGCGCCCCGCGGCTTCGCCCCCGTGGAAATTTATGTTTCCAACTTTCTTAACTTTTTCTTTCATAAGAACCTTCTCCTGACAATAACAAACACAACAAAGAAAGAATTAGCGAAATCGGTCCAGCCGTTCACACGTGATGCCGTGACAACGCGAAACGGGTTTCATTTTTATATATAAGAAGAAGATAAGTCTGTTGTTCACATTCTCTAAATTCTAAGTAGGATCAATTTAAGGAGGTAAGTAGGTAATTTAATTAGGTTATTTTATATTATCTACATAAGTCTATTGATTACCTTCTCTAATTTTACGTAGGATCAATTTGTGGGAGGGCGGGCGGTACACACGGATTACATTTTGTAGGATCTTATCAGATAAGGTTTTGCGCGGAATTGTTACTAAATATTGTTTTATCATAATATTACAGTATCATATAATTTGTCGTGTTTTAAAAAACGATAAACCGACTTTAAATTATTCTAGTGGCGACATCGAGTTAAAATTCGAGTCTAATTTAGTTTAATGACACATAAAGGTTATCCAATAATTTTTTTACCAATATTTGACTATCTGTAAAAAGTTATGCGTAGTCAACAGTCAAACATTACAATCAATGAGTGAACAATCAATCATCCCCCGTTTTCCTACCCTTAAGGTTGGATTTTTTTTAATTTGAAATGAGATCACCTTCTGAGTATACCCTTTCCAATAAAAAAAGAATTATTGAAATCGGACTTTTCTGTAAAAATACGCGTCGACGTTGAATATTGAACTTGAAACTAATGTTTGATGAAAGCAACTTAAAAATCTTTTTCAGTTAAAAAATCATTTTATAGCTTAATAACATTTATTTGTAAGAATTGTTTTTAACTTTCTCTGAAACTGGAGAGACCTAGGTTGCAGGCTGGAAAAAACAGAGCCAGGAAACGTGTTCCAAACCTTCGCGGTACAAATGATAAAGGTAGAAGAAAACATGCCCAGCGTGGGGATTATGGGCATTACTCCCCATGAGATAAAAGCCAATAAGGTGCTTATCAAGGGCAGGCCTGTGTCCAGCAGTAGATCACTAATAGGCTGTTAAAGTTGAGGTATTCTATAAGGGTTAGTATGTATTTTATGTATTGTATTATTATGTAGTCTATTTAATAAGTAGGTTAAAATTAAATCTTGTATCCTTTGTTTAAGCACATTACCCACTTTTACAAACTTGTTTCTCTCTCCCAATAAGGTTTGCTGGAAGAGAACTCTATTTAGGGTTAAGCTCGCCTTTGCCATTAATTTTCCTCGTAAATGTTCTACTTGTACCATATTTTTTTTGTGCAATAAAGAATTTATGAATTATGAAGGTTGGAGAAGCAACCTCGCGGCGGTGTTCTCTATTTATTTATCAATAAACAGTAGCCTGTCGTCTGTTGTTTGCCTCAGTGAGGCAACTTTCTGACGTCATATGATCAGTTGTGTCCAAAATGGCGGCACATGCCCATCTGAGTAACCACATGGTGGTTAGCAACAGACAGGGTTTGGCGAACTTATAAATCATTATTTCACTGAATTTTTGTATTTGAAGCCTAATCTTCCAATGAACATGATGAAATAACCATTTCCTATGAACCTGATGAAATAACCGACTTAATAACCTAACTTTTGAGTACACTCAAATTTGTGTCAGGTTAAAAACCAAAATGTGGCGAACTTGAGGCGATCAACTGATCGGCTCAGATCTGTGGCTCACCTCACTGAGGCAACTGACGTCACATGTGCCGCCATCTTGGACACCAACGATGACAGGGTAGTTTTCCTACAGCATCCTCGGCGTATTTGGCTCAGAAACCTGGCCATTCAGCTCCCATGCGTAGGCACTTGAATAACACCTACCTTAAAAATGTTGCTCCGGCATTTTGGCATTATTAAAAGTTCGCTTATCTCTGGCAAGCACCATTGGAGTGGGCAAGTGCCTACTCAACTCGCAGCCCATAATTTGGCACGTGCCAAAGCAAGGAGTGCCAAAAGTTTGCCTTTTTAATATTATTAGAAGCATTCTCATTTATATTACATAGTAGTAACTTTGTATAAACCTTGTAATGGGTAACCATTGTCCGATCTTATAATGTTAATTGTCTTGAGTCGGGTAAAATTGTTAATATGATTTGTCTAGCAAGAAAGACAAGTCACTGTAAGTGAGTAAAAAGGTATTGTTTTTGGAAAAAGATATAGGTGCAACAAGATAGGTATCTTAGGAGGAGTCAAATACTCTTCCAATATACACAAAGATACAGAGGCACGATGGTGCGGAGGCAAGTACCTACCGTAATCGGATAAGCCATTTCATCATCAGCCTATATTAGTCCACTGCTGGACATAGGCCTCCCCTAATGAGCGCCATAGCGCCCTGTCTTCAGCTTGCCGCATCCAGCATCTGCCTGCAGTCTTTCGCAGATCGTCATCCCACCTGGCCGGAGGGCGTCCTACACTACGTTTGCCGAGTCGTGGTCTCCACTCAAGAACTCGTTTACCCCAGTGCAGCGGTTGTCGGTTCTTTGTGAGATATGGCCGGCTGCCATATCTCACTGCCACTTCAGCTTGCTAATTGTTTTGCTAATTGCTAAAATTTGATAAGCCATTTGCAGACAGTTATTACTAACTAGCTTCTGCCCGCGGCTTCGCACACGTATTATCTATAGTAAGAATAATATTTCTGTGGACGCGACCGGGGAGAGGTCAAGCGTAGGGCCAACAGCTTAGCGAGCTTTATCAGCGGTTGAACACGCGACCGCTAGGCCAATTTTCAATTTATTTATTTATAATATATTATGTATGTATAATATAATAGTAGTAGTAGCTTACTAGTTGTAAATATTACCTACATTTTTTTTGAAAATTTCAGGTTTCTACCTAAGTTAATAGGTATTGCCATTCATGTATTATTTGTAAAATCACATCCCACCTACTTTCAAAAACGTAGCGATGTGATAACCCGGCAAAAAGGCGTAAATTTAATAATTTTCTCTACAAACACCAGTGCCATAAAGATATATATAAAAGAAATGTTTATAACATGTGCATCACTATCTACAATAAATTACCGGAAGAATTAAAAGAACTAAATATATTTAGGAATAAGATAAGAGGATGGCTACTTGAAAAGTGTTTTTATACGGTGAACGAATATTTGGGAATTGTAATTAACATGACTAAGTATAATATAATTTAATATACCTATAGAATAATACGACTTGCATAATATTTGCACGCCTGCGTGCAGGCTGAATACATTGACTAAACTAGTTATAAGATCTGACATATTGTATAATTTTGTATTCTTGCAAATAAACTATTTGATTTGATTTGACATGAGATACAGCCTGCTGACAAACGGACGGACAGACAGACAGTGGAGTTTAGTAATCGGGTCCCCTGGTTTTAGGTAGGTTCGTAGGTAGGGTAACTTACGGCAACCGCCTACGGAAGTCTAAGTAGCGATGGGTTGCACACGAATTCCTGGCGAGGATTGTGCGAGGCGCTCATTCGCTCAAAGAGTCGGCACACTGTGCTAGCACGATTGTGTTGTGTGGCCGCCGTCGCCGCCACCGATGGGAACACACTTGACTGTGCTACCTGTGTCCTGCTCGCACGCGCGGAGAGCGACGCGAATGACCGAGACGCCTTTGGCACACTGTGCTGTTCTCGGCAAACAGCACAATGCATTGTGCCATTTGTATCCCGCTCACTCCAGTGGCGCGCTGCGCGATTGAGCGGGACGCAGATAGCACGATGACGTTTCACCTCGCGAGGCCCTCGCGCCTCGCCTCAATCGTTGCAGCACGATTTTCAAAATCGTGCGAGAGCCTCTTTTGTTCAAGTGTGCAGATACAATTGTGTTAGCACACGTGCTGAGGACTCACCTTTAAGTCTAAGGCCCGTCTTATGAAACTGTGCTCATTGATTTATGCTTGAGTATCGCTTTTGCCATAGAAAATCGTTACTCAAGTATAGATCGATAACTGAGCACGCTTTTATAATACGGCCCTTAAATAACACGTAGAAAGAATAATAATTTTTTATAGAACCTTCATTTAAAGAACTTACTTAACGAAGCCGAAACTCGCAAAAAGAAAGTTATTTTAAGAAGTTTTAATTAATAAAAACGTCCTGTGGCGTACTTGGTACATTTTGATTACCTACCTAATTATTTTGAGGGTAAAACTTTTTGATGATTATATTCATTACAGAAAAAGGTCAAGTTATTTGAAGAGCAAGAAATTAGTAAAATATGACTTCGTTTGCAGCTGGAAAAGTTTTTGACAGTTTCTTTTATAGAAATAGAAACCAGGGTCTTAATTCCACTAAATTTATCATTCCACAATAACACTGGTACATTTTGGACTTTTACCTGTGATGAAAGAAACTACAGATGGAGGGGCACATGTCAAAAGTGTCAAAGTTGAAACCGTTCTATCAATTGCGACATACATAATATAAACACTAGAAATAAGAATAAACTCACTGTGCCCACAACTAGGCTACACAAGATAAATGCATCTTTTATAGGGCAATGTATGTATACGTCTACAACAAAACTCCAAGTGAGTTGCAAAAATTATCAATAAATAAATTCAAACGAATTGTCGAACATATCCTTTGTAAAAGGACTTACTACAAAATATCAGATTATCTAGAAGATAAAAATGCTTGGAAATAGTTATGCTCCAGCTCAAGAAATAACAACTAACAGGCTAAAGGTTTGCTAAAGGTTCTTCGTTAGTCTACATACCGAAGTGACAGAAATCTAAAATATCACTTTATTTCCGTATCAGTGTTTAGTTACATAATTTGATCTTTTCTAAGTGTAAGTACACTTATTGTATTTATGGAAATAAAGAGTTTTTGATTTGATGTGATCAATCTCTCCGTGCAAATAGCACCGCAAATACTGTCTAGAGTTTCTTTCATCTATGGACGATTCTGCTGCGATACCATTGTCATATAATTTTAATTTAATTTTCTTTATTCAGGATAATAAACAATTGTACAATGCGGGGTTATTATAATAGTGTGCTTATTCTATGTGTTTTTAAATGTACAACCACAGATTACACAGAAGTATTACTTACTACATAGTTGGTTGCTGTTAAAGGTAGCTTAATTGGTTCTATTACATATTTAAAGTTCTTATATATTTTAGAGCGATAATTTTATGAGTAGGTACTAGTTAATTTTACATAGGTATTATTATGAGAGATAAAAAGGAAAAGGGTTGTGATTTAATTGTTATTAGTTTGTAACAGTTGTAGAATATTTTTCTTAAAACTAAGTTCAGACAGTAGAAACAGTAGAAACAGTATAATATAGTATAGTAAAGCGATTTGATAGCAGAATTAGGCCCCTGACAAAAATTTGCTCTCGCTCTGAAAATTTGCTCTCTGTCCACCAGAAACGCAACCTACTAAATTTACTAATATTATACCGCCGAAAGTTTGTAAAATATGAATTTTTGTTAAGGATCTCCAAAACTACTGAACAGATCAAGATGAAATTTGACGTTTAAAGCAAAGCCTAACTTAATAGGCTTTTTTTTTGTCTCGTCGAGGATATTCATTCACGAATAAACTGGTCTTGGGACCAGAATTATGTGGAACTCGACGCCCTGAAAAGGACGTAACACCCACTAAAACCTCTCCGGTGTCCCTCTCTCGCCATTTTCGCCGAACCACGGGAACATTTGATCATCCGCGGCAACTTAATTTAATAGGCTACTTATTTTACAAAAAACAAAAAATATGCCGTGGGCAGCAGCTAGTGCTATATAGGCTACTTATTTAACCAAAAATACACGTGCGAAACCCTGGGCAGAATAATAATAAATAATAATAATGTTGGACTATTCACACAGCATTATCTAACCCCATGGTAAGCAGAGCTTGTGTTATGGGTACTAGATAACTGATATACATAATAATATACGAGTACATAGATAGATATTTATTTATTATACATAGAAAACGACCAGAACACCCTGAACAAATATCTGCAGATCGTACAAATATTTGTCCCGAGGCGGGAATCGAACCCGCAACCTCCTGCGTCGCAGGCGGACCTTCGCCCACCGCGCCACAAAGGTCGGCAGAAGCTAGTGCTATATAAAAAAAATGTTAATTTTGCGTTACACATAGCGTTTTGCCATATAAAATGTGGAAGCATCCAAGCGATGCTTCAAAGATAATTAATCTTAAAATAAATTAATTACATATCGACATGTCTTGGCGCATGTTGAAATAATCCCTAGGTAATATAATAATCACTCCATCATCATCAGTCCAAAACCTAGACTTCACAGAAAGACAAACCTAAAGCTGTGTACTGACCGGTGTCACGGGTCGTAACATACTAGTAGTTCTACGAACAGTAGACCTCGCGAACACTAACTTTTTTTCAACAATTAATTTACTTTTACTCTTATTTACCTTTCCATTAAAAATACAATCATCAAAATCAGATCTCTTAAAGCGGAGATATTCTAAAGCCGCCCTATTGCCTTATTGTGGAAGAAGAACGCCTTTAATCAAAAAATCCCGACGACAATAAAATTCTATAAAATCATAGAATCTGTACACAAAGTTTCATACCGATCGGTTGTAAAATACGACCTGTAGAGGAGTACGGACATACTGACAGAAACGCTATTTTGGCCAGACTTGAAACGAAGACTTTCGTTCACTTCGTTCACGACGTCAATCATGCTCCCTGCGACCATGAGCTCAGTTCCGCTCTAGCCAGCACACATCTCCGCTCCAGTCTAGCCAGTACGCACCTCCTAGCTTCGGTGGAGGCACCATATCTTAAATCAAACTCATATGATTAAATGAATAAAAACTGGATACGATCTGATGCTCCGATGTTACCAAATTAAGCGTATAAAGGTCGCAACGAGTCCTTCCTCGAAGTATCGAAGCAGTAATAGGATTGAAGGTTGGATGGTGATACCATGGCTCGCAACTACGGATCGTATTTTAGAGGAGGGTATGGGTATATGACGTAGCGGATCCATGAAGTGGGTGTGCAGCGTAGTGAGCCATAGCTTAGCTTAGGCTGCGTGACTTCTAAAAAAGGAGAGGTTAAATGTAATGTTCGCCGATTTCTCCGTTCGTTGATACCTATTAATTTTATTTTCGAGGAACCACTATTTCTTCCGCATAACTTAAAACGAAGTACTACAAATTTGAAGTGGGGTCTTTGTTTTTTGTAATAACATCAAATTATTAAGTTGTGAGACGAATAAAATGAGTCGTTTCATACAAAAGCCTTACCATACGATGCGTTGTAATTTCTGTTGAAAACGCATTTTACGCGACTCTCAAAAAACTACGCCCGTTGGGCTTCGGCCTTAATGCTACAGAATGTTACCATACCATACTTTAGCACCAGTAGACTGCTACGGAGTACCGTCTACGGTGCAGTAAGCCTACGGTGTAACGGGTCTACCAAATGAAATAGTAAATCTACTGCGTAGCGGTTTCTTAGTTGTAGCGGATCGCAGTGTGTCTAGGCTAGGGTGCAATGGGTCGACGGCGTAGTTTTTTTTTTGCAGTTCTACGTAGCTGTGGCGGCGTAGTGGTCCTAATAATAATATGACGGCCACGTCACAGTGTTGCCGTCGTAAAGTCAACCTGTTTGTAGAATGGCTAGGCGGCTTACAAAACGAACTCCGATTTTTTGGGAACGCCTAATTCATTTCATTTGAAGAGATCTCTAAATGATCATATATCGTGATACGTCGATCGTTCATCAGTCAGCGTTAGCGTTTACGGTTACGGCGCAGCCAGCCTATGTAGCCGTCATGTCATTAAATTGTAATATTTTATTATTTACTCATTTATTTCAAATTGGTAATTCATAGATACAACATAAAAAAAATCACAATAAAATCAAATTACATAAAATATTAGTTTGAACAATAATAATGATTATATTAGATAGGTATACAAAACAATAATTGTTTCATGATTACATTACAATTACATAATAAATAACATAACATAATTACCTACTTACTAACTTAAATTAAATCTAAATGGAATTATTCCCCAACATTATTCTCATCCACTTATTTTGAATGGGACAGTCCAGGCGGGACATAATCATTTGTAATATTTTAACTAGTTTCTGAGAGCGACTTCGCACGCTATATTTCTATAGAATAGAATATACTTAATTGCACAAAAGTTGTACACAGGCGAGCATAATGCTAGATAGCATTCTCTACCTGCTAACCTTTGGGTAGTGTGGACAACAATTTAGTAGGCAGTGCTTGATTAAAAAATTTACAGAAAAACAGGATGATAATAATAATAATAATATGTATGTACAATTAATAATTCGTGTCTTTACCATTAACATAAATAAATACACATACACACATAATAAAATATACTAGTCACATTAATACTTACTTAATAGATACATACACAATAATACATATATATTCTGCCTGCGACGCAGGACGTTGCGGGTTAGATTCCCGCCTTGGGACAAATGTTTGTAAGATCTACAAGTATTTATTTCGGGTGTTCTGGTCGTTTCTATGTATAATAAAAAATATTTATCTATGTAATGTATTATATTATGTATGTCAGTCATCTAGTACCCATAACACAAGCTCTGCTTAGCTTGGGGCTAGATGATGTTGTGTGGATTGTCCAGCATTATTTATTATTATTATTTATTTTTTATTATTTATTCTATGGCAGCGTTTTAAGGCTATTTCTATCCCATGGCAACCGATTTGTGAGATAAAATACTTTTATTATCCCAAATATATTACAGAACTACCTATATAAAAAATTTAAGCCCGATCCGTTCACTTGTTTTGGCGTGAAGAAGTAAAAAACATCCATGCATCTAAACATCCAACCTTTTGCAAATTTTGTAATAATTAGTGTGATACGTTGTGGGTCTACGGCCACTGCACAAGACCGTATGAGTCCTGTTAGACTTTGTCAAAAGAATCCTTACATTCTAAGCGATATTAAAAGGGATTTGTTGAGAATATCTTAAGAAATAAATTTTATGTCGAGTATTACCAGCTATTTCATTGAATCGTAGATATCGAGTTCTTATTGTAAGTTCGAAAGTATAATAACGAGTTCTTATAGTAGGTTGTATTTAGTTCAGTACATTTTTATAATATATTTTATATATTTTTTTTATTGAAAAATGTATATTCCAGATCATGAGATTCAGAATCTTAAATACTAAAAGCAATGACGACCTTTGTGGCGCAGCGGGGAAAGGTCCGCCTGCGACGCATTAGGTTGCGGGTTCGATTCCCGCCTCGGGACAAATGTTTGTACGATCTGCAGATATTTGTTCAGGGTGATCTGGATATTTTTCTGTTTAATAAAAAATATCTATCTATGTAGTGTATTGTATTATGTATATCAGTTATCTAGTACCCATAACACAAGCTCTGCTTAGCTTCTGCTTAACTTGGGGCTAGATAATGCTGTGTGAATTGTCCATGTCCAGCATTATTTATTTAACTGCTGTTCCGTTGCGGCACTAGCCAAAGCTAGCTTAGGAACATAATAAAAGAAACTGGAATATTTTTCCTCCGCCGTTTATGTCCAGAGTTGACATTTTGTGTATTAATCTTGTAGTTAGAAGTCTGGGCGATGTAATTCTGAATGACACATGAGGGTGGCTATTGCCACCTATTTATACAGGGTGCCACGGAAAGGGTGTTATAAGCCAAAAAGAGGTGATTGTGGACACCGAGGGGATCAAATTGTGAATAATGATTTTTTGAATTTCTAATACTTTTTATTTATTTTCCAAGAAATCCGTTATTTTTTCGTCCCATTCGTATTCTTTTGAACGCACGCTTGCATAATTTAACATTACTATCTCAATGTTTTTGCTTGTTTTTTCAGCAAAACCAGTGTTTTGTCATGGTTAATAATTATTATAAGTCCTTAAATTTCAAAACAAAAATTAATGTAGGTTATCACGTAAAAGAACACGAACATAAAGAAATAACATTCTAATTTTTCCCTACAAAGTTCAAAATTCAAAAAATCATACAACAAACGTTGACCCCCTTCGTTGTTTCAAGGTTGTTACGATTTGTTAAAAGCGTCTTAAATCCTAAGATAGGTTTATCTAGACACTAGAGTTCTCTACGTATTACTTAATTATAATTTATAATTTATTTTTTTAGTACAACCATTCCGTGGCATCCTGTCTTGCCGAAACATTCTAGGAACTATGTCTGCAGGAATTGCGGCTAGCTATTCTAGGGATGCTAATATAAAAGTCGAGTATATGGAACATTAGCTGTATTGTATAAAAGTACGACTAAGATGTTTGAATGGTGGGGCTACCCAGATACTGTAGTGCGTTTGGCATGTTTGCTGACGCACATGTCAAGGACTTTTACGCTGCGATTCGCAATAAAATAACATCTATAAAACGCAGGATACTGGGCAGCACCAACAGTCTGATAGGGGTTCTGGCTGATAGACATTGCAGTAAACTGCAAAGGCACTGGATGTCAAGCCTGATCAACCCCTGCGCTAAACAAATTTATTACATAAATTAATTCTGTATTATTTATTGTTTGATTATCTGTGTGACATTTAATACTACTCTAATCTATGGATCTTTGTGTCTGAATTAATAAATGAATTTGAATTTGAATACAAACTCAACCGCCATTTTTAATCTTATTCGTTCATAAAATGTGCAATGAAAACTGACATTGGCAGAATTGTGCCAAAACATGATGCAGAGCCAAAGATAAAAGAAGAAGAAGCCATTTTGTCACTGTAAAATGTATTAGATAACGAGTTTAGCCCTTATTTGGATGCCGGTTTTTGTGGCAGCGGTTTTTATAGACCGCCAATTTCATTGCCTTTCTATATGATAAGTTTAATTAAGTACTGAATGTTTTATAAGGTACTAGCGACCCGCCCCGGCTTCGCACGGGTGCAATAAAATACTACTATTACCACAGTTATTACTATTATTATACATATAAACCTTCCTCTTCAATCACTCTATCTATTAAAAATACCTCATCAAAATCCGTTGCGTAGTTTTAAAGATTTAAGCATACATAGGTACAGAGAAAGCGACTTTGTTTTGTAGGTAAGTACTATGTAGTGATATAATAAAGCATTATCTATAGGTTCATTAAACGCCACAAAATCCAATCTTTCTACTTTGACGACCGATGTGGCGCGGCGGGCGAAGGCCCGCCTGCGACGCAGGAGGTTGCGGGGTCGATTTCCGCCTTTGGACCAATATTTGTTTATAAGCGGTGCACCAACCGCATCCTAGCGCTAGACAAGAGCCCTAACTGGACACTGTCGCCTCAACAAGCACATGTTCAAATTAGGGCTAAGCGACACACAATCCTGCAGGTTCTGTGAGGAGGCGGAGGAAACGCCTCTCCATCTTCTAGGAGAGTGCGGAGCACTGATGCAAAAACGTAGCATCCATCTGGGCAAGCACCTGCTTAGTCCAGACTCCACCCCGAAGAAAATCCTACAGTTCCCAGCAGCTGCAAGGGTTAGCGGCGAACTGTGAACGCCGCTGCTTCGAGGCTGAACACACAAAGTGGCGATCACAATAGGCCTATAATGGCCGCAGTGATACGAAAGCCACCAAAATCAAATAAAAAAAAAAGTATATTTGTTTTTAAAAATATCATATTATTTAAAAAGATCTATTTATGTATTGTGTACTTAATATCATATCAGTCATCTAGTACCTACCCATAACACAAGATCTGCTTAGTTTAGGGCTAGATGATGCTGTGTGGATTGTTAATCAATTCATCAGCATTATTAATCAATTCATTAATTATATTATTACTCTTATTGGTATAAGATGCACCTGCTATAAAATAAAATTTTATAGGTTTTAAATATTTCCAACTCTCTCAGTCAAGCGTTGCTATTGTTATGCTTGATATGTTATGACTTTCCTATGTGTAAAAGTAAACTATACGAGCCGTGATAGGTCCCAAGAACTCCAGTTCTTCCTTAAATCAGTAAGGTAAGAAGTTAAGGCACTTCATTCCCATTTCAACTCATTTTAGAGACTAAATAACATGGATTTTCGGATTTACCCCTCTACTTGTGCTATGAGACCTTGCTGCTCACCAAGTTTCATGATTCTAGGTCTACGGGAAGTACCCTATAGGTTTTGTGTGCATGTGATTACCTTGAAAATTTAAAAAAATATTCGTCTGTAACTTTTGAGTGCGTTGACTTAGAAGTTTAATTTATATTACGGCTTCAAGAGGTTACGGACTTGAGTATTTGACGTTAATTTCAACTCGTCTACGCGTTCCTGAGAAAAGAGGGTTGACATACGGACAGACAGACAGACAGACAGACAGAAAGTATTTTATGTTCAAGGTTTCTGGTATTTTATAAGCCCATAAATTGATTTTCTTTCTCCTTCTTTCTTTATTATCAGTAAGGTGTTCAGTCTCCTCCGCTATCCATAACAGCCTGGCATCTTCGAGGCATGCTTTCAAGGGATAATGACTTGCTTTCAAGGGGTGCTCGGCGGCAGTTAGCGTTTCTTTCCTCGAAGTTATAGCTTCATCAGCCAAACGTTTTCAATTGCACTTGCGTCACCTTTACGTTACGCGCCGCACGTAGAGTTTCTTTCATCCTTAAACGTTTCTCCAACGATACCATTGGCATAGTAAAGCAATGGGTTAGCTGAATTCGGCCCCTGCCTTAAAAAAACACGCTTAATGGCGTATCTACCTAGAACTCTATATCTCACGCGAGCGCCATTATTATCTATTCATTTCTATTTCTGATTCCAGCCATGTCGTATTTCGGTGCGTGATTAATGGTTTCCGGTCGGGTAACAGCCAAATGAGGGCCTGTAGTTAACAAAGGACCAATTTTAGGCTAGAACTGGGTCCTATGCCAGCCAACCGCAGGAACACATAGGAAAATACCTAGGTACAATAATGAATAGGGAATAGCTCAACGGAGTGGAGTGAAACAGTTTTGGGTTTCACGTTTTCGTTAGCACAGATATTTGTCATTGTCACTGACATTTGTCATCATCATCACACATTATCACACATTATATTCTATTAAGGCTTGGCCAAACCAACGCGTTCAGCTCGCGTCCGCGGTGGCGTGCGCGGTGGCGGTCAGATGTTGTGTACGAACTTGTAGCGACGTGTTCACATCGATGCGTCCTCTGATTGATCGCGGCGTCCGGTGCAGCGTCTGCACGCGGCGGTGGCGATCAGATCGGGCTTGTTACGTTAGGACGCTGCACGCAGCTATTTTATACTACACCTGCTCGGAAAGTTGCCTATTCCTTTTCCATTTATAGAATAGAAAGCATGTCTTTGCAGGCCTATAGGAAACCGGGAGGAAAAACTCTATGGAATTTCATTTCTCACGTGTTTTAGCGGGAGGAAAAAAACTTTTGCACGCGCAGTATCGCCACCGTGCACGCCACCGCGGACGTGACGGTGTATACAACTTTTGCACGCGCAGTATCGCCACCGCGCACGCCACCGCGGACGCGAGCTGAACGCGTTGGTTTGGTCAAGCCTTTAGTGTTTCGTTCTTCTGGCCGCCTCTAAGGGTAATAAATACCACGTAATACTGAAAATCAGTGTTTTGCTCTTCGAGCCAAGCTTTTCGCTGAGCTATTGCCTTTTTGACAGGCTGCAATACACTCACAATTTCTACAAAACTGTACCTACTTCTTAAATTATTTACTATTATTTATTGTTCTCAAGTTTTGTACCATCAAAAACTAATAAGCTTCTCTGTGTTATGTTAAGATGTGCCTTAATTATTGTGATCGTTTTGTATTATGTGCTGCAGTGTCGATAAATCTTTTATATGTATCTATCATTTGCTACTGTCAATGTCATGTGACAAGAAGAGTGCTAGGTACATCTTTGGAGGGAGATATGGGGTCATTTATCACGTGAGGCTTGGTCTTCATCTGTCGCCTATCCTCGCCAATAGCCGCGTCCAGACCGGTTGAGCGCCGCTCGCGAGCCACGCTCAGACTTCCTGCTCGCGAGCCGTGGCACCCGAGCTAATTTGTGAAAAGTTCCGAGCCGGGCTCGCAAGCCAAGGTGAGCCGGTTTGAGCATTCAGTTTGTTGTATTAGCGAATACTGTCTTCTTTATCCATTTTTGATTCACTGGCTCGCGAGTGTCGTTACGTCCGTCCACACGGGGCGAGCAGCTCAGACTGAGCCGCCTTTGAGCATCGGCAAAAACCGACAACGCATGGCTCGGCGCCGAGCAGCGCTCGGCCGAGCCAACGTGTGCCCGAGGAAGCCCGAGCGCCGTCCACACCGGCCGAACTATTGGCTCGCGAGCGGGACTCGCGAGCCGCGCTCAGCCGGTCTGGACGCGGCTAATGAAGAGTGGGCGTCTAGGAAAGCGATTAGATTCTAGAATGTCACGCTCTAAGTACCTACCTCAATCACAGGGAGCTAGTGCAAATAATCCCCACGCTGGGTGTGCGGGTGGGGATCGCATTTCGGTAGTAAAATTATTCTGCAGGGGGCGCTGCTGCCCGCCACCGGTTGATATCCCTTAGTCGCATCTTACGACACCCGCGGGAAGAATTAGGGATATTGCGGAGTTTGGATTCCTTCTCGTATATCCAAAAAGATTATGGGCATACCTAACCGACACATAATATGTAAATAGAACCCTCATCATGAGCGCTCGTTTCGACATGCAATATAAAATATGGCCGCTCCATAATTTTGCTGTAAAAGTCGGAGCGATTTTACGTTCATTTTAATTACTTGCCCTGGGTTTTTACTCGAGGTATCGGTATGGAGGTAGAATTTATGAATGATGTAGAGTGGAAAGCGTGATATGAAACTCTTTGCCAACTCAAAGTAGGTACCTTCTTATTAGAAAGGTAAAAGTAAGTTATTTTTTTAATAGAATTCAATTTGACGCGTGACCCGAGAGCTGATGAGTATCTGGCGCAGTGCATCAGCATTGCCTTACAGCGGGGCAATGCAGCCAGCGTCTTGGGGATGCGACGACTGGTATTGATATGGATCTGTTGAGCTACCTGTAGATTGTTTGCAACAGTTAGCTCAATTGTTTCGATGGTAAATACTAATTTATACCTTACATTTTTACTTGAGGTATTGGTATGGAGATGAATTATGGATGATATTGAGTGGAAACCGTGACGTACCATAGATATGAAACTCTATGTCAATCTCAAAGTAAGTAGGTATCTTGATAGTGTTTATACCTTGGTTTATAGAAGTTTTTACAAGCTTTTATCAGTTACGTTAGTATTAAAAAAATATTCTCTGCATAATACTTGCGCAGTTAGTAGGTATGTGGGACAAACCTTGCAACTGAATTTTGGATCAGTTAACTGAACTAATTGAGCTGATATTTGAAGCTATCTAAGTACTTAAGTAAGCTATCTAAGTAAGGTAAAATACCCTGAATTCGTTTATAGCGCTAAACTGAGTTTAACTTATATTAAAACTCAAATTCAATTTCTTTATTTCGGTTGTTCACCATAAATGTTAGTACAACTAGGTAAGTACCTAACATTATACTATGTTAGTTACCATAAAACAGATTTTAATAATTCATGTCACATAAATACCATTACTTACATAAATACATTAACTTATATTCAACGCGTTCAATTGCAACGGTGAAATTGGACTTAAGCCGTTGGTTCCGCGCCTGACTTCTCCCTGGTCGTGTCGGTCTGCCGTCCCATCCGATTATGAGAGTGGACTATAGAGTGCACCTGTGTTTGCCCACATGCTTATGCACTATAATAATGTCCTGCGCAAATGGTTAGTTTCCGTTGGAACTGGCCGCTGTGGTAGAAATTCGACTAGGACTTTTTTTATCATCCTCGTCAGTCAGGAGTGATAGGAATAGGTAGTGCAATTTAACGGGACTTCATGATGATACCATAATGTGGACATGCCTTACAGTCCCGGGAATTTAATGAGAAATGGACACTTCACACAAGTCCCGGGAATTAAATGAAAAACTGTTATTGAATACTATGTAAAATAATATTTTAAATAGACATTCTTACGATATTATTCATCATTATTATGAATGAAGCTAAACTTGCCGCCAGATTGGTATTTACTTCAAGTTAGACCAAAAATATACCAAAAATTGTTTCGGCATCACGAAGGCAGCGATAAGATAAGAAGGGATCATAAAGGCAATCAATTTTATTATTAAGTTAAAAGTCAAGTAGTCGTCGTACGTGGCCACCTACTCAAAATTGTTTCTGAGTATACTTACCTTGGGCAAATTCTGGAGTTAGGTCAAAGTAATTTTAAGAAAGAGGCAAAGAGCTGTTAGGCCGGGCAGCGTTTGGAAAACTACGTCGAGTCTTTTTGTCATCCATACCACAATGCTTTAAAACTAAACTTTTCAATGAGTGCGTCCTACCCGTCATAACCGTGGACGTGGACACTCACGGTAGGACTGGTCTACCAGTTCAAAGTCGCTCAGCGAGCTATGGTAAGAGCTATGCTCGGAGTCTCACGGAAGGATAGGATTCGTAACGAATACATTCGAGAGAGAACCAAAGTTATCGACATGGCATAAAAAATTAGCAAGCTGAAGTGGCAGTGGGCTGGCCATATCACGCGAAGAATCGACAACCGCTGGGGTAAACATGTTCTTGAGTGGAGACCGCGACTCGGCAAACGTAGTGTAGGACGCCATCCGGCCAGGTGGGATGGCGATCTGCGAAAGACTGCAGACAGGTGCTGGATGCGGCAAGCTGAAGTCAGGGCGCTATGCTGCTCATTAGGGGAGGCCTATGTCCAGCAGTGGGCCATTAAAGGCTGATGATGATAAAAAGAAAGTAAAGCTTATAAAATGCAGTTACTGAAAACAGGTAGTTACTGCATTAAGTATAATATTGTTTTCTAATCCCGGAATCCCGGAGGCGTATCCATACTATTTATTATGTTTGAGGTCATCAACCCCAAATTGCACTACCTATTCCTATCTCCAGGTACCACGTGAGGAAAGTCACGAGCAGATGCTAGTCATTAAAAGTATCCACAAAAAGGTTCAACACTCTTAAAATGTAAGTCATAAGAAGGTATAAAGTTTCAAATATTGAAAGCACAGACCTCTTGAAAGCTTTGTTTAAAGCCGTAGGGAGAGCTGGTTTTAGACATTCGACTCTTTGTGTAGAGTTAAAAGGCAAAGACGTCTTACTAGTCACCAGGGAATATCTGACTAGTTTGACTTACAGGTTATTTTAAGAAATAAGAAAGATAATCGAAAATTTATATTGGTTTATTTGGTTCACAAATGGACAGCACAAAATACAATCATTAATATTGACACTAAAGTGGGTAGGTTAGGTAGGTATCGGTAAGAATTCAGTAAGTATGTACCTTTATTTTATCATAGCCTAGTCCACAAATGACAATGCACTCTTAGCAGCCATACTCTACCTAGGTAAAGTAACTGCATACTACACTGTGATACCCATTTAATATTTATTTAGAATTAACTATAACAGACGATGCCATTTTACAGCAGCACCATTCAATTCAATTCAATTCATTTATTTCCTATAAACAAAATACATTGTGTGTGGAAAACTCAAATCTAAAACTCCGGTACGTAGGTACACAAAAACTCATTTATAATTAAGTGTTATTATGTATGGATAGATGTACATGTTTAAATAAATAAATAAATTATTTTTTTACATGACTCTAACGATGCCCATTTACAGCTGATCTATTTATCAAGTTACCTATTTTTGTATGTACCAATATTTCTAAGTCCCTTGGTTATTTTCTGTCTTGTCTGTTTTATGGCCTTGAATTATAACATAGGCACCACATAATATTGTAACCCGTGTATATTCAAATTGACATTTCCAAGTGTGCCTTCTGCTCCTACGGCGAATAAATGAGTATGAGTATGAGAATGAGTACGTTTATAAGTACTTATTAATACGTACCTATGTATTATTAGGAATAAGAATAAGAATAAGAAACATTTATTGTATGAACTGTGTACATAGTTGGTCTTATGAACTAGTAATTGTCCAACAGTTTGTCCTTTCGGACATACAATAATATAATTATTTTTAACTTATAATTATTTTTAATTATAATTTATAATTATTTTTAATTATTTTTAACATTATTTAACTTAAAATTATGAGAATTGCACATTTTCTTTATACTTAAATAAGGTTAACAATAGGAGCTAAATAACAATGATTAGGTACTATCTAAATTTTGGGGGGGTACTGTCAAAATATTCTTTGATATTATAATGAGTTTTAGATATCATATATTTTCTTAATTTTAATTTGAATTTATTATCTTCTATTTCTTTTATTTCTAATGGTAAATTGTTGTAAATTTTAATGGCAGAAATATATGGACTTTTCTGGAACATTGCATTGTTTACTTGAGGCATACAAATATTATATTTGTAGTTTTTGCGTAGGTTATTATGTCGACTAGATTGGTTAGCAAAGAAGATTTTTTTGTTGTTTTTTATAAATAAGCATATTTCTAAAATGTATATTCCAGTTAAGGTTAAAATATTATTGTCTTTAAATATGTTGCGAAGAGATTCTGTACTTTGTAAGTTAAAAATAGCTCGTAGGCACTTCTTTTGCATGATGAAGGTAGATTCTATGTCCACAGAGTTTCCCCAAAAAATTATTCCGTAGCAGAGATGAGGAAATACATGCCCATAATATGCATTTATTGCAATTTGTTTTGAGCAGTTGTTTGTTAGTGTTGATAGAGCATAACAATATTTTGATATTTTAGAGTTAACTTTTTGAATGTGAAATTTCCAAGTTAATAAGTTGTCTATGTTTACACCAAGAAATCTGGTTTCATTTATCTCTTTTATATTTATACTATTATATGAAATGTTTAAGGTTATGTCTGGTGTTTTATAATTTTTAAAACGTAGGTAGTTTGTTTTTTCCAAATTCACTTTAAGATTAACTGATTCTAACCATTCTATTATTTTGATTAAAGTGAAGTTTACGTCTGATTCTAGTTGTTCTATAGTTTTATTTTCTTGTGGAATATAGATGGTAGCATCATCTGCATACATAACACAGAGATGATTTGTTATGTTGGGTAAGTCGTTTACATAGATTAGGAATAGTAGTGGGCCAAGAATACTCCCTTGTGGAACTCCTACATGTAGGTCTTGAAAGTCTGATTCTATCCTTTCTATTGTTTTATTATCTTTATTATATGTGTTAACAACAACCGACTGACTTCTTCCCTGTAAATATGATTTGAAAAGCTCAAGAGCTTTACCTCTTATACCAATATTTTCTAGTTTATTTAAAAGAGTATTATGAACTACGCAGTCAAACGCGCGTGACATGTCAAGATACAGGGCTATACCATGTTTCTTTTTGTTCAGCTCATCTCCCACTTGTTTTAAAGTTTTAAAGATTGCAAGTGAAGTGTTTTTCCCTTTTTGAAAACCAAACTGATTTTCATGTATGATATTATGAGCATTTAAGAAGGATACAATTCTAGCACATAAAGCTTTTTCGATTATTTTGGAGAAACAAGATAGTATTGCTATTGGTCTGTAATTTTTCATGTCGCTTTTTTCGCCTTTTTTGTGTAATGGAATGATTAAAGCTTTTTTAAGATCTTCTGGAAAAAATCCGGTCTCAATACATAGGTTTATAATATAAACCAATGGTTCTGCTAAGAAGTGGATGCTACTTTTCACTACTTTAATGGGAATATTGTCTACACCTGCACTTTTTTTATTTTTTAAGCCTATTATTATTTTTACTATTTCGTTATAATCTACTGGTGTGAGAAACATACTACTAGAGTTATTCTGTGTTGAATATCTTTGTTGACTAGAAGATTGAGTATCTGTTTTGTTAAGATTAATAAAGAAATCATTAAAAGATTTAGCAATTTTAGAAGAGTCTCTTATTTCTATTTTATCTATTTTTATACTTTCTATCATTTGATGTATGTTGTTATGCTGGCTTGTATATTGTTTTATTATTCCCCATGTAGCTTTACCTTTGTTTGTACTGTTGTTTAAAAGTTTTATGTTAGAAATTTTCTTAGATGCTTTAATCACATTTTTCATTACTTTACAGTATGTTTTATATATTTCTACAGCCTCACTGGCATTTTTCTTTTTTGTTTCTAAATATAGTGAATGTTTTCTTTTACTAGCTATAGTTATGCCTTTAGATTTCCAATTATTTTTCTTTTTATATGTAATTTTATATTTTTCTAAAGGAATACTGAGATTAAATATCATCTTTACGAGATCGATAAATACTATAAAGGCAGCGTTAGCATTTGTTTGACAATATACCTCCGAGAAACTCAATTGTGATATGTATTTTATAAAAATGTCTAAATATTTATCTACATTCCTTTTTTCTACATACCAGAATTTTTCTTTGAAGCCTAAGCTTGTTGTTGTACTTAGTATTTGGCAAGTATGATCAGAGATACCTAAATCTAATACCTGTATCTTATAGCGTTTGATATTGGTTATTATGTTATCTATACAAGTTTTAGAGTGAGAGGTTATTCTTGTGGGTTCATGAACTGTGGGAAACAAGTTGAATATTTGCAGGGTATTTGTGAATAGTTCACTGTCTTTATTTTTTAAAAGCAAGTTTATATTAAAGTCACCTGTCAGAATAATTTTCTTCCTATTATTTCTTGTTCTGACGGTTAATTTATGTAGCAGATATTCAAGGGTTTTTATAAAAAGTTTAATATCGCTATTTGGTGTTCTGTAACAGCATATTATTGTATAGCCTATTTCAGGTAGTGATATGCCACAACATTCAAAATGTTTTTCAATTGACATGTTTGAGATCCAGTCAATTTTTTTGTAGTTAATTAAATTTTTAACATAGATACTTACACCTCCACGAGATTTATTTTTCCTAGAAAAGTTTGATGCATTTTGATACCCTTCTAATTTTAGAATTTGACTTACATCCTCTTTTAAAAAAGTTTCTGAGAAACAACAGATATCTAAATCATGTTCATTTGTAAATAGCTCAATTTGGTCCAACTTGGATCTAAGCCCTTCACAGTTCAGATGCAATATATTGAGATTTTTGGTTCCTATTGTCCCTGATGAAAAGGAGTTGATTGAACATCAGCGGAAGGCTCTGTAATTTTAGGAGACTCTATGGTTAAATTTTTTGTGTTCTGAAAATAATAGGGAATTGTCCCTGACTTAGGTCCCTGTGTAAATTGGTGTTTTATTTCAGATCTTCCTGAAATACTGGTTTTGGCCCTATTCATCACTTTGGAGATATTTTTATCTATAAAACAGTCATCATAATCATTTTTATTTATAAAGTTGTTTATGATCCTATGTAGTTTTGGAGCTGAGCGCACTTGGTACGTGTTTTTGTATAATGTTGGGAGATAGTAACAAGTTTCTATGGTTTTTGTGAAGTTTCTTATAACACTGTTCAGCTTTTTGACATTGAGATTCGCATTGTATTTTATTTCTGGAATGATAATTTTGGGTTTTTGAAAAATCTTCACTGTGGAAGACAGTTCCATGAAGAGCTTCGTGGGATTCTTGTCGTTGGTGCCTGTAGATAAAACTATCCAATCATTTTCTGTTAAGTTCATGGTCTTTAGGTTGGTATTTTGTAGTATGACATCCGTTGGAGCATCTGGATAGCAGAATGTGGTTACGTCGTAGTCCTTCGTGTTCTTTTCACCATGTCGTTCGTGTATTAATTTTATGCTCAGGTCCTTGCATGTTTGATCACCTATCACAACAATCTTGGGTTTGTTTTCATTGGGTATTTCTTGTGCTCTTCGGTCCTTTATAATCTTGGGTTTATTTTTGGTATGTTTTACTTGAGTTCTTTGGTTTTCTGAAACTATGTCTTTAAATGGTTTTTCTGGGCTCTGTGATGCAAGAGGAATCCTAAGTGTGGTAGCAATGGGCCTGTCTTGTTTCAACTTTAGGTCTGTATTCTCCACAAGCAGCCTAATTATTTGTTCATTTGCTTCAAGTAGCTTTTGTTTTAGCCTTTCTATTTCTAGCTTGAGATTATCAGTTTGGTCCATTGTGTCTTGGAAAATGTAGGGCTCTAATGGAAAAATGGAATGGATTGCTATTGTTTAGAGTGTCCCCTAGGATACTTATCTCTTCATTTGAAGATTTTTCGATGGGTGGTGTAATAATGGCTTGATTTACCTCGGGACATGGTCCTACAATCTTGTTTATGTTGCTAGTTTTTGGCGCTCTGCTGTAGCAAGCTGGGCAAATCCATGTCTCACGGCGCTCTCCAATAAGCGTGCCGTAGAACCTTGTTTCTGATACGTTGGCACATTCTAAGTCATAGCATTCGGTGCATTTTGAGCATCGCAGATATTGTCTCGGAGGGACCTCCTTATTACATCCGGCACACACCGGTAGCTCGTTCATTTTAGTTTGTTATTACTTTCCATGAAAAGGATTCTACAAAACAATGTTTATGTTTTTTACGTCTATTTTTATGGCGTTGTTTCGCGGCGTCAGTAAGATAGGTGTAATCTAATAAGCACATTATGAAGTTATTTTTTTATTTTTAATTAAGTATTTTGTTATGCACCTAAGAGACCCACATAGGTACCTAATAGATACTTTTGAGTCCGGTCAATTTAGACATCCGAGGTTACAAAAATTCGCAGCCATCTGAAAATTGGTAGGATTTTTCAAAACACCATTATAAACGAAATGTGAAAGTCCTCATCTATCTGACACCTGGATAAAAAATGTCTCGGGGCCAAAGGTCACAAAAACGGATTTTCAGCCAAACGGTAAGTTTTATCATAAAATTAGCCCAGACAAAAATTGTAGATCAGATAATTATCTATAAAAATGTAAATACTTTATTTCCTAAGAGCCACTGTTATACCGAAAAAACGCGTGCGAAGCCGCGGACAGAAGCTAGTATACCATACAAAAATGTTGATGGCGATTATGGACAAACTAAGGTTTTACAAAACAAGTGAGAATAGGTGTCTTCTAGACTTTCTACTTCTAGAATCTTTCAAAATTTTTGCGATATTATTTGATTTCTTAGAAATTAGAAATCAAATATTTATTGGTTGAAACTGTTGTTTTATTTCTCTTCTCTCCTCTGGTGCAATTCGGGAGCTGGTTAGGCCCCCAGTACTCTACAACAAAGTTACCGAAGTGTTTACAAACTTGGATTGTCTCGTTGCCGAGTGTTGGCTCCACAGATTTACAGTTAAACTTGCTAGACATTGTTGTAAACGCTGGCCTGTCGATGTTCGAGGATTGTTGTCTCAACTGTGATAATTATTTACGCTGCAACATTTAGCACATTTATGTTCTGCTCAAATTAATCCGACACTGCTTCCGAGCATTCAAAGATGAAGTCTGTAACAGAGAGATAGAATTTCCTTTCATCCAATTCCCATTCAAACGCGTGCTAAGCTGCGGGCTCGGCAGGTCGGCGAGTACCCTGATCGGTGTGTCATGGTAAAATAAATATCCCGATTATGGAATCATGGTAAAATAAATATCCCGATTATGGAATCCAATCGCGTATCGAAATCTCATTCCCGCATTAAAGCGGGATCGAGGTTATGAATGCCGCGGAACCACGAGATTAGCGATATTGAAAAAAAAAGCTCGAGCCTCTGCTCCACGCCGTCCATGCGCGCCGCGACGCCAGCGATTAGGACGCGATGCTCCGCCATCTCTCGCCGGAACTCCCGCATCTCCGCCACATACTCTGCCAGCTCGCGCCGCAACTCTCGCACCCCGTCTGCTGCCGCAGCCGCATTAACGGCAGTAGTTGTAGCTAGTTCGACGCCGATGACGGCGGGGGCAGGCGAAGGGTCGCGGCTTGCCGTGACCTCCGGCAATACGCTTCCACTGGCAGTCCTGACTGGCGTGGAGCTATTGTCACCCCTGCGTACTTTCCTCTTGCAGTCCGGGCACGCCCAGCCTTTGCATTGTGGTGCCCCATCCGCAATGTCGACACATCCTCTATGATAAATTGCAGCGGCCGCCGAGATATACTTCCCGCAGCCGCTGCACTTCGACGGAGGTTGTTTTTTAGGAGATGGCATTTTAGTAGATTAGGTAGACAGGTATGTAAATTCTCTATGCACAGCTGATTTTTAACACAATTAATCGCCTTGACAATATCAATGAACAGCTGAGCGTTCAAATGCGTGGATTCGTAGAGGATCCCAGCCGTAGCGTAACTTAACATCGATTATTCTCGGTGGCGTTCAAAACTCAAATAATAAAATCGAATAACATTCGATTTCACCAAAATTATTACTAAATTTCTCTCTTTAGCGGACTAAAGAGTCATCATCACATCAACCCGGAGGTTTATTCAACAACTGATGCTCAAATCTACAAAATAATAAAGAAACTCGCAATTTTTAGAATCTATCATTATATTGGCAAATATGTATTTTGTATAGACTATTATTAGACTAATCCCGATGTAACTATCAGAAGTGCTGCTAACTATAGTTTCAAAAGTATTAAAATTTAATTATCTATGGTATTATCCATGGATAAGGTATTATCTGCCGATAGGAAATCAGTTTGCATGCTAATAAGTTAATAAACAATAATTAATGCGGGAACAGGCGCACATGTTGGCTTTATACTTATAAAGTGTAGTTTAGTTGAATCTAGGTAGAAAGGTTGGGGATTACGTACGATTAATTTATTTTCCTGGCTAGCCCGCAGTACCTGGATAAAAAAATGCTGGACAGTTTCACACAGCATCATCTAGCCCCAAGCTACGCCGAGCTTATATTATGGGTATTATAGACAACTGATTTACCTCTTACAATTTGTAACCATAGATTCGATTTTGACAGTATGCAAAGGCTTTATATAGATAAGATAAGATATTATTCTAGTAATATTATAAAAGCGGAATTTTATGCCGTCGTGAAGATGCTTGGCTGAAGACAACGCCAAAACCTTTGAATGGATAGAACTGAAATTTTGCACACACGAAAATCTAGACCTGAAATATAGTACACCGCTTTTCATTCCAAAAATCGCGTGCGAAGGCGCGGGTAGAAGTTAATACGATATTATGCTACGTTATCGGTGAACTGAAATAGTTTCTACAATTTTCACGAATCCCATTAAAAGCTATTTAAACTCAAAATGTAGTTAGTAATATGAGGTCAGTGACATCAAAAGGACACATCTCGTGTGGCACTAATTACCAAATGTGAAATCTCTATGAATAAACATGGGTTTTAGCTCCCTTTGTGACTTGAATAATGTGAGCGGTTTATACACCCACAAGATTAGGTAAGTTGATATTTTACTAGGTAATTATTTGATTTGGAAAGTGTGACTTAAGAGGGCACATTTCGCGCAGTTTTGTGAAAAGGATAAGCATAGGACTTCACGTCCATAGGAGCGGGACAGAGCATAATTGTTTGGAACGGCGGCGTAAGCGCAAAAATCAAGTTGTTGCTTATTTATAATAAAACTACACCACTTATTGAGAAACTGGTACAAGGAATAAAAAATTTAGTAATAATATACGAAACGATACATAAATAATTTCAATAGACCGCAGGGTTCCTAAGATCTCGATCAAATTATGTGCGAAACAGTGTACGTTCATGGTACATTACATGTTACGGGGCGAATAGTACATTACGTGTTATGGGGCGAATGGTACATTACATGTTACGGGGCGAATGGTACATGACGTGTTACGGGGCGAATGGTACATTACGTGTTACGGGGCGAATGGTACATTACGTGTTACGCGGTGAATGGTACATTACGTGTTACGGGGCGAATGGTACATTACGTGTTACGGGGCGAATGGTACATTACAAGAATGGCACGTCAATATAATGAGCTACATGGGGACGACGGCATATCTGACATAGACTCGACATATTTGTTTCAAGATAGGTCAGTTCATTAAAATTTTAAAAGAGATCCTCCAAATCAATATCAAAGAAAAGAAACCGAGTTCAAGTACATAGTACAACATACATAGTATAATTATACAAATATGCATGTCAACTAATTTCTGCTACCGTAATCGTAATTATTTAATACCTTTTTCACTGTCTTGTTTCAACAACCTATAATAGATAGAATAACTCTACCTACTCGATATATATTTATATTATAGCAGCACGTACATATTATATGTTTATGTTGCAATCAGGTTTTAATCTAGCTTTAAGTATCCTCATATTATGAGAGTGATTGTGATGTGTCTTGTACGTTAAATAAATAATTTACGCCCATAACAGGGGGCGTACGCATTTCCAGCGAGCGTGATACGTTACGCTGTGCGCTAAAATCCGTCTAGTTGCTCGTTGCGAGCGGCTTTTTTCCCCGTACTGACTGCACGAACACGCCATTACGTCGGTAGTCACGAATTTGGACACGAATTTTTCATGAAAATAATATATACAGTTATTTATTTTTAATCTCTAAATTGATATCAATTAATACTTATGACGACCTCTGTGGCGCAGCGGGCGAAGGTCCGGGAGGAGGTTGCGGGTTCGATTCCCGACTCGGGACAAATGTTTGTACGATCTGCAGACATTTGTCCAGGGCGTTCTGGATGTTTTCTATGTATAATAAAAATATATCTATCAATGTAGTGTATTGTGTTAAGTATATCAGTTATCTAGTACCCATAACACAAGCTCTGCTTAGCTTGGGGCTAGATAATGCTGTGTGAATTGTCCAGCGTTAATTATTATAAATTCCGTTTTAGTAGAGTGCAGTTCTAAGCGGAAATACTTCGTCGATTGAGCATTCTTTTGTTTCGTCTAAAACCAAGTTTGTACTAAAAGTTACCGGTACACTCGAGGCTATTTTCAGCCAGCTGGAGGTACAGGCAATAAAACAAATGAAAAACGTTTCGAAGCGTCCGACATTTTGAACGATCGTTAAAACCCATACGGTTGAAACCTCATGCGTTTTGGTTGGCATTTTTGACTTGCTAAGGTTACAGTGGAAAAAATGCTATAAATTGATGACAACCTCTGTGGCGGTCATAACGTTTTCTTAACATTTTAAATTTTATTTAACAAAATACCTAGTTTACGTAAAATATGTATTTATTGGAACTAAGACGGAAAAAATTGTAACGAAAATTGGAGCGACACTTTTTGCCACAGAACCAATATATTGCCACAGAACAAATACATATATCCTAACATTTGTTGGAAAGTAAACACAATATTAAATCAGTGTCAAAGTGTAGAACTGTCACTGTAGCGTTTATGATAGGCAGCTGTCATCGCGAATGACATTAGGTTTGCACAAAAATTAGAATCGCTCTCCGAACAATCGTGTGTTCCGCTCTCTCGCGCAACGTGTCATTGGAGTGAGCGGGATATATATGCGACGACCGCAGCCGAGTTGAGTTGAGCCTATCAAAAAATCTGATATGGGTATCGTTTTCGACTAACATGGGGGTAAGGATTACGAATTTGATGACGGCAGGCGTGTGTCGAATTGCGTGACCCCCGCGTGCCCCCCCGGAACCCCCTACCCTGAACCCGGGGGGAGCATTGCGGCGAGCGCAGCGAGCCGCAATGCGACAAAGGGGAACAGCACGGCGAGCGAAGCGAGCCGTGCTGTGACCCCCAAGCCCCCAGCCCCCGAAACCCCCTCCCCCTACCAAAAAATCGGATATGGGTATCGTTTTCGACTAACATGGGGGTAAGGATTACGAATTTGATGACGGCAGGCGTGTGTCTAGTATAGGGGAACAGCACGGCGAGCGAAGCAAGCCGTGCTCTGACTCCCACGCCCACTATTAATCGAAAGGAACTTCGTTCCATCCGGGTGTCCCTTGACAACTCTCAAGTTTTTTTTTTAAATTCATCAATTCAAAGGTGCCCCTGGCAGGTTTTCGGATTGAGTTACTTCACTAAAAGGTAAATTTTCACAAAACAATGTAAAATTAATTATAATTTCTTGGATTTATGTAGCTAGATCATATATATGTCTTGAATAGCAAAAGTAACTAAATTAAAATAACTATTTTTGATTTTACAGACTCTAATGACAAAAAAATGTTCAAAGGTGCCTCCTTCTCTCCTACGTCCTCATCCAAACTAAAATATCTAGTAGTTAGGTACCGTCCGTACACTGTTGCAGTCTACCAGCAATATTCATCGTGAGACATTGAAACCACTATTCGTGAGACGTTTGGATAGGATAGGATAGAACAGGATAGACAGTGTTTCTTTTTTTCCGTGAAAAAAGCTCAAAATAAAACGTAGCGTTGAAAATTCGTATTTCACGCACCACCATAAAATAAAATCCAATAGGCAACTATACATAAAAAGAAAAGACCCAATATAAAGCGACACGCACACCGAAGCGTCCCCGGACACAAATAGCTTTTAGCCCTCGAATTTTCGTCAAAGCGAATTTTTCGCTCTGTCTCAATTTGTTAGATTGTTTCCATCCTTTCGAGAAATCACGCGCTTTCGGTTCGGTGACCTTTTATCGACCTACTTGTAGTTCTACAGAAATATCTGTAACATGTCTCTGATTTCTGTAACAAACAGTATGGTTGTTTTAGGACATCTAGTTTCGGTGTTCCAATACAGTCATCTCAAATACTCACCTCACCTCACCTCAACAGCCTTTATTGGTCCATTGCTGGACGCAGGCCTCCCCCTTATGAGCGCTTTGTTGGTTTTTATTATATGAGGAGGTACACATTATTATCGATATGGCAGCACTTTATTCGAAATGTAATATAAATTGTGTACCTACCTAATTGATATAATTTAACTTTTGATTTAATTTGTCTAATCTTATTAACATTTATTTAGCACATAGAACATTACATTAACAGAATAAAACAATAACAACTAGTATATACAAGTAAGTATATCTATTTCTTAAAAATCTAAGCCGTCACCAGAAGGCAGAGTGCCCAGAATGCTAGCAGCATTGCCACGTTGAATGGCAATGCTAATTCGTTTACCGAAATAAAAGCCAGCATTCCGATCACCTGTGGACTCTATAAGAAGTTTGGTAAGATTGAGTTGTCTAATCTGATTTTTTCAATTCAGATTAATTTATGTAATTTTTTTAATAAATTTTATATTATTAAATTTCATAGAATTTTAATTGAGTAACTGTAGTAGGTAGACTAAGAATACTAACATTTAATTGAAGAGATATTTCTGTTTCTTACAAATTATCAAGATCACAGATATAAAAATTGTATTCTCTTACCCTGCGACCGCCATGGCCAATAAATATCAACTGAGTTTTATTTATTAGTCGTGTAAATGGAGAATGGGATTCAGAAGGACAGCGGGACATCATGTTGCTCCACTTATGCCGGGTACAGACCAAGCGAACGAGAGCGAGCGAAAGCTAACGAGCGAACGCAAACGAATCAGTGTGGACGTCATGGCAAAAGCAAGTGAACCCGAACGAACCGTCGTTCGCCGTGGTTCGCCTACTTTTACATGCGTTCATTAAGTGTGGCACAGTGACATCCCACTCGTTTGCATTCGCTTGGTTTGTACCCACCATTATATCGTATTTGAACAAAATGTGATTTAAGCGGAACAACATATGTACTGTCGCGCTGTCTATCTAAATTCTCTATCTACACGGCTTATATCTACCTGTAATCTCAGCTCACAGAAATCTTTGTGGAACTATAAAAGCAAGTGAAGGGGTCGAGTAACACTTCCCAGTCAAGATCAGGATTTCAACAACTCTGACTTTTTGTTAGCGAACAGTCTGTTTTAATAAACAACTTGTGTTGAGGAATTAATATATTTGGTTGAATAACGAAAACCAAGTAGTTATGACTTCAAGACTCTAAGTAGGTACTTAGAGTCAGTATACAAAATCAAATAATATCCCAAAATTTTTTGAAGTTTTTTTTTTAATTTGCATTTGGTGGCTTTCGTATCACTGCGGCCGTGATAGGACTATTGTGATCGCCACTTTGTGTGTTCCGCCTCGAAGCAGCGGCGTTCACAATTCGCCACCAACCCTTGCAGCTGCTAGGAACTGTAGGATTTTCTTCGGGGTGGAGTCTTTTAGCTCGTTTGGACTAAGCAGGTGCTTGCCCAGATGGATGCTACGTTTTTGCATCAGTGCTCCGCACTCTGCTAGAAGATGGAGAGGCAATATTTAGTAACAATTCCGCCGCGCAAAGCCTTTTCTGATAAGATTTAAAAAAAATGTAATTCGTGTAATAAAAAATGTAATTCGCCCGCCCTCCAACAAATTGCTCCTACTTACAATCATCATCATCATCATCATCACCATCAGCCTATATTAGTCCACTGCTGGACATAGGCCTCCCCTAATTAGCGCCATAACGCCCTGTCTTCAGCTTGCCTCATCCAGCATCTGCCTGCAGTCTTTTGCAGATCGTCATCCCACCTGGCCGGAGGGCGTCCTACACTACGTTTGCCGACAATCAAAGAAGACTTACAATCAGAGAAGGTAAATAACAGACTCACGCAATATAAAATTGCCAAGTTAATTTTTTTTGGTTTTTCGCGGAATTGTTACTAAATATTGTTTTATCCTAATATTATACAATGGATTTCTGCAAAGTAATGCCTGAATCTATTATCTATATACATATATAAAAGAAAGTCGTGTTAGTTACACTATTTATAACTCAAGAACGGCTGAAAATTGGTGAGGAGGTAGCTTAGAGCGAGGAGACGGACATAGGATACTATTTACTCCGTTCGATAGCATTCAAGTGTGACTTGACATAACCTCAAAAATAGAATAGGATAGAAATAACCTCAAAACGTTTCCATAGAAACAACGCGAAGCTAGTTTATCATAGATGGAGAGGCGTTAAACGGCAACATATGTCCCACTTTGATGTCTAAGAGACCTATATAGACGGCTGAATACACTACATAGTCTAGATATATACCAAGTTCCAGGGTCGTACCCTCGAACCGTACGTCGCGGTGCCACAAAGCTCACTGATTGCGACACCTTCAACTCTCTCAACTGGAGAGGTGGAAACTGGATGAATGGCTGGGTTAAATCCTGTTGCCGTATATTGAATTGAATATTATTGAATGGCGACCGGTGTGGCGCGGCGGGGGAAGGACAGGTTTGTTTCCCGCCTAGAGACAAATTTTTGTGTCGATCTGTAAATATTTGTTGTAAATTAATATTGTAATATTGTTTTGGGTATTGTCGTGGGTGGACTGTATACTATTACTTGATTTTTCAGCTTTTTGTTTCCACTTTATTTTTCTTCATTTAACTGTTACTGGAATCACTGTGTCGCAGCGATGAACTTTCTTTCCGGCCCTTGTGGGGGCACGGAGGGGGGCCTCGAGGCTTGGCCTCTTTACCCCCGCTTCAACTCGAGGGGTGACGACCCCTCGGTCCTTGGGTTATGCTAAAATGCTCTTTTTTTAGCAGGTTATTTTTAATTTGTTAATTTGTATTTTTTGGCTGCAATTGTTTTTTTATGTTGGTTTTTTTTTTTGTGTTTTTTTTTTTTTTTTTTATAGTTTTTTGGTAGGGCTTATATTTTTTTTTTTTTTTTTTTTTTATAATATAAACCCAAGGACAATCATGGGGGTTCCGCGGGGATGAGGTCCCGCGGAAGGGTGTGTCGCAGCATAGGTTCCTTTTCCTTAGCTACCTCATGGCTATACCGCTCAGAGAGCGGCATTTTTTGTTCTCATATTGAATCTTGTTTTCGCTATCGCCTATGAGGTTTTTTTATCTATATCTCTTTATTTATGGACTTACTTATCAGTAAGTCCATGAATCAATCTTATAACTAACGATTATCTTAGATTCTATCGACTTACACTTAATCCTAGCACTTAGATCTACTTGTTACATTAATAAATATTTCCTAGGCCACGGCCCCTTCACAGATTATCTTTAGATTAGACGGCGTTTATTCTATACGGGCTCGTCGTGTCCATGACAGGTATTTTCTGTGTATCCTACTAATATTATAAAGCCAAAAGTTTGTGTAATATGAATTTTTGTTACCTAGGATCACCAAAACTACTGAACGTATCAAGATGAAATTTGGCGTACGTTTAGAGTAAAGACTAACTTAGATAATAGGATACTTGTTATAGCGAAAATACGCGTGCAAAGCTGCGGGCAGAAGCTAGTAGAAAAATGTATCTGTCTCTGTAAAAAGTTTTTTTTTTTCTTTTAGTCATCTAGTACCAATAACACAATCTCTGCTCAGCATGGGGCTATAGATGATGCTGTATGTATTATCCAGAATTATTTATTGAATACCAATTAATTAATAATTATTTATTGGTACCTAAAGTTCATGGAACTATCTTCCTTAATCCCGGAGGTGGGCGTTGCGATTTGCGACACAGTATTTCACTTCTGGAGGTCGCATCGCTGCTTATTTTTTGTTAAATCCTTCAATATGTTCCAAAATAAAGACTTTTTATGTTTATATTTATTCAGTAATGTTCAACTAAATATTCGTTACTCAAATCACAGGCTTTGCCTGAAAAGTTCGAACCGGAAGAGTCCGAATTGATGCTATTAATATTTCTTTCGGCCACAGCGACCAGGACGCTATAATTCCACTAAATTAATAGCTTCAGCATAAAAATGGTATCGTAAAATGACCTCAGAATGACACATTCTTGTATTTTACCTTTGATGAAAGAAACTACATGGAGATACCGAAGGATGCGTGTCAAAAGTGTCAAGGTTGAAACTATTCTATCAATCTCTCCTTGCAAATAGCTCCTACGCACTATATTCAGTTTCTTTCATCTATAGACAATTCTGCGACGATACTGTCATAGTAAAGCGATTGTTTACCAGAATTAGAGCCCAGTCTTAACGGAGACAAGCCTTTTTAACCCCCGACGCAAAAAGAGAGGAGTGTTATAAGTTTAACGTGTCTGTCTGTGTATCTGTGTATCTGTCTGTGGTATCGTAGCTCCTAAACGGGTGAACCGATTTTCGTTTAGTTTTTTTTGTGTCATGGATAATTTTATCCCGAGTGTTCTTAGCCATGTTTCATGAAAATCTCTTCAGCCAATAAACGTCGGCGGGTTTTTAAATTTTTTTTCTTGTATTAATATTTTTTTGTCTTGTATTAATATTAATTGATATGAGCAGTCGTCTAGACGCGCACGCCGAGAATTGCTCAGTTGCCGGTAACTGCTACTTTTTAAAGATGACGTCGGGTCTAAGTGACCCAGCTGTACCTGTCAGCCTGTGTTCTAACTATGTGAGCAGTCGTCTTGAAGCGCACGCCGAGCATTGCTCGGCTACCGGTAAGTTCTACTTTTATAAGATGCTTCGGTGTTGAACTTTGGGTTTTCGGTTGGATGAGCGGTTTGAACACTCATGTCAGCCTAAATTCCCCACCTTTTCTGCTAGTAGACTAGCTAGTAGAAAAATGAAGAGAGTGAACGGAAATAATTTTAAATCACGCGCCAATACGAAACGATCGAAAAGTTTCAAATGCCTATCATATCTAACCTCTAGTGAATTAAGAGACTTTGTTTTAAAACAAATAGACCATAGACGAAGATCATACCAAGTTTCTTGATATCTTCATCTATGTTATAACTTACATAAAAATTATAGAATAGAAAATTCTTTATTGCGCACTTATCACACGAACAAAAATAAAAAAATATAAATAAAATAATACCCCCCGACAGATTTTCATAAAACATGGCCAAGAATACTCGGAATAAAATTATCTATGACACAAATAAAACTAAACGGAAACCGGTTCATCCGTTTGGGACCTACGATACCACAGACAGATACACAGATACACAGACAGACACGATAAACTTAAAACACCCCTCTCTTTTTGCGTCGGAGGTTAAAAATAATTTAAAACAAAAAAATTTAAAACTACAAAATATGTGACAATTCTCTTAAAAAGACTTATCGCTCAAGAGCGATCTCTAAAACACAACCGTCGATAGATAGGATCGTTGGTTTGAACACGGGGATCTGAATAATGTAGCTACTACAAATCTTACATACAAATACTATAATTACAAAAATATCTAATTATACAGGTGAACTGAAATCTTTCTTTAGCCCACGCAGTGAAGTCACTATTTGATAGAGAAACATTTATTGACAAACACAACACTGATACAGCACAGAACAGAAATAGTAGGTAGAGATAAACCATTCTAAAAATGCACGCCCCTTTTACTATAAAAGCTATCGTAGTTTGACGAATTAATTACGGATGTAAGGGATCAAACGTTGGGGTTCTTCCAACACAAATAAGGTTTGTAGTTAACCCACTTACATCCGTAATGAATGCACGCCCCCTCCACAAAACGTCATTGATACCTACACTCGGCGTGCATTTTTAGAATGGTTTATCTCTACCTACATAGCTTACAATACAAACAATTAATGAAACCTGCAATACAGTATTACATAAATGAAATAATATTAGAACGAGTAGGTACGTACCTACCCACCCACTCACATAAAGGGCTAAACCAAGGTAATATTATCCTATAAGTAATCCGACTTCATACAAACAATAAAGTATTTTATTTGGATATATATAAAAAGTACCTTCCTTTATTTACAATCACAAAACTAAATGGAAACACAAAGTAGGCAAATGTAATTAAAATGGTGGAGGCGGGCAGCCCTATCGCATGTTTACCTACCGCGCGGCTGTAGGCATTTATTTCAAAGATACGGCCGAGTTCAAATACTGTTGGATAATATTACCGTGGCTAAACGAACGGAACTAGAGAAAGAAAGGCACTACAGCACAAGAACAAATTAATTGACAACCTAATAAAGCTAATAGCAACGGTTGGTATTATTGTAAATTCCGCTCTCAGTTTTAGTTCATAACTAAAAATTCAATCCCTGTTTAAAACAACTAGGTCAAGTTGTATTTGTACCAAATATGATTCAGCACATAAACACCTAAATGCATTATCCCATGACCTATTTTGTAGGTGACCTAACTTGGGAATCGAACCTGCCATTCATCGATTGCTGTGACCTCAAATGTTTAGGAAGATCGGGTGGGTGCTGCCAAGTTTTAATGGTTTTCGGACGCCATAAAGACGTGAAAACGGTGGGTTTATCCATAATGATAGAATGATAAATGTTTATAAACGGACTTATCAGTTCATAACTTATAATATCTCACACGAAGTAATCACACTATAATATTATAAATGCGAAAGTTTGGATGGATAGATGGATAGATGTTTGTTACGTCTTCACGCCAAAACTACTGAACAGATTGAGCTGAGATTTTGCAACGGTTTAGTTTTAAGCCTGGAATTAAACATAGGCTACTTTTTATTCCATAAATCCGTTACCATGGGATAGAAGTTACCTTTGAACCGTTTCCATAGAAACAACGCGTGCGAAGCCGCGGGCAGAAGCTAGTTTGGTCATATATTTTGTATTTGGGTCTCTTAGTAAACGTTTCCAAAGAAACAACGCGTGCGAAACCGCAGACAGAAACTAGTTTCGTGTAAAACAAAATAGACCATTGACTATCCACGAATGAATACTATGTAAAAGTGAGACAGCACCCAGCATAACGCTAAACATATAAAATTTTACACAAACGTTAAAAATTCGATTGTAACTTAAATTGAATTTGAAAGTGGACAGTTTCAAAATGGCATGTAATAGTTACGGACGAGAGTATTTGGACTTCGCGTTAGTAAATGTGCGCTTTGTGGTGCTGGCTTAGATTTCCACCACCCCAACTCTTCCCGCGGGTGTCGTAAGAGGCGACTAAGGGATATCCACCGGGGCGGACAGCAATGAAGGACAATTCTACCACCGAACTACGGTCCCCAACCCGCATGCCCAGCATGGGGCTTATGGGCATTACCCCCATGAGATAAAAGTCATTAAGGTGAAGTGAGTCCAAAACCCCCGTTTTGACTTCACGGAAAATCAATTTTAAGGGAAAAAACCTTGATTTTTGTACAACTTTTTGGTGAGCATCAAAAGTTTAGGATTTTAGCTAGTAAGCTATGGAAGTCAAAACACAATTGACAAAACTTGACTCGATATTAAAAAATCGCAAAGTTTCCTCTAAATCTTCATTTTTGCGCAAATACTTCTACAGAAGAAGCAGTTTCATTTGCTAGTTATTTATCATAATATCAATTAAGTTTCGTCTACGTGTTCCCTAATAAATACTTTAGACGATTATGATTTTATTATAGTGCGAAAGAGTCTTATTTTAGAGCAAAAAGCAAATTTATAAGAAACGACCAGTGAAATTGCGCGCGGGCTGGCCATTCCCCGGCTCTCGCTTTCCTTTCTCGCCTTCCCACGCGACGTTTGTTCGTCCTTGTCTCGCAAACCCGATCCCACTTAGTCTTAAGGCACTTATCAGGGGGAGGGCTGCGTCCAATAGTGGACCAATTTTTTTTAATTTTTTATATTTGCTTTTGGTGGCTTTCGTATCACTGCGGCCATGATAGGCCTATTGTGATCGCCACTTTGTGTGTTCAGCCTCGAAGCAGCGGCGTTCACAGTTCGCCGCTAACCCTTGCAGCTGCTAGGAACTGGAGGATTTTCTTCGGGGTGGAGTCTTTTTGCTCGTCTGGACTAAGCAGGTGCTTGCCCAGATGGATGCTACGTTTTTGCATCAGTGCTCCGCACTCTCCTAGAAGATGGAGAGGCGTTTCCTCCGCCTCCTCACAGAACCTGCAGTGGACCAATAGGGGCTGTAGAGTGGAGGTGAGGTGGGTAAATGAGAATGGTCTAATGGCTTCAGGTTTATGCAATGACCTCAGTGACGCAGCGGGCGATGGTCCGCCTGCGCCTCAAGAGGAAGCGGGCTCGACACCCGCTGCAGGACAAGTGCTTGTACCTACATGTAGATATTGGTTCCGCATGTGAATGTTTTCTTTGTATACGTTATAAAAAAACTAAAGTTGTTGTGTATATTGACGTCCTCTGTGGCGGGCGAAGGTTTGCCTGAAACGCAGGTGGTTGCGGGTTTGATTTTCGCTTTGCGACAAATATCTGCATATATTTTTGGATGCAGTTGTTCCGGGTGTTCGGGGTGTTTTTTATGCATAGTAAAATATATCAAAGTTACCTATGTAATAGTATTAAGTATATTAAGTTATCCATACCACAAGCTCTGCTTAGCTTGAGGCTAGATGATGCTGTGTGAATCATCATCATCATCAGCCTATATTAGTCCACTGCTGGACATACCCTCCCCTAATGAGCGCCATAGCGCCATAGCTGTGTGAATAGTCCAGCATTATTGAAAAGCGCGGAGTCGTTTTCTCCTAAGCCGTGTTTATAGTAGAAACTTTTCCAATTTAGATCGTAAAAATAGTTGGACAGAACTGTTGTGAAGTAAGCAACGAATGGTATTGTGAACTTATGTACGAATGAAATGCACCATGCATACAACATATCAACATTTTGTATACTAGACTTTTGTTCAATGGGGGGGGGTGGGGGATGCGTGTAGTGTTGGGTTGTTGGGATTTTGCGATTGGGACACCGCAGGTTTTTAGTGTCACAGCTGTTCTGAACAAATAATGTTAAATTTTGCTTGAATTATAAGAGCACTAGCTTCCACCCGCGGCTTCGGACGCGTTTTCCGGAAAATGAGTACCTTATGTCCTACCCCAGAAAACCATCTATGACTTCACTGAATTTCGTACAGATCTGTTCAGCCTAGCGGATACTAAGAAGAACTAATAATTATTTACTTTTCTTTAGGGAAATTGATTTATCTATGTTTGCAACACTAATCAATTATATTATGTTTATATTCACGGCTATAATCAGGACAAAAACCTGTAGTTTCAATATTTTTAGATGTAAAAGTGATTGTAAACTGCTTTGTAAACTTTTTTGCATTGCCATACAGCGGGGCAATGCAGCCAGTGTAGCGGGGACGCGACGACTGGTATTGGATATGGATCAGTGGAGCTACCTGTAGATTGCTTGCAACAGTCTGCAGTTAGCTCAATTGTTTCAATTGTAAATATAATCTTATATAGTTCTATTGTTTCATTGTACGATCTGCAGATATTGGTTCAGGAAGTTCTGGTCGTTTTCTATGTATAATAAAAAATGTCTATCTATGTACTCGTATACTATTATGTATATCAGTTATCTAGTACCCATAACACAAGCTCTGCTTACCTTGGCTAGATAATGATGTGTGAATTGTCCAGCATTATTTATTTATTTACTTATTGTAATTTTCTTTGTTAATAGGTAAAGGCCATGTTCATTTATTATGAAACTTTACTAATAAGCTTAGCAAATCACCTGAAATAGAGCAAAATTCGGGTTGATTCTGTAATCACTCCATCACCAACTAAACGTAAAGGCCACGCAAGAATAACATTAGTGTTTTGTTCGTGCGGCAACATGCGTTGATTTGTATTCTTATTAGTTTTTATTACGGTTCTTTAGATTATCTACTTGATTTCCTCTGTTATTATTTCTCTGTTATTATATTGAGTGTTTATTCGTCAGCAGTATTGTTTAGAACTGGTTTTTGTAAGTTTTAGATTTAATTTGGTTCTATTATAAATTAAAGCCTAGATCCTGTCGGTGTAATGATGCAATTTCCTTCACTTTCTCTCTCGAATGCAATAATATCTTTTACTTCTTTATAGGACACGACAGCGACTTTCTCCTTGATCTGACTCAGGGTGTTTGGTGGATGGTCCTACAAAAAAAAATGTCGGTTAGCTGGGATCATTTGCAACACTTTTTCCATATAAACTTTTTGCCTAAGACTTGACTGCATAACACTTTTTTTATATGATTTTTTTTTAGAAATTTCCCAAAACTTTAGTTTCTTTAGTCTAAATTTAGTAATCTTCAATCTGTAATGTATTCCTGGTCTAAAAGTAATGATACGAACCGCAAAGAACAACAAACGAAAAACTTATGGGCTTTTCAAGATATGAAAATAGGAAAAAAGTATCGAACACCTCAACTTGCCAGCAGCTTAAAAAAATTATTAAAGCCGCTTATGAATTTCAAATGCTTTTAAAAAGTGCTCTACTAAATGCTCTCTGTAACTATATCTATACTAATATTATAAAGAGGAAAGGTTTGATTTTTTGTTTGTTTGTTTGTTTGTATGAATTGAATAGGCTCCGAAACTACTGGACCGATTTGAAAAATTCTTTCACCGTTAGGAAGCTTACTTTTCAGGGAGTGACATAGGCTATATTTTATCCCGGAATTCCCACGGGAACGGGAACTACGCGGGTGAAACCGCGAGGCGATCGTCTAGTATATAATATAGTGATATACGACATGTCTCCCAAAACTTAAAATTCCTTTGTAACGTGTGGTCGACGACAATGTGGTCACATTTGCCGATAAACTGTCGTGAGGGCGACGTATCATTTTTCTAAGAAAATTAACTTTCACTTAAAAAAAAGACTGAAATTTGGCTAATTTTGATTTTGAAATATTTGTAGAAGTCTAAAGAAGGTTTACAAGGAGAGAAAACATAAAGAAAGTTCAGAGAACTTTTACTGGTGGTACAAAGTTCATCGGGTCAGCCATATTATAATACTAGCTTCTGCCCGCGGCTTCGCACGCGTATTTTCAATATAATAAGTAGCCTGTTATCTAAGATAGGCTGTGTTCTAAATCTACGCCAAATTTCACCTAGATCTGTTCAGTAGTTTTGGAGATCATAGGTAACAAAATTCAGATTTCATAAACTTTCGGCTTTATAATATTTGTAGGATAAATGATTTAAGCCCAATGCTGATGCGCTGTGGCAGATACTCACCAGCTCTCGGGTCACGCGTCGCTTCGACCAGACGCTCAGATAATTAAAAAAAAAAAGATTGTATGTAAACATTACAAATAAAAATTACCTAGTTCTAATTAAAATAGCAGCAAGTGTCTTACGCAGCGAACCAAAAAATCCCGTCTCAGTAGAGCAACATGTTGCTCTACAAGAGTAGAGTGACGCTGGTTATCTATATACTCTACCCAATCAGAATTCAATTTCCCGAAGTGTGTCACCGGACAGATCTAGTGGATGAACTCGAAGACACGGACAAAAGTGGCAGAAAGTTCAACCAAGATAACTGAAATTGTCGAAAATGGAGCTGCAATATGGCACTCAGTTGATACATGTTTTTTAACTTACTTCAAAAAAGGAGGTTCCATTTTCGCTTCTATGTATGTTTTCACACTAGTATTAGACATGAGGAAGTTGTTGGGTGTTTAGGTGTATGGATGTTTGGATGGATGTTTGTTACCTCTTCACGCCAAAACTACTAATACTAATCCTGGAATCAAACATAGGCTACTTGTTTCTCCATAAATCAGTTCCCATGGGATAGAAATCACCATTAAACGTTTATAGAAACAACGCGTGTGAAGCCGCGGGCATGAACTAGTTTTTTATACATTGTGTACCCACTTAGACTACCTACACTTGAGCAATACCTATGTGCATTAAAGCAAAATAAATGATTTGGATATGAATAATTTAACTGAGCTTAAAAGCGTTGATCGCGCTTATGGAGTAGTAACTTCAGTGTAAACGGCTCCTAGCTATTAGGTAGATATTAAATACATTTAGGTGCCTGCCAGTTGCGATTAAAATTCATGAAACAGTCAAGTGTGAGTCGTTCATGCACTGAGAGTTCAGTTTAAAATTCAGGGAAGATTCGTAGTGTACCCACAGGCAAGTGAAGAGTTACTGTGACCCCTCTACGGTGTATTGTTTTTGATGTGGGTTGAAACTTTGACATTTTTTGGTACGAAACGGCAAAAATGAATTAGTGGCGAGAACCTGTGGTGCGAAAGAGCGCTACACGTGGCTGGTTTGTTGTATGTACAGTCAGCTGCACAGACATGTATACACTTCCAAGGTTTAACTTTCATTTTACTCGGAACTTTTCAAATAAAAGGACATGCACACGTTTTTCGAACAAAGTAGTCATCGTACTTCGTCAGAATGCGGTACACAAATTATCACAATTACTATACACTTACTACTTAGTCAAATTGAAAACTTGGGAGTGTATACATATTTTTGCAGCCGACTGTACATTTGCCACAAAGTAAATTCTTCACGAAAAAAAGCATGTAAAAAAATTAAATTAAATTAAATTAAAAATTAAATTCGCCACAGTTCTATTTCGACCCAAATTTCATCCCCCAACCGAAAAGTAACAATCATTTTGAAGTCACATTCCTTTACTAGATTGTTTTAATGAATGAATTGTGATTTGTCTTACATTTATTCGTGAACTAGCTTCCGCCCGCGGCTTCGCACGCATATTTTTGGTATAATAAGTAGCCTTTATCTAAGTTAGGCTACGAGTATGTTCTAAATGTACGCCAAATTTCATCATGATCTGTTCAGTAGTTTTGGAGATCTTAGGTAAAAATTTACATTTCACAAACTTTCGGCTTTATAATATTAGTGGGAAAGGCATAGGTAGGTATCATGCTTTTATTCAGAAAGAATTGATGTTATTATAAATTGTGAATTCTGCCTCTTTAGACTATTATCAAATTGATTACTTTATTCACAAAGAAAATAACAATCAAATAATATTAATAAATTATTTAGTACTAGCTGTCGCCCGCGACTTCGCACGCGTTATTTCTATGAAAACGTTAAAAGGTGATTTCTATCCCATGGGAACTGATTTATGGGATAAAAGGAAGCCTATGTTTGATACCAGGATTATAATTATCTGTATACAAAATTTCAGTCCGATCCGTTCAGTAGTTTTGGCGTGAAGAGGTAATAAACAGTGTGATAGAGTTATTTAGAATTGAATCAATTCAGCTTACTGCAGACCGTTGCAAACAATCTACAGGTAGCTCAACTTGATTATTCTTGTCAAACACTCATCATTAGCCTATTTTAGTCCACAGCTGTGTCGTGCCGGCTTAGAATTAGCACCACCCCAACTCTTCCCGCGGGTATCATAAGGGGCGACTAAGGGATATAAGGGGCGGTCACCAGCGCCCCCGTCAGAACAATTCTGCCACCGAACTGCGATCCCCAACCCACATGCCCTGCGTGGGGATTATGGGCATTACCCCCATTTGACAAAAGCCAATAAGGCGCTGCTTATCAGGGCCTCCCCCTCCCTGCGTCCAGTAGTGGACCAATACAGGCTGTTTAGGTTGAGGAGTCCACAACTGTTCATAGGCTCCCCTAATGAACGCCATAACGCCCTGTCCTCAGCTTCCAAAACGACAGCTTCATAAAAGAAGCTAACCTCTACGGAACCCAGTAAAATGCAATTTCGCGTAATATCGTTCCGTAAGATTACCGCCGAACGGCTAACAGCTAATAACGGCTAGAATTAGAACGCGGATAAACCTAGTTTCAACTTAGTTTTATGTTCTGGGTTGAATATAAACCTAGTTTCAACTTACAACTTGTTACGGTTATAGTAGTTGGCAGTATTTATAAAATGGTGTATCCTAAGCAGAATAGTTTCTAAAGCTGTAAAAGGTGGGTTATTCCAGTTTTCCCCCTTGACAAATCCTCCTTAAGGGGAAAAACTGGAACTGTAGATCTTCAAAACTGCTTATCCGATCAAAATCGAATTGGTATACCATGTAGAACATTTCTCGTTTGAGAACAAGAAGACATACATACTTAGCTAAAAAAATCGATTTTTTAGTTTATCGAAAATTACCATCAAAGGAATAAAATAGAACTAGTAGGTATTTAAGGTTTTTTGTTATTATAGTGCGTAACCCCACACGAAGGGTAATTTCTAAGAAATCAAATAATATCGCAAAAATTTTCGACTTCGACGGGACTTGAACCCGGATTGGATAAACTTCAATGTTTCCCCTGTAGGTGGAGCTAACGGCGCTAGAGACCGTAGGAAGCCGCAGAGATTTTCGACTCCCACGTCACTTGACTTCGTGGTGTAGTTTTTTATCACATCCCCGTACTGAGGGGAGGACGCGGGTTCAAGTCCCGTCGAAGTCGAAAATTTTTGCGATATTATTTGATTTCTTAGTAGGTATTTACTGAAACAATTGAACTAACTGTTGCAAACAATTTACAGGTAGCTCAACTAGTTTAACATTACTTGAACCGCGAAGTTAGTCAACAAAATAATATCTGACTTGATAACGAGAAACGTACCGAATGAACATTGGAATGCCAAAACGCGCGCTATAAGATGATTGTTGATTAGTTAACGTTTTTCCCAAAATTTTCGGCATTTATCTTCAACTACTACTTGCTATAATTTGGTTAAGTTTAACCATTCAAGATATAAATAAATAAATACAAAATCTGAATTATAAATAAACGGTAATCTTTTTTTATCGATACAAAACTCATAAAAACACGGCTCAAACTTTAAATAAAAAGATGGAAACTTACGAACAACCTTTTCAGGTTATTTCGAGTGGAAATGACACGATTCGATAAAAAGTTTTGCCATTAGTACCAACTGATGAAGAAGGGTTTGAACTCTGTTCTAAGATTTTTCGCTCATCAGCTAGTCTGCGATCACAATAATAAATTCGAAAGCTAAGATAAATGTCTCGATAAATAAATAAATCAAATAACTAGTGCTGGAGAATTTGCACAGCATCGTCTAGCCCCAAGCTAAGCAGAGCTCTCAGCAATCACTGACGCGTGATAGCGATGCCGTCGCTCGTTTACAAAACGCGTGACAACATCGCTACAAAACAAGACCCGTCAAGTGCGAGTGTAACTCGCGCGCCGAGGGTTTCGAACGTTTGTGAACAAGTAGGTATGTACTAAAGGTACCGGTTAGAAACTCCGAAATTTAATGAAGACCTAAAACTAGTAGGTACCAACCTACATTTGAGGGGTGTAGTATCAAAAACCAATATAATAACTTTCTCAAAATTTTCACAGATTAGAAATAACTGTTAAATCTTGACCAATGAATCGTAATTCATAGTTTTTGGTCTTGCCGATTAGTCCTGGGCATGGCGCCACTAATTTAAAAATATATTTTGAATGGATCGCTCTGCAAACTTCGGAGATAAGGGGGGGGAATGGGTATTTTTTCGACTATTTTCAAAATATTTCAAAAAGTATGAAACCTACCGAAATTTTAAAAACTGTTTTGAAATGCACAAACCAATACCTTTCATATGATACCCCACTCAGTGGGGTAGCCTCCCCTTTTGAAAATTATTCCCCCCTTTTTTGACTATTTTTCAAAAAGTGTTCGTTTTTCAGACTTTTCTATATTTTTCCTGTAAAATATAGATCTATATCTACAAACGCTCCATACATTTTAAATGGATCGCTCTGCAAACTTCGGAGATAGGGGGGGGGAGCGGGTATTTTTTCGACTATTTTCAAAATATTTTAAAAAGTATGAAACCAACAGATATTTCAAAAACTTTTTTGAAATGTACAAACCGATACCTTTCATATGATACCCAACTCATTGGGGTAACCCCCCTTTTTGAAAATTATCCCCCCTCTTTTTGAACATTTTTCAAAAACGGTTCATTTTACAGACTTTTCTATATTTTTCCTGTAAAATATAGATTTATATCTACAAACGCTCCATACATTTTGAATAAATCGCTCTGCAAACTTCGGAGATAGGGGGGGGGAATGGGTATTTTTTCGACTATTTTCAAAATATTTCAAAAAGTATGAAACCTACAGAAATTTCAAAAACTATTTTGAAATGTACAAACTAATACCTTTCATTTGATACCCCACTTGACTCTGTAGGTGTCTTTTTAAATTTTGACATCTCAATTTGTATGGAAAATTTTCATTTTCATTTTTCATTTTTTTTTTAAATCTGTACAGGCGCACGAAATGTATTATTATTTTAAATTTCAAGTTGATAGCAGCTGTAGTTGCTGAGTTATTAAGGAGGGAAAAAAGGACAGACAAAGCGAGACCATAAGGGTTTCGAAACCGATCTTCGAAACCCTAAAAAATTGGTTGTCTGTAAAGTCGGTTTACTGACGATAGTTGAACGTGACAACGCAGACGCATCGCTCACTCAAGTAGGAGAGAGACGGATGACGAGCGCTCTCGCTTGCCCTTCAAGCCTTACATGGAACGCCTCAGAGCGAGGTAACGCCGCATGACGTCATGTTTTTTCGTGCGTGCAGCCGGCTCTATAGAATTATAAGACGTTGTCACGTCAAAAGTCGCAGTGGGCGTGCGGCCTAAGAGGTTTGAAGATTTTGGCCCTTACATCGGCCACTACTTTGCTTTTGACGTGACAACGTCTTATAATTCGATAGAGCCGGCTGCACGCACGAAAAAACATGACGTCATGCGGCGTTACGTCGCTATGACGTCATGCGGCGTAACCTCGCTCTGAGGCGTTCCATGTAAGGCTTGAAGTGCAAGCGAGAGCGCTCGACATCCGTCTCTCTCCTACTTGAGTGAGCGATGCGTCTGCGTGGACAGCTGCTATACTATAGTACATTTACATGTTTTGATCGAGTATCAAATGCTACCATTCCATCAGTATTTTCTTAAGACGTTGTCACGTTCAACTATCGTCAGTAAACCGACTTTACAGACAACCAATTTTTTTTTCAAAATCGCGGCGGTAAATCTGACACTTAGACAAATAAAAAAAGTCATATAACATATTGTCCTGCAGCGTCAGTTTTCAGACATTCACAGATGAAAAGAAACATAAGAACTTTCGTTATTTTCATTTGTAAATATCTCAGAAACCAGACGCTTTAGAATGTTATGTTTTATGAAATTTTTTCGCCACCCTCCATGCAATTCTTCAAACCCCTTTGGAGTAGGTTTGATGACAAAGAAAATGCCTGCTTCAAAAATATTTTAACAGATGTTATTACAAAACTCGCAATAATTTCGTTTTTGTCAAACCCTTTTAATTTGGAATTTTGATGCTATCAGAAATTCCATTTTTGCTGATTGTTTGCACGCGATTCTTTCTTTTCAATAATTTAAGAGTCGGTAGCTACAATATGAAAAGGGGAATGAAAATCAAATGAAGGTAAACGAAATACGCAGTGGGTTAAATCAAAACGTACAGTGGGTTGCTGTTCTTCGTAAGCTGTTTAACTAAGGGATCAAATCTCTTTTCAAATAAATAGTTATTTCGCTTTCCAAATTCACGTTAACAAGAGATATGAAGCGACGCGTGACCAGAGCTAGTGAGTATCTGACGCAGCACATCAGCATTGCCATACCTGTAGATTGTTTGCAACAGTCTGCAGTTAGTTCAATTGTTTCAATTGTAAATACTAGTTCTAATTTGTTTGTATAAATTTATTGTATATATTTTTTTGTTAATAAAGGCACTCTAGAGATTTGATAATTGATCTGTTAATTATGGAGATGAGTGGCTCACGAAGCTGCAACAAGTTGTACACTAAGGACTATACACACGCCACAACCACACCACATCGCAGCAACAAGAAGTGGTTAAGCAGTGGTTACGTGTGAATAGTGTTGCTGCAGCTTTATAAGTTGCGTTGTGGTAACTACAAAATGTCGTTGTGGTTGCGTTGATGCTAGAAGTTACCTATTGCCACGTCCTGCTTGGGTACCATTGGGTCTCTTTAACACTACTTAGATATAAGACCCACAAAATGTACACAATGATTGCAATAAGTACATAAATATACAGCGGGGCAATGCAGCCAGGGTCTTGGGGACCGGTACCGGTATTGATATGGATCAGTTGAGCTACCTGTAGATTGTTTGCAACAGTCTGCATTTAGCTCAATTGTTTCAATTGTAAATACTAGTTCTAATTTATTTTTATTATTTGATTGTAATTTTCTTTGTGAATGAAATGTTTGTTATAAAATAAACATGATATTTAATAAAAAGTTGCGAAGTGGCCGGTGGCTAGTGCACGGTATGGCTGGTGGTTGCGTTGTAGTTGCGTTGTGGCAGCGACGTGGCCAGTACCGACCACACGATTGAATTCGACCTCAAAATGTGTTCCATGTGAATTTAACTATTCATTTTCATACAAATAAGACACCGACCATTTGATGTCATTGTCGTGTGATTGTGGGTGAATTGTGCCTCCCGACAGCATACACACACACTCTCTCACACACACACACACACCTGAATACTCAAACATGACTCCGAGTTAAGCTTGTCTCAATAGATTAATTTTCGACATAATTCATCTTAAAACGTTCTCGGGCTGAGTCAGGGGTCGAACCTTACGACGCACCCGTATAGAAAATTGTGTATTGCATGACAAAAGGCAAGACTGTGTACGCATCCCTGAAATAACAAAGAGCTTTGTCAGCATTCTCTTTATCAATCTCCGATCTAATGACGTCACGGGTTCTGTGCCACGCTCTACATCGAGATAGAACTTCGTTAGGAGAGGTAGGTACAGTCAGTTTCATCCATAGATAGCTCGAGAGATAAAGATACACTTTTATCCACTTTACTTACGTCCCAACGTTTTGTTCACTTTACTTTAGATTAAAATGATGCAAGTCATAAATAAGGTCCAGACTTCCCCAAATCGGAAATGTGCGGAGATGTCCAAAGCGGAGATGAGAAGAGACGTTTTTCAGATAGGGTGTATCCACCGAAGCTGTGCGGAGATGCGTACTGACTAGACTGGAGCGGAGATGAGTGCTGGCTAGAGCGGAACTTACCTGCTTGCGGTGAGCATTGGATGTTTGTTGAGATGAATGCACTAGCGGCGCCGCTCACTGCACGCCGCTCACATCTTTTCTCGTCTCCGCGTGACGTCGGCGTCGCCAGCTTGCGAGGCACAGCTCACATCTCTTTTTCGATTTTAGTTTGTTTTTTTTTTCACATACAAATATGATGGAGATGCATCTCCGATCGTTGGTATCCACTGAAGCTGAGCGGATACGAGATATGTAAATAACGACGTTCTATTGGTTGTTTAAAACACATCTCTTCTCCGCTCGTCTCGTCTCCGCTTTAGTGGAGTTCGGCCTTCCTCCTCCTCCTCAACAGCCCGTGTTGGTCCACTGCTGGACGCAGGCCTCCCCCTGATAAGCGCCTTATCTCATGGGGGGTAATGCCCATAATCCCCACGCTGGGTATGCGGGTTGGGGATCGCAGTCCGGCCTTAATGTTGGACAATTCCCACAGCATCATCTAGCCTCAAGCAAGCTAAGCACAGCTTATGTCATGTAATGAGGTTTTATTCTACTCTTGATTTTAATAATATAATGACTTTTCCAACTGTTTATGTTACGGATATAAACTTTTTTGAACGAATAGGTAACCTACATTATTTTACTTTGTAATATTTAAGTGTATTATGAAACCACGCTCAGTCATCGATTTATGCTTGAGTAGCGCTTTTGCCATAGAAAATAGTTACTCAAGCATAAATCGATGATTGAGCAAGCTTTTATAATACGTTCCTTAGATTCCTGTAACGTCAAAGGGAAATGAAGCACATTGACTTTTGAAAACATTTCAACTGGATTTGACTTTACAGAGAGGCTATCCATCGATGACGCCGACAGTACGATATACGTACCACTGAAAATGATCAGAAGAAAAACATTTTTTCCTTGATACTCTACGTTGAGCCTACTTAGTATTCTGGGCATTCTATAACATTGTGTCGGCTCTACTTACAGCTGAGTAACTTACGTTATGTTACTTAGCTTTGGCACCTACCTCGGCACCTACATATTAAGGGGGTACCTACCCTCAAATTGCTTATTTTCAACTCCGTCGGACCTCCATATCTTCCAAACTACTGAATATTTAACTTTGAAATTTATATATGGTAAAGTTCACTTATTCTATCGATCATATGTTTCGAAAACACGATTCCATAAAATTTTCTCGATAGAAAAAAATCGCAAAGTTACCTCTAATTTTTTACTAAAACCCTAATTTCTCAATAAATACAGATGATACGATCTTGAGATTAAGCATAGTAATTGAGCTAAGTATAAAGAACATTTTATATGTTGCCTTATTTTCAATTAACTATTCTAATGTTTGTTGGGAGCAAATAACTACTAAAAACTTGATTTTTGGGCTTACGCCGCTTTGCTCTGTCCCGCTCCTGTGAACGCGAAATCCTATGCCTATCCTCTTCACACAATAACGAGGTAGGGTACCGCCTTAAATAGAGTCGCCTTAAAAAATCCGTAGGTTTGATAAAATCTATGATACATCAGGGATTGAAATTGTGCCCTATGGTTCATTTAAGATACACACTGCTATTGCATCGCTCGTTTACCAGGATTTGTTTGTGTTATTTTCAGTTTCCCAATATTTCGGGACAAAGTTGCATAGGTATGCCATAATCACGGAATAGCTGAAGTAATTTTAATTTTCAAAGGAAATATAAACAAGGAATAGCGGAAGTAATTTTAAAGGAAACATTAGGTACTCGTCGAAACCAGTTTTTCATATTTTGTTTCATCTAAAAATCATCTGCTGGCTACTGACTACCAGTCAGTAGCCAGCAGGTTGGCCGGCTCCAACTAAGAAACGGGAATACAGCCCATTGTGCCCGAGTCTGACTCACACTTGGCCAGATTACGTACAGCTACCCGTCTGTGGAATGCTCTTCCCCTGGACATCAGACATGCAACATCACTATTATCTTCAAAAAACTGTTTCATCTGTAATTTTGACAGCTACTAGTTTGACAGCTGTCATCCGAAATGTAGATCTCGACGATTAGAATATTGGCAGCTCTATCGCTGGATGTTTATAAAAAACATTTCGATACAGAACTTTTGAAAAGTAACGACGGATCTTAAGTACTTTTACCTAGTACTTACGTAGTTCTAAAACTATGTATATATATCTTATATTATATCAAGAAAAAAGCAAATATTTAATATTTACAACAGATATTTTTCACAATGATAAGAGAATGTTTAGAAATGCAATAATTAGAGTGATAAAGGAGGATATAAGTGTACCTAAGAAAACCACATAATTTAATGTTTTTGTATTATTTTAATACTTAGTTCAATATATGTAATTCTGTCCGTAAGTATAAGAATTCAGTTTTTATTCTGAGAAGTGTTAATAAAAGAGTTAAAGTTTATTTATAACTAGCGACCCGTCCCGGCTTCGCACGGGTGCAATAAAATACTACTATTACTATTACTAAACATATAAACCTTCCTCTTCAATCAAACTATCTATTTAAAAAAACGCATCAAAATCCGTTGCGTAGTTTTAAAGATTTAAGCATATATAGGGACAGAGAAAGCGACTTTGTTTTATACTATGTAGTTACTATTGTGGGTGTCATCTGACTGTTTATTTTATAAATAATAGTGTATTTATTTATTTAATAAATTGCACCAACGCAGTGTACACTTAAACATGGATTATGGGCCATTTCATACAAAAACACATCTAAGTGCCACCTCAATTATAGGTACAAATCGAAATTATTTTAAAACAGTACTTCGATTTGTACCTATAATTGAGGTGGCACTTAAAAAGTTGGCGTATAAAAAGAAAAACCGTTATTGGCCGTAAGTCTTGATAGATATCATATTTGTATTAATTAAGAGCGATTTTGTTTAACCAGTAAATAAATAAAATATCTAATTGCAAACGTTACAGATAGTTAAATCAAAAGCTCATCACTAGACACTACTTTTTTTAGGTGCCCTAACTGGGAATAAAATAGGTGCCGTAAAAATGGGTCGCGACTCGTGGTCCTACTGGGATTGTACCACTATTACTCGTGGTCCCACTATCCCTGAAATCAGGGTTCCTGGTTCCACTGCTTAGTGGGACTACCAGTCATAGTTAAAATCGTAGGTTCGTGGCCCCACTGCATCAAGTTTATACGTAGAGAATCGGTGCCTAAATGTGAATACTTCATTGTTTTTTCCTAATGTTAATAAACTTATAACAAGTTACGACGTAGATAAATAATAACACCTCCATGAACAAAACACGGGAAAATTGAAAAAGTTTCTGATTCTACCCTCGTTATAACATCCTGAGGATGCTGGCACCAGTGAACTGATGCAGTGTTTCCGGTCAATAACAATGTTTTCTTTTCTTAAGGCGAAGAGTAGGGGCGATAGTGGCGCCACTACGTATTTAATTCAATCATTAAGTTATACAAAGGAATTATCAAAAAATCGGACCTCGCGTGGACGATATCTATCATAAGCTTTTTTTAAAAGTATCTTTATAACAATTAAATATGTAGTGGCGCCACTATCCACCCTACTCTTCGCCTTAATATACTTGCTCTTGCCCGCGATTTTGGGGATAAAGAGTAGCCTATGTCCTTTTCCGGGAAACCGTTTACCGCACTTCCAAAGGGGTTTGAAGATTTTTTATGGAGGGTCGTAACATCGGCTACCGAACTGTTTTTTTCAAAATCGCGCAAAAGCTTCAAGTTTATGAGATACTAGACGATCGCCTCACAGTTTCACCCGCGTAGTTCCCGTTCCAGTGGGAATTCCGGGATAAAATATAGCCTACGTCACTCCCTGAAAAGTAAGCTTCCTACGGTGAAAGAATTTTGCAAATCGGTCCAGTCCTATCTTCAAAAAACTGCTTCATCAGCATTATAATATATCCTTGTAAAGAGTTAGATAACCTTATTTTATGTTTATGTAAGTTTATTATTAATCTTTGTAGGTATGTAGTGTAAGTATTTGTTTCGTTTTCTTTCATTATGTATCTATATATTTATTCAGTGCCACCGTCTTTTTTTGTTCTTTAATTTCCCCGTCCATCCCAAGGTTGCCTGGAAGATATCGCTTTCAGCGATAAGGCCGCCCTTTATACTTCCTTTTTTTTCTAAGCTTTTCTCGTGTGAATATATCAGAAAAATAAATAAGACAGGGTTTTAGACGATGTTGGGGCCAAAATCTTCGAACCCCTGTTATAAGATCCGTTCAGCAGTTAAAACATGGAAAGGTATCGGACAGACAGAATTATTTCGTTTTTATAATATTAGTAAGGACAAGGCGGTATGGATAAGAATATAGATATTTTGCTGTTGGAAAGCTTTGCGGGTGTGGTGTGTGTGCTAGCGGTTTGCCATTCTTCCTGCGTCTGTGCAGGACTAATAGCTGCAATGCGACGACCTCGGTAGCGCGGCGGGCGAAGGTCCACCTGCGGCGCAGGAGGTTGCGGGTTCGATTCCCGCCTTGGGACTAATGTTTGTACGATCTACAAATATTTGTTCCGTGTGTTCTGGTCGTTTCTATGTATAAAAAAAAATATCTATCTATGTAATGTATTATATTCTGTATATCAGTCATCTAGTACCCATAACACAAGCTCGGCTTAGCTTGGGGCTAGATGATGCTATGTGGATTGTCCAGCATTATTTAAAAAAAAAATCGTGAGGTCAGGACCTCACCCCGGTCGTGTCGGTTCGTGCCAAAGGGTTATGAGAGTTAAGGAAAATATTTTGCATCTGTGTTTGCACACGTGGATGCGCAAACACAGATGCGGGGTATTATTATACTGCAGAACTAGAGCAGCATAATAATTTTCCGCATGCGTGGCTTAATTTGCTTTGAGACTGGCTGCTGTGGTCGAAAGTCGGCATTATTTGTGCCCGCTTGAGTGCTGGTCACCTTCTGCGTTTTGTAGGGCATGCGAAAAAAATGACAGCATTAATAAATTACATCATATGCCGCGTGTGCATTTTTTGGCTTAAATTGGCGAAAGCTTTTAGTATTACTTATGTCAGTCAAGAGTATAACGTTGTAAGTTAAGGCGCTTCCTATTTTATCTTATTATTATGTTACGACACGCTGTTTGTGATATCTATCATAAGCTTTTTTTAATGCCTCTGTAAAATTTTTAGTTTGTATAGTGTAGACAAAGATGCGAAGTTGTCCTTTTTCGCCACCATGGCCAAAAAGAGCATAGAGAGATAAAACTCTTACTGTCACCTCGACCGAGTTCTAAAAGTAAGTCGCCGAATTACCGTTTTTATAAAACTCGCGTACGCACAACACACGGTCCACTCCCGAGAAACGCTCCATAGCGACTAAATTCTCAAGAGCCAGGCTACCGATTTACACCCCCCGCGCCCCTCAGAATACTTGCGTTCACGCAATAACCAAAACAAATGTGAAATTTCTTTTGAGAAACCCTCTAAGTATGTAATTTCCTGCTTGACACGCTTGCAGTCGAACCCGACCCTCACCACTTTGCAATCTATTGAACGTTATATTAAATTATTTTCGGGAGAGCTTTCACAGGCCGCATTTACTCACTTACCTTGGGATTTTAGCGAAATACCTACCTTAATAACTACCCAATAGAGTTCATCGAGGAAATCGCTGGAATGGAAATAAAATAAATAAATAAATAATGCTGGACAATTCACACAGCATTATCTAGCCCCAAGCTAAGCAGAGCTTGTGTTATGGGTACTAGATAACTGATATACTTAATCCAATACACTACATAGATAAATATTTTTTATTATACATAGGAAACATCCAGAACGCTCTGGACAAATGTCTGCAGATCGTAAAAACATTTGTCCCGAGGCGGGAATCGAACCCGCAACCTCTTGCGTCGCAGGCAGACGTTCGCCCGCTGCGCCACAGAGGTCGTCGGAAAATGATATTATTGCACCACCCCTAGGGGTAGTTTTGTAAAAATAAAATACGTGATTCATTATTTACTTTATTTATACAGAGTTTTAAGTGATTCGAATATTAAGAGTCCGGCGGAGCTCGATCGCAACTTCAATTCGAGGCGCGTGCAAAAATCGCCCCGAATATCGCTATCTCTGTTTAGTTGATGCAGGCGCGCGCGGGACGCGGTAGGTGTACTACATACGTGAACACAACCATCCATAGTGCCGTGCTTGTGCGTGTGCGTGAGTAGGTATACACACCTCTGAATATTACCGTGCCTCTGCTATCGAAAGCGGCAGGTACCTAGGTTAGATACTAGACTAGGTACTAAATTTGACTACCTATTTCTTTAGGCATAAGTACTATTTGCGTTTCATACCTACATAGGTACCTTGGTACTTACATTTTGGGAAGTGCAAGTGTATTTAAAAAAAATCTAAGTGAATGTTTAGTTTGATAACGCGTTTTTTTCTTCAAGTTTCTCTACAAGGCCTACCTACCTACGTATTTCTCAAGAAATACTTAGGTACCTAGGTACCTATGTAGAACCCAAATATAGGTAATATCATTGGTACCTAGAACCTAACTAAACTGATCGATCAGGAAATACGTACTTAGGTAGTATGTAAGCACCGACGTATACTCCAGCCAAATTCGGTGTGACATTTTTGTAAACTAACCGAATTTGGATGGAGTGTAGGTAGGTTCGTCATACGGTTCTGCTTCTGCAATACCTAGGATATACCTACCTAAATTTAGGATTAAATACACGAGTAGGTATAGTGAATTTCTGACAAGAAAATAAAAGGCAAGGATATAAACGTAAACACTTTTTTGTTCATTGATATTGACACTTTCATTTATTTAAAAAAAACATTTGATTTTGACTTGACACATTTATTTACTTATCAAAAAAACAAATCAATTTACGATTTTGGTAAAGCCATGTGGGGTAACCATATCGGCTAAACACTACGAAATTTGTTATGTACTTACCTACCTAGCTAGTCAAAAATATACCTAGGTAGTGTGAAAGATACTTATAAAACAAGTATGGATTGATGGATTGGTATGTGTTGATTAGGTACTTCTTTACGCGAAAACTTCTAAACATCTAGGTATATCCAAACTTTAAAAACATCCACCTACATCCAAACTCAAAATATGAGTGTGATAAAATATACACAGGATGCCACGGAAAGGGTTTATTAAACCGAAAAGGGATAATTCTGGAATCCGAGAGATTCAACTTGTGAATAACGATTTTTTAAATTTCGAATATTTATAATTTATTTGTAGGTACGTTTTGTATACCTAAGAATACACGTAAAAAACGATGAAAAAACGTCTAAGTTTTTCCTGTTTACTTTCGTTACATTGATTATGGTTACCAACTGCAGCAATAAAAAAAATCACGGCTCGTTCCGCTCGCCGATATTACTGTTATTTGTGCTCTGTATTTTGATTAGCACAGTGGCAACGTTCCCAATTTTATTGGTCTGGCTGGTCCGCTATTGTCAGTTTGTATCAATCCAACCACCACAATAAAAAGCACAAAATATAACAAATAATCTGCGAGGTCACTTTGTCAACCAGTACAAAAAATTAGTAGACAACAAAATTTTCGCGTTTTGGTCTGGTCGCTGATAACATTTGTTCCTTCTGACTATGATCCAAAGCTCAAAACCCGGCCCGCTTTAGGTCACTTTGCCAAATTTTCTAAAAAGTTGCCCAAAATCTAACAAAAACCAAAAATTATCGCAGCACGCTCTGCTTGCCTCTGATAACATTCTGCCGTTTTGATAAGCTTCTGGTTTGCTCTAGTTCAGGACTCCTTCTCCGTTTCAGGCTAGTTTGCAACTGCAAAATATCTAATACCAAACAACTCACACGCACAGCCAGATCATAAAAAATTTCGTTGATTCTATATGGTGTCTGGGCTCGTTTCGCTCGCCATTACTTATACTTCCTATTGTTGGGTTGGGAGTTGGGGGAAGGGATGTCATTTTTGCGGCCAATATGCAAAACACTGCATTTTGCGTTTCGCTCCGCTCGCCGATAGTATTTTGTCCTTCTCTGTATTTGGTCCAGTGTGTTTAACATCATTTTGCTAGGTTGTTACCCGAAAAAGTAACAAAAATTTCGGCGGCTCGCTCCGCTCGCCGTTACATTTTTCCATGTCTTTTTGTATTTTGAATTTTTTGTTGATGCCCTTGCTCCGCTCGCCCCTATTTATATTCATAGCTTTATATCTACTACCGCAAGTCTCTAAGATTTTCGGGGCTTGCTACGATCGCTATCATTTATTTTTTATAGATCAACAACAAAGTAAATGATGCGGGCGAGAGTAAGCAAGTAGACCTACTCTTGCTTACTTTTGCCCAAACTTCAGAAAACATCTCAAAAATTTCGAGGCTCGCTTCGCTCGCTATAACTTATACCTACTATAGTTGGGAGTTGAGTATAAATTTTCCGCGGCTCGCTCCGCTCGCCGATAAAGTTAAGTGGTTTTCAGTGGGGTCTGCAACCGCCTACAAGTACATTTGGTGCTACGGCCCGCACCAAGTGTGACCCCCCCCAAAGTCTTGGGCTGCGACCGCGCCTGGATACCTACCTACCTAGTACTTCCTTACTTCACATACATTGTAGGTACCTACCTATCTTATGATAGGTACATATATCTAAACAACATGTTAGGTACCTACCTACCTAGGTAGGTAAGTATTAGGTAGGTATGTAGGTACCTATTTACTTTAAAATAAGAAAACAACTAGCTAATAATAAAATAATTTAGGTAGGTACGTAGGTAGGTAGGTAAGTAAGTACCTACCTACTTACTGTGAGATACCTACCTACATCCCAACGTTCCGAGTCCATAATATCATTAACCAAACCGTAAGTGAAAAATATCAAAGTCCGTAAACAAAGCCAAAGCACGCCAAAGTCGTAGTAGGTAGGTACCTCTAGGTATGTAATGTACCTAAGGAGGTAGGTTATTGTTTCCAAACAACAAGGCAAATCTCAATCCAAGTCAGTGGCACAGGTCTATAGAATAGTGAACAAACAAATACCTACGCACGCACAGCACCGTAACTTGTCAGACACACTGATTTAGAAAATAGTATACTTACTAAATAATAATACCTAACCTAGCTTCTACCATATTATAAGAACCTATCTATGTTCTCCTACCCCTACGACGACCTCCGAAAGTCCCCGAGCGGTGGCGGCGCCCCGTGTAAATACACGTTGCATTAGTGTGTCTGTCCGAGCCACGAGCGATCACACAACCGAAGTGTCCCGTCCCCCGGCCCTGCACCCCGCCCCGTGCGTGCGCGATAGCATGATTGCCGTTTAAAATTTGGTATGAATTTCGCTGTGTTCTGTAATACCAAAAATGATGACTGAAAACTTCTTGTATTCTTCACAAAGTATTGTTATTCTGTAACTAGACAATATTACCTATGTTCCCAAACAAATAACACATAAGATATTGTTGTTTTTATTACGAAACAAATAGGAAGAAAACTGGCCAATTTTGTCTTAAAAATTGCAAAATGCGATTGGCTTTCATTTAATTTTCGGTAAGTATTTTGAAAAAAAAACTATCCAGGAACCTAGATAAACACTATTTGAATACAAATAATACAATAATATAGTCGAAATATGCTTGAATTAGAAATAATTTTGGTATTACGTTTGTATGGACAAGTCGCCTTCCGCTGGCCTCTTAATTTTCTACAGAAACTTTACCACCCCTTTTAACCCCAACCAGAGGTTAATTTTTGAAAAATAACCTTTCTAGGCATTCTAGCCATTCTAGAACCTAAACTATCTACATACCAAATTTCATCTAAATCAGTTTAGTAGTTACGGAGATACTGGGTAACAAACTTTCATACAGTCTTTTGCATTTATAATACTAGTTTATGCCCGCGGCTTCGCACGTGTTGTTTTTAGGGATACGTTTTGAGGTTATTTCTACCCCATGAGAATTGATTTATGAGATAAAAAGCAAGCAGTAGCCTATGTTTGATTCCAGGATTATAATTACCTGTATGCAAAATTTCAGCCCGATCCGTTCAGTAGTTATGGCGTGAAGAGGTAACAAACATCCATCCATCCATCCAAACTTTCGCATTTATAATATTAGTGTGATTATAGTAGGAAGGATAATAGGATAAGAAGTGAGAGAGTATAAGACCCAACCAAATTTTTTTTTGTTTGTTTTTTAAAGTGCTTTATTTGATTTGTTAAGAGTTCGTCCAAAACGCGATTCGTCCAATTACAATTTAGACGCGTTTCGTTCAACAAGCGTTTCGTCCAACACGCGTTTCGTCCAATAAGCGCTTCGTCCAATAAGCGATTCGTCAAGAATCCATACGCAGGCGTTCGGATTCTTACCCAGTACTTTTACTTTATTTAACATAAAAGTTTTACATGCGAAGATTATAAACACTGTTTAGAACTTATCTACGTACAAGACCAATTAATAACTAACTATTAAAGGTACTAAATTTTAATACTTTCGTACAACGTTAAATACTTTTATATTAACTTAAACTGTGTACTTACATAATACGTTCCAAAAAAATTGTTTGACTGCTCAATTTTTTATTTAATTACCTAACTTTAACATGTTTTCTCAGATAAGTGAAATGTATTTCTATTCGAGAAAATAAATATTCTTTAAACATAACTCAGTAGGCTAAGGACGCCTTTGAAAGTTTTTCTATACTAATATTATAAAGAGGAAAGATTTGATAGTTTGTTTGTTTGTATTGAATAGGCTCCGAAACTACTGGACCGATTTGAAAATTCTTTCACCGTTAGAAAGCTTACTTTTCAGGGAGTGACATAGGCTATATTTTATCCCGGAATTCCCACTGGAACGGGAACTACGCGGGTGAAACCGCGAGGCGATCGTCTAGTATTTAATATACTTAACTTTAACAAGTTTTCTCAGATAAGTGAAATGTATTTCTTTTCGAGAAAATAAATATTCTATAAACCTAACTCAACAAGCTAAGGGTGCCTTTGAAAGTTTTTTTAATAAACAAGCAAAATACATTAAACAACATACAAAACGAGAAACATAACATAATTCGGGGGTAAAAGGGGGTCAATCCATCCCCCCGTCCCCCATGAAATGTCTCGCATAATGGAACCATCAAATATTTGCTGATGCCCGTATCTGAACTCTGCATATCGTGAACCTATCAGACGGATGGTTGTGGGTACTGTAATATTGAGAAAAAGTACAGTCAACGCAAGAAATCATATTGATATAACACATTAGGCTACTTTTTTTAACCCCCGACGCCAAAAAGGGGTGTTATAAGTTTGACGTGTCTGTCTGTGTATCTGTGTATCTGTCTGTGGCATCGTAGCTCCCAAACGGATGAACCGATTTTCGTTTAGTTTTTTTTGTGTCATAGATAATTTTATCCCGCGTGTTCTTAGCCATGTTTCATGAAAATCTGTTCAGCCAATAAAAGTCGGCGGGTTTTTTAAAAATTTAATTTTGTCTTGTTCATAAATGAGTTATCATCTGAAGGACTACACAGGGTGGTTTTTTGAGAAGGGCGGTGATGGCCAAGTCCGAAACCAAGAGAGTTAGAGAAATGTCGTGACAGGAGTCATGCCCTCGATTTATAAGAAAATAATAACTAAAATAATACCGTGTGTCTTTTTTTTTGATAAATCATTCGGGTCGATTTCCATCAAAAGTAAAGGATTAAAAAAAAACTAAATAATGCAGTTTTTTTATAAATCGAGGGCATGACTCCTTTCACTACTTTTCTTTAACTACCGTGGTTTCGCATTTGGCCATCACCGCCCTTCTCAAAAAAACCACCCTGTATATATCTCAGTATAATAACACATAGGCTACTTTTTTTTATAAATCAGTTATCATTTGAAATACACCTCTATATATCACACAATAGAACTGAATATAAGAATAACCCGCAACCTGCTGCGTCGCAGGCGGACCTTCGCCCGCCGCACCACATCAGTCGTCAAATGAGCGGGTAAGGCTCTTCCTCCCCGAACACTAGCGCCGCCACATATTTTATCTTATTATTACGTCGAAGAAAGGAAATTCCAAAAATTACGTTGGGCAATTTGTGATAACTATCATAAGCATTTTTAATGCCTCTATAAATTTTTTAGTTTGTATAGTGTAGGCAGAGATGCGAAGTTGCTCTTTTTTGCCACCATGGTGGCCAAAAACAGCAATTTCGCAACTCTGCTTAAAGTATACAAATAAAAAAATTACAGATGTATTAAAAAAAAGCTTATGATAGGATATTCTCTATCACCAACCAATCCGTTAGCCAAATATGTCTCTGACTGTACAATGAATCAGCAGGAAAATAATCTTTCCACGTAAATAAATCTATTACAATATATTATAGGAGCGTGTTTGCCCAAAATAAAGTTGTCATCGTTTCCCTTAATCTGTTAAATCCTGCAAGAAATGTACGAAAGGAGTTATTGTTATTCTACAAAGTCTGTCATCATCATCATCATCGTCATCAGTCTATATTAGTCCACAGCTGGACATAGGCCTCCCCTAATGAGCGCCATAGCGCCCTGTCTTCAGCTTGCCGCATCCAGCATCTGCCTGCAGTCGTTCGCAGATCGTCATCCCACCTGTATAAAAGTCTGTATAAAGTATTAATAGGTATTGTTAGATCGCCGCGGTATTCGCTACCGAGACCAGGGAGTCATTCCCGATCGGTAACACCCTGTCGTCCACACTGTTGACGAATGGGAAATAAAAAGTTGCACTCGTTCACAGTGTTGACGAACGCAACTTTTTATTTCCTGTTGGTACCTACCATCTAATCCAAGAGATTTTTGACAGATTTTTAAAATGGTTTATATTTATGGCTTGTTAATCAATCAAACAATATACAACAATTAAAATAGAGTCAAAATAAATTCATTTTGTATAACAGAATAGTACAATAAATCGTTCATTCATTCATGTTTGGTAGGGTTCTCCTGAGATAATATGCCGAGTGAGTGCGTGACTTTTCACATGCAAACTGTCTGAACTTACGGTGGCAAGATAGAGGAGACATAACTTGAATTGCACGGGTAGGCGAATAGATATTTTAAAAAGTAAACATCGTTCTCCACAGAAAAAATTGTCACAGTTTTTTAAAACGTCAAAATTCTTGTTTAAAATGCGCTCTGGAATGACTCTTTTGTCGATGGTCCCATAAATACGAGACGTAGACAATGCGCGGCAAAGTTTTGTATACAGGGCTTTCATAAAAGCGAGGGCGTAGAGTTAGAAACTCGTAGAGTCGGCAAGTAATTTTACATTAGGTTGCCGCGTCCTCACACCAAAGTAAAATTTCACTAACTGAATAATGTCAATCTTAATGTAGGCGGCCGACAGTGTTTTGTCAACTTGACAAGGATGTGGTATTGTCATTCCTTACTACGACGCATTGCTACGACGTAGAAGCAAGCTCCGCTACATGCTACGACGTAGCAAACTTCGCATCATACTACGCATGCTGTGCTACGTCGTACCTTTGACCAGTAAAAATAATTAAAATATTGCATAAGTCTTGAAATAAAAGAACCCACGTTACATACAGTCATTTTCATAAGTTGAAAATACTTTAATAGATTTTTTCATCTGTGTCATATGCGTTTTATAATTATAAACTCCGATACGACGCAGATTAAAAAAAGGTATTAAGGATATCTACCGGTGGGCGGGCAGCAGCGCCTTCCGCAGAACAATTCTACCACCAAGCTGCAATCCCCAATCCGCAGCTCGGGGATTATAGTCATTACCACCCATAATGATTAAAGCCAATAAGATGGCCTGCGTCCATCAGTGGACCAGTATAGTAGTAGCTGTAGTTTGTACACAAGTTTATAGTGCCGATTCTGTTCATTCTTAGCTCAATAGATTACAGGCCTCATATTGCTGTTTTTCCCGATATGATGTTTGGTTGTCACTCGCTCCATTTTGCGAACATTGGTGAAAATGTTGTGGGGGGGGGGGGGGGGGGATGTGTCGTAGGGGCTTAAATTTTTTAATTTTGTTCTTCTCACCTAGTGGTAAACGACGATGACCTAACGTACAATACCAAAACGTGTTACTATGTGACAGTACCATTGCCATAGTGAATGAAACCTACTTTATAATATAGTTTTGGAAGTATTTCGAAGCTCAAAATCGCTATATTTGCGAAACTTATTTGTTTGCCCAGTGAAATTAAGGTTAGTTACTCCTTATTTTGGTGAGACACAATTAACAGATTATTATTTTACTTTGACGACCTTTGACGACCGATACTTTGACGATACTTTGACGATACTTTGACGACCTCTGTGGCGCAGCGGGCGAAGGTCCGCCTGCGACGCAGGAGGTTGCGGGTTCGATTCCCGCCTCGGGACAAATGTTTGTACGATCTGCAGATATTTGTTCAGGGTGTTCTGGGTGTTTTTCTATGTATAATAAAAAATATCTATCTATGTAGTATATTGTATTATGTATATCAGTTATCTAGTACCCATAACACAAGCTTTGCTTAGCTTGGGGCTAGATAACGCTGTGTGAATTGTCCAGCATTATTTATTTATATATATATAAGCTGGAGTAGCCACTGGCTCCTGAGACACAGTTTTTACTAGTTCAGGAGCATAATGGACTCATTTCTGTCTGTAAAACTACATAATTATGTCAATAATTTTTTTTTACTTTACTTTAAAAAAGTTATGCGGAATAGGACCCCAGTTACGACTTAACTGAAGCCGTAGCTGTAGATTGTATATCTATAATTTCAAGAAAGGCTACGACTTACATAATAATCGTTTTCCTATAAACAATAAATTAAATTCTAAGAATAAATTAATTTTAGACGGTTCTTTTATTGCTATTCCTTTTATTTTATGTCTTAGTAAAGCAAAATCCTATTTTACGAGGGTCAGGTTTCATTTCCTTTGGGATATTATTGTTCCGGTTATTAATAAATGTGGAATAGCTTTGGTTTAACTCAGGTTTAGGGATAATGATGGTGGGTGTAAGGCTATTTGTAATGTCTCTTGAGTCTAGTCTATTAATCATTTGAGACAGCGGGATTTGCATAATAAATATCACGGTATTTTTCAGACTTACCTACCACATTTTAATGAATAGCCGTGTGGTGTCGGCTTAGAATTATCACCACCCCAACTCTTCCTGCGGGTGTCGTAAGAGGCGACTAAGGGATATCCACCGGGGGCGGGCAGCAGCGCCCCCTGGAGAACAATTCTACCACTGAACTGCGATTTACAACCCGCATGCCAGCGTGGGGATTATGGGCATTACAGCCTATGTGATAAAAGCCAATAAGGCGCTTGTCAGGAGGAGGTCTACCTCCAGCAGTGAACCAATATAGGTAGTTGGGGTGATAGTTTGCTACTGCTTGCTTGTCAAAGAATTACTATTGAGAAATGATTGGAACGCCGTCAACTACGAAAATTCTCCTCAGTACCTATCCGATTGGGGCGTTCATCATCATCATCTTCGTCAGCCTATATTAGTCCACGACTGGACATAGGCCTCCCCTAATGAGCGCCATAGCGCCCTGTCTTCAGCTTGCCGCATGATGTTGATTATAAAGATAAATATATTATAAAGATAAATATATAAAGATTTTGATTGGGGTGTTGCAAGGCGCTAAATGTACATAAATGTACATTTAGTTTTTTATGTATGAGAGAATAGGTGCTTTTGTATTCATAAGCAATGCAAAACTTATTTGTAGACTGCAGTTACCGTTTTACTGACCCTCAAATCAAAATATATGAAAAACTCTTTATTTCCATAAATACAATAATGTACATGTAGAAACGGTCAAATTATAAAAATAAACAATGATACGGAAATAAAGTGGTATTTTTAATTTCTGTCGCTTCGGTATGTAGAGTAAAGTAAAGAAGCGACGAAGAACCCTTTACCCGGTTTGTTGTTATTTTTCGAGTTGGAGCAAAACCAGTCCCAAGCTTTTTTAACCTTTAGATAATCTGATATTTTTTTATAGTAAAACTTTTTGCATATTAAGGTTTTTGACAATTTGTTTGAATTATTTACTGATGATTTAGAAAGTGCGTAAAGATTATCGTTCTAAACTTTTAAAGAGACCCAATGAATATTTAATTTACGGGACGCTTTTCGCATTTCCTGCGATATTTCAAATTGGATGGATGGAAAAACCTTATAAAAAAAAAACCTCGGTCTTTAGCCCTTGCGTGCTTGACTTTATATCTGTCTGTGGCGTCGTAGCTCCCACTTGGATTTGATTTGAGCTATGTTTTGGTTTGAAAAGTGACAGGCTTGGTCGACAGCTTAGCCATCTTTGAAGAAAATCGAGGCAAATTTTGCGATGGTTACTACTTTTGTCAAGCGTTATCGAATGTTCGTAAAATTAACTTGTCCTCAAAAATTTAGGTAATAAGTACCGTGTGAACATTAAATTAAACCCTAAACACTGACAGGGAAATTATAAAATTAAACACTGACACTGAACTAAATGGTATTTCTAAAATTTATGTCGCTTCGGTATAATAGGTAAATAGATTCGTAGCTCCCACATGGATGAACCCATAGAGTAAAAACTCGCTGCTGATTCTTCTAAGGATGAACTAATTTGAGCTATGTTTCTTTGTTTGAAAACGAAACCCTATTGAATATGCCATGCGTTACGAATTTCATAGAATATGTTGTATAAGCGTTGACTGTCCTAAAGTTTTACTATCTACGTGACGTAATAGGTCCTTTGTTTTATTACTTCGGGACAACATTGTTACAAATTGATTATACCGAGGAAGCTGCGTAAGATTTTCTGAGACAATGTATTTTTTTTAATCTTAACTTGTAAGCACTTGAATTATAAAGGCTTTTTTGTTTTTCACTTAAACTATATTTTGGCAGCGGAAAAGGAAGGGATTTTGGCAGTTTTTAACCCCCGACGCAATAAGCACTTGAATTATAAAGGCTTTTTTGCTTTTCACTTAAACTATATTTTGGCAGCGGAAAAGGAAGGGATTTTGGCAGTTTTTAACCCCCGACGCAAAAAGAGAGGGGTGTTATAAGATTAACGTGTCTATCTGTGTATTCGTGACGTACCGTACCGATTTTCGGTCAGTATTTTATGTGTCATAGATAATTTTATTCCGAGTGTTCTTAGCCATGTTTCATGAAAATCTGCTCAAACAATAAACGTCCACGGGTTTTTAAAATTTTTAATTTTGTCTTGTATTATGAAATCTCGCGCATCTCGGGCAAAAGTTTCATTAATAACCGTCAAAATACCCATACGCAGGCCATGAACCGTTAGCTTCTTTTAAATAAATATAATTTACGGACTATACTAACATTGCCTACTCACTGCACACTACGCTACTAGAGTAGTTGACGACTCCCGCCTCGGGACAAATGTTTGTGCGATCTGCAGATATTTGTTCAGGGGTTCTGGATGTTTTTCTATGTATAATAAAAAATATCTATCTATGTAGTGTATTGTATTATGTATATCAGTTATCTAGTACCCATAACACAAGCTCTGCTTAGCTTGAGGCTAGATAATGCTGTGTGAATTGTCCAGCATTATTTATTTATTTAGTAGTTGCCTGGGTCATCATCGTCATCATGATAAGCGAGTTGGGCAGCAGTAAGCGTGGTCTCGAGCGGAGACCACAACTCGGTTAGCAAGCTCATGTTAGCAGTGGACGAACATAAACCGGACATTTAAAGGTAACTATCTCCTGGAGAATGGACACATGGACATCAGTTGGGGTAAGAATGGTCTCGAGCGGACCGGAACTCGGCAAACGCAGTGAAGGATACCCTCTGGCCAGAAGAGACTAATGTGTGAACATAACATTAACAAATACAAATTATTTGACTCCAGTTTCACTTTTCACAAACTTTCGGCTTTATATTATTGTAGTAGGATGTCCTTAAGTGGTGAGAGAGGCCGTCCTCAAGCATCGTCTCCACTCGAGACCACTCTTACCCCAACTGATGTCCATGTGTCCATTCTCCAGGAGATGGTGTCAATTCAGGATCAGCCCAAAACTAAACTATACTATACTAAAATTTTAACAGATTAGTTTAGAACCTTCAAAACTCTATTCAGTTGCACACGGTTTTAGTACAGTTCTAAAATTATTAGGCTCCTAAATTCGATAACGACGTTTTAAGGTGTTGCCAGACAGAGATTTTGGAATCATGGACGTACGAAATTACTTCATTTTCGAATGAATGGAATGACCGACTTTTATTATCTGTGTGCATGCACGTTTAGCGCCGAACGAAAGTTTAGGTTGCGAGAAAATTGGTTTTTCAATTTGCAATTTGCATTTCCCGTGATACAACGTATACAAAATAATACTTATCTTGGAAAATGGACCAATCGAAACGAAAACGCATCAATAAAAAGCAGCACGAGTTGCTCATGGCGCGACTCCACGCTCATAAAGAGGTGATAAGGGGTAAGCATAAAATGATTTGCCTACGTTTTTTTTACTCTACATAATTGTAGTTATTTACCTTCCTTGTAAAATTAGTTTAGATACCTACATCTAAAACCCGTACCTACCTACGTAGTTACAGGGTTTTGGATCTGACTGTAAACTAACAATGCTCTGCTACAATATTTATTGGATAAACTTCAATGTTTTCCCTGTAGGTGGAGCTAACGGCGCTAGAGACCGTAGGAAGTCGCAGAGATTTTCGACTCCCACGTCACATGACTTCGTGGTGTAGTTGGTTATCACATCCCCGTACTGAGGGGAGGACGCGGGTTCAAGTCCCGTCGAAGCCGAAAATTTTTGCGATATTATTTGATTTCTTAGAATATTTATTACTCCTAGTACCTATGTATTTTCTGACGTTCTTTATTTCCTATAGGAAATCAAGCCTCTCAACAGTATAAAGACATGTGGGCCTCGCTCAGTGTGCAGTTGAACCACTATGGCTGCAGCAGGTCTGCGGAATAGTGGCAACATGTAAGTCCATAATAATGATTTACTTAGGTACAGTCAGCTGCACAGACATGTATACAGTTCCAAGGTTTAACTTTTATTTTACTCGGAACCTTTCAAATAAAAGGACTTGCAAACGTGTTTCGTACAAAGTAATCATCGTACTTTGCCAGAATGCGGTACATAAATTATCACAATTACTATACACTTACTATTTAGTCAAATTGAAAACTTGGGAGTGTATACATATTTTTGCAGCCGACTGTACCTATATAATGATAGGTAAATAGGTACCCGCTGATTTTTCTCCAGGTAAAAATATAGGTACCCTACTTCATAAAAGTATTGCTTTTGTACTATTGTTTTTGAAATCTTTGGATGTTTACAGATCTGTAGCATCATGGTAGCCAAAACAAAAAGGAAGGCCAGAGAGATTGGTCAAGCGTTAACTGCAACTGGAGGCGGACCATCTGACGGCCGAACCATCAATGCCCTGGATGACAAGATATTGGATATCGTCGGCTCTGCCTCCGTTCATGGTTTCTCTGCCTTAGAAGCTGTAAGTTACCATAACATACCTATCGTTGTCTAGCTATAGGTACTAAGTAGGTGGGTATTTTAATTTTGTATCTGTGTCTATTATCTTTTCATGCCTGAGGGAATGTTAGTAAAATGCAAGTATAAATAAGGTATAGGTACAGGGAAAGCTACTTTAAATATTCATACAGAGCAATGAGAATGTATACTACTCTGGCTCTACGAGGTACTAGGTAGGTTTCCTTTAGGTATATACCTACTACAGTGTATGTTCTGTTTTAGGGCTTGCAAACAATAACAGTCTCCCCAGCTGAATAACCTGCGGCTAAGCTGTTGGTTTTGGACGAAGGAGAGGTCAAAAGAACTTGGGTCGCCAGCGTCTGGGCCCATCCGGAGCCGCCGGCGCCGGACGCAGAGATCTGCCCGTCCCCGCCCATCAGCAAACGCTCAGCTTGTGGAGACACTTAATGCCAACAGCCGCCTATTGGCGGATTCAATTGTACAAGCTGCTAGAATATTGGCAGATGCTGTTCGAGCACTGGCTACACCTACACCAGTTATTCAACTAGAGGAGGAGGAGAATATACTGTAAATATGATACCAAATAAAATGTAAAAACAGACTAGTGTTTTAATTTAATAATTATGCCTGGTCTCTGTAAGTAACCGCGATATTTTTGATAATTATTGTTTTGCTTGAAAGCCGATAAGTTAATTTCCCTACTTTTCATCAACTTTGCCCTACTAACAGAGATGCATTTACTATTATATAAAGACACAAACACAAACTAGGTAGGTATTTAGTTAACCTGCTTACATTCATAGTGAATCATAAATTTATTTCAAAATCGCTGCCAGTATTATAGACTGCATGCATAAGGAAATTACTCCTACATTGCTATTGATAAGTAATCTAACACATGAGTATATCTAGGTAGCTTGTGAAACGTGTGCAAAGCCATGGGCCAAAGCAAGTATTTTATAGGTCCCTCAAAACTTAAACACTTAATACATAAAACTTGAATTTATTAAAAAAATTCTGATGAGATGGGCCTCGGAGTTTTTGCACGATGCTTTTGGTAACTACGTCGAGACATCTGCTTACTGTTGGCTGGCTTATATCCAACAAATTGTCTTGGCCAACAGCGGCCTGGTATGGTAGCTTCCTTGGGCCAAAAACTGTAGCATGGCCAACACCTGAAAATTGATAAGTAGGTTTTTATTTAATATAAGTATCTACTTACCTACAGGTTTTTTATGGTAGGTACCTACTACTCATAATGTTACAAACCTATCTAGTCTAGGTGATTCAGAACCCAAATACCTGCTTTTGTTACAGAAAGTACCTACGACAAAAGTTGCGTCTCTGAATTTGACTTGGTTACCTAACTATCTTTATTTGTTTTGGAATCACTCCTTCGTTTAATAATGGGTCATCTAGTGTCCTGATAATGATTAGAGCACCAGATTTAGGAACTCGAAACAGTTTTGCAAACTTGGCTTCGGGGATTTCAAAGGGGTTGGCAAAATACCTACCTTATATTTTTTAGCCTTTCATCGTAATTTCTGTTCAAAAATAAACACCCGCTTGTTGTAGGTAAAGTTTTAGGTTACACTATTCAAAAATTCACTGCTTATGGGGTAAAACTTGCTTACCTTAACCTTATCTTCTGCACCAACAATTGCCGCTACCACTTATTCCATTGTTGTAGAGATAGAACATAAATTTACGAATTTCGCGCTTCGGAAAAACATTTGCGCGGGAAAGAGCCCTGCCTGCTAACTTGGCCTTTCAAAACCTTTGCTTTATGTCATTGCGCCTATCTTATTATTTCTTTGAATTTTTACCACTCTTTCTTACAAAGCTAGGCGGCGTTTTTCTCAAATATTATAAAAATGTCAAAAAAATAAAAATTACATGAACTGCCGCCATACCATATTTAGTAGGCAAAATTTTACAGTGTTCTAAACTAAACTGTTTATAGTCGAATTTAGTGTAAATCTGTCACTTATGTGGTACAACAGAATACGAAAAGTAGCTTCTAAACTAAATTGAGTAACTAAAATCAAGTTTAGTCCTGTCAAACTATAATTAGTATAGTTTGCACTAAAATGGCATCATCTGAATAGCACACGTACTAAAATGGTTCTATTTTTAAAATTTAGTTTAGTTTAGGCTAGTTCGTGAAATCTGAATAGACACCAGTTACCTTTAAATGTCCGGTTTATGTTCGTCCACTGCTAACACAAGCTTGCTAACCGAGTTGTGGTCTCCGCTCGAGACCACGCTTACTGCTGCCCAACTGCTGTCTATGTGTCCATTCCAGGAGATAAGTAATAATATGTCCGGGCCACTGCTAACATATGCATGCTAACAATACCTTATCTACTTACCAAGTTAAATAGACAAGTTAATAGAAAAATAAAACAAAATGTTGGAATTATTTTATTTTATTTTCATTTTTATGTACAAACCAATAATGTTAAAATTGTGACAACGTATACTTCTTTGGTTAACTAATAATAAAAGTACATCGAAATAGATCTACAGCTTTATGTATTTACACCTTAAATATTTATTTAATTTTTAGTTGTGATTTAAAATGTAAAATACCTACCTAATTTAACATATTAAATTCATTCATAAAACTTGAGTTTTGCAAACTTTACAAAATGGGGAGAAAAATATTTATTTCTAAGAAAGTAATTACTTTCATTATTTTAGTTATGTTTTTACATAAAAATAGTTGTGTTTAGATATAATTTAATTAAAAAAAAGTGGTTATTGAACTTTAAATTAAGTCCTGTGTTTTTGTCTTAAAGATAGCCTGTAGGTAGTTTAAGATTGTGTACAAAATAAATTATACATTTATTATGACATAGATTTTATATTACTATTTATGATTAATTTTATTTACAAAATCTCTACATAAGTTACGAGTTACATAAAAAGAGATCAACATACATTTAACTAAGTCCTTATTTATATTAATTATAAGTAAATAAAAATGTAATAGGAGGCTGTTAGCAAACCTAACGAAACAACTTTATGTTCTTTTAAACATTTTACAAAGACTAACAAGATTTTACATTTAAAACAGGTTAAAATAATTGTTTTTCTCTAAATGAGTTGTCGAATAAATTTAAAACAATTTATAGAAAACGTGAAAACATTTTCGACGAGAGGGTAGAAATAGAAACACAAATAAGTTCAAGAACCTGCCTTTCCATTATAAACTTTAACACTGTACTCACAAACATTAAAATTGTCTGTCGCTTTTACAAGCATGAATTTTCAAACCTAGTTTTTTCAAGTTTCAACCCTAACCTACAACGTTACGGCTTAAAATAAGTTTTGGTGAGACTAGGTAGATTGTGGGTATGCCATTTTATTTGCAAAACAGCTATGTTTATGCATCTTAACTGCAGAAGATACTTAAAGTTTAGTAGTACTTAAATATTTCTTAACGATATGTAGAGCTCTACAAAATGGAACATTTACAGTCACCACCTCTGTTATGCCACTAGACGAATATGATACTCACTCGCTTTTAATAACTAGAGAATTTTCAGAGTTTAAAAAAAAAGGGAAGTAGGACCCATCGATGTAAGTTAAATTCGAGAGATAAGGTGCTAGCTTCTCGAAAGTGGAACGCTCAAATAAGGTCCAATTAGGTCCACCCACCTCAGTCACAGTCGGACCGGCGCCGCCGACATAAACATAATAAACATAAACATTTTTGGAACGAAGTTCCTTATCGCGCGTTGTGAAAGGGGCTAGACGGAAAAAATTGTAACGAAAATTGGAGCGACACTTTTTGCCACAGAACAAATATATTGCCACAGAACAAATATATCCTAACATTTGTTGGAAAGTAAACACAATATTAAGTCAGTGTCAAAGTGTAGAACTGTCACTGTAGCGTTTATGATAGGCAGCTGTCATCGCGAATGACATTAGGTTTGCACAAAAATTAGAATCGCTCTCCCCCCGAACAATCTTATCAAAACTGCGAGAATAATATTTAGGCGATTACAAAATCTTTACGCCCACTATTAATCGAAAGGAACTTCGTTCCATCCGGGTGTCCCTTGACACCTCTCAAGTTTTTTATTTATTCCTTTAAATATTTAACTATAGTAAGTTGGTACGAAGTTCGTGTTTCGCGTGCAAATTGTTGTCTCACTCGCATTTCGGTCTAGATACGTCTCTCCGTCTTTGTTGTTCATTAGGTATATTGCACAAGATTAGAAATAGCGTGTCTTTGCGTTTAGTTGTAACGTAACACAGGCCATTTGTTGAGTAAGCGCTGGGAGAACGTATGATTTCTACAGAATTTTCCTTATATCTATGGTAAACCCCATGTTTACCACCTTAGCTAGTTGCCTAAGGTAGTATGTATAGAGCGATTCTCTGACCCCCGCCCGCCCAATGCATATCGTCTACAATCATACCGTACAAACACAGTTTGATGTTCTTTTGTTTACTCTTATATAAGTATGTTTACACACTGCTATTGCGTCACTTGTTTCTTTCCGAACTTAGCTCAAGCTCTAACGCGCATCTCGATACGTAAAAATGATGTGTGGTATCGAATAAAACTGAAACTTAAAAAATACTTGTAATATAAATGCGTATTAAAGTAATTAAATATAAAATGAATTTGGTATCTAGTTACTATTAGTGAAGTTTTACTCCAAGCAGCTTTTTATAAAATAGGATCATAAATTTAAAGAATTTTTTCATAACAGAAATCGTAAGAAAAAGCTAAGCTAAGCTCTAGCTATGTATAAAATTGAGAAAAAAATATACGAATTACGTAGGTACTCTAGAGTTATTCTGTGTTAATACAAACGAAGTCAAAAAATCTTTCCACATCTAAAAAACAACATCAACCTTTCGACTATTCAAACTCCTATTAAATCTTTCTTGAAAACCATCACAATAATCTTTCTCACCAACCTTAAAACAATCGTAATAAGGTTTACAATCGATGCTATTTTTACAGGATGATACCACCTGTCAATCTTTACAAACGTCAGTTGTCAAAGTGAACCTTGCGCTTTCGGAGATAGAGTCGGCTTTCGGGCGTCTTATACCATTATTCTCGATAAACGACGTATTAGTTGTTCTAACGTAGTCTCTATGAATGTTGTGGTTAGAGGGAGACAAATGCGTGAGGCGATAGCTTGCGCATGAGTCGTTTCGCCGAACAACAGTTCGGGTAGTTCCGCGGGAGCTTCCGATTGGTGCGAAAGAAGCGCTCACTTCGGGCGCTGGAGTGAGACAGCAACAGAAGCATTTGAAGTAGGAGCGGTGGAACTCGCGACGGAATTTTCCTGTAACAATGGAAAACTGTGAGGAAATAGTAAACTTGTCAGGAAATGGGGACACTTGTGAGAAACTGGGAAACTTGTCGGAAATGGTAATACTTTAATGAGCCAAATACCTAGACTTTTTTTTATCGTATCAGATCATAAAAACAACAGCAGTGGGAATCGAACCCGCAACTTTCCCCAGGCTGACCTTCACCAACTCCAACGACCAACGACGTCATTAAATATCATCACGCGTGTCCTTAACGGTTTTATTGGCCGTTAATTTGGTGTGTCGTTAAAGCACAGATAAACCGTTAGAACGCGTCGTTATGACGTAAATACCTCGCTAAGCTGTCACGTAGCGCGTAGTGGTCACAAATATTTGTGTATACTTAAGGACCTATCCACACAAAGTGGTAATTACTCACTTTAATCTCTCTGTGACCAGCTATCCGAGAGGAGTCAATTGAAAAACAGCGCTGCTTGCCTATTAATGCATTAGAGAAAATGCAGAATTTACTCCTTTAGCCTAATTATTTTTTTTGTTTTATTTAAATAAGTATGCGTCTAAATTTATATTGTGTATTTTTATTTGATTATGGCAATAAATGATTTTCTATTACTATATCAAATACTGCTCTTGACTTTGTGCGTACAAAAACGCCATCGTCCTAACATTAAATAAGATCCGAAAGCCCAGCCTTCTTTTCAGTGGACACAACAGGTCACAACAGAGAAGGTCTTAAGTTCTTTGCAGACGTAATGTGTCCGAAGTGAATATATTGACCACTGCATAAAAACAGACCCGAATTATGAACCTGCTGGGAAGTGACATGTAATTAACTAATTAAGTAACTGTATAATATTAACAATTGTCTAGCTCGTTTTTTCTTTTTATGTATGTACTTACATGTGTTTAATTTAAAATTTTGCATGCTAACTTTATAGTGGAAGAACGTAATAGACACTATTTAAATTAAAACCTTATTTTGTATGCACATATTGTTTAAATATAAATATATGACTATGAGGAACGGGTAAATTTTTACGTACAAAAGAATTAGCCCCGTCTCATCTAGGCTCCCGTCGCCTATAATTTACTGCTGTATTTTGTATGTAATGATGTTTTAAAATTATCCCTTTCCTTCTGAGACATGTTACGTTTGCAGAAACCTTTAGACTCCAGCCTTTTTGACAGCTTTTTCAGCAATTGAACGATTATTTTCTTTAGACGACGTTAAAAATGTGCCCCCGTTACCTAAGCCTGCGTTTTCGGTGGAGAGCGGGATCGAAGCGGATTTTTGACAAGTTTCAATGGAACGTTTAGCCACCATTATACACCATATTTAAGTAAATTCCTAAGTTCTTTAATTGTATGTATTTCTGTATATCTGATTTATAGATTTGATTATGCATACCTGATAATAAGCACCTTTATAGGATAGTGTCCTAAAAATTATAATTAGTCGGTCAGTTAGATTAACAGAAGATATTGGAAACGTGGTTTTTCCTTTGTCGATTAAACAAAAAATGATTAAGATATATGTAGCTAGTTTCGCGTGACGTCACACCTTGCGATACTTTTTAGCAAGGTATGACGTCACTAGCCCCTACTCACAAACTTTGACGCGCTTTATTTTTGACATTTTTGTTTGATTGACAAAAGAGAAATTATATGTCCAATATCTTCTGATAATCTAACTGACAGACTAAACAGAATAATATATTTTTTTATCCAGAACACTACCCTATTGTGGACTTAAGTAAATTGTTGTATTCAAGTGTGCCCAGTGCTCCTACGGCAAGTAAAATAAATGAGTAAAAAATATTGAAACTGTCAATAACCCGCCCCGCTCCTACCCGGTCCTATAAATCGTATACTTTCAGCTCGATTGAGTCCTGAAACCGGGAGATTAAAATAGAATTCAGTTCGAGTAAACTGTTTCCAACTGCTCCATTACTCAACGACAAAACATAAACTAAACGGTTTTACAAGGTGAAATGCAGGGAATACAAGGAGAACTACATAAATGCTGTGCAATGTAAAGCGTTGGTATCTTCATCAGTACGAAGTACGCTAAATACTGGGCAGTATGTAGCGTACTTCGTACTTAACGCTAAAGCTGACTTCGACGTGACAAAAGACCACTCTAGACGTTTTTCATAGGATTATGTGTCCGGCACCGCTTAGCGCATAACTCAGCGTACAGCGTATTGATCAGAGACCAAGGCCTAAAGTGTAAAGCGTGAGTAACAACAGTCTGTTTAAGTCTGTGTGCACCAATAGATAATCGGACAATGAGGCTGCTTCATCGGTTGATGTTGACGTTTCATGTATTAAAACTTGTGTCAAAAACGTTCAAACAACTGTTTAAAATTTAACCATCTGTTATAACTCGGATCTCAGACAACTGTCTAATAAAAACAGCGCGGGATCAGTGTGGGATGTAACGTATGACTGAAACAAGCGCAGTCAAACATTTACTTTGTCATTTTTAGATACATAGAAACGCTTGGCGTATACACGGTGGCTTTTTGAGGTGAGGGTGTTTTTATAGCCAAATTGTGAGTGGTACATGGACGAATATGTACGACAGAATTGATCTGCGAGTTTAATCCCACTTTAAAAGTTATTTTGGGGGCGAGGTCAGGTACTTTGAAAAACGTACGACCTTGACGGATGACCTCGATCGCACGAAACGAATCAACCACCAAGTTGCATCGTTTTGCTGTTTTAGAACGAGACCAAAAGGGTATGATTCGAATAAAGCCCTCCGGGTCTTTAAGGCTTTAGACACCACATAAGCTTTTATAGGATTTATGTGAAGTTTTTGGCGAAAAAAGATAGCGGTAAATACTTTGAAGCCCCATCGATCAAATAAATGAAAGAAGATGGTGGCAGGAGCCCTAAATCTGTAAAGCCTTCAATCGGTCAATCTGGTCTTTTAATAGTACCATTTTCTGGAGTGATAAAATTTACTATATTCCGTGAGTTCAAAAGACTCTAAAATAGGTTTTCTTATAAATAGCAAAAAAATTAGTAAGGTTGTCGCAGATCAGAGCAGCACAGCTTCTACGTGGCATAAATATGTGCAATCAAATATGGGCTTTAATTTACTCGTAACATTTAGGGTCTGTTTCACAATGTCCGGATAAGTTCTGCATAAGTTCCAAATAAGCTATTTGTTACTTATCCGTTGGATAAACATCATTGTTACGTTTCACGACTACCGAATAGCGCTAACTGTCGTATAAAGTCGTCCATAACTCATTCACTTTTATCCTCCAAATAACTTATGTGTTAGATAGTTAATCAATACTTTATCAGGACATTGTGAAACAGACCACACATTTCATATTGACGGCATCAGATGACAGACTGGTCGCGGGCCTATCGTTTGAAGCTTGTGGGAAGCCATTTTGCCTCTTGCCTTCGTAAAATGTATCTAAAGACACAACGAGTTAAAGCCTACATTTACACAACGAGTTAAAGCCCATATATGAACGCTGGTTTTTGTACTGTGTGGTAGCGCTATTGGATTAATGAGCGCAGAGCTTTACAGGTATTAATGAAAATGATCTCGTGGACTTTTGAAATGGATTTGTAACCGGGTTATTGTGCTACACTGAAAAATGGTCTCGTGGATTTTTTAAATGGATTTGTAACCGGGTTATTGCGCTACACAGAAAAATGGTCTACTGGACTTTTGAAATGGATTTGTAACCGGGTTGCTGCGCTACACTGAAAAATGGTCTTGTGGACTTTTGAAATGGATTTGTAACCGGGTTACTGCGCTACACTGGGTGACATACAAACTAGTATCAAACAGTTACAAGCCAACAACTAATAAGGCACATTTAAACTTAAAAGAGCGTTTTCAAAGCTTGCGTGTTAATAGATTTACAAAGGGAAAGATAAACTTAAAAAATTTAATCAAAGTAGTAACTTGTTAAAATACTGTGATAAAGTTGGTAGCGTGAAAAGTTTTATGGTTAGTACAAAAGCAGACAGTATTTCGAAATAAATCTAAAATAGAAATATAGTAAAGTAAAAATATTATTACCATTTGTTGAACAATTCATACGTGATTATTTATTATGAAAAAAAATAACAATCATAATAATAGAAATAAATTAGAACTAGTATTTTCAATTGAAACAATTGAAACAATTGAGCTAACTGCAAACAATCTACAGGTAGCTCAACTGATCCATATCAATACCAGTCGGAAGCGTCCCCAAGATGCTACTGGCTGCAAAATGTATACCACAAACGAAATTTAATGCTAAGTGTTTAAAATAGTTAAGAGTAAATAAAAAGGAGATACTTAAAATAAAACGAAAGCAACTAAAGAAAATGTGATTTAAATTTAAATGTGAAAGCTGCGGGACGCTCATAATAAATTTAAGTGTGCCTTTTTGTGGGAAAATACAGATATTTTAGCAAACCCAGTGTAGACGGCACTGACCTGAAAACCCAGGGAATCCTGCAAGCAAAATATATAGTTGACCACCAGTTGAAAGCAAGCATCAATGAGACAAAAAGTCTCACTAGTTCTGTGTACAGAACTACGGTACAGAACTAGTGGGAATACGCGTCAATAACGCTCTCATATAAGAAATCAGTCATATAAAATGTCATAAAAAAACATGTTGAAGCGTTATTTTTGTGATCACGTTTTTAAACGTGGACCCGTAGCATCTGCAATATTTAAAGATGTTGATGAAAGATGTCGTTCAGAAAATTAAATAGAAAAAAGAGTCCTTTATAAACTTTATATTTTTTTAGGTACAAACCTTATATGTACCTACTTACTTGTATATTAAGCATCAAGCATAATTTTTAGTGGCATCTACATGATAAAATAGAAGTTGAAGGAATTTCGCATAAATAATTACTATTCTAGACTAAAAAGTATAATTAAAATTATCTACAACCAGCGCTTACATTTTCATTTATAAATCGAATTAAATAAATATAGACATGTTGGCACAAAATAAGTTTCGTATTGCTTTTGCGATTGTCGTCTATACTGTATAATAGTTACATGTCCATCCAAAGGTTGCCTGGAAGAAATCGCTATTAGCGATAAGGCCGCCAATTGTGCAACTGTTTTTGTGTATGTGTTTTTTTTTCAATCTTGGTGTGCAATAAAGAATATTTGTTTTGTATTGTCGAATGACTGGTGTTATGGAGCTTAATTATACTTTTCGCAACTAACAACGTAACGGATTTTAAACGGTTTATTGTGAAAAATCCGTTTCGTTGCTCGTTGCGAGTGCCTTCTCTCCTGCACGACTACATGTACGTTCACATGCTTGCTGTGTGGCACGTGACGCCCCTTAATACAGGTCAGTAAGATACAGGCTTAATATGTTTACTAATATTTTTACCTTTTTTTTAGAATGGAAAAAGCCTTTATTCACAAAGAAAATTACACTAGTATTTACAATTGAAACAATTGAGCTAACTGCAGACTGTTGCTGTTGAAGCGCCATCCAATGGCAGCAGCAAGTACCTATACCTACCATGCAGTGTACCACAGTAGTCACGTCATCAACGACCAATAGGAGCGCTTTAAATTGACGTGATGTGAACGCGGATTGGTTATTTGTTCCCGCACCCCACTATCCTTTGTTTTTGTAAAATTTTAATTCATTATACTCGCAATCTTGCTACTTGAACATTGATTTTCATTTTCAAAATCTCCTCATCGACCTAAATCATAAGTAATCATTAGAATAGTTGTGTAGCATTCAGGCCGCTACAGTTGCAAACAATCTACAGGTAGCTCAACTGATTCATATCAATACCAGTCGGAAACGTCCCCAAGGCGCTGACTGCATTGCCACGCTGTATGGCAATGCTCATGCGCTGTGCCACATACTCACCAGCTTTCGGGTCCCGCGTCGCTTCGACCAGACGCTCAGATAACTTTTTAAAAACCCAAAGAGCCTTGGTACCCCACGGACCTAGGGCACAATAGATTTATCTACTGTGCCTAGGGTCTCGACTTCAAGGGGAGTAAATGTGTAGGCTCTGTCGAGACCTGCTTATTTGCGCCTCTTGAGATCTTCGGCCAAATCTGCCGCCGCACCCGCCCTCACGGATGTCGGAAGATGGGAAGGCGCAAGTGTGTCGACGCATGTAGCGTCCCACACAATGGGCCTCCCCAACTATATACAATATTTTTACCTAAGTGTTCAATACAATTCGCGGGAATAGCGTAAGAAATCGAAATTACTGCTACCGTTCCAAGTGGACACCACGTTGATCTGAACAGGCCATAATGAAAAGTGGCGGTTTCCGCAATATAAGTTTTTAAACAAATGGCAAGCTTTCTCTCCTGGGTATTGCGTGATTATTTTTATTTTCCTGGCGTGTCTTTATCGCATTATTTTTACCAAGAGGGTTTTGAGCACGTTATAAATGATAGGCAATGACGCTAACAAATCACGAAAGGTTCAAAAATGCTTCTTCTTATTCTTTTCTCCCGCTATACCTATAAAATTGTTTTTTCGGTGCCTTTCTATTGGCAAAATATCGCGCGAGCAAATGACTTGACTTTACTTCTTTGTTGATGGCAAAATGTGTCTGGATGTCGCGTCATCTTGAGTTAGTTAGGGGACATCGATTGATATTGATATTGACAATTTATATTACTTTTCAGAATTTATACTGATTCAGAACTCGATCTTCCCGCGAATGTCGTAAGAGGCGACTAAGGGATATCCACCGGCGCCCTCTGCAGAACAATTCTACCACCGAACTGCGATCCCCAACCCGCGTGGGGATTATAGGCATTACAACCCATGAGATAAAAGCCAATAAGACGCTTATCAGGGGACGCCTGCGTCCAGTAGTAGACTAATACAAGCTGTTGACGTCGACGTTGATAGAACTCAATATAGCTTTGGTCTGGTGATCATGACGCACAACGCTGCGGTATGCGGTATGCGATGCCGGACACTCAATCATATGAAAAACGTCGAGAATGTTCTCTTGTTCCGTCGCAGTATGCGTCAGCGGCAAGGGGCAAGCGCGGTGAAGTGGGGAGGTGTACTCCCGCACAGCGCGGCGTCATTCTCGTTTCAACGCTGCGGTGTGCGGGTGTGCGTCACGGGTTGACAATATGGATTGGTAGCTGCGACAAAATAAACTGACCACCTCTCCGCAGGGACGGTAAATGATGCGTCGTGACGCTGCGTTGGGGTGCATACCGCAGCGTTGTGCGTCATGATCACCAGACCAAAGCTTATAACTGAACTCTGCTGAAAATAGGCCTCCCCCAAACCGACACCACGAATAGCGCTCCTGAGTCGCCTCCATCCATCGACTCCTTGTGACCCCTGACCGACCATCGTTGTCGGTCCATCAAGTGGGAGGTCGTTCCATACTCCGTTTCGCATTGCATCCATTCAGTCATACTGCCCTGTTATCCCTTCAAAAGGCTGCTTGTCCAAACAAAAAAAAAACCGGTGAAAAAACAAGACACAGATGTGTGATGAAAGTAGAGAGAGGCTTTTACCCAGCTGTGGGATACACGAGACAATAAACCTACAAAGTCAATAACCGTGAGAAACAAGTATTAAAGCGAAATAAGCAAAAACTAAATGCTCCGAATTTAATTTTCAATTGATATCCGAACTGTGATAATGATAAATAATGCGCTCAGTGCGCTTTTATGCGAGATTAATTTCATTATTATCTCACATCAGAACGGTTGAACAGCAAGTAAATTTTAATTAGTAAGGCAGATAATCTCATAATTATATAGGTAGGTAATACGTGGTAATACGAAGTTAATACTTAGTGTAAACGTAGTATAGGACGCCTCCCGACCAGTTGTGCAATTACGCAAAAATACCCATCCTTAAATTGACATTTGAAAGCCCTTTGAATGGCCTTGAAAGCCATTTCAATGGTTACATCCATACAATATCAAACTATGAAGGCCATTGAAAGGGCTTTCAGATGTCTAAGATGGGTGGTTTTGCGTAATCGCACAGCAGCTGTGCGATTACGCATAAACCACTCATCATATACTGACACTTGAAAGCCATTTTAATGGCCTTCGAAATACAATTGCAAAATTACGAAATCAATTTAAAGGGCTTCAAATGACAATACAGGATGGGTGTTTTTTTTAATCGCATCGTATGTGGATGACTACCTTCGAAATACTGCTGATGCTGGTTGCAGCGAGCGCAGTGCGCTATGGCGTTCATAGGGGAGGCATGAAAGCAGGACCAGTAGTGGACTAGAATAGGCGGATGATAACTTCTCTAGTCACGTAGAAGACCGAAAAGATTACCTAATTAAAGCATTTGTATTGCAGTGTATTGTATTATGTAGGTATATCAGTTATCAAGTACCTACCCAAGCTCAACACAAGACAAGCTCTGCTTAGCTTGGGGCTAGATAATGCTATGTGAATTGTCCAGCATTATTTATTTATTTATTTTACATTTATTTCTAAAATACTGAATAGGTGTTCCCAACTATGATTATTACCTATGTCTTAGAGAGTGGCAACCGCGATGCAATGTGAAAGGAGTTTGGGAAGATCTCCCATTCGATGTACCGACTACATTGTAGCAGCCGCATCGAGTCAATTGATGGTAGCAGGACTACCATTCTTTGCGTCGTTTAAGGGAAGCCATCAGTAGCTTGATGATGATGACCCATGTTTTATAACCGAATAACACACGTTATATAGAAACGCCTACTCCCAAAATCTCTCACTATATCAAGTTAAATTCGTATTCACATAGATTGTTTTAATTATTCAAATCTGCTTATGTTGGTATTGCAAATAACTTTACCTATTATAAATATTTTTACGGGGCTGATCTTATAATTATTTTAAAATTAACTTATTGATTTGCCTGATAAAGAATATAACGCTACGGCAAATAAATGAACATTCTGAATATGAAATCCCTCGTCCATATTTTCTAGAGGTAAACAGGAAAAATCACAACTACAAAACGAAACAACAATGATATTTCGCATTCAGAGAAAATCGGATTTTCTCAGCAATGCGTCAAGAAATAAATCAAAGATGGAAGAAATTTCCAGATACAAAAGGTTTTTTAGATCGCAATATCAATTGCGTATTTGCTTTCCTCCTGGATGCTTAGTATGAGTGCGCAAAATACGAATAGGTACGAAAAAAACTTTCGTGAGCTCAATTGACGACCTCTGTGGCGCAGCGGGCGAAGGTCCGCCTGCGACGCAGAAGGTTGCGGGTTCGATTCCGGCCTCGGGACAAATGTTTGTACGATCTGCAGATATTTGTTCCCCTGAACATCTGGATGTTTTTCTATGTATAATAAAAAATATCTATCTATGTAGTGTATTGTATTATGTATATCAGTTATCTAGTACCCATAACACAAGCTCTGCTTAGCTTGGGTACTAGTATAGTATTATAATATCTGTGGCTTGGGGCTGGATAATGCTGTGTGAATTGTCTAGCATAATAAAAAAAAAAAAATATTAGACTATAACTTTCTCGATTGCATGTACAAAAAATAATGAGACAATTATATCCCGTAAATAGCCTCTTTCAAATCTTTCAAAGCGAATGGTTTTGAAAGAATCGAGATCGTATGTAACTATTCAATCGCTGTCAAACAGCGAAAAGTAGTTCCTCTTTTTCCGGCGGAGGTGCTGCAAAGCACCAAATGTATGGAAGGAAACGAAAAATTTTCTCGTTATCGTAAACGAATGCACAATTTACTAACGATTCTGATCAATTTATATCAATTTCACATGAAAATAAAAGCGCTGATCTAACTCTAAATCTATCTCTAGGTTTTAATAAGAAGCAAGCTTATGTAGTTACGCATAAATTGGCACAGATAGGGCATGATCTGGGCCCTTATTCCACTAAATTGGCATCGTTAATGATTATATCGGGTATTTATCGCCCCGTGACCACGATCGCTGTAACGCGGTAGAAACGTAGGGGAAATAAAACAAAAGGTACGCAATAAATACCCGATATAATCATTAACTATGTTAACAAATCGCGAAAGTTTAAAAAGTTAAATTGGCATCGTCTCAAAATTACATATTTTGGGCATTTTGCCTTTGATGAAATAAACTACAGATGAAGGGACGCGTGACAAAAGTATTAATGTTGAAACCATTCTATCAATCTCTCCGTGCAAATAGCACCACTCGCACTATCTAGAATTTCTTTCATCTATAGACGATTCTGTGACGGTACCATTGTCATAGCTAAGCGATTGGTTATCAGAATTCGGCCCCTGGTAACCCTTATTCTACTAAAACGTGACTTCTGCGTTGAATGGAATCAAATGCGAGAAAACGTTTTAGCGAGATCGAGATTTTTATTGATACTACATTTATACAATGAGAAGAAAAGATGGATGGATTGTGAGAAAGGGGGGACATCAGTAAGAAAGGAAAGGTACAAAGGACATCAGTAAGAAAGGTACGGAGATGACGGCTAAAAAGTGTCTGAAAGAGGAGAGAGGAAGGGAAATACATGCTCTATTCTATGGTTCTGCCGAACACATCTACAGTGGGATATGGGCACGGAGAACATACTACATAAGTCAAAGTAAGTAGGTATCCGAACTAGGCTGGCGCTCTATAGCGCGTCTCGATTAGATACATAATAATTAAATACAATTACATTAAGTACAAAATAATTAGTACTTTTGCACACGTCCCGGTCGCCGGATAGCCGGTGCCTACCCGGCAGCGAGTTGCATGCAAATTATGCCGATACGTGTGAAAGCCAGCGACGAAGTGCATGGGCATGTACTATACTATCGTACATGCCCATACACTTCGTCGCCGGGTACTCTGCACCGACTATCCGGAAACCGGGACGTATAAAAAGGCACTTAGGTACAGTCATTTTGTGTCTCATTTTTACAGAAATAACAGCTTCTATTCTAGAATTCCGGTAAATTATATAAAAAAATAAAGCAGAATAAGAACAAATTTGAGAAGAAAACACCGAAGCAGTACTTACCACTCATGAAGTTGTAGATAAGCGGGTTGACGGCAGAGTTGGCGTAGCACATCACGTGGGAGATGAGAGCTATGCAGGTCATCACGTCGCTCTGCTGCACGTCGATGGCAACCCTGCGAGAGAAGAGGACATAAATATATTTTTCTATCTTTGACAGCATCGCCAAATTACACCATTTGTTGCTCTTATTTTTAACCTCCGACGCAAAAAGAGAGGAGTGTTAGAAATTCAACGTGTCTGTCTGTGTCTCTCTGTGGTATCGTAGCTCCCAAACGGATGAACCCATTTTCGTTTAGTTTTTTTTTGTGTCATAGATAATTTTATTAATCTAATAGCAAGAGACAGCTTATGCGGTTGTAGACTGAAAGATAAGCTAACTTTTGCTCGCATATCTGACTTTTTCATACATTTTTGCAGACTGGAAACTATGTAAATTAATCTGTGGCTAAACTAAGTTAGTTTGGATATTATTACAATCTACAACCCGCAAAAGCGAGATGCGTGGAGAGGTCTTGTATCGTAGCCTACGATAGAAACCCTCTCCACGTTGATCCAAAGTCAACCCAAAGTCGATTCTTATGATTCGCAGGCCTAGATCGACTTTGGGCCGCTACATACACTTAAAACCATCAGTTGAAAAAAAGAATATTGTTATTTGTTGTTCTGTTACTGTGCACGCTGAGGCGTGCTATATTATAGAGTCACATTGATTTAAGAACCATATTAATTGTTACTAACTTGCGTTGTGGAGGCCTTCACCCTTCCATGAGGGGTTCTTGCACGAACTTGACTTATAGATTATTATTTTATTAAATTGTTGAATAAAATGAAGAATTAATATTGAAACAGTATAACATTAATAAATCTTTAAATTAGAAAACATATTAAGAAATGGCAAGAAATAAAAGGCTATTTTATTTTTATTATTTTATAACTTACGTTGTGTGTCATGTTGGATGTTCTATTCAATAAATAAATAAAATAAGAGGGTAAAAACGTTAGAAATACCTTAGTACAGACAGTAGATGCACTGGGAAGTAGCAAACAGCGAACATGGCTACCACAGCGACCAGCATTTTGGCAGCTTTTCGTCGTGATCGGAGCTGCCCTTCGGTGGATGCGTTGGCGTGGATGGATGGAGTGGTCCTTCTGCTTGCTGCGAGCCCTGGAGACAAGGTTTCATCATCATCATCATCATCATCAGCCTATATTAGTCCACTGCTGGACATAGGCCTCCCCTAATGAGCGCCATAGCGCCCTTATAAGGTTTCATCATTCACAAATATCGGATTATCTAGAGGGTAAAAAAGCTTGGGACGGGTTTTGCTTCAAATCGAAAAATAGCACCTAACAGGCGAAAGATTTCTTCGTCGTTTCTTTACTTTAGTCCAAGCGACAGAAATCAAAAATATCACTTTATTTTCATGTCAGTGTTTTATTTTGAGAAATGGACCTTGTTTAAGTGTAGCTACATTTATTGTATTTATAGAAATATTATAATTTTCTTTGTGAATAAAGATGATTATAACAAAAAAATTATGGAAATAAGGAATTTTTAATTTAAAAATATTTTTCATTTGTAGGTAGGTACATCGAGTTCTGCGTCAATGGAAATAATATGCAAGTTTGTTATTTAATTCTTCACGTAAAAACTACTAAAGAATCGGGCTCAAATCGCCAACAGTTATAGGTTGACCTGGAATAACACAGCTAATTGAATGCATAAGTCAGTTCCCATGGGACTTGAATAACCTTTAACCTTAGAAACAAGCGTGCGAAGCCACGGGCAGAAGCTAGTAAGTACCTAATAAGCGAAAATCTGTGGGCTATATACTAGATGTTGCAATTAAAGACGCATTAGCACTCATTGGGGGAGGCCTTCGTTCAGTTGTGGACATTTGTGGTGTGACCATATTCTACAACTTAAAAAAGTACTAGAAAAAGCTCTGTACTTAGAGATTACAGGAAAACCAATTCGTCGTTCGGAGCCCTTTCCACGCGAGTTGAATTTGCACGTCTCTGAGACTAATTACTTTTCTGGTAGGTACAGTCGGCTGCAAAAATATGTATACACTCCCAAGTTTTCAATTTGACAAGACAAGTAAGTTTATAGTAATTCTGATAATTTATGTACTTACCGCAATCTGACAACTACGATGATAACTTTGTACTAAAAACGTGTGTGTGGCCTTTTATTTGAAAAGTTCCGCGTAAAATGAAAGTTAAACCATGGAAGTGTATATACATGTCTGTGCAGCTGAGCAGTACATAAAAATTCCATTCTACAAGTTTACTCAGCTTTTTTTTTATAATTGACCATTAAAAGTAGGGAATTCCTCAAAAGCAATAGAACTTGATCGTTCCGCCCAATAAGCTTTTGAAACGGCCGCATATTTCCAAACTTTGTCGTAATTCGACTAATGCAAGATAGACCTTGAAGGTATTCATTATTCTTTGGGTAATTCGCAAAATTACCTTCTTAATGGGCTAAGTTTAATAAGCAGTTAAAGTTCAAAATTGTTTGGTTCGGAATAAACGATTGGTAAGTATTTGAGGTTGAGTTTTGATAAATTAATGGTTTGAATACGTTTTCTGACTTAGAATTGTTTTCTCTTTATCCAGTTGTTTACAAATAAAACATAACTTGATATTCTAATGCTTATTCCTATCAACCGAAGGTTTACAATTCTTTGCGAGAGCTTGAATCCCCAGATCAGAGTTAAGGTGGTATGACACGTCACGCGTGTAACAAAAAAATTGGTTGTCTGTAAAGTCGGTTTACTGACGATAGTTGAACGCGACAACGTCTTAAGAAAATACTGATGGAATGGTAGCATTTGATACTCGATCAAAACCTGTAAATGTACTATAGTATAGCAGCTGTCCACGCAGACGCATCGCTCACTCAAGTAGGAGAGAGACGGATGTCGAGCGCTCTCGCTTGCACTTCAAGCCTTACATGGAACGCCTCAGAGCGAGGTAACGCCGCATGACGTCAGAGCGAGGTAATGCCGCATGACGTCATGTTTTTTCGTGCGTGCAGCCGGCTCTATCGAATTATAAGACGTTGACACGTCAAAAATCAGGTTTTAGTCCTGACTGGACTAAAACCCGATTTTTTGAGTGCTCGAAAGAGGGGGTTGGGTGGAAAAGTCGAAAGCAGAAAGCTTAACTTCGTAACTTTGTTTAGGCAAGTCAACGAACTGAACGTCCGGCCGACTATAGTCGTCGAAAAAAATGTTGCTTTGAACGTCGGGCAACTAGAGCAGCCCATAGTCTAGTTTAGTTTTATTTATTATTTCAACGAACGCAGCCTAAATTAGTTCCGCAACCAGCATTGTACTGCTTTTGAAAAAATGCTTTGACTTACTTTGACAAAAAAAAATATCTTTTTTAAATCAAATAAATCTTTGCAAGAGATATTTAATTTTATAAGGATAGATATTTCTGAGGAAGATATTTCATTTAAAACTAGGAATAAATATTGCTTAAAATTTGTTTATATCGCTAAATTAAGCGTTTATTCACGCTATGTTCTACTTATGAACCGTTTTATTGAAATTAAATTGGATTGCACATTTTTGTATCTTTCAGTAGGTATTTTGACGTGACAACGTCTTATAATTCGATAGAGCCGGCTGCACGCAAGAAAAAACTGACGTCATGCGGCGTTACCTCGCTCTGATGCGTTCCATGTAAGGCTTGAAGTGCAAGCGAGAGCGCTCGACATCCGTCTCTCTCCTACTTGAGTGAGCGATGCGTCTGCGTGGACAGCTGCTATACTATAGTACATTTACATGTTTTGATTGAGTATCAAATGCAACCATTCCATCAGTATTTTCTTAAGACGTTGTCACGTTCAACTATCGTCAGTAAACCGACTTTACAGACAACCAATTTTTTATTTCACTGAAGCGACAGTCGTTTTTAAGTAATAAACGCATTTGTTGAAAATGTCGCGGCCAGCCAGTGCCGCGGTGTGCGACGAAATAGCGCAGAATTTTGAGGCTACAGTCGCCAGCGCGCCCGGACGTTCAAGTTCAAGAGACCAACACACGCAAAGTCACCACTCCTGTGAGGTGAGCACTGGGATTGGGGTCACAAAGAGGTTCCCGTATTTTGCTTACATATAGGAAACGATGCGTCAAGGGGTGGACCCTTTTAGTATGTTTGTCTCGTAACTCCAAACACAGTTCCGAAGTCAAGCGCCCTGCTTTCAACCTTTCCATACACAATACTTTGTTGACTGAACTATTTATTCTTTGAATCAATTGTTCTTTGGAGTCTATAAACATAAAGTTGATTTAAGTTTAAGTCCAAGTATTCCAGCAGCACTTGGGAATATATCTATCGAGTGAAGTTCATTTGATCTTGTAACTGAATGCGATTTAGACTAGACTAGATCCATTTTTCTTCATAATTTAGAACACCATTTTCTATGTCTCAGATGATTTTAAAAATCGAAAAAGAGCTGCCTATGCTGGAATACCTGACCCTAATAAGTATCTCTTACATGTTAATAGACTCTAAAAGGATAATTGATTCAAAGATTGTTTTAGCATGGGTTCATAGTGTTCATTCTGTCTTCTGAAGTACCCCTCAGACTGACCTCACCCGTCTCGTTCATCATCATCATCAACCTATATTAGTCCACTGCTAGACATAGGCCTCCCTGAGCGCCATAGCGCCCTGTCTTCAGCTTGCCGCATCCAGCATCTGCCTGCAGTCTTTCGCAGGTCGTCATCCAACCTGGCTGGAGGGCCCCACCCGTCTCGTCACTGACATCAAACAGACTCACCAGTCTATTTGACGTCAGTAACGGGACGTGATCGTGACGACTCCTTTTTCTTTTTTTTTTCTTTCTCCTTTTTCTTTGACGACCTCTGTGGCGCGGTGGGCGAAGGTCCGCCTGCGACGCAGGAGGTTGCGGGTTCGATTCCCGCCTCTAAATATTTGTACGATCTGCAGATATTTGTTCAGGGTGTTCTGGTCGTTTTCTATGTATAATAAAAAATATCTATCTATGTACTCGTATATTATTATGTATATCAGTTATCTAGTACCCATAACACAAGCTCTGCTTAGCTTGGGGCTAGATAATGCTGTGTGAATTGTCCAGCATTATTTATTTATTTATTTATTTATTTATTCGATACAACTTGGTACATCACAGGAACTACGCAAATCCCATATAAAAAAGAGACGTCACCATCACGTCTGGTCATCAGAAATAAACTCACTCCATATTTACCTTGACTTTGAAAGGTTATGTTTAAGTACTAGTACTTTAGAATATTTTGACTGTAAAAAAGTTTTAAATACCTACTTGTTAACCTTTTTTATGAATAAATACTTATTATTATTATTATATTTAGAACTTAAGCTTCTTATAATGCTAACTACTTAAAATACTACAAATTGGCAATATCTAGATGAAATTAAATGGTTTGTTGTTCCGGAATAAGTAATTTGTAAGACAAGTCAAGTTAACATTAGGTATATGGTCCCAGTCGACCGATTCAAAAATGTGATCAGGTAACTGGGACCGCGGTCCTAGTTATGTATGGGCCCAGTCGCCTGTATCCTCTAAAATAAACGAGATATGAAAATTGAATACAGCAAATGCAGCATAATACAATGTGCTTTGAAAATATTTATTACCGGCCAGTTTTATTTTAGATGTTTGCTCTGAATGGCCAATTCTTTATTTGATCAAATTTATAAATGGACGTTTTAAAAGTACCTAAGTCATTTTATTATTGGATATTTTTATTGTTGGGCAATTTCATGGTTTATATTTTTTTTGTCATTGCCCAGCCTTTGGAAATATTTAATTTTGGACAATTATTCGTATATTCCTAAATCCTCTGTAGAAAGCGGAAATCACAAAAATCCGGCAATTATTTAAACTAGCGTTACGTTCTACCTTAAGGAATCCAAGACTACATGGAATCCAGCTCACGTAGATTTATGAGCATGTTTACAGAAGATGACATAATAAATTACATTGTAGTTGCTGACAGGTCTGTGAAGTTTGCAATCCTGGAGAGCAGACTGCAAGTTTATTTTGAACTATATACCTAAGTATTTTACTAAAAACAAATATCGTAGTGTGATGAATTCATTGCGGATGTAAGTGGGTAAACTACGATCCTTATTTGTGTTGAAAGAACACCAACGTTTCGTCCCTTAAAGCGAATAGTAGGGGTGATAGTGGCGCCACTACATATTTAATTTTATAATTACGTTATACAAAGGAATTATCAAAAAATCGGACCGCGCGTAGACGATATCTATCATAAGCTTTTTTTAAATGTATCTGTAATAGTTTTGTACTGTATTATTTAGGCAGATACTTGTTTCACGAGTTTAGTTCCTATTGGTGGCCACCAAGCTCTCCAAAAAAGGTTTTTGATTGAATAACACAAAACAAAACTATAACAGATACATTAAATAAAAGCTTGTGATAGGTATCGTCTACCAGCGGTCCGATTTTTTGATAATTCCTTTGTATAACTTAATGATTAAATTAAATATGTAGTGGCGCCACTATCACCCCTACTATTCGCCTTAACCTTAAGGCGCTACCCCGACCGAAATCAGCGCCACCATCTATTTTATCTTATAATTTCTGAAAGCTTAGCTCGATAGGTATCACAAACTGGACAATCGTTTTTAAAAATTCCTTCGTTTAACAGAATTATAAGAGAAATAAAATAGTTGGTGGCGCTGATTTTATCGGGTTACCGCTTTAAGGTATGAAACTTTGGTCTTCCCGGGTTCTTGGGCGTGGTGCAGTTCCCATGGGTATATACCCATGGGAACTGATTTATGGAATAAAAAGTAGCCTGTGTTTAATTCCACGTCCATCGAAAATTACCCCTCGATTCGTTCAGTAGTTTTATATAGCCTTGACAAATCTTGTAAATATAATTTTGTTCTATCAATCCAACAACTGTTACAAAATAATAAAAAAATATCTACTTATTAAAAATAAAAACAAAAGGGTTCACTTACAGCAAAAGAACTTACAGTTTTGCCCAGCGCTGGGCGTGGTGCAAAGCTTGTGGGACTCCGTGTGTCCAGGGATATTGTCCGATCGCCAGAGGACTCTGACAATCTGGCAGTACGCTATCATCATCAGCAGTAGGGGAAACCTGGGAAGGAAAATAAATCATCAATCTTCTATCTATAGGTATAAATAAAACAAAGTCGTGTTAGTTACACCATTTATAACTCACGAATGGCTGAACCGATTTCACAGATCCTTGATTTGTTGAGTTTGTCTCCGTCCCGGATAGCAGAATAACCATCAAACTATGTCGCGCAAAAATTAGGATTTTACGCGGGTGAATCCGCGGGCACAGCTAGTAATAAATAAATTTACTATGTTATAATAAATAGCTGTGTGTTCCCTTAGAATTTACATCACCCCAATTCTTCCCGCAGGTGTCGTAAGAGGCGACTTAGGGATATGAACCGGGAGCGGGGAGCAGCGCCCCCTGCAGCACAATTCTACCTAACTGCGATCCCAACCCGCATGCCCAGCGTGGGGATTATGGGCACTACCTCCCATGAGATAAAAGTCACAAAGGTTATCAGGGGGAGGCCTGCGTCATTGGCCATTGCCCAACTGTGGGACAGACCAGGCGTTATTTTTAGTTTTCGTAAAACTTCAACGCCTTGGATCCAAAAATACAGCCTAGGCTAGGTTAGGACTCAACGAATTCAATTAGTATACTGTAACACTTTAATATTGTCCATTGTATGATATTTAGGTACCCCTTGATAAAACATCCTTTATTTCTAATCTTATTATAAAACACAAAGCATCCAACCTATGTCTATTAAGTAGACTACGACCCTATTGTTATTCAAATTGACAATCTTCGTGCGACCACCGTTCTTTGTCTGATGCTTTATGGAGACATGGAGACTTCAATCACTTTATTTTTTACTAGCTGCATTCTTACTACCCATTGTCCTATTACCCGTTTTCCCGTAGGAATGAAGCATTTCCCCGCGGTAAAAAATAGCCTATGTTCATCAGGAATAATGTGGGCTTCTAATGGTAAAATAATTTCTCAAATCGGTCCAGTAGTTTCGGAGCCTATCTAATACAAACCAACAATCAAATGTTTCCTCTTTATAATATTTGTATAGAAGTATAGATTGAGAGATCACTTGTTTATGTTTTCCAAGCTTCTACTCGAGGCTTTGCGCATGCTTTCCCGGGATAAAACTATCCTTTGTGATAGAAATACAACCTTTCTCCTTGAGATGCGGTGAGCGTTTAGACGTGGAAACATAACAGACAGACAAAGAGACAGAATAACTTTTGAATTATAATACTAGCATGGATGGATGTAAGTATGGATGGAAGCTAGTAGCCTTCCTACGAACCTTATAAGTTTCCTTCCTTTCTCTAATCTTCTACTATATAATAATAAGTCGGGTTTTCCTTCCTGACGCTATAACTCCAGAACGCACAAACCGATTTCCACGGTTTTGTATTCGTTGGAAAGGTCTCGGGCTTCGTGAGGTTTATAGCAAAGAAAAAATTAAGAAAGTGGGAAACATAAATTTCCACGCGAGCGAAGCCGCGGGGCGCAGCTATCTTCTACTATATAATAATAAGTCGGGTTTTCCTTCCTGACGCTATAACTCCAGAACGCACGAACCGATTTCCACGGTTTTGTATTCGTTGGAAAGGTCTCGGGCTCCGTGAGATTTATAGCAAAGAAAAAATTTAGAAAGTGGGTAACATAAATTTCCACGCGAGCGAAGCTGCGGGGCGCAGCTATCTTCTACTATATAAAAATAAGTCGGGTTTTCCTTCCTGACGCTATAACTCCAGAACGCACGAACCGATTTCCACGGTTTTGCATTCGTTGGAAAGGTCTCGGGCTCGGTGAGGTTTATAGCAAAGAAAAATATAAGACAGTGGGAAACATAAATTTCCACGCGAGCGAAGCCGCGGGGCGCAGCTAGTCTAGCTATAAAACACAAACCTACGTTATTATATCCTTTAGACCCTCTTGTTACTCAAATTGCCTACCTCCGTGCGGCCACCGTTCTTAGTCTGATGCATTATGAAGTCGTGGAGACTTCATTCGCTTTATTTTTATTGAGGGGTCGTATCTACTGCTCTTGTTTTAACAATTATTGCTAAAATATTATTTTATGGACCTAACAAATTCAATTGTAAATACAGTTATAGTTCTTATCTATTTCTATCATTTGATTGTTAATTTCTAAAGGTATCTAATATTTCGTTTGGCTGCATCACATTACGAATGATGTACAATCTATTTTGGCCCAACTTTCAAACTACATCGTAGTTTTCAATTTAACTTTGCAGCGTCCATTATACCTAGTTTCTTAAATCACAGCATGTCATAAAGAGGAAATAGCAGGACTCCTTGTTATTCAAATTTATTTACGTTCGTTGCAGAGATTATGCTGAACGTTTTGTATATAAAATAGTTTTAATCAAAGAAATGTAAATTGCTGCGCAGTAATTTATTTTCTTCCTAGTTGTTGAATACTTTTCAGATAACAGGTTGCAAAGATATCGACTAACAAAGTTAATTAAAAAATAACATAAGTACAGCCGAATTATAATCTCCTCCTTTTTTGAAGTCATTTGAAAATACAACTATAATTTCAATGTGGAATATTTGTAAACAAACCACGATACGAAAACTAAAACTCACTTGTCTAGTCGAGTTTCAATAATTTGGCATGTTTTAAAAAAAACTATAAACCGACTTCAAATTTATATACGACCAACTTCGGGGTATACCCTTTCTAAAAAAAAAATTATGTTTAAAATCGGACTACTCTGTAAAAAGTTATGCGTGGTCATACATAAAAAAAATGTATACGCGTCGAGTTGAGCTACGAACCAACGAAAAACGGATGAGGTTCCTCCGTTTTTCCTCGGTTGAAAATAATTCTAAGCAATATTTATTACAGAAAGGAACACACATCAACAAGTAATGTAAATCAAATAATATCGCAAAAATTTTCGACTTCGACGGGACTTACAAAGTTCAAGTCCCGTCGAAGTAGAAAATTTTTGCGATATTATTTGATTTCTTAGAAATTACCCTTAGTGTGGGGTTACGCACTATAATAACAAAAAACCTTAAGTAATGTAAATTCCATGTATAATATAAACACTTTCATGGCCCAAGACGCACGCACATGTCCCTCCCGTGTAGCCCTTGCGGCTCGCACTGCCGCCGAGGCTAGGCAGTAAATGCATTAAGTATGGCGGCTTGTATACGAATATTCTACATCAAGTTTGGCTAGTAAATAGGTAGGTAGTACGGAAAACAATACGCCCCTCAAACGATACCGTCCAAGTTTCAACTTTTCTTTTTCCGTCACCGAACCGGGCAGCATAATTTAAATCTTCACAAAGCTAGTAAATAACCAATTTACGTAACAATAGGTTTTTTCTGACTCTTTCAGACTCTAATAAAAGGGGACGTCTTTTCCATAATAATAAAAAGATTTCCATCTTGGACGGTTGAATTAAATTAAATAAAGGAACCCAGGCAGTTTAGGGGCCTTGTTTATAAAATAAGTAAGTTTACGACGGAACCTACCTTGGATAAATTCCTTAGACACTGGTATTGCGTAACTTTTGAGATAAATCTTGGCAACTTGGACAAGTCTGTATTTTTTAGAATCACTACATATGTCACGCTCTTATTAGCCCGACTGTAAAGGGTGCGTTGGTTTATCTAAAGGGTACCGGCGTTACGGGTCGTAATGTACACTCCGGAACCGTGGTCCCACTGCGATGTCCCACTGGTGGGACATAACTTTTTCGTGGTCCCACCAAACACACACTTGACCGTTCAACATATGGCTCTGGGTGCAATTATATTATATACACACCCTTTCAGTCACAGAGTCGCCACGGACCTTTTATTTATATTTCACCTATGCAAAAAGTGGACTAATAAACGTTTATTTGATATTTACAAGTAAGTAATTATACGGATGCAAAGAGCCACAGACGAATTTTGCTCCAACTCGAAAAATAACAACTAACAGGCTATAGGTTTCTTCGCCGCTTCTTTACTTTAGCCTACATACCGAAGCAATCAAAAATATCACTTTATTTCCGTGTCAGTGTTTAGTTTTATAATTTGACCTTTTGTAAGGGTAAGTAAATGAATTGTTTTATGGAATTAAAGAGATTTTGATTTTTACTGTCTGTCTTTGGCATCGTAGCTCCCTAAATGGAGGACCCAAGGTTTTAAAGTCATTAATAATAAAGAAAATTACAATCAAATAAAAGAAATAGGTTTTTAGTTTTTTTCTCTTTGAATAAGTGTCTTCATCGAGAGAGTTATTTAAGATACAGCGCAGTTATGTTTAATGTTTTTTGCATTCGTTAACTATTTATATTTTATTTCTACAAAGAAAAATTCTCATATACAGAAATACGTTTCTATTTCTTTACAAATCTTTGAGCTTTCAAAGATTTCTTTGACATCATTGTGAAATAAGTATTATTCACATTTCAGTAGCTCGAATCTCACAATCGCATGGTCACTACCAATCACAGATTTCTATACTAACTACTACTAATATTATAAAGAGGAAAGGTTTGATTTTTTGTTTGTTTGTTTGTTTGTATGAATTGAATAGGCTCCGAAACTACTGGACCGATTTGAAAAATTCTTTCACCGTTAGGAAGCTTACTTTTCAGGGAGTGACATAGGCTATATTTTATCCCGGAATTCCCACGGGAACGGGAACTACGCGGGTGAAACCGCGAGGCGATCGTCTAGTCTACTATAAAACATGAAAATTCACTCACGTGTAAAGAAAAAGCGCCTTTATAACGTGCCATAGAAGGTCACTTTCGTCCGACCAGGTCGAAGTGCACTGCATGAAGTACTGGACGTTGAACCGAAGCTGCATTTTCTTTTGTACTTGTAGCACCACGAACTCGGGCACGTCTGCGGATAAAGGATAGATTGTAATTATAGGCGGGGCGGAAAGCGGAGCGATTTTAGAAGCGTCTATGTGCTAGGCAACTTTGTATAGGTACCCCTCGACCCTGAGCGTGAGTACTTGTGGTAGGTACTTCTGTTATACATTACTGTGTTAAGCCGCGTTGACACGATCAGAGCCAGCTTGGACCGAGTGAACTCGGATACCTTTTTTTTTTTGTCATTTATTTATGTTACATACTTAATTATTAACTTATTTTATCTTCAGCTAACATAAACCGTAATTCGTAACCTACTCGGACGCAACTCGGATTGTAGCAACCTCTAATCCGAGCCCACTCGGACGACGGCGTCCGATCTAAGTAGACTCGGACCGTGTTCTACTCATCCGAGCAAGCTCGTATACGAGTTGGAAAACAAAATGGCGGCTAATAACAACAACCAAGAGTCTCGTGCGAAAAAAAAGTGGTCTGAGCTCTGAGTGTTCATTATTCAGTCTTAGATGATTCTTATACGAAGCAGGATCTTCCTGTTCAATTTCTCGGAGGAAATTGTTAGATGCTGTCGGCGACGTAGAATCCAAGAGCGAGTCCAAATTCTTTTCCTTTTGCGAGATGCCTTATCTCTTTCCCGTCTTAGCTGCTCTATCAGCAAGTCTGCGACAATTCCGATGCCACTTCGCACTAAATCCGTCATTTTTCGATGTTGACTGATAAAAATAATTGGAATAATGACGGAAATAATCCGAGTGAACTATGATAATATCAACAGCTATCCTAGTATGTACACTCTTATGAAGCTTCTCCTACGAGTCCACTCGGTCCGAGCTTGGTCCGAGCTGGCTCTGATCGTGTCAACGCGGCTTTAGTATTCATGTTGACTTGTGTTTTTTGTACGTGTTACTATGTAGTGTATTTGTTTTATTTTATTAGTAGTGTAGTGTTTAATAAATAATTTCCTTTCTTTTTTTTAATTAAACGATGGTGTTTCGTTGTCTGTACAAATCGCAACGCGAGTTTTGGTGTGTACAGATGTAGGGGACCACAAGATTCTTAAAACGCGCAATACCAAAGTGTTTTTTCTACTTTAAGAAATCTGATGTGCGGGGAAAAGATCAGTCGGGATGTTGCTAATTAACCTATGTTCATACATAGTTAATGATTATATCGGGTATTTATCGCGTACCTATTGTTTTATTTCCGCTACGTTTCTACCGCGTTACAGCGATCGCATCGTGGTCACGGGGCGACCGCAGTCGCCGTAACACGGTAAAACGTATGGAAAATAAAACAAAATGAACGCGATAAATACCCGATATAATCATTAACTATGATAATAAATCGCGAAAGTATAAAAGTTTCATGTTCATACAGTGTGATTTTTATAAATGAGGGTTTTTGGCCAAATTCGAAACCATTACGACTCATTTCAACACACGTTCTTTTGCCGTAAAATGTACGATTAAACCGCGTCGGGGTGTTGCTGATTAACCAATGTTCATACAGCGTGCCTTATAAAGATGAAGGTTCTTGGCCAAATTCGAAACCATTAGGACTCTTTTCCACATACGTTTTTTTTGCCGTACAAATCTATGGTTATATCGCCCTGTGTATATACAATTTTTTTGTAAAACTTACTGAAGCTGAGAGAGACGGCCCATATGATGAGGATGGCGGTCTTGGCGCGGCCGGTGGTGGACTTGAACTTGAGCGGGAAGCAGATGGCGTACCAGCGGTCCAGCGAGATGAACGTCAGCGTCAGCACTGACACCGTCACTGATACTGACTGAAAACATACAAAAAATTTAAGAATCATGAAGAATTTGCTTGTTTACCCGCCGTGGCGGTCGCAGTATGAAAATCCACAACCCCAGCAGCGTGGATGTCGTAAGAGTCGACAGAGGAAGGGTATAGCGTCTTATATCAAATGGTACATTATTGAAGATGTAGCAGAGGATCTAAAGAACCTATCTGGAAACTTATACAATATTCAACAAAGACAATGGCTTCTTAGTACCTAAATGCTACGATTCTATGAACCGATATTTTAATTACAAGGACATGGAAGATTTCTAATATATTCATTGATTTATATATTTTAAAAGCACTTAAGACGCAGGAGTCCCCCTGATAAGCGCCTTGTTGGCGTTTATCTCATGGGGGTAATGCCCATAATCCTCACGCTGGGCATGCGGGTTGCAGTTCGGTGGTAGAATTGTTCTGTTTTAAGACCTACATTTTAACATATATTCTGGTAAATAAACATCTATAATTTTAATCTTCTTTCAGTTTATTATTTGACACCTCCACTGTGTTTTACTAATCCGCTTGATCATGAAAAAACTCGTCCTCGAGTGGGGGTCCACTGTTTCTCGACAAAAAGCAACTTTATATACTTTTCCATGAATGATCCGCCATTTAGGCGTGAAATGGTAACAGGCAGACAGAGAGACAGTAACATCGCATCTTTAAAAAATTGTATAGAATTGTAAGGTTTTATGTTAACATAGTGCGTTATGGCTGGTGTACACGTATTAAGTTGTCAAGATGTTAACGGAATTTTAACTAAATTTTAATCCCACAAGGAAATAATCGTAGGTACCACTTGCGAACGATGTTGATCGTCCATTTAGCGTCCGCTAAAGATCTTAAATAAAGACCAAAAGACCTTTCGCTTCAATTCGGTTACGAATGTAAACCACAACTTATTAAAGATAACACTGTGTTTATTTCCCAAGGTCTTGTCAGTGCTACAGGTCCCGAAAGTAATTAATATTAATAAATCCAGGGCCCACGCCTTGATCCCAACTGCCGATTAGACTGTTTAATCACCTTAGATGACAGACAGATTAATTTCTTTGGAGCTTTGGCGTGGTGTGTAATATTCTATTTATTTATTAAATGTAATTAATTCGAAGACCGATGTGGCGCGGCAGGTGAAGGTCTGCCTGCGACGCAGGAGGTTATAGGTTCGATTCCCATCTTGAGACCAATGTTTGTACGATCTGTAAATGTTTGTTTCGGGTGTTACTACATTGCTTATTTTATCCTTTATATTATATTTATTTTATCCTATATATATACTAAATATTTTTTTACCTAATCGTTGCGAGATTAGAATGCGATCGAACCATTTCGAACACAGGTGGTTGGACATTTACTTTAACAAAGTACCATCATCCCGTAAATTGTATTCAGTATTTATTTGTTGCATTCATATAATAAAATCAGATCTTAGTGATAAGGTCCACTACTGGACGCAGGCCTCCCCCTGATAAGCGCATTGTTGGCTTTTATCTCATGGGGGTAGTGCCCATAATCCCCACGCTGGGCATGCGGGTTGGGGATCGCAGTTCAGTGGTAAAATTGTTCTGCAGGGGCGCTGCTGCTCGCCCCCGGTGGATATCCCTTAGTCGCCTCTTACGACACCCGCGGGAAGAGTTGGGGTGGTGCTAATTCTAAGCCGGCACCACACAGCTTAGTGATAAGGTAAGTTTAAATTATGATCATAGTAGTACCCATTTAGGGGGTTGCAATAGAATGGGCCAGTTATCATGCCTTTTTACTTACGATAGACTTACTGAATATTTTATCTACAGGAATACTAATTATCTCGAAAATGGACGTAAATTATTAACTTTGACCGTTCTTATGTTGATGATGTTTGTGATGAGGTTGATGATGGTTTAAACCGTTAACGTTGTCAGGTGTTTGAAACATCACATCATCGGCCCATACTAACCCACAGCTGGGCTTAAGACTCCCCTGATAATTAAGTTATTGGCTCTTATCAGGTGTAATGCAATAACCCCACGTTGGTTTTGCGGGTTAGTAATCGCAATGGAGGCGTAAAAATAAAATAATTAATTCAAAATAACTTATGACAAGAAGGATAACCAAGAGATTCATCTTAAATAATTTAAGGTGCATCTCTTTGTTATCTAGTCCTAAGTTATTTTGAATAAATTATTATATTCACACACGCATTATTTTATACCTACCATTAGAATGTAATGGTACTAGACTAAGGAAGTAAATCAGGCACTGATCTAGGTAAAAACCAAATACACGGAAGAAAGCTGCTCCGCTACCTCTGGTATTCCTTCGTCGCCTTTAACGATATCTACGGCATTTACTTTTTATTTATATTATTTATTTTGTCACTAACAGTCGTCTACCCACAAATCAGTCGTGTGCCCCGTGCTTGAATAAATAACAATAAAGCAGAAAACTTGACAAGCTCCATTTAATCTGCATAATTTTCATTATTGCCGTAGTGGGGCGAGATCCCAGATAACAGGTGAATCATTTTGTGACACAGGCTGGAGAGAAATAGTTGTGTTTCTTCAAACTTTCAAGAATTACGTGACGACCTCTATGGCGTAGCGGGTACAAGTCAGCCTGCGACGCAGGAGGTTGTGAATTTGATTCCCGCGAGAACGCTCATTTCACAAATGTTTGAACGATCTGCAGATATTTGTTTCGGGTGTTCTGGGTGTTTTCTTTTTAATAATAAACTATATATCTATGTATATATCTGTATAAAGAACGCCTTTTCCTTCACAAATTTTTGAACGATCTGCAAATATTTGTTTCGGGTGTTCTGGGTGTTTTCTTTATAACATAAACTATATTTCTATACAATAATGTAACGTATTTAATGTAGTACCCATTACACAAGCTCTGCTTAGCTTGACTCAGATGATGCTCTGTGAATTTCCAGCATTAAGTTCTTATCTTTATTGCACGAAATAAAACATACATATAAAACATAAAACTAGAGAAGGAATGGCCAAGGCGAGCTTAACTCTAAGAAAAAGAGTTCTCTTCCAGCAAACCTTATTGGGAGAGAGAGACAACGTTATGTGTGTACATATGCATAATTTCGGCGACCGTCTAACCATCACACTGTCTGTCACACTAGTGTGAAGGTTAGGAGTTTTGGATCGCGCGTTGTGAAAGGGGGCTAGACGGAAAAAAATCATACGAGAAGTTGTAACGACACTTTTTGCTACAGTAAGCTATTGTAAGGCGTGCGCATGTTTCTCTGTCTGTCTCTCTCTCTCTTATGACGACCGATGTGGCGCCGCGGACGAAGGTCCGCCTGCGACGCAGGAGGTTGCGGGTTCGATTCCTGCCTTTGGACAAATGTTTGTACGATCTACAAATATTTGTTCCGGGTGTTCTGGTCGTTTCTATGTATATTAAAAATATCTATTTATGTAATGTATTATATTATGTATATCAGTCATCTAGTAGGTACCCATAACACAAGCTCTGCTTAGCTTGGGGCTAGATGATGCTGTGTGGATTGTCCAGCATTATTAATATTATTATTAATGAACTTCGTTCCATCCGGGTGTCCCTTGACAGCTCTCAAGTTGTTTAGTCTTATCCTTCACACCGAACACGATTTTTCACCCTAGTTCTTAGAGAAAGAGAATTAAGTATTTATTTATTTAATTCAATCTTATTATATCTTTGACGCTTGATCAGAGGGATGGTGGTCTGGTGCTGCGCATCAGCAATGCCTGGCAATGCACCGAGGCATATTTATTTATTTATTTTTATTTTCTTTTATTTGGGAAATAAACAGTACATTATACATAAAAATACAGAAGTTAAATACACATTAACCAAAATAATTTCCTCCATTAGGTAAACATATAGAGCTAAAGAAACAGAGCAAATTAAAAAATAAATAAAGTGAAAATACCTACAACACATACATAATTAATTATACAATTTAAGTAAATAGAAAGAAGAAGAAAAATAAGGAAAATAGAAAAATAATAGAATAAATAATATAAATATAAATAGAAAAATAAGGAAAGAAGAAAAATAATTTTAATAATAAATATAGAAAAATAAATAATTTAATAAAATATATAATAAAAACTATTATTACAACAATGCAGCCAGTCTTGGAGACATTTCCGATAGGTAGCTGGAGCTGGATAGCTGGATTTGGTATTCAGTTTAGATCAGGGTTCAGAGTCCGAGAGGTGATCCTAACATCTCCTTTTTCTATGTTTTTTTTTTCGAATGGACTACAATGTTCACCGCAAATGGTCATGACAGCGTTACCGGACTTTTGGCGGGCGCAGAGGGCGCCACGCCGGTTAAAAGTTAGGGCAACACGCACAAAGGCCACCACTTAGGTGCGAGCCTCGGCTTGGGCTGTTGCCAGATGTTACGAGAGGAAAGGGAGGTTTCGCCTAGGTGCACTTGTGCACCTATGATCAGAAGCGGGGAATACTTCGACCCTGCATCCGGCGGGGTTGGTTTTTGGTCGGTTGTGTGGTGTGCGGAAGCGAATTGGTTGCCGTCACCTCTGGGGTAGCGGCGGTGATTGGGACAACGGGGTCACCGAGAACGTGTCTCGGTCTACGGAGAAGAGGCCTTTTTCTATGGGATTCGGTACAGAGCGTCTACCGTACGGATAGGAAACTACGCAAATCCCATACAAAAAATGAGCAGTTACGATCACGTCTCGACACCAACGTCAACCGGACTTAGGGATCAGTTTTGCCTCCCCAACAAAACAAAACAAAACATCAAAAACTAGTTTATGCCTGCGGCTTCGCACGCGTTATTTATATAAACGTTTAAAGGTGATTTCTATCCCATGGGAACTGATTTATGGGATAAAAAGTCCTATGTTTAAAAAGTCCTATGTTTGACTCCGGGATTAGAATTACCTGTATGCAAACTTTCAGCCCGATCCGTTCAGTAGTTTTGGCGTGAAGAGGTAACAAACATACATCCATCTATACATCCATCCAAACTTTCGCATTTATAATATTAGTGTGAAAAGTAAGGTACAATCCTGCAAACCTAATTTGAATGACTTCCTCTAAAGGTAATAGCCAAGGACTTTGACATTTCGATTCATCTACAACTACTAACACTAAAAATTTCACTTTGCATCAGTCTGAGGATAGCTTAACCTGTTGGGTACATGTATAATTATAATACTACTAGCTGCGCCCCGCGGCTACGCCCGCGTGGAAATTTAAAATTATCACTTAGGGGTATGAAAAATAGATGTTGGCCGATTCTCAGACCTACTCAATATGCTCACAAAATTTCATGAGAATCGGTCAAGCCGTTTCGGAGGAGTATGGCAACGAAAACTGTGACACGAGAATTTTATATATTAGATACTAGTAAGTATTTAACGTGTGTATAAACTGTTAAACTGTTAGATAAAATAATACTATAATAGTAAGTATTTAACGTGTGTATTAAAGGCTTAACTCTTTCATTTCGATTTCGTACTAGCATCTGCTCGCGGTTTTGAAAGCGTCTTTTGGAATAAAATGTAGCCTTTATGTTATTACAGGTCCAGATCTGTATGTATGCAAAATTTCAGCCGAATCCATTCAGTAGTTTTGCCGTTGTCTTCGGCCAAGCATCTTCACAACGGCACAAACTATCGCCTTTGTAATTTTAGTTGTATATTCTTGTAAATATAAAAGTATTTACAAGAATTTTCATAAATATTATAATTAAATAGGGGAGAGAGGTGGTGAGTACCTATCTGGCGCGGCGCATCAGCATTGCCATACAGCGGGGCAATGCAGTCAGCGTCTTGAGGTCGCGACGACTGGTATTGATATGGATCAGTTGAGCTACCTGTTGATTGTTAGCAACAGTCTACAGTTCGCTCAATTGTTTCAATTGTAAATTTTAGTTCTAATTTGTTTCAATGAGGTATTTGACGATATTTTGAATTTTCCTTTTTTTTACTATTTTACTTTTCTATACCTTTATTCACAAAGAAAATTATACTAGTATTTACAATTGAAGCAATTGAGCTAACTGCTGAATATGACTATTGGAATTTGACTGTAATGTTCTATATGAATAAATTTATTTTTCTATTACTAATAGGTAAAAAATTATTAGTTGTAATTTTTAGTGCACAAAAGTTTATTATCCTAGCTATCTCCACGTACCTATGTCATAACAATCTGCAATTAGCAGCGCCAAGCTAGGTATTTACTTGTGGGTAGTTACGCTAACAGCTAGTTTTGGGTCGGTACCTAGAACTTATTTATGTTCTAGGTACCGACCCAAAACTAGCGAGCGAACGAGCGAACGAAAACACCAACTAAGTATAGTTGTATAATATTATTATACAACTATACTTATTTGGTGTTTTCGTTAAGATTACGAATTCAATTTACATTTGACTCTTATGTTAAGGTGGTACCCTACCTCGTTATTGTGTGAAGAGGATAGGCATAGGATTTCGAGTTCACAGGAGCGGGACAGAGCAAAGCGGCGTAAGCCCAAAAATCAAGTTTTTAGTAGTTATTTGCTCCCCACAAACATTAGAATAGTTAATTGAAAAAAGGCAACATATAAAATGTTCTTTATACTTAGCTCAATTACTATGCTTAATCTCAAGATCGTATCATCTGTATTTATTGAGAAATTAGGGTTTTAGTAAAAAATTAGAGGTAACTTTGCGATTTTTTTCTATCGAGAAAATTTTATGGAATCGTGTTTTCGAAACATAATATGATCGATAGAATAAGTCCTGAACTTTACCATATATAAATTTCAAAGTTAAATATTCAGTAGTTTGGAAGATATGGAGGTCCGACGGAGTTGAAAATAAGCAATTTGAGGGTAGGTACCCCTTAATTGTTTGTACAGTTCTCAGGTTGTATCTAAAACGATCTATGCTGTTCATTTTACTCACAAAGAAATTACAATCAAATAATAGAAATAAATTAGAACAAGTATTTACAATTGAAACAACTGAACTAACTGCAGACTGTTGCAAACACTCTTCTGGTGGCTCCATATGAATACCAGTTTTTTTTTACTCGAACTTAAGTCTTGGAAATTCTTATCAGGCACTGTTTGCTTCACGTTCCTAGTGAAGTGTGTTTATTAATTTAAGCGGGCGGGTTAAACCAACCCTGAGTGCCAAGAAAAACCTTTTAAAAGTAGCATGTCTGAAAATACTGCACGCTATGTTCTTATATAAAATGCACAATCATAGCCATAAGGGTTGTTGCACACATATCTCCTCTACGCATATATTTCGCAGTGAGTCTGTAAAAACTATCGTTGCGTTTACAATCACCGTGTGGATACCCATTTATAGAGTTGTTATTCTATAAAAAGTATAAAAGAATTGAGCTATCTGCAGACTGTTGCTAACTATCTAGAGATAAATCAAATGATCTAAATCAGTACCAATTGGAAGCGTACCCAAGTGCAGGAACAAGCAGAATAGCATTTAAATTCTCAGGAAGCTCGTACATATCCTATTTATATAAGTTGATGCTTTGTATTAATTGTGTACAGTAAATAGTTACAGAATAAATAGCGATACCTACGCCACCAGTGACTTGAAAATTGCCGTTGACAATAATAAAAACAAGTAATCAACATTGAAAACTATAAAAAACCCGAATCTGTCCCAGCTTTTCACTTGTTTTGCAATATGAAAGAGAAAGGCCTAAAAATGTACCTAGCTAAGAAATAAAGACCTTACTGGAGTACAAACAAGTATTTTCACACCTTATTTATCAAAATAGCTTCAGCCCTTTGAATGTTTCTAAGGTAGATAAGTACCTAATACGTAAATAATATCAGATAGCCACAAATAGACTTAAACAAAGAGTCGACAAACCTCACCCTCGCGGGCAAAAAGGGGAAAGACCACAGATCCCCAGGTTGGCTGAAAGAGATTGCTCTTGGCGATAAGCCCGCCCTTTATACTTCCTTTTTTTCACAGCACTTTCTCTGTATTGTTTCCTGTATTAGTGTGGTATAATAAAGTGTTTTCTATCGATCTATATCTAATAATTATAATACTGCCGCGTTACGCCCGCTCATAGAGTCGAGCCCCATTAAATAGCCATAACAATTACTCCGTAAATGACTGTGTCCAGTTATTATCATTATTCCTCCACTGGGGATAGTAAAACGTTAGTGGGCATCAAACCAGCGCCGCGTTATTAGATATTCTGCGACCACTCGTTACGTGGCAAAGCCGAAATAAAACAATAATAAAATGTTAAGGTAACAACACACCGCCCGCAGCGAGAATCGCAGCAAAAATATTATCTCACTTATTAAAACTGTATGGGATTGTGGCTATTTTCATGCTTCTCTATGCGAAAACTAGTTGTCTCATTCAGTCAGATTTTTTTTTAAATATTCGTATGTTTTTGAATTACAATGAAGTGTTTTTACAGGATGACCTAGAACAATAAGTTTGGTGGTATATTATTATTACAATAATTATTATTAAATAAATATTTTTTCAAAAACATTTTATAATAATCGGCAGACCGAGGAAGCGATGGCGTGACGAACTGGACACCTTTGACGAAGCTTGGGTCCAGCTGGTTAAAAAACCAAGATGCGTGGAGGGACCAGGGAGAGGCCTTAGCTCAGCAGTGGGACACAACAGGCTAACTATAGATATAACAGTAATATTAATTTAAAATAGACTGCCATTATTCTTTGCAGGGCACCTCCTTCCTTGTGAAATCATAATTATTTTATAAATTATAAAAAAAAAACAATAATTTTTTAAGTTACAAACACGTTCTATGTTACTCACAACCTTAATAACTTATAAGTAACAATAAAATACCCGTGTGTCTTCGCCTTAATAACTGCCCAACTAACGCCCTTACATTTCTCGCCATGCGTGAATAAAACTGACCTATAAAAGTTCAGGACAATGATGTATTACTTTTATACTCGTAGTTAACGGACAAAGGCGAGATATAGCGTGAAGATAGTAGTGAAGTTCGTGCCGCGTGAAGTTGCACGTCACGGCATAATAAGTATAAATTGAAAAAGGTCGTTAATAATGTAACTTAATGTGTATGTCGCCGTCGCATCGTAAAACAAGCCCGTTTGCAGAATCGCCAGGGCGATTGTAAAAGTAAAAAGTAAAAAAAATTGGTTCTCTGTAAAGTCGGTTTACTGACGATAGTTGAACGTGACAACGCAGACGCATCGCTCACTCAAGTAGGAGAGAGACGGATGTCGAGCGCTCTTGCTTGCACTTCAAGCCTTACATGGAACGCTTCAGAGCGAGGTAACGCCGCATGACGTCATGTTGAGGTAACGCCGCATGACGTCATGTTTTTTCGTGCGTGCAGCCGGCTCTATCGAATTATAAGACGTTGTCACGTCAAAAGTAAAAATGCGTTTATTTTGTAACCAATACATACATAGCACATACAAAAGTTAAACGTTAATACAAAAGTAACATAAAGGTCACAAAAATGGCCAACACTCAGCAGATGCTATGGTAAGATGGATCCTGCCATAGCACTGATCTTCCGTGTAGGCCAGAATAAAACGTGAGTCGCAAAACGGCGCAATAACTGCGTATAGATTCTTGACGAACAGCTGTGGACGAAACGCGATGTGGACGAATGGCTCTTTGGACGAACTTCTAATAAATCATTCAATTAATTGCCTATACAAATGTGAGCATTTTATTCACAAAGAAAATTATACTAGTATTTACAATTGAAACAATTGATCTAACTGCTGACTGTTGCAAACAGTCTACAGGTAGCTCAACTGATCCATATATTGCTTATACTGATTAATGAAGGATCAACGTTTAACAATATGGCTAAGCGTCGCTTGGAAATCTCTTCGAAAGAAATTAATAAGTTTTTCCCAAAAAATCAGCGATTGTTTTGAAATCGGCTTAGCCTTTCTACAAACGGGCTAATTCTAGTCCCGGCGCGGCGCGGCGGCGGCGACACGTAGATATACAGAGTGGTTTTTTTGGACAGGTCAGTAAAAGGAGACATATACCGTTGTAGCTACTGGTCCTAGGAGATGATCTTTTATTTTTCGAGAAATTTTCATCCTTTCACAGATGTTCGTGAAATTGTTTTTTTATTTATGTGCCCTTCGCGCCTCCCTTGCACTCAACCATAGCCCGGTAACGCTGTCTTGGCCATCTACGGTAAATAGTATTCTTTTCAATTAAAAAAAAAGTAGAGCGAGACGTCCTAAAGTAGGCATTCGTATACCTTTAGTAGAATATTCCATTATTTCGTAGCGTTTCGTAGCACATTCGTATCGTTTCATAGCACATTCGTAGCGTTTCGTAAAGATTTCGTAGTTCTTTAATCCTTTTGAACGCCACAGTCTATATTATAGGCTGAAATATATATCTATGTATCTAAGCTGAAATAAATGAATGGAAATAAATATAGGAGAACATGACCAGCACTTGCGGATCCTCAGCGCATAGGTATTTTTGTTTACTTTGTGCCTTGGCGTAGAGGACACGGGAATGCGATTGTGGTGTGGTGCTCAAAAGGTTAAGGAAAAGAAGCAAGTTTTTCGCCTTTTTGATCTCATATAATGCAATCATGATAAATGAGTAACAATGTGGGCAAAATACATTATGGAAGCTACAAGTAAAACACAACAAAGAAAGAAACCTACTTGCTTCTGACCCCGCATCCTGTCATGTTTTTTCCTACGAAATTTAGTCTACAATTATTACTAAAGACTAAAATTATTGTTATCATACTAATATTGTAAATGTCAAAGCTTGGATGTTTAGATGTATGGATATTTGTTACCTCTTTACGCCAAAACTACTGAACAGATCAGGCTGAAATTTTGCATAAGTACAGGTAATTCTAACCCTAATCAAACAGGCTACTTTTATCCTGAAAATCAGTTCCCATGGGATCGAATCGCCTTGAAACGTTTCCATAGAAATAACGCGTGTGAAGCTGCGGGCAGAAACTAGTAGTCTATAAAGTCTAGCCAATGAATACATTAGCTAATATGCAGCGGCGTCAATGCCAAAGTGCAGCACTTATTAACATGTTGCTTACATGAGCTTACATGTCACAAATTGACTTGCTGGTGTTGAATTACATTTCTGCATCTTTATTCAGTAGTAGAGTACTTAACACACATCTTAACCATTCTAATACTGTCCAGTATAATATTTGACAACTATAAAAAAATAACACCTAACTCACCTGAAAATACAGAACGATTCTGCACATCGCAGTCCCAAAGAACCACGTCTCCGTCACATCCCATAAGACCGTCGGCGGCAAACAAATGAGGATCACCAAAAAGTCCGCGATCGCCAGATTCACTATGAAATAGTTCGTCACTGTCCTCATAGAGTGGTTCCTATACACCGCTACACACACTAGCGCATTCCCTATCAAGCCTATGATGAAAACTATACCATGTGTAGTTATCAGCACCCATTCATACGGCTGAGGGAATATATAATCATTTAGCATTTCTATATATTCTTCTTTTGTCATGTTGCAGTATTCAGGATCACCTACGCAAGACTCTTCGGTCCCATTTGCAAAATCTAGCTCTGAATCGATAAGTTTGCCAAATACTATGTCGCTGTCGTTTTTGACTGTTGTATTGTCTATGGTTAAGTTGCCTCTATCTATGGTCATATCATTGTCTATGGATAAGATATCTTTTTCTATAGGTAGATCTTTACTTATGATTAGATCTTTATCTTTGGGTAGATCTTTATTTATGGGTAAATCTTCTATGGTAATGATTTTGGATTGGTTGTTTCTATCTAAGATATCTAAGGTTGTGTTCTGATATTCGCTACTGAAACTTAGATTCCAGATAAGGAGCATGGTGATTATTCCTTTGGTCTCCATTTTGAGCTTTATCTCATTATTTTTTGTCTATCTATAAAGTGTCTATGGTTTGTTTATCTTTTCTGTTGTCTCATTCTTGGTGTGATGCTGTCTCGCTTTTTCTTCATTTCGCTTGATATTTACTCCATCTGTAACAAAGAGAAAAACTATTTAGGAAACAACAAAACGGAAAACTTTGCATATTTAAAAAATGCCTCGGAGTCGTTACATATACCTACTTCAACTATTTATTCACAAAGAAAATTATACTAGTATTTACAATTGAAACAATTGAGCTAACTGCCGACTGTTGCAAACAGTCTACAGGTAGCTCAACTGATCCATATCAACACCAGTCGTCGCGTCCCCAAGACGCTGGCTGCATTGCCACGCTGTATGGCAATGCTGATGCGCTGTGCCAGATACTCACCAGCTCTCGGGTCACGCGTCGCTTCGACCAGACGCTCAGATAGTTTTTTGAAAACCCGAAGAGCCATTAACATTACTATTTATGTTTTATATTTTTTTCAAGACTTTTTGAGCGCGCTGGCTGGCCCAAAGCAAAAGTTATCCCGGATCTTTAGGACTATACCTATAAATCTGTGTCTCAGATTAAGACTTGAAGTTTTATGTTTATCTGGTATCTATCAACTTCTTTTGTTTATAAATTGTTATAATGAATAGATTGATTTGATCAAGTACCCGCCGCCTAGCGTCAGGGCTGCCGGATACCTTGATCGATTATAGATCGTCATAATTTTGGAAAGGCCCACGTTTTCTGTTTCTCACGGGTTCTCTATTGTATATAATTTGGTAAGTCACCGCGGCGCGGTGGTTAGGATATAGTATGTATAGGAAAAAAAATTCTAAGTCTCGGATGATTTAAAAATCACACAAGCACGCATCTCTTGGAATACCTGGCCTTAAATAGCTATTTCACCGATATCCTAATTCGTGAAATACCCGTCGATAAAATACCCCAAGTTGCCTGTTAATAACCCAATGGTACAACTTCGATCGGTAGGGTACCCATTCCGAATAAGCAATAAGCCCGAATCGACTCAATTTCCCTTTAATTAAATACGTGTCTTCAAACCTTGGCAATATCGTCGATAAGGAAAAAAGCCAATGGCGTCAAAGCTGACTATTTAACCGGAAAAATCCAAAGTATTCGACTTCCAAGTACAGAAAAAGGTTAAGAACCTTTGTGCTTGGAAGTCGGAAGGAACATATTCCTTCCGAAGCCGTTGTAGTTTGTCTTGACTTTCAATAAGTTGTACGATGTACATTAGTTCTGTTCAATAAAAAATTTAAACTTTATACTAATAATTAAAATGGGGGCGGCAGACTTCCGGTTGGCTACGGGCGGGAAAACCCACGCTACGCCACAGCAGAACTCCAAAAAAGGCCCTTCGCCTTAATTGAAAACCAGAGCAGTATTGGGCAAATGACTAATTCTGAAAAATGGTGAGACAGGGACCCATCTTACCTCATGTATAATAAATTGTTAAATTTAAGTATTAGTGCAAAACTAATATCTACATAAACTTCTTCATAGTATTGTACGCATTTTTCATTTCTTGTTTATGTTCTTGTGTTTCTGGGTATAAAAGTATCTTATCATCATAGTGTTTGCTGATGAATTTTCTGATAATACTGATTAATGTGATTCTGATAATACTGATTTTTACTTTTTTTTTGTACCTGTGTCCAAATAAATGTTTTTTCTGTTATATTCTACTCCATGTGGGTAATATAATAATGTAGGGGTATAAAGAGAGTAAGATTTGCGCTACGAAGTAAACAGTGAGCTGGCAACTCTGTAGGTACTGTGGGCGAAATCCATCTTATTTGTTTATCATCGTCTCAAGTGAGGTATTGAGGTGCAGTACTGCCGAGATATCTGTGAACTGAGTTTCGTAAATGTCGCTCCGATCACATTAACTCTTGACAAAGTTACTATAAGTACGGAACCTAAAATAACGTAACTTTTTAACTGTCGATTTTAAACACTGCCTTACATCACAGCCTTCGGCTATGTGTAAGGCAGTGTTTAAAATCGATTTGATTTTAAATTCGAAAATCGAATTTAAAATCAAATGTCGCTCCGATCACTTTAATTCTTGACAAAGTTACTATTATGTACGGAACTTAAAATAACGTAACTTTTTAGATGTGAATTTTAAACACTGGCTTGAAATCGTTCTTCAATAAAATTTTCAAATAAACCTCATGACTGTCACCTCGCACACGCACGCCCACTGAAACACATCTTGCGACGCCACTGAAATGAATTTTTCAATTTACTGTTTATTTTGTACTACCTGTATGTTTTCATGTTAATATTTTTCTTTTTATTTATCAGCTTCACTTGCCTTTTTGTTGTACATCTTTACTTTTCTCTGTAATTCTTTATTTAGCTTTATTTTAGCATATGTCTTATACTGTTTTATGTAAAATTTACCGCTGTCTAAATAAATTAAAATACTAATGTCAAAAGGCCATTAGAGCTACGCTCTCCACAGATATTTCGGTAGAACTACATCGTCGTTGAGTAAGAAATCGAGGTAGTGTCAAATAACAGCCCAATGACAAAGCCTTCGTAGAAGACAGATGATCTCATCTGTCTGATGAACGGAGATGGAATTAACTGGTGCTATTCATCTCGGTAATCGGAGTACTGAATAGTATGACTAGGAGGCAGGTAGGTTTAAATTTTAATATCATCATCATTGCTAGGAGGAAGAGGAAGACCAAGAATTGACGACCGCAGTGGGCGTAGGTCCGCCTGCGACGCAGGAGTTTGCTGTTTCGATTCCCGCCTTGGGACAAAGGTTTGTACGATCTGGAAATATTTGTTCCTGGTTTTCTGGGTATTTTATATGGATAGGTAATAAAAAATATCTATCTTTGTAATTATATTGTGTGTTAAGTATATCAGAGGTCGACGCAGAGGAAACCATTCGTCGTTGAGTACCCATAACACAAGATCTGCTTAGCTTGGGACTAGATGATGCTGTGTAGATTGTCCAGCATTATGAATTTTAATTAGCTAAATGAGCCAAGGAAAAAGTTGCTGTCATAGCGCATAAAGAAGTAAAGTGACCCGAGAGCTGGTGAGTATCTGGCGCAGCGCATCAGCATTGCCATACAGCGTGGCAATGCAGCCAGCGTCTTGGGGACGCGACGCCTGGTATTGATATGGATCAGTTGAGCTACCCGTAGATTGTTTGCAGCAGTCTGCAGTTAGCTCAATTGTTACAATTATAAATACTAGTGTAATTTTCTTTGTGAATAAAGGCTCTTTACGTATTCTTTTTTATCTAAAATGAATAAAAATATCAAGAAAACCAAATACTATACAATTGACCCTAACAGTAGCTTATTGCGATTTTCAGAATTATTCGAAACTGGAGCATGTTTCCCTGGGCCTACCCGGACTTTACCCGAGAGTATAGTGTTACTAGCGACCCGCCCCGGCTTCGCACGGGTGCAATAAAATACTACTATTACTATGATTATATTTATTATACATATTATGATTTCTCAATCAAAGAGCAAAGATTTTTCATTCAAAGAAATTAGACCGAACAACAGATCACTATATATGTACCAAGCTACGATCAAGGAGTATTTATATACCCTGGGGAGCGATTTCTTCCGTCCACGGTACCAAGACCGAACCATAGACAGGTTTATACTTAATTGACATGTTTACTTTGCAACGCCGTTACAATTTTTTTAGCAATTTATTCATTTACATATTGAAACTACTCGATAATCCGAATTTTCCGCTTATAAGTTGTCGACTCGGATCGACAAATTTTTTACGCTCTTCAATTTGATGTGCATTTCAGTCGAGTCTACCGTAGACCGAAATTATTATTATAGATAATATCTCTGCCCGAGGTGTCAGAAACTCTGTTACCAGAACCGCTTAGGACAAACAGAACAGACGTAACACGTCGGTTGGTCGCCACGTGTAGAAATAACACTGGGAACGCGATTTTTAGTCGCTCTACAGACTACAAATTTTCGTATTTGTTCCTTTACTTGTGGTTTAAGACCTTACTTCTTTTGTTCAGGTTTTGTGTGTATGGGATTGGATTTCGGGAAAAAATGCTGTAACGTTTGATTGCGTTAACTTAGAAGTTTTATTTATATCACGGATCCAAGAGGTTACGCACTTGAGTATTTGATGTTAATTTCAACTCGATACCTCCAAGGGTTCCTGATAAAAGAGGGTTGACAGACGGACAGAGAGACAGGGTTCCCTTTCTCCTTATGAGGTACGGAACCCTAAAAAAACTCTAACCGTGTGCTTAATGTATTGTATTATGTATATCAGTAATCTAGTACCCATAACACATGCTCTGCTTAGCTTGGGGCTAGATGATGCTGTGTGGATTGTCCAGCATTATTATTAGTATTGTAGTGTGTTCTTCTAGACCAGTGGTTCCTAACCTTTCATTGGTGAGGAACTACTTGACTACTTTCTGGTTTGTCACAGACCACTAACTGTTTGGAGATGAAAACTATAGCAAGTCGTAGCCACAAATTCATTGGTAGGGAGCCGTCGCCACCGGGCACCACACCCACAAACTTTACCGGCGAGCGAAGCAAGCCGCGAAAATTTTATGTGTCTTGTTAGATTTTCGTTATTTGTTAGCAGTGATGGGGAAGGTGACCTGAAAATGGGGGCCCTGTCCAAGCAGAAAATACTTGTTAGCGGCGAGCGGAGCGAGCATTATTATTTATTTAATATCAAAGGTAGTTTTTGAGTTGTCTATATTATAGCTTCCTTTAGATTTAAAGTGCCATAAAGAAATGAAATAAATTGATTCACAAAGAAAATTATACTACATAGTACTTACAATTGAAACAATTGAGCTAATTCATTGCAATAAAGTATTTTCTAATCTGTTCCAAATTGAGACAAAAAGTCGCAGCTGAAGCGTGATTCAGTAATGTCAGTTCTTGCCAAGTCTCTCGAAGTTTTGACAGCACTGCTGCGGCGCGCGAGCTAGCCGAGAAATTCACAGAAAATGAAGTCTTTAGATAAAGAGGTCACTATACAGGGTACCACAATTTAGAGACTGCTTGTAATAATTTCATGACAAAACACTGGTTTTGCTGAAAAACTAGCAAAATGTTTAATAATGCTTGAGTGTGTGTAAAAAAACACGAATAAAAAACTTTTACTTATTGCAAAAAAAAAAAGATTTCTAAAAATCGTTTTTCACAAGTTGATCCCCTCGGGGTCCAGGATTACCCCCTTTCCGTGGCACCCTGTATAACGTGAGGAAGGAAGATATCAGTGAAGGCACGGCCGCACTGCAGGGTGGAAAGTTGGCTGGTTCCTTCGATGGCAGCCTAATGGGTTACTTCGATGGTACCTAGCTGGGCGCTGGCTTCGAGTTCGAGATCCGAAAACAGACATCTCTTCGTTATATCTAGGCGAGTAGCTAAGTAAGACGCATGCTGTACGGCACATACATTATGTACATACCTACGTGAATGCAAAGTCAGCATTCTCGTAGCCCCGACCGATTGAGAGGCGACGTGACGCCGCGCCAGTTCACATTATAGCTACCATCGTCCAGTGCGGCCTTGGCCTGAAGATTTCAGAAGATTCTTGAGTTTTCATTTTGTGGTTATTAAAAATTTTATGTCTAAGAAGTTTAAAAATTTTGATAACAATGGAAAATATTTTAAAATATGAAGGGTGAAATATTACAAGCTTAAATGCTTGAAATTTCAAGCTTCTATAAGCTTGAAATATTTTACCCTTATAAAAACTTAGTGAATTAATTAAAATTAAAATAAAATTAAAAAATGGATTAAGTAATTAAATATTTATACTTAACTGCCAGTTGTGATTTCAATCTGCAAAAGACTGCAGATGCTGGATACAGCTAGTTGAATACAGGGCGCTATGACACTCATTAGGGGAGGCCTAAGTCGAGCAGTGATCTAATTCAGACTAATGATGATGATGATGAAATATTTATAAAAAGAAAACATTATTTTGTTAATAATTGTGTTCTCAAGCATTACCTATTTTTCATTTCTAACGACATACACTATTGTAAAGCTTTTTATTTGAAATGAAAAACTTTACCAATCTGCTCAAGGCACTATGTCGATTTGTCACCCTGTCAATGGCAACATTGCCGAGCGATCAGTGTGCCAAGTTTAGTGGAGATTTTCAGATCAGTGTCGTGCTGACAAAACCGCCTTGACGTTGCAAATGGCTGCCAACTTTAGGGTAAAGTAGGGATAGTCGCCTTGAGCCTTGGCCTTTTGATGATTACGCAGTACGCTGCATTATTCGCTCTGCGGTGCCGGACACATAATCCTATGAAAAACGTCTAGAGTGGTCTTTTGTTCCGTCGAATTCCACGTCAGCTGTAAGGGGCAGTATAGTACGCATTGTACTGCGTGGTGATCAATAGACCAAAGCTTTAATAGCTTTAATACAAACGTGCAAAAAACCATGAAAAAGCTTCTCATGATTGCGATCAAAATTTGATGGCAGGTGGTGTGTATTTCCATAGGAATCTGAGGCTAAGGCTGCATTTCCACCAGAGATGTGCTACGTTGCCAAGTTTCCAGCCGACTAATAGGATCGCTTCTTTATCGCGTCATTTTTGTCAGACATGAAAATCCTATTGGTCGGCTGGAAACTTAGCAGAGTAGCACATCTCTGGTGGAAAGGCAGCCTTAATGTAACAAAGCATGGCAGTAGGTATCAGGCAGTGAAATTATTTAATGTTATTCCTGAAATGAAAGCAATTGACAATCCAAACATTTTCAAGAAAAAATTAAGAAAACTTTTGCTGAAGGGGTGTTTTTACACAGTTAACGAGTTTATCAAACGAAAGTAACTGATTATTATGTTTATAACAAAGATGAGTTAGAATATATTAATTGAGTGGTATTAATTAATTATGTACCTTATATTCATATGCGATATAAATTGTTTTTGAGTAATTAAATAAATGCAATCTATCTAGTAAAAGATCACCTCCAAATTATCTGAACTACTGAAATAAAATATGTGTATGTCACTGTTAGATAATTATGTTATAATCAGTTTCACAGCAAATTTTATCAAAACATTACTCATCTCAGAATTCCATATTGACATAGAGAGAGACTAGTTGTTATCCCAAGCAACCTATTCCGCAGGCTTGATTCCCAAAATATTTCCAACTCACTATTTATAGCACTGTCCTTCGACACTGAGACGACTATCTCTACTTTACCCTATGGTAGTTTTAAACCGTAATTTATGCGCTACAAGCATAGATTTACGTAAAATTCTGTAGATATCTTACGTTCTCCCATCGCTCACTCAACATGGCCTGTGTTTTGTTACATACAACGTAAAGACACGCTATTTTCAATCTTGTCTTTCAATCTTGACTACTTCGGTGGTGCGGCGGGCGAAGGTCCGCCTGCGGCGCAGGAGGTTGCGGGTTCGATTCCCGCCTTGGGACTAATGTTTGTACGATCTACAAATATTTGTTCCGGGTGTTCTGGTCGTTTATATGTTTAATAAAAAATATATATCTATGTAATTGTAATTTTTGTATATCAGTCATCTTGGTACCGATAACACAATCTCTGCTTAGCTTGGGGCTAGATGATGCTGTGTGGATTGTCTAGCATTATTTATTTTATTTTATGGCTATTTATTGCGCAATATACCTACCTAATGAACAACAATGGTGGAAAGACGTACCTAGACCGACCGAAGTACGACCAAGACACGAACGCTGGCGGCACCGCCGCCGATCCAACTATTACTAAGGTGGGTGGACCTAATTGGGCCTAATTTAATAGTTCCACTTTCGAGGAGCTAGTAACCAATCACCCGAATTCTACTTAGATCGACGGCTACAAGTTTAAACTTTTGTTTATTAGTTTACCACTGTTGTGTTGGTTGGCTCTGGTACAGGCTCTGATTAGTTTGTGTCTACGACTTTGCTCGTTTACAATGTTTAGCATTAGGTACTAACTCGCATAAACTCGCGGCTTTGCGCGCATTTTAATGGATAAAACGTACTTTAGTGTTTAAAAGAAAATTTTATTTAATTAAATTAAAAATAAAAAATGGAACGAAATTAGAACTAGTATTTACAAATGAAACAGTTAAGGCGGTTGTATGCCTCAAACTAACACCACAGCCTTTTCTTTCTGAAAATTACGTTAGATAGATAGATAGATTATTTATTTATTGCACCATCATTAAATAAAAAAATTAAAAAGGAACTTAATACTAATTATTCGTTTATCAAAGGAACTTTTAAAAGTCTATTGTAAAGTTTATGATACCTATCATAAGCTTGCAAACAATCTAAAGGTAGCTCAATTGATCCATATCAATACCCATCGTAAGTGATTATAAATAAAAATGTTTCTTATGCCACTTGCCACTTATGAAAAAAATCGGCCATATTCGTTTAGTGGTTCTATCGAGAAAAGTAACAAACATCCATCCATCCATATATCCAAACTAAAGATTTATATTAAATATTGAGTAACAAAAAAATATTGAGCTAAAGTGGCAAACAAAAGCTAGTGCCAGGTAAATAAAACATCGATCGGTACCTACCAGTAAATATTAACATTCCCGCGGCAGCCATGACATGTTTGTTTTACACGGCACTTTTTGCGCATAGAGTTAAAGTGGGTAAAGGTTGTCGTACCGTGTAGATTTAACGCAGCTGCTAAGCCGACCAAAGCTACGGTTACGGGACAATTAATAATAATAAATAAATAAATAATGCTGGACAATTCACACAGCATTATCTAGCCCCAAGGTAAGCAAAGCTTGTGTTATGGGTACTAGATAACTGATATACATAATAATATACGAGTTCATGGATATATATTTTTTATTATACATAGAAAACGACCAGATCACCCTGAAAAAATATCTGCAGATCGTACAAATATTTGTCCCGAGGCGGGAATCGATCCCGCAACCTCCTGCGTCGCAGGCGGACCTTCGCCCACCGCGCCACAGAGGTCGTCTAATAAATAATAATATAAATAATAATAACCTAAAAGCCTCGTTCACTACCTGAATGTTCTAGGACTACAACAAAACATTTTCATTACGATGCAGAAAGCTGCAATACTTAGTACCTGCAGAACGTTGAGGCAGAGATGCAGAAATTCTTGCAGGACGACCAAAATGCAACACAATTATAAAGTGATACTCACTTGGCTTAGACCCGTGAGCTTCATAAATCACCGGAATATTCCGAGAAAAACAGACTTGTAAATAATAATAATAATAAATCTCTATTCAGAACATTTTTACTTAAAGGATAATTATCATTTAATGAAACAATGACACAAAGAATTGGTAGAATTCTTTGTGCCTTTTTTAACAGCGAGTATAAAAGTGCTGTGTGATAAAATTTATGTGTGTTTCTGTGTATCTTTCTGTGGTACCATAGCTTTAAATATTATATGAACCGATCTTGATTTAGTTTTTTTGACGTGACAACGTCTTATAATTCGATAGAGCCGGCTGCACGCACGAAAAAACATGACGTCATGCGGCGTTACCTCATGCGTCGTTACCTCATGCGGCGTTACCTCGCTCTGAGACGTTGTCACGTTCAACTATCGTCAGTAAACCGACTTTACAGACAACCAATTTTTTTTTTGTGCACAGGGTGACATCATTGAGTTAAGTTATATTTGATGAAAATCGGTGCACCCATTCAAATGTTAAACTCAAACTCAAATAAATTGCACACAGTGTTACATTAAGGTGGTACCCTACCTCGTTATTGTGTGAAGAGGATAGGCATAGGATTTCGCGTTCACAGGAGCGGGACAGAGCAAAGCGGCGTAAGCCCAAAAATCAAGTTTTTAGTAGTTATTTGCTCCCCACAAACATTAGAATAGTTAATTGAAAAAAAGGCAACATATAAAATGTTCTTTATACTTAGCTCAATTACTATGCTTAATCTCAAGATCGTATCATCTGTATTTATTGAGAAATTAGGGTTTTAGTAAAAAATTAGAGGTAACTTTGCGACTTTTTCTATCGAGAAAATTTTATGGAATCGTGTTTTCAAAACATATGATCGATAGAATAAGTCCTGAACTTTACCATTATATAAATTTCAAAGTTAAATATTCAGTAGTTTGGAAGATATGGAGGTCCGACGGAGTTGAAAATAAGCAATTTGAGGGTAGGTACCCCCTTAAGGTCTCATAATGATTATTTTAAGTCAGCCAATAATGGTTCAAAGTGAATTCGTCGTTTGCACTTAAATTAAGTTTATGAAATAAGTTTTTTATTTATATAAAGCCTTGCGAGGCCTCATTTTGGATTACAGAAGTTAATTTTCTCATTTGCCATTCCTTTGGATTTTATTTTATTGTTTGTTCTGTAGATATTTTTAGACAGTGGCCATTAACTAAGCTGTAGTCAAAAACTCGTGATTATCATTGTTAAGGCGGTACCCTACCTCGTTATTGTGTGAAGAGGATAGGCATAGGATTTCGCGTTCACAGGAGCGGGACAGAGCAAAGCGGCGTAAGCCCAAAAATCTAAATTAAACTCTTTTAAGGTAAAGGTTACATAACCTGCTGTGTGGTGCCGGCTTAGAATTTGCACCACCCCAACTCTTCCCGCGGGTGTCGTAAGAGGCGACTAAGGGATATCCACCGGGGGCGGGCAGCAGCGCCCCCTGCAGAACAATTCTACCACTGAACTGCGATCCCCAACCCGAATGCCCAGCGTGGGGATATTTGCATTACCCCCATGAGATAAAAGCCAATAAGGCACTTATCAAGGGGAGGCCTGCGTCCAGTAGTGGACCAATACAGGCTGTTGATGTTGAGGTTACACAACCGATCCATCGAACGGCAGCGAACCAAGACCAGCCATATAAACTCAATATTACGCCTCAGTGTGGTGGAGGCTTTATATTTTCCTGCTACGTTCTAGCTACGTTCGTGAGGGTCTAACTTCTATTTGCGAAGGGATAACTAGATAGGTACGTGTAGAAAAACGGCACTCGAACCCGAATAATTAATTTAGTTTGGTACGCGTTGGCTGGTATTTTTTTACCCTATATAACAACCTATATAATTCTAACAGTGAATGCTGAATTGCCATTCGGGCAGGTACAGGAGGCCTATTTGGATAAATGAAATAATAAATTATTAAGTATTATTAATTTTTCAAAACATGCAATTGGTCAAATCGAAACATCCAATTGTGTATTGGAGATTTTATTTATATTATTAGGTCTCGTTCTTGTATCACCTTACGTCCTGTATCACGAGTTTTGACGTCATAATTTTCTTTCGTCGTTTCATCCCTGTGTCATCAAAATAAATTAGACTCGAATTATAACAAGATAAATTTGATCACGCTATCGAAGTGTTCCGGGCATATAATGACTTCCAACCCCAATCTTTTCTTTAAAGAATATGATTCAGAAGAAATAGGAAGTCTGTTTATAGTTTTTTTAGACACACAAAATTATTATTGCGCCGTTTTGTGTTATCCTGTTTCATCTTCTTTAATGTTTTTCCAGTTGTATAGGTACAACTGGGAATAGTTTCGGGCTAATTGTAAAGGGTTGTTGGTAATTAGCCCGAAACTGGACATACAAAGGTACTACAGTAGCAAGGACAGGACATGGCTAATAAAGTTGTCGTATAGGTTAACGGAACTTTTTCAAAATGATATGTCTCCTTGATAGGTGCATAAAAAAGTATAAAAAAAAAATGTTGCAAAGTAGACATTAAACTATAAGTTCTGCATTTAACGAGACTAAAAAGGGTCCCGTCCCTTCATAACTATCAAAATAAAAAGTTTATATCTCTATCAAGTTAGTTCAAATTATTTTAGCGACGATTAATTGAGAACAATACAAATTTATGGTATAGTACGGTGTATTTATGTTATTTTAGTAAAACATCTGCACAGCTAAATATATTAGTTAAGAGGGCGTTTGTTTGTTGATATTTTAAACTCATGAGTTGGACCGGATGAAGTAAGTAGATTCGTGTTTATTTAGCCATTAGCAAGAAATGCTTTGGAACACGTTAAAGGTGACGGAGAATCGGTTTTAAGAATTGATTAAATATAAATACAAAAATCTTTTTTTATTTAAAATGATAGATAATTACAATCAAAAGAAATAAATTGGAACTAGTATTTTCTATTGAAACAAAGATCTTTAATTTTGAAACTTCTGTTTCTCATGTTTTGCGTATTAATAAATACCTACCTAGGTACTTAATTGCAATTTTTAGAAGCTATGATTTTTGAAGATGGAGCGCTGGAAGTCTTTAAGGGCTTTATTGTTGGTCATTTTTAGGGTTTTGGTACAGAACAAAACCCTATCGTATCGCTCTGTTCTTCAGTCTGTCCCTCTCAGCTAAATATCTTAGCAACTACCGAAGCTATATAGATAGGTACATTTTATTGCAGCTCACATAACGTAAGAAAAACTGAAAATGGGAGAATTTTTTCCATAAAAGTTGGGTGTCAAAATTTTAAAGAAGACTTACAAGGTCAAATGGGTCACAAATAGAAGTACCTATTGGTTTGTAAATTACCAAATTATTTTTAAGACTGTCAAGATTTGCCATCAATAGTTTGAAGAAATAAACGTTACCTACTGATTTCTGCTGATATCAAGTTACCTACGTTTGTCCCAGGTAATTTATCTGCTCATCTTTCTAAATTACTAAATACTATAAGATAAATAATGAAATAAAATATATGTATAGTTTAGTAGATAGAAAAACTTGAGCGTAGACACGGGCGGAAGACACATGAACTGTAAGTACCTAGGTACCTAAGCCCGTGACAGATTTCAATAAACAAATCGAATATTTTTCAATCACAACATTGAAATCAACTGCCACCTAGTGGAAATAGGTCGAGTCTACGGATAGGTGACGATGCAATGTAAACACCGTGCACAAAATAGTATCTCTGAAATGTAACAGATGTCGCTATTATCAACTGCATTTGTAATGAGAACGGTTTTGTGGGTGTTTAGCAACCTTATTTATTTAATCTGTATCAATATAGTAGCAGATAATATTCATAAATCATTAATTGGATAAAAGAGAAGTTTTGTTAAGTTATAATTTCTTTAAATAAAAGTTTGGTATACGATTACGTCAGTTAAATCGGAAATATGATGATAATGGACTGATTTTGTATTTGTTTACTAATTAAATAAACTTATATGTAACAATTCATGAAGCAGATTATATTCATAAATCGTTAATGTAATTATGGATTACCGTTGTTAAATTAGAATCTATTTAAATATAAGTTTGTAATTATCGCTTCATCAGCGAAATCCTGAACATGACGATATTAACCTCTGGGAGATAATGAACCCATTTTGATGACCGGCAAAAGGCTTAGAATAAGTTTCAACATGGGTTTACCATGTTATTTGTTTCGAAAAGGGTTAGATTTAGAATAAAAGTAGATCTGAATGCTGATTGGCTATGGTGATTCAACAAACATGACCATATTTGGATAGGAAAGAGAATGGGTAGGCCTTGGAGAGGCAGTATAAAATAGAAACATAAGCCAGAACGGGATTCAGTTTGTGTTGTGCAGTTCCAGAGACAAAGTTAAGTAAACCTTCGTTATTATACTCCTTATGTATCTTTCCATGTACACGTACAGGTACATCTACAAGTACCTACTTATATTATTTCTCTTTGTAAATATAGCTTCCGAGTGGAAACTAAATAATAACTGTATGTACCTACATATTACTGTGTACTTTGTTAAACTGAAGTAGTACCTATGTAATTTAATACTTACCTTCTAATTACTATTGTTTTCATTCTTTTATTGTGTGTTGATTTAGCTTCAACGCTTCAAATTAAATTCACAAGTACCTTCATTTGTATTTCTTTTTGTATTATGCCAATTAACATAATTATTATTGAGTACTAGAACTATGTCTTATGTTTTTGATTGATGGTGTGCTTTTGTGAAGATACAATATAGCCAAGGTGCTTAAATAGTTACTACGTGTTGCTTTCTTTCCATACAAATTCGGTAAACCCATGTAGGATAACAGTAAGTAGGTACCCTCCGTACCTACTCTTAGTAACCCCATGTAGGATAATAGAACTATGTCCTATGTTTTTGATTGATGGTATGCTTTTGTGAAATTACAATATAGCCAAGGTACTTAAATAATTTACTATGTGTTTGCTTCCTTTCCATACAACTTAGATTACCCCATGTAGGATAACAGCAAGTAGGTACCCTCCGTACCTACTCTTAAGTTTAAGGATTATGGAAGATGGTGGTTCTATATAGTTTTCAGAAGCTTCTCGTACTTATCCAGCTCCCCATGTTGGATAACAGTAAGTAGGTACCCTCCGTACCTACTCTTAAATTTAAGGATTATGGAAGATGGTTGTTCTATATAGTTTTCAGAAGCTTCTCGTATTTATCCAGCTCCCCACGTTGGATAACAGTAAGTAGGTACCCTCCGTACCTACTCTTAAATTTAAGGATTATGGAGGATGGTTGTTCTATATAGTTTCTAGAAGCTTCTTGTATTTATCCAGCTCCTCATGTTGGAAAACAGTAAGTAGGTACCCTCTGTACCTACTCTTAAATTTAAGGATTATGGAATATGGTTGTTCTACCTAGTTTTCGGAAGCTTCTCGTATTTATCCAGCCCGCGAATTAGTGATCAATGATTGACTGATGACTACAGTAGTATTTCGTTTAATGCATTTACGTAAGAATCCTATGAATCATCTTGGCTACTTCGCAGTTGTGCAGTATATATAGCAATAGTTACTCGAAGACATACAATCTGTCTAAGGAACCCTATAAATTTTAACACCCGCATGGCAATAACGACTCTATCCTTCCTGGGGCCGAATTCCATTAAATTAAAAGCATCACCATCACCATGGTCTCAGACAGAATAACACTTGGCACAATAACCTTTATTTATTTATTAATTTTAAGGGAAACATCGGTAAATTATACTCTAAATAAACACAGTGTTTGGCACTAGTGAGCCATCAATAGGTTCCCACAAATAAGTAGAAAAGATAACAGACGTTAGTATCGTTTACCTAAGTTAAATTAATACGTACATATAGTTGGTTATCGCTAGGGATCATTGACACACTTAAACCATCGATCAAAAATTTCCGCCGGCCGGCCGGCCCCCCTTAGATGCACAATGCGCGCCCTGAAAACGTCAGTATCAAAAGGTATCCCATTTGGCATTTTGGGATACCTTTTCAACTAGTGTCATTTTAGCTCTCGGACCGAAAGCATGGTCAAGTGCTCGTATAAAAAATGCAATAATCGACCGACCAAGCAACAGAAAAAGGATGGAATATCTTATTTTCAGTAAGTTTCAATGTAATTTTTACCTGTGTATTGTGATATGAGCCAATTGAGCCTTGATACTTGAGAAATCAGCATTAAATATAGTTGTTGGGTTTGCCTATGTAAAAATATTTATTTTGTTCTAAGTTGATGAATGGAGCGGCTATTGTTTCAATTTTTTTTTTATTTATTCGTGGTAAGTTGTAAGTGTGATAAAAAATTAGACTCCACTAATCTCTTGTTCCGCATGCAAAAACCTTGTCAGGCTCTGCGCAAACTGTCTGCGTCAAAACAAAACGTGGACACTTTTGAGTGTCATTCTTGTAAGGTTCTAGGTATCTACGGGGGAGGCCGCATACTTGATCGATGACTTAAACACAAACAATATAAGTTTCAAAATTTACCTACTGCTTAAATAAGATCTTATTTAACTCACATCTACGAGTCGATGTTGAAAGAAATACATCTAGCTCACATTTGTTCCTGAGCTGATTAAATGTTTTGCACGTTCGGAGTTTTGACGATAATTTGTATTAACTTTAGGGAGATATGACGACCACCGTGGCGCGACAGGCGAAGGTTCGCCTGCAACGCATGAGGCTGCGGGTTCGATTCCCGCCTCGTTACAAATGTTTGTAAGATCTACAGATATTTGTTCAGGGTGTTCTGGATGTTTTCTATGTATAAAAAAAATATCTATCTATGTAGTGTATTGTATTAAACATATCAGTTATGTAGTACCCATAACACAAGCTCTGCTTGGAGCTAGATAATGCTGTGTGAATTGTCCATCAATAAATATTTATATAACAGATTATTACATCTAAATTAACTTTGATGAAAGTAACTACAGATGAAGGGACGCGTGTCAAAAGTGTCAAGGTTGAAACAATTCTATCAATCTCTCCGTGCAAATAGCACCGCTCGCACTATCTAGAGTATATTTCATCTATGGACGATTCTGTGACGATACCATTGTCATAGTAAAGCGATTGGTTAACAGAATTCGGCCCCTGCCCGTCTGTCTGTCACTGCTGATTATCCCGTATCAAGTATCTAGTACCTACCCACATGTAGATCTATCTACCGTTTGTCAGAAAGTAAAACAGAAGTAGGTAGAAGCAACTTTTGAACGATAAAGTTTCTAAACTTACGAGTTCGATTCGAACCATAGTCACTTGTTAGAGATCTGTGAAAGTTTAAATAAAAAGTGAAGATGAAAATTCAGATATAAATTATCTGCATTTCTTTCTCATCTTCAGGCTATATTGATCCACTGCTGAACTTAAGCTGCAGTTCTTTCTGTATGTACGTAGAGTTCTTTGAAAGAACTTTACGAAACGAAAGACTAGAACGAAACGAGACTATACCAAAGACAAAATTTGTCTTTGGGTAGAAATTAGGAGTTTATCTATCAGCTTATCCATAAATTTATATTATTAATTCTCTTAAGTAAGATGAGCAGATAGGTACCTATAAATTAACGAAAATATATTTTAGTTAATTTAGTTTAGTTTGACTCTTGGTTATTAACACTTAATAAAATTTAGTTAGATTTAGTTACAAGAATGGCAATTCTTTTTTCTACTTAGAATTATGATCCTTAACGTTATAGCAATTTCAATAAAACTATCCGTATCGTATTCACGTTATTCTTTATGACATTAGAATGATATATCTTTTTAAATTATCCAAATCGGACCATTACGTACGAAGTTATGACTAAATTACTAGCGAAGTTCACTGAGTGACCGCCGCGGGTGCGTGTGACGTCACTTGCTCGGTCTTTAATCGTAGGCAGATATCAGTTTTTAGTGATTTAACCGAAACTATATGTTTAGGAAAAAAATTACAAAACCAAATAGAGAGAGAGAGCTGAGAGAGTTTTGAGAGGCCACCAAGAGCAACTTCTCTATTCTGCATAAAGGAAATAAAAGAAAACTATTTTATGAGCATTAAAATAAATCATGTGATAGTTATTATTATAAACTGTACAATGGACTTTTAAAAATTCCTTTGAATAACGTAATTTTATGAAAGAAAAGGCAGTGGCGCTGGTTTGAGGCATACAACCGTCATAAAAGGATATCATAACCTAAGACGTCGACTTATTTAATCCATTATTTGCGTTGCGTACCCGAAGAGGGTCTGGCAGCGCGGCGTCCATGTACGTCATGGGCACTGAAAGTGCTAGTTTGAAATATTAGGCAATTCTAGTATTCCTGTACGTTTTAAAGGAAATAAAGCAAGGTTTTTGTTATTATAGTGCGAAAGTATAACACTCGGAGTACTTTCTAAGAAATAAAATAATATCCCACAACGCTGTGGCGCTAGAGTCCCTAGGAAGTCCCAAAGTTTTTCGACTCCTACGTCACTTGACCTCTAGGCGCAATAGTTTAGCACATTCCCGTACTTAGTGATGTGCCGAGTCGCTGTTTTGGTGAATCGAGTCGACTCGAGTCGGTTTAAACGGTATTCGAATCCTGACTCGATTCCGGTATTCGAGCCAAGTACTCGAGTTCTATTTTTTGGTATTCGAATGTTGACTCGAATTTCTAGACTCGAGTCCAAGACTCGGGTCTTGGACTCGAGTCCACGGCCGTGCACCGCTTAGCATCCGCGTGGTAGTCTTTCATAATATTATGATACAATAAGAGATACAACTCGCACGCCTCCGCCTCCACCACGCCTCCGGCGTCTGTGTGTGGAACTGTGGACTTCAATTCAAACTTGTATCAAAAGGCGTTACTTCATTGCATATATAAAGAGATTGAGTATGAACGAGTCAACCTGACTTGAATACAAGACTCGAGTCAGTTAGACTCGCATAATACTCGTATGACTCGAGTACCGGAATCGAGTCCGGCGTACTCGAATCATAATAAATTGGTATTCGAGTAGGCGAGTCCTAAGCAGGAATCGAGTCTGATTCGAGTCAAGCCGTACTCGGCACATCACTACCCGTACTGAGGGAAGGTCGCGGGTTATGTCCCGTCGAAGTTCATAAAATATTGGGAAAATTTTTGATTTCTTAGTAATAAAGCATCTTATAAAATAAATAAAAAATAAAACAGCTTTTATTTCTCACACTTAAATACTAAAATACATATTATTCTATCTCATATTATGTGAGTACCGCTTTCAGCGGTGAAAGCCTCCTCCAGCTCCTTCCATCTTCTTTGATCTCTAGCTACTCTACTCCATGTCTTCCCTGCTATTTTTACGATGTCATCGTCCCATCGTTTTACGGGTCTTCCTTTCTTTCGTTTCTTGTTTACTGGGTACCAATTCATTATAGCTTTGGACCATCTCTCGTTTTGTATTCTCTGGATGTGCCCCGCCCATTTCCATTTTACAGGTAGAACTTTTTGTACCACGTCTTTTGCTTTCGTTTTTTTTCTTATATCTCTGTCTTAATTTTATCTCTTAATTTAAGGCCCAGAAACCTCCTTTCTATTGCTCTTTGGCAAACTTTTAGTCGTTTGATGTTCTGTGCGGTTAGAGACCACGTCTGGCATGTGTAAGTGAGACAGAGAAGTAGGCAGGTTTCAGTTTAATTGGTATTTTATTCTTGAAAACTAAAGCAACTTAGACTTCTGATAATACAAAGCTGTTTTCAAAGATGGCAAAGAGAAAAGCGTGTTTAAAAGCCAGCTGAGCGGTTAAATTTCAAGTCACGAAGAATCCGGAAGTCGATGTTGTTTATCGAAACCGGTGTTGGAAACCACAATGTTTGAACTATTTCAATCTAAATTCCATTAAAAACAACAAAAGAATGTGAACGTTAATTCTTTTAGCTTTTGATTGACGTTTCCCATTTTGCTGTCTTTGTCGTAGATAATGGACGCCGAGTTAAATTGTTAGGTACCTACCTACCTAGAGTCAGCGAGATTCGATTTGTTTATGTACTGATACAAGGTGGATTTTTTGGACGGGGCAGCAAATTAGGGTACCTTAAGCCTACACAAGTCGTCCGGGCGAACTCATCAGTGGGTGCCTAAATGTATGCTATCTCACCTGACATAATAGAAATAATTATCAGCGCGCTAGTATAAAAATGCACAGTGATTTGTGACAAGGTCAAAAAATGGGAATAGACTTTTAGCACAAGGGTTATATATAGAAAAACTATTGAGAGTTTCTTTTCAATATACATTTTATTTCAACTTAGGTTTAAAGAATATTTATTTTCTCAAAAAGAAATACATTTCACTTATCTGAGAAAAACATCTTAAAGTTAAGTACATTAAATAAAACTTCGAGCAGTCAAACAATTTTGGTACCTACCTACTAAGTAAGTAAGTAATATAAATACATGTTAATATAAAAGTATGTGTAGTTGAACAAAAGTATTAAAATTAAGTACCTAATCAAAGAAAATCACAAAGAATTCCTAGATTTAGTAAGATATCCAAAACATTTTTGACACTACCCGCAAAATCCTGCACATTTATTAACTCCCATTGAAATGGTCATTGCAGAGTCGTTCGGCATTATCATGTCACAGTGGAAGCAAAAACAGTTAGGCAATGTGTTATTTGAGTAAGGATATATCATTAAGTATGTGTTTTTGAAGTTTATGTTTGAAGTTGCTGAACGATTCCGCATTCTTCACCTCTTTGGGAAGACTATTATAAATTTTTACTCCCTCGAAATTTAGCATTCGTTTTCCGAATTCAGTTCGCACACTTGGAAGAAGTATGTGGTCTTTTTTGCGAGTGTTTCTTGTATGTACTTTTGAATAACTAAAGTATGTCGATACGGGCTTTATTTTAGAGTTTTCTTTCTCCGTATATTATTTATTTTCGCCCAAAGTTTGACTAAAATCAGTGTTGAAATACAAAAGCTTAGAAGCTTGTATTTCGAATATATACTTCATAGATAATGACGAGATAAATTGCTATTATCCTTAGTTTTGGATGGTCAACATCAAACAGGGTAGTAGTTACCCTTCCACGTTTGTATGGAAAGATGAGCGACTCGTTTAGTATTATCCGGCATAGGTACCTACAGTATAATTGTCTGAAGAGACATCCCTGGCTTTAAAAAAACACCCCATTCACAGGTTTAAAAAATTAAGTTAACGAGAATATTTCGCATAGGCATTAAGCTTCTGTGGGACCGACTGAGGTTGTACTAAAAAGTTAGAAATCGCAAGAAAACGTTTTCCATGGCCACATTTCGTAGGAAATCATTGCAGCTTCGAGAACCTTGAACGAGTACCTTTACTGCCCCTTCCAAATAATTCACTCTGTAGGTAGATTCTGCATGTTACCGTCAAACCGTTAGTTTGTAATTTAATCTAGGCGGAATGTAAACGGTTAAAAATTGTGACATTACAGACAACAAGCGTGCGTGCCAGATATTTTGTTTTTCAACAAAATTCATTTTTCACAAACTTTCGACTTTATATTAATAGTAGGATTCGTTATTTATATCAGACAAAGCCATTTAACAGCAGCACCACTAATTTATGTATTATTTTACATGACTTTAAAGCTGCATCTGTTTATTAATTTACCTATTTTTGTATGTACTTTTAATTCGTGAGTTTCTGTTTATTTTTCTGTCTTGTCTGTTTTATGGCTTTGAATTAAAAATTAACCAGCACACATATTGTAACCTATAAGTATACCTAAACTGACATTTTCAATTGTGCCTTGTGCTCTACGGTGAATAAATGAGTAGGAGTATGTTTTTATATATGTATGTTTGTAACTTGTTATGTAAACGATTTGATGACTATTTTTTATTATCTCTTTTTAGTATGTATTATTGATCCCTAAAGTAGACTTATAAATAAATAAAACGTCAAGTGCGAGTCGGAATGGCGCACTAAGGGTTCCGTTTAGTTGTAAGACCTTGATTCTTGCCAAACCTCATGATTCTAGGTCGACAAGAAGTAGGTGCCCTGTACATTTTGGTCGAGTGAGAGAATCAAAAATTATTATTTTTTTGCTAACAAACTACAAATTTACGATTTTCAGATTTTTTTCGTCCTTTGTGTTATATGGCCTTGCTTCTTACCAAATTTTATGATTCTAGGTAAACGGGAAGTACCAGGTTTTGGTCTATAGCAGGAAAAGTATTTTTTGTTGTAGAATAAACTACAAATTCACTGTTTTTGGATTTTTTCCTGTATTTGTGCTATAAGGCCTTGCTTCTGGCCAATTTTCATAATTATAGGTCTACGGGAAGTACGGTTTTAATCCATGGCGAGGATTAAAATAATTTTTTTAGTGAATAAATTACAAATTTATGGTTTCGGATTTTTTCCTTTATTTGTGTTATAAGACCTTGCTGCTCACCAAATTTCATGATTCTAGGTCTACGGGATGTACCCTATAGGTTTTGTGTGCATGTGATTTCGTTGGAAATTTCAAAATATTCAGATAATTATAAACAAACGGATGTAACTTTTGAGTGCGTTGACTTAGAATTTTTATTTATATTGCGGCTTTAAGAGGGTTTGAGTATTTTACGTTAATTTCAACTCGATACGTCCACGCGTTCCTGAGAAAAGAGGGTTGACAGACGGACAGACAGACAGACAGACAACAAAGTGATCCTATAAGGGTCCTTTTGTCCTTTTGAGGTACGGATCCCTAAAAAGCAATCTCGGGAATTACTATTTGTCCCATTAAATTTCAAAGTTAATGTTTTAAGCAAAATCGAAAACCCCCTGTCCTAGTGTCAAATTTGACATTCTATATTAATTATTTGAGAGTAGTGTTGTCCCACGTCAGATCAAATTTCGCGATTCCCATTGGGGATAATTGGAACTTAATACAGTGCCTTTGTTCCACCGACTTCAATTGAATAGGGGTTCAATCGTCCCTACTCCGAGTTAATTCAAAGTTGTCGAAGGATTGTTTTGATGCCCATGAGGATGAAGTCAATTTTACCTCACCCTGATCATTATTAGCCCTATGTTTTAATAAAATAAATAATAAATAAATAATGCTGGACAATTCACACAGCATTATCTAGCCCCAAGCTAGGCAGAGCTTGTGTTATGGGTACTAGATAACTGATATACTTAATACAATACGCTTCATAGATAGATATTTTTATTATACATAGAAAACATCCAGAACGCCCTGGACAAATGTCTGCAGATCGTACAAACATTTGTCCCGAGGCTGGAATCGAACCCGCAACCTCCTGCGTCGCAGGCAGACCTTCGCCCGCTGCGCCACAGAGGTCGTCGAAATGTTTTAATACTGTAGAATACATTATAAACTTCACGTACGAATCTAGAGTCGATATAACGAATGATGAGATCAGAGATATTTTCAAACATTTTATAAGGCAATGTCATGCATGGCAACTTGAATTCTTTAAAACAAATTGTCGATGATTTCAGTTCAGTTCAGTTATTTATTTATAAGAAAATTTTCTTACACGTCAAACTAACTTAGCTAGGTACAGAATAATGTAAAAACTAAGTACAAATAATTGTCCTTGGTAAAATTTGGTTTTGTTGTGATCATAATTTATCATTTTACGAGTTAATATATGAATAAAAAAACCAAGAAGTGGAGTGCGTGAGGTACTATTTGCCAAGATTTGTAAAATACAATGAAATACAAGTCCAACTTAACCGAAAAAATTGTAGAATTCGAAGTAAAACAGGATTTTTATATATTACATTCTGTTAGTACTAGTACCTATGTATGGCACTATTATCTTAATACTTTTTGTTTGATTTGGCAATAAAATTCCTCGCTTCGCAAACAATATTCTGTACCTATTACATTCAGGTGGAAAGAAAGGCCATTGGATTACTAAAGACATATAAAAAGAACTAGTTGTTATAAGTGCGCGAGCTGCAAGCAACTCGCGTCGGCTGTGTGTACTGTTCGTTTTAAATTAAGTTCCCCTTATCGTAACCTACACCCTGGATTTGATCGAAATCGATAACCAAGAGTGGGTTTTGCGATGAAAAAAATGTCAGCCATCTTGGATTTTGAAATGGACATCTTATTCGTAATCTACACAGTCGAGTTAGTCGAAAACGATACCCATATAAGTATGTGTGGTGTCACACAGCAAGGCTCGCCTCGCTCGCCTTGCTGCGTGACGTGTGTCGTATTGCGGTTCGCTTCGCTCACTGCAATCCGGCACACGCCTGCCGTCATCAAATTCGTAATCCTCACCCCCATGTTAGTCGAAAACGATACCTATATCAGATTTTTTGATGGGGGAGGGGGTACAGGGGGTCTGGGCACAGGGGTACAGGGGTGGGGGTACATACTAGTAGGTAGTAAAGTATCGGAAAATGGTAGTCATACCTACTGATTGTGTGGAGGAGATAGACTCTCTTTCTTATAAGCCTCTCGTCCTGTGCACCGTTCGGACTCAAACTTTTTAGAACATGGGTCCTACTCAAAAAACGAAATTGGAAGTTTCTGATTCGTTAACATGCAAAACCAACTCTTATGACACTTGCATAAGATTGCGTTGGTACAAAAAATAAATAAATAATGCTGGACAATTCACACAGCATTATCTAGCCCCAAGCTAAGCAGAGCTTGTGTTATGGGTACTAGATAACTGATATACTTAATACAATACACTACATAGATATATATTTTTTATTATACATAGAAAACATCCAGAACACCCTGGACAAATGTCTGCAGATCGTACAAAGGCGAGAATCGAACCCGCAACCTCCTGCGTCGAAAAACGAATCAGACTTTTCGATTTTCTTTTTACAATTACGGGTACCCACAGAGATACATATTATATTACATGAATAGACCTTATCGCGTGAATGGTTCACAAAATAATGAATATTAACATTTATTTAGAAGGCTATGGCTAAATTGACATAAACGTGATATAGCGCGTCTATTCTAGTCAAAGACTCTTTTTTTGAAGTGAAAACTTCTTTAGCGGCGCTGAGCAGTTTTTTTGTATGGGTAAAAACTTTCAAACTCGCGTCAGGGTCACGTGATGCTGATCGAAAAAGCGTAAGATCGAGGGGAAGGGAGAGGAACTAGTATCTCCCACTCTTTCTACCGTGCCTGAGTGTGCTGCTCTGTTTAGGCGGCACAGGGCGCTTGCGCGAATTGAAGTGAAAACTTCTTTAGCGGTGCTGAGCACTTTTTTTCACTTCTGCCGGCACTCCCGGAGTGCTACTTTTTTTTTCTCTTGTTGACAGTACGTCAGCATAAGGGCGAACATAGTGGCTTGCTTGTCAAACTAGGCCTAGATGCAGGTACTCACGGGATCCCCATAGTAAACAAGACCCGTCAAGTGCGAGTGTGACTCGCGCGCCGAGGGTTTCGAACGTTTGTGAACAAGTAGGTATGTACTAAAGGTACCGGTTAGAGACTTCGCTATTTAATGAATACCTAAAACTAGTTGGTACCAACCTACATTTCAGATGGATCTCTGTGCATGCTTCGGTGATAGGGTGTAGCGGTAAACTTTTCGACTTTCTTCAAAATATTTCGAAAAGTATTAAATCTACAGAAATTTCAAAAACTGCTTTGAAATGTACAAATCAATACCTTTCATATGATACCGTCAAAAACACAATTGCAAAAAAAAACCATAAAAAATCATGAAAGATTTGATTGTTTGTTTGTATTGAATAGGCTCCGAAACTACTGGACCGATTTGAAAAATTCTTTCACCGTTAGGAAGCTTACTTTTCAGGGACATAGGCCATATTATATCCTGGAATTCCCACGGGAACGGGAACTACGCGGGTGAAACCGCGAGGCAATCGTCTAGTATATTATAAACTTGGTAAGTGTGCCGTGCTAGTATGGTAGAGTTGCTTAATATCCTAATGGATTAATTTAGACTCTTCAAATTGCTTTCGGTGAAAATATTTACATATAATTTTTCACTTCTGAAAATAATATAACCTACTTGTGGATTTAGAACGTTTAACCTGTGCTTTGTAGGAGTTAACGTTGCGTGCGTGATTGACATAAAAGGAATGCCCAGCCCAATCCGCTGTGTGAATTCTGCCTTGTGCAAAAGGTAAAATATTATGTTTTAAACCAAAATGTTTTAAAAACAAAATACTAAATAAGTATTACAATTAAAATATAAGTAAATATAAATAGGTTCTTAAAAACATTATCAAGATTAACCAAATCCTGAGGTAAAAGGTATAAGAAACTGATTTGTCTAAGTATTGTATACCAAAATTCTTAGTAAGTTGAAAAAACTATCAGTAAATAAATTCGAAGAAATTGTCAGTAAATAAAAAATAATATAAGTAATAATAAAGAAAACATCAGATTGTTTCAACTTGACTTAAGTGAAAAACAAATATAAATTTATTGCATTTATGGAAATAAAACAGTTTTTGGATTGATTTGATTTCAAATCCTATTATTTACTAGCTTCTGCCCGCGGCTTCGCACGCGTTGTTTCTATGGAAACGTTTTGAGGCTATTTCTATCCCATGGGAACTGATTTATGGGATAAAAAGTCGCCTATGTTTGATTCCAGGGTTAGACTTACCTGTATGCAAAATTTCAGCCTGATCCGTTCAGTAGTTTTGGCGTGAAGAGGTAACAAACATCCATCCATCCACACATCTATCCATCCAAACTTTCGCATTTATAATATTAGTGTGATTAGTGTGACAAGACATCAAATAAAAAAAAATAAACTCTGCCAAACCTTGCCTGTATGCTTTTGAATTCATATTCTGTCAGACCAGCAACAACATTGATGGAATTGTTACCATTATCATTCCCATTCGATCATCGCTTCCCTTCTTCAAAAGTTTGGTTCATCAGCACAGCACTATCTGTCCACTCATAATAAATACATATTATATCCTCCTAATATTATAGGTACGAGTATAATCAATTTATTTTTATAGCCCTTGTTTTTACGAGTAGTCTATTTTCTGATCGTATGTTATTCTATAACAGCCATCATATTTATTTTTATAGTGTCACTAGCTGCGCCCCGCGGCTACGCCCGCGTGGAAATTTAAAATTATCACTTAGGGGTATGAAAAATAGATGTTGGCCGATTCTCAGACCTACTGAATATGCTCACAAAATTTCATGAGAATCGGTCAAGCCGTTTCGGAGGAGTATGGCAACGAAAACTGTGACACGAGAATTTTATATACTAAAGATTTACGCCACCGTCAAGTTTTATACTGACCGATCCTGTCCATCCAAAGGTTGCTTATAAGAGATCGCTTTCAGTGATAAGGTCGCCGGTTGTGCCATCGTAGATTTAATTAGTAGTTACGGTCGGTTAGAGAGAGAGAGAGAGAGAGATTAATAATTTATTTAACCCAAAAAACACATTAGTAGGCACAAGTCTACGTACAAGTCCATAATTTTAGGCAGAAGACAACAACACAGCTGTTGTCAACACAACTTATTTGTTAGTCATTTTATAAGTTTTGATGGTACAATTATCCATCTATCTTTTTATCATAAGGGGAAACCTATGCTCACCAGTGAAATATTATGGGCTGATGATGAAAACCATTATGCTCAATTAAAACAAACAGACTAGGAATAAATAGCTACCAGATCCCTGTTTATCACCACTCAACGGTGGTAAAACTCAAGTCCATTCTTTTCTATTTTCGACACTTGCGTACCTACCACTCGAGCGTGACTATTACATTTGACCTGATTACGAGAAAGAATGGTTTTCTACTATATGTATTGTATTTTTACCCTACTATATTGTATTTTCCCGAGATATGAGATATAACAGCCATAAACCGCTCTGAAGTTATATTGTCGGGTTTCGGTTTAGGGGTGCCGAAATTGAGTTAAGTTTTTGTGTCTTTCGTAAGTGCTGGATAAAATTATGGTGAATTTTCGGTGGGAAGCGGAAAGGATATTTTTTACCGTTTTCGAAATAAGGAGGGGGATGTTCCGCTAAATGTTTGTTTTTATATGTGTTTGTCTATCTCTATATCAATTGTGGACCGATTTTGTTGATTATTTTACTATAGAGTGCATCATCCCGATATGACGCTAAAACTATGGTTAAGAGATGGATGTTTGTCCCGTTAAACTTAAAAACCACTTTAAATCTTAAGAAATTCAAAGTCAGTTTTTACTTTTCTCAAAAAAATTAAATTATTTAGCTTTCAAAGGAAATATTATGGAATACAGGAGAGGATGATTCTGAATCATCTGCTCCACTCGCTACTTAAAAGGTATTGCTGTAACAAACATAATGTCTTTGTTGTCAAGATCTCCAGTTTGCATGTTTATTATTTTTGTGATACATTACGATACAACACATTGTAAGTAAGTACCTATTGTAATGTTTTTATTATATAAATATAAATAAATAAATAAATATAAATAATGCTGGACAATTCGCACAGCATTATCTAGCCCCAAGCTAAGCAGAGCTTGTGTTATGGGTACTAGATAACTGATATACTTAATACAATACACTACATAGATAGATATTTTTTATTATACATAGAAAAGATCCAGAACGCCTTGGACAATTGTCTGCAGATCATACAAACATTTGTCCCGAGGCGGGAATCAAACCCGCAACCTCCTGCGTCGCAGGCAGACCTTCGCCCACTGCGCCACAGAGGTCGTCGAACTCGCACGCCCTTAAGGTTAGCATAATTAACACTTAACCTCTTTGGGTCAAACTGACCCCTTTTGACTTTTTTTGCTTTCTAGCTCCTTCTATTCATGTACAAAATACGACGAAACCTAAGTTCAAAGTAAAACATGTAAGAAACTTATTTCGAAATTATAAAATTTATAAGGTTTTACCCTAACTTAGCTTAACTTTTCAGTTGTTTTATGTTTAGCGAAAACTGTTGTATCACAAAGTTTGAAACTTATTTTGAGCATGTTATTCAATTACTGGACGTTAACTTTGAAAAACTTTTCAAAACAAAATCGTTGGTTGACTTCAAAACATCAAAATAAAACAAAACATTTAGTAATTTCAAGAAATCAAAATCCTTAAAATCTGTTTATATACAAAACAAAGTCGTGATAGTTACACCATTATAACTCAAAAACGTCACGACAGATTTTAATGATCTTTGCTATTTTGGATTTGTCTCCGTCCAGAAAAGCAGTATACCTAATTGAAAATTCTGTTTAAATACAAAACAAAGTCGTGATAGTTACACCATTATAACTCAAAAACGTCTGGACAGATTTTAATGATCTTTGCTATTTTGGATTTGTCTCCGTCCAGAAAAGCAGTATACCTAATTGAAAATTCTGTTTAAATACAAAACAAAGTCGTGATAGTTACACCATTATAACTCAAAAACGTCTGGACAGATTTTAATGATCTTTACTATTTTGGATTTGTCTCCGTCCAGAAAAGCAGTATACCTAATTGAAAATATGAAAAATTCACGAAAAATGGAAGAAAATTCGTTTTCTCTTACTTACATTTTTCGTTTGCTATTAGTAATTCGACAAGTAATGTGACAGCGTTAAATCGCGAGGAGTGGAAGGAGAAAAGAGAGGCTTTTGCCCAGCAGTGGGAAAGTAATGACTGAAAAAAAAAAAAAAAAAAAAATTAGTAATTCGAAGGCGGAATGAAGTTTGTCGGGTCAGTTTAGGGTCCGCGAAAAAAAAAATCGCGATCGAAGCCGCCAGCACAGATAATTACTTACTTAACAAATATTTTGTTTAAGCAAGGCAAACAAATGGATGGAAAAGATGTTTTGTGCAAAATACTTAATGATGAAAGTTTATTAATTAATATTGTGCTTTGCTCAAATTATTCCATGGAAGGTAGCTTTTGTAAAACTTTGTTATATTCGCTCTGATACCCAGTCAGATATTGACGGTGTAGCAATAGGCTAGCTGACTTTTTTTAAAAGTACGTCTTAAATTATTAGTGATTGCCAGATTAGAGGGAAAAAAATACTACCATATTTCCAAGACCTAAAAAACCGATTTTTTTTTATTTTAAAGTCTACTTTTCGTAAACAGGCGAAAAGGCTGTCAGCCATATTTATTTGTGCCGTGACGTCATACGGGTAGAAAACCACAGACGTAATACTTGCTGCGCCTAGAAAACAAACAATTGACAAACGTCCATCATTGTAAAAATATAGACAGACTACATAGCGAATTTCACTCGTATAACCTCTCCCTTGGCAAGAGGCCATAATATGGCCTGTCAAATGAAACCGTTGTGTGGCAAGCGACCATATTATGGCCGATTTTCCGATTTTTTTTGTTGTTTTTTGTTTCGTCGAATTTATGTACTTAGAGTCCACTTTTCAGCCATGTCAATGTCTTAAAAGTTGACTGACAGTGTCAAGCTGACGTTAAAACTGACATAAACTAACCAAGTTTAGAAGAAATTTAAAAAAAAATCGTAAATTATAAATTGAAATCGAAAGTTTGGATGGATGGATGGATGGATAGATGGATGGATGTTGGTTACTTCAAACCAAACTACTGAACAGATTGAGCTAAAATTTTGCATTGGTGTAGCTCTAAGCCTGGAATCAAACAAAGGCTACTTTTTATCCCATAAATCAGTTCCCATGAGATAGATATTACCGTTGAACGTTTCCATAGAAAGAACGCGTGCGAAGCCGCGGGCAGAGCTAGTATAATAATATACTTACCTACAAAAGCCGTCAGAAAGGTTACCCTAGATAAATCATGTAGGGTCCCTTAATTGTAACTCCTAAGTTCAAAACTTGACTCTAAATTACAACAAAACAACAATGTTTGAAGTGACAAAACAACAAACCAACAAATCTCGGAGGACATCGAATAGGCGGATCTTGACTGTTTTGAATGTGTTTAGAACTCGGAAATTGTGCCTAAAGTACATAAAGTTGTTGGTATAGTTTTGTATGACGAGGAGGCTTCTTTAAGGTTGAAAGTCCTTTGTTTTAATTAGTTTGGTGGTGCAAGGGGGCTCTTGTTCCTACTTTGTTACGCTCGGACCTTCTCTATTGGGATTAATACCTACTTGAATTACCAAGCAAGTAAAAATTGGTTGTCTGTAAAGTCGGTTTACTGACGATAGTTGAACGTGACAACGCAGACGCATTGCTCACTCAAGTAGGAGAGAGACGGATGTCGAGCGCTCTCGCTTGCACTTCAAGCCTTACATTGAACGCCTCAGAGCGAGGTAACGCCGCATGACGTCATAGCGAGGTAACGCCGCATGACGTCATGTTTTTTCGTGCGTGCAGCCGGCTCTATCGAATTATAAGACGTTGTCACGTCAGAAAGAAAATATCCCTTAAACCTTTGGTAACGGCTTCCAATTCTTTTACTACCCATTAAAACTATTTTTATGGTAAGTTCAGTCCGAGGACTAATGTGGACAAGTAGAGACATTTTAATGGCGTGGGCCGAAAATTAGGGACGAATATGGCATCATATGAGACATTACATACCACGTACATACTCAGTAAAATGTACATGATCGTACGGAATTTCAGGAATTTTATATTTACAAAAAGTCTTTAATATTAAATTCCTTCTAAAAGGAGAATGTGTCTTCAAATTTAAATAAGACTACGTAAAAACATAACCCTCATTCTTGCGCGGTAGGGTAAAATTATGCATCAACTTCACACAAATATTAGAAATGTAAAGAATTGGATGTTGGTTGATCCTTTACGCCAAAAGGAATACAACTTTATTGAGGGTGGTAAGTCTATTTGACGTTGGTAACGATACAATGATCGAGACGTTTCCTTTTGTTCCTGTACTAAATTTTATAGAAATAAAACGTCATGAGCGAGTTGGACTCACGCACAAAGGGTTCCGTCCGTATAATTGTAAGACCTTGTTTCTTGCCAAATATCATGATTCTAGGCCAAAGGGAAGTAGATACCCTGTATATTTTGGTCCAGAGAGAGAATCAAGTTTTTTTTTATGTACGGTTTTCGAATTTTTCCCGTTATCTGTGCTATAGCCCTTGCTTCTTGTCAAATTTTACGATTCTAGGTCAACGAGAAGTACCCTATAGGTATAGGTCCATGGCGAGAATCAAAAGTATATTTTCTTTAGAATAAAATAAAATGTTACCGTTTTCGGATTTTTTCCTTTAATTGTGCTTTATGACCTTGCTTCTTGCCAAATTTCATGATACTAGGTCTACGGGAACTACATAGCTTTGTGTGCATGTGATTCCCTTGGAAATTTCTAAATATTGGGACATAAACGGCTGTAAATTTTTATTGCGTTAACCTAGAAGTTTTGTTTAAATCGAGGCGTCAAGAGGTTACGGATTTGTACGGTATTTGATGTTAATTTCAACTCGATACGTCCACGCGTTCCTGAGAAAAGGGGGTTGACACACGGACGTACAGTCGGCTGCAAAAATATGTATACACTCCCAAGTTTTCAATCTAACTAAAGTAGTAAGTAGTAAGTGTATATTAATTGTAATAATTTATGTACCGTATTCTGACGAAGTACGATGACCACTTTGTACGAAAAACGTATGTCATGTAAAAAATGCATGTCCTTTTATTTGAAATGTTCCGAGTAAAATAAAAGTTAAACTTTGGAAGTGTATATACATGTCTGTGCAGCTGACTGTACAAACAGACAGAAAGACAGACGGACGACAAAGTGATCCTATAAATATTCCTTTTTTTTAGGAACGGGACCGGGGAAATAGACTTACACCTCAGAGCCTGAAAATTCATAAATAAGCTCATTTAAATACTGAACTCGGACGTGTAAAGAACCGGGCAGAAGCAAGTCATCAAGTCATACATAATTCAGTAGACACACCCGAGTCAAGACAATTATCTTTTTATTTATCAAAAGCTCACAGCTTCCAACAGTAATTTTGTTTGTGAATTTTTGGTTCTGACCAAAGTTAATTTTGCTTGTGAAGCGATTTTGTGATATGATATCACAAAGAGTCGCGGGCCACTCGCTTGAAGCTTGCAGATATGGATGTTGCAGATTTGTGCTCTGCGGTTGCGTTGCTGGATGCTATATCCTATACAAAAAAATACAAAATAATTTATTTAGAATAATTTACTTAATAAAATAAGTTACGAATTAACGATGAGGCAGCAAAAGTTAAAAAAACTGTGGAGCTGCCGCATAACCCGCCTCATTGACACAACATAAATTAATAATAATATTTTTAAAGCTATTTCCATCCATAGTGCAGACTGCTATCATTGTAGATGGTTTACATAAGAGCTAGGAATTGCCTACAATGTATATTTAGGCAAGTTAAATTAACCAACAGTAGTGATAAGAAATCCTAAGTAAAATAGATGACAACCCATTGCCTAGACAAACCTAGGCTTTAAGGCATTACTAACCAACCTATGTAATGATTTTTTATTATTATGATAATATCTGTCTATCTAAGTAATCTTAATAAAGCAATATTTCGATTTCTATAGTAATGCCCTTTATGTCGCGACCGGCACGGCAAACCTTTATATTCAACATTCAAATTAGCACAGCGTACCAATGACCGAATGATATACATAACTGCTGAACGAATGAACGAATGATGGATATGAATATTTTCATGCTGAATTTTCACAGTTAAAACGACGCGGATAAGGTTCATTTTCAGATGCTCAGGAAGGCTTATCTGGGATAATAGACCGTGACTTAGGGTTGTCACGGTTATCGCATTAGAAACACATTTGGTTGGATTTGAATGGAGTAATATGAGTAAATGTAAATGCTTTGAATAGGGGTGTCACGTGTTAAAGAACAAGATTAGCGTATTACGAGCCTTACAAAGTAGATCATGTTTGGAGATAAGCCTTTGATATTTTCTTTTTTACTAAACACAGAGGTGAATAAAGTTTGCGCCTTCTCTTACAAATTATTAAGCTGCACGAAAGGGGTGTAATTTACAATTTATAGACATTATTTTCAAGTCCAAATCATTGTTAAGGATTTTTGTATACAGTGGCATTCGTTTATTTAAAACACTTTTATGAAATGAGGACAAAAATAGTTCAAAATAGGTCGACCGGACTGCAAAGATGTTGCTTGGGCGTAGGCCTGTCAAATGAAATAGACTCTCCAAACGTCTAGTCTATTACAAATATTTTAAAAATAATATAGTTTGGGCGTATCGCCCTAACAGGTTTGCTACACAACATGATGGCGACTTTACCAGAACAAAACAACTTAAAACCATAGAGAATTTACCACAAAACATGGTCAATCAGACTGATCTCGCCATGGAATAAGAAGTTTTCATAACTCTGTTGCCTCTTCCGTGTACCAAAGAGGTTTTCTTTTTTCATTGACATAGACCTTGCATAGTTACATTAGTTAGATAATTAAGCGTAGAGTTTGGAAACATAGATGGTTTTTATGCTTTGTGACAAAATAAAACATGTTCTTGAAGCTTTATGGGGTATTAATTAACAGAACCATAAAATGATAACCAAAGAAAGCATTTCTCATAAACTTTTCATATTTACGTAAATTCGTTTTGAGCGTGTCATTTTCTTAATGCCAGCCCTAGGATTTATTGCAAAACTTCGGTTTCTAGCGTAGGTTAGTAAGATTAGGTTTTCAGTTAAGTGTGTTGACGACCTCTGTGGCATAGAAGGTGAACTTTCATTTATATAACAAGAACAAAAGGGAATAATTGGAGCTGTTCACATATTAAGGGCGACCCAATAAAACTTTTATACTAAACCTGCTCGGAAAGTTGCCTATTCCTTTTCCATTTATAGAATAGAAAGTATGTCTTTGCAGGCCTATAGGAAACCGGGAGGAAAAACTCTATAGAATTTCATTTCTCACGTGTTTTAGCGGGAGGAAAAAGTGTATGGAAATCTATTTCTAACATTTTTTTTTATTTCCTAGAAGATCCGCCGGTAGCTATGGTTATTTTCGTTCGGTCAAACGACAAAAACTTTTTACTCCAAGTCCATTAGGCCTCCTCCGATTTCCGAATAATATTTTGAAAAAAGAACCCAAAGGCTGGCGCGGTCAATGAGATTTTACCAACATCATTGGGCGCGATTTCAATTAATAATTAATTCTGCTTTCTATTTTCCTCGAAGGTGTAGTATAAAGCACTATTTATCACTCGGCAGAAAGTGCGATTCCTACCTCGTGTGTTTTAAGGCCAAAACGACACACTCGGTAGGAATTGATCACTTTCTCGCCTTGGTGTAAAATGCACTATTGTTCAATATTTCATATTTTTCCGTACCGGTAAAAATGTCGGTCCGACCTTAAGTGAACCTTTTCTTACATGTCAGAAAAATAGGATACTAAAGTATTGTTTGATACTATAATATGTTTATTACATGCTACGGGGGTTTATTAAAAACGGCTGAGCTAATACAATTTTATTTAAACTGTAAACAAAAGAATTACAAGACACAAGAATTTACAGTCTAACCAGGATTAACAACCAACAAAGTACCAGGACAGCAGAAGTTTTTTGGAGATATACAGAGATGATTGAAGATTCAATGGTAAAATCGGATCTATCTACCTAGGTACTTCTTTCACATTTATGTTACCTTAGTACCTAGTTAAGTAAATCTTGGGGTGTAAAATGATACCAGGGTAGTGTTATCCTACTCCTCAACCTCAACCTCAAACTCAACAGCTTGTGTTGGTCCACTGCTGGACGCAAGCCGCCCCCTGATAAGCGCCTTATTGGCTTTTATCTGATAGGGGGTAATGCCCATAATCCCCACGCTGGGCTTGCGGGTTGTGGATCGCAGTTCGGTGGTCGAATGTTTTGCAGGGGGCGCTGCTGCCCGTCCCCGGTGGATATTCCTTAGTCGCCTCTTACGACACCCGCGGGAAGAGTTGGGATGGTGCAAATTCTAAGCCGGCACCACACAACTACCCTACTACTATAGTGTTATTGTATTGAGCGAGCGGGACGAAACCCTACCAGGTTTCGTCTTGCTCTATGACTATGGGTAGGCTTGGTAGTATGCCGGGTCCGTAGTAAACCCGCACCGCAGGCTGACTCTTGCCCTAGGCCACTAAGGTCGTCTATAAAAATTTTCAGTAACATAGTAAAAATATTATCATTCTTTATTTTCTTCATATAATGACAAAGAAAATTACAATTATTTATCAGAAACAAGTCAGAACTAGTATTTACAATTGAAACAATTGAGCTAACTGCAGACTGTTACAATCAATCCACAGGTAGCTCAACTGATCCATATCAATACCAGTGTCGCGTCCCCGCTACGCTGGCTGCATTGCCCCGCCGTATGGCAATGCTGATGCGCTGTGCCAGATACTCGCCAGCTCTCGGGTCACGCATCGTCGCGACTCACAGATAATTTTATAAAACCCGGAGAGTTAAGTATCTTGTACTTAATATTATTAAAAGATCTAAATTTTTATGTACAACCAGACCAAACGACCCATAAAGACGACTTGCACAGTTTACGGCACATAAAGAGAGTACTGTCATTTTATTGACCAGACTTCGAATATTTCAAGAAAAGCTTTCAGGGTAGATTGATTGGGTTTAAATAAGGTACTAAATTTAAGCAAATTTTATTGCATCAATTCTAAGAAATCCCTTTAGGTTCTAAGTTTCGTGCCACGAGCCTAAAGTGACGTAATTTTATATAAACTTTATTCACAAAGAAAATTATAATCAAATAATAGAAATAAATTGGCAATAGCCTTTATTCACAAAGAAAATTTTACTTGTATTTACAATTGAAACAATTGAGCTAACTGCAGGCTATTGCAAACAGTACAGGTAGCTCAATTGATCCATATCAATACCAGTCGGAAGCGTCCCCAAGACGCTGGCTGCATTGCCACGCTGTTTGGCAATGCTAATGCGCTGTGATAGATACTCACCAGCTCTCGGGTCACGCGTCGCTTCGACTAGACGCTCAGATATTTTTTTTGAAAACCCGAAGAGCCTCGGTACCCCAAGGACCTAGGGTCTCGACTCCAAGGGGAGCGGGGAGCAAATGTGTAGGCTCTGTCGAGACACCTGCCCTGACTGATGTCCTCGGTAGATGCGAAGGCGCAAATAAATAGAAATAAATAGAATTAGTGTCTACATTATTATTGAATAAGTACCAGGGTGTGTAAGTAGGTGTTCTGACATTTAGAAAATATAACATAGGTCTATAAATAACTCGTTTCTGCCCGCGGCTTTGCTCGCGTTCTATGGAAACGTGTTTAGATTTTATCTATCTCATGGGAATTGATGAATGAGTCAAAAGGTACGTGTTAAAAGCCTATTTGTTATTCCAGATTCATGCAAAATTTCACCTAAATCCATTCCGTAGTTTCGGAGTGAAAAAGTAACAAACATAATATAATCTTAGTGTGATGTGATAAAAAGATTATTTACCCATCTATTAATTTTTATTAAATTTTGCAATGACTTAGTAATTGCTAAATTATCAAATATGATACTTTTTTCGTAAAGACACAAAAATATTTCCTTATTTTACTCAAGTTCATATGAAACAGAATAAAACAATAGATCATGCATTCGTAAACTGAATTTAGAAATATAACGCAACCCTTTTATTTGACAAGGGTCGAAAAAGTTTTTATATCTATCTCAACTTTGGCAAACATGTCTGACTTTTTGACTAACTTTTCTTATAACGCCTAGATTGTAAGAAGTTTTGGCATCAGTAACGTTACTTGGATATCAGTTTACCCGTTATAGTACTGAGTTTTTTTAAGAGCTATTTATCTTGGCCACGTTCAATAAGATACCTACCTATCATTTTAGTGTTACGTACCAGAATAGTCAAAACGGAACCCGTCCGTCTGTCAGAGGGCTTTATCTCATGAAACATAAGAGGTAGACAGTTGAAATTTTCCCCTGTACCTACCTGTAATTGTACCAGTGAAATCCAATCCCAACCCGCATATCCAGCGTGGGGATTAAGGGCAGAACCTCCTATAGGATACAAGCCAATAATGCACTTATCAGTGGGAGGCCTGCGTCCAGCATTGGTCTACTTAGTGTGGGGTGTAGATGATGGCCAAAATATTCAAACCCCTTTTCATAATTAGGTATAATATAGCTTATTTATATGATTTATACACGAAACATGACATGTGTATAAAGCCGAAAGGGGTAATTCTGGACCCAGACAGATTCAGAAATTTCGAAATCCTTTGAAGTTTCAAATTTGAAAGGAAATTATTACGAAAAAATGATGTAGGTAACCGTACATCATTTTTTCGTAATAATTTCCTGACAAGACACTGGTTTTGCTGAAAAGGCAACCAAAAACCGTTATTCACAAGATGATCCCCTCGGAGTCCAGAATAACCCCCTTTCGGCTAAGTATGCATGTTACGTGGCACCCTGTATAAAACAAAGTCTATAAGTAGATCTTAAGTAGTCAACTTGTCTACGTAGTAAACTGGGGTATAGGATGCCTAAGTTAATAAGGGAGGTGTCATCTGCAAAACTGTTGCAGGCAACCTAGTTCCGGTTAGTATCAGGCCAGCGATTCAACGGATCTAATTGAATAATCTACGAAGTTATTTAGCTCATGTTAAATGTGTCTGGCTTTTTAACCAACTTCGAAAAAAGGAGGCAGTTCTATAATAATAATAATAATAAAAATACAATACGATAAAATACAAAATACGTTATTGTACACCAACAAAAATACAATACACGAGACCTTACATAAGATACAAGTACAATGGGCGGCCTTATCGCTTAGAAGAAAATATTTATTTACAGAAAGGTTTACAATATTCGTACTAGTCTAATTATTAATATTATTATACATTTTGACTGGTCACTATCTAGCACAAATATGCTTATTATAAACCTATTAGGGTCAAAGAAAATGACACCTCGCTCTAACTAAGTTAAAATAACTTGTATTGAGACACGAGGGCTCTTCCCTCCGGCTACAAACAGGCTCAACCAACACCAAGTGCAACTAAGATATTATTCCCAGAGAAATATGGGTTAGGAATCCGAATAAATCGGTTCTATGGACTGTTATGTGTGTCATTGTGTACCGATTTTGATGAAATAGTTTATTTGAGAGGACACATTACAAAAACTAAACATTTGTGGAATAAAACTTAACTAGAAATAAATTTATCAGTAGGATAGGTGGAGTGTAAAACGGTTAGCTTATTAGTGCAAACAAAAATCACCAGATTGTTGGAAACCTTAAAATTTAAATAGTTGCCCACCGATGATTCCGGTGTTACCGTAAGGAATTGATTCCCAAGCGATTACTATAAAATTAATATTTTTGACGTGACAACGTCTTATAAATTGGTTTGCCGGGTGACACTTCAAGAAACTGCGTTACGCGTTACGCTCCGCTCACGTTATGCAGACATAAAAAGTGAAAGGAACTCAAAGTCGTTGTCACGTAAAACTTTCGCCCGTATACCGACTTTACAGGCAACCAATTTTTTTATCCTATTATTTTGATCAGAAAAAGGATTTCAAAATTGGATTTCTGTTTATGTATCAACCTTTCTTGGAATTTAGATTTCTTAGATATTACCCCGAGTGTGAGGGTCTACGCAAATTATAACAAAAACAATTTTAAGTTATCAAATTATTCTATTAAATACTCTTTTTCTATCTCAATGTATCCATAAGTATGTTCTTTTTATTTATCCCAACAGGATAAGCCGCAGGTGCCTAATTTTCTTCGTCGTTTCAGTACAGCGTAATAAATGACGACATTATCCAAAACGAAGGGTCTTAAAATAGCAAGTATAAAAATACTTTACTGTACAGTACATCGACGAACATTAAATTGTACGTTTTTGGGTTTCGTATAAAACCAGAGGGAAGAAATATAGTCATTTATGTACATATCTACTGTTAGAACGATGTTCTGATCTGACTATTATTTTTTAAGTTCATTATTCTACTTCTTGTTGAGCTACCTGTAGATTGTTTGTCTGCAGTTAGCTCACTTGTTTCAATTGTAAATACGAGTGTAATATTTTCTTTGTGAATAAAGGCGTCTGCCATGTTTCTACTTTTATCTTATTGGTCAGTTTTATTTCTGCGAAATATTTGTGACACATAAATACTAATCACTTTATTTTTAGTAAATAATCATAAAGCCACGACGAGACGATGCAAGGCTTGGTCTGAAATTATGAATACAAGCCCTGAACCTCAATAATATAATAATGCTATTTTAACTCCTGTAAAACACGTACGTAGCCGCAGACAGAAGTAAATATATGGTAATAAAATATTTATAAATAAATATGTATTAAAAATATACTTTCTATACAATAGAAAGTAGTTGTCATACTAATATTATAAAGAGGAAAGGTTTGATTTTTTGTTTGTTTGTTTGTTTGTATGAATTGAATAGGCTCCGAAACTACTGGACCGATTTGAAAAATTCTTTCACCGTTAGGAAGCTTACTTTTCAGGGAGTGACATAGGCTATATTTTATCCCAGAATTCCCACGGGAACGGGAACTACGCGGGTGAAACCGCGAGGCGATCGTCTAGTTATATATAAAGTACAAGACGACACCTACAACTCAGTACAAGTCTTACAACCAGTTGTTCGTACGCCGATCATAATCATATCTATTAACTAACAAACGATACTTATTCGTGTCAAGAGAAAAAACAATTTAATCAGAGATTTGATCACTGATTAGTTAATCAGGGCACATAATGGCTAATTCAAATATAATGACGTAGAAAGTTTGTGATGTTGTTTGGCCGGTGTCAAAAATTTATGCAAAGACAACGACGAAACTACTGAATAGATTGGGCTTAAATTTTGCACTGATGAAGTGCTGTGCCTAGAATAACGTAAAAGGTTAGGTATTACTTAAACCGAAAAAACGGATGCGATGCGCCGCCCCGGACAGAAACTAGTTTCACCGTATGCCGTTCGGTTTCCCTACTGCCCCAATGTCCCTGTAATCATGTTCAGGGTACATCAAGTTATTAGCATGCCAAAGGTTCTGTGGCTAGCCTTTGGCCACTAGAGGACACTTAGCAAACAATGCTACTCAGGAACTTTCCCACGCACTTTGCTAAGTGTAGGTTAACCAACCCCTAAAAACTTGGAGATTTTGAACAACTGTTGTAGTAATATAGAGCTGCTTTTATTTGATGGTACGGATGGCATAGATCCAAAGGTTAATAAATAAATATTAATTAATGCTGGACAATTCACACAGCATTATCTAGCAACAAGGTAAGCAGAGCTTGTGTTATGGGTACTAGATAACTGATAGGTATACATAATACAATACACTACATAGATAGATATTTTTTATTATACATAGAAAACATCCAGAACACCCTGAACAAATATCTGCAGATCGTACAAGCATTTGTCCCGAGGCGGGAATCGAGCCCGCAACCTCCTGAGAGAGATAATTTATTTCGCCCAATGTACATAATTATTAGTAGGTACAAGTAAGTACATATTTTTAGATTGATAACAACAACACCGATAACAACTTAATCTTATTAACTAGGTAGATACCTACTTAGTTTAAATAATACCAGAGTTAGCGGTCTAGGGTAAAATGGGTCTCTGCCTCAGCTTATTGCAGTATGGGCAAATGCTTTACATTTGCCCAATACTGCGCTTTTATATTAGTGTAATTATTATCCTCTCTAGTGCAATTAAATGCACCCAAGGAATCCAAAAACAAAATAAGTCTGAGATGTGTACCTAAGTACAACATAAGTGTACATATATCTACAGCATGCATATATGCACTATGTACAGCGTCATAATAATATGGTTCGTCGGTAGTCGTTTTCCTGAAACGCTTCGTAAGCGCGATCTAGCGCTCGTGCAAAATAAACAGCGACATCTAGTTATGAAACGGGAACTATTTCACGAGTTGCGCAGTGCGTGTTGTCAGAGCGTGTGTGTATTATAAAGTTGTAAGCGGTACTACAAAAACCAGCGTAAACCTGGTCTAACAAGCGTTTAGCTAAACAGTGCCAGAACAGACAGTTAGACATGGGTTTGCCAAGAGTTTAAGTATCTTAAATTCTTAATTCTTAAATTCTTTATTACACACAAGTTACTTCATACATAGAAGTTAACAAATACTGGACATATAATGTAGGCGAGCTTAACCCTTAAAGAGTTTTCTTACAGCAAACCTATGGATATAAAGAGAATTTATGAAACGAGTGTGGATAGATAATGACGTGTACAATAGACACACAAGACACAAGAAAAAAAAACATTATACAGATAATAATATAAAACCTGCTTACGAAACTAACATAAACTAAATATAAATACAATACGAAAACGAAACCACATGTTAATATATATAATACTAGCTGACTCAGCGAACTTCGTACCGCTCTCACCTTTTAAACCTTCCCTAAATAAGCTATCCTATCTTTCAAGTTGGATCAAATTGCACACGGTGTGCAAATTTAATTTAAAATTGATTAAGTAGTTTAGGAGTCCATCGCGGACAAACAACGTGACACGTGATTTATATATATTAAGATATACATTTAACATAAGTATCTTCTATGACTGATAAGTGATAATGCTCTCCTATAGACGATGTCACTAACTATGTGTAAGCCGTGTTTAACTGTAAACCGGAGTAAATTGCACTTTTGTAGTAACGCTTACTATGCTTTTATAAGCTACTAGACGATCGCCTCGCGGTTTCACCCGCGTAGTTCCCGTTCCCGTGGGAATTCCGGGATAATATATAGCCTATGTCACTCCCTAAAAAGTATGCTTCCTAACGATGAAAGAATTTTTCAAATCGGTCCAGTAGTTTCGGAGCCTATTCAATACAAACAAACAGACAATCAAATCTTTCCTCTTTAAAATATTAGTATAGACTAGTTCTGCCCGCGGCTTCGATCATGTTGTTTTCTGTGAAAGCATTTTTTATCCCACGGGAACTGATTTATGGGGTAAAAAGTATGATGAAGCCGCGAGGCGCAGCTAGTCACACTAGTTTGGATGTTTAGATGTATGGCTGGGTAGATGGATGGACGGATATATGGATGCTGGTTCGTTACATCTTCACGCCAAAACTACTGAACAGATCGGGCTGAAATTTTGCCTTCAGGTTATTGTAATCCTGGAATCACTTAATGCTACTTTTCAAACCATAAATACTGTTTTCTACAAAGCAATAATATGGCGTTCAACGTTTTTGTCAAATCACGTGCGAAATTTGAAAATTCAAAATTTAAGTGCATTTTTATGGCATAGACGATTGAATAAAAATTTGTGAATTTTTAAGTGGTTCACTAGCACTATAGAATCTAATTGAGACACTTCATCACTTATTTATAAGTTTAAAAAAGCTCCCCCGCGCGAAGCCGGGACGGGCCTCTAGTTTAGAATAAACTTAATTATATTTTTTTACTGCAATCATTGTGTACATTTCTAGGTCTTAGTATCTCAGTAATATTTAAGAGATACAATGGTAGGTACCCTAGCAGGACGTGGCAATAGGTAGGAGTAGAAGTGGACCGGGTTTCTAGAAGAATATCTACTTAGGTTTTCGCAGAAAAATATAATTCAATAACTAAGAAACTGAATCTTTTTTAACATTTCAATTATCATTATGATTATTGACTTACATAACCTTGAAATAAATATTTGCTATCTATTTTCATTTAAACAAAACTTTTTACATGCATACTAATATTATAAGCTCGAAAGTGACTCTGTCTGACTTCTTTTTCATTTTAACACCCAAACGGCTGAACGGATCTCAATAAAATTTGATAGGAAGGTGAATGGTATCCCAGGAGCTTAAAAAACGCGTGCAAAGCCGCAAGCAACAGCTAGTTTTATATAAACTCTTACAGGGAACGGTACGTCATGTATGTACTATTGGCCCAAGCCAATATTAACCAACTAAGACTTCCCCTTGGACTCCAAGGGGAAGTCTTAGTTGGTTAATATTGGCTCGGGTACCCCACGGACCTAGGGTCTCGACTCCAAGGCTTGGAGTCGAGACCCTAGGTCCGTGGGGTACCCCAGGCTCTTCGGGTTTTAAAAAAATTATCTGAGCGTCTGGTCGAAGCGACGCGTGAACCGAGAGCTGGTATCTGGCGCAGAGCATCAGCATTGCCATACAGCGGGGCAATGCAGCCAGCGTAGCGGGGACGCGTTGGCTGGTATTGATATGGATCAGTTGAGCTACCTGTAGATTGCTTGCAGCAGTCTGCAGTTAGCTCAATTGTAAATTCTAGTTGTAATTTATTTCTATTAGTTGATTGTAATTTTCTTTGTGAATAAAGATTTTACCAACTGAGATACGTATAAGGCACATGTGAGCAAAATAAAATACTCCTAATTTACTTCATTGGATTACATTCAATGGATTATATGAATTTCATTTTATTATAATGCCTACTTATGACCTTAATACGAGTTGACACTTATTGAGATTCTAGATGAGCAAATCTAATAAAGTGCAAAAAGAAATGGCGTTTCTAAATGATAAAGCGAATTATATTTTCAGTGACATTGATTGATTCATGCTTGATATTGAAATTTTAGTAAATCCAGAGGCGAATTCTGTTGAACTAATCGCTTCACTATGACAATTTTACCGTCACAGAATGACACGTTTTGGTATTCTACCTTATATGAAAGACACTACCGATGGAGGGACCACGTGAAAAGTGTCAATGTTGAAACCATTTATCTGAAGTTTCTTCTTTCTCTTAATTAACGATTCTGTGACGATACCACTAGGCTGTCATAGTGAATCGATTAGTTAGCAGAATTGGGCCCCTAGGCCCAGACTTTGATAATAACTTATAAAATGTGAATCCTTTATTGGCTGTAGGTTAGATAGTATAAGTTTCATTAAGTTTTTGTCTAAGAGCTGTGGATTTTGTTATTGAATAAATAAAAAAATAATAACATCCTAGCATGACAAGAAGTTACCACCTACGGTTGAGAGAGCCCTACGTCTCCAAATTTCAAATTCCTGCTGAAATTCAAATAGCTGAGGTTAAGTGGGCCTCATCCACTTAACCTCAGCCAATTTTGTCAAAGACGCTAAAAACTTGGGTTAATCCTGCCGATTCCATAAAAATAAAATCAATTGTCTGAAGCTACGCTCCCAACCTATCCTCTTTGTTGTTCCAAGAGTACAAATTCCCATATTTTCTTAGAAGTCACGATTGGTCTCCTCCATTACCAAACTATGAATGCGACTATCAGTCAGTGTTACCTTTCCATGAATAAATGGCTGATCGAATCTAATTAGGTTTTTTTTGGAACTGTTTTGTATAAAAAAATACTAAAAATCGACTTCGAATTCCTTTATACAGCACCCTGTATAAAAGAATTCAAAGTCGGCTTGACTGAATTTGAACCTTGTCTTGGTTGTCAAATTAGGCCTATACCTCAAACTACGCCAGTACTCACAGGATCCATGTGGTAAAAAACTCTAATTAAGTAAAATTCAACAGTTTTTTTTTAATCCTTGAAAGCAAAAGGACGATTGAAAAAAAATACTATAAAAAAAAGCATGAAAGTGCGCTGTTTCGCACATAATTTGGCCGAGATCTCAGGAACCCTGCAGTCTAAATGAATGACTTCTGTTTTGATTTGTAGGTTATTACTGATTATTTGGTTTCTTTAAGCCTTTAAAAGTTGTGTAGTTTTCTTGTAAATAAGAAAAAACTTGCATTAACGCCGTTCCAAAAACGTATGCTCTGTCCCGCACCTGTAAGCACGAAATCCGATGCCTATCCTTTTCACAAAATGGCGTGCACTGCGCCCTCTTAAGGAGGCGCGCGTAGGTGACGGGCAAGCGGCTCGCTGCAGCCAGCGTTTTGGGGACGCTACCGACTGGTATTGATATGGATCAGTTGATCTACCTGTAGATTGTTTGCAACAGTTTGCAGTTAGCTCAGTTGTTTCAATTGTAAATACTAGTTGTAATTTATTTCTAATAATTAATTGTAATTTTCTTTGTGAATAACTATTTACTATTTAGTATTATTAACATCTTCTTCTTAATATATATAAATCACGTGTCACGTTGTTTGTCCGCGATGGACTCCTAAACTACTTAACCGATTTTAAATTAAATTTGCACACCGTGTGCAGTTTGATTCAACTTGACAGATAGGATAGCTTATTCAAGGATGGTTCAAAAGGTGAGAGCGGTACGAAGTTCGCCGAGTCAGCTAGTTGTTTTATAAGTTTTGCGGGATAAACTAAATGCCTCGGGGAAAAAGAATATTACGTTTATTACGATGCTTATTAAAAACGCCATCATCAGCGATCATCAACAGCGAATGCAAAGCCTCTAAGCTAGTTTCTAAATAAACATCCAACCCGACGACTCCTATTGGAATGTATGGAGGTGGAATGTATCCATACGTTATCTAACCAAACCACAGGACGAGGGTTACACCGCCTGGGTTTAAAGACAGACAGACACAAATGTGTGTTCTATTTATATCCTACTCGTGCGAAACTGGCTTAATTCGAGGCTGAATGTGGCATTGAAAATGCTCAAATGCTGCGAAAATGCAAAATTCATGTTAGCCTAGCCTACACCCTAAGGGCTCTTGTACACACACTTTTTTTCGCCGTGAAAATCTACGGTTAAGGCTGCACAAGTCGTCTGGTCCAACTTAGCTGTAGGCGTGGCCTAAATGTATGCCATCTCACCTGACATAATAGACATTTCCACGCGCTTGATGAAATGCACATAAATTTATTCGTAAAACGGCCGTGTAAAAAATAGGAACGGACTTTTAGCGCAAGGGTTATTATAGAAAAACTATTGAAAGTTTCTTTTCAATATAAACTTATTTCAACTTTTGAATAACTAAACTATGTCGGTACGGGATTTATTTTAGAGTTTTCTTTCTCCGTATGTTATTTCTTTTCGCCCAAAGTTGGGCTCAAATCGGCGTTGAAATACGAAAGTTTTGAAGCTTTTATTTATTTGATTTTTACTTTTTACGGTTTCGGGTGTATACAGACATAGATAATGACGAGATAAATTGGTATTAACCTTAGTTTTGGATAATCAACATCAAACAGCGTAGTAGTTACCCTCCCACGTTTGTATGGAGAGATGAGCGATTCGTTTAGCGTTAAGTCACTGTGCGTAGACACGGTCGCCAGTGTTGTATGGATCACTATGGAAAGTTCTTGACCCACTGGTTTTTTCGCCGTAAAAATCTACGGTTAATTCGCCGGGTGTATGCACGGCGCTGTCAACAAGCTTCCAGTATCGACCCATACACTGACGACCGTGTCTTCACACGTCGAATTTACCGTAGTTTTTCACGGAGAAAAAAACGTCTGTGAACAAAGGCCTTGGTAAGAGTAGTAATTGTGAATAGTACATTCTGCTTTGTGACTATTTCACTGAACAGATATTGTCTGATAGGAACCTAACGTGATTATCTAAGAGTTCATACTCGGTTATCATATCACACTAATATTTTAAATGCCAAAATATAGATATTTAGATTGGTGGATTTTTGTAACATCTTCACGCCAAAAATGAACGGATCAGCCCAAAATTTTGAATTTTTGGCAATTTACTTTCGTCTATGGGATCGAAAAAACCGTGTAAACGTTTCCATAGAAACAACGCGTGCGAAACCGCGGATAGAAACTAGTATTAGATATTATCTTTTGTAAACGAGTTAAAACCAAAAAAATACCGTTAAAAAAATAGCATCCCTATCGGATACTGGGAGGAACTACTTTTCATGTAGTACCTACTATACAGGGTGCAACGAAACATTGTGTACTAAACGGAAAGGGGGTGATTCTGGACCCCGAAGAAGGGATCAACTTTTGCTCTACGATATTCTTAATGTCGGTTTCTTTTAATCAAATAATTACTTTTTTCTTCATATTCGTGTACTATTTTTATTATAAATTATTTTTATTATTGTTTTGTTATGTCAAAGGATAAACAGCATTTTTTTGTAATAATTTCACGACAAAAACATTTTTTATTCTTACAAAGTAAAAAAGATTCGTAATTCAAAATATCGTTATTCACAAGTTGATTCCCTCGGGGTCCAGAATTACCCCCTTTCAGCATAATATCTACACATGTTACGTGGCGCCCGGTATAGTTAGTAATTTCATACGCACTCGGCTTAAGTTTGCGAATGATTTTCAGTTTTGTTTTGCGTGTTAGCACCTACAACTTTGACAAGTCAGCTGTAGTAAACGAAAATTTTTCCGTTTTGTGATTTTGCAAACATATACCAGCCATTCTGAATTCTTTATGTAACGTACAAGTCACGTATTAACTAGGTACCACATAAGGCGTATACCCGACCCAAACCGTTATTATCTTGTATTTTATCTTATTATTACGTATGTTAAATGAAGGAATTTTAAAAAATCGGCTTTGCAGTTTGTTATACCTATGATAAGCTTATTTTTAATGCCTCTGTGAAAGTTTTATTTTGTATAGTGTAGGCAGAGATGCGAAGTTGCTCTTTTTGGCCACGATGGTGAGCAAAAAAGCTTATGATAGGTATCCTCATCTCACCTCTTTTTCCTAACGGCTTTTATCTCATGAGTAGTGCCCATAATCCCCACGCTGGTCATGCGGGTTGGGGATCGCAGTTTGTTGGTGGAATTGTTTTGCAGGAGCACTGCAGCCCGCCCCCGGTGGATATACCCTAATCGCCTCTTACGATACCCGCAGGAAGAATTGGGGTAGTGCAAATTCGAAGCCGCACCACACAGCTGCACAGCATTAAAGGAATCACAATCTACTAACTAAGATGTTAGGTACGTAAGCGTAACATAAATAGTCAACATTTAAAATATAATTGGTAATGTTTCACAAGATTAGTCACAATATTAATAAATTATTAATTGTAATATTGTATAACTACAAAACAATTGACGTGTAAAATATGGTTTTAATAAGTAATAAATTCGAGTGTATCCCATCTGGCCCGGTGACTTGGCCCGGCGCCGGGCCACATGGGAAAAAAAGTTTTAACTGGCCCGGTGATGTGTTTACCGGACCAGATGGCACAAATCAAGTGCCATCGTCTCCGTTAAGGTTCTTGTATTCTTGAATTCGATTTTTGAAAATTCCTTCGTTTAACATAATGTACTAATAAGATAAAAATAGGTGGTGGCGCTGATTTGGGTCAGGTATACGCTTTAAGCAAACCTGTGGACACGGCCTGGTTTTGTCAGTTTTAACAGAAAGTTTCACATCTATTATACCATCGCTGTTGTTGAAAGCCCGTTTATCTTTCAAATCCCTTCCCAAAACAATTTACTGAGCACAACTGCACAACTGCACTGGCTGGACAACTACCCGTAAATCTCTCTACGCGCTGCGTCAGCTGGTAAATTCTGACGTATTTGAGAGTGTATCACTCATTTAGTATTCGTCGCTCTGGTTAATTTTCAACCGACTTCAGAAAAAGGAGATGGATAGAGGAGAAGGATATTATGCATAACTGGTTTTTATGGATGGATGTTTATTATCTCATCACGCCAAAACTACATAACGGATCGGGCTGAAATTTTGGTACTTACAAGTTATTCTAAACACGAAATCAAAAATAGGCTACTTTTTATCACCTAATTTTTTTTATTTATTTATTTATTTATTTATTTATTATTTATTATGTGGAAACACAGCGAGCTCTTGGAAGGCTTAGACAACATAATAAAGAATACATTATCATCGGTTTTGAATATCGATTTAGATGACAAGGCATGGTCGCAGGCCTCCCTGCCTGTCAAATTGGGAGGCTTAGGTATACGCAAAATTTCAAGTGTAGCCCTACCAGCGTTCTTGTCTTCTGTCTACAGCACTAGTTCTTTAGTTGAAAAAATTTTAAATCCTTCTCTTTTGGTCCCACCTGGAATGTCATTGAAAATTTCATTTTTAGACGAAGCTCGAACGGCTTGGCATAGTGCTTGCCCCGATGCTGCTCCCCCAAAATCACTTTTGTCCCAACGGCAATGGGACGGGCCTCTGTGTGAGTTGACACGGAACTGTTTGTTACAAACGTGCTCCAGCTCTGCAGATCGTGCCCGCCTCCTGGCCGTTTCTAAATGGGAGTCAGGACATTGGTTGCAAGCATTTCCTTCATATAATACTGGTACTTTATTGGATCCCGTAACTTTCCGTATCGCAACATGTCTCCGGTTGGGTGCAAGGTGTTGCGCGCCTCATCAATGCCAGTGCGGTACTGCTGTCGAACAGCTTGGTCATCACGGATTATCGTGCACTAGGGCCGCTGGTCGGATATCTCGCCACGCTAGCCTTAACGACATCATCCGGCGGGCCTTTGTCACCGTTAACGTACCAGCTATTCTCGAACCGAATGGTCTGTTGCGTGACGATGGTAAGAGGCCCGACGGTATGACACTAGTCCCATGGGAGTTGGGGAGGCCCATTGTGTGGGACGCTACATGCGTCGACACACTTGCGCCTTCCCATCTTCCGAGGACATCCGTGAGGGCGGGTGCGGCGGCAGATTTGGCCGAAGATCTCAAGAGGCGCAAATATGCAGGTCTCGACAGAGCCTACACATTTGCTCCCCTTGGAGTCGAGACCCTAGGTCCGTGGGGTACCGAGGCTCTTCGGGTTTTCAAAAAACTATCTGAGCGTCTGGTCGAAGCGACGCGTGACCCGAGAGCTGGTGAATATCTGGCACAGCGTATCAGCATTGCCATACAGCGTGGCAATGCAGCCAGCGTCTTGGGGACGCTTCCGACTGGTGTTGATATGGATCAGTTGAGCTATCTGTAGACTGTTTGCAACAGTCGGCAGTTAGCTCAATTGTTTCAATTGTAAATACTAGTATAATTTTCTTTGTGAATAAATGTCTTTATTTATTTATTTATTTATTTATTTATTTATTTATTTATTTATTTATTTATTTATTTATTTATTTATTTATTTATTTATTTATTTATTTATTTATTTATTTATTTATTTATTTATTTATTTATTTATTTATTTATTTATTTATATCACCTAAATCAGTTCCCTTGGGATAGAAATCACCTTTAAACGTTTCCATTGAAACAACGCGTGCGAAGCCGCGGGCATAAACTAGGACATAACTTTAGTTTCGTTTGAGCAGAACCTCACCTGATGGTAAGAGACGATGTAGTCGACGATGTAACACGAAGGCCTTGAAGATCCAGGTTGTGATGGGCCGGAAATACAGGTAATGGTCGGCGAAAATAGTGCGAGTAGTACAAATACAATACAAAATACAAAAATATTTATTTCTTTAATTTAATTTAGGTACTTACTATAAGTGTAACAGTGTCCGAGATTCCCATTTAAGTAAAGAAAATACCAGTGATAGAGAATCTCGCTCTTCCAAAACAAATTATGTACAAATAAGTACAGTCGATTAGCTAATAACATCTTTATTCACAAAGAAAATACAATCAAATAATACAAATAAATTAGAACTAGTATTTACAATTGAAACAATTGAGTTAACGTAGATTATGCTCAAGAACACGTTTACCCCAGCGGTTGTCGGTTCTTCGCGAGATATGGCCGGCCCACTGCCACTTCAGCTTACCCACTGCCACTTCAGCTTGCTAATTCTTTGGGCTATGTCGATAACTTTGGTTCTCTGTCGGATGTGCTCGTTGCGAATCCTATTCTTCAGAGAGACTCCGAGCATAGCTGAGCGACTTTGAACTGGTGGACCAGCCCTACCGTGAGTGTCCACGTCTCACGCTCCGTAGGTCATGACGGTTAAGACGCACTAATTGAAAACTTTCGTTTTCAAGCATTGCGGTATGGATGACGAGAAGACTCGAGGAGTCGAGTGTTCTTGGAAACCACGACTCGGCAAACGTAGTGTAGGACGCCCTCCGGCCAGGTGGGATGACTACCTGCGAAAGACTGCAGGCAGATGCTGGATGCGGCAAGGTGAAGACAGGGCGCTATGGCGCTCATTAGGGGAGGCCTATGTCCAGCAGTGGACTAATATAGGCTGATGATGATGTTATTGATGGAGTATTAAATAAGAAAGTTAAAGTGATACGCACACATACATCTGAATTTACCAGCGTGTTTGAATCTTCATACCAACATTTAGTACCTATGTACGGCACCCATCGAAAGAACGAGAATAGATCCTATTGTGTACCCATTAAAGCACAGATTGGCCCGGAAATTGCCCGTACATTCGCGATGAAAATTGTTGTCTTCCGCTCTGCAGATTGGCATTGTTTCGGATGCGTTGACAATGGACCAGATACGTCGGGGATTTGAGTGGCACAATGAATCGGAGGCGATTTTGGCTGTGATTATACTTGCCTACGGAAACGAGGGTTTAGGAAGGGTGGAATGAGACAGCAGCTCATGACAGTTGACAGATGACACATGAGATAGAAGACACATGACAGGTGGTTTAGTGAGTCCCGTCAAATGTTCCTGTAGGTTGATTTATTACTACTTACTTCTACTTCATACAACGACTAACCATTAGGTACCTATAAGTTAGTTATGCAGGGTGCCACGGAAAGGGTGTACTAAGCCAGAAGTAGGTGATATTAGACCCCGAGGATCATTATGAATAACGATTTTTATATATGGTTTTTTTTTTTCAAAAGATATGCTAATTATACCTGTTCGTTTTTGGCTACGAAATCAAGAAAATTGTTGAATTATGCTATCCCTCTGCTGTGACACCACCGTGTTTTTCCCCTATGGCGACAGCTATCGATCGTTAGGGTGGCAAATAATTTTATTTATTTACAGAAAGAGCGTCTTGTCAGAGCGACGCATGACCCGAGAGCTGGTGAGTATCTGGCACAGCGCATCAGCATTGCCAAACAGCGTGGCAATGCAGCCAGCGTCTTGGGGACGACTGGTATTGATATGGATCAGTTGAGTACCTTTAGATTGTTTGCAACAGTCTGCAGTTAGCTCAATTGTTTCAATTGTAAATAATTTTCTTTATAAAAAATCTATATTTTTGATTCTCTTACCTTTTACTCTAACTCGCTTTTACCTACCATTAGATAAAATAATTATTCCAACGCGGCTCAATAACTATCTTATATATATTAGAAACTGTAGTACCTGTCTTTAACAATTTCAGCAAGCCGTCCCGTTCTATAAGCCTCTAATGGTGCTCTTACTAAGTCTTACCTATAGGTAATTAATAAGGCTTAATGTGTCTCTCACATATCTCCAAGGTTGCTCCTGCCTAAGTTTCCAGTAAGCAGTTAAAATATATTACAACTAGTTTCTGCTAGCGGATTCGCATGCTTTGTTTTAGAAACATGTACGTACAGGTTGGAAATAATCCTATCGGAACTGATATCTATTTATTACTGTAACTTACTAAATGCATATCACTACAAAATACTGTATATATGTAATATCTTAGTTACAAATAAAGATATTCTTATTCTTATTCTTCTTATATATAAAAATGAAACCCGTTTCGCGTTGTCACGGCATCACGTGTGAACGGCTGGACCGATTTCGCTGATTCTTTCTTTGTTGTGTTTGTTATTGTCAGGAGAAGGTTCTTATGAAAGAAAAAATTAAGAAAGTTGGAAACATAAATTTCCACGGGGGCGAAGCCGCGGGGCGCAGCTAGTATTTAAATAAAAATGAAACCCGTTTTCCTTGGTCACGGCATCACGCGTGAACGGCTGGACCGATTTCGCTAATTCTTTCTTTGTTGTGTTTGTTATTGTCAGGAGAAGGTTCTTATGAAAGAAAAAATTAAGAAAGTTGGAAACATAAATTTCCACGGGGGCGGAGCCGCGGGGCGCAGCTTGTTTGAGATAAAAATCAATGTTTTTATACCAGGATTAGAGCTATACAATCCTATACCTATTCAAATTTCGTATAGGTATAGGACCTATACGAAATTTGGGCCCGATCGGTTCAGTAGTTTTGGCGTGGAGAAGTAACATAGGTACATCAAAACATCTAAACAACCAAACTTTCGAATTATCAATATTAGGCACTTAAATTATTTAACATAACCTACTCAGCTATGAAGGAGGACACAAATGGAACTTTTTTTTCAATATGTGTTGCGCTATGGGGGGACAAGGCAGATGAGAATAAATAAATAAATAAGTGATAAATAAATAATGATGGACAATCCACTCAGCGTCATCTAGCCCCAAGCTAAGCAGAGCTTGTGTTATGGGTACTGGACGACTGATATACATTTATTTGTTTATTAAAAATACTTACACTATTTTTAGTCCACAAAAAACAATCATACCATTATAAACATTTGTCAGACCAATATAAATACACACATATGAACTACAAATTAAAATTACTATAAAAATACATAAGTATAAAATACATAATACAAATACAAATACAAATACACTTTATTGCACACCAAGAAAATACAAAAATAAAAATATAGGAAAAGAGAGATACAGAGTTGTACAATGGGCGGCCTTATCGCTAAGAGCGATCTCTTCCAGACAACCTTGGGATGGACACGAAGCAGTTGTGCTTACATAATACAATACATACAATAAATATTAAAACAAATCAATATAATAAATAATGCTGGACAATTCACACAGCATTATCTAGCCCCAAACTAAACAGAGCTTGTGGAATAAACCATTACAGTTAAACCTAATTCAAAAATACTCTTAAATTTAAGTTCTAAACGAGTACTGAGATGATTTACCATCATTAAGTTATACTCAGCTAAGTCGGTATAAGTACAGTAATAATGAAGATGGGGAAATAAGGATCTCGCTTCAAATTCCTCAAATTATGCGATGCCGTGGAATTAACGCGAAGCGAGAATTTAAATCCTGTTTTCAATTTGTACCAAGGGAGCACTAATCAAAAAGTCCATGCATAACTTATGACTTCGACTGTACCTGCCTACTGGCTTGTATTAAGGTTATCGCACATAACTCACTCGGAATCACCTCGACACGTAGACTAAAATAAATTGATGGTTTGTAAAAAATTTGCGGGAAATTCGAATAAAACAATTCGACTACAAACATTTCGACTAACGACTAAAAATATTCGTTTCAACAACAAAAAAATTGTGTCAACAACAGTCAACTCAAGGTCGAATTGTTACTAGTCGAAATGTTTTTATGTCGAATTGTTTTTAGTCGAATTGTGTTACGAATTGTTTCTTTCGAATTTTCCGTAGACGCTTATTAGGGGCCGCTTTGGATCATTATAAATACAAAATCAAAGGATCAAAATCGCAAAAATAAAACGGTACATTTGACAAAATTAAAACCGGCCAAGTCTGAGTCAGACTCGCGCACCGAAGATTCCGTACAAACTTGTATCTACTAAATATTATATTTTTTTATTACTACGTCTTACTGTGTAGTCTTTTATTTTATATGTATAATAAGTAGTGTAGTATTTAAAATAATTTTCATTCTTTCTTTCTAAATTGTCCGTTACATACGTTGTGTGGCACGGGCTCAGTCGGGCTTAGCCCACTATAACCCGCGTACACAAAGAGTGGCATTGAGAATGATGCCTCTCATGCTATCTCGCTCAAATCAAATACAAACTAGGCGGGACAGCATGACCTATGACGTCACCTTTAATCCCATTCTTCATGTACGCAGTTTATACCTTAAATACTATGCTAAAATCTAAAGGCTCATTCACACGCGTTCCGTTCTAAATAAGGCCCGGGCCTTCATTCCACGGTAATATGTGAGGAAGTAAAGGTATTTAATTTCGGTAAATGATGCCTCAGGGGTAGCCGACATTATGGCTGGTTGAAACGCGAGAGGGTTACATACAAACCCACTTAATTAAATACATAATAGCTGGGTAATATTAAGCTATTAGATTCAATTCCATTTCCCAACCAACAAATCATAAACCGTTATATACAGGGTTAGTGGTAATTCACTGAGCTGTAGGTTCTGCCCATCATCACGAACACGTTTGTGAAAACATCATCATCATCAGCCTATATTAGTCCACAGCTGGACATAGGCCTCCCCTAATGAGCGCCATAGCGCCCTGTTTACAGCTAGCCGCATCCAGCATCTGCCTGCAGTCTTTCGCAGATCGTCATCCCACCTGACCGGAGGGCGTCCTACGTTTGCCGAGTCGTGGTCTCCACGCAAGAATACGTTTACCCCATATTTTCTTTGTTTTTTTTGTGTTATATTATTATTGCTTAACGCATTCACTGCCCAGTCAGACGAGGGTCGAGAGGCTCGTCTGCGTCTTGGGCAATGAACGGGTTAAGTGTTTTATGTACATAATACACAAACAAATAAATAAAAATAAAGATAAAAAGTTCTAGGTCCAAATAACCATAAAAGGCTCCTTTAATCATTAATAAATGGAAGAGATCGCTTCTAAATGATAAGGCCGCCTATTGTACTTGTGTCTTAAGTAATGTATCTTGTATTGTATTGTTGTTGGAATAAGAAAAGTGTTTTTTTTAAACTCAAGCAGCAAAACGCGGGCACAAGCTAGTTTATCTATGAATGAGAATTGGACCTCACACATTCCATTTATCGGTGACCAATACATTCCATTTAAGGGTGACCAATAAACGTATGAAGAAAGGGGACCTTTTTACAGTTTCAGCACGGATTAACTTGATAAGGGAATTTCGACCTTCTGTCCCTTCGCATCCATAGAAGCAATGCCATAAAGTTGTGTCATGAATCTGTAGGCCTTTTTTTGTCTCGTCGAGGAAATTCATTCACGAATAAACTTTTGAGTCATTTTTACCAAAACTAAAAATCGACGTCGACTTCCTAAATTAATAATAAATAGGTAGGTACTTATGTACAAAGTTTTTTAGAGTTCTTCGAAATAAAAATAAAATTCGGGAAATGGGGGTAAAATTCGGGATTATCTCGGGTTAATTTTCTGTACCGGAGAAAGATAGGTACATAATATTTGAGTACCTAACAACATTCTTACAAGAACCTCCTTCTTTTTTGAAGTCGATTGAAAAACTATTTCAGCTCTCCAAATCTATGAAAAAGTGACTCTACTTTGCTTACTTTAAAACTACCATTACCTATGTAATTTTAAAGTAAGCATACACATTTGCTCCCCTCGGAATCTAGGTCCGTGGGGAACCGAGGCTCTTCGGGTTTGTAAAAAATTATCTAAGCGTCTGGTCGAAGCGACGCGTGACCCGAGAGCTGGTGAATATCTGGCACAGCGCATCAGCATTGCCATACAGCGTGGCAATGCAGCCAGCGTAGCGGGGATGCCATGACTGGTATTGATATGGTTCAGTCGAAATTACTTAGGTAGCTAAAAGAAGGGTGAATATATTTGACGTTATTAACGAGACGTGATCGTAACGTCTCCGTTTTGTACAAGATTTGCGTAGTTGTAAAGAGTGTGTCCATGGCCAGTGACGCGCTCTACGCTAAGGTGCCACGGAAGACCAGCGCTGCAGCTGCTCCCCGAGCTCCTGCAGCACACGCTGAGTGGCAACCTTTTGGTCTCACGTTGTTTTTATTTTTCTCTTTGTAATTCTTATTTCCTTTTCTTCGTTTTAAACGAAGAAAAGGAAGACCCGTAAAACGATGGGACGATGACATCGTAAAAATAGCAGCGAAGACATGGAGTAGAGTAGCTAGAGATCGAGAAAGATGGAAGGAGCTGGAGGAGGCTTTCACCGCTGAAAGCGGTACTCACATAATATGAGAGAGAATAAATGTATTTTAGTATTTAAGTGTGAGAAATAAAAGCTGTTTTATTTATTTATTTATTAATTCTTATTTATCGATGTGTGTATTTTCTTGTGAACCAATAAAATGTATCTTATCTTATATTATCTTATCTTATCTTATCTAGTTCCTTGTCCGCACGATAGAGGCGCTGTACCAAATTGTATGCAAAAAGGAAACGTCACGATCACACCTCGTTACTAACGTTAAAAAGCCCCTCAGGTACAAGTACACAGCAATAATAATAATAATAATAAATAATGCTGGACAATTCACACAGCATTATCTAGCCCCAAGCTAAGCAATGTTTTCAAGGCTACGATATACACGTGAATCTTAAACGAATCGGCTCAAATTCCGACTGCTTAAGTGGAGCACCGACTTCACATTTTGTGTCGTTTAAAATTTATCCGCTGTACGCCCTTTTCGCGAAATCCGATGAGGGCGCCACTTACGCCCCATTAAAAGTACATCGCATGACCGTGAGAGGGTACACAAAGTACTTTTACACCACTCGCTCGAAAACGGTGACTTTGCAGCTCAAAAACAGTGAACAAAATCGGTTTTGAAAAATATAATCCAACTTGTTGAAAAAAGAATTTGAATTCAGAACAATGCAACCTTCATAGAAAAAATAATTTTATCCGTTCATGGGTAGGTTTGTAGCATTTTGCCCTTCAAGGTTGTTAACCTAAATGAGTTTCTGACATTCGAACTCTTTAATGAATTACAAAATATTTTCTCGCTAGTTGTGGTGAAAAGTTCTATGTTTAACTCGAGGGCAAATATTTTTCGTTTCGTGCCTTTTAAAATCGTTTTTCCACATGTTGAACAAATAACTATTATAATCTCGAGTTAGCAATATCTTGAGTTTATTTATTAAGTTGACTGTCGACATTTTATTTTGTTTCACCTATCTGGTGCCTATAATCAAATCTTGCATGAATTTGTCCCCCATTCCGGTTTCCGATGGAGTTTTGCTCTTACTCGAAAAGTAACAACGTAGCAAGGAAAAGGTTTCTTATTCGCTTCTTTACTTTACCTTAAAAAGATTGAAGTGAACAAAAATTATCACTTTATTTCCTAATTTTACACTAATTTGAATTTTGTGACGTGTCCAAGAATCCTGTAAGGTCTAAAGGAAATAAAGCACTTTGATGTTTATGTAAATCGGATGACAATGCAATACTATGGTTTATGCAATACTGGCTATGATCTGATGATGGAGCAGGAAGGTGGTCATGTTGTGAACTCTGGTTTTTGGTAGCATAGTGCGTAAGCCCTTGGGGTAATTTCTAAGAAATCAAATATTATAAAAAAAAATCGAGTTCGACGGGACTTGAACCCGCATCCTTCCCTCACTACGGGAATGTGCTAACCAACTACACCACGAGGTCAAGTGACATAGGAGTCGAAAATCTCTGGGACTTCCAACGGACTCTAGCGCCGTTAGCTCCACCTACAGGGGAAACATTGAAGTTTTTCCAATCCTGTTAAAAGACTAAAGTCAAACAAACTAAATGTATCATACTCGTACCTGAAGTCTTACTGCTATACTCAGAGTCACTAATGGTTACTTAAATGTTGTTCATTAGTGTCAATTTGAAGGGAAAATCAACACTAAGGAATGACATAAGTAACCATAGTTCATAGTGATAAAACCACACTCCGTTTTGGGCTCGTTTGATTCGTCTACATTTTATTTCGTTTATAAGTTTATCCACTGTACTCCCTTTTCGAGAAATCCGATGAGGGCGCCACTTAAGCCCCATTAGAGCAACATGCTGTGTCGGCACTGTATGACGAGCGTGAGAGCTATAAGCTGTACTTTAAAAATCTTAGGAGAACAAAAGTTGTGTGTTCACTTGGTTATTTGTTGTTCTTGTGAGCTGAAATTTTGATTTACTTTGTTTGTGGAACTAATGGAAAAGTTTAATGCCCGAGTAGGTCCTATGTACACCTACCTATAAACTGTATGTTAGAATTACATAATCCGTGTTAGAATTAGAACTGCACTGAATTGGTAGATCGGTACCTTTAGTAAGGTGGAAAGTAAAAAATCTATACGAATAATATTATAAAGAGGAAAGATTTGATTGTTTGTTTGTATTGAATAGGCTCCGAAACTACTGGACCAATTTGAAAAATTCTTTCACCGTTAGGAAGCTTACTTTTCAGGGAGTGATATAGGCTATATTTTATCGTAGAATTCCCACGGGAACGGGAACTACGCGGGTGAAACCGCGAGGTGATCGTCTAGTATAAAATAAAAATTCTGTGGGGCGGACCTTGTCGAATTCAATATTGCATACAAGCTCATAGAATACGCGACTGTGAAACAGATATAAAACCTTGTCAAAGTTAATATCCGACCACTTTTGACTCGGCAATGGTTCAATCCAATTCTGAACGCTAGTGGATTATCTTATCACAGAGAGTCAATAATCACTGAACGTTGACAACTTTTGCAGCCATAAATCGGTTGACCCTCTTGAATGACGTATACCCGAGTTCGGTCCGCACTTAATGGGTCAAGTAACTAGGAGAGAAAAGAGAATTATCTTGGGAGAGCAAAACAACAAAGTTGACGCACTCCGTACGAATTAATTCGTAATTCGTACGCATGAGCTAACGTCAGCGGGACGAAATTCGAACACTAATAATTCTACTTATTTTAGGGTTGGCAATACATTCTTTAGTATTAAATTAATTTTATTTATAACTAACTTCTGCCCGCGGCTTCGCACGCGTTGTTTCTATAGAAACGTTTAAGGGAGATTTTTATCCCATGGGAACGTATTTATGGATTAAAAAGTAGCTTATGTTTGATTCCAGGATTTGAATTACCTGTATGTATAATATTATGATAAAACAATATTTAGTAACAATTCCGCGCAAAACCTTATCTGATAAGATCCTACAAAATGTAATCCGTGTGTACCGCCCGCCCTCCCACAAATTGATCCTACTTAAAATTAGAGAAGGTAATCAATAGACTTATGTAGTATAAAATAACCTAATTAAATTACCTACCTACCTCCTTAAATTGATCCTACTTAGAATTTAGAGAATGTGAACAACAGACTTATGTAATATAAAATAACCTAATTAAATTACCTACCTACCTCCTTAAATTCATCCTACTTAAAATTTAGAGAAAGTAAACAATAGACTTATGTAATATAAAATTGCCTAAGTAAATTACCTTCCTACCTCCTTAAATTGATCCTACTTAAAATTTAGAGAAAGTAAACAACAGCTTATGTAATAAATAATTACCTAAGTAAATTACCTTCCTACCTCCTTAAATAGATCCTACTTACATTTAGAGAAGTTAAACAACAGACTTATGTTGGTAATATAAAATTGCCTAAGTAAATTACCTTCCTACCTCATTAAATTGGACCTACTTATAATTAGAGAAAGTAAACAACAGACTTATGTAATATAAAATTGCCTAAGTAAATTACCTTCCTAACCTTTAAGCCCGAATATAACTTAATTTGTGAAAGAAAAGACCACACTAATTACAAAATGAAAAAACTCATCAAAAATAAGTCGACTAGTTTCGTCTCTCCACGATACATCATCAGGACGCTATAACAATACTCGACTTTGGCACTGAGACCGTCAAGCAACAACGACAGAGTCCTGCTAGTGATGTTGCCTCTCTGAGCTCCCTGCGTAAAGTGAAGCCTTGTTCGCAACACCCCCACTTATATAGTCACGAATGGCGTGACACAGCACGTGTTCAGTGTTGCCACCCTTGTCTGTGTTGCCACTACCGCTGCTCGTATTACCGAATCAACAATGTATTTTTTATTATTATGAATATGAAAATGAATGTAGTTACTGCTGGCGCAGCACGTGCGCAGTACCACTACCATCACCTGTATGTAAATTTTCAGCCCGATCCGTTCAGTAGTTTTGGCGTGAAGACGTAACAAACATCCATCCATCTATCCATCCAAACTTTCGCATTTATAATATTAGTGTGACTACCTTCTGCCCGCGGCTTCGTACGCACTTAATCAGGATAAAAATTAACCTATGCCGTCCCTAGGGTACCGTCTCAGTTCAGTTCAGTTCAGTTCAGTTATTTATTTATAAGAAAATTTTCTTACTCAAGTAAGTCTACTTCCTTGCCAAATTTTAAAGACTGAATTACGTTCGCGTTTGTAACATTTTTTCCTAGGTTGTTGACCAAAATGAGACATTCGAACTCTTTTATAAATTACAAAATATATTCTCGTTGTGGTTAAAAGTTGTAGGTTTAACTCGAGGGCAAATATTTTTCGATTCGTGCCTTTTTAATCCCTCGCTACCTCAGCAGTCTACTTTAGAGCCACTCGTTACGCTCGTGACTCTATTTTAGACTGCTCCGATAGCTCGGGATTTAATATCGGCACGTGCAACAAAAAATAGTTTCGCTCATTTGTTGAACAAATAACTATTGTTTCCATTATCCTATGAGCCAGATCCATCGAAGCGTAGCCGGTAGGTGTTCATAAATAAATCACACCAATCACACACAGCACACTTCACAATCACCTCACATTTCACATGTTCCTACTAATAAAAAATCATAGTCTTTCATTTAGTCTCAATAGTTGGTTGGCGACTGTATAATTATTCCAGTTGAGTTTTGAATCTTTACTTGCGCTCGCGCGATTCAACTGTTTGCGGTCCGAAGTGAGAATGACTCGTTTTAAGATATATATCACACCTTGTGTCAAACCCAATAATTTTCTATTCTACTCCGATTTCCCGAATAAGCATTCGAGTATATCTGTCCCCGTTCTAGACTGCGACCTCCTAACTCCATTTTGGAATGCCTCCCGCGTCATCCATAATTGATGCATTTCCAGCAACCCTATCGCCTATTCGCGAGTCAAAGTTCAGAATTAGCATTATCCCAGTTTAGCTTTAATTGTTAAGGTATTTTTAGAACAATGCACTGGTTACATTGTTATGCCACTCGTGATTCGCGTTGCATTGAGGAATGCTAGTGACGTGATTTGATGTCAAATGTCAACTTGCGGGGAGAATGGTAGATCTGTGTATGCAATCTGTTTCCAAGATCACTATTGAGAACGATAGAACCGGTTTAAATAGTTTCGATGGGAATTTTTTGAAGGAAATAAGGTCCTACTAATATTAACTCAAACAAATTGTGAAAACCTTGCTGTGCAAAAAGGCTTACTATAAAATATCAGATTATCTAGAGGATAAAAAAGCTTGGGACGGGTTTTGCTCCAACTCAAAAAATAACAACTAACAGGCTAAAGGTTTCTTCGTCGCTTCTTTACTTTAGTCTACATACTGAAGCGACAGAAATCAAAAAATATTACTTTATTTCCGTGTCAGTGTTTAGTTTTATAATATGACTTTTCTAAGTGTACATTTATTGTATTTATGGAAATAAAGAGGTTCTGATTTTGATTTATTATAAACTAGCTGCGCCCCGCGGCTTCGCCCCCGTGGAAATTTATGTTACCAACTTTCTTAATTTTTTCTAATATATAAGAATAATTCTAATAGAAATTTCTAATATATAATCTATAAGAACCTTCTCCTGACAATAACAAACACAACAAAGAAAGAATTAGCGAAATCGGTCCAGCCGTTCACGCGTGATGCCGTGACCAAGGAAAACGGGTTTCATTTTTATAGATGCGAAAGTTTGTGAAATTTTTGTTACTTAGGATTTCCAAAAGTACTGAACAGATCAAGATGAAATTTCGCTTATTATACTATTATTATTATACTTATTATACTTAAAATACGCGTGCGAAGCCGCGGGCAGAAGCTAGTAGTCATATATTTTGATAGAAAACACTAAAACAAATAAAAAATGTCTTGTAAAATAATATGCGCCCGGTTTCTGAGATATTCATCGACGATAATAACAATATTTTTTCTTCATGTGAATATCGCAGAACCCTGACGCATTCGAACATTATGGTTTGGAACATTTTTTTATTTGCTTAAGTGACCTCTATCAAAATATTATAACTCTTATCGTGCGCGGCCATTTTCAAAAACAAACAAAGAAAATAAACAAAGGTTAGGGCGTCTGTACAAATCTACAAACCCCTTTGTATATGATTGCGAAAAATTACAGGGACAGGACAACGTTCGTCAGGTCAGATAATAAAGACTAAATAATGCTGGATAAATATTTCACACAGCAAGACTTTTTTGTTGCAAATCCATAGACTCATGATTTTACTTAGAAACATCAAGTTATATCTAACAAAAACATATCTGCCTAGGCAGAAATCAAACCCACAACGCCAACGCTGAGAAAAAGTAACAAAAAATTCATAAATTTAAGACCCTTAACTTTTTTCAACAGGCAGCCCAAATTGGGACCATAGACGATAAACATAACAAACAAAAAACTAAAACTTAAGCTTGAAATATTAGTTTACTAGCTGCGCCTCGTAGCTTCGCCCACTTGGAAATCATACAAATTCAATTTTTTTTGCGTACTTGAACTTTTGTGAAAATTTAAATACTTGAATTATTATTTACTTTGAAGTTTATGTATTTACACCGAGTTTTGAGTGAAGGAATAATAATTTTCCATAGAAACATTGCCACAATTTTTAAAAATAATGCCTATGTGTTATTAATGTTATAATACAACCTAAGCTATCTGCACACCAAATTTCATCTAAATCGGTTAAGAAGTTACAGAGATACGTGATAACAAACATTAACACAAACATATAAGTAGCATTTTATAAATATAAGGGTGATTCTCTGTAAGGATGTTTTTTGCTGTCCCAGGCATTTTTTTGTAAGAAAAATTGTTATTTTGTTACTAAAACAAATTGATTACGAAAGTAAAAAAACATTTCTATTTGGACCATTGAAAACTAAAATGAAATAAGTTTTGGTTTTTTTGCTATACATTCGTAAACCATCGAAATAACAGTCCCCTGGGCTGTCCCATTCCCAAAATTAAAACTTCAAGATTAAATTTTAAGTTATTCGTCCATAATATATAATTTGGTCCCTAATGTTTATAAACTTAATTATTTAACTAACAATCTTATTCAATAAAAAGTACCGAAAGTTAATTTGTTTCATTAAATCCATTAAACCAAAGTTTGTCCCAGGCATTTTAAGAACAGTCCCCTGCCAGAAGTTCAAAGCCAAAAATAAAAAAATCCAGCATGTTATTTTACCTTTTGTAAGGTTTATAAGGACCTAACTAGCCTTGAGTTAATAACCATAGGGCTGTTAGCGCTTTATCGCCATTTTATTTAGTGCCAATGCACCGTTTGTGCTGGAAATATGTGTCTGGGCCACGAGAAACTCAGTCCTCTGGCAACTATTTTTATTTATAATTTATTTATAAAATTGGATCCATAAGTCTTAATATTATTCTAATTAACGTAAACATTCATTGAGAACTTGAAAAGTTGAATGCATTGAAATAGTTTGCTTGATTTTTCACAATTTGATAAAAAAAAACAGTCCCCTGGCAAACAGTCCCCCTGTCATGTTATAAGGCAAAATATACACAAATATCGAAAAAGCAAAAATTCAATCGGCCGTTCATTTATTATGATTAAGCTGATAGTTTTGTAGCCCTTGTTAATTTTTTTTCTAATAAAATCAAAAATAATTTGGTCGGACAATTTTGTACAGACTTAAGACGTCTTTACAGAGAATCACCCATAAGTAGAATTACCACAAGCCTAACCCTATTAACAGACAAACAAACTGTCCCTGTTTTAACCCAGCGCGGGGCGTGCTAATAGGACAAAAAGTTACGTCAAGCTTATACTAATAATATACATACAAGCCGAATATCAAACCGAAACACATGCTCAAGCAAGTAGGTGCCATCAAATCTGGGAAGCTTACTCAGAAAACGAAAATCGAAGATTCTGATTATTTTTGTACAAAACTAACACTCATATCACTTGTTTATGATAGCGTCTCCACAAAAAGGAATCAAAAACTTCGATTTTCGTTTAACGAAAACGGGCCCTGTGTGAATTTTAGGAATCTGGAGGCTTACTGAAAGCGTAAATCTAAGATTCTTATTCGTTATTTGTGCAGAACCAACTCTTATGTCACTTATGTGATAACGTTTTTACGAGTACGGGCCCCTTGTGAATTTACTTACAAACCTACGGGACCAAATCAAGTTCCGCTTGAACCTGGAGTCAAAAAAATAGCATTTTCACCTAGAAAAGTCAAAACAGCAATGGTTTAAATTCGAACCAAGGGGCGGGCAGCAGCGCCCCCTGCAAAACAATTCTACCACCGAACTGCGATCTCCGACCCGTATGCCCAGCGTGGGGATTATAGGCATTACCCCCATGAGATAAAAGCCAATAAGGTGCTTAATAGGGGGAGGCCTGCGTCCAGCAGTGGACCAATACAGGATGTTGAGGTTGAGGAGGTTGATTGGAAACAATCGGTGAAACCACGCAAAACAAAATTCTGACTGTAACGGCAGTAAAGGCCAGCTCTGACCGACACAGTATTCGCTACCCAGAGCGGCAGCGAAACTTTTCGCAGAGTTTCGCGCTTAATATACCCCTCGGCTTTCGCTACCGCTCTGGGTAGCGAATATCGGTTATTTCCGGGTAATAAGCTAGAAAGAAACTGATTCCTCGCCACGACCCATTACGTAATAAATAACGTAGGAGCAATAAGCGACCTTATCGCTGGAAGCAATCTCCCATGCTTGGTTCGAAATGTATGAATCTAGGCCAAGCCAGCCCTCAACATGATTCCCCACAAATTATTTATGTGGTAATCCAACGAGCTCCGCAGGCGAAACCTAGTTAAGGATAAGTACATTACATCTATTATTATGATGTGAAGAGGAAAACCGGAATGATTGAATGAACGTACTGCACGCTTAGTACCAGTGTGCACAGTTTGATTACAAAAAAGTCGGAAATAATATTTTTTTTTTATTGCTGGACAATTAACACAGCATTATCTAGTCCCAAGCTAAGCAGGACTTGTGTTATGTGTACTAGATGACTATATTATACATGTATTATGTAGAATATAGTCATGCTTTTACATTGCATAGATAGATATTTTTTATAACCTGCAAAGCGTCGTAGGCGGACCTTCGCCCGCCGCGCCACATCGGTTGTCATAGACTTTAACTTCTATCTCGGTTACGTGAACAAAAAAGAGTTTGTCTCACTCTTTTTTGTTCACGCACACAATATTCTAAATCTTTCAAAACCATTCGGAAACTAGTATGAAACAAATATTCTGAGGGGTGAGTCTATTTGATGTTAGTAACGAGAAGTTTTTTTCTGAAAGGACTAATAATGCTGTTGACTGCAGATGGCCATATTGGCCATGACAACGTTACAGGACTTTTGGCGGGCGCAGAAGGCCTACGAGCATGAAACTATTTTACCGCAGTCAAACTCCGAAAATTTGTTCCTCTCTATCCGGTATCGGCGCTGCGAGGCGCCAAATGTATGGAAAGAGACGAAAACTTTTTTCGTCATCGTAAACGAATGCACAACTGGTACTAAGGATTCTGACCTACTTTACAAGTAACTTTTCGTAACACATGGCCTACTTTATTGTCATCTGGTTTCCATGACAAACTTTTCTTAATTTGGTTAGATGAGAAAAACCCAGCTTTATTTTTATTAATTTACTAGTTTATGCCCGCGGCTTCGCACGCGTTATTTCTATGGAAACGTTTAAGGGTAATTTATATCCCATGGGAACTGATATAAGGGATAAAAGGTAACCTGTTTGATTCCAGGATTAGAATTACCATATGCAAAATTTCAGCCCGATCCGTTCAGTAGTTTTGGCGTGAAGAGGTAACAAACATCCATCCATCCATAAAAACTTTCGCATTTATAATATTAGTGTGATTTATTTTCAAGCGACAAAAAAACTTATGGAAGTTCTCAATTCGGCTGTACGTTTTATGTGTGGTATTTGATATCTTGGCCAATTCTTGTCCGATTTTGATGTACATTTGCGGCAGATGTAGGTTATTTTGAAAAAACTAATAACTGACTTGAAATTCCTTAATATTTACACTGTTTTTTGAGTTTTGCGTGATAAATGCAATCGCTCTGAAAAAAAAATGTATAAGGTCACTTTGGAATTATTGTACACAATAGCGATTTTTAAAATCGGTCCTTAATATTGACGGAGAAATCGACAAACATTCATAAAAATCAGTAAAAAATATACACATTACTGATTTTTTTGGTTCAGTAACCTTCTCCTTTGTTTGTCAAAAGTCAAAAGATTGGAAAGTCTGCTGAGAGTAAAATAACCCTGATCAATTTAATGAGACGAGATCGCGGTTTTCAACAGACAGACCCATTAGCAAGCCTATTATCAAGCTCTTAGAGTTCGAATGAAAGTGACACGTCTGCAACCCTACATCTGTCTGAAAGAGTCACAAATTCAACGGCAACCTGATTAGAGCCCTTTTAATGCCCGACGCAACAAAAATTTGCATGGGAATTATAAGCCCGGACGGTCAGTAAGACCGGAGTAACGGAGCGTAATGTATCATTCGCAGCGAGCATGTTACACCGTGCGCTACAATCCGTCACGTTCGCGTTGTTCGTTGCAAGCGAGAGAGAGAGAAAAAGAGAGATATAAGTTATTTTACCCATAAAACACATCACACTAATATTATAAACTAGTTTATGCCCGCGGCTTCGCACGCGTTGTTTCTATACTAATCGTTTAAGGTGATTTTTATCCCATGAGAACTGATTTATGGGATATAAAGTAGCCTATGTTTGATTCCAGGACTAGAATTACCTGTATGCAAAATTTCAGCTCGATCCGTTCAGTAGTTTTGGCGTGAAGCGGTAACAAACATCCATCCATCTATACATCCATCCAAACTTTCGCATTTATAATATTAGTGTAATGCGAATTTCGATGTTTGTTACCTCTTCAGGCTGAAATTTTGCAGACAGGTAAGTCTAACCCTGGAATCAAACACAGGCGACTTTTTGTCCCATAAATCAGTTCCCATGGGATAGAGATAACCTCAAAACGTTTCCATAGAAACAACGCGTGCGGAGCCGCGGGCAGAAGCTCGTAACCTATAATTACGTTATTTTAAGGAGAAATAAATGATATCTTATTTATATTACTTGCTTTCAAATTGTTACTGGATTATTTTTAACACAATATTATGTTACAATGCTTAAGGGCCCATACTACCTCGTTATTGTGTGAAGAGGATAGGCATAGGATTTCGCGTTCACAGGAGCGGGACAGAGCAAAGCGGCGTAAGCCCAAAAATCAAGTTTTTAGTAGTTATTTGCTCCCCACAAACATTAGAATAGTTAATTGAAAAAAAGGCAACATATAAAATGTTCTTTATACTTAGTTCAATTACTATGCTTAATCTCAAGATCGTATCATTTGTGTTTATTGAGAAATTAGGGTTTTAGTAAAAAATTAGAGGTAACTTTGCGATTTTTTTCTACCGAGAAAATTTTATGGAATCGTGTTTTCGAAACATATGATCGATAGAATAAGTCCTGAACTTTACCATATATAAATTTCAAAGTTAAATATTCAGTAGTTTGGAAGATATGGAGGTCCGACGGAGTTGAAAATAAGCAATTTGAGGTTATATACGCCCTTAACCGATCTAGAAAAGTATTTTTCAGATCAAATAATACTATTTTCATCCCGATAATAACGAAAACCTTAAGTTTTTTTTAATGCCTTGTAATAATAACGCTCGCTGTTACTGATAGGAACAATGTAACAGTGATAGATAGATAGGTACTTGATATTAATATGCACCTATCAGTTACAAATTTTACATTTATCATTAATTTGGGAAAGAAGTAAATAACATTTTGATATCTTAATACTCTTTTGGTATGCTTAAGATTAACATTTTACAATGGTAAATGAGCTCAAGTCCAAGTGTTTATTGCAATAGTGATTCATATGTAATATATATCTTTTAAAATAATGAAATATACAGTTCAATTTATTCTCATACTACACAGATTTATATATATCTCAAATTTATAATCAAAGTAGTGAATACTCGCATTTTTTGTCTAATGCTTATATTAGGTAAAGATTCATAATATTGTATACCTCTGAGGTACAGACTTGACCTTAGTACATATCAATTGATGCAATTTTAGGTAGGTATTTTTAACCTTTATGACATTTATACAGTTAGGGATATTTGGGGAGGCCCATTGTGTGGGACGCTACATGCATCGACACACTTGCGCCTTCCCATCCCATCTTCCGAGGACATCCGCGAGGGAGAGTGCGTCGGCAGATTTGGCCAAAGATCTTAAGAGGCGCAAATATGCAGGTCTCGACAGAGCCTACACATTTGCTCCCCTTGGATTCGAGACCCTATGTCCGTGGGGTACCAAGGCTCTTCGAGTTTTTAAAAAAATATTTGAGCGTCTGGTCGAAGCGACGCGTGACCCGAGAGCAGGTGAGCATCTGGCGCAGCGCATCAGCATTGCCATACAGCGGGGCAATGCAGCCAGCGTCCTGGAGACCGACGACTGTTATTGATATGGATCAGTTGAGCTGTAGATTGCCTGCAATAGTCTGCAGTTAGCTCAATTGTTTCAACTGTAAATACTTGTTCTAATTTATTTCTAATATTCGATTGTATTTTTCTTTGTGAATAAATGTTTTACCTATATTATTTATATTTTTCTAACTTCAAGTCGCGAATATAGTACTAAAACCAAAGGAAAACAAATATCATCTTAGAAATAAAATTAAACTACATATTCCTAACACTCGAACCATTTATGGAAAAAAATCTATTCTTGCAGAAGGAGCACAATTATTCAACAATCTACCGCACAGTGTAAAAAAATGTGACAGCATAAATATATTTAAAATTAAGCTAAAAGAATATGTACACTCATTACAGATATAGTTTCCATTTTTGTTTTCATTAGGTAGCAAGGTATTTTTTTTTGTTATCTACTATAGATCTCAGAAGTTCCACACATTTAATTTAATAAGTATAAATATGTTTATCTCATTGTAAATGAACTGCATAGTTTGTATGAGAAATAAAGTTCTTTAAACCTTCATAATATGAAATCGTAAGTAACTACCATGGTAGTAGGTATGAGTAGTACCTAATAAACAATTTCACAATCTTGCATTTTCACGCCATTTGCGATAGGAAAATCACAAAGCTGATAAAAGAACAAACCACCAAATTAATTTCCGCCGCCCCTCCCTCCGGCCATATGGTGTGATCAATCGGAATTCGGGGTATAGGTATCGGGGTATAGATACCGTAGATAACGATCGGTTAACCCTGCTTCAATAAGACTAATATTAGATAGATAGATAGATAATACTTTATTGTACCACACAAAGACAGATAACAATACGGAAATAAATGCTAAGAGTAGACGAAGTACAAAGGCGGCCTTATCGCTATGAGCGATCTCTTCCAGGCAACCTTGGGATGGACTGGACATGTAAGAACAAAATAGACGGTGGCACGCGAAAATAATAATAATAATAATAATAATACTTACACTACATACTATAATACCTACATATAGCCTACAAACAATATAATACACTTACATAAACATAAAATAAAGTTGTTTAACTTTGCAAGGACAGATAATGCTGATGAAGCAGTAATATTATCTTGTGTTTGTCAACCGTTGCTGTAGATTATGTTTTTTTTATTGTTATACTAGTTTATGCCCGCGGCTTCGCACGCGTTGTTTCTATGGAAACGTTTAAAGGAGATTGCTATTCTATAGAATATTAAAAATTAATTAAAAAAACATTGTCCAGCGGACAAAATTGTGAATCTAAACCATTCCCAGATCCCCTTGAACACATACAAAAAATTTCATCAAAATCGGTCCAGTCGTTTGAGAGAAGTTCAGTGACATACACACTCACAGAAGAATTATAATGTACTAGCTGCGCCCCGCGGCTTCGCCCCCGTGGAAATTTATGTTTCCAACTTTTTTAATTTTTTCTTTCATAAGAACCTTCTCCTGACGATAACAAACACAACAAAGAAAGAATTAGCGAAATCGGTCCAGCCGTTCACGCGTGATGCCGTGACAACGCGAAACGGGTTTCATTTTTATATATAACTAGCTGCGCCCCGCGGCTTCGCCCCCGTGGAAATTTATGTTTCCAACTTTTTTAATTTTTTCTTTCATAAGAACCTTCTCCTGACGATAACAAACACAACAAAGAAAGAATTAGCGAAATCGGTCCAGCCGTTCACGCGTGATGCCGTGACAACGCGAAACGGGTTTCATTTTTATATATAAGACTAGCTGCGCCCCGCGGCTTCGCCCCCGTGGAAATTTATGTTTCCAACTTTCTTAATTTTTTCTTTCATAAGAACCTTCTCCTGACAATAACAAACACAACAAAGAAAGAATTAGCGAAATCGGTCCAGCCGTTCACGCGTGATGCCGTGACAACGCGAAACGGGTTTCATTTTTATATATAAGAAGAAGAAGAAGATAAAGATTTTTGATTGTTTTGTGTTATCTTCCGTGACGTCACCAAACGGCTCTGCCGGAAGACCAGCGTTGGTTGTTACGTGATAACAACTAGCTTATGCTGAGACAGAGACCGTTTTGTGACTTAAATCGACAGAAGCTGTATCTTTTATTTTATCTATAGATCATGTTTGTTTTTGTTGATTAAGTTAGAAATAAAATATTCTATCTATCTATCTATATATCTATAAATGCGCAAGTTTGAATGTTTAGATGTATAGATGGATGTTTGTTACCTTTAGTCCCATCTCGTAGACAGATTTGGTAGCTGGCTTCAAAATGGGAAAAATATTCCCAGTTCAAAGCTGGCTACGAAACGGGAATTTTTGAGTCCCACCTCGTAGCCAGGTTTGGAAGCTGGCTTCAAAATGGGAAAAATATTCCCGGTTCAAAGCTGGCTACGAAACGGGAATTCTTGAGTCCCACCTCGTAGCCAGGTTTGGAAGCTGGCTTCAAAATGGGAAAAATATTCCCGGTTCAAAGCTGGATACGAAACGGGAATTCTAAGTCCCACCTCGTAGCCAGGTTTGGAAGCTGGCTTCAACCTTTTCACGCTAAAACGACTGAACCGATCGGGCTGAAATTTTGTGACGTAGCTCTAAGCCTGTAATCAAACATAGATTACCACGAAACAGTTCCCATGGGATAGAAATAACCTTTAAACTTTTCTTCGGGCATCTAAATGACTTTATTTTTAGTCATAATATTTTAATAGAATAAAATATTATTATTTTTACGTTGTTTTATTTGCTACTTGCTTCTGTCCCTGGTATTACACGCGTTTTTCCGTAAGTGAAATGCCTGATTGACATTTTTATATAATTAATTATTGATAATTAGTATTAGTACTGACTAATTGTATTTTTATTTGGAATTGAATTGAATTTTATTTTCATTGTAATTTCTATAAGGTGATAATAACTGGTATATATCTTTGAATTTAACTATAATGTAACATATGTGACTATTGTAATTGGAATCTCTGTACTAGTTCAATAAATAAATAATAAATAAGAAAATAATACAGATTGAGTTACTGCGGTAAACTATAATTTTTATATTATTTTATATACATTTTCATGGAAAAATAACTCAATCTTCTTTATCGGCTCGATAGACATCAACACTTTCGTAAGTTCCCATATTCGGGTTATTCCAGTTTTCCCCCTTGACAAATCCCCCTTAAGGGGGAAAACTTCGAGCCGACAGATTGGCATCTCTATCTGTCAAAAGTAACTACATCATTCAGTCTTCATTCACTCACCTTTCAACAATTGGGGAATATCATAACCGTGCATATGCTCGACGACCTCTGTGGCGCAGCGGGCGAAGGTCCGCCTGCGACGCAGGAGGTTGCGGGACAAATGTTTGTACAATCTGCCTGCAGATATTTGTTCAGGGTGTTCTGGATGATTATTAATATAGTATGTATAATAAAAATTATATCTATCTACATATGCAGTGTATATCAGTAATCTAGTACCCAAAACACAAGCACTGCTTAGCTTGGGGCTAGAATATGTTGTGTGAATTATCCAACATTATAAAAAAAATATACCAAACAGAAAATAAATGCATGGACCCATAATAGATAAAATTTATGTAATTGGTATTAAAAACCGTTTAACTAACAACCTAACTTTAATTAAAAACAAAAAATAATACAATCTTAATCTTTCTACTCGGCCACAAATAGCAGCATCAAAATCAGGGCTCCACAAGGCATAATAAGCTTTACTAATCCACAAGATAGGATATCTAAATGCGAAAGACGTGCCTAATCGGCTTTCCATTCGGACATTGCCACACGGTGCGTTGCGTGGGTTGCGACATTGCTGCATTGTTTTGATTGATTCGATGATTTGGCAGCGATGCCAATTCGGAAGCGTGGCCAGGCAGGAAATTATTTGAGATTGGGTCATTAAGTACGACCACCTCTTGGGGCTAGATGATGCTGTGTGGATTGTCCAGCATTATTTATTATTATTATTACCTCTATGTCATCTATGTCAGTTTAGTGTGGTTTAGTGCTGCTCGTTGGTTGGTCTAGCGGTCAGCTTGTTCAACCGCTGATTATGAGGCCCTGGGTTCAAATCCGGGTCGGATCTATAGCTGTTTTTGGGGTTTTTCTAACAGGAAAAATTAACAGTAGCAGCCCGGAGTCAGGAAGTTGGCGGTGTTTTACCCCCGTGCCTCGGAGAGCACGTTAAGCCGTTGGTCCTGCACTTGACCTCTCCCGGTCGTGTCGGTCTGCCGTCCCATCTGACTATGAGAGTGAGGGAATAGTGAGTGCACCTGTGTTTGCGCACACACTTGTGCACATATGTCCTGCGCATCTGGCTAGTCTCCGATGAGAATGGCCGCCGTGATCGAAATTCGGCTAGGAGGACTTATTATGTCACTTTAGTTATCATTTTGTCAAAAATAAGAAAGGGCTGTCCTTCCTCTGGTTGAAATTAGAAGCTCGTACAGTTAAAATTTTAAACCATAAATCAAATCATAAAGTTTATAAACTAAACAAAAAGGTACTTTAATAAATTTAAGAAGTGATCGCGTATGTCTCAAACCATTTATAAGTTCTTTTGCGGATTAACATCCAACTTTGCATTTGTACACAAATAACAAACTAAAGTGGACTAATATAGGCTGATGACTATGATGATGATGAACAAACTAAAGTATCTACCTTCCTAATAAATAATACAATCATTATCATCATCATCCTATATTAGTCCACTGCTGTACCTACATAGGCCTCTCCTAATAAGCGCCATAGCGCCCTGTCTTCAGATTGCCGCATCCAGCATCTGCCTGCAGTCTTTCGCAGGTCGTCATCCCAACTGGCCGGAGAGCGTTCTACACTACATTTGCTGAGTCACGGTCTCCATTCAAGAACACGTTTACCCCAGCGGTTGTAGATTCTTCGCGAGATATGGCCGGCCCACTGCCACTTTAGCTTACTAATTCTTTGAGCTATGTCGATAACTTTGGTTCTCTGTCGTCGTATGGATTCTTATCCTTTAGAGAATATCCAAGCATAGGTAGCTCTTTCCATAATTTGCTGAGTGACTTTGAACTGGTGATAAAATGGCAAGATATAACTGCAATATGTTTAGTTAGGTATATAATTTAATTCAAATGATTGATGTTTTTATCAAAAAATCTGAAATTAGCAGCAAAGGTAGCAAATAATTTAATCTGCGAGAATATCCGATAATTATGATTAGTTTGAACAAACATATTTTTAACTAGCTAGTTTCTGCCCGCGGCTTCGCACGCGTTGTTTCAATGAAAACGTCTAAAGGTTAATTCTATTCCATGGGAACTTTTACCTGATAAATAGTATTTATTCCAGGCATCGATTTTAGCAAAAAAGGGGAGATGAGGTACTAGCTTCTCGAAAGTAGAAGGCTTAAATTAGGTGCTATTAGGTTCACCTCCCCCCGGTGAATATCCCTTAGTCACCTCTTGCGACACCTGCGGGAAGAGTTGGGCTGGTGCAAATTCTAAGCCGGAACCACACAGCTTCACCGGGGCGGGCAGCAGCGCCCCTGCAGAACAATTCTACTACCGATCTGCGATCCCCAACCCGCATGCCCAGCTTGGGGATTAGGGGCATTACCGCCTATGCGATAAAAACCAGGGGGAGGCCCGCGTCCAGTAGTGGACCAATACAGGCTGTTAAGGTAGGTCCACCTCAGTCATAGTTGGGCTCCGTCTGAACGATATTTAATTTTAATTTAATAATATTCCTAATTGTGTAGCTGATTTTACTCAGATCTATGATTCCAGGTCTAAACTTACATCTTAGCTAAATTTCAGCCCTATCCGTTTAGTAATTTTGGTGAAGAAGTTACAAACATCCATCCATCCAAACTTTCGCATACATACCTAGTATTAAGTAGGATGCGATATGATAAGTTGTGGTGTATTACGTTTATCAGAATTGATCACTCATTGTTTCCAACATACGTTTACATCGATCATCCTAATTACAGATAACATATTAGATAAACTGTATAAATACTGACCACATTCATACTAATTAGTTTAGTTTGGTAAAAGTTCAGTTTAGTGAAATGAAACTCGTCGTTGCTTTGGTCGGCTTAGTGGCATGTAGGTATCATTATTTTATTTATATCATTATATTATTTTGAATTTTGAATTTATAAGCTTTTTCGAGCTATATTCAAATATGGCGCGCAGCGTTTAGCGCGTTTAAATGCACGCACTCTAGTTGGCGTTACGGGGCAAGCGCGCGCTGTATTATTAACGCCAAAATATCAGTCAATTATTTTTGTTTAAGGATCTACCTCCCCGAACACTAGCGCCGCCACATATTTTATCTTATTATTACGTCGAAGAAAGGAAATTCCAATAATTACGTTGGGCAATTTGTGAATCCTATCATAAGCTTTTTTTTAATGCATCTGTAATTTTTTTTTGTATACTTTAAGCAGAGTTGCGATGTTGCTGTATTTGGCCAGCATGGTGGCAAAAAAGAGCAACTTCGCATCTCTGCCTACACTATACAAACTAAAAAATATAGAGGCATTAAAAAAATGCTTATGATAGTTATCACAAATTGCCCAACGTAATTTTTGGAATTTCCTTTCTTCGACGTAATAATAAGATAAAATATGTGGCGGCGCTAGTGTTCGGGGAGGAGGAGCCTTAACTTAATTTTTGAAAAAAGTGATCAAAAACCGTAATTGCGAATTACTACGTGAAAACTAGAGTGGGAGGGAGGTCTTCTCATATACTACGGGTGGTCACCAGAAAAATTACGAATTTCAATAATTTACGCAATTTATGACATTGTGATGTCATTTTTATCTATTCTACCCTGGAGAAAAATTCCCGTGCTGGGCCTACCTCAATCTCAACAGCCTGTGTTGGTCCACTGCTGGACGCAGGCCTTCCCCTGATAAACGCCTTTTTTTTTCTTTTTTTTTTATTTAAACGAAAGACTTTGTCGCTTTGCGACCACACCATCCCGTCGTCATGAGATAAACGCCTTATTGGCTTTTATCTCATGGGGGGGGGGGGGGATGCCCATAATCCCCACGCTGGGCATGCGGGTTGGGGATCGCAGTTCGGTGGTAGAATGTTCTGCAGGAGGCGCTGCTGCCCGCCCCCGGTGGATATCCCTTAGTCGCCTCTTACGACACCCGCGGGAAGAATTGGGGTGGTGCAATTTCTAAGCCGGCACCACACAGCTACGTGCTTGGCCTACAGGGGGTAAAAATTTTAAAATTGGGTCGCGCAGTTTGGGTACGTTCCCTTACGAGAACGCCCACTGAGCGTCATCCATCCATCGATTTCCGGCAATCGCTACAATCCCGTCGGTCTTAGTACCTTACTCCTAAATAATGTGTAGCCGTTCATTAGACCGTTATTTCATTGGACAAATAGAAAAATTTGTACCAGACATTGAAGCATTTATAATGCGCTATGCGCTTTTTCAAACTTATTTAAATAAAGGGATTTAATGAATAAATATCATACATTGGATATTGAACTATTTAAATCTCTTTATCGTATGAGAACTTCATGCGAGCTTTAGCTCGCATGAAGTTGAGCATTACATTTTATATAAAGCGTTACAATTTATGTTTATATTGCAAATTATACAAAATAAAAGACTGTCTTGATGTCGACTATCACATATTATCTGTAAGAGGGTAACGATGTTGATGGAGGACGGACACTTATTAAATTATACTGATTGTGATGATTCTCTCGCTTTAGTTAGAGAAACATTAAAGTTTCACTGCTGAGGAGCAAAACATTGCAAATTATCAGGAATGGGACGTCGATTTTTAGTTTTATCATTTCAATTTTTTTTACATAATATCAATTATTAACATAATAACAAATAACATATCAAATTTTTTCACAGTGTGCTCAGCCAATGTCATCCCTACCGTGCCAGGCGACAATAGCCACTATGTGGAGGGCGAGAGCCGCTACATTTGGATGCCCGACGGCGAAGGCAACCCTCAGCTGGTAGACCTTCAGGAACCCGTCGATGAGAGCATCCTGAACTCCAGAAATGGAGCTAACAACGCGTACTGGCTTTTCACTAGGTAAGGCAATTTATTAGGGCTTGCACAAGCCGCCGGTCGCGGTTTGAATTAAATCAAATCAAAAATTCTTTAATTCCATAAATACAATGAATGTATACTTAGAAAAGGTCCAATTCGTAAAATTATGGACTGACATGGAAATAAAGTGATATTTTTTATAACTGTCAAACAAAGCAACAAAAGGAGAAAGAAGCGGCGAGGAAATCTTTAAACTGTTAGTTGTTATTTTTCGAGTTGGAGCAAAATCCGTTCCAAGCTATTTCATCCTCTAACTAGATAATCTGATATTTTAAAGTAAGCCTTTTGCGTAGAAAGGTTTTGACACTTAGTTTGAATTTATAATTTTGGTGTAGAAGCCTATACCTCGCCCTTTATAAGATAAATTTTATCTAAGTAATAATCGACTCCTCCAAATCTGCCCGTGAATGTCGTACGAGGCGACTATAGTCCATTTCACCCAAGTGTGCGAAACCGGTTGCAAAAACTAGTTTTTAATAAACTTATTTAGTGACCCGAGAGCTGGTGAGTACCTGGCGCAGTGCATCAGCATTACCATACAGCGGGACAATACAGCCAGCGACTTGGGGCGCTTCCGACTGGTATGGAAATGGATCAGTTGAGCTACCTGTAAGTTGTATGCAACAGTCTGCTGCTAGCACAATTGTTTCAATTGTAAATACTAGTATAATTTTCTTTGTGATTATAGGTTATTACCAACCTAGTGCAAAGATTATACTACTACTGATTTTGTATCGATTGCTTGTCTACGCTATCCATTGGGAGGCTAGAGTCATAAAAATGCTCTATTAGATCTTTGCTATTGGGCCGTAATAACCTATTTAAATTTATAGCCTGGGACTTTACGAGCTATCGATGATGCTGCTAAAAAAGCTAATTAAAAAGAAAACCAAGAATTTGTTATGACTTTACTGTAACTTTTGCTCAAAAATAGAAATTTGGGAATTACCAGCCAACGGCGTTTCATTCAGAAAAACATTGGAAATCTCCGTCTTGAAAAAACAAGCTAAGACCAAAAAATTTAAACGATTTAAATGGTTTTCTTTGCTAAAAACAATATCAATCAAGTCACCTTTCAGAAGCTAAGATGTACAGACAGACAAACACACACAGGTTCCAACAGACCCGACTTACAAAAAAATTCAATTTTGAATTGACGAGTCTTGCAACGCGGATTACGAAGTGAATTTTGTTTCGGATATTAATACAACATTCTGATTTTGGTCGGCAATTCTATCAACTTTTAAAATGTAAAAAGTAGTCTATACTATAATATTATAAAGAGGAAAGATTTGATTGTTTGTTTGTTTGTATTGAATAGGCTCCGAAACTGCTGGACCGATTTGAAATATTCTTTCACTTATACTATATTTTATCCTGGAATTGCCACGGGAACGGGAACGCAGGTGAAACCGCGAGGCGATCGTCTAGTTTGACATAATAATTACAATATTTGGACATATCGTATCGGAAAGTTTTTGTAGATATTGATTTGTTATTTTATTGTAGAACATCATTATTCTATCAGCAATAGTTTCCGCAGCCCACGCGATAAAATACATTTTATCGCAATATTTTTACACCTTCGGTTACTTTATTGAAGTTTTAGTGGGGATACCTAATTTTTTCTAGTAATAAGTACTTATAGCCTATGTTACTCAAGGATAATATAGCATTCTAATGGTAAAAGCATTTTTGAAATCGGTTCTGTATTTTTCAGTATAATCGTTACAAACTTACAAATATACAAATCTTTCCTCATTACTTATAGTATTATTAGTAGTGTAGATTCTGAAAAACCTTTATCAAATAAATCCTACAGGCACCTAACTATCTCTCTGCCATCTCATTAATCCGTTTGTTGATAAAATTAATCTTAATAAGCTTCCGAACGCGATTGCAAAAAAACTGATAAATTAAAAAGATTAAGTAGTTAAAAAGATAGCTCAACTGGTACCAGGTAGCTCAACTGATCCATATCAATACCAGTCGGAAGCGTCCCCAAGACGCTGGCTGCATTGCCACGCTGATGCGCTGTGCCAGATACCTGGTGAGTATCTGGCTCTCGGGTCACGCGTCGCTTCGACCAGACGCTTGCCGCTGCACCCAACCTCACGAAAGGCCTCGGAAGATGGGTAGGCGCAAGTGTGTCGACGCATGTAGCGTCCCACACTATGTTTGTATAAAAAAATTGGTTGCCTGTAAAGTCGGTATACGGGCGAAAGTTTTACGTGACAACGACTTTGTGAGCGCATAACGTGAGCGGAGCGTAACGCGTAACGCAGTTTCTTGAAGTGTCACCCGGCAAACCAATTTATAAGACGTTGTCACGTCAAAAGTTTTATAATACAGAGTCGACGGCGACGTCGTTGTTGTCGTTTTATACAGAGACTGTTTGATGTTTTTGTTTGTCGACGGTCCTCTGAACCATTTTACACATGGCTCAACATTTTCAAGTCTCTTAAGAGATATTATGTTCCTTCAAGTACATCAGTCATCTAGTAAAGTACCCATAACCCAAGCTCTGCTAACGTTGGGGCTATGTGAATATGACCACTATTGTGTCCATTTATTTATTTCTGTTATCATCTTCCTCAGACAAAACCCCACCAACCCTCAGGTTATCGTCCACAACAACGCCAACAGTATCCACAACTCCAACTACAACGCCAACCGCCAAGGCCTTAAGGTCATCGTCCACGGTTGGAACAGCAATGGAAACTCCGCCATCAATCCTGCTATCACTTCCGCCTTCCTTGCCGCTCAGGTTTGGCTTTTTTTTAGGGTTCCGTACCTCAAAAAGAAAAAAGGAACCCTTATTGGATCACTTTGTTGTCCGTCTGTCTGTCTGTCTGTCCGTCTGTCAACCCTCTTTTCTCAGGAACGCGTGGAGGTATCGAATTGAAATTTACAACAAATATTTAAATCCATAACCTCTTGAAACCGTGATATAAGTTAAACTTCTAAGTCAACGCACTCAAAAGTTACAGCCGCTTATGTCCGAAAATTTTGAAATTTCCAAGGAAATTACATGTACCTAAAACCTATAGGGTACTTCCCGTAGACCTAGAATCATGAAATTTGGTGAGCAGTAAGGTCTTATAGCACAAGTAAAGGGAAAAATCCGAAAAACATAAATTTGCAATTTGTTCACTAAAAAAATTACTTTTAATGCTCGTCATGGACCAAAACCTATAGAGTACTTCCCGTAGACCTAGAATTATGAAATTTGGCAAAAAGCAAGGCCTTATAGCATAAATTAAGGGAAAAATCCGAAAACAGTAAATTTGTAGTTTTTTCACAAAAAAATACTTTTGATTCTCGCCATGGACCAAAACCTATAGGGTACTTCCCGTTGACGTAGAATCATAAAATTTGGCAAGAAGCAAGGTCTTACAGCAAAAGTAAAGGAAAAAATCCTAAAACCTTAAATTTGTATTTTATACACAAAAAAAATACTTTTAATTCTTGCTATAGGCCAAAACCTTTAGGGTACTTCTCGTTACCTAGAATCATAAAATTTGGTAAGAAGAAAGGTCATATAGCACAAATATAGATAAGAATCTGAAATCCGTAAATTCGTAGTTTATTAACTAAAAATAATAAGTTTTGATTCTCTCCCTCGACCAAAATATACAGGGTAAGTACCTACTTCATGTTGACCTAGAATCATAATATTTGGCAAGAAACAAGGTCTTACAATTAAACGGAACCCTTAGTGCGCGAGCCCGACTCGCACTTGACGTTTTTTTTAAGAACTAAAGTTCTAATTACTAATTTCATTGTGAGTGAGACGGTTAACTGCGAACGTTGTTTGTGTTTCATCCCTAAAGCTTGTCGCACACCTAGAAAGCACCGCTGCACAGCACAGCAAAATGTGCATTGAAATATGGACGTAACATTTAGATGAATTATTACTTTATATAACACAGACCGATAGCTCGCGGACCACTCCTTTGAAGCCACTTGTCACTGTAAAATGTATCTAAAATACCGAGTTTAAGCCCATATCTGAAAAAGTTTTGGTGCTGTGCGCTAGCGGTATTGGATTAATAAGCACAGAGCTTTAACGAAGGGCATTTTTACCCGATCATATTCACAACTAGCTGCTGACCGCCGCTTCGCACGCGTTGTTTCTATGGAAACGCTTAAAGGTGATTTACATTCCATGGGAACTGATTTATGGGATAAAATGTAGTCTATGTTTTATTCCAGGCCTAGAATTATCTGTATGCAAAATTTCAGCCCGATCCGTTCAGTAATTTTGGCATGAAGAAGTAACAAACATCCATCCATCCATCCATACATTCATCCAAACTTTCGCATTTATAATATTAATGTGATGAATTTGTCCAACTACGACAGTTCTTGTACTATATTTATTTATTTAACGTTGGAAGGACAGAAGGACCGTCAGTCTCGAATAAAAAATAGTATTCGTAAATTTTAAAAAATAACAAAAAATTATCTTGCTCCAAGCATAAACAACTATCTTCATTTATGGCTCTGCGTCTGTTAGAGATTATTCTAGATTTATTCTCTTTTAACTACCTTTTTTGACTGTATGAAACCCAAATAGAGTACTAAATTGAATAACTAATAAAAATTATTGAGGTGTACCAGCAAGGTGAAGAAATGACATGGCGAATGTCGCGGGAAACCCCTGCTTGCAAGCAGCACAGGACCAGTCATTGTGGCGATCTGTAGGGAAAGGTTATGTCCAGCAGTAAACGTCCATCGTCTGAGATGATGATGATGACCAACATAAGAAATTCAAGGCTCGCCACGACTACACAAACATCATTTTCGATTGTAAATAGCCATGATGGTAACGAATATATATTTCATTTCATTGGAATAATCGTTGCTATGGAATGCTTGATTATACACAATCATTTTACATCGATCCCCAAGACCTTTAAAATCGTTCGTTCTAGGACGTCAACGTCATCGTCGTTGACTGGAGAGCCCTCGCCAACTCTGCTTACACCACCGCCGCCAACGGCGTGCCCAGCGTTGGCCAGTTCTGCGGCAACTTCCTGGTCTGGTTGATCAACAACGGAGGTGGAAACTGGAACAACGTGCACCTGGTTGGCTTCTCTCTCGGCGCTCATGTGGTTGGGGTGGCAGGCAGGCAGGCGAGTGGCCGTGCTCGGAGGATCACTGGTAGGTCTTGACTCCTGAGACATATTTCATGGTTGATATGCGACCTCTGTGTCTCTAGCTGTGGCAGTCGTGGTGTAATAATTGGTCCTTCCAACTCAACCCGTTGTTGCTGTAAGAGTTGACTGAGGGAACTTTTCAAAATAATTCTACTAATGTTATAAAATGCAAAATTTTGTGAAATGTGAAATTTTGTAACCTAGGATCTCCAAAACTACTGAACAGATCAAATTCGGCGTACACTTAGAAAAGCCTAACTTAAGCAATAGCCTTCTTATTACAACAGCCTTTTTATAAAACATTGATATAACAAAAATACATGCAATAATAAAACAGTACAGTGCCAGCGGAACTCAAACTAAGCAAGAATGTTTGTATAGTGAGGTCAATGAGTGCGTTTGACAGTATGAGTTCAGAACACTGGAAAATATGCAAATAAATACATACGATTTTTTTTTAAATTTGAGGTCAACAGCTGTGTATTTTCAACATCTCAACTAGAATCATCAATCCGCCTGCGTGGGGATTGTGGCAAACCCCCCTTTTTGGGGAAAGCACGTACAGCAGTAGACGCATGTGTGCCGAGGAGACTGGAGGACCTCTAGAGCTAAAAATTTAAAGGTCATTGCATTGACGCAATTATCACAAAACGTAGCCATCAACTTGTGTGTCAAGTACACTTTTGAGGAAAGCTGACCCTGAGTAATAGGAGGGAGAAGAAAACCGGATCAGGAACAAATATTTGCAGTTCTCATAACCATGTCATGGCACTTTGTATGGGGGAGAAAATAGTGCAAATGATTTCTATGAAGAAATTCATTTTATTCTTGTTCTACCCTCGAGTCCAAAATATTCGGCAACACACTTTAACATTTTGTGGAAAAAGCCGTACATATAAGTAGATCTACTAATAATCAATATTGCGGCATAGTTCCCAGATATTCTGTTTTAGTGTCTAGTAACTAGAATAATCTGACAACCAGGGAGGATATAAAATTCTCAGAAGTTTTACGAAAAACTTAACATGGCATAAAGCTCACCTTTCGGAACACAAGCTTGCAGGCATTTGACGCTTTCAGGAAATTCCTGAAAACGTCAAATTCTTGAAAGCTTCATCAGCTTTCATCTGACGTTAATCATATGATTCACGTCAGATGTAAAAACAGTTGGACATGGGCAGCTAAAAATATTTGTTTGGGATACGTGAGTTTCCGAAAAAGGTTGTTATTTGACGTCCGATGCTTTTATTTGCGAAAGCGAGCGATTTTTCGCACTTGACCTATTTTGGGGTTCTGTGGCGAAATTACCTTTTATGAATTTTTTTTTTCAAACCTGGTAATAAATTATAAAAATGCTCAGTTGTTAATTTTAACATTCACTCAGCTTTAATTTTAACATTTGTGTTACGTTGAAGCTTGTAACCTTGACCGCCACAGCGGTCAAACTTCACTGCTACAAGTAACTTTTCATTGCCCTAAGGTAAAGCCTTATCTCAACCAAAGCAAACTTTAAAACAATGGTTGGTTAAAAGCCACTAAACTAAACCTAGACAAGGCATAAGCATGAGGGTCACACGTGGCTCAACAGCTACCAATTATAACGTAAGATATGGATAAAAGATTTATTCGACACTGCAGCACATAATACAAAGGTCACTATAATTAAGGTATATCTTAATATAACACAGAGAAACTTTATATTTTTTTATGGAACAAAGCTTGGAAACAATACGTCATAGTAATCTATTTAAAAAGTACAATTTTATAAAATTGTGTGTGTGCAGCAAGTAATCCATGGAATTGGGTCGTGATATTACTAGGGCACATGAAGACACATAAAGCAACCGCTTGGTGAAATATCTCGTCCTAAAACGGCGGATTATTGAGTTAAAATAATAAAAACATAAAATGAAAAAAATTCTAATAAAATCGTAAAGGAACTTAGGTATTTTCTTATTGCACTAAAATGTGCGCCGTCGATGGTTTTACATATCTACCATAATTATCGATCATATTATTGTTTTTAGATTTTAGAAGTTTTGATTTTTTTAAAGTATTTACTGGTAAAAAAAAAAAAAAAAAAAATTAATTTCTCAGTCACTATGATTAAATAGACACGCGGGAGTTTTACTTTCGCATTTGAAATGATTCAAACTATAGGAATCTGCAGTAAAAAAGAAATTTTTGTGTTATTTTGTGTTCTTCCAACACAAAATAGGTTCGTAGTTAACCCGCTTACATTCATAATAAAAAAGGGATGTCACAAAATCGGCTCCCATAAAACACTGTGCGTCTCCTTTTTGTACGGATTTGTACGGATTTGCGTAGTTCCCTGTCCGCACGATAGAGGCGCTGTACCAAATTGAATGGAAAAAGGAAACGTCACGATCGTCGATCACGTCTCGTTACTACGTCTAATAGCCTTTCATACAAAAATTTGTCCCGCGGCGGGACAAATGAGCCACTTAGGTCGTAAACTACTTTATTTATATTATTCTGTTTGTGATGTGATTTTTCTGTTGGGAGTCCATAAATAAATAAATAAATAAATAAATAAATGATGCAAATAATGTAACGTAAAATGTCTAGCATTTGATTATTTCATCATCACCTGATGATGAGCAGTGAATGACATGAAGGGATGATTCGATTTGTAAAACAACTGCATGCCAAAATGTGGTATTCAATTATTTTATTTAAGGTATTTATATAACAGATTTATACACCATAAAAACTTCCGTAGTTTGACGAATTCATTATGAATGTAAGAGGGTTAACTACGAACCTATTTTGTGTTGGAAGTCCCTCGTCAAGGGATGAAACGTTGGTGTTCTTCCAACACAAATAGGTTCGTAGTTAACCCGCTTACATTCATAATGAGATTTATAAACATTGTAATTCGAAGAATAAATTATTTTTTTACATTACTTATATAGGTAGGATGCTTTATCAAACACTTTATCCACTGCTGAGCATAGTCCTCTTCAATGTTTGCCAGTCTCCTCTGTCTTGTCCTGTGACTTTTACATGTATGCATCATTATTGATTTATTGTAATTTTTTCGACCAGGTCTGGACCCAGCTGGTCCCAACTGGACCAACAACGGTAACGCCCTCAGCGCCAACGCTGGTCTGTACGTGGAAGCCATCCATACCGATGGAGGTCTACTCGGCATTTTCAACAGGTTTGAGCATAACCCTATTTTTGAGACCTACAGTTTCTAATTATGATAACGCGGTGGGGGGAGATCATAGTTTTACGAATTCAAAGTTACCTATATCCCAAAAAAAATTCATCGACGGGATTTGAACCCGTAACCTATCACTAAGCACTATCTATGATCAGTCAGGTCTCATGCGTAGACTCAGCGTAGACGCCAATGATCTGTTCATCTCTCAGAAAAAATGCGTACGTATCATAGCTAATATAAGATTACCAGAGACATGTAGGTAAACCCCATTTTATTAAACTGAATATCCTTACCCTAATTAGTAATACATTCAAGAAATAAGCAAATTCGTAAGGAATTACCCTAATTATTTCAAAAAAATAAATGACCAGCCCCGCCGTTACCAAACTAGATATACACACAACCTGGTGAAGCCTGTTTCAAAATTAAAAATCCACCAATCCTCCCCGAACTCGATGGCGGTAAAAATTTATAGTAAAATCCCAGATAGCATTAAATCTCTCGAGAAAAATAACATGTTCGAAAGCAAACTGAAAGAGATGCTAATAAACAAATGTTTTACAAACTTGACGACTTATTCAACGATTATTTTAGCGACGCGCAAATTAAATTAAAAGGTACCACCCACATAGTTCATCTTTAGCAGAAAGGCACGAAACCTGCCAGTTTTCCATTGCAACACCCTAAAAGTGTAGGTACATACTGTGAACTTAACTTAAACTCACTAATCACTAAGACCTGAATGTATGAATGCAATAAATAAAATACTGAATACTGAATACATTCACTTCTCAGCACTGTGGTACGTACCAGCAACGTAAATGTGGTGAAGTTGCATGTCTAATTGACGTCGTGAACGTCAGTGAACAAGTCTTCGTTTCAGGTCTGGCCAAAATGGCATTTTTGTCAGTATGTCCGTACTCCTCTACAGGTCGTATTTTACAACCGATCGGTACGAAACTTTGTGTACAGATTCTATGATTTTATAGAATTTTATTGTCGTCGGGATTTTTTGATTAAAGGTGTACTTCCTTCAAAAAAAGGCAAAAAGGTGGCTTTAGAATATCTCGGCTTTAAGACATTTGATTTCGATTATTATATTTTTAATTGAAAGGTTGTTGTTTATAATTCTTCGCATAAAAAATTGGTAAAGATCTGATCAGGATTTTTGGCATGATGAGCAGAATAGCTCCGCAAGATGCAGTATAATGCAAGAGAATACACAGTACAGCGCCACCTATTAGAACATCTTTGTAACACGTTGTACTTACCTTCTACGTAGCACGGCCACTTGCCAGTTTGTGCAAGTAAGAAATCTTATAGATGTCGCTAAAGCTACTGAACTTTTTTGATATAATATGGCACTTTTGCTCCGTGATACATAAGATGCTTTCATACTGGCATGGCGATTTGCAAGGAGTCACCGCCGAAAAACATGGTTGAAAGGGTAACCATTTCGACTATTTTCAAAATATACCTACCGAACCTACCTACCAAAATATCCCGTTTTAAATTACTTTAGTGCATTAATAAATAAATTAATTGTTGAAAAAAGTTAGTGTTCGCGACGTCTACTGTTCGTAGAACTACTAGTTTATTTATGGTTTGAATTCTGATTAATGGAGTATCTGACAAATGTGCGTTTAGTCGAAAAAGAGGCATGGCTATGGGTGCTTTTTCATAGAACAACAGCGCCATCTATTGAGTTGTAAGTTTAAATAATATCCCAATATTATCGAACCAAACGGGACTTCAACCCGCAATCTTAGAACGGGAACACGCTACGATCAAGCAACCGACCAGTCGAAAATCTTTGGGACTTACTGCAGATTCAAGTGCCGTTGCTATTCATTGAATTCTATGGGTTTTTAACCGCCTTCAAAAAAAGGAGCAGTTTCAATTTACTGCTTTTTATCAAATTGGTCATATTTGAAGAATGCTCGTACCCCATAGAGGTAGTCCTAGTCCGTTTATCGCAAGATAATTTTCGCACGTTTTTCCTTTACGTGGACCTTTAGTAACGTCTATCCTAGATGACTTATGCAGCAGTACATTTTTATCATGCTGCCTTATAATGGCTTGCACATAAATATCAATGTGAGCTTTATTGTTTCAGAGATTCTTTAGTAAGTAAATATATTAGGTATCCATTACAAAGATTTGAGCAAAATTTTCAAATCCACATAATTTTTTTCGAAACTAAAACAAAGGGGTTTAAAGATCTCTTTATTCTTAACAAACGACCTAGCAATTTGTTTTTGTCTACAAACAGTACAATACAATATTTTTTGTAGGTTACTGTAGTTTTTAGTGCTTCTCTATGGTTTTCTTCGCTCAAGGAGGAAAAGTGGAATAAGAAAACCATTGAGATGGAATTCTAGACTTTTTCAATTTAGTTTCCCGTTTTGGCCCCTTATGGGAAAATTCTCTTCACCTATGAAAATACAGTTTCTCGAGTAGATAATTAAATGCAAAAATTGGTCGGCCCCCACTTTCTTTTTTAATTTTCCATGCCACTCTTCCACTATCCCCCACCCTAAAATAGTAACATCTTTCTCTCCCCCAGGGTCGCCAACGCTGACTTCTACCCCAACGGTGGCCGCAACCCCCAGCCCGGCTGCTGGATCAGCACCTGCTCCCACAGCCGTGCTTGGGAACTCTTCGCTTCCAGCGTGAGGACCAACCACCTCGTCGGAAGGCTGTGCTCCAACATCAACCAGGCCCAGAACAATCAGTGTTCTGGATCCACGCTGAATCTGGGCAATGGTGTTATTTCTAAATCTGGGTAAGTTTCATTACGAAGAAACAGAGCTTGTGTTATGGGTACTAGATATTTTACTATAAAAACTATCGTAGTTCGATATATATATATACATATACATAATGAATGTCAACCACTTGCCGCTGTGTGGTGCCGGCTTAGAATTTGCACCATCCCAACTCTTCCCGCGGGTGTTGTAAGAGGCGACTAAGGGATATCCACCGGGGGCAGGCAGCAGCGCCCCCTGCAGAACAATTTCTTCCACCGAGCTGCGATCTCCAACCTGCATGCCCAACGTGGGGATTATGGGCATTACCCCCATTAGATAAATATAATACGCCACTAACGCGTTTATCAGGGGGAGGCCTGCATCCAGCAGTGATCCAATATGTGTTGAAAGAACACCATTTTTTGTACCTTTAGAACATATTTGTATAATTCACAAACGTTCGAAACCCTTTGCGCGCGAGGTACACTCGCACTTGACGGAATTTTTTTGATGCATAAAAGAACACTCAATTCCGAGTGAGCCTCGGGACAAATATCTGCAGATCATACTAATTTGTTCCGGGCGGGAATCGAACCCGCAACCTTCCCAGGCGAACCTTCGGCTGATGCGCCACAGATATTCTAAATAGGTAGTGTCTAATGTCTAATAATATGTCTTAGATTCACCTGAGACATAAAATTCTTCGCGAATAACTCCCAAAGTACCCAAAATTTGAGATTGATTTAAATGTTTTTATTTTCAGAAACGGCATCTATGGACTTACCACTGGAAATTCCCATCCTTTCTAAACAATTAAATAAACAATCTTGAGAATTATTTTGACTTGTTATTATTTTGATACCCTAGAAAACATAATTAAGTGGAAATTAACGGCATCAGGTGTTTAACCACCGTGGAATTCCGTTTAACCTACGAGATAAAAAATTCTAAATAGGTAGGTATATGTAACAATTGTGTGTTTGTTTGTGTATTTATGTGTACCTATGTGTCTTTTAATTAGGAAGCTGTGAATTTTAAGGTGGGGTAAGGTAAATTGGGGTAAGACCATAATTTAGTCATTTCATATCATCTGCAGTCGGTTTAATCCACTTTATTTGACGTCTTTTTTTCAGAGATCTGAGATAAATGAAATGTTATAACACTTTCAAATTCGCGACAGTTTAGCTACTCTATGTCGTAGCAACACAGGGTGGATTTTTTGGACGAGACAGTGATGAGAGGTACCATAACCGGTGTACCTACAGGGAAACGATTTTGTGATGATTTCCTACCAAATGTATGGGAAAAGTTTTTTGGGATTTCTAACTTTTTAGTACTAACCTCAGTTGGTCCGTGGATAACATTTTTTGACCAGTTTCAGAAACAGTACAGATTGGCACCAAAAAAGTTTTTTTTTGTAAAATGCCCATTCTCTTGCTACCTGTTAAACTTTTTGAAAATGTGGATGAAAATTTCTATAATACATATATGGACGGTCCGTAGACCATCCAAATAATCCACCCGGTATAGTTATTCTGTGATTTTGCTACAAAATACCAGAGCTCTAAAAGCCTATCTAATACGCTTCTAAGGGTACATTCCATAGCATAAGATTTTCTTCCTTTAGGCTTTACGCTTTACCTATTTCGCTCCCTTTGGTATTTTCATGTACTCGTAGATCGAGTAGGTACCTTCATGAAATATGGGACGGCTTAAAGTGGCATCATTGTGGTACAGTCGACGACGTCAAAAGTCAAATAGATGATGCTAGTCTCAATCAATACCAATGATGGTGATGATAAACAAATAAACAATGCGGGACAATCTATGCAGCATCATCATTATTTAAAGGGCAATGTAACGCTTCTACAACAAAACTCCTAGTGAGTTGCAAAAATTATCAGTAAATAAATTCAAACAAATTGTCAAAACCTTGCTGTGCAAAAAGGCTTACTATAAGATATGAAATTATCTAGATAATAAAATAGCTTGGGACGGGTTTTGCTCCAATGCGAAAAATAACAACTAACAGGCTAAAGGCTTCTTCGTCGCTTCTTTACTTTTATTTACAATACCGAAGCGACAGAAATCAAAAATATCACTTTATTTCTGTGTCTGTGTTTAGTTTTATAATATGATCTTTTCTAAGTGTACATTTATTATATTTATGGAAATAAAGAGTTTTTGATTTTGATTATAAGCACCATGGGTCCTGCCAGAACACCAGCGTTGCTCTACTTTCTGATAAGCAACATTAAGCTGAGCTGAGCCTTTTGGTTCACATTGTCGACAAAATGTTTAATATTTATGGTTTTTATTTTATTGTTTATGGTATTTTGTGAGCCAATAAATTGATTTTCTTTCTTTCTTTCTTCTTTCTTTCTTTCTGTTATGAGAGTGAGGGAATACCTAGAGCGTTCACCTGTGTTTGCATATACACTTGGGCCCTGAGTAGTCTCCGTTGAAACTAGCCGCCGCCGTGGCCGAAGATTCGGCTTCGCATCACAGCATCATCTATCCCGAAGCCAAGCAGAGTTTGTATTCTGCGTAACTACTATGTGTCGTGAGTGTTGCTCTAGATAGGCACATAAGCTTAGCTCTATATGATCTTATACCGGTACCTATCAGAATATATATATTATCATTTCATTTCATCTGATTACTACATAATTGGTATACCTACTTAAAACATTGTTTTTGGAAATTATTTCCACTCGAGTTATGGACTTTTTGAGCATCCGCCTTGATCAAGGTCGCGATTGCTCTGATAAAAAAATCATGATTATATTACATTATCGAAATATTTTTCTATGTGTGATACATAATTAAAAGGAAGTTACAACAAAGTTATCCTGGGGCTCATTTTAATTCTCCTACACCAAACAGCCAACTGGTGTTTTCTAATACACCGAATTATAGTACCAAAAAATTGCACAAAAAAACGATACGAAACAATCGATTGCATATTTTGGATAATTAAAATAGGCCGTACAGTCGGCAGCAAAGGTTTACAAAAGTTACTAAATATTCGGCGACGACGGAGCGGCGGCGTTCCATCAGTCACAAAGATTTAGAGAATATTGAGATGCATCTTAGTGGAGCCAAGTGTACCTTGTGCCCCTGAACCAATGCTCACATTCCTCAATAGGTATGTTTACGATAAAATGCGTAAAATCTCAATAAAATACCAATAAACAAAAGTATGCCCGCCAAGGCAGCCTGAACAATGAGGCTTGAATAGAAAATCAACCTATTCTTCAACACAATACAGCATAGTTTCCCTTGCAATCTGCACTATGCATGTTTCAGCATCAAAGGAAAAGTTTGAGGTGGTAATTCCGACATCGGGGTAATTGCAAGAACGGGGTAATCAAGCTCCTCTAATTAAAACAGGGGCTACGGTTTTTTCAAGGTGATTTATGCAGCGTGCGTCTATTCTACTATTTTGCCAATTTTCAAAAATCAAGAAGATAAACACGATGTTCCACTTATACTATACGGTAGGTGCAGTAGTGGTCGAAGGTTCATTTAAAATGGTCGAACGGTAGGCACCAAACACAGCGGGGTCCCCGTCTTATTTACGTGTAGCTGTAAGGTGCGGTAGGTATGCAGTTGTACTTACACAAGCCAGCAAGTAGCAACTAGAAGGCAAGAAGGGCCAGCGGCATTAATATATTTTAGTATATCGCATTCACTACCCAACCTCGCGACACGGGGATCCAGAGGCACGTCTGACTCTTGGGCTATGAAACTGTTATATTTTAGAGCGATCGATGGATGCAGGTGGGTCACGATCGCTAATTTTGGCATCCGTCGGATCGCGGCGTATGAAAATCGACCCGTGGATGTTGTGTCACCAACTCTGGCCGTGGATGTCGTAAGAGCCGACTAAATGAACCTACCAGAGAGACCTTAAAAGCACTCGGAAGGCAGCAGCTTTCGTTCGAGTGCTTTAACACCTAAAGTGCGAACACCAGTCTGCCAGCCAAACGTGGTGATTAAGGCAAGAACTCCTTTGTTACGGGGAGTTACATACAGCAGTGCAGGTATATTTGCTGAGGAAGAGGGGGAGAAAACCTATGTTTAGTAGTAGACGTATATGGGTTTATATAAGGGGCGAACCTTACGGGTTTGGTTGTCAAACTAGGCCTAGATAAATATAAAATAAATATAATAAATAATGCTGGACAATTCATTAATTGGTCAATTCATTGGACATTTAATTAGATCTCAGTACTCACGGAATAAAAAACTCGAATTACATAAGATTCAACATTTTATCTTTGGTTGCTTGAACGTTAAAACGCGATTGAGAAAAAATTATGATAAAACATCATGGAAGTGCACTGTTTCGCACAAAATTCGGTCGAGATCTCAGGAAACCTGCGGTCTATTGAAATGATGTTAACATTCATCATGATTGATCATTGATTCCTAGGTTAAAACAATTTTTTTGGTTCCTTGAATTCGTTTCTACATTAATTTCTGTAGTTTTCTTGAAATTAGGGAAAAACTTGATGTTTGCGCTTACGCCGTTCAAAAAACGTATGCTCTGTGCCGCTTGTATGAAAGCGAAATCCTATGCCTATCCTTTTCACAAAATAGCGCGCATTGCGTCCTCGTAAATGATGAATGATGATGATAATAAATAGCTGAGGGTAAGAATAGTTACGAATCGCCATTTAATAAATAGGCAAAACTCCGAAAATGCCTCATAGAGCTCATACATTTCCGAGTTATTTAATAGGTATATTAATTATCACACTATCACATCACACTAATATTATAAATGCGAAAGTTTGGATGGATGGATGTTTGTTACCTCTTCACGCCAAAACTACTGAACGGATCTGGCTGACATTATGCATACAGGTAATTCTAATCCTGGAATCAAACATAAGCTACTTTTTATCTCATAAATCAGTTTCCATGGGATAGAAATCATGTTTCCATGGAAACAACGCGTGCGAAGCCGCGGGCATAGCCTAGTATTTAATACATTTCCTAGTTATTTAAGTTCAATATTGTACCTACTTATATTTTTCAATATCTTTTTGTACACAGTTTTGACAAAAAATAATTTTTATCATTTAGTCATTCCAGCATAGTTGACACCCCAGGTCAAATAAATAAATTAGATAATTCGTAGCTGAATCTGTGATCACAGCAAATTTAATGAATTGATTCAACAGGAATCAACCAAATTTTTTTTATATATTTACTATTTTTGACCTTTTTATTGATCTTGAACACAGCTGTAGTGCCATTGCCTATGGTACTGTATTTTTTCTTTAAGTTCATATTACTTTTCTACGCCTTCTAATGTACAATAGTAAAAGGCGATTTAACATAATAATAATACAATTCAAGGCGTTTAAAACAGTGACAAAGTTTTAATTAAATTACATGAGAATAATTTTGTCGAGAAGTTATAAAAGATCAACGAAATGCTTGCTATAATGCTGTGTGACACCAGACACACCCGTCACATCGAAACTTTCAGAAGATTTACACTCGGACGTGGTCACAGAAAGACTAAGCCAGCTGAAACGTCGGAATAATAGCAAAATAAACGAGAACTTTTTATTCGTTTTGTTGGAGTATTTCCTACAGATTTATAATTAATATGCTTGCCTAAACAGTTGTGTGTGTTTTATTGGCGAAATTTAAGTCGTAGACTTGTAATAATCGCACACAAACGTTCCACCCGCCACAAAACTCTGTCTCACCCGTCACAAACTGTTTGAGGTATTACTTTGGTAATTGCTAATAAAATCATTGTAATTTAATGTAAAATCGGACCGTAATATTCTAGTTACGACTTATGAGAAAGTGCATAACAATATGTTGATGGTTTGTCTTGATTTGGGACTCAGATAGGTGGGTGTCATGGGTGTCCCCATGACATGCAAATGATGCAAATTGACATTTTCTAAGTGTGACGGGTGGGGACCCGTCACACTTAGAAAATGACAATTTGCTGGGTCAACTGTGTTATCTAAGACTGGGTTTTTATGTTTTCATATAAAACTATTATCTGGTTTTATAATGTCATTATTTTGAAACTGATAGCGTTGGTAGTTTTAGAGAAATTACTTGAAGTTTGAGCAAAAAGGACTTAGAATGTCCCCATTATCAGTTAGTCGTTAGTCTCTCTAGCATGAAATAGTGATTATTATAAAATTTTCTTACGAATAATAATTTTCTAGAAATCAGCCTCAAGAAATTTATTAAATCCATTAATTGCTTTTAAATTTAATGATAAACGCACGTTTCGATACTACAATCGAGTCACGTAGAGAGATGACAGCTAAAGCTAAATGCATATGTATAACGAAGACGTACATTTAAGTTGTGCGTCCACTCTCTCGGAATCGGAGCGTACGCAGCGTAAAGACAGCGTGCACTGGATTGGCATATCTGCCGACACCCATACCAGAGACTGGTATTTCTGCAGATGACGTCATCCGAAAACACGAGCGCTTTGAAAGTAATAATGCCGATGCAAAATCCGAAAGCTCTGGACGCAAGACTATTGGCATATTATAAATACCGACGCTGCGTACGCTTCGATTCCAATCCGGCGGACGCACAACAAAATTTAATTTACCCCTATATTTTATGCAGAAATTTATGACATTTTAAATAAGTGATCCACTCAGAATGTTTTCGCCACTTGGCTGAATTCTGAACACGCAGAAAAAGAACTATTTGAACGGGGAAAATTGGACTCTTTACTCAGCTGATCCCGCTCTAAACTTATCCCACGGGATGAGTGGACTAAATAATTAATTTTATTTGCTTGAACGAGTCAGTCAATAAATAATTAAATAACTCGCTGGAAATCCTCGGAAATCCTTTAGTGCGCACGGTTGTTTTTCAAAAGATTCAACTATCAGAATTGAGCACGTAATAAATTAAGTTAAATGTTTTTTTCAACGTTAAATCGCGTGGACTGAGAAAAGAGAATACTTTGCCCAGCAGAAAATATAAACTACATATATTATTTTAGAGCACCAGTGTCAAATGGAAAAAAGAACCTCCATAATGTAATTTCGTTCCATCCGACGAACACCTCATACAGAAAAAAAAGAAGGCTGACGAAAAAATAGACCATGCCTATTATTGCCCACCTGTAAATAAATTCCAGGAAAATATAAAAGCGTCGTAAAATATTCAAATAAACAAAAATTAGGGGCATTAATCTTCTTGCAAGAAATCCCTTTACTGTGCATGGTCAGCTCTTTTCGGTTTTAATATCATTCACGAAATTATTTTTTCAGATGCGGTTTCATCAGCATAAAATAATAGAATTTTTTCTATCACAAACAACTGACCCTTATTTCAGATGTTTTCGTAAGAGAAAGGGACCTTTAGATATTGCATAAATTAAATAGAGACGAGTGAGAAAGGTTTTCAAACCGAAGGCTATGCTATTTTTATTTGTTTCCTTTATGTTTTGTTAACCTAACCTAAGAAATAAAATAATATTCCAATAAAATTCGACTTCGTCGGGACTTGAACCCGTAGAATTTAATATTTATATGTTATAAATTACCTTAAGTGTAGGGGCTTACGCACTATATAACAAAAGGCTAACTTAAGTGTAGGTAAGTTCTATTTTTTTCTGGTCCACTACTTATTTGTAAACACTTTTATAAAAAATTAAATAATAAAAAGTAAGTAAATCGTGGAACTTTCGTATAAGTAGGTATTAATTTTATTTATTTTGATGATTGTTTAGCCGACACTTACAAGACCTATTTAAATTAACACCTACCCCCTTTGTTAAAGTCCCCCCGTCATAAAAGAGCATTAAGAAAAGTATTAAGTTTTTTTTCAGTTTCTTCTCTCCCTGAAATTTTGCCTGAAATAGAAATTCGTTTAAACCTAACTCTGAAAATTAAAATCTGTCAATAATTTACTTAGTCTTAATTGCAATTCACTGTTTCAGTCATCCAAATCACGCTGTACAACCAAAATACTCAACGTAAAGCACTTAACCATTCAAAATAAAAACTAAGTACTCACGTTTTCACATTTGGCAGGCATTCAATAGCTCGGGGAACCACTAATTGTACGTAAACTGAATAAAAACACAATTGAAACCACAAGAAGTTATTGGACAATAGCACTTCCACTTTTCACTGATTTTTCACAAACTGGTTTCGACAGGTCAAAAAAGATTCAAAAGTAGTTCGTTCAGTAATCACTAGTCTTTCATTCCGTCCTTTTAAACTAAAGAAAATTAATTCAGAAATGTTCCAAAAAGTTTATAATTTATTTTCTTTATCAATGAAAACTCTATGGTCCCCGAAACTTTTACGACCTTTTTACGCAAACTTTTTTCACAACAAATCAATCACTTTCGTTGCTTGTCAAAATCAAATTGGTATTCGAATATCGAATTCCTTGTGTAATAAGTTTTCGTACCGTTTACCGAGAGAGCGCGCGCAAGCCAGCTTACGCGCTGGGCTATCAGAAGAGAACTGCCTGAGTTTAGTTCAATGCATTCGTAGGCGCTTGGACACGGTACTTGGCTGATTATTTCACGGTGTAGAAATAACGTGAAAATGATTTTACCCATAGAGGAAAATCACGCTGTTATCACAGAAAAGCGGGGGGGTAGTGTCATTCAACAATGTTCTTGATCTTGAAGCTTCGATCAGGTATTCCGCGTAATCCCTGACGGTATAAAAAATGTTTCGGCCCGCTCCGGGCCTCATATTGCTAATTTAACAATAACTATAATACTAGTTTTAACTTTTTTCTATTATTTGATTGTAATTTTCTTTTTGAATAATGATAACCACATATTTTAAAGTTTCGCGATTTGTAAACATTTAAAGATTTTTTTTATGTATGGAAAATAAAAACACAAGACACGCGATAAATACCCGAAAAATAAATTGTTAAAACTCCTTTAGAATATTAAATTTCTTTGCAGTTTTTCCTAGAGATAGATTTCGTTCTATGTCCGAACTTATTTATTGTAGTTTTTTGGAATTGTGGGCTTAACGAAACTCGGGAAGATACGTGATCACGTTTCGCATCTTTTCAGGAAAACAAAATTGGAGGCAAAATGCTCTGTGCGTGAAATTCTTTGTCGAATGAAGCGTAACTTAGCTTTTTCCAAGTTCAATGTCGACTCAAATTACCTACTGATGCCTTTATTTCCTTACTAGTTTTTGACCGCGGCTTCACACGTGTTGTTTCTATGGAAACGTTTAACACATTCATGGCCCAAGACGCAGTTGTCAGTTAACTCACCCGTGTCGAGGCTGGGCAGTGAATGCGTTAAAGATCATTTCTATCCCATGGGAACTGATTTATGGGATAAAATGTAGCTTATGGAATAGAAAATATAATAAACTAGTTTCTGTGGAAACGTTTTGAGGTTATTTCTATCCCATGGGAACTGATTTATGGGATAAAAAGTCGCCTATGTTTGATTCCAGGGTTAGACTTACCTGTATGCAAAATTTCAGCCTGATCCGTTTAGTAGTTTTGGCGTGAAGAGGTAACAAACATCCATCCATATATTTATAATAGCATTTATAATATTAATGTGATAAGAAAATTCTTTATTGCGCACTTACATATATCTAATAGAAACTATTTACAACAAAACAACTTAAAAACTGAACGACAATAGGCTCAAATTGGTATTCGAATATCGAATTCCTTGTGTACTAAGTTTTCGTACCTCATGGCCTCATTGATCCGGGACCGGTCGTCGTACGTACATGGCCACCTTCTCGAAATTGTTTCTGAGTATACTTACCTTGCGCAAATTCTGCAGTTAGGTAAAATAATTTTGAGAAGGAGGCCAAGAGGAGGATCCAGCTAGGCTGGGCAGCGTTTGGGAAACTACGTCGAGTCTCCTCGTCGTAGGTAGGCCATCATATCATATCAAAGAATTTGTAAAGGCGTTGAGAGGCCTTTTCTTAATCTGCAGATTTATGTCCGAGTCTGGGTGTTTAGTTTAGTAAAGTTCGGAGAGCCTTAGTGGTGATACGTGTCCCACTGGCAAAATCCATCGTAATCAAATATCGATTCAAAATTAAGCTTATTTTTTTAGACAACATTCTTATCAAAAATTGTTTGCGATTTTCGAAAGTTGGGTTTTTTCGGAGTGCGGCAATGGGCAGTGTGGGCCGTTCTTCTTGGGGCATCAATCCGGACTTACCCTATAATTGTATAAATGTATTCTGTCAATAAAAATGAGTCATCTGGTGCCTACACATCATGTAACCCAAGCTCTGATTACTTTGGGGCAAGATAATGTTGTGTGAAAATGTCCGACGTTATTTATTCCGGCCGAGTGGCATGAAAAAAAAAACAAATTCGCTCAGCGGGCTATGGAAAGAGCTATGCTTGGAGTTTCTCTGAAGGATAGGTATCGAATAATTATCCGACAGAGAACCAAAGTTATCGACATAGACAAAGAATTAGCAAGCTGAAGTGGCAGTGCCGACCATTTAATAGTGTGTAGGTCGAACTTTGTCCAGATGGGATGACGACCCGCGAAAGAAGAAATAAACATAATGCCAGTACCATGTCAATATATTTATGAAAACTTGTTGTACACTAATAGAAATATAAGTCAGTTCCCTAAAAATAGCGATAAACATAATTTGAATACCAGAAACAAACATAAGCTCGCTGTGCCCACAACTAGGCTACACAAAATTAAAATATCTTTAAAAGGGCAATGTATACGCTTCTACAACAAAACTCCTAGTGAGTTGCAAAAATTATCAGTAAATAAATTCAAACAAATTGTTAAGACCTTGCTGTGCAAAAAGGCTTACTATAAAATATCAGATTATCTAGAGGATAAAAACGCTTGGGACGGGTTTTGCTCCAACTCGAAAAATAACAACTAACAGGCTAAAGGTTTCTTCGTCGCTTCTTTACTTTAGTCATACCGAAGCGACAGAAATCAAAAAATATCACTTTATTTCCGTGTCAGTGTTGTTTTATATTTTGACCTTTTCTAAGTGTACATTTATTGTATTTATGGAAATAAAGAGTTTTTGATTTTGATTTTCATTTTGAAAGACTATTTACAAGCTGATGCTGGATGCAGTAGGCTGAAGACAGAGCGCTATGGCGCTCATTAGGTCTATGTCTACTAGTACAGCATGATAATTTTAACAAGCATTTAAATATACCAACTCCTCGTTACATTCTATTTTGACTAAATAATACGCCGCTCGGCTGGCAATAACGCCTACAGCGGAACTGAGTACTTAAACTTTGTTTATGGCTATCGTAAACTGAGGGTGCGATTTTAGTGGGCACCATTAGGTAGGACTTTGATAGATTCCTAAATTTTGTGCTAAAGAACCAATAAGTGGTTTTCTTTCAAATAACAAAAATAGTTCGACTTTAGAAGGGCGCATTTGAAAAAGATTGGCATAGGATTTCGCGTTCATAAGAGCGAGAGGGAGCATACGTTTTTGGAACGGCGGCGTAAACGCAAGAATCAAGTTTTGCTTATTTACAAGAAAACTACACAACTTATGAAGAAACTGTTTCAAGGGACCAATAAATTAGTAATAACCTACGAATCAAAACATTATATCATTTCAATAGACTGCAGGGTTCCTGAGATCTCGACCAAATTATGTGCGAAACAGTGAACTTCCATGATTTTTTTATAGTAATTTTTTGCGCGCCCCTGCAGTACATTTCTAACGCCAAACTGCGATCCCAACCCGCATGGGGACTATGGGCATAACCCCATGGGATAAAAGCATCGATCAAAATTTTCCGGCCGGCCCCCCTTAGATGCACAATGCGTGCCCTGTAAACGTCAGTATCAAAAGGTATCCCATTTGGCATTTTGGGATACCTTTTCAACTAGTGTCATTTTAGCTCTTGGACCGAAAGCATGGTCAAGTGCTCGTATAAAAAATGCAATAATCGACCGACCATGCAACAGAAAAAGCATGGAATTTCTTATTTTCAGTAAGTTTTAATGTAATTTTTACCTGTGTATTGTGATATGAGCCAATTGCGCCTTATATACTTGAGAAATCAGCATTAAATATTGTTGTTGGGTTTGCCTATGTAATAATATTTATTTTGTTCTAAGTTGATGAATGGAGCGGCTATTGTTTCTATTTTTTTTTATTTATTTGTGGTAAGTTGTAAGTGATAATTTTTTTTTCATGAAAAGACATTTAAAATAACTGGTTGAGGTTTATAAAATAACTAGCTGACCCGCCCTCAATTTTATTTGCGTGGACTCTCTAATAAAAGAAAGACTACCAAAAGTATTAGATTTAATCAACTTAGTATTTAATTTTTATCCATATAAAATAAACAGTGTATAAATTATTTTTAGGTACCTTCCTACCTACTCACAAAATAAAATAAAATAAATTCGACTCCACTAATCTCTTGTTCCGCATGCAAAAAACTTGACAGGCTCTGCGCAAACTGTCTGCGTCAAAACAAAACGTGGACACTTTTGAGTGTCATTCTTGTAAGGTTCTAGGTATCTACGGGGGAGGCCGCATACTTGATCGATGGATAAAAGCCAATAAGGCGCTTATCAGGGGAGGCCTGCGTTCAGCTGTGGACCAACACAGGCTGTTGAGGTGAAGTGAGTAAACACGTAGGTAATAGACCCATACCTAACCACGCAACCATCGCAGGCAACCCATTTGCCGGACACTGAAAACAAACATTCGTTACACAACGTTAAAAGCCATATAAAATATGAAATCACTTCGCAACCGTAAATAATACATCGGGAACTATATGACATTTATTTATAAAACTAGGGTTGGGGTAGTTCTTCCGTGAAACTATCGAATGCTTTTCCTCTGTAAGTACTATATTTTGCGATGATGTTTATAGTTTCATTGTAGATAAACCTATGTTAGTTAGGATTTAAGACGCTATTAACAAATTGTAACAACCTTGAAACAATAAATAAATAATATCTATCTATCTATCTATCTTGTAGGTAGGGAATTGTACTGGGTGGTTTTTTGAAATGGGAGTGGATGTCCAAATCCGACATAATGAGACTTAGACGAAAATCGTGAAAGGACTCATTAGCTGTATCCATGAGAAAATAAACGCTGCATACTTATAGGCAATATCAAAAAAATTTGGTGATTAAAATTAATTCAGAAGAACAAAACATAAAAGTGTCTGCTTATTCATGACCCCAGCAGACAATCTCATAGTTTAAACCACATAATAAATAATTTCTTACGTCATGTAGCATATCGTTGGACAGGGAAATCAATGAACTATTTAAAAGATAGTTAAATTCAATATGACATTTAGTTTTTTTTAATGAGTTTTGAAATTTTTGACTTCGAATGCTCGTAAGTGAATTGTGTCAGGTTATAATTTATGTAGCATATGTAAAATACAGCACAAGTTATTTTGTGGCATCACAAACCCAAACAAACAAAATCCGTCAAGAGCGAGTGTAACTCGCTCACCCGGGGTTTCGAACGTTTGTCAACAAATGTGTACTAAATATACCGGTAGAGACTTCGCAATTTAATGAATACCTAAAAACCTACATTTCAGATGAATCTCTCTGCATGCATCGGTGGTAGGGGGTACCTAAAGTTAATATTTCGACTTTCAAGATTTTCAAAAAAGTACGTAATATTATAGAAATTTTAAAAACTGTTTGAAATGTCCAAGCTAATTTCTTTCATTTGATACCCCACTTGACTTTATAGGTCATTTTTTAAATTTCGGGTATCATAAATTGTATGGAAAATTTTCATTTTTCGTTTATTTCCATTTTCTTTTCTTCAAATCTGTACAGGCACACGAAATGTATTATTGTTTTAAATTTCAAGTTAATAGGTGCGGTAGTTGCTGAGATATTAAGGAGGGAAAAAAGGACAGACAAAGCGAGACCATAAGGGTTTCGAAACCGATCTCCGATCTCGAAACCCTAAAAAGATATTATGGCGATTTAAGGGCAAAATTTTAGGTTTTAAAAAAACTTTAAAAAATCATATTTAAGCAACCGTGATATGATAAGGATATAGATATAATACCCCCAACTCCCCAAAATTATTTTTGTCACAGTACCCAGACACCCTTTTTATTAGTGAAAAACAAACATAAACTCGCTATGCCCACAACTTGGTTCATGTACTAAATTCATGTACTTATCTTTTAAAGGCAATGTATACGCTTTAAAAAAAAGTCCCAGTGAGGTACTAAAATTATCTGTAAATAAATTCATACAAATTGTCAAAACATTCCTGTGCAAAAAGACGTAGGTACTATAAAATATCTATATCACACTAGCTGCGCCCCGCGGCTACGCCCGCGTGGAAATTTAAAATTATCACTTAGGGGTATGAAAAATAGATGTTGGCCGATCCTCAGACCTACTCAATATGCTCACAAAATTTCATGAGAATCGGTCAAGCCGTTTCGGAGGAGTATGGCAATGAAAACTGTGACACGAGAATTTTATATATTAAGATTATCTAGAATTCTAGAGGATAAAAAGGCTTACGACGGGTCTTGCTCTAACTGGAAATAAGAACGACAGGCTAAAAAGTTTTCTTCGTCGCTTCTTTATTTAAGTCTACATACCGAAGCGACAGAAATCAGAATATCGCTTTATTTTCGTGTCAGTGAATAATTTTTAATATTTGCCTTTTTATTACATATCTATGTATTCATAAAAATAAGAGTTCTTGATTTGATTTGTTTGAAAACATCGACTATCGAGAAAGAATAACAACCCTAATTTAATTTATCCGACCGCTCCGATGGCGATATGATTGTTTTAAGTACCTCTCAATACAACATAAAATTGAAATTTAATTTGAAATGAAAAGTTTCATCTTTATTTAAATTGCAGTCAGATGATTTTCACGTTTGGTTAAGCCAATGGTTAATAAGGTAAACTTCAATTCATTTCCATTTCATTTATTTTACAAACTGACACAAAGTGCTTTGCGAACAATTTTTCAACTGTTTTATTTCTACTATTTTTAGGGGTTTGGGTTCCGTACCTCAAAAGGAAAAGGAACTATTTAACTATGTTTCTCATCAAGCCAGCGTTTGTTTTTTAATGGTAGGCATACTGCGGGTTTCTGTAACGGAATTTGGAAGCCGTGTACATCTGGACCATTGAGCTAACTGGAGACTGCAAGCAATCTACAGGTAGTTCAACTGATCCATATCAATATTAGTCGGAAGTTCCCAAGACGCCTGGCTGCACTGCCCCGTAGGGCAATGCTGATGCGCTGAGCCAGATACTCACCAGCTCCCAGGTCACGCGTCGCTTCGACCAGACTCTCAGATATTTTCTTAAAAACCAGGAGAGCCTCGGTACCCCACGGACCTAGGGTCTCGACTCCAATAAAATACATAATACTTACCTACCTACATCCGCCTCAAACCCACCAAGTTGCTGATTGAACGAGCATTCTTATTGAAGCTCGAGTAATATCTTTGGAACTTCTCGATTCGGAAAATATCGAAGAAAAGCCGATTAATAACAATCAAGCCGTTTAGCTCAGGCTTTGTTTTATTTCTTACTAGCAATACACCCTGGCTACCCACGGGCTATAGATAGACTGTACTACAGAATACAATCACATTACACTAATATTATACATGCGAAAGTTTGGATGGATCGATGGATGAATGCTTGTTACCTCTTCACGCGAAAACTACTGAACCGATCGGGCTGACATTTTGCATTTAAGTAATTCTAATCCTGGAATCAAACATGGGCTACTTTTTATCCTTTATATCAGTTCCCATGGGATATAAATCACCTTTAAACGTTTCCATAGAAACAACGCGTGCGAAGCCGCGGGCATAAACTAGTCTCTTATAATCTTAGTAAGATTTTACTCTATGGTAGCAGCCCGGAGTCAGGAAGTTGGCGGTGTTGATCCCCAGTGCCTTGGAAAGCACGTTAACTGGTTATTTCTTACATAGTAAAATATTTAAAAATCGGTTAAATATTTTAGTAGGTAAGAAATAACGGCAGTTAAAGAGTTACGTTTATCTAACCATTAATTTTAACCGGGTTAAGAAAGCACCGGGGTAAACGTGTTCTTGAGTAGAGATCGCGACTCGGCAAACGTTGTGCAGGACGCCCTACAGGCAGGTGGGATGGCGACCTGGCGCGTTCCCATGGGATAGAAATCACCTTTAAACGTTTCCGTAGAAACAACGCGTGCGAAGCCGCGGGAATAAACTAGTACAAAATAAAACCATTACAGAGGCATTAAAAATGATTTTTGATAAAACAAACTGCCCCATGGATTTTGACGACCTCTGTGGCGCAGCTGGCGAAGGTCTGCCTGCGACGCAGGAGGTTGCGGGTTCGATTCCCGCCTCGGGACAAATGTTTGTACGATCTGCCGACATTTGTCCAGGGCGTTCTGGATGTTTTCTATGTATAATAAAAAAATATCCATCTATGTAGTGTATTGTATTATGTATATCAGTTATCTAGTACTCATAACACAAGCTCTGCTTAGCTTGGGGCTAGATAATGCTGTGTGAATTGTCCAGCATTTATGAAGTTATGTTATGTTATTTGTTGTTTAACGTAAAAATAAGAATAAATAGGTGGTGGCGCTAGTGTGAAAAGGACTAGCGCCGAAATCCGTTTTGGGATGGAACCGAAAGATAAACAATTTCCTTTTTCTGTTTACCCTCACACCGACAATACGAGAAAGTGATGTCCTTGTCGATAATGTTTATTTATCCTATATTAAAATGGATGTGACAAAGAACTCGTTTCCGTCCTGTTTTCGTGTTTGGAAATCAAGAAAAAACATAGTAAGATAACAAAACATACCAAACTTTTTTCCGTCGGTAGGTACGTAAGCTTATCAATTTTTCTGTCGTTTATATTAATTTTGTGAAATGTTATTTTAATTTCGTGTATACTTACTTGTTTCTTGAGATTTTTATTTTGTGCCATTTTGTTTTAATTATCTGTGATTTTATTTTATTCCCGTATATTTCTTTGTTCCAAAATTTTGTAATAATACTAATAATAAATAATGCTGGACAATTTACACAGCATCATTTAGCCCCAAGCTAAGCAGAGCTTGTGTTATGGATACTAAATAACTGATATAGGTACTTAATAAAATACATGACATAGATAGGATATTTTAACTATACATAGAAAATACCCAGAACACCCGAAACAAATATTTGCAGATCGTACAAACATTTTGTTCCAAGGCGGGAATCGAACCCGCAACCACCTGTCGCAGGCGGATCTTCGCCGCGCCACATCGGTCCTCATCGTCGTTGTATGAGTTAATTTTGTGTTGTATTAAGTACATACTATTACTTTTGATGATTTTTATTATGTACACAATGTAAAGACTTATCTGTAAATTGTGATTATCACACGAATCACACCAATATTATAAAAGTGAAAGTTTGGTTGGATGGATGTTTGTTACCTCTTCACGCCAAAACTACTGGTCGGATCGGGCTGAAATTGTTTGAATTTTCATGGAGGTAATTCTTATCCTGGAATCAAACATAGGCTACTTTTTATGCCATTAATCGTTCCCTTAAGATAGAAATCACCTTTAAACGTTTCCGTAGAAACAATGCATGCGAAGCCGGCTTAAACTAGTTTCTAATAAACTATTACCTACCTAACCTATCAACACAGAAGGATACTGCTGCCTTTCTTCTGATAGGCTCCCTTAGTCGTCTCTTACGACATCCACGTTCTTACGCCACCACCACCTTGCTGTGTGGTGCCGGCTTAGAATTCGCACCACCCCAACTCTTCCCGCGGTTGTAAGAGGCGACTAAGGGATATCCACCCGGGGCGGGTAGCAGCGCCCTCTGCAGAACTACTCTACTACCGAACAGCGATCCGCAACCCGCATGCCCACCGTGGGGATTATGAGCATTACCCCCATGAGATTAAAGCCAATAAGGCGCTTATCGCTTATCAGGCCTGCGTCCAGCAGTGGGCCAATACAGGCTGTTGAGGTTGGTCCTCAGTGCGAATGAAACAAAGGATGATGTTTGATATCTTCATAAAACTACTGAACGGATTGAGATGAAATTTTGCACAAGTGCGAGGACCGTAAAAATAAAAATTGCTGAGCATATTTTTAACACATACGACTAACTTCTTTAATTACTATGCACAAATACATCGATTTATTATTATTATCGGTGGCATAGGTTTGAAGTGAAAAATAACATAATGAAAATGTAGAAACTCCTTTGTACCTATTTACGCACTTGGTTTATTGATAAGGCGTAAAATGCACGCACTTGCTTACGCAATTACGTCATGGCACAGTTATTTGATGCGTGTGGTCACGTTTGAAAATAATAAACCTTTGATAAGCGTTATCTAAATATTTTACGTGATTTTGAAAAATAAATCATTTTTTACCTACCGCTTGTTTAAAAATCTAGGTTTTTACAATAAATAATCCATACTAATACCATTAATTCGAAAGTAACTCTGTCTGTCTGTCTGTTACCTATTCATGCCTAGACGGCTGAACGGATTTCAATGAAATTTGGCAAGGAAGTAAATGGTATCCCACTTTCGCTAATACATATACAGGGTGGCACATTTAGATAGGTCAGTATAGGAAAGACTGAAACTATAAGACATACGAAGATCTCTTCTCAGGAACCATGTCATCGATTTTAGTAACAAGAAAACTGCATTCAAACTTTTAAAATAAACTTGTACTCAGCTCGAGAATCGAACCCAAACGTTTTGAAAAATAAAACTATTAACTATAGGTACATCCAGCCATCATATTAGTGTGATGTGATAAATCGAATAAATTTACTTATTTCTAAGGGATAAGGTAGAATACGAAGCGATGATGTTTCTCAATGCACAAAGTCCTTGGAGGTATTATACTAGCGTACAGTAAACAGCTTTTAGTGACAGAATAACTTTAATATCGACAGAGCGTAGACAGCACTAAGTCGAAATATGAATGAAATTGTAACATTTCACTATTTTCCCGCTCGCAAACGTCCCCGCAAATCCCGGACAGCGTTATAATCCCGGAATTTACCCGATTTCCAGAAAAATCTCTGTTTTTCGCTCTTCGTGCTTCGAATTTTTAAGAGGCTTTTATAAGATGAATCACTTTTAAATGTGATTATTCAATGTTTTTAAGAAAGGGGTGGTGAATGACACCTTTTTTGGAATGGTCTTCTCTTAACAAAGTAATTGAGAAATGATTTTAGGATGAATAATAATTCCGAAAGCTTTGTACATCGTTTTATTTATTGCCCGTCGCGTCTTAATTTTAAAGAGTCTACACACTAAAGCCGCCAACGCCGTTAACACAACAAAATTGTCAAAAAACCCTTCTCTGTAAAAAGCTAAGGTACTACAAAATATTAGATTACCAATACTACACTACTACATTTCTATCCAGAGAGGATAAAAAGGCTTGGGATGGGTTTTTGCTTTAACTCGAAAGATAACAACTAACAAGCTTTTAGGTTATATTAAATGTCTCTTCTTTACTTTAGTTTACTTATCGAAGCGATAGTAATCAAAAATATCACTTTATGATGTGTAGGAACTCGATGCCTGATTCCTAATACAATACAATTTAATCTTAATGTATTGTTAGTATCTATAAAAAAAAAACATTTTCACAAAGCCGGCGGGTTTGATGTTTGTTGCTTGATCGGCATGTTGATGGACATTTAAAAGTCAACACACGCAAGCCATTATTGCACATTGATTTATTATTTAAACACTTCCTCTACCTATTTAAATAACGACCGATGTCGCGCGGTGGGCGAAGGTCAAGCCGGAGGTTGCGGGTTCGATTCCCGCCTTGGAACAAATGTTTGTACGATCTACAAATATTATTTGTTCCGGGTGTTCTATGTATAATAAAAAAATGAGGTCGTTTCTATGTATAATAAAAAATATCCATCTATGTAACGTATTAGATTATGTATATCAGTTATCTAGTACCCATAACACAAGCTCTGCTTAGCTTGGGGCTAGATGATTCTGTGGGGATTGTCCGCTTTGCGGAAAATTGGACTAAAACAATTCGTCTAAAACAATTCGACTAAAACAATTCGTTTTAACAACGAAAAAAATTGTGTCAACATGGCTCTGGGTGCAATTATACATATACACACCCTTTCAGTCACAGAGTCGCCACGAATTTTGTGAGCAAACAAATTGAATCTTTTTAACAAATACTATACTAAATTCTGAGTTTGATCCAATTTTAATTTGTATAACTAAATTAAAATTGGATTAAATTAAAAGATTTAGTTAATTCTAGTAATCTTAAGTTTAATCATGTTACTGTTTATTTGTTTTAGTGTACTATACAATTGCTGTAGACTGTATGTGTGTGTCTGAAGATGCAAATAAAGATTTTATCTATCTATCATAAAAAATATCTATCTATGTAGTCTATTGTATTATGTATATCAGTTATCTAGTACCCATAACACAAGCTCTGCTTAGCTTGGGGCTAGATAATGCTGTGTGAATTGTCCAGCATTATTATTATTATTATCATCTATCATCTATCTATCATGTTACTTAGCGATCTGAATATTTATTTTAAGCTAGTTCCTGCCCGCGGCTTCGAACGTGATGTTCCTATGGAAAGGTTTAAAGGTGATTTCTATCCCATGGGAACTGAGTTATGGAATAAATAGTCGCCGATGTTTGATTTCAGGATTAGAATTACGCGTGTGCAAAAATTTCAGCCCGATCCGTTCAGTAGTTTCGGCGTGAAGAGGTAACAAACATCCACCCATACATCCAAACTTTCGCATTTATAATATTAGTGTGATATTTTAAAATGCCTATCGGAAAACAATCTGTTACATACAGAACTTTTCCGAAACGGAATACCCGATCCGATATAAATTACTCAGCAAAAGTGTGAAAACTTGTAAAATATTCAGTTCGAAAGTTCAGAAGTGAAAACCCGTGTCGTATTTATCAAGCGAGCGCACTTTGTGAACTGCAGAGCTGGGAAAAAATGGTGAAACTATTTGGTATTTAATAAGAAGGGATCAGGGCCTTTGCCCAGCTGTGGGACATACCACCACACCACAAGAGCCTAAAATGGTCCACTGCTAAACGCAGGCCTCCCCTGATAAGCACCTCATCGGCTTTTATCTCATGGGAGGTAATGCCCATAATCCCCACGGTGGACATGCGGGTGAGGGATATACGTCCACTCAACCACAGCCTATAATGGTCCACTGCTGGACGCAGGCCTCCTCCTGTTAAACGACTTATTGGCTGTAATCCCCACGCTGGGCATGCGGGTCGGGGATCACAGTCCGATGGTAGAATTGTTCTGCAGGGGGCGCTGCTGCCCGCCCCCGGTGGATATCCCTTAGTCGCCTCCTACGACACCCGCGGGAGTAGGACATACCAGGGTAATTGTATTTATTTGAAATTCGTTTCTGCCCAAAGCTGAGCACACAGTAACAACGCTTCTATAGAATCGTTTAGAGACTGTGTCTATCTATCCCACGGGCACTGATTAACGGGATAAAAAGTAGACTATGTATTATTTCAATTCCAGATCTACGTCTATACTAAACATCGCGACGTTAGAATCGACTCCTCTTACTCAAAGGGAACCCACCAGAGAACGAGCAGCAAGTTTCCTTTTGTGTATTTAATCGACTTCAAACCTAAAAACAGTGTAAATACGAATTTTAAGATTTTGGCCGTTACAACGGTCCATTTTCTTTCCAACCATTTTCTTTTAGTTTCAAAATCACCGAAATTTAGATGGAAGACACTTAAACAAATAAAATCAAAAGTTAATAAATTTATTCACAAAGAAAATTATACTAGTATTTACAGTTGAATCAATTGAGCTAACTACCGACTGTTGCAAACAGTCTACAGATAGCTCAACTGATCCATATCAACACCAGTCGGAAGCGTCCCCAAGACGCTGGCTGCATTGCCACGCTGTATGGCAATGCTGATATAATGATCAAAAGTTAAATTAAATCAATTAAGTTCACAAAATATAATTATTGGACGTATGTAGTGAGGATGATTATCATGGACGTTTTGTAAGCTTCTAAAACTGCCTACTCGAGCTCACAGCTATAGGTAACTCGACGTTATCCATCAATAAACTTCCAACATATCGATAACCGTTAATTATACCGGATATTCGATACCTACGGCTCTTGTTTACGTCATAACACCTACTGGCATCCGGTTCTCGCTTACCTATCGAAGAAGAAAGATAAATTTGGTATCTGTATTTAGGTAAGTGTTAGTGAGTGGAGCCCGGCGACGACCAAACTCGACAAACGTTGTGTAGGATGCCCCCAGCCAGGTGGGATGACGATCTGCGAAAGACTGCAGGCAGATGCTGATGCGGCAAGCTGAAGACAGGACGCTATGGCGCTCAGTAAGGGAGGCCTATGTCCAGCAGTGGACTAATTTAGGCTGATGATGATGATGATTTTGGTAACTACTTATATTATATATAATTATGATTTATTAACAACACGGTTGGACATTTTAAATCCTGAAAATCTGTTATTTGCCTTCTGTTTTCGATGGATTTATTTAATATCTGTTAACATAAGAATCCAACAAATTACTGGTAGGTAGATAGTTATCTACCTACATAAAAAGTTATGTAGGGATCTATGTACATATTATGTATTGCAAGGAAACGGAAAAACCCGAAAAATGCGAAAACTATTTTATATAAGCAATTTCAAAATTTGGCCATTAAACTCCATACTCAGGATAAAATTTAATGATTTTCAGAGCAAATCCGTGAAAAAGCTTACCTTTGACGTCACTAATGACCGCATCACTCGACTGTGACGTCATAGAGATAGGATTAATCTTACTTCAGTAGCTTTTAGTCTGTACTGATTGAATCGGAGCGGTATTTATAGAAGTCTTCTGTCGGAATAGAATAGAAAGATATATTTTATTTCTAACAACAAAACCAGCAGTTTTAAACAAAACACACTTATTACTTTTTGTGTTGTTGTTGTTGGGTTGGGGTAAAAATGTCACCGGATCATTTTTTGTGCTACTTGTAAGTTCCATACTTTGAGCGTAAAAACGTCACCGTCGAATAAAATGTTAATTTATATGGGTAAATTCGTCACCGGTTCTTCTAACGTGGATTTTGTACAGGCAGCGTGAGAATAAAGTGAAATAAACATAAAAAGACGTACATATATCATCCTAATTACATTTATTTAATAAGTGTCAGCCATTTTATAAAATCAAGCAATCTTTCCTGAATTTGCCCACAGGTTTGGATTTATCAGGAAAATCTTAAGCCTGAGTAACTTTTCCAAGCACCTTTTCTAAAACTTGATTTCCCAAGTGCAGCGTGATAAAATAAGGATTTAACCAGCTAATATAAGAGCAGACTATAAATATGGCTAAGCTCGACACCTGGCCAGGAACTCTAAACGTCGTTATATAAGCGGATATCGGAAAATGTAACATTATTTCAAAGCCTTTGAGGTATATTTCTCTTTGGCTCAGGGGCGAGGCTCTGTTTTTAGATTTTCAGCCCTTTGGAAGAGAATTTAATTACAAGGTATAGTTAGCTTTTGCTTTTGATGACACAGTTTAGCTCGAATGGGCTCTTAGCTGATGTAATGTAATTATTCCGTTTTTTTAAACTATTTTGTAATATTATAGAGGCGAAAGTTTGTGCAGTTGTGAAGATGTTTGATCGAAGACAACGACTAAAATTACTGAATGGATCGAACTGAAACTTTTCACACAAACATCAGGACCTGCAATAACATACTAGGTACTTTTCATTCTAAAATCGCGCGCGAAGCCGCGGGCAGAAGCTAGTATCTCTACCTATTCATAATACCAGGTATTAGGTAGGTATTTAGTTGTCTTGTTATAAATAGTTTCTATTAGATTTAAGTGTGTAATAAAGTATTTTCTATTCTTTTCTATTTTTATGCTTCCATGATCATACAATTGATACCTGTAGATTTTTTGCAACATTCTGCAGTTAGCTAGACATAGACAATCATTTATTTGCTACTCACACAGTACAAAACAGACATAAAAAAAATTACTAAAGTTAAATTACAAGAAAAAACAATTACACAAAAAATTACCAAACAAGAGAATACAAGAACAAAATTAAAAATTTTAAGAACCCCCCTACAGATTTTTATGAAACATGGATAAGAACCCTCGGGATAAAATTATCTATGACACATAAAAACTAAACGAAAATCGGTTCATCCGTTTGGGAGCTGCGAAACCACAGACAGAACCACAGACGACCCCTGTGGCGCAGCGGGCGAAGGTCTGCCTGCGACGCAGGAGGTTGCGGGTTCGATTCCCGCCTCGGGACAAATGTTTGTACGATCTGCAGACATTTGTCCAGGGCGTTCTGGATGTTTTCTATGTATAATAAAAAATATCTATCTATTTAGTGTATTGTATTAAGTATATCAGTTATCTAGTACCCATAACACAAGCTCTGCTTACCTTGGGGCTAGATAATGCTGTGTGAATTTGTCCAGCATTATTTATTTATTTATTTATCTATACTAATATTATAAAGAGGAAAGATTTGTATTTTTGTATGTTTGTTACGAATAAACTCAAAAACTGCTTTACCGATTTCAAAAATTCTTTCACCATTAGAATGCTACATTATTAGAGAGGTCAAACGCAGGACCAACGGCTTAATGTGCCTTTTGAGGCACGCCCCCGTGCCTCAGAAAGCACGTTAAGCCATTTAACACCGCCAATTTCCGTACTCCGGGCTGCTACAGTGAATATTTCTTGCTAGAAAATACCCAATAACACAAATCTTGGGCCGACCCGGGATTTGAACCCGGGACCACATTATCAGCGGTAGAACACGCGACCGCTATACCAACGGGGCAGTCTGATAAAAGTATAAAATGTCCTGCCACAGAAATATTAGAAACCTACGTTTATCCCAATTTTTTTTTATTAATGTCTACCCGTGCGAAGCCGGGACGGGCCGCTAGTACACAAATACACAGACAGACACGCTAAACTTATAACATTAGAGATTGTACTGTGTTTAACAGCAGCAAAAAGGTTTTGGCTCTACATAAATGCAGGTCCACATATCAGCGCCTTTCTACTCAGGAGTAGAAAGGCGCTGATATTCTGCCGAAACCACTATAGTCACAAGACCCTCTTAGGCTTACTGTTAGAGTTGTGTGTTTGATAAATAGTAAATTGTTTAAAACATATTATGATGAGTAGGTAGTTATTAATAGTAAATAATTTTATATTATGTAACTACTCAATAAGCGCTCAATTATTTCAATTGTAAATACAGTCTAATGTTCTAATTTTCTTTGTTTATCTTTATAAATAAATTGTTGAATATCGGCTCACTTCTAAACACTTTTGTTTAGAAGTAAGCCGATATTCAACAATCCGCTATCAAACTAAGTTTAAATATTAATTATCTTTGAATTTATTGAACTAAGTAGGTATTGTAAACGCGAAAGTTGGTAATTCTGTACCTAAGTAGGTACCTATGTGTAATATATTATTTAGAACGGTATATGTTATACCGTCTCACGACCATAGACAAAAGACTTTATGAAAGGGCAATAGATAGATTTTGGCCCAGGCTCAGCGTCGCACGCGTTTTTCAGGGTTTATTATCAGTTTTTGTGTCTCGGAAAAGCGCATGCAAAGCTACGGACTTATACTAATTATGTAAGTACTAATAATAATAACGACCTTCTAGCCGAATTTCGACCACGGCGGTCAGTCTCATCATAGACTAGCCAGATAGTGCACAAGTGTGTGCGCAAACACACGTGCACTCTCTATTCCCTCACTCTCATAATTCGATGGGACGACAGATTGACACGACCGGGCTGAGGTCAGGCACAGGGCCAACGGCTTAACGTGCTTTCCGAGGCACGGGGGTGTAACACCGCCAACTTACTGCTACTGTGAATTTTCCTATCTAAAAAAATCCCAATAACAACTATTGTCCTGACCCGGGTTTCGAACCCAGGACCTTATAATCAGCGGTTGAGCAAGCTGACCGCTCGACCAACGAGGCAATCTACGATTATGTACTACTGAACTATCCACACAGGTTCGAAGCTCTCTTGAAAGGTCTTGCCAAATTGGTGCTTCAGCTCTCAGTCAGTTTCTCCAATTAAAAACTGCCGGTATTCAACCGCTTTAAAAGGCATCAATATAAAGTTCAGCAGCCTGTGTTATGCCAAGGGTGGACATGACATGATGAACGAATACTCTTTGCTTTAAATAAGGAGTTCTGATTACGTTACGCTTGAAACCTCTTTTCTAATAGCCTTGTCTATATTGGCATGGAGTTCCGATTACGCTACGCTTGAAACCTCTTTTCAAATAGCCTTGTCTATATTGGCATGGAGTTCCGATTACGCTACGCTTGAAACCTCTTTTCAAATAGCCTTGTCTATATGGGAATGATACCTATGTTCTATTTTTTCATTGTCTGTAAAATAGATATATTTACAATCCCGCAGTACTTTATCTGGAATTAACTTTCTTGTTGTTTTTTTTTATATACCTAAGGTACTTGTCGATTTGAGATCCTTTTTTCAATAAATATTGTTAACAATCAAACTTATATCACACTTTTCCAAAATTTGGAAGTTTAAATGTATGGATGGATGAATGTTTGTTACTCTTCACGCCATAACGACTGAACTAATCAGGCTGAAATTTTACATAGATGTAGCTCTAAGTCTGGAATCAAACATAGGCTTTTTATCCCATAAAACAGTTCCTATGGGATAGAAATAACCTTTTATACTACCATAATATTGTGTGCATCCCTCCGTGGGAAACGTGTAAAGATTATTTAAAAAAAACTAGAAATTCTCACCCTGCCTAAATAATAGTCTTTCTGGTGGACATTGAACGAAACCCAAAGAGAACAAAAAGACTCATGACACGAAGAAAAGACCTCGAAAAGAAGCTCGAGGTATATCCGAGGCTTAATGTAGCAAAACATGGCAGTAGGTATCAGGCAGTAAAATTATTTAATGTTTGTCCTACTGAAATGAAAGCAATTGACAATCCAAACGAGTTTTCAAGAAAACTTTTGGTGAAGGGGTGTTTTTACACAGTTGACGAGTTTATCAAACGAAAGTAATTATTATGTTAGCAACAAAGATGAATCAGAATAAATATAATTGCATGCTATTAATTTCATTTATGTACCTTATGTTCATACACGATGTAAATTATGTTCATACATATTTAATTTATTGTCATTTTGTGCATACAGATGTTTTTCTTAGGTGTAGGTCTTAGTGGGTAGGTACACAATGCATAAAAACCCTGTCAGGGCGCTACAATTAGGTAGGTATTTTGGTTATATCAATTTAATCTATGTCTAGGTAAGTAATAGAAAATTGTCACAAAAGGTAGGCATGCTTATTGTGTAGGTGTCGTGGCCATATCCTAGAATTGATCACTTCATGATGTGACCGACCATTTCATGAAATGGTAGAATTTCATGACATGGCCAGCTAAAACTGACTATATCGTTTAAGCATCAACGTTTAATGATATTTCCATCAACGTTTCGCCATATCATTTATGTAGGGTTTCCATGACATCAAAAGGTTTAAGGCTATGGCGCTCATTACGGGAGGACTCTGTCCAGCAGTGGACTAATATAGGCTGATGATGATGATGATGAAAAGGTTTAATGAAAAATTCGAATTAGGAAGGAACTTTATATTTGAAAATTGCTTAATGCAGTTGGCTTTCAGTTTAGACGTTATGCTCGTTTTTCGAGTGACTTTTATAAAATTCCTGTAGTTTTTTATCGTAACGGCTCCTTACTTCATTTTTGTCTTCTATTTGCACATTATTATTCGCTTTTTTAACTAAATAATTGTCCGCCGACATGATGCATCACAGAACAGAAACAAACAAACACTCAAAAACCACAGATGTCAAAAACAAAACAATATCAGCGCCTCTAACGGTGGATAATGTAACTATTTTATGATATTGTTTGACCTTATCATGAAGTAGCCGTGCGTTTAGCTTTTCATATCGTTAAACGCTGATTATTCATTGATCTGGCCTGACTACATCATGATATGGCCAGCGCGTATTTTCCATTTCATGAAATTCTACCATTTCTTGAAATGGTCGGTCACATCATGAAGTGATCAATTCTAGGATATGGCCACGACATAGGTACTAATTGTTAATGACATAGGTATTTACAACGTCAAATAATTTTAAATAAAATAAGTCTATGATTACTTCTTAGGTACTAACTTAATCTTTAGGTTATAGTAGGTCAGCTAGTACACTTTTGGTTATTTGTTTTAAACTATCATCGGAGAAAAATTCGTTAATTGAATAGTATGTATTGAGTTCTAAGGTAATATTTTTTTTGGAAAACACCACATTGTGCTTGTCAACTCATACATCGATACGTTTTTCGCTTTAAAAACAAGAAAATTATTTAAATTATAACTGATTATACTGTGACTGACAGCTACGTGTTTTTTCTTGGTGAAAACCGCCATTTTGTTTTGTTGTGCGTTTATTTGTTATGCGGGTCTAAATACCCACAATATGTTGAAAGCTTAGAACCACCTGAACTTACATAAAATTTATGGCTATCGTTAGAACCCATAAATATCCCGCAGAAACGAATGTGGCTACATTTTTTAACGGAACCCTAAATTCTGTGTAACCTCTATCATAAAATCCTACGCAATCTTAAGAATTCCACTTAGAAGGGTTAACTTTTATCCCTTGATAGATATCGTTAAGGCTTGGCGTTCAAAGAACGAATTACTATGTCAAGTGATACGTGAAGGACCCAGTTAGGGTTAAGTAGGTAAGTACTTAGTTTTAATAATTGGGTCGTATGGGAAAAAGATTTCGAAAAAGATTTGTTTAAGTACCTACAGTATCTACTTATTCGTATAATGTCCTCCTAGCCAAATTTCAACCACGACGGCCAGTCTCATCGGAGACTAGCCTGATGCGCAGGACATATTAGAGTGCAAGAGTGTGTAAGCAAACACAGGTGCACTCTATCTCACTCTAATAATCCGATGGGATGACAGAATGACACGACCGGGGATAGGTCAGGCGCAGGACCAACTGCTTAACGTGCTCTCCGAGGCACGGGGTGTAACACCGCCAACTTACTGCAACTGTGAATTTTCCTTGATAGAAAAACCCCAATAACTACTATTGGCCTGACCCGGGATTCGAACCCTGGACCTCATAATCAGCGGTTGAACAAGCTGACCACTAGACCAACGAGGAAGACCTATTCGTATGTGTATGCAGGGACTCTATAACGCGATAATTTTTTTTACGTGGTGGACCATCATTTGAACCATCTTTCCTGATGTTAAACGAAGTTGTGGCCGATCACGAATGTCTAAAAAACCCTTTTTTACCAAAAATAAATAACAGTAAGGAACTAGTTAAATAAGGACAATAGCCTTTATTCACAAAGAAAATTATACTAGTATTTACAATTGAAACCATTGAGCTAACTGCTGACTGTTGCAAACAGTCTACAGGTAGCTCAACTGATCCATATCAATACCAGTCGGAAGCGTCCCCAAGACGCTGCTGGCTGCATTGCCCCGCTGTATGTATAAATAAATAAATAGGTTCGCATACTACATTCAATTCACACACTATGGGCCCAAAGTTAGCACAGCAAAACTTGTAATCTGTAGGTACCAGATGACTGATCTGGTATAGGTACTTTGATGATGATGACGATCTGTATACCTTGATGATGGTGACGGATCTGAACCACCTTTACTCCATCCATCAACACTTTATCTAAATGATTGCTTTGCATTTCTTCATCTCTCCACCCCACGATCCCCGCTCCTCTGATACTCTTCTTTTCAAAATCCCATCGCACGTAACCAAAATTTTTATGGTTATTCCTTCATTTTCCAAGCTAACAGACTTTGGAACGCCCTTCCTTTTTTCAATCGACATGCTAAATACCTATTTAGATATTTATTTAATGCCGATTGTTATCAGCTTAACTAATTACAATAGAATTTAAAATACACACAGAATGCTAATAATAGGCATTCGCTAAATATTAGTCCACAGCTGGACATAAGCCTCCCCTAATGAGCGCCATAGCGCCCTGTCTTCAGTTTGCCGCATCCAGCATCTGCCTGCAGTCTACGTTTGCCGAGTCGTGGTCTCCACTCAAGACCACGTTTACCCCAGCGGTTGTCGGTTCTTCGCAAGATATGGCCGGCCCACTGCCACTTCAGCTTGCTAATGATTCTTTGAGCTATGTCGATAACTTTGGTTCTCTGTCGGATGTATTCGTTACGAATTCTATCCTACAGAGAGACTCCAAGCATAGCTCTTTCCATAGCTCGCTGAGCGACTTTGAACTGGTGGACCAGCCCTACCGTGAGTGTCCACGTCTCAGCTCCGTAGGTCATGACGGGTAGGACGCATTGATTGAAAACGAAAGTTTTCAATCAGTGCGTCCTACTACATTACCGTAATAGGTAGGGTACCTACCTTACTAAAGGACACATCAGTGAAAGGAAAAAAGATTTGCATAGGAAAAGCGAATACATCTGTGACTTCTGACACACGAAGCATTAAATATTATTATTATCCATAGAATGTACCTTTAGCAATTAATTAAATTATTTCGTTTCTTTGCAGGAGAAAAATATTCTGTTTAATTTTCATATTTCAAAGCAGATATTATGACAACTTCACAAATTCAATCACTATTTTGACATGAATAGACAACATTGCATAGACGGACTTTTCATAAGATAGAGTGATTTCTCTTTGGACGTGATTTGTAAATTATCAAAAACCCTTCTCTAAATTCTAAATCGGGGGCGAAGCCCTAAAACATGTAGCATACTGTATAAGTTAGGCTGCATTCTAAATGTATGCCAAATCTCATTTTGATTTGTTTCAGTAGTTTTGGAAATCATAGGTAATAAAAACTTCACATTTCACAAACTTTCGCATTTACAATATTACAGTAGTTAGATTACGTATCTTATATAAGCTAGTACGTTTAACATTAGCGTCGAACTCAAGTCAAATTTATGCAAAAACGTGTTTTAGTGCTTCAGCAGTAACAATAGGTAATGTTGCTAGAAACTTACAAACATAAACACCCGGGCTCATTCCGCTGCAAAGTAGACATTAAACTTGTGGTAACACAGTTATTATTATTAGTATTCTGAAACGGTAACTTAACTTTCTTACTGAAACTAAATCTGAATTTCCTTTGTTGTAAATAGCTGGTCTATTTCGATGTATTCCTGAGTGTATCATGATCATCATCAGCCTGTAGTCCACAGAGGCCTCCCCTAATAAGTGCCATAGCGCCCTGACAGCTTGCCGCATCCAGCATCTGCCTGCAGCCTTTCGCAGATATCAGGTAAGGCAGGTCTTTTGTCATCCCACCTGGCCGGAGGTACACTACGTTTACCGTGTCGTGGTCTCCACTCAAAAACACGTTTACCCCAGTGGTTGTCAGTTCTTCGCGAGTGTATCTCATATTAAGTGTATCGTCATCGCAGTAGTATTTAAATATTCTAAATTCAAATTCTGACGCCAATCACTCGTATTCGAATCGATTCAAGCAGCTTTTTATTTCGTTATGTTTTTATTTTGAATTGGCATAAGGATTGACCAATCAGAAGATCATAGATGGAGCCACATTAAAAACAACGTTGGAAAAAACCCGAGAAGACACGCAACCGCACCAGCAGCCAACGCAACGAGACGCTTGCTTCTCTCGAAGAAAGAAACCAAAAAGAACTTTCCCTTATTGAAATTAATGATAGATCTATCAATTTTCGTGTGTGTTTAAAATACTAATCAAGCCTTGTGAAAGAAGTTTGAACTGTGTGAATTGTGCTGAGAAACATCATCGCTGTTCCCCTGGATGGCAGCCATTCGCCAAGCGCCAGAGATTTCTTTGGATCAATTCGTATCTATCCAGAGGTAAGTCAATTTATTTAATAGAATATATAACTTAATGATCGCTGCAGTGACGTTTCGAATACCTATCTGCCTAAAGTCATTCAATTCAATTCAATTTAAAATTTCTTTATTAAAACATCAGGTTACAGTATGAACGTATGCTAGTGTACATTTTTTAAACCCTAGCTTTACTAACTATGCCAATTTTGTCGCTTAACAAGCATTTTACTTCAACAAAAAACTTATAGCAATGATGTTAACATAAATAAACAAGGCGAATTTTATACACGGCAACTGAGTTAGCAATAGGTATGGTTTTACAAATCCTATGTAAGCTTTAGAGTTAGCGATTACATTTTATAAGCTTGTTGTTAAAAAATAATAATGATCGAATCTAGTGCATTTCGGGTAAAGGAGCGACAAGAACTTGCATAAAGTCATTGCCCCCTGATGTGCGAGACGTTGATCTGCGCACATTGAGTGTAACTCATACTTATTTTCCGCTAATTGGTTGCATTTCGAATAAGAATTAAAAACAATTGAAAATTGACTAAAAATAGACCAATGATCGTCGAATAACATGAGCAATACACGAATGAAGAGAAAGAGAAAAAGTTGACCAGCTGCTAATAAAAAACAGTTCTCAAACTATTTTTAGAATTCAGTACCTACCTATACAGTATCCCAATTCGATGTGTAATGTTTGTTAAGAAAAAACGACACAAAAAACTAAAACTTCAAGTGAGTTTTAGTTCGCTTCGAGTTCTTTCTTTAGTTCTTTTACTTGGCTTCGAGTTTCAGTTAAAAGTAAGCAATATTTATTGCAAGAAGGATCTCAAATCGACAAGAAATGTAAATTGCGAATAAAAAGACGCGGCAACAGAGCGAATTTTAGGTTAAGTATGGGTGGTTTGTTTACAATCATTCCACATCATGGCTAGGCTAGTATATATATAGTCGTGACTGGGAATAACTATTCCCACCACTAGGTTAACAAAGATTAAAAGAAAAGTATCCAGTACCTAAATCAATAGAGTCACCTAGAAATTTTAAAACGTCAACAACGGCACGAATATTTTTAGGAAAAATAAATAACCTATCTCCATCAAATTCGAGTACAATAAAATGAAAAATTACTACCGTCCTCGTAAAATTCCGATAAAAATATTATGATACGATTCTTCACCGCTGAAGTGGGTATTTCTATGGGCGTCCGGCATTTTGTTCCATCTTCTTATGTTCACGGGCAAACAAACCACTTAAGTTGGCAGCTTTTGAGTCGCCATTTATGGCTTAAGGTTCGAATAAAGGTTGGCTTTTTGGTTCTACTTACAATATTTCTCTTCAATATTTCTGCAATATTCCATTTCTGTATTTCTGTTCCTTGGTGTCAAAAAATCATGATATAGAAATCAGAAATCAAAACATTTTATTTTCGGCTTATAGAAATAAACTGATAGTTCTTATTGTATTTTATTCCAAGATTAAATTGATTCTGTGTAAGGCTAGTGAACGAGTTTTATAAGCTTTTTTTTATTTCATAGAACAGTGTTGGACGCCAAAACTCAAAGTTCTCAGTCATTTCTAGCATTATGTTTCTATAACGATGGTCAGAAATGATTATTTTTACGCAGTTGCACACATATTGCAGGTTAAAAGTGCATAGCCTACGACTGATTTCAAAACTGGAGCATATTATAAGTTTATTTTCATTTAAACAATAAAAAAACATTTATATTATTTGGCATGTTATTATTATTATTAAAGATTATTATTATTATATTATTATTATTAAAGAATCTGGCTCTTGTCGGTGCAATACTGTAATTTTCTCCACCTTTCTCTTTCCAATGCGGTCTCTTTTACTTCTTTATATGATAGCGGCTTTCTCCTTTATCTGAATTATATAGTTAATTCTTGGTCTTCCTCTTCCTCGTCTTCCTTCTACTTTTCTTTATATGATGATTCTTATGAAGCTGTCAAGCATGTTAGTGTAGAAAACACTACATTTCCAGGTTTCTCCTCCGCTTTACAGATAAGCTTGTAAATCTACAATATTTTACACCAAATCTTGAACCAAAACCTGAACTCCTGTAATAAATTGAACTACATTATTTAGGATTTGAGTTTTGGCGCCCAACACGGGGCTGCTTTATGTTCTGGAAAAATAATTGCCATTTATAGAAGAACCTTTTCGACACTGTCCGTTTAGAGATAAGGTTTTACCACCAATAAATTAGTAGCATAGTAATCGGAGCGGTTTTATGTCACACTTTTTCACTGAGCAAATTATTTGACGCCCACCACGGGGCGATATTATGCTTTCTGCTACATCGGCAGAGACTACGAATCTTTATGTCTACGGACCGAAGGTTCAAATTGAATTGAAACTTGCAAATTAGTTTCCAAGAACAATATTCCTGTTGGTTCTAAAAACACAAAGTTCACAATGGCGCCCAACGTGGTACAACTTTTTTGCCGAAAACTTCCCAAGTTTAACTGCAAAAGTAATACAATTTAATAACACTGTTATTACAAGACTTACCGTCTTCTCATAGTCCTGTAGAAGTTTGTAGAACATCGTAGTGTTATCAATTTCATTGAACATGTGGCCAAACACACGCCAAATGTGGCAATAATCATTGTAATATCAAATCTAAGTTATCAGTATTACCAGCTTCAAATATTATTACTTCTACCGATATGAAATCTAAGTTATCAAAGTCTTGCCAGCTGAGGTTGTCGTATTAGAAATAGTTTCCACCCTAAATAGTTCGGCCGCCGCGCCGTCTCGAACCGAAACGAGGATGGAAGAATCAATTCGTAGCCCATATCAAAAATAAATAAACCTATCGATTCAATGGATTCGGTTAGAGCGGCACGGCATCAACTTGGCTGGTAGATTGAGATGAGATTCGTGAGTGTATCACTAATTTTTAAGTTTTTTTGTTATTATAGTGAGTAAGCCTCGCACTCTGGCTAATTTCTAATTTGAAAGAAATCAAATAATATCGCAAAAATTTTCGACTTCGACGGGACTTGAACCCACGTCCTCCCCTTAGTACGGGAATGTGATAACCAACTACACCACGAAATCAAGTGACGTAGGAGTCGAAAATCTATGCGACTTTCTACGGACTCAAGCGCCGTTAGCTCCACCTACAGGGGAAACATTGAAGTTTATCCAATCCTGTTCAAAGACTAAGGTTACGTTTAGTTCGCCTGACGAGAAGTGTCGCGTTGCTCTAAATTCAAGGGTTTTGTTATTATAGTGCGTAAGCCTCGCACTCTGGCTAATTTCTAAATTGAAAGAAATCAAATAATATCGCAAAAATTTTCGAATTCGACGGGACTTGAACCCGCGTCCTTCCCTCAGTACAGGAATGTGATAACCAACTACACCACGAAGTCAAGTGACGTAGGAGTCGAAAATCACTCATTTCATTCTAGCCGTTCATTCGTTCATTTGCTCTTGTGTTTTTGATTCTTAATGAGCGGTGCAAATAGTATAAGTGAAACAGTCACGAGTGCATCTGAACCAACCAGCCGGGTGACCTATCGTTCCATAAAATTGGTCTGCATGTATGTACACGGTTATTAGTCAAACCATTCTACTAAAATAAAATCTATGTATGTTATGTATCTCGACGGCGAAGTGCCAAGAACTTCTATTTGACATTTTAGGTTTTTTAAGTTAGTACAATATATCGAACTCCTAGCAGAAGCTCTGCTTACTTTGGGGCTAGATAATGTTGTGTGGATGGTCCAGCATTATTTAAACCTTAGACTTTTGCGTTTCTTTTAATTAATGTAATTGGTTTGATAACCGTTTTAATCAAACAATCAATAAAATAAATAAAAAAAATACTTATTCCTGATAGGGTTTCAGGGGTTTGTGCCGACTCGCGAAATCTGTTTCGAATCGTCGATATAGCATGAACAGGTAGTTACAGGGAAAAATGCTGAGATTTAAGTAATGGTATCGGGTTACAGGGAAAATTGTACGGGGCGCGTTTTAGTACGATTCAGAGAAGTTTCTGTGTTAGTAATTGAGCAGTTTGGTTTAGGTACAAGGTTTTTTGTGGCCTAGTTAGTCCACAAAAAACCTTGTAGCTTCCGCTATGGCTTCATATTGTGATTTTTTCCGAGATGAAAAGTACCTAGCATTCCCGTGGGTACCAATCTTAGGGCTTGAAAATATTATTGGCGAACATGAAGATCCGTTTAGGAGTTTAAGGTAACTAACTCAATATTTAAATAAATACGGGATGTTAATTTGAATTAGTGCTTAATATAGAAGAAGGTTGTTCGCGAGATATGGCCAGTTATGACTCGTGTTCGCAAATAAATGACTTTATACTACACCTGCTCGGAAAGTTGCCTATTCCTTTTCCCTTTATAGAATAGAAAGTATGTCTTTGCAGGCCTATAGGAAACCCGGAGGAAAAACTTTATGGAATTTAATTTCTCACGTGTTTTAGCGGGAGGAAAAAGTGTATGGAAATCCATTTCTAACGTGTTATTTTTTTTTTATTTCCTAAAAGATCCGCCGATAGCTATGGTTATTTTCGTTCTGTCAAACGACGAAAAGTTTTTACTCCAAGTCCATTAGGCCTCCTCCGATTTACGAACAATATTTTGAAAAAAGAACCCAAAGGCTGGCGCGGTCAATGAGGTTTTACCAACATCATTGGGCGCGATTTCAATTAATAATTAATTCTGCTTTGTATTTTCCTCGAAGGTGTAGTATAAAGCACTATTTATCACTTGGCAGAAAGTGCGATTCCTACCTCGTGTGTTTTAAGGCTCACGGCTGCGCCTCGTGCCCAAAACGACACAATCGGTAGGAATTGATCACTTTCTCGCCTTGGTGTAAAATGCACTTTTGAACTTTGTACCCATTTAGGGTGTTGCAATGGAAAACTGGCAGGTTTCGTGCCTTTCTGCTAAAGATGAACTATGTGGTACCTTAAAAAACATTTTTTTTAGCATCTCTTTCAGTTTGCTTTCGAACATGTTATTACATAGCGCACTGCCAACTTCAAAGGCTTTAAACCCTTCACATCAATCTTAAAACTTATTTTCTTACCTGTTTCATTCATAGAACATCAGAGCACCTACTTTCGGAGCTTTTAAATAAAATACGTGCGTAAAATAAAACAAAATCCATTCCACTGTGAAGAAGGGCACAAAACTCATTTATTCTTCAAACAACATATTAATGATAATGTCAGCCTGTCGGGTCCACGTTTTCTGTATTCACACGAGGGGCTCCACGTATTTGAGAAACAAAAAAGAATAGGCATCTTGTTAGATCCTAATTCTGAAGGCATCAGCGGCGCGAGCAATTCCAAGGCGAAGGAAAGGAGACGTGATTGAATTTCTATCGTAATTGTAATTGCTTACCAATTATACGTTTACTAGCATACTAGCCGTGTGGTACTAGGTACGTGTGGTGCCAGCTTAGAATTTCCACAACATCAACTCTTTCTGCGGATTTCAAATCAAAGCAAATCAAATCATTTATTTGCAGACAACGGGTTTGTCGGGTTTTTAAATATTTTTTAAGAAAGTAATTACTTCTTGGTAAAAATCCCAATGGGTTTCTCTACCAAGAAAAAATTACAGTAGCAGCCTGAAGTCCTGAAGTTCTCCACCTTCCATGTCTCGCTTGGAAAGCACGTTGAGCCTGCACCTGACCTCTCCCCGGTCGTGAGGGTCTGCCAATCCATCGGATTATAAGAGTGAAGGTAGGGAGAGTGCACCTGTGTTTGTGCACACACTATTGTATAAGTAAATACCTAAAGCCCAACAGCCTATATTGGCCCCTGCTAGACGCCGGGCTCCCCCTAATAAGCGCCTTATTGGATTTTGTCTCATGGGGGGTAATGCCCATTATCCCCACGCTGGGCAAATGGGTTGGGGATCGCAGTTCGGTTGTAGAATTATTTTGCAGGGGGCGCTGCTGCCGTCCACCGGCGGGAAGAGTTGGGGTGGTGCAAATTCTAAACCGGCACCATACGGCAAAGTAAGTAAATAATATATACATAGTAAACAGCATGTTCCGTAATAAAATATATTTAATCTTGAATGAGTTTTGGCGTGAAATCACAAACATCCATCCAAACATGCACATTTATAATATTAGTGACTCAGGGGCCTATCGAAATAAGAACATTGCGACGACGTACTTTATAAAAACATTGACATTGTGTGGGACTCTACATGCGTCGACACACTTTCCCATCTTCTGAGGACATCCGTGAGGGCGGGTGCGGTGGCAGATTTGGCCGAAGATCTCAAGAGGCGCAAATATGCAGGTCTTGACAGAGCCTACACATTTGCTACCTTTGGAGTCGACACCCTAGGCCTGTGGGGTACCGAGGCTCTTCGGGTTTTTTAAAAATAATCTAAGCGTCTGGTCCAAGCGACGCGTGACCCGAGAGCTGGTGAGTATCTGGCGCAGCGCATCAGCATTGCCATACAGCGAGGCAATGCAGCCAGCGTAGCGGGAAGCTTCCGACTGGTATTGATATGGATCAGTTGAGCTACTTTTATTGTTTGTTTGCAACACTCTGCAGTTAGCTTAATTGTTTCAATAGTACTTATATATAGTAGATAAAGTATAGTAGCTTTTATTTAGTTCTACTATTTGTTTGTAATTTTCTTTGTGAATAAAGGTAACACTTAACAAATAAATCATATTTATTTTAAAATTAGCAGTCGTCAAGGTCCCTCTAAATAGACCACACTGCAAACAACATAAAGTATATATTTTCTATTATAAGATCAGTCTTAGGTCATGGTTATTAAAAATACCAAAACAGCAACCACGTTTATTTTGGCTTCAGTCTGTTTCAAATGCTGAGCGAAAATCAAACATAATATTTTATTTATACATACTTATTGGCTTGTTAAATTTTAAAACATGAGCATGGTTCATGTTGGCATGTACCAAAATTTAACAAGCCATGACGAATCGTGATATATCAGCTGGTCTATTTGGGTGTATTCGCAAGTGTGTCACTTATACTATTTTCACCGCTATTTAGCTGTTTTTTTTTGTAACGAATTAAAAACAAAAAAATTACACATGAGCCACTCGCTTCGCTCACAGATAATATTCATTGAAATTTGTAGCGATCCAGGGCTCAATCCCGTCTAAGGTCACTTTGCGCATAATCGCTAAGAAATAACATTTGTTATTTCTATAACAAGCTATACTAACGTACTTCCAAATAACTTTAAAAAAATCATAGCTCACTCCGCTCACCAGCAACATAATTGTACTTAAATAACACTGTGTTTTGGTCGTGGCAATAATTTCAGGATATTTTTAATATAAATTAGGCTTTAGTCAGGTTTTTCCAGTGAGTCATCTAGGGATACTAGATGACTCAATGGAAAAACCTTGAACACTTCAGTTCATGTGATCGTCATCATTCTAGCCTGGTATCACCCATTGCTGGGTATAGGCCTTCTTTCGCTTTAGCCATCCATTCCATCTTACTAAAAAAGGAGAGGTGATGTACTGGCTTCTCGAAAGTGGAAGGCTCTAAATAGTTCCTCAGTGATAGTGGGAGCGGCGGCGCGGCAGCGGTCGTTTTACGCATGCTTGTTGCGACGTACGTTTAGTGTAATTTATTGACTATAAAGACTACAGCAATGCCCGCGTGTTTGTTGTTTATAATTATTGCACAAGATTGGAAATATAGCTGTGAGCGAGTATTTGCATGTAACACAGGCCAGTTATTGAGTAAGCGCTGGGAAAACGTACCATATCTACAGATTTTACTAAGATTTATTCCAATGAGCGACAAAAATAGTTTGAGTGATTGACCACCTCTATGGCGCAGATCGAAGGTGCGAAGGTCCGCCTGCAACGCAGGAAGTTGCGAGTTTGATTCCCGCCTCGAGACAAATGTTTGTATGGTCTGCAGATATTTGTTCCGGGATCTTAGTAGTACCATTACAAAGGCTTTGCTTAGATTGGGGCTAGATGTTGATATTTATTTTTTATTCATTAACTAGCTGCCGCCCGCGGCTTCGCACGCGTTGTTTCTATGGAAACGTTAAAAGGTGATTTCTATCCCATGGGAACTGAGTTAAGGGATAAAAAGTAGCCTATGTTTGATTCCAGGATTAGAATTATCTGTATACAAAATTTCCGCCCGATCCGTTCAGTAGTTTTGGCGTGAAGAGGTAACAAACATCCATCCATCTATACATCCATCCAAACTTTCGCATTTATAATATTAGTGTGATTTAATAATAGTGCTGGACAATTCACACAGCATTATCCAGCCCCAAGCTAAGCAGAGCTTGTGTCATGGGTACTAGAAGACTGATTAATTAGACAATACATTAATTACATAGATAGATATTTCACATTAAACATAGAAAATACCCAGAACACCTGAAACAAATATTTGCAGATTGCAGAAACATTTATATCCCAAGGCGGGAAACGAACCCGCAACCTTCTGCGTCACAGGCAGACCTTCGCCCACCGAATTATTTTATTCTTCAATAAGTACCTATCACTCCTATTTACAAAATGTTTAATGATCATTTAATCTACATCCTTATTTATTTTATTCTAATGTTATGTTACTTTCTTTAATTAAATCATCCATTATAAATGACATTGTAAACCAGACATTGCACACGTAACAGTAGGAATACATTGAATCATGCTTATACCTAAACCACCTTTGTACACATGTGTATTTCACGCAATAAATAATACTTTACTTTACTTTACTTTACTTTACCGCGCCACATCGGTCGTTAGTGATACACTCAGAAATACAACTCAATTGACCAGCACCATGACCAAGGTTCACGCTAAAATATCAGATTTTCGCTCTGCACTTAAGTTGGACTGAAAAAATCTCTTTAGGTAAAAATCACGCCGGCAAAGGCACTCTTTTCACCTGTCTCTCAATATCCTTCAAGCTTTTGTTCCTAATATTCGGGAGTACAAACAACGCGTATACCCCTCCGTACAAGTTTATACCGGCGTAGATGTAGAATAAGGCGTGAACCCCGATGTATTCTTCTAGATAGTGGAAGGTATGTGCTTGGAGCAGCATCAGCAGTTGGGAGTACGTGAACAGAGCTGCTAGGATGGGTGTGCAGACCTGAAATTGAAAAATTGTGGGTGTTATAGTGGTATTACACCTTTGGTACTAACTAGTGTACTAACTGGGTCTACAGTCTCGCTTAGTTTGCATAGTGTAGTAAGAGATGCCCTCTATTTCGACGCATAAAGCAACTGTTTGTTTTTACAAATTTAAAAATTACTATTTTTTGTAATTTTTTTATGAGTGGCAGTGGTGCACCTCACTAGTACCTGTGGTGTACCATCAATTAAGGCGAAAAGTAGGGTGGATAGTGGCGCCACTACATATTTAATTTTATAATTACGTTATACAAAGGAATTATCAAAAAATCGGACCGCGCGTAGACGATACCTATCATAAGCTTTTTTTAAATGTATCTTTAATAGTTTTGTACTGTATTATTTAGGCAGATACTTGTTTCAAGAGTTTAGTTCCTATTGGTGGCCACCAAGCTCTCCAAACTAGGTTTTTGATTGAATAACACAAAACAAAACTATTACAGATACATTAAATAAAAGCTTGTGATAGGTATCGTCTACCAGCGGTCCGATTTTTTAATAATTCCTTTGTATAACTTAATGATTAAATTAAATATGTATTGGCACCACTATCCACCCCACTATTTTCGCCTTAATTATTGGACACCCTGTATAATATACACAATGCGACGTCTTCAAGTGCTGATTGCCATTTTTAACTCCCGACGCAAAAATGGAGGGGTGTTATAAGTTTAAGTCTGTCTGTGTATCTACGTGTCTGTCTGTGTATCTACGTGTCTGTCTGTGGTATCGTAGCTCCCAAACGGATGAACCAATTTTCATTTAGTTTTTTTTTGTGTCATAGATAATTTTATCCCGAGTGATCTTAGCTATGTTTCATAAAAATCTGTCGAGGGGTTTTTTAAATTTTTAATTTTGTTCTTGTTGTTACAGTGTTATCTTAGTTCTGTTAAAATCATTGGGTGATTGATGATGATGCAATTTCCTCTATTCTAGCCTAGACAAAAACTTGCCAAGCTAGGTAAGATCGAAGGCGGACAGCTTTTGCGGAGGGAGTTCTTGATGACTACAGGACTGAACAATATTAATGAACTAGACTACGTTTTCCATTATAGCAATTAAACTTCTCTGCGTTTACTTTCCAAAGTTTTTGATTGTTGACTTTGGCATGTTTTTGCAGATAAAATTAGATTTACCAGGAATTGTGCTCAGATTTAGGCTGGAACAGTAAACACGGAGTTTCTTTGCGAGTTTCTGTAACGATTTGTGGAGAAAATGATTTTTCGTCTTGCCACTTACAAAGTTTTGGTATTAATTAATTTAAGATTTGCTTGTTTAAGACATTCTTAAGCTTAGTTTTGGGTTGGTGTTTGTATTTTGTGGTCCTGCTGTAGGAGCGATTATCGTGAAATAGTAATCATTAGGATATTAAAATCAATAGCTTTTAATTTGGTTACTACAGGTAAAACCTAAAAAAACTGTCATGGTTATTATAACTAATGAAACTGTTCCGAAATATTGGAGAGCTCAAAACTAAAATCAGGGTAAATGTCCCATGATTCTAATATCATGATTCTAGGTCAACATGAAGTATAATTTGGTATATTCCTTTACTTGTACCATAAGACCTTGCTTCGTGCCAAATTTTCCAATTCTCCGTCAACAGGAAGTGCCCTATAGGTTTGGTCCATGGCGAGAATCAAAAGTATTTTTTTTGTCAATAAACTACAAATTTACTGTTTTCGGATTTTTTCCTTAATTTGTACTCTATGACCTTGCTGCTCACCAAATTTTATGATTCTAGGTCTACCTACGGGAAGTAACCTATAGGTTTTCTGTGCATGTTTGGAAATATTCGGACATAAACGGCTGTAACTTTTGAGTGCATTCACTAAGAAGTTTAATTTATATCGCGGCTTCAAGAGGTTACGAACTTGAGTATTTGACGTTCAACTCGATACGTCCACGCGTTTCTGAAAAGAAGGTTGACAGACGGATAGACAGACAGACAGTCGGAAAACTAAGTAATCATATGAGGGTTCCATTTTTCCTTTTGAGGTACGGAACCCTAAAAATAAATGACATGCAACCTGTAATATTTTCCCACTGTTATCGGTATTGGGTATCTGCCCAAGATGATCCGGCATTACAGCGGACAGGGCAGTTAAGTTGCCATGTCATTAGTCGCAGCACCACTAGAGCCAACCTCGTCGTTAACGCCAGAGCCCAGCAAACCAAGCCGCATCTCCCAAGGACGGTAATTTCCCTAACGGGAGGTCCTTCTGCCTAGATCAACACTCTCTGATATATCCTTACCCTGATATTGAACATCTCCACCACCACAATCGACGGCAGCGAACCCGCCATGCCATAAGCGAGCAGCAACACCGGTAGAGCCAAACCGGTGGTAAACGCCAGAACCTGGCCGACCACCCCAGGACTGTGGATCTGGCTGAAGACGGCGTAGACTCCAAGAGCTAGAGCCATGGATGTGTAGCCGAGGGTTAGGATGTACTGGAAAAACAAGAGACATGAGATCATGACGTCATCTGATCAGGTGCAAATCGCAGAGCTGATATTTTTCAACATATCTTTTGTTAGTGTTTTTCACCATAATGATACCATCGTCATACCCTTTGATTTTTTGCTTTCAGGGAACTTTTGGACCTTTTTTACCCGCGAGGCGTGGTCTATGTATGTTTTTGAGTGTTTCTATGTGGTTGGCGGAAACTCCTTATTTTCTTTATTATCTCAAAGCATCAAAACGGCTAATGTGATTTTGATAAATTAGATACCAAAATACACTGATAATATCGCCGTTAGATGGTACTTAGCTATATTTTGGCCTTCGCCTTCTCAGTTGGCCAAAATAAGTGAAAAAGCGAGCTCCGTGTCGGGTTAAGATATAAGTAGTTTCTAATAATCATTTGTTAAAATGATTAATTGAAAACTTTAAAAAACTCCGACTAGGTCCAGAAATCTAAGAGTTCTGACCTAATCAAAAACGCTGCTACTAACTAACCTTTCTATCCCAAAACGCGACAACCCCAACCGTGACCACACTGCCCAGCAACACGAAAGCCACGATCAGGTTGGGGTCTTGGAGGCCTATGCCGCAGTCACACGCGTTCTTAGTGTCGAGGAATAGCAGACTACCGCAGAGGTCCATTGTGGTGTAGAGGAGGAAGGCTATCTTGATGCTGTCCCAGTGGATTTTGTTTCGGTCTGTAAGCAAATATCACACTTCCTCATAATATATCATAAAGGCGAAAGTTTGAGCCGTTGTGAAGACGTTTTGCCGAAGACAACGCCAAAACTAGGGAATGGATCGGGCTGAAAATTTGCACAGATAAAGATGTGAACCTGGGAACGTTTTATTCCAAAAGTCGGTCTTAAAATTTGAACAGATCTAGTCCTAGTCCAAAGGGGGTCTATTTGACGTTAGTAACGAAACGTGATCGTGACGTCTCTGGATTAACATAACTTAGGCCGATTTTCCCGAAAAAATGCGTACGAGTCGTGGGCAGAAGCTAGTTAACAAATAATCAAAAATAGGGGGTGGGATCAGTCGGTACCTTGCGGAATTCATGAAGTTGATGATGATTTAAGCGATCTCGACGCCTCTCACTAGTAAACAAGTAGAGGCAGATCCGAAGCGAGATACCTGGGGAAGTCTTGTACCAAGATAGTAATTAAATAAATAAATAATGCTGGACAATCCATCAATCAATTTCATTCATTCATTCATTCAATCCATACAGCATCATCTGCAAGCTAGCAAAGCCCTTTAAAATCCTCTTTTGACCATAAATGACCCTGTTTTGCGACAAAGAATCAAACATCCCGGTCGACCCAAAATGCAATTTTAAAAAATCTTGTTTAACCTTAGGTGGCAACTTACAGAGACTAAGCAGTGTAATTGACCCATCCATCCCTCTTGAAGCCTCGTCAGTCAGGTTGTCAATTTCCTTTGAAATGATGGGGCTGTCTTCAGGTATACCTTTTAAGCATGATAGGGCGGAAACAGCTCGCTGAAAAACAAAATATTGTGTAAATTTCGCTGAAATTATAGAGACCTACCTGAAGAGCTACTCGTTTCACGATAATTTGATTGTTTTGAAAGAACTAAATTTGAATCCCTTAGTTTTAAACTGTTTTTTTTTTAAGTTTTGCGGGATAAATACCTACTAATCCATCGGGAATAAAATTACTTTATTATGGGACCACTTCAGTTTCATTCTCTATACAACTGCAAAATAATTATCCAAATCAGCCTAAAAATGAAGGAAAAATTAACAGACTATCAGGTTTAAATTAAGAATTTTCTTTAAGGGGGCAAAACAGATAGACTCTTGGAGACGCTATGGATTGATTAAGATCCAGATAAGTCATCTTTATATAGTTTGGAACAGTATTTCGATAGCTCAACTGTTTCATGTGTAAATAATTATGTTTTACATTTTGTCAATTTTAATTTAATTCACAAATGTTTAGTAAGATTTGGAAATAAAAGGCTTATTATTATTATTAAATTACTTAGTTCGTGTTAGTTGTAATTTTTTTCGTAAATAAATATAGACCTAATTAAAAATTATCAGCAAGAACGAGTAAAATACGAAACAATACTGTATTATCTCTTGATATCCTTCAAGAAAATTGAAGACGCTCTCAGCATTTATAATCTATCTCGTACCGGCTCAAAGTCAATATACTTTAAGATCTTTTGTCATCTCGCAAACTGTAGACTTTTGTCTGCCGACGTCATTGGATTTCATGCTTAGGTCATCATGATTCAAAAACCAACAATATTTGCCAATGGAGAGCCGTTTTCTTAGTCATAGATGCTTATTATTGTTACGTATGGAACTGCTTATGTTCATGAAAAACAAGTATTTGCTTTTTAAATCCAACTCCCACTTTAGGTAGGTGATAACAGATGCTTCTTCTATCTGTACCATCAAGGATTTTAAATGGCTCTAGGTCGTTTAAGGGCTGAAAAAGCAACAGCTGTAGGTATCACGTAAGTGCCGCTAAACTTGCTATACATCTTGAACTAATGATAGTCTACTGCTGGACGCAGACCTCCTTTGATAAACGCCTTATTAACGTCAAATTATATAATTTGACGTCAATAAGGCACCCCTCTGTTCTGCAGATAGATGCTGCTACCCGTTCCCCTGGTGGATATCCCAACTGTCATCTCTTAAGACACCCGCGGGAAGAGTTGGGGTAGTGCAAATTCTAAGGCACACAGCAAAAAGTGCGGTATATTTTAAGGTATTTGAGGAGCCAAATGTTTTTAAGCTAAGCTTAAGCATGTAATTTTCTTCTATTTTGAATACTTTAAAAGCCCGACTGTGACAAAAGACAAACAACCGAATGAAAGTCTACAGTCTGCGATGCTCGCCCCGTTCCGGTACACAGATTTCCAATTAGGATTTAACGAGGTGGAGGAATTTTAATAAGAATTAACCTGTTGTATGCAAATTTTAGCAAGGTGGTTTGTTGACGTAACTTCCTGTGGAACTCTCACAGAACAATATTACTCTACAAGGGAATCCTGCCCAACCCTTTGTGAACCTTAAAAGTGTCATGGCAACTCGGTTTCAGAAGAAAATGGCGGACGGACTTTTCCAATTTGAAAGGGGTTGAAGATTTTGGACATTGGTCACCGTTTTGTAATTTTAATTTTCAAAATCGCCGCGCACAATAGAAGTCATGTATTTGGAAAGAAGACACTAAGACAAATAAAAAATGTCTCATAAAATATTGCATCCAGCGTCAGGTTTCTGAGAATATCTCAGAAACCTTTACATTATGTTATAGAACATTTTTTATTCATTTTGATATCTTCTATCCAAATATATAACTTTTATCGTACACCGCGATTTAAAATAAAATGGTGACCAATGTTAGGGCCACCCTCCATGCAAAATCTTCAAACCCCTTTCTAAATGTTTGTAGACACTTGAAGCTGCTTGGAGCCAGTTAGAGGACATAGCATATACATCCTGCACCGCTGCTGGACAGCACAACCATGCCTTCAATATAAAATGCATAAATATAGAACTTATGATTAAATTCTTAATGTAGTGCCGTGAGCTAAATTGATGTTTCTTAGAAAAATTTAAAACCGACCGGGAATAAAACTTTACGGGACACCTCGAGATCTTTGTTTAGACAAAAGCGAAAGAATCACCAAAATCGGACAAGAATTTGGCGAAGATATCGAGTAACGTAGATACATTGATTAAAAAAAACATTCAGCCGGATTGAGAACCTCCTTTTGATTTTCGCCGGTTGAAAATTATAAAAGCTAAATCGCGATATTTGATCTTGACTTGTAAAAAGGTTTCAGGTTAATTATTGTTAAAAGGGGTGAAAGGGTTTCTATCGTCGGAATGGAATGATAACCAAGAAAACGTAGAAATTACTCCGGTTGCCTAAATTAAATTGGTTTTTCCCTTAAATCCCCGATTTCAGCGAAAAATGGTATGATTACAGGCGAATATTTGACAGGTTTCAGTAGGTAAACGTTGATTTGAGTCAGAAGAAAATACTCGATTTTTTTGTTCCAAGGATTTACAAACGGTAGGTATCGTATAATGAGTTGTGGGTTTACAAAATGAAAAAAAAAATCTACTCATAATTCCGGAACTCAATGAAAAATAAATTGGGTTAATACATAAGACCGATCTCCCACTCCCACTCAACAGCCTGTATTGGTCCACTGCTGAACGCAGACCTCCCCCTGATTCCCTTGTTGGCTTTTATATCATGGGGGTAATGCCTATATCCCCACGCTGGGCATGCGGGTTGGGGATCGCAGTTCGGTGGTAGAAATGTTCTGCAGGGGGCGCTGCTGCCCGCCCCCGGTGGATATCCCTCGCCTCTTACGACATCCGCGGGAAGAGTTGGGGTGGCGCAAATTCTAAGCCGGCACCATACAGCACTTGATTAATTTATTTTATTAGAATTCTACTATTATACCTAGTTGTAATAAATTATGATTTTTTTCTGACAAGTAATATTTTTTACCATTAAATTGATTATTCCTGATTATTGGTAATTTACTAAAACTGCGTGATGCAGGTTGTGGCCATCGTCACGAACACGTTTGTCTGAACATGGTTTGTTTGTTGTAGTATGAAGGAAAGACCGTTCTTTTAAACTACTTCTATTTTTGGATCAGTTTCAAAGGGGATTGGATTGGTCACTTCGGAGACACAAACTAAATACGAACCATGCAAAAACCCCGAACACAACTATCCTAACCAGCACTGTTTTACAAACTTACAATTTTCCGGATAATTCTTGAAGCCATTTCAGTAATTTTATCCTATTCAAATTCAATGACGAGATTGGTTGGTATAGGTTTATAGGCGGTCAAGTATCCGCTTCCAGTCCCACCCCTCTGCTGCCCAACGTAAAGCACTCAATCTCCGACATAACTCAAGATAATAATAATGTTTGTTTGTTTTTTCAGTATTTTTCTATTCATTAGGAATGAGATATTTTTAAATTTTTGAGATGGAATATTTATTTATTTATGTACATAGTATGTATGTATGTATTTATTTATTTAGGGGCAAACCAAAGGCTTAAAAATTAACAGAATAACAAATTAATAAATACCAGAGAGCTTATTAAAGGTTTTCACGGATAGGGATTAGGTTAATAATCTTTATCTTTTTATTACATAGTATAAAACAAAGTCGCTCCCGCTGTCTGCTGTCTGTCCCTATGTATGTTTAGATCTTTAAAACTACGCAACGGATTTAATGAATTTTTTTTATAGATAGAAGGATTCAAGAGGAAGATTTACATGTATAATACATGCATAATATAGCAGAGAAACACTGATAGTTTTAGAGGTTTCTAATGTGAATTCGTAAATAAACATATTTTTTTGAGCTTACATTGCAAACACTGGCTGAACCCTACGAGATAGATCAAAATAATGTACTACAGTATTGTACAACTTCAAAAGGTCTACAAAAAAGTCTGCGATGGTATATGTCTATCTTTTAGGGATAACCCACAATAACCATTACAACCTTTACCTTTTACGAGAAATAATGGCTTATTTACGGGGCGATTTTAAGCAATACAGCATTAATCCTTATCCAATTAAGTAGTAATACAGTGTGCATTTAATATAGATCAATAATGTCCTTAACAGCATGTAATTTGAATGAATATTTTCGAAGATATTACAGATTTAAAATGCAAGGACATAGCGGTTGCGGCGGTACCGGCCGGGGGGCCGATTCTGTAGTATATTTAGTATAAGCATTGCACCCGTGCGAAGCTGGGCGGGTCGCTAGTAATATAATAATGCTCGAGACAGCATTATCTAGCCCCAAGCTAATCAGAGCTTGTGTTATGGGTACTAGATGACTGATATTATACTTAATTCAATACATTACATAAATAGATATTTTTTATTATACATAGAAAATACCCAGAACACCATTTAAATACAGATAAAACCACTGACCTCATGCTTCCCGACCATCACCAGCCAGCTCGGCGACTCCACAATCACCGTCATCATCATCATCTGCAACGCCACCAGCCCCAGCACCACAAAGCTCATCGGATCGTAGAACCCTTTAGAATAAGAAAAATATAATATTTATAGCATTTACAAGTATTGTTTGTAGACATTTTTATGTACCTATTGTATTATGTATGTATTGTATTTTTGACTCTCGTCACCTCATCAGCCTATATTTTGGTCCAATGCTGGACGCAGGCCTCCCACTGTTAAGTGCCTAATTGGCTTGAAACTACCGCCATGAGATAATCATGGGGGTAGTGAGAATAACCCCCACGCTGGGCATGTGGGTTGGGGATCGCAGTGCGTTGGTAGAATTGTTCTGCAGGGGGCGCTGCTGCCCGCCCCCGGTGGATATCCCTAAGTCGCCTCTTAAGACACCCGCGGGAAGAGTTGGCCTGGTGCAAAATCTAAGCCGGCACCACACAGCTTGACGCTCGTAAATTAATTTATGTAAGTATAGCTAAAGTACCTTTATTGGCAGCAAAAATGACCATCAAATAAATAGAAACAAATTAGAACTACTATTTACAATTAAAACAATTGAGCTAACTGCGGACTGTTCTCGTCAATACAGACACAGCTCTCGGGTCACGCGTCGCTAATTATTTGTTTTATTTCTTAAATTAGTTTTACATATTTTATTATTAGATATTGTATCACACAATTTAACCTCATTTTTATAATTTTAATATTGTATGCTTTTTTACTATTGAAACTGTTATGCTCTTTTGTCAAATCTGGGGCCGGATTCTGGTAAGCAATCGCTTCAGTACGCACAGGTAACGTTGCAAGATCGTCCATAGATTCAAAAAACTCTTATGAGAGATAGTGCGTGCGTGCTATTGTTGTGTAGCATGTTTAGGCTCAATCCAGTCCAGAACCTTAGTTATTATAATATCATTATAATATTTTTCTTTAATGTCACGATTCGATTGTTCTTTGTTTTGCTAGTAGCTATTTAAAATAAAACTTATAGCTGGAAGGCTAATCACGGACTGCTCTTTCTTATAGCATCGGACGCGCAGACGTTAACATTAACTAATTAATCTATGGTTGAAATATGTATCAGTGTATCTAAGCTGAAATAAACGTATTGAATTGAATTTGTATACCAATATAGTAAATATATCAATTGTTAGTACCTTTAACCACCACTCGCAACTGGTACCCAGCCAGGATCATCACAGCTGTTAAGGTGAGGCAGATTCCTCGACTTCTGAAGGTCAGTTCCTTGATGAAGGGTGGTAGGACGGTGAAGATTCCTCCAGAGGACAGGCCGATGAGGATGTAGGTGTATGGGAGGCTTTCGTGGGTGCTCACGAACACTGGGATGAAGACCAGCTGGAATAGAAGAATAGACAGATAGATAGAAAATTCTTTATTGCACACTTATAGATAGGAACAATACAACAAAACAGTTTAAAAACTAAGTGACAAGTGGCGGTATGTGTTTAGTGTAGTGGCGAATATGGGTTTTAATTTTGTTTGTTTCGTGTTGGTGTGGCTTCGTACGAGTATTTTTGGTATACTAAGTAGCCTATTATCTAAATTAGGCTTTGCTCTAGACGTACGCAAAATCTCATTTTGATCTGTTGTCTTGGAGATCCTAGGAAAAAAAAAATCAGATTTCACAAACTTTTGGCTTAGGCTTAAGTAGGATTTGGGTTTTTTCTTCTATAATTTGTCAATAAAAAAAAATACAATCAATTAAAGGAAACAAATTATAACTAGTATTTACAATTGAAACAATAGAAATGCGCAAAAATATAATTGAATCGAATCTGGTATTTTCGTGGGTTCATTGAAAATGGTTATCGATTTGCGCTAAATTACTTTTCCCTTCTGTTCCTTATAAAACGCAGAAAAAACTTAAATCCAAAAGAAAAGTTAGTCTCTTGTGCCAACTTGAATCGAACAAACTTATCAATATTGGAAGAGGGCTAAAATTGTATCGAGATAATCTCATTATCATAACACTCTATAATAAATAAAAAATAATAAAATCCCGGTATCTTACTGCTCAAATAATAATTACTACTAATTACCGAAGTACCTTGGCTCTCCATATTTTCTGGTCGAAGCGACGCGTGACCCGAGAGCTGGTGAGTATCTGGCGCAGCGCATCAGCATTGCCATACAGCGGGGCAATGCAGGGACGCTTCCGACTGGTATGCATATGGATCAGCTAAGCTACCTGTACTGTAGATTGTTCGCAACAGTCTGTAGTTATCTCAGTTGTTTCAATTGTAGGTAAATACTATGTAGTTCTAATTTGTTTCTGTTATTTGATTGTATTATTGGTATGGATAGCTGTGTCGTTTCCGAGTACAATTACCTCGGGCAGATTCTGCAGTTAAGTAAAGACAATTTTGAGAAGGAGGCCAAGAGGAGAATCCAGCTAGGCTGGGCAGCGTTTGGGAAACTACGTCGAGTCTTCTCGACATCCATACCACTATGCTTGAAAACAAAAGTCTTTAATCAGTGCGTCCTACCCGTCATGACCTACGGAGCTGAGACGTGGACACTCACGGTAAAGCTGGTCCACCAGTTCAAAGTCGCTTAGCGAGCTATGGAAAGAGCTATGCTCGAAGTTTCTCTGAAGGATAGGATTCGTAAAGAATACATCCGACAGAGAACAAAAGATTTCGACATAGCTTAAAGAATTAGCAAGCTGAAGTGGCAGTGGGCCGACCATATCTCGCGAAGAACCGACAACCGCTGGGGTAAACGTGTTCTTGAATGGAGACCACGACTCGGCAAACGTAGTGTAGGACGCCCTCCGGCCAGGTGGGATGACGATCTGCGAAAGACTGCAGGCAGATGCTGGATGCGGCAAGCTGAAGACAGGGCGCTATGGCGCTCATTAGGGGAGGCCTATGTCCAGGCAGTGGACTAATATAGGCTGATGATGATGATGATGATGATGATAAAAGCCAATAAGGCGCTTATCAGAGGGAGGCCTGCGTGCGTGCGAGTAGTGGACCAATACAGGCTGTTGAGGTTGAGGATTAGTATGGAAGTATGGATTACAGTTCAACTCACCCCTTGTATCAAACAGATACAGTAGTAGCCCATTTTCCGACCCCACCGCTGGGACACCCACGCGAAGACCGGCGCTGCTGCTGCAGCCACCACCAGGTACGCAGTCTGGTACCACTCCATCAGCATGTTGTTGAAGACGAAGGCATCATTGAAAGGCTCGCAGAGAGCTATCTCGATGCCGAGGGTGAAGAATGGTAAGGTCACTGGAAGGTAAGAAGACACTGGCTTCAACCTATCCACTGCCCAGCATCTGCAGTGCGACGCCACCGCTAGGAGTCGTTCGACAACTCACATAAATGACGTCCCAACGGGTGCGAGTTCACGAATCGTAAACATAATAATTTCGTCAAAATGCCCAAAAATCTATATAGTTATATATTATAACAAGAGAAAACTGGCTCATCAAGAGATCTCTGAAACTACTAGAGCTGAAGCTGAAATTTTGCATGGAGGTTCCCTTTAGGATGTAGGCACCGCTAAGAACGGATTTTTGGAAATTCGTATTCTATAGGGGTATAAGGTCATTAAAATATAAATGTCGCGGCCGCCACAGCAAACTTTCGCCGACCGATTTGAAGATCTCTTAATTATAATTTTATGCAAATGGTAATGCATCTTATGGTAGTTAAGTTACTAACTTTGATTAGTTAACTTTTCTATAAATCGATAATGTTTTGATACTCGTTTCCAAGAAGCTTATTTTATTAAATTGGTGATTTGTTTAGATTTCACTGCTTTTAAAGTTCCTTAAATAATTAGAAAGGAATTTAGAAATAGGTTTAAGATTGAATGTAAGCATTGAAATTCAAATTTTTAATTAATAATGAGTTCGTGGATGAATTTGTGAAAACGTAGACCTACCTACTAGTTTTGTTTCTTCCTGAAAATTATAAAATGATATTTTACAGATTTAGAAATAGATCTAAGATTTAATCTAAACTATTTTGTAATATTTTTAGGTTTTTCTGACCATCTTTCATCAGTCAGACGCCAGACAAACGAATGGTCAAGTATAATAATACTTGACCATTATTTTGTTACGTTACCGTTTTTATTGTTTATGTTATGCAATCTAGTTCATACGGCTTTCTTAAATCTCTAGGGAATTAATAATCACTAAGAAGTCGTATAAGCACTCATCCTGAATTGTCACGTAACATTAGAGCGAATCATGCAAGTCTGAATTTGTTAGAAGTTTAGTTTATACTTTGTTACAATCACCTTGAGAAATGCACAAATAAATTGTTAGTGAATTTAGCAAGAGCTTTTGTGTCAAAATAAATGGGAAATTTTAAGTGATTATTGTGAATTTCAGCTGTGTGGAGCCGGCTTAGAATTTTCACCACCCCAACTCTTCCCGCGGGTGTCGTAAGAGGCGACTAAGGGATATTAACCGGGGGCGGGCAGCAGCGCCCCGTGCAGAACAATTCAACCACCGAACTTCGATCCCAAACCCGCATGCCCAGCGTAGGGATTATGGGCATTACCCCCACGAGATAAAAGCCAACAAGGCGCTTATCGGGAGGCCAGCGTCCAGCAGTGACAGTGCAGACCAATACAGGCTGTTGAGGTGAGGATTGTGAATTTGAAGTAGGTATTCTGACTTTCCCGAGAGTTTATTTGTATTCATTTCAAAAGATCTAAGGTTTTTATTATTAAAGTGCGTAAACCCTCACACTAGGGGTAATTTTTTTTTTATGGATTTTTATTTGACTTCAGAGATCTATAGGTAGTACATAATACTTAATTCATTTTTCAGTTTCGTCCCTTTTGACACAGGATCTCTGTGAGGGGAATCTTATTTCCGTGGAGTTTTGGCACGCAGCAGTAAAAAAGCACTTTCGAAAATTGTTACAAACATTTCAAATTACATTAAAATGAGCAGGAAATTGAATGCAGATTCAATTTATGAATCTCATATATTTTATTCCACCATTAAGAGCACAGAAAATTATTAGGTATATTTTAAGCTTCATTCCCAATTGCCTCGTGAATTGGCCCAATCTGGGCCAATTTACAAATCTAAGGGATTGAATGATCAGTTTAAGAGGCCCTTCACTGTTATAGAACGAGCTGGCTTTGGAAAATTATATATTATCGCATACCGGGATTTTGTCACCAGTGAGATTTACCTCAACCTCAACAGCCTGAACTGGTCCACTACTGGACACAGGCCTTCCCCTGATAAGCGCCTTATTGGCTTTTATCAATGGGTAATGCCCATAATCCCCACGATGGGCATGCGGGTTGGCGATCGCAGTTCAATGGTAGAATTGTTCTGCAGGGGGCGCTGCTGCCCGCGCCCGGTGGATATCCCTTAGTCGCCTCTTACGACACCCGCGGGAAGAGTTGGGGTGAGATTTAATTTAAAACATTTGTTAAATTTTTCAGCCTTCTTTCCTAGTAGGCAGATATTACTTTTTTATGTTTTGTGTTCGCGCAAACACTTGTGCACAATAATTATGTCCTGCACAAATGGCTAGTCCCCGTTGAGACCAACCGCCGTGGTCGAAATTCGGGTAGAAGAACGTCATTATCATCTTTATAAACTTTCGCGATTTGTTAACATAGTTAATGATTATATCGGGTATTTATCGCGTACCTTTTGTTTTATTTCCCCTACGTTTCTACCGCGTTACAGCGATCGTGGTCACGGGGCGACTGAATGTACTCGGAGTTACCGCCGAGAATTGACGGCAGTATCCACGACTACCCTCAATTCGTCTTCAGAATAAAACAAATAAAACAAAAGGTACGCGATAAAAACCCGATATAATCATTAACTATGTCATTATCATCATCATCGTTATTCATTTTATTTTTATTGATATCGTATTCGAGATCATGATAATTATGTATCGTCCTGTACGATCAAGCACATCGATTTTGGACTTCGACTTTTCAATAAAAATACCTAAATATAAGGAGCAAGGGTGTCAGTGCCATGCCAACCTTCACACCTACGTGGTACCAAGTATAAAAAAAAATTGGTTGTCTGTAAAGTCGGTTTACTGACGATAGTTGAACGTGACAACGTCTTAAGAAAATACTGATGGAATGGTAGCATTTGATACTCGATCAAAACATGTAAATGTACTATAGTATAGCAGCTGTCCACGCAGACGCATCGCTCACTCAAGTAGGAGAGAGACGGATGTCGAGCGCTCTCGCTTGCACTTCAAGCCTTACATGGAACGCCTCAGAGCGAAGTAACGCCGCATGACGTCATGTTTTTTCGTGCGTGCAGCCGGCTCTATCGAATTATAAGACGTTGTCACGTCAAAAGATACTGTTTTGCCGATGCAAAACTATCAGTAGCTAAACCAAATCGTGCGTTTGCTTCACTCGTGGTTTTAAAGTAACTTTTTATTTTCAACCATGTCGTAAACTCGAAGATAAGTACATACTAAAACATGTTTATGTGGAGCTTTGTAGCGGTCATAAATATTAGAACATAATTTTTATGGCACTATTTTTACTCCTCACTTTTTTAGCTACTGTAAATAATAACTAAGGACAATAATCGCATTTGTTATTTGCTTGAAGTTGATAAATAAATTGTAGACGTTCGTCGTAGACACACTCACAAATATACATAAAATATCTAGTCGGGTATTACGCTTTTATTTTTTTAGATATTAGTATTATTTGTCTGTATTATTTAGAAGTGGACAAAGTGGGAATTTTTAGTCTTCTAGCTCTGTGTAAAGAACCAATGGGAAAAAAAGTTTGAACAGTTTGGTGTGGTAGAGCTGTTTGTAGGGATTCTGAAGACCGATAATATACCTACACAATTAGGGATACACCAGCTCGCCAGTGCCAAAGTATTCTCCAAGCTTCACCTCAACCACCAGGCATCCGTTCAACTGTCAACACTAAATTCCCGCCATCTCGACTATGTTAGTGTGACGACTGTGACAGCTTGATTAGCAACATCTCGACATACAAGATGACGTTATGTAGGCCATGGTATAATATAAAATATCTGACCGTACACTACATCAGTTATCTTAGTCGCCGAAGTGGGTAACATTTTCCCCACAACTTACCTAATACCTACAAAACTAATGGTAAAAAGTATCACTAGTACCAACAGAACTCATTAGTTTACGTAGGTATTCCCATTGGAATACCTACGTAAAAAGACCGCCTGTGATGCAAAAGCTCTACCTACAAAACTGATTACAAAAAGTCTCACTTGTTTCACGCTCCTGAGTTGCATACATCACCGACTTAGTAACTCGGGAGTAACTCGGGTCCCTTGGTCCCCCGCACGATTGCCCTGTCAAAACGCCTTTATCGAACGATTGTGATAATGATAATGTTGTAGGTACGATTTTGTACATAAATAAATCACCGTTATCTCCTACACTACATATTTTACCACTTGACAACCCGAAAACTTCCTGACAGGGAAATAAAAGCAATGAAATAAGTTTGTCAGGCTCCCGGGAAGGTTGACAGGTCTAATAATGCCTGTCAATTGAGAAATTAGTCCCAATTGCATTTAATTAAGGGAGTACGAACTCTTTTATTTAACTCTGTTTGTTTAATCGATCGAATCAGTAGTGTAATTTTATCACACTAATATTATAAACGTGATAGTTTGGCTATTCGATGTATGGATGGATGGATGTTTGTTACCTATTCACGCCATAACAACCTAACGGATCGGGCTGAAATTTTGCATACACGTAATTTTAATCTGAATCAAACATAGACTACTTGTTATCACTTAAATCACTTCCCATAAGATAGGAATAACCTTTAAACGTTTCCATAGAAACAAATCGTGCGAAGCCGCAGACAGAAACTAGGATATAATCACAGCCAGAGTTATTTCTTGTTTAGATGAAATCACACTAATATTATAAATGCGAAAGTTTGGATGGATGGATGGATGTTTGTTACCTCTTCACGCTAAAACTACTGAACGGATCTCGCTGAAGTTTTGCATACAGGTAATTCTAATCTTGGAATCAAACATAGGCTACTTTTTATCCCATAAATTAGTTCCCATAAGATAGGAATAACCTTTAAACGTTTCCATAGAAACAAATCGTGCAAAGCCGGTGACTGAAACTAGATTATAATCACAGCCAGAGTTATTTCTTATTTAGATGAAATCACACTAATATTATAAAAGCGAAAGTTTGGATGGATAAGATAGGAATAATAAAATAAATCTAACTAGTCCTTTTTACATCACCCAGTAGCAATCTCTGCGTTATAACAACTTCAACTTCTTGTCTGATGTGTCTCCTAAAATATATACCTAACAAATTACCTAAACTGTACAGAAACCTAAATGATCAAACCTTTAAACAGAAAATTAAAATATTATTATTTTCATAATGTTACTATAGCCCATCGCTATAGCCTTAACGAATGTTTTAATGATAAATTGTAGATGGTTTATAATGTGGCATGACTCTTTAAATTTTTTTGCACACGGTAAACGGTCAAGCATGATGTTTCTCCTAAATTTATGTTACCTTTTTTACACAATATGTTTTTTGCAAATAGGAAAATATCATTATGGCTTCTGCATCTGGTTTGACAGTGTGCATTATAATTTTGTGCATTATTATTGAAGTTTGTACTTTTAGATAAACTCTTTGCTAGTAGGTAGTTCCTGTCAGATTACAATGAAAAACCTAATTAGTAATTTAAAAAACCGGAAAAATTGGATGGGTTGATTCTTTCCCCACAACCCCCGGTATATATCCTTTAGTCGCCTCTTACGAGTTTACGACACCCGCGGGAAGATCTGGGGTGGTGCAAATTCCGGCACCACACGGCTAAAGCATGCAAATATACATACCAGCGAAAGCAAAGTAGACCTCCCGAACAACGCTTCCCACTTTTGGCACGTCCACTTGCGTTATCGTATAAACCATTTTCACTAAACCTATTTCCCAAGAAGCTACAAACAGACTGCTTAACTCATCTTTTTATGGTTGTATTTATTCAGTTCTTATCTTGCACGCTGCATATCTTTAAATGAAGTTAAACCTTAATTTTGGTGATTAAAATTCAAATTACGTTGTCTTTGTAATAGTCAGTTCGTATGTGAAGAAAATAGTAGACGTTTTTAATGACGCCATGACAGGACGTTTGTATTTGGAGCGAAGTTCGAAGGAGCGTTTGTATTTCGATAGTTATAGTTTTAATACGATACTGGAACGCGTCCACTCGCTCCAGTTCTATATCAGAAGATCAAAGGAGCGTTTGTATTTCGTTAGTTACTTATAGCTAACGGTTAAGTTGTTGAAACTAAAAAAAAACACACTTAACCTCTAATCTCCAGAGGAGTTGATAAATATCATGATTTTAAGTCAACTTCTAAAATATAAATACATATATAATAAATAAACTAGCATTTACAATTTAGGCAATTGAGCTAACTGCAAACTGTTGCAAACAATCTACAGGAAGCTCAACTGATCCATATTAATACCAGTGGGAAGCGTCCCCGTAATAATAATTATACCATATTAAATATCCCCTATACAATCTTCGCTAGCTTAGGTCCGAGATTAATACAAGAAAGATGCACTCCGGAACCGTGGTCCCACTGTGATGTCCCACTGGTGGGACAAAACTTTTTCGTGGTCCCACCAAACACACACTTGACCGTTCAACATATGGCTCTGGGTGCAATTATATATATATACTAGTTTATGCCCGCGGCTTCGCACGCGTTGTTTCTATGGAAACGTTTAAAGGAGATTGCTATTCTATAGAATATTAAAAATTAATAAAAAAAACATTATCCAGCGGACAAAATTGTGAATCTAAACCATTCCCAGATCCCCTTGAACACACACAAAAAATTTCATCAAAATCGGTCCAGTCGTTTGAGAGAAGTTCAGTGACATACACACTCACAGAAGAATTATATATATAAAGATATACACACCCTTTCAGTCACAGAGTCGCCAAGAACCCGCCCCCGCCCCCCCCCCCCGCTTCGCGGGGGTTGGACGGGCTTCGTTAGGAGTAAGTTAATGTTGACCCCCCCCCCCCCCCCCCCCCGCTTCGCGGGAGTGGGAGCATGTGGACGGTCAAGTGTGTGTTTAGTGGAACCACGAAAAAGTTTTGTGTTTTGTGTGTTTGGACATCGCAGTGGGACCACGGTTCCGTCACTGAAAGATGTACCTAATTAAAAAAAAGTAATAAAATAAAGTTGTTTTTTTATATTATAATATAACAAAATTTGCAGTTTAAAATAAAACTTTATGGGTTCCTTTAAGTACATAGTGGAAAGTGTAAGTGGGAATGGTGTGGGGTATCGTACTGACTGGAGTTACGTACGGGGCGTAATGTACCATTCGCAACAAGCATAAAACGTTATGCAATTCGTCTCGTTCCTCGTTGCGAGCTCCTTCCTTCCCCGTACTGACTGCACAACGCTCGCTGTGTAACACGTTACATTACGCCCCGTAACGCCGGTCAGAACCTGACTTTAGATAGGTCGTTCAAAAATATTTTGGTTTGCGAATACATTTCTTTGGTACTGGGCCTATTTGCAAAACATTAATTAAAATCAAAAGTGTCAGTTGGGACACTGTGTCCTAATACAATTTTGTCCGAGTCGTCAGCAACTCAAACTTTCAGGTGTTTATTATGTAGTAGAGTCGAGTGTCCCCCCACCCCCCTCAGCCATCTAAGAGGCTGTTTAAACGCATAAAATCAGTGCACAGTAGCGCCTTCGTTACTGTGCATTATGCTGAACGACGACCTTTTTTGATATTATGGTTGTAAATTTTATTTGTTTGTTACAAACTTTACTTGTTGGGTAAATTTGTGACACAGAATAAATGCTTTTACTTCTTACTTTTATACTTTAAAAGTGTAAAATTCACAGTAATTTTATACGAAGTTATATGAGTCACTATCCCGTTCAAACGCACTACCAATCATTTGCTCCACAAATTGGATCAATGTCGACAATCGGGCAGTTCGAGTGGCCTCGCCTCCTCTCATTTTTCAATTCATCATCGTGAAATTGGCAGAAAAACAAAACCGTGTTGGCATTGACTGGATCCACTGCCGGATCAGTTTTCCGCTATGATTGGACTTTAATTCGGGACTGGGTGTCTAGTAGTATTATCTTCTGCTTTGCTTATCTATTTTGGGGCCAGATGACATTATTTTGATAGCGGTGTGGTGCCGGCTTAGAGTTTGCACCACCCCAACTCTTCCCGCGGGTGTCGTAAGAGGCGACTAAGGGATATCCACCGGGGGCAGTAGCGCCCCCTGCAGAACATTCTACCACCGAACTGCGATCCCCAACTCGCATGCCCAGCGTGGGGATTATGGGCATTACCTCCCATGAGATAAAAGCCAATAAGGCGCTTATCAGGGGGAGGTCTGCGTCCAGCAGTGAACCAACACAGGCTGTTGAGGTTGAGGTTGAGGATATTATTTTTCTGATTATTATTGTGTTTCTCAATTGGTCTTATAAGAAGTATGCGTAGGGCTGAAGCATATCACTAAAACCACTAAAATCGTTACGGATCCTCATTACGCGTGCTTACTCGCTCAAGCCCGTCGCGCTAGACGCCTTCAGTATGAACGCAAACGGCGGTTTCATATGTTTGATACTTCGCGCCCGCGATCGCGTCGCGTCGTAATGTAGATTTACACCTTAGTTTTAACTGCAATTTAAAATTACTCTTTATCATGCACCTAGTTTTAAGCACGCCTTTTGTTGTTTGTGAGGATGTGTGGTTGGCAGGGAAAAAATGCCTTTGGCATTGCCCACCATGTGTACATTTTTTAATTGTGTACAATAAAGTATTAAATAAATAAATTAAGTACGGTGTAATGGTGGTAATTTTCGAGTTTTTAATCAGGAACATTGAATACTACCGGGTAAAACGGGGTGAATAGAGACTTAAGGGTGAATAGAAATGGACGAAATACTGGAGCACAACATTCTTTTGCAGAGGTCAGGTCGACTGACACAGAAGGTGAACAGTCATAGACTAACGATACTGCCACTGTTACCAGCCAGGTAATGTCTTGCTCCAGTATTTCGTCCATTTCTATTCGCCCTGGAGTCTCTATTCACCCTGATTTACGGTACCAATTTTATAAGTATAGGTGAAAGTTTGTCCCGTTGCTATTTGGCCGAAGACAACGTCTAACTAAACTACAGAATGGATCAAGCTGAAATTTTTCACACGTGCAGATCTAAGCCTGGAATAACATAATAGGCTATTTTTTTATCCGGAAAAATCGTTTAATGCCGCCGGCAGAAGATAAATATAATGAGAAGTTCTTCATAATCAGCAGTCAAAAGCAAAGGAAGCGCGTGGACTGATTATAGAACTAAGGATTCTAGTGCAAGTCCTAGATAGATAGATAGAAAATACTTTAATAATAATAATAATAATAATAAATCATTTATTGCCTATAAATTACTTATCCTAAACTAGAATTATACACAAAAATTAAATAACTAATCATAGGCAAAGGAGTAGATTCAGCTTTGTGCTGAATGTAAGAAACATGCAGCGCTGATTTTAAATCTACTCCCCTCGGGAGGTGGTCACCGAGGGGTTAAGGGATAGCGGGCTTAACGTAGGTGGGTTCACACTTTAACATAGGTACTAATTATATAAATATTTGGGTTTATTAGTGTGTAGTATGAATGTGTCTGTGTGCTAGTTCTCCTGAGGCACCAGTCTCATGAGAGTCTGGGCAACCGGAGACCTTATGAGCGTGTGCGTGTGTGTGTTTGCGCATGTGTGTGTGTGTGAGGGTTTGTTTGTGTGTGTGTCTGAATATGGTCTATGAACGTTACTTTTGTATGTAATTTCAGAGTTTAACCCGGCGAGGATGTGGTAGGGTCTATATGACCCTGCTCATTTTGTTTTGTCTACAGTTTTTTGTTCTGTAGTCGTACGCTGTCGAACTTCTCAGTAGCTACAGTCATTGAACTCCCCTCCCCTCTGCGTGTCACCACTCAGTCGGCCGCCGCCTGTGCAACGAGGTAGACGTGCGCGAACGCAAATAGGGTAATTATGACCCTTCCACAACCGCGACGTAGTACTTTTGTGCCATTTTCGATTTAATATTTGTATTGAATATTCTGTATTTTTAGGTGTTATTGGTTAAAATGAACAACGAAGAACGGCAGGCTCAGCGTATACGCGTATATATAGCTTTCTGCGACGTATGATGTAAGCCGCAATTCAAAAAAATGGCCTCTGACAGTGTTCTATGCAATAATGAATATGGCAGGCATAAATGCTGATATTGTCCACCGAGCTAATACCAATAGGACCCAAAAACGTCGTAATTTCATCAAAACACTGGGCCGTATGCTTGTCAGCGAACACTTGAGTGCCCGAAAAGAAATACCTCAGTTGCCGAGCACTTTGCGTAAGAGAATCCGAGAATTCAGAGGAGAACCTCTACAGGAACCGTCTGCCAGAGTTCCAGGTGTAAGAAAAAGGTGCCAAGTGTGCCCTTATGCCCGACATCGTAAGACGGCTCATGTTTGCGAAGGATGTAACAAGTACATTTGTCAAGAACACATTGTTCCGTTCTGCCAACAATGTGCTGCGGTGAGAGATGATTAGTAGCTTATAAGACTGATTTGCTACCAATATTGTGATGTAATTTGATTGATCTCTTATATATTTACCTAAAAATACTAATTACGTTTAAGATTGTTTTGTAAGATGTTGATTTTTGAAATGTGTAACGCAGAGTCATGCTGCAGTTGATTATTTTTAGACTTTTCTTATAATTTTAATAATAAAACATTTGTATGCATAATGGTATTATTTTTAAATAAAATCCATCCATTAATAACTAATTCATACGTTACCCTCCCATACTTTGTCAAAAAATGACAATAAATACTTAATATACATATATTAAATACAGGGTCACCAGGACCCTCCACATCCTCGATGTACCCTTTTTGTACCACATCCTCGCCGGGTTAAAGGTTGTTTCTACCATATGGGTCTGTCGCAAGAGTAGTAGTATTTTAACTTTTTTTTTAAATGTTTTTGAACTCATTTTTATCCTCAATGGCGGTGGTAAATTGTTCCATATCTTTGATGCTTAGTATTTTAAACAACCTTTAAACCCTTTGGTTTTGTGATTGGGGATCGCAAGATAGTTAGTGTATTTGGAGCGAGCTTTATTCCACACAAAGACAGGAAACAATATAGAAAATAAGCTTAGAATAGACGAAGTATAAAGGGCGGCGTTGTCGTCATACCCAATCATTATTCTTTTTTTTCTGGGATAAAACGCGTCGAATCTCAGAAGATTAATAACTTTATCCTGTAATTATTTTGGTACATCCTCAGAACAGAGAAATAAATAATTACATCCTGTAGGTATTCTCTGGAGCGTGGGACCGGTATATTAATTGTAAGGATTTATTGGTGTCAATTCTGTTGTTTTAGAATTAGCTAAAATAAGCTAAAATTAAAATGAAATTAGGATTTAGGAATATCAAATACTTAGACGAAACCCATTTTACGTTTCGAAAATTAGACTGTCAGGTTTAAAATTAGGTTGACAGATTTAAAACAACTCAACTTAGTTGAAATAGTTAAAATTCTATTCTTTGCATTGCATTTAGTCGTGATTTGGTCGTGATTAAAATTAATTCTACTGAAAAACGGGCAGATTCTTTTGAAAACTGTGAAATATGGACTTTGTGATATTTTTAGAATCTGTACAGGTCCATAATTTTTATTCAACCTAACTGTGAAAATTTAGAAATCGTAAAATTTAAGTTAGGAATCCTAAAACAACAGAATCGACATCATTGTCTTATTTGTTATTTTGTGATTGCTGTCACAGGAAGTGCGAATTGTTCGATTTCCGCCTCGTGACAAGAGGAACCGTAACCTGCGGGCTTTCGTTCTAGATCTGGATGTATAAAGTTATCTATACAGGATATAAAGTTACGTATACAGGATTTAATTAAATAAATAATTATATCCTGTAGGTATTCTTTGGAGGCTGGGACCGGTATATTAATTGTAAGGATTTATTTTCATGATTGTTATTTTGTGATTGCTGTCACAGGCAGTGCGATTTATTCGATTTCCGTCTCGTGACAAGAGGAACCGTAACCTGCGGGCTTTCGTTCTAGATCTGGATGTATAAAGTTACCTATACAGGATATAAATTTACCTATACAGGATATAAAGTAACCTATACAGGATATAAAGTTACCTATACAGGATGTAATTAAATAAATAATTATATCCTGTAGGTATTCTCTGGAGGGTGGGACCGGTACCTATATTAATTGTAAGGATTTATTGTCATGATTGTTATTTTGTGATAGCTGTCACAGGAAGTGCGGTTTATTCGATTTCCGTCTCGTGACAAGAGGAACCGTAACCTGCGGGCTTTCGTTCTGGATCTGGATGTATAAAGTTACCTATACTTGTGGAATTTTTATATAATAGATAGGTATATCCAGTTATCTGCTGGTCTATTTAATTGTACTTATTCGGGAGTGTATCATTCACACTATTTTTGCCGCTTATTGCTTTGAAATTTGAATACGAATAAAAATGAAAGAAAAATAAACGCGTCTCAATTGACTAGCTGGGCGCTACCTTAACTGAAGCACTTTGTACTGATAAGAACTTTAGTTTTCATTTCTTTTCTTTGGTTTCCTTTTGTCAGGGGAAAACTGGAATTTTTCCTTCTCTCAAGGAGGAAAACTGGAATTTAAATAAATAAATTACAATTTTCCCCCTTGAATAAATTTTATCAAGGAGGAAAACTGGAATTCATTTTATCTATCTATTCATTCTATCCATCCAACCATCCAAACTTCCGCATTTATAATAATAGTGTGATGTGATGTCACTCACCCAATTGATTAATTTTCAACTAATCACTTGGGTGAGTGACAGTCATTTATTTGACACCATACTTTTGTTTATTATGATAGCGACCCGTGCCGAGTCATTGACTAGGTTAAAAAGTTGCTGACGCCTTTATTTATAAAGATGACCTTATACCTACCACACATGACGTATAGGTAAATTATTATTGATAGTTCATGAACGTCGCGATAACCACGTAGAGGAGGTATGGGAGAATTCGTCACTTTTTCACGTACAAACACGTGGCAGGGCAAAGACCTCCCTCACCTCCTTCCATCACTCTCGTCACAAGAAAGGCTTTGTCGAAAATAGCTCGCTGAATATACGCGCGATACTGAATAATTTTTTTTTATATGAGCGGGCTCCTATAAAAAAAAATCGGTATCAAATTTTGGTCGAAGCGACGCTTGACCCGAGAGCTGATGGGTATCTGGCACAGCGCATCAGCATTGCCATACAGCGGGGCAATGCAGCCAGCGTAGCGGGGAGGGCATGCGGGTTGGGGATCGCAGTCCGGTGGTAGAATTGTTCTGCAGGGGGCGCTGCTGCCCGCCCCCTGTAGATATTCCTTAGTCGCCTCTTACGACACCCGCGGGAAGAGTTGCGACAGTGCTAATTGCTGATATGATAATGAATGCTTGGCTGTTTTTGATAATGGTAAGTATCTACATGAGTAAAGTCTTAAATTACGTCATTTATGGCCCTTTGTGACTACTCATTATACGATGTACTAGTTATCTGTGTAAACCAACAGAGTCTTGCTTTGCTACCGCCGTGAGATTGTACACGTACGGTGAACAAATAGTGTTGAGTCAGTAAAGAGTTAATGAGTGCGTTGGCCACGCTATCGTTCAGTGAGACGGCAATCTTCTTAACTGACTTCGTAAAAAGGAGGAGATTCCACGTTCGGCTATGAATGTTTTTTTGTGTATGTTTTTTTGTCAACTATGGACCGGTTTTGAAAATTATTCGCTATTGTTTAAATAATGATCCTGAAATGGTCCCATAGAAAAATATTACCGAGGGATTATTAGATATTTTTTACACAAAACTAGAAAAAGCATTGTTTATTATGTGCTTGGGAATTCGTTGGTTTTCAGTTTTTCAAAACCATCTCCAGCCATGTTGTCTAGCGTCGTAAACAAAAATTGTTTCGAACTTCCGCGATTTGCTCCAATAATACCCGTGTCGTAAAATGAGGAATGAATCCGTAATATCTCTTGTATTGTATTTTTGTTGGTGTACAATAAAGTATTTTTGTATTGTATTGTATTGTAAAAGATTTTCCACCTCTCTTGTTTGGAAAACTTACGATGTGAAACTGAGGCTTCCGTATACTGGTACCACTAGATACTGGGACCCCGGTCCCAGGTACCGGATTGATTAAATTTTATTATTTTTGTTCCGGCACGACTGGGACAGCCCTTTGTCCAACATTTTTTATTATTTAATCCAATGCAATATAATTTTTTATTACAATTTAATCCAGAGCAATGGAGCACAGCATACTTGCTCCCAAACAAAGATTGCTGATGTAGTTGCGAAGCTAAACACTTTCATTGCCCATGACGCATACGACGCGTTCCTTCGGGTACACCATAGAGGCTGGGCAGTGAAAGCGTTAAATGGAGCTGGGCTTGCCATGTCTGCCGGATGCTTTAAGACCTGTGAGTTAAGATGAAATCACCCCGTGGAGCCCCAACAGCGTAAGGCGCCGCGGCAGACCGAGGAAGCGATGGCGTTACGAACTGGAAACCTTTGACGAAGCTTGAGTCCAGCTGGCTCAGAGCCGAGATACGTGCGTGGAGGCCTATGCCCAGCAGTGGGGCACAAGACACAACAGGGAAACTATATAACGGACCTCAACCTCACCTCAATAGCCTGTATTGGTCCACTGCTAGACGCAGGCCTCCCCCTGATAAGCGCCTTGTTGACTTTTATCTCATGGGGGTAGTGCCCATAATCCCCACGCTGGGCATGCGAGTTAGGGATCGCAGTTCGGTGGTAGAATTGTTCTGCAGGGGGCGGTGCTGCCCGCCCCCGGTGGATATCCCTTAGTCGCCTCTTACGACACCTGCGGGAAGAGTTGGGGTGGTGCAAATTCTAAGCCGGCACCACACAGCTTTATAACGGAGTAGGTAGGTACTTTATCCGTCTCACTTGTAGGCTTATTGGGTACTGTCAGTTGAAAATAGGGCTTGAACAACAGACACTAGGGCCTCTGACTACACGAATCGCGAGACCGTTTCTACATGGTTTCTATGACTTCCTAGTACTTTCAGCTACGATGATTAAACCAGAATTCCACTTAGCTGATTCTTCCTATTTCTTCTGTCCTCCCGTAGAATTGGTCTAACGTCAAACAATCGACGTAGGTGATCCGCATAGATAATAGGCGCATTGCAAGATAAGTAAGGAGGTTGTACAGAACCCTTTAACACATTCACTGCGATAGGCAATGAGAGTGTTAAAGCATCTGCGACATCACACTAATATTTTAAATGCGAAAGTTTGGATGGATGGATGGATGATGTTTGTTACCTCTTCACGCCAAAACTACTGAACGGATCGGACTGAAATTTTGCATACAGGTAAGTCTAACTCTGGAATCAAACATAGACGACTTTTTATCCCATAAATCAGTTCCCATGGGATATAAATAACCCCAAAATGTTTCCATAGAAACAACGCGTGCAAAGCCGCGGACAGAAGCTAGTATATAATAATTGAATCCAAAGTATAGCAACCACGTGGTGCGTTATCGTTATCACCGAATACTTGGGATGAGGAAGCATAATATATCACGTGTACAAGCACGCATTTATTGACCTACCTGTGAATGTAAACACGTGATTTTTGGCTTATATCAGGCAGGCGGTCTCGGTGACGCAGTGGACGGTGGACTGCCTGAGACACGACAAGTTGCGGATTTGATTCCCAAACACAACAATCCTACTAGTACATATTATAAAGCCGAAAATTTGCGAAATCTGAATTTTTGTATTTGTACGAATTTTTGTACGGGTATATTTTTTTTATGTATGACCACGCATAACTTACAGAATAGTCCGATTTTGATAATTCTTTATTTATTGGATATATACCCCAAAGGTCCCATTCCCATATAAATTTGAAGTTTTTTGTTTCAAATGGCAGAAGCCTTTATTCACAAAGAAATATTTACAATTGAAACAACTGAGCTAACTGGACAAACCGAATTACGGTTTATGTTAGCTGTAGATAAAAGAAGTTAATAATATGTAACATAAATAAATGAAAAAAAAAAACTGCAGACTGTTGCAAACCAGCCAACCATCTACAGGTAGCTCAACTGATTTGAACCATCAACAATTTGAATTCGGTTCATAGTTTTTTATACACGTCAAACTATATTTATTTAACTCAATTGTTTCAATTGTAAATACTAGTTCTAATTTATTTCTATTATTTGATTTTTTTGTTATCAAACATGTAAGGTTACCATAATGATGAAGAATAAACTATGTAGGTACCTTACCCATACCTTCTTATTTATGCACGAAGCCTAGATGTTGAGGAGTTCCCAATGGACCAACTGGTATAGCACAACTAGTTGTGTATTCAGGAGAAACTGTTCGATATTCTTTTTGTTAGCACACATACAAATAGCAAGAGCATGGATGTTTGGATGGATGTTTGTTTCTACTTCACGCTAAAACTACTTAATAAATCGGCCGGTTTTGTCTTAAATATGGTTTCCTCAACCTCACCAGCCTGTATTGGTCCACTGCTGGACGCAGGCCTACCCCTGGTTAGCGCCTTACCGGCTTTTATCTCATGGGGGTAATGCCCATAATCCCCACGCTGGGCATGCAGGTTGGGGATCGTAGTTCGGTGGTAGAATTGTTCTGCAATGGGCGCTGCTGCCCGCTCCCGTGGATATCCTTTAGTCTTCGCCGATTTTTCCGTCAATTTCAGACCGATTTTGCTGGTTCTTAGTACGACGCTGTTGTCTAGAATATGATTTCAAGATAAATACTAATTCCTCGGGAACACAATTTTTATGGGACCCCATAAAAATTGTGTTCCCGAGGAATTAGTATTTACCCCAAAAACTTAAACACTGGTATAAAATTTAGGATTTCGAATTCGAATATTCGTTTTTTTGAAAACAATCCAGTTATTATGCTATACACGTCGTCGTTCGTCGATTTGCTAGCGGTTCGTCCAAAAAGCATTTCTTCCAAATCGCGTTTCGTACAATAAGCGGTTCGTCCAATGAGCTCCTCCTTGGATGTTCATAAATGTCACAGAAAACATTACATACTTAGCAATGAATTTGTCATACTTATAAAAATTCGTGGGCTATGTACATAATTTTAATTATTGAAAATAGAAATAACAATCTTTTTGAGTTATGTTTTCAGTTGAAAGTTTTTTTAAAGGTATTAAGTAAGAATTTGATATTAAAACAAAACTAAAACTAAGTTCAAATTACGTTTTAAGTTTTATGGTACAAATATGTATTAATCTTTCGGGCATAAAATCCACCATCTCGGGATTATTTTCAATAAATTATTAAAATCTGTCGGGAGAAATAGCTACTTAAAAACATAGATTCAGCCGAACATAGAACCTCCTCCTTTTTTGAAGTCGGTCAAAACTGAAAACAGCTGAGTACCTACCTTTATTGCGAGGAAATTCGTTTACGAATGAACTGGTCTGGGGGGGACCAGGACCTGTGGGACTCGACGCTCTGAGATGGACGTAATACCCACTAACAAAATCAAAATCAAAAACTCTTTATTTCCATAAATACAATAAATGTACACTTAGAAAAGGTCAAATTGTAAAACTAAACACTGACACGGATATAAAGTGATATTTTTTTATTTCTGTCGCTTCGGTATGTAGACTAAAGTAAAGAAGCGACGAAGAAACCTTTAGCCTGTTAGTTGTTATTTTTCGAGTTGGAGCAAAACCCGTCCCAAGTTTTTTTATCCTCTAGATAATCTGATATTTTATAGTAAGCCTTTTTGCACAGCAAGGTTTTGACAAATTGTTTGAATTTATTTACTGATACATTTTGCAACTCACTAGGAGTTTTGTTGTAGAAGCGTATACATTGCCCTTTAAAAGATACATTAATTTTGTGTAGCCTAGTTGTGGGCACAGCGATCTTATGTTTGTTTCTGGTATTCAAATTGTGTTTATCGCTATTTTTAGGGAACCGATTCATATTTTTATGAGTGTACAATAAGTTTTCATAAATATATTGACATGGTACTGTCATTATGTTTATTTCTTTGAATTTAACAACCTCTCCACTCGCCATTTTCGCCGAACCACACGAACATTTAAAACCTCCGCGGCCCGACTGGCGTCTCCTCTTGCTCCTGTATAGGAGTACACCTCCTGTATGGTCGGCGAGCCCACCGATCCACACACTCGCCGACCCCATTCTTCCATCACCTTTCCTCCCCCCGATTAGGACACAGATAGGACAGACACAGTTGGAACCGCGAGTGTCGACCTCTGTGCCCAGATGGACATACCTAGTGTAGGACCAGCATTGAAAAGACACGTTCTTGGAACAGAGTTTATTATCACTTCACCTCTTGTGCGTCGCGGCCATTTTTCGCAATAATGCGCATCTGTCACGGTGACGTACTCTGTCACGGCGAAAAATCGACGCGTCATATTAAAATGCCGATATTTAAAAAATTTGTTACTATAGCTATTTATATAAATATATCGTTGTAATTGTATTGAATTATACTAAACGATGGCATACCAATAAGATTCGTTTTAACATAAAATATATTGTTAAATCTGAATTGAAATTGGGATGAGTGAAATTTTCACACTTTATTCAGTAAAAGTCATGATAATTCAAAAATAATACAACGATTTGAAGGAAAACAATTTTTTTTACTTCTACATACATTTTACAACCGTTTTAAATTGTAATATCAATTTCACGTTCTTTCACACAAACATCTTTGATAAAACTTCACTTCCATCACGAACTTTTCACCGCGGGGCACGCCACACACAAACTGAACAATAACAAGTTTCTTCCTTCTAGACTACGGTTTTTAAAGTTGAAACGTGATTATATATTCATCCTTGTCATTGTTACTACACTTCACTAGAGTTAGAGCGCGATAAAAGGGTCACAGATTTCAATTTACAACGTGCCAAAGCCGGGCGCCTTCTAAAGGCTGCTAAACAGAAGCGCGTTTTTTGAATCGACCTTTTAAAGGTGCGTCGACAGTCGAGAGGTTCAACAAAACTTCACTTACAAGAGCTTTACAACGACTGCCAATTTTTAGCAGTGACTCGTTCCCAATTAAGGTACTTTAAACAATCAGTGATTTTTTTTTTTCGGCTGCGCGCAGTACTTTACGCAGCCGAAAAAAACAACATCACTGATTGTTTAAATTACTTGGGAACGCTTCAGTGATTAAAATAAGAAAATTACCAATTAAAATACTAGGAAAAAATAAATAATTATTTACATAAATAAATAAATAATAATGCTGGACAATTCACACAGCATTATCTAGCCCCAAGCTAAGCAGAGCTTGTGTTATGGGTACTAGATAACTGATATACTTAATACAATACACTACATAGATAGATATTTTTTATTATACATAGAAAACATCCAGAACCCCGGAACAAATATCTGCAGATCATACAAACATTTGTCCCGAGGTGGGAATCGAACCCGCAACCTCCTGCGTCGCAGGCGGACCTTCGCCCGCTGCGCCACAGAGGTCGTCAATTAAACCAATTAAACCAATTCTAAAGACCAATTTCATACCGGAGGTATCCTAGTTAAAATTTACAGAGCATTACTAAAATAGATCAGTAATTCACAATAATCACTGGTACTATTAGGACTGTGTTAACCTATATAGAAACTGAAAGCTAACACCAGTTGTTGCATATGTCTGGTCCTATACATTCTCAGATTGCATAGCATGTCAACTTTTGGGAGGTCGGTGCACGCACCAACTGCCTAAAGTGGGCTGTTGATCAATATGCAGTACGATGCGATGGTAGGGTCCCGTGTTGAACAGTACCTACCTTGATAGTCCTTAAAATTTACTGTTTATCTTCTTCATTGAATTGTTATTATTTTAAGTTGTTTCGTTAAGTTTCTTTTTTACTGTTTTATGTAATAAATATAGGTATATATAATTTTTTTGTGTACCCTGTCTTTCGGCCGTGTAGACACGCACGCACCAAAAGGGTCCTGCCAGAAAACCAGCGTTGCTCTACTTTCTGTTGAGCAACATTATGCTGAGGCAGGACCTTTTGGTTCACATGGTGGACAATGTTTTATATTTAAGTTTTTTGTTTTTATTGTTTATGGTATTTACCTATTTTGTGAACCAATAAATTGATTTCCTTTCTTTCTTCTTTCTTTCTATGCGCTATGCGGTGCCGGACACATAATCGTATGAAAAACGAAAGACCACTCTAGAGGTCTTTTGTTCCGTCGAAGTCTACGTCAGCGGTGAGGAGCAAGCGCGGTGAAGTGGACGTTGCGGCGTGACGCAGCGTATACGCGTATGCGTTCCGTCGAGAGACCAAAGCATAAACGCCCGTTTGTCTTTACCTCAAAGACTAAAGTTGCTTTCCACATTGTTGTAAGCTTTCCTCTGAGTTATCTAACAATTTCCAGCAGGTAGCGCCATGGAAGCGCTAATAAAATTCGAGCTCGGACGGTAGCAAGGCGTATTTATTGCCAGTGGTTAGAAAGATCGGCGCAAACGAGCGGCTTTTGGGCGGCTGTTATCTTTTCACGAGTATCAGACTGAGAGAAGCAGTTTTTGAAAGGCATAAATATAGATTATATCCGGGACGAAATCGGGGAGGCATGAAGACGAGGGAGGAAAAAACTGGCAGAACTTCAAAGCGGATCTAATTTTAGAGTAGGTCTTTCTCCCCCGTGGACATTCCATTTTTGTGTAGGATTTGATTTGGTACAGCGCCTCTATCATGCGGACATGAACTTTGCAAATTTCATACAAAATTCTAACATATATATTCCACAACTCTACAAAAAATAAAAAGATATTACTTATAAAAGATATTACTCGGACTCTGCTGATAAATTCAGATGTATTCGTGAGTGTTTCACTCATATCATTTTTAACTTTCAACTCTCAACGCTGGGCATCCCGCTTGGAGATCGCAGTTCGGTGGTAGAATTGTTCTGCAGAGGGCGCTGCTGCCCGCCCCCGGTGGATATCCCTTAGTCGCCTCTTACGACACCCGCGGGAAGAGTTGGGGTGGTACCAATTCTAATCCGGCACCACAAAGCTTTGGCCGGTTTATTTAATCGTAATATAAATGCAGTGGCTAATATAGTTTAAGTGTATGGTCAATTCAGGTGTACCCACGAATACCTGAATTGACCAGGCATCGTCATACATTGCGTAAATTATTAAAGTTGAAGGAATGAGTTACAAATATTTTACGCATTCGATGACGATATGACGTAATTTTTCTCTATTCTACCCTAGACAAAAACCCACGTGCTAGGTCTACGGTCGTCAGTGTACCTTCTGCGACCAGCCTTAGTTCTGTACAACCGCTCGTTATTTCAATCTTGCCGCTAACTATACGTTAGTTGTTCTTTCAGTAGCTATTTCGTTATCTGTGTTACTTAGAATGAAATTGCTGGTAACATTTTACTATAAAAAAATTACCGGCGGTATAGTACCGGCATATTTTTAATAGCGATTCCATTGCTGTTATTATTCTACTTTTAAATTTTCCAAAATTAGGTATTCGTATACAAAAAAAAATATGATGTTCGCAAGGTAATCCAAACCCATACGTAAAACCCGTTTAAGGTAGGTACTTCCCGTTTAATTTAGAAATTTAATAAACCATGAAATTTTCCAAGAAGCAAGGTCTTATAGCATTAAAGGAAACAAACCAAAAACCGTTCAGTTTTAGTAAAATCACAAAAAAATCGCCATACCTACCTAAAAATAGTAGGTAGGTACCAAACTACATTTTAGATGGATCGCTCTACATGGGTTATTCGGAGATAAGGTTAGACAAGTTTTTGACTTTATTCAAAATATTTGAAAAAGTGTGTACTCTACAGAAATTTGAAAAACAGTTTTGAAATGTACAAACCAATACCTGTCTTAAGATACCCCACTTGCTAAAGTACTTTTTGAAAATAATTCCCTATCTTTTTGGCGATTGACCATTTTTCAAACTTACTACTGACTTCTTTACATATTTCCTGTAAAATATAGATTCTAATTTCCTATAAAATATAGGTGGCAGTGGAAACAAAATCAATTTCAAAAACCAAATTTACTAACACGCCATCTCTGGATATTTCCCGAAACTACTCAGCAGCGTTAGCTTTTTATCTCTTCTTTCTGAAACGCATTTTCAGCGCCAGGTATCATGAATTTAAGTTTGAGTATTAACAGCAAGATGGCGCTGAAATATAAGTCTTATGACAAAATACGTCAGAATGCAATGCAATTATTTCATTCTTTTTATATAAAAAATTAGTGATGCGAATCTGTCGACTCTAAGAATATCGATATTTATCAAGCTAAGTGTCAATAGCATTATTTCATTCTTTGAAGTTATTCATTAAAATCAACGCGTGGACGGCATAAATGTACATAAAATTCAGAAGATTGGGTATTAATAACACAACACGGGCCATTCGTTGAGCTAGCGATGGGAAAACGTCCCATATCTATAGAATTTTACTTATTTCATGGTGAACGGAGAACTATTAAGATAGTTTTTCACCTTGTAATAATTACATACTTACATAATAACCGCTCCCGTGGCAAGAGTATATGGCCATAAATGGCCTGTCAAATAAAACCATTGCGTGGCAAGCGACCATATTATGGCCGATTTTCCGATTTTCTTTTGTTGTTTTTTGTTTCGTCGAATTTATGTACGTAGAGTCAACTTTTGAGCCTTCGGATTAAGTTATTTTGTCCTGTCTGCTGTAAAATTAAATGAACTGTTGAAGTTATGTCTTGTAAAATTAAACCAACTGTGTACAGTGCAGGGAGTTTTAAAATTTTAATAAAACAGATTTTTTTTTAACTTAACACGATAATTATATACTTAATATTTGATGTAGACTGCCATGTCGACTGCAGAGGTGAGAGGCAGCGAACTGTATAATTAAAAGAGGGCAGTCCTTGATATTCAAAGTTATTCACTTAAGTACCTATGTTCTTCTTAATATTTATAACTAGGTGCATTCTTACTACCCGTTGTCCTATTACCTGTTTTCCCGTAGGAATGAAACATTTTCCCGCGGTAAAAAGTAGCCTATGTCCATCAGGAATAATGTGGGCTTCTAATGGTAAAATAATTTTTCAAATCGGTCATTTTGTTTTGGAGCCTATTCAATACAAACAAACAAACAATCAAATCTTTCCTCTTTATAATATTAATATAGTATAGACAATAGATTTCACGTTACACTTAAAATAGAGAATGTGTAGTAAGTTTCCAATCACATCTATTATTTATTACGGACGTAAGCTGGTTAACTAAGAACCTAATTTGTGTTGGAAGAACGCTCTTACATCCGTTATGAATTCGTCAAACTAGAAAATGAGATTAGGAAATTTAACACAGGAAAAAATACTATGGCGGGACAGCCTCAACGCCGCCTTTCTAAATGATTATAGGGAAATTGCCCAAGATCGCACGGAGTGGAAAGATTTGGGGGAGGTCAAAGGCCAGCAGTGGGACGGAAATGGTGGAGGAAAAAAAAAATAACTGATAGAGGATTTATTTACAAACAACTACAATCGTATCTAATGCAAATTTTGTCGCCATTTTGTCGCCCCTATTCATGTCATGTCGCGGAATTACAAGATTACGACTTACAATAAAACTTTTATTAACAAAGAAAATTACAATCATATATTAGAAACAAATAAGAACTAGTATTTACAATTGAAACGATTGAGCTAACTGCAGACTGTCGCAATCAAACTACAGGTAACTCAACTGATCCATCTACATAACCAGTCGTCTCGTCCCCGCTACGCTGGCTGCATTGCCACGCTGTATGGCAATGCTGTGCCAGATACTCACCAGCTCTCGGGTCAGGCGTCGCTTCGACCAGACGCTCAGATAATTTTTAAAAAAGATTTTTTCAAATTAATCATTTTATTAACACTGAAGTCATTTACAACGGGATATTTCCCATGATTTGAGTTTTGAGCTTTACAATATTTCGGCACAGTTTCATGCGCCATGATCACCAAAAGAAAGAATTGAAAAGCTAAAAGAAAGCTAAATATCCTGTTGTAAATGACTTTACAACTTACATTTATTTTATTCTAGTAGACTAGAGCCACAATTTTTTACAACACGTGTCACGCGTGTGACCTCAATAAAAAGTATATCTTCTATCTATCTATCTACAACACAATTCAAAGAGACCTGTATTCGTCGCATATTCGTCAAGTCGCTTGGAGTTGCTATTTTCGAGTTTGTGACAAGTTTATCGTAATTTAGGTTCACGACGTGCACGTGCTACTGGAGTCTCGGCGTGGGGGCCGCGTCACGCATTCGAAGATACCACATAACTCTTCTTAGGTGGTATCTTCGAATGCGTGCCGTATTCGTCGCATAGCTGTCATGTCGCTAGAGTTTGACAGTACTATTGCAGCCACGAAGCTTGTTGTATTTTATCTGTATATTTTGAATTTTGTTTTGTGTTTTAATATGTATTGACTTGACTAAGTGTTCCCTGTGAATCTAGTATTAATTAAATTAATTGAAATTGAATTGACTCGCTGCTTGAGTTTACGACAAGTAGACGTAAGTCGGGTCTGCGTGCTACTGGAGTCTCGGGGACACCGAGACTCCAGTAGCAAGCGTCACGTCACGCATCTGAAGATACAACACAGTTAGAAGAGAGTTGTATTCGACGCATAGCCGTCATGTCTCTTGGAGTCACTAATCTCGGGTTTACGAGAATTTGTCGTGAGTCGAGTCCGCGTGCTAAAGGAGTCTCGGCGAGGTGGCTGTGTCGCGCAACCAAACGCACGTCGGAATTCATGACGGAATTTACCTGGAATAGAATAAAAAATCTAGAAGTACTTCACCTACCGACTGTGCGTCTGTGTTTTTGTTTTCAAATAAAGCCCAGAGGAGATTTATTTGAAAACAAAAACAGGAATTAGAAAACAGGAATTAGAAAACAGGAATTAGAAGAATTAGAGAACTACTAATACTTTAGTATTAAGACCACCTGATTAAGTGGCCATTTTTGGAAACTTATTCGTTTAGGTTCCTTAGTGAGATGGTGTGCAAAGCTCCATTGTCAATTGGAAGAACTTACCACTCATGCAGTTGTAGATAAGAGGGTTGATCGCAGAGTTGGCGTAGCACATCACATGAGAGACCAGGGCCATAAACGTGATGACGTCAGTTTGTTTCATTATGAGGGAACTGTATCTGTAAGGAGAACTGACAGTTATACACTTGCGAGCATTAAACTGGAATCGCTTCAAGGGTTGTTCAAGACTAATTTTTACAATTTCTTTGCAGTGAACTATGAGTTAAGTTATGTTTTCCCTTACGCAGGATTTATTGGCGACGATAAATTTTGATTTAATGCACGATAATGTCCGCTGCCACACCGCAGCAGTGACTAGACAGTACCGACAGACGTCTTCCATGTCGGCATTCCCACACTAGACTGGCCAGCCCTTATTCCTGACTTGAACCCAATCTGGCATATGTGGGACGAGCTAAAACAATGGATACGAGGGAGAAATCCAGCTAATCCAGCTCCGGCGCCGATAGAAGCCGATAGATGCAACTTCGACCTATTGCAATAATTCCCAAAATTTAGGTAGCCAATTTAATTAATTTTAAATCTTCTTGATATCACTTGAAAGGTAACAAAAATACCTTTCAAATGATATACTACAATCTATAGTTCATTGTACATAAATTGTAAAAAAAAAGTTTTGATCAACTCGCGCGATGAAGCGATTCCATTTTAAAGCTCGCAAGTGTAGATGCGAATCTATCTCGTCTATTTTCGTGTTCGATTCTATTTCGGTTAACAACTTAGATAGATAGATAGATATTATCATTTATTCATAAAAAATCATTACATAGGTTGGTTAGTAATGCCTTAAAGCCTATGTTAGGTTTGTCTAGGCAATGGGTTCTCATCTATTTTACTTAGGATTTCTTATCACTACTGTTGGTTAACATGTAATTTAACTTGCCTAAATATATATTGTAGGCAAATCAATCAATTGTAGAAATATAAGCACAGATCAAAGACGACCTCAGTGGCGCAGCGGGCAAAGGTCCGCCTGCGACGCAGGAGGTTGTTTGTTCGATTCGAAGCCACAGGTTTCCGCCTCGGGACAAATGTTTGTACGATCTGCAGATATTTGTTCAGGGTGTTCTGGATGTTGTCTATGTATAAAAAAAATATAATTATCTATGTAGTGCATTGTATTAAGAATTCAAGTAAGTGTAATCAGTTATCTAGTAGGTACCCATAACACAAGCTCTGCTTAGCTTGGGGCTAGATAATGCTGTGTGAATTGTCCAGCATTATTTATTTATTTAAAGAGCTTTTTGTAAGTAGGGAAGCAGGAAAAAACATTATACAACATAGAACAACTGTCACTATAGGTTTTCATGATTTTGAAGCAAAAAACGAACCTGTGTGGGAGTTGTCAATATAATAACTTCAGTGCTTTCACTCAAACGTATAAGAACGCATAGGAGACTTATTTTTGGCTTCGCCATCGCTTGTTTATTTATTATTACTTTTAAGATATATGAGTATTGATTCTGTTTTTCAGAGGCGTCACGGTGTAAGAATTGACCCCTCAACTACAACTCAACCCGTGTCGTTAGAGACGACGAATCCACACTATCGCGATAACGGGCGAAGATTTGCGTTGTCGCGACAAGTCTAGCTAAGAAGTTGGTTCCATCACGAATCAACTTCGCGACAACAAATGCACTTCGCGAAGCCGTCAGTAAACTGCCGCACATCAAAGGGTTTTGTCGCGATAAAAGTTCGTGCGGTTGGCTACGCTTCTCGCGTGCTTTGTTGACAGTGAGACACCGAGCGGTGTGCACGTATTATGGCTTTTGTTTAAATATTAAAGAATAGCTTCGGTATAATAAGCATCTATTATTAATGAGCACCTATTATCTAAGTTAGGCTTTGCTCTAGACGTAGGTACGCCAAATTTCATCTTGATCTGTTTAGTAGTTTTGGAGATCCTAGGTAACAAAAATTCACATTTCACAAACTTTCGGCTTTTTAATATTAGTAGGATGTAGTAAATAATTATTTGCGGCCATGAGCGCGACCGCCTAATTAAGTTTTTCCGTAAATTGAATTATCGCGACGCTCTAGATTATCGCGACGACGTTGTGAAGTTTTTTTCCAATGTGGCCAAACACTTCGTCGTAGATGTAACACGAAGCTTTATCACGACAATGCGGAGACGAATCTTCACCTTGTAATGTTAAACCCACCAGAATCATAGTCCATCTCTTATGGTATACCTAATCAGGTCATCTAGTACGTACTAGATAACTGAATATACCTACTTATTAGATTAGATATTGCGGATCGTAGATACATCAGGCAGGAATCGAACTCACATCCTCATGCGTTGCATGCGGACCTAGGCCCGCTATGCCACTGAAATCGTCGAATTTGATGGATTCAGAAGGGTGAATCACCCCTCAGAGCAGCTACGAACCTGAGCATGGACAGCAGGTGAACTGGGAAGAAGCAGACTGCGAACATGACGACCACAGCCGCCAGCATCTTAGCTGCTTTCTTGCGGGAGCGGAGCTGGACTGAAAACAATGAAAGTTGAGTTATTTCCAACTGTTCGCGCCTAATTTTAAATATTGTCCCTGTATAGCCTCCCCTCTCCCCGTACCTCACCTCAACGTTGTACAAGACGACATTACACGCCATATTGGAAAGAAGTATACGCATCTTTTTTGTTTCTCTCCGCACCTCGATATCACAGCAATTCAGGCCTTCAGTCAAAATTATCGAAGGGTACAGGGAAAGAACATGCGATGTCATTTTTTTCTTTTTTTGAGATTTTGATGCCAATTTGTTCAGTTTGTGATGAAGTATGGTATGGTTTTGAGATAGGGGGAAAAAACGTTCTAAATCAGGCGTTATTTGTATCTAAAAATAATATGGACAGGTTAAAAACCTGCCATATCAACTGGTTCCAATAAAGAAACGTGCAATGTTTTCCCAAACAGGAAATAAACATGCAATGTCACTTTGAACCAAAGACAAAATGATGCTATTTTTTAGTCTGGCAATTTTCGAACTGTCATCATATCAAACATAGTTAATGATTATATCGGGTATTTATCGCGTACCTTTCAAACAGTCATTGTTATAAGGTTTGGCGGTTTCTGAATCTTTATTTCTGTTTGTTTTGCATGTGCTTTTCTGATGATCCCACTTAAAAAAGAGAAATATGAAGACCTGCAGGCTTTAAAGAAGTTTTGCTCGCAACCTGCACAAGAATACTATAGTAACTTGCCGAAAATGTAAATTATTTTAATAAATAATAATCATTAAAAAACCTTTTATTACAGAACTTTACAATACTTTCACACAGGTAGGTATTCTATGTACTAAACTAGGCTTATGATCGTTTAGTATAAACTAGGTGTAGGTTTCCTCGCTGTATTGTGTGATAACGCAGGTTTTTATACGTGATTAATATGACAACGCATGTTTTTTCCGTGTTCAAAAGGGTCTTATGTTACAGATTATAAAAAAATACCTCCTAATAGCAATATTATAACCATTTTAATGACAAATATCTATAAACAGATATTTTTTGGTTTTGCTCCAACTATTTGATTGATGATACAGTAATATTAGAAAGTTATACGAAGTTTTGAACTTAAAAAAAGTGATTGTGAAAATCTTTCTAAATTGACATTGCACGTTATTTCCATGTACCCTTCTATACTACTACTACTAATATTATATAGAGGAAAGATGTGATTGTTTGTTTGTATTGAATAGGCTCCGAAACTACAGGACCGATTTGAAAAATTCTTTCCCCATTATGAAGCTTACTTTATAGGGAGTGACATAGGCTATTTTTATCCCGGAATTCCCCGGGAACGGGTACTACGCGAGTGAAACCGCGAGGCGATCGTCTAGTAATTAATAAGTTGCCTTATACCTAAGAAGCAACAGTCGTCAGTGCGTTCTGCATATCTTGGAAACGACCAGGGGTGAACAGGGTTTGCTCCAACTCGAAAAATAACAACTATCAGGCGGATGTAAGTAAAATTCGAGAGATTGGGGTACTAGCTTCTAGAAAGTGGCAGGCTCAAATTATGTCCAATTAGGTCCACCCACCTCAGTCTTAGTCGGACCGGGGACGAAGAAATCGATGAACAGCGTTGTTGAGGTAGCAGTGTTGAGGTAGCGAAAGTTTATAAGGGAAATAGGAATGCCGTGCGGTCCAGCTTCAAATATAATAGATTTGGAGTACCGCAAGGTAGTATTTTAGGTCCATTCTTATTTTTGATGTACATTAATGACATTCCTAATATTACTAGACATAAGACAATTCTATTTGCTGACGATACCACTATTATTATAAGAGGAGAACCAAATAATGACATGACATTTGAAAATGACATTAATAACACATTATCTGATACAATTGAATGGCTTAATAAGAATAATTTAAAGATTAACTTGACTAAAACCAATATTATACAGTTTAGAACATATAGGCGGAAAAAAATAGACGTTGTCATTAATTATAACAACACCACGATTGCGGAAGTTGATACAGCGAAATTCTTAGGAATTTGGCTCGATCAGCACTGCAATTGGAAGGCTCACATCATGCATGTCTGTGACAAGTTGGATAGGTTTGTTTACGCCATAAAAAGTTTGAGACTACGGGTGTCTACCGATGCAGCTCTCAAAGCGTACCACGGATATGTCTCATCAACTTTGGCGTACGGATTAATTTTGTGGGGAAACTCCACCGATGTAGAAAAGGCCTTCATAATACAAAAAAAGTGCGTGCGGGCCATCTGTGGCGCTTGGAATACCGATAGCTGTAAACCCTTATTTAAGAAATTTAGTATTCTTCCTTTACCATGCATGTACATAAGGGACATTTGCTTGTTTGTGAAACAAAATCCTCATCTCTTTAAAACTCACGCGGATGTGTTGGAGAGACACACAAGGCATAAAGACAAGCTTTACGTACCAAACTGCAGATTAGAGCTTATAAAAAAGAACGCATATCATCAGGCAGTAAATATATACAATAAATTACCCAGTGACTTAAAAGCTTTATCATTTAATTTATTTAAAATAAAATTAAAATTATGGCTGATGGATAAATGTTTTTATGACATTAAGGAATATTTTAATTTTAAAAATTGACTTTTCATGACTTTATATTAATTTTTTATTTTTTTATTCTCATTTTATCTTATTTAAAATTTTATTAATTATTACTTATTTTAATATTATATAAAGCCTTAGTTAGGTACTAATTAATTTTGCACGCCTAGACGAGGCAGAATGTATTGGGAGTGTTATTTTAATATTAAGACCTATTTATTGTACCTACATTCCTGCAAATAAATGATTTATGATTTATGAACACAATAAAAAAAACGTCAAGTGCGAGTTAGACTCGCGCACTAAGGGTTCCGTAAGACCTTGTGTCTTGCCAAATTATCATGATTCTAGGTCAACGGGAAGTAGGTACCCTGTAGGTTTTGGTCCAGGGCGAGACTCATTTTTTTTTTGTGATTAAACTACAGATTTACAGTTTCTGGATTGTTCCCTTTATTTGTGCTTTATGACCTAGGTCCTTACTAAATTTTATGATTCTAGGTCAACGGGAAGTAGCTTAATGGTTTTGGTCTAGAGGTATAGCAAGAATCAATAGTATTTTTTTGGTGAATTATCTACAAATAGACGTTTTTAGGATTGTTTTCTTTATTTTTGCTATAAGACCTTACATCCTTAGGTATCCGGGTAGTATCCTATAGGTTTTGTGTGAATGTGATTCCTTTGGAAATATCAAAATAATCGGACATAAACGGCTGTAACTTTTGAGTGCGTAGACTTATCAATTTTATTTATATTGCGACTCCAAGAAGTTACGGGCTTAACTATTTGACGTTAATTTCAATTCGATACGTCCACGCGTTCCTGAGAAAAGAGGGTTGACAGATGGACGGACAGACAGACAGACGGACAACAAAGTGATCCTATAATTTCTTTTGAGGTAGGTACGGAACCCTAAAAACAATCCGTAGTATCACATTTACATACACTTTTTTGGTACTAAGTTAAAAATACAGGTGCATCATACGAGATTAATATTCTATTAATATATTCTATTATTATTCTATTAATATTCTTTCATAGTTTTCAATTTTAAAATAGTCTAGACTCTAAGACTTATGTATATAATAATCAGACAGATTATAGCGCATTCTTAAACTGATTTACTAGGGAATTTCTATCAATCACCATTCAGCCATTTTTTATGACGTGTTTTAGTACTTATGTGCGAAATATTTGCGATTCTTTTGCTGTAAGCAATCTGCTTGTTTATTTTAGTACCGTCGTATACATGCCTGAATTACCTTACCTATACAGGGTGCCGCAGAAAGGGTGTACGAAGCCGAAAGTGGGTGATTCTGGACATCGAAGGGGAGAAAATTGGTTCTACGATTTTTTGAATTACGCACACTTTCTTCAATTTTTTTAAAGAAATTAGTCGTTTTTTCTTCGTATTCGTGTTATTTTGAAGCCGCGGACAACACATAGTATCATCATCATCATATTAGTCCACTGCTGGACATAGGCCTCCCCTAATGAGCGCCATAGCGCCCTGTCTTCAGCTTGCCGCATCCTGCATCTGCCTGCAGTATTTCGCAGATCGTCATCCCACCTGGCTGAGGGCGTTCTACACTACGTTTGCCGAGTCGTGGTCTCCACTCAAGAACACGTTATACACACAGATAGTATATATTCTCTGCTTTAATTCAATCCGGGCGCGATCAGAGGTCAAACCATTTCGAATTCAAACTAAAGTGGTCGATTTATTTTGTCAAGATTCTGTCCCATTCTAACTGCGTGCAGATAACATGTGACTAAGTTCTTCTAATGTCTAAAAAAACCTAAAACAAAAACAAAAAAACCAGTAAATTAATGCTGAGAAAGGGAAAGATTATACCTACTACCATTTTCAAGTATAGTAAATTGTTAGATTTAATTACTTTTATGTCTTACTTCTTATATTTAGTGTGAGGCCAATCGAGCGTAAATTTTTGAGTTGTCGGTCGCAGAATTTCGGTCGCGTAATTTCTGCTGCATATGTTTTGATAGAAAAGTCCTGTTTAATTCACACGGCGCCGCAAAATGAGTTGTCTTTTCTGATGGGCAAAATTTACGCGACCGAAATTACGCGACTCGCAACTCAAAAAATTACGCTCGTTTGGCTGCAGCCTTAATTGTATGCACTTGCGTTCTTTTGTTTTTTTTTTTTGGGTAAAATAAATGAATTTATCTGTAACTATAAGATAGATATTTGTTAGATAAAGATCTAAAAAAACTAACGCGTTTACGTGGTTTTTTCAGATTGTTGTTTACGTGAAACAACTTGTTTATAACGGAGAATGATAATGTATTTACATTCCCGCTGAGTAAGTCTTCGCGGGTGTTATGACAGTTTTAAAAACAAACCGTAATTTTCAGCCTACGTTAGCTCGTGGGTATTAATTGTGTTACAGTCAAAATTGGTAAATAAGGCGATTTGTTAGCGGTTCGTCCAAAAAGCGATTCTTCCAATAAGCGGTTCGTCAAGAATCCATACGCAGTTGGTCCACAAAGCGATTCGTCCAATAAGCGGTTCGTCAGGCATCCATGCGCAGTTTGTCCAGGCGTTAACTTTAAAAAAATAGATAAACAAGCGAAAGATGATAGAATAGAATATAATTATTTATTAAGGTTAAAACTAACCTAAGGTACATTTCGGTTAGAAGTGCCTTAAAGCCTATGTTAGATTTAAGTATCTGATAATCGACATGGATAATCGACTGATAATCGATGTTCAAATTGTTTAATGTAGCCATTTGTTATTCCTTAAATCAAGTAAATGTTAATCTGTATAAAACTAAAAACACACTGACTAAAAAAATACTTAGAGCCAGTCTAGACTGTTTGTTTTATAATTGCCAGCACCACGAGTTTTTCTACTGCCCGCGGCTGCTTCCATTTAGTCAGTTCATCTCATGGGTGATCTTCCGCCTGCGGTCTAATCTTCACTTCTTTACGTTGCACAACAAGTCACGCGCCTATTCGGCCTCTTTTTGTACCATATTCCTTACCGTCCCTGGAATCACTTTCCTGGACTTTCCAAATAATCCACATCTGGAAAGCCTATGTTGGTCCACTGGCAGGCCTCCCCCTGATAAGCGCCTTATTGGATTTTATCACCTACACCTAATCTACTTGGGGCTAGGTAATGCCCATAATCTCATGCTAGGAATTACGATCCCCAACCCGCATGGGGTTGGGGATCGTAATTCGGTGGCAAAATGGATTTCAGATGATAGTTGGGTGCTGTAGTAGAAAAGTAAACATTTTTACATTTTTTTTCTCCGCTGGCGCCAGTTTTTCCATCCATCTCCGCTTGTCCAGGTATCTTGTCTGATCTCTACAGCACTCGCTCAATCTGGTAATGTGCCATCTACATCAACCAAGGACTAAGAGAGAGAGAAATCCCTGAACACTGTTCAGTGAACAGCCTTATCATAACTGTCATGGTCTTCCTGTACCTACCTACATTCTTACTAGGAGCCTGATGTGATTCGCTTCACGACGTATCGGCATAATTGCCTATTTTTGATGTTTCTACTGCATCTATCGAAGTCATCGCCGCGCGCGGTCTAGTTCTCTAGCCTCTTTTTTCTTCAGCCTCTTTTTGTACCAAAATTCTTTCAAATTACTTTCCTGGACTTTCAAATGACCTACTTTTATATTTAGAGCCTATACTGGCCCACGGCTAAATTTACGCCTTTCCCTGATAGGCGACTTATTGGTTTCTATCACGGGGGTATTGCCCATAACCACCACGCTAGGTGTGTGGAGTTGGGATCGCAGTTCTAATTGATACCAGAAGCTAGTTTGTTGTAAATGCTCACTTTTCTCAGCCGGTGCCAGTTGATCCGTCTCCGCTTGTCCAGGTATCTTGTCTGATCTCCACAGCACTCTCACGATCTGGTAATGCGCCACCGACATCAGCAGGAGAGGGATTCTGGGGGCAATTATAATAATCTATCTATACAGGCTTCCAAGAAATATGTGTACTGAGCTGCAAGGGCGTGATTGTAGATCCCAAAGGATTTTGATCCATTTTTTTTGAATTTAATACCTTTTTCTACTTTTAAAAAAAAAATCAGATTATTTTTCTTCATTCGTGTTTTTTACATGTTTTCTTCCGTCTTTGTTTTAATATATCAGAGGATTATTTTACATCATTTTTTTATAATAATTTCATGACAAAACACTGGTTTTGGCGAAAAAACAAGCAAAAAAATTTGTGAAATATTTCGTAATATTAAATTCTTTATTGACAAAGAAAATTACAATCAAGTAATAGAAATAAATTAGAACTAGTATTTACAATTTAAACAATTGAGCTTACTGCAGACTGTTGCAAGCAATCTACAGTTAGCGCAACTGATCCATAGCAATACCACTCGGAAGCGTCCCCAAGACGCTGGCTGCATTGCCCCGCTGTATGGCAATGCTGATGCGCCGCGCCAGATACTCACCAGTTCTCGGGTCACGCGTCGACCAGACGCTATAACTTACGTGTAAATAAGACATAGTTTGAGGATATGCCACACGAGCTCTGGGGTCTCCGACCAGGTGGCCTCGCACTGTACCAGATACGGCAGCTCGAAGCGAAGAGGAACCGTCACCTTGGTAGTGAGGACCACTAGTTCTGGAACATCTGAGAGAGAAAAAGCCATGAAAATGAAAGTACTTTGACGACCACTGTGGCGAAGTGGGAAAAGGTACGCCGACGCAGGAGGTTGCGGGATCGATTCTCGCCTTGGGACAAATGTTTGTACGGTCTGCAAATATTCGTTCCACTGATTTTTATGTACTTATAATATAAAATAAGAAATATCTAAGTAATATACAGTTATCTAGTACCCATAGCTCTGTTTAGCTTGGGGATAGATGATCCTGTGTGGATTTTCCAGCATTTTTTTTTACTTTCCTCATTCCGTCACTCCTGTCTGGCTGCTAACATGCCTCCCCCAAATAAGATGGTTTGAGCACAGGTTTGAAGTAAAGAAAGAAAAGTTTAGGTTTACTATGAAGTAGAGCTGGCAACTATTATAATTGTACGGTTTCACCAAACATAAACAAAATCGCGCATTTTGCACGCGCTGCGTTTTATTTTTATTGTTATAATTTTCATTACATCTGTTTTAGTTTTGACATCTACTGTCAATTCATTATTTTAATCCCTCTGAAATAGTTTAGTTTCGAATAATTTAGACAGAGAAGCGAAAACAGAGTTTGGTGTCCCCAGAGAGCAACTTTGCTATTCTGCATAAAGGAAATCAGTTTTTTTGTTGTTCTCCAATATCCCCAGACCAACAAAAAATCAGAGATCTAATGAGCGATAAAATTAACCATGAAACATCACATTGACAGTTGACACAAACATGATTGAGTTCTATTTGACTTCACAGGTCTAAAAATAACCAAAAGCAAATGAATAATTATATTCGAGCTTTACTTTATTTTCGGAGCATCAAGGTCGCGTGCGGGCTGGATATTATGATAAATAAATAAATAAATAATGCTGGACAATTCACACAGCATTAACTAGCCTCAAGCAGGCATGAAGATAGCGGTCTTGGCGCGGCTGGTGGTCGACTTAGAATAGAATAGAATAGAAAAGCATTTATTTCGACACACATAATATAAAACATACAAAACCAAACAAAGAATATGGAACTAAATTAAAAACAAATTTTGGCCGTCAAATCCAGCTTTGCCCCTATGACCCTGTGCCGAAATAGGCTTTGGCTCAGCATGTGCTGAGCGATCGCCGCTCAGCGCTGTTTGACTTGAACTTGAGTGGGAAGCAGATGGCGTACCAGCGGTCCAGCGACAAGAAAGTCAGTGTCAGCACTGTCACTGATACGGACTGTACAGAGATACAGAATGTACTTACTGAAGCTAAGAGAGACGGCCCATATGATGAGGATGGCGGTCTTGGCGCGGCCGGTGGTGGACTTGAACTTGAGCGGGAAGCAGATGGCGTACCAGCGGTCCAGCGAGATGAACGTCAGTGTCAGCACTGACACCGTCACTGATACTGACTGAAAAGACACAGTAAAGAAAGAAGAATACAATCCGTACTAATCAAACGTTAAAGGAACGTAAAATTTCGGCGCGGGATTCAATGATATTCCGTCAATCATATACATAATACATTTTTTTCCTGATTGTAAAAGATCCCCGCTCGTACTACTAGGCTAGTAGGTAATTCAGACGAATAGCAAATAGATATAGTTGCTAAACAGGTGTGAACAGCAAATATTTTATCGTCTATCTGATTAAGTCAAGTCAATCCATAAAATTAAATTATCATATGATCACAGAGAGCATTTGTCACCGCTGACGAGATTGAATCGTTTATCCCGCGATAAAAACACGGAGTTTCAGTTGTAAAACGTATCACACACAATAAGAATCAAATCATTATGTGACTTATTGATGCGGATCAATTTTTCCATGACACTAGTTCCATGGGAGTTGTATGGGACGCTACATGCGTCGACACACTTGCGCCTTCCCATCTTCCGAGGACATCCGTGAGGGCGGGTGCGGCGGCAGATTTGGCCGAAGATCTCAAGAGGCGCAAATATGCAGGTCTCGACAGAGCCTACACATTTGCTCCCCTTGGAGTCGAGACCCTAGGTCCGTGGGGTACCGAGGCTCTTCGGGTTTTCAAAAAACTATCTGAGCGTCTGGTCGAAGCAACGCGTGACCCGAGAGCTGGTGAATATCTGGCACAGCGTATCAGCATTGCCATACAGCGTGACAATGCAGCCAGCGTCTTGGGGACGCTTCCGACTGGTGTTGATATGGATCAGTTGAGCTATCTGTAGACTGGCTGCAACAGTCAGCAGTTAGCTCAATTGTTTCAATTGTAAATACTAGTATAATTTTCTTTGTGAATAAAGTTTTTTTGTATTTTTATTCCAGTAATATTCTAATTAATCGGAACAAGTTGGAATTCTAAACTTTATTATTGTTTTCCTCGGCAGGTTTTCAAGCGCTTTGTTTACGAAAAACACTCGTTACTTGACTCAAGGTTAAGATGGGGATATTCAGAGCATTGTTTTCCAACTGAGACCTCATAAAGCCAAGGAAATTAAATGAGTACCTACTTAAATAAATGATGTTTAAACTTTAAAATGATTCCTCATGCTTGATTTTTTTTCCAATGCAGTCTCACCAAACGCTTCACGAGGTCACGTTCTTAAACTCAACAAAATAGAACAAAGACAATAGATGGAATATTTAATTATTTTGCTCCTCTTCTAGGCAAAGGCCTCCCTCCACTTTTTTCACCGTCTTTGTAATTTGTATTACTGTTTTATCTCCCCCTCTAGTCGTTTATTTCCAGGTGTGTGTACAGTTCTTATACCTTTTCATATTTCATATTTATTTTATTGCCATTATTGTGTACATTAGTAGGTACTTATTACCTAATGGTACTCAAGCAGGGCGTGGCACCGGGTTTCTAGAAGGATCTCTAGTTAGGTTTTAGCAGAAAAATACAAGTAATTCAATAACCTATGTTTTAAGATAATACGTAGGTACCTAAGTTTTCATAAAATATTATTTAGGTACCGATAATAGTTCTTTAATCGACAAGTGGGCAAAACGATTTTTTGTTTATTGTGCCGATATTAAATCCCGAGCTAGCGAAGCAGTCTAGAATAGAGTCACGAGCGTAGCGAGTAGCTCTAAAGTAGACTGCTGAGGTAGTTTTGTTACATTTTCATTGGTCTTTGAAGAAGTCATTTAAATCATAATAGCATTGTAAAAAGTTTTTTGTTACTATAGTGCGTAACCCCACACTCAGGGTAATTTCTAAGAAATCAAATAATATCGCAAAACTATCAATGTTTCCCCTGTAAGTGGAGCTAACGGCGAGCAGCGTTAGAGTCCGTAGGAAGTCCCAAAGATTTTCGACACCTACGTCACTTGACCTCTTGTTGGTTAGTACATTCACGTACTGTGGGAAGGATGCGGGCTCAAGTCCCGTCGAAGTCGACATTTTTTGCGATATTATTTGATTTATTGTAAAAGGTATTGTTTTATTTGGTTTCAAAAGTTTGGTCTTCTTCCTCATCTTTTACCATCGACGTCTGTTTAATTTTACACTTCAATAAATTTCAGCCCAAACGACCTTACTAATAGCATTCAAGAGTGCCGAAAATAGTTTTAATATCGATATTAGAATTGAAATTGATATTGGAACTGATTTCAAGAGTAATGAAATCTAAACACCAAAGTCGACATCACAACCCGGCGAGTTTTGGCCGACCATGACCCGACATTTTTGTGTATGAATATTGTATTTAGCCGACAGTGTATTGTCTTTTCGGAGGCCCGCCAACTGTGGCGTGTAGATTTCATAAGGACTCAGAGATTAGTTTAAGTTCTATTTACAGCTTTCTCACCTGTGAATACAACACAATCTTGCACATCGCGCTCCCAAAGAACCATGTCTCCGTCACATCCCAAAGCACCGTCGGCGGCAGGCAGAGTAGAATCACCAAAAAGTCCGCAACAGCAAGATTCACTATGAAATAGTTCGTTACTGTCCTCATCGTGTGGTTTCTATAGACTGCTATACACACAAGCGCATTTCCTACCAATCCTACGATAAATACGGTTGTGTGAATAGCTATGAGCACCCATTCGTAAGTTTTAGGGTAGATGTAGTTTATTAGCATCTGTGTGTATGCTTCTCTCGTCATGTTGCAGAGTGCAGGTGATCCAACGCATGGTTGCTTTTTCTCTTGCTTAATTGTGTCATTCTTTTTGATTTCTAGTTTGTTTTCCTTTGTCTCTAAGGTTTTTTGTTCTGTAACTTTCTTTACGTTGTTGTCTATTAAGTTGTTTCTTCTGTCGGCCGACGTTGCTTCTATAGTAATTAGGATGCATAGGACTAGAATGTTGACTAGATATTTCATCTTGATGGGTTGAGCACTTTCTTCTTAATTCATTATTTTAACTGGAACAACAAAATATTATTATCAACCTGTGGTCACCTGTGGTACACAAAACTGTTTTTAGATGTATTTTTTTTTTAAATATCGGTTTAACCCACCGTTGAGCCGTAGGTATGTTATAATATTTTTGGGGACTTAATAAATTTTTAAAACTATCCTCTCAGGTGGCAGTCCATAGCGCGTCGTAAAGGCCATTGCGTGGCAGGGCTTCCGCCAGCATGCTGGCCGCCAGCGCGGAAATGGGATGTGATGCATTATTTCGCTGATTTCTTGATTATTATCTAGTAATACCTCGTTACATCTATATATATTTGGATTCTCCATAAAATTTCCAACAAAACAGCATGGAAATATTCTGATGTTGTATAACGTAACTAATGTAATGAGGTTGATTAAAATTAAATTATAATTGCGTAAAAATGGTAAAATTTTAAATTTTTGTTGACATTTTGCACATCGCATGATTGAAGCCTTCATCTCTTGTTAGCAACACACCACGCTATGCATCACAACGTAGCGTCACGTGGCAACGTCAATGCCTGTGCGGAGAAACGGTCATTGGTTTTGCCGCAGAGGTATGCGGCACAAACAAATCCATTGTCAATACGTAACGCACAGCGCAGCGTAAAGCTTTGGTCTGGTGATCATGACGCACAACGCTGCGGTATGCGGTATGCGATGCCGGACACTCAATCATATGTTCCGTCGCAGTATGTGTCAGCGGCGAGGGGCAAGCGCGGTGAAGTGGGGAGGTGTACTCCCGCACAACGCAGCGTCATTCTCGTTTCAACGCTGCGGTGTGCGGATGTGCGTCACGGGTTGACAATATGGATTGGTAGCTGCGGCAAAATCAACTGACCACCTCTCCGCAGGGACGGTAAATGCTGCGTCGTGACGCTGCGTTGGGGCGCATACCGCAGCGTTGTGCATCATGATCACCAGACCAAAGCTTTATACGCCGCGCTGTGCGTAGTACCCGCTCCCCACTTCACCGCTCTTGCCCCTCACCGCTGACGCAGACATCGACCGAACAAAAGACCTCTAGACGTTTTTCATAAGATTATCTGTCCGGCGGCCCGCGTACTGCATACCAGCGTAGTGCGTTGTGATCAAGCGACAAAGGTTTATGTGAGCGTAGCTTGTGTTATGTTATGATGTGTAGGTACCAGATCAATAAATAGTAGATAGGTAATAGCTGTGTGGTGCCGGCTTAGAATTTGCACCACCCCAACTCTTCCCGCGGGTTTCGTAAGAGGCGACTAAGGGATATCCACCGGGGGCGGGCAGGAGCGCCCCCTGCTGAACAATTCTACCACCGACCTGCGATCCCCAACCCGCATGCCCAGCGTGGGGATTATGGGCACTACCCCCATGTGATAAAAGCCAATAAGGCGCTTATCATGGGAGGCCTGCGTCCAGTAATGGACCAATTCAGGCTGTTGAGGTTGAGAAGATAGGTACCACATACTAACAAAACACTTATATTGAAAACAAAACCTTATAAATCTTAAAGAGATCACTCATAGCGATAAGGCCACCCATTGTATAACTCTATATCTCTCTTTTCCTGTATTTTTATTTTTGTATTTTCTTGGAGTGCAATAAAGTGTAATTGTATTGTATTGTACTGTATCTTATTATTGTACCTAAAACTCAAATTTACCTACCTACTACTACATTTGTCCCGCAGTGGAGATGGAGCCCACAACCTGCATCAAGCAGTTCACCCAATACGCCACAGAAGTCGTTACTGTGTCGGTGAACCCTCAAAGTTTTCCATTACCAATTTACGAAAACTTAATTAAGTACTTGGCTATAATCCGTTTGAACAGGAATATCAAAATTAATTATACCTCCTTATCGTCTATTGTACTGAAAGTGTGATAACCTTCATATCATCCGAAATAGAGGGTACTTCGAATGATACGGCAATAAGTGCCTTAATCTACTCGGTTTAGATAACTTTGTCGCGATCAATAAGAGCTTATAGGACTACATAACCACACATGGACCGTGAAGATACAGGGTTATTGGTAACTAGCTTCTACCCTCGGCTTCGCACGCGTTCTTTCTATGGAAACGTTCAAAGGTAATTTCTATCCCATGGGAACCGATTTATGGGATAAAAAGTAGCCTATGTTTGATTCCAGGCTTAGAGCTACACCGATGCAAAATTTTAGCTCAATCTGATTAGTAGTTTTGGTGTGAAGACGTAACAAACATCCATCCATCTATCCATTCACCCATCCATCCAAACTTTCGCATTTATAATATTAGTGTGATTCACTGGCACTGCGCGAACTGCTGGTTTTGCCCAGCCTCACGAAGACGTTTGTAAAGACGCCAGGTTTTAATTCTTAAATTTGGTAGTGTTAGTAGGTCCCACTTCTATTAAATTATCGTTCTGTAAAGAGGCTTTATTTAAAACAAAAACAGCTCTGTCCCGATCCAAATCATCGCCACCACCTATTTTATCTTATGATTCTGTTAGACGAAGGAATTATCAAAAATCAATTGACCAGTTTGTGAATTCTATCATAAGCTTTTTTTAATGCCTCTGTAAAAGTTTTATTTATAATTCGGCCCACACATTTTTTATTTTTCAAAATCGTCGCGCACAATAATAGTTATACATATATTTGGATAGTGACACTAAAACAAATAAAAATTTCGTATAAAATAATGTCCTAAAGCGTCAGGTTTTTTAGATATTCACTCTTCAATATGAATATCTCAGGAACCCGACGCACACATTTATTTAGATCATTCTTATTTGTTTTAAAGTCTCCTATCCAAATATAATAATAAAGTGGCCGATGTCAGGGCCCAAATCTTCAAACACCTTTCTTTACCAAAACTAGAATTATACACACTTAGACCCCGTAAAAAAATTGCATTCAAAGAAACATTGCGCAGCGACTGGGGTCCAACCCATCTTCTAAAACGATATCGGCAATCTTCGCGCTCACGCAAAAAAATAATTTATAACCTCAAACATCCACTTGCGTGCCGTCGTTCTCACTTGTTACAAAATTAAATATTTACAAGACACAGTTCCGTTTATACAAATTACTCAACGCGTGAACATGTTTGAGATTTAACATTCGAAAATAATATTTTTATTATTAATGTGATGTTGATGCGCAGATGATGTCCTTCTAGCCGAATTTCGGCCACGGCGGCCAATCCCAACGGAAACTAGCCATGTGTACACATGTCTAGGATAATAAATTAAATTAAAGTAGGAAATAAAGATGGGTTTCGTAAGAGGCGACTAAAGGGATATCCACCGGGGGCGGGCAGCAGCGCGTCCTACAGAACAATTATTGTTTGTTTGTAGGCGCTGCTGCCCGCCCCTGGTTGGCGGTTTGGGAATCGCAGTTTGGTACTAGAATAATTCTAGCACCAAACTGCGATCCCCAAACCGCATGCCCAGCATGAGGATTGTGGGCATTACCTCTTAAGAAATAAAATCCAATATGGCGCTTATCAGTGCGAGGCCTGCGTCCAACTGTGTGTCAATATTAGGCTGTGGAGGTTGAGGTATGAAGTACAGCTAGCAACTATTATAAAAATTAAAACATTGCAAATAAAAATTAGCTAAGGTTTTTGTTATTAAAGTGCGTAAGCCTCGCACTCTGGTTATCACATTCCCGTACTGAGGGGAGGACGCGGGTTTAAGTCCCGTCGAAGTCGAAAATTTTTGCGATATTAATTGATTTCTTAGAAATTAAAAATTAGCTTGTTCTAATTTTGTTTTTTTTTTAGGACAAAAAGCCTTTATTCACGAAGAAAATTAAATCCGCAGGTAGCTCAACTGATCCATATCAATACCAGTGTCGCGTCCCCGCTACGCTGGCTGCATTGCCCCACTGTATGGCAATGCTGATGCGCTGTGCCAGATACTCACCAGCTCTCGGGTCACGCATTACAAGGAGAGTAAAATGATAAAGTAGGTATGTTGAAAAGGTTACGAGATAAAAGGTTGCCAAATGGGAAATAGCCGTTGCATTGCAATAATGGATTAGGCAGTTTTTGTTTACGCTGTGTAGGTATCGTCTTGATCTTTGTTTTAACTGTGTTGGTAAAACATTGAACTGTCTATTTTTACTCAGAGACTAATTGTGGCCGCGGTTAGTAAAATTTTGACGGGTTTTATTTTTTCAGTGCATAAAGTAATTTATTTTTATAGTAGACTAGACGATCGCCACGCGGTTTTACCAGCGTAGTTCACGTTCCCGTGGGAATTCCGGAATAAAATATAGCCTATGTCACTCCCTGAAAAGTAAGCTTCCTAACGGTGAAAGAATTTTTTAAATCGGACCAGTAGTTTCGGAGCCTATTCAATACAAACAAACATCAAATCTTTCGTCTTTATAATATTAGTATGTATAGGTGGAGGATTATATTTAAACCAACCCGAAAAATAACAACTAGGTCCGGCTAAGGGTTCTTCGTCGCTTGTTTACTTTAGTCCACATACCGAAGTGATAGAATTATAAAATGCCACCCTATTTCCATGTCTATTTAATTTTAAGAATTTGTTATTAGGTCATTATCATTACCTATGAAATTGCCGTTTTGTATGGAGAATTTTGAGAAAATAATTTTTCAACACATATATTTTTATATTTTTTTCTGGAACTGTAGATCCAATTTCCGTTAAATTTTGTATGTGTAACCGGACAGCATCGTGAAAAATATGCGTACCTTCTATTTAAAAAAAACTTACACATTAAAAAGATACAATAAATTTAAGCACATGAAATGTGCTTTTTTAAGTTTTATGTTTTAGGGGATGAACTTGCCCAAACATAGTATTTATTGCATTTTAAATCTTTGCAACTATGCTACGTTCGGAATGTAAATCAATTTTGTATATAACTGTTGAATTAAAAAAAATATGTACAAAGTAAAATAGAGTAAAAAAACGGCAATTTCATAGGTAAAGACCTATTATTTTCTAATTGTACAGTTATTGTATTTAAGGAAATAAAGAATTTTTGATTTGATTTACTGATTAATTTGCATTAGATACACATTTCAGAAATTTTTATACCCATAAACCCTTAATGGGGGTGTGCAATAATTTATACCGAGTTTTGAGTGAATCGGACCAAGGAATATTATTTTTCCATAAAAATTTTACCACCCGTTTTAACCCCCTCAGAGGTTATTTTTTGAAAATCAGATTAGCCTGTGTGTTATTCTAGAATTCTAGATCCAAACTATCTACATAGGTACTTAATTTCATTTAAATCGGAGGTAATAAACTTTTAAATAAACTATCGCATTTATAATATTAGTAGGATAAAAAAAGTAATAAGTTTTTTTAATTGGTTACGTACTTACTTGTTACGTAACAAGTAAGTACGTAACCAATGTATGATGTTGAGGTGTTGTTAGAAAAGGTGTTGATTTGCTTCATTAAATCACGAGAGATGGGGCTAGTTAATTTTTTGTGTGTATTTTTATCATATTTATTTATTTTCTTATAAAGTTCAAAAGCAAATAAATAACCTTATATCAAAGAAAATTACAATCAAATAATAGAGACAAATTAGAACTAGCACTATTTACAATTGAGCTAATTCTAGGCTGTTGCAAATAATCTACAGGTACCTAGCTCAATACTCAATCCATATCAATACCAGTCGGAAGCGTCACCAAGGCGCTGGCGCTGGCTGCATTTCCTCGCCCGATACGCACCAGCTCTCAGGTTACGCGTCGCTTCGACCAGACGCTCAGATAATTATTTTAAAAACCCGGAGAGCCTCGGTACCCCACGGACCTAGGGTCTACACTCCACGAGGAGCATATGTCTAGGCTCTGTCGAGACCTACATACTTGCGCCTCTATATTTGCTATTAGTATCTAAATTGTATAATATTTTGACAAAATAAATGTGCCAACTTGTCCAGGCGTGGTTAAATGTAATTCGATGGCTACTTGTTTAATGGCTATCGATCGCCGCAGATTGATGGTCGCCACTTTGAGTTATAGGACGTTTATGGTGTTTGTTCTTAGGTGACGCCTCGGCCTTGACGTCATTAGCGAAAACTTGCCTAATAATAGGACGGTTAAATCAATTTTTTCTATGTATCTGTAGCCTATGTACGGACATACATAGGCTTCTTAAAAATACCTTACTTAAAACGTGCGTGCGAAGTCGCGGGCAGCAGTTACATAGATAAAAGTGATTCAACCGTCCTATTATTAGAAAATAAGTTTTTGCTAAATGACGTTTTATCTAGTAATTTTATCCCGGGCCGGGATAAAATTTACCTCCCTTATGGTGTTTCGAAGGTGACGCCACCGGCCTTGACTTTAACCCTTTCAGTCCTGATATTTTTTATTTTCAAATTCAGTCGTGATAAAATTGGCCGTTTTCTCGTGGTCCTACTATTTTTTCCTACTAGTAGGACCACGAGGGAGACCAGTTTCTGTTCGTCCTACTAAAAATAATTAAAAATACTACCACCTGTAGATAGAAAGAAAACACTTTGTGTTGATAAAGGGGGTAAATTTGATTAGGAAAATACTGAAAAAAAAATCCAAGATCTGTAGCTTTTTCGATAGCGTTTAATGTGTACAGACGATCACAATCGCTCTAAAATATAAAATAATCTTTTATAAGCGAAAACTTGTCTAGTAATAGGACGGTTGAATCAGTTTTATCTATATAGCTGCTGCCCGCGAGCTCGCATGCCCTTTTTAAGTAGGTAGTCTATTGTTAACAAAAATAGGTTTAAGAGTTGGAAATAATTTTGTTGTTGATTTGCAAAATGGTTGGCAGAAAGGTGCAACACCCAGTCTGTCAATGGCGCTGAAAAATGCAAGATGAATTATTTATTTGAAAAAATGTTTTATGTTGTAAAAAAGAATATAGCCCACGCCCAACATGTTTACCTTCCTTTATGGTGTCTTTAAGTATTATCAGTTATCTAGTACCCATAACAGAAGCTCTGCAATTGTCGTGGAAAAATGGAAAACGTCCGGCGCCGCGGTGGCGCCGAACGCCGCATCTAAAAGGACCGGCGGCGGCGCGGCGCGCCCCGGCCTGGCGTTCGTGTTTCATATGCGTATTGTTGTCTCGGTCGCAGTTTGGTCTGGGTACGTCTTTCCATCTTTGTTATTCATTAGGTAGGTAGGTATATTGCAAAAGATTGGAAATAGCGTGTCTTTGCCTTTAGTTGTAACACAACACAGGCCGTTTGTTGAGTTAGCGCTGGGAGAACGTACTATATTGACGGAATTTTACTCAATATCTGTGGCAATGTATGACGATCCGATGTTATTATCTATTCTAAACTCTACCCTAAAAAAAAATAGGTTGTCTGTAAAGTCGGTTTACTGACGATAGTTGAACGTGACAACGTCTTAAGAAAATACTGATGGAATGGTAGCATTTGATACTCGATCAAAACATGTAAATGTACTATAGTATAGCAGCTGTCCACGCAGACGCATCGCTCACTCAAGTAGGAGAGAGACGGATGTCGAGCGCTCTCGCTTGCACTTCAAGCTTTACATGGAACGCCTCAGAGCGAGGTAACGCCGCATGACGTCATGTTTTTTGGTGCGTGCAGCCGGCTCTATCGAATTATAAGACGTTGTCACGTCAAAAACAATGCCTTCTTGGTAATATCATTTTCCAGTAAAACTTTAAAAGGATGCTGGAAGATATAGCACAGATTAAATAATGTTACTTCTACGAATTCAGATAATATCCCAAAAAAAAAACAACTGGGACTTGAACCCGCATCCTTCCATCAGTACGGGAATGTGCTAACCAACTACACCACGAGGTCAAGTGACGTAGGAATCATAAAACTTTGAAACTTCCTACGGACTCTAGCGCCGTTAGCTCCACCTACAGGAGAAACATTCAAGTTTATCCACTCCTGTTCAAAGACTAAAGTAACGTTTAGTGAAAAAAATTTATTCACAAAGAAAATTATACTAGTATTTACAATTGAAACAATTGAGCTAACTGCCGACTGTTGCAAACAGTCTACAGGTAGCTCAACTGATCCATAGCAACACCAGTCGGAAGCTTAGTTTAAAACGTTTAGTTCGTTTGACTAGAGGTGTCGCGTTGCTCAAAATCTTAGATCAGTCTACTTAGCTTAGATTTTGAGCAAAGATATTAGGTAATTTTTATTTGCAATGTTCTCATTTATATTATTATAGTTGCAAGCTTTACTTCATACATGAAGTGTATCCACTCCTGTTCAAAGACTAAAGTTACATTTAGATCGTTTGACGAAATTCGAGATACAACTTTCCTTGAGTGTGAGCGCTTATGCACTTTAATAACAAAAACCTTAATGTTACTTCGACAGGTTCATTGAATTTTCGTAAATCACAGTACAATATATATAAAAATAATAATATAAATAAGTATTCGCAATGTGTTATTAATTAAGTTTTTTTATATTTTATGTATGTTAGTTTTAAGGTATATATTACTATGGACCGTAGAATAAGTTAAATAAGATCTATAACTTTTCTATAGTCTGAAATAAATGAATTATTATATAATTATTAGTACAGTCAGCTGCACAGACATGTATACACTCCCAAGGTTTAACTTTTATTTTACTCGGAACTTTTCAAATAAAAGGACATGCACACGTTTTTCGTACAAAGTAGTCATCGTACTGAATACGGTACATAAATTATCACAATTACTATACACTTACTATTTAGTCAAATTGAAAACTTGGGAGTGTATACATATTTTTGCAGCCGACTGTACAATATCAGTCCTCCCGAAGGGGGCGCTTCCCCGCCATACCCCTAAGGTCAAGGTCACTTAGGAGGTAGCATAAATTCTTCCACTTGGTCGTTAAGCGAGTTTAGGGGTCAAACGACTAGGCTCGGTTGATTCAATTAATGATGACACTAAATTCAGTGTTATGTTATCACGTCATCAGAATCCGTAACTGTTGATTTGACGCAAGTAGTGAGTAAGTGTGATACACGAATTGTTAATAGTACCTATACCTACCTAGCTCTGTGTCTAGTTATACCTAACATAGGCTTTAAGACACTTCGAACCGAAATGTAATGTTGTTTTTTACCTGAATAAATAATTATATTCTATTCTATTCTATAATTAATTGTTCTTTTTTACAAGACCTGTATTTTTATAGGAGGAGATACATTATTTTGGCGTTACACAGTTATAAACTAGCACGGAAAGTAAAGACTATGTCTGCTTATATTCCGTCATTTAGGTACTTTTAGCAATGTTATTTAGATGCTTATTAATTATATTATGATGTCGACGATCTGCATGAACAAATTTGAAAGTAGTCAGTAGGTAGGTAAGGTACTTAAACAATGTTTTTTAAGTTTGTACAAATAAATATTCTCATTTGTTAGTTTAGTGCGTAATCTAATCACAGTCAGTGTTTTTTCTAAGAAATCGAATAATATCCCAAAAAAGTTTGACTTCGACGGGTCCCGTCGAAGTCGAAAATTTTTGGGATATTATTTTATTTCTTATTTTAACGTTTTAAGAAAATAAGTTCCTAAAATGCCCATTTTCTTGCTAACAGTATTTTTTTTTTAATCTGTTAATTAAAAAGACAATTTTCTTTAACCACACCGATTAAGGTAAGGACCTACCTACGAGTACCTCTGCTTTCTGCTGCTGATGAATGTTCGAATTAATGTATACTTACTTAAACTTCTTCACGCCAAAACTACTGAACGGATCGGGCTGAAATATTGCGTACAGGTAGTTCTAAGCCTGGAATAGGTTAGTATTTATCCCATAAATCAGTTCCAATGGCATAATAATAACCTTAAAACGTATCTATAGAAACAACGCGTGCCGCGGGCAGAAACTAGACTTTAATACACATAATGTGTTGTTTGTTCGATATTCCTTTATGCTCGAACGGCTAAACGGATTTGAATAAAATTTGGCACCAAGATAGTTTATATCTTGGATAAAAACATAGGCTAGTTTTGATCCCGGTCAAGTAGGATGATCAAATAAATTCATATAATGTTTGTTACTTACTAACGCGGTTAATACAGCAGGTCGTAGAATAAACAGAATAAACGATTTATTTGTAAATGTCAGTTACAATATTATAAATTCGAAACTCTGTCTGTCTATCTGCGGCCTTTTCATGCCTAAAAGGCTGAACGAATCTCAATGAAATTTGTGAGAAAAGTTAATGGTATACCGAGAACGGACATAGGCTGCCAAGCCTATTTCAATTTTCCAAAATACGCAATCGATTGTTTCGTTTCGTTTTTTTTCCAAATTGGTACTCTAATTCGGTGAGTACACAAATTGGCCGTAAGCAAACACGAAATTTCGTGTTAGAGAAATAATATATTTTATGAGAAATAAAGTTGTTTAAACCTAATAAGTATAGGCCCCAGGTCATTTTGGCGTGGAAGAGCCAGCACAAAACCAACCTTATTGTGAATTTTGCCTTTATAACAATAATCTGATTTACCTTTATCAGAAATCTAATAGCGTTATTTTTAACGACTTATTTTTACGACGTCGCGTCTTTTTCTCGAACGACTGCTTGCCGATTTTTATATATATGTACCCAAATACACAAAACACCATCCCGGAAGAGTTATTTTCGGATCATCGAAAATATTTCTTCGAGAATCGAACCTGTCGCTGAAACTAAGCTAATCTCTCACTGCTCTAGAAGGTCGTTGTGATCAACTTAAAATTTCGTCATGTACGAGCTGTGTGGTGCCAGTCTAGAATTAGCACCACCCCAACTCTTCCCACGGGTGTCATAAGAGGCGACTAAGGGATATCCACCGGGGGCGGGCAGCAGCGCCCCCTGCAGAACAATTCTACCACCGAACTGCGATACCCAACCCGCATGCCCAGCGTGGGGATTATGGGCATTAACCCCAAAGAGATAACAGCTAATAAGCCGCTTATCGGGGGGAGGCCTGCGTCCAGCAGTGGACCAATACAGTAATCCAGGTGTATTAAGCCGAATCAATATCTTTGTTCCAAATAACTACATGCGTGCCTCGTAGGCGGCACCGATTGTTCTGTGGCATCGCCCTCCGAACCAACCACGGAAACAACGCCAACAGTTCGGGCACTCCAACTTCTGAACGAGTTCGTGCATGAATGCCAGCATGTCGACATATTCCACGACAAACTAAGTGTGATTGTTAAAAGTCTTATAATATATTTAAGTTACTTGAGTTAGCGACGACGCGCTCAAATGGCAACTTAATTTCATAGGATAGGTATAACTAGTAGGTTAGTTAGTAATAATAATTAGCGGTTTTTTTACGTTATTTCTCTTAAATGTTATTCTCTTTTATTTTGTAATTAGGTAGGTACCGAAGTTTTCTCTTGTTTCTTTTTGAAGTTTTTTTGCCTTTATAAACTGTATTATACCTAGCCAACTGTCATGAACATGTTGTTCAAAAGTTGTAAAAAATTAATATAAAAAAAAAAATAGATTTATAGTCATTAGCATAGGATAGTGCGTGATTTGGTTCTTAAACTGTAAACTTCTATCTTCTTTAATAAATAAATACAGGCTGTTGAGGTTGAGGTATGTACAGAAGGCATGTCAAACAAAATTTATAAATTAGGTATCTGTACAAAAAAAATAGATTCAGGCGTTACTTTGCGGAAATCCATAGTCTAATATTAGGATAAAACAATATTTAGTTTGGGACGCTACATGCGTCGACACACTTGCGCCTTCCCATCTTCCGAGGACATCCGTGAGCGGCGGCAGATTTGGCCGAAGACCTCAAGAGGCGCAAATATGCAGGTCTCGACAGAGCTTACACATTTGCTCCCCTTGGAGTCGAGACCCTAGGTCCGTGGGGTACCGAGGCTCTTCGGGTTTTCAAAAAACTATCTGAGCGTCTGGTCGAAGCGACGCGTGACCCGAGAGCTGGTGAATATCTGGCACAGCGTATCAGCATTGCCATACAGCGTGGCAATGCAGCCAGCGTCTTGGGGACGCTTCCGACTGGTGTTGATATGGATCAGTTGAGCTATCTGTAGACTGTTTGCAATAGTCGGCAGTTAGCTCAATTGTTTCAATTGTAAATACTAGTATAATTTTCTTTGTGAGTAAATGTCTTAAATATTTAGTAGAACAATTCCCAAAACCTTCTCTGATAAGATCCAACAAAATGTAAATCGTGTGGAAAGCCCGCCCTCCCGCAAATTGCTCCAACTTGCCCTTCGAGGGATATTAATTATCTGTATGTAAATTAGTCTAATTAGGGATGATCGCAAATGATGATTGATGATCCCTACCATTATGTTTTTGCTTAGTTTTGACGTGACAGCGTCTTATAATTCGATAGAGCCGGCTGCACGCACGAAAAAACATGACGTCATGCGGCGTTACCTCAACATGACGTCATACGGCGTTACCTCGCTCTGAGGCGTTCCATGTAAGGCTTGAAGTGCAAGCGAGAGCGCTCGACATCCGTCTCTCTCCTACTTGAGTGAGCGAGGCGTCTGCGTTGTCACGTTCAACTATCGTCAGTAAACCGACTTTACAGACAACCAATTTTTTTTTTTATTTAGGTATACTTGTAAGTAAAATTGATCAGGGCCCGTACCCTTAAAAACGAAATCGAATTTTCTGATTCGTTTTCGTGCAAACGATAATGATAAGCAAGACTTAAAGAGTTGGTTTTGCACGACAACGAAAACGAAACTTCGATTTTCCTTTTCGCCTGGTGAGTATCTGGCGCGGCGCATCAGCATTGCCATACAGCGGGGCAATGCAGTTGCAGCCAGCGTAGCTTGGACGCGACGACTGGTATTGATATGGATCAGTTGACCTCTAGATTGTTAGCAACTGTCTCCAGTCAGTTCAATTGTTTCATTTGTAAATTTTATTTCTAATTTGTTTAAGGGGGTATAGTACCTCAAATTGCTTATTTTCAACTCCGTCGGACCTCCATATCTTCCAAACTACTGAATATTTAACTTTGAAATTTATATATGGTAAAGTTCAGGACTTATTCTATAGATCATATGTTTCGAAAACACGATGCCATAAAATTTTTTCGATAGAAAAAAATCGCAAAGTTACCTCTAATTTTTTACTAAAACCCTAATTTCTCAATAAATACAGATGATACGATCTTGAGATTAAGCATAGTAATTGAACTAAGTATAAAGAACATTTTATGTGTTGCCTTTTTTTCAATTAACTATTCTAATGTTTGTGGGGAGCAAATAACTACTAAAAACTTGATTTTTGGGCTTACGCCGCTTTGCTCTGTCCCGCTCCTGTGAACGCGAAATCCTATGCCTATCCTCTTCACACAATAACGAGGTAGGGTACCCCCTTAATTTCATCTACTACAATACTAGTATAATTTTCTTTGTGAATAAATGTCTATTGTTTTCATTAAAAAAAAAAAAAAAAAATTTCATCTGTCTATAATATAAAAATGAATCGCAAAATGTGTTGGTAAGCGCATAACTCAACAACGCCTGGACCGATTTCGCTAATTCTTTCTTTGTTGTGTTTGTTATTGTCAGGAGAAGGTTCTTATGAGAGAAAAAATTAAGAAAGTTGGAAACATAAAATTCCACGGGGGCGAAGCCGCGGGGCGCAGCTAGTTAGCAATAATATTTTTCCTAACCTAATCTTTATATATATAATTCTTCTGTGAGTGTGTATGTCACTGAACTTCTTTCAAACGACTGGACCGATTTTGATGAAATTTTTTGTGTGTGTTCAAGGGGATCTGGGAATGGTTTAGATTCACAATTTTGTCCGCTGGACAATGTTTTTTTAATTAACGCGTGCGAAGCCGCGGGCAGAATCTAGTAATATTGTAAAGGCAAAAGTTTGTGCCGTTGTGAAGATATTTGGCTGAAGACTACTGAATAAATTAGGCTGAAATTTTGCACACATAAGGTAGGTACTGGATCTGGATAACAGATAATTGTTAATAAATATTCTAGGTCCAGTATCTTCTTGTAAAATACCTACGTACTTTATAATAAAAAAGAAAATAACAATCAATTAATAGAAATAAATCAAAACTAGTATTTACTGCTGAAACAATTGAGCTTGCTGCAAACAATCTTCTTGATAGTTCAGTAATCAAGTGAAAAGTGATTCAATAATTGTTTTGATTGGATGTTTTGCTGATCAACAGAAACGCGGTTTGTTTTGCACAACAAATTAATTTTACATGTATATGAAAAACTAATTTGACGTAGTACATTAGAGTTCGTTTTTTTTTAATTGTTAGTGTCGCTCGGGATGATGGTTTAAAATGAAACAGATACAAATAAATAAATAAATAATGCTGGACAATTCACACAGCATCATCTAGCCCCAAGCTAAGCAGAGCTTGTGTTATGGGTACTAGATAATTGATATATAGGTACTTAATACAACACACTACTTAATATACAATGTGTCTGGTTACCGGTGTCGGAGACTTTGGGGGTGTGAAGTACGGTAAATTTTATCGACAAATCACTATCCCTATTTTTTTTTTCTCGCTCCCTCATAAAATGGCAGCCATTTTTTTTTCTTTTGCCTCGAAGCACGGGTGCTTGTATTGTTTAAGCTATAGCTACCCATGCAGAGGTTCTAGGAGGACAGTAGAGGACTCATTTGATTGCCAATAATGTAGGCAATAAAGCAATGATAACATTGTTGCATTTTCTATTTTATAATAGAAGAAAAGAGAATTTATAAAACAAAATAATAATATACAATGTGTCTGGTTACCGGTGTCGGAGACACCGGTAACCAGACACATTGTATATTTTTATAAAACGTATAACATCCAGAACACCCGGTACAAATATCAGCAGATCGTACAAACATTTGTCCCGGGTAATTATAATCCTGGAATCAAACATAGGCTACTTTTTATCCCATAAATCAGTTCCCATGGGATAAAAATTACCGTTGAAGGTTTCCATAGAAACAACGCGTGCGAAGCCGCGGGCAGAAGCTAGTAAGTAATACAATCAATACTTTCATGTATATCTATCTATGTAGTGTATAGTATTATGTATATCAGTTATCTAGTACCCATAACACAAGCTCTGCTTAGCTTGGGGCTAGATAATGCTGTGTGAATTGGTCCAGTATTATTATTATTATTATTATTATGTATCATCATCATCATCATCCGCAACCCGACTTCACCCACTGCTGGGTATAGGTCTCCAAACTTTTGTGCCACTCCACACGGTCCTGCGCCAATCTCATCCAGGTTCGCCCTGCGGTGTTAGAGATGTCATCTGCCCACTTTCATGTAATCCTGCATATAATATGAAATTGCTGTTTTTTTACTCTATTTTATTTTGTACATATTTTTTTTACTCTATTTTATTTTGTACATATTTTTTTTAATTCAACAGTTATATACAAAATTGATTTACGTTCCGAACGTAGCATTATTGCAAAGATTTAAAATGCAACAAAAACTCATTTTTTGGGCAGTCCTGGTAATCACTAATCAGTCATTTAGTTAGGTACTTAGTTCTTATCAAAATATCAACACACAACAGCTTATCATAAAGCTTAATATTTTTAGTTTATCCGTTTCTACCTACCTACACAAAAATGATTTCAATAATTAGATATTCTACAGGGTGCCCCGAAACATGATGTACCCGAAAGGGCTTATTCTGGACGCCGCCGCGGCACCGAGGAGGGGATAAAGTTTTATACCACGATTTTTTAAAAATATCGATATTTTTTTTCTTAATTTATTAGGTGTTTACAATTAAACGAATCGTTAAAATTGTATTATCCACATTCGTATTCTTTTACGTGTATTCTTAAATTAAGTTTTTTTTTAATAATCCTACTAGTTTGTAAGTATGGATGGATAGATGGATGGATGTTTGTTACTCTTTCACGTAAAAACTACTGAACGGATCGGGCTGAAATTTTGCATACAGGTAATCCTGGAATCAAACATAGGCTACTTTTTATCCCATAAATCAGTTCCCGTGGGATAGAAATCACCTTTAAACGTTTCCATAGAAACAACGCGTGCGAAGCCGCGGGCATAAACTAGTACCTAATAAATTCGAAATTTACAAAATCATTCAATCATCAAGATCAAGATGAAATTTGGCGTGCTTTTTATAGCATAGCCTAACTTAGACAATAGGCTACTTATTATATCGAAAATACGCGTGCGAAGCCGCGGACAAAAGCTTGTGGATCATGAGATGAATTTGGATGGATGTTTGTTACTTCTTCACGCCAAAACTACTGAACGAATCTGGCTGAAATTTTGCATAAAGATAGTTCCAGGCCTGGTGTAAAACATAGGCTACTTTTTATTTCACAAATCAGTTCCCATGGGATGGGATAGAAAGAACCTTAAACGTTTCCTTATAAACAACGCGTGCGATGTCGCGGGCTAAAACTAGTTAATTCATGAACAATTTTATTTGATGTCTGAAAACTTTTCTTGGAATCAAAAATTAAATTGTGACTGATTGCCAGACTGTAGAATGTTTGCAACAGTCTGCACTTAGCTCAATTGTTTCAATTGTAAATACTAGTTCTAATTATTTCTATTATTTGATTGAAATTATCTCTGTGAATAAAGATATTGTAAATTAAAAAATTACGTATCAAACTTACCGAATAAATTTATCCCAATGAAAAGGCTTTTTCCCGTTCACGCTCCTAAGATAACTCAAAATGAATTTACACCACAAAATTAACTTACAATTGTTATTTCACAATAAAATAATCAGGTCCAATCAAAACTTTTCTCTTTTCAAAAAACACTTCGAGTTCTCTATTCAAATTTTATTTTTACTGTAAAAAGTTGTCGATTATTTTTTATTCCGTCACTTAGAACCTCTTTAGTTGGTTTTATAAACTGTTTTTTTTTTAACTGATTTGGAAAGCCAATGGTCACGCGGTATTTTAGGTGGAATGGGTGTTACTTGTTCGACGCTCCAAACCCAACTGTGACCGAAAAAGCTATTCCATCTATTTTACGATTGGGGAATATTTTCACTGATATCATAGGGCTGAAATTCATGTGTTGCAACGTAAGGAACAGAAGATATCTACGCACAATTTATATGAGATCCTTTCTAATAAAAGTAACAGACTGAAGGCTACAAGTTATTTAAATCCTTATAGTTGAGAAAGTTGCCGCTGTGTGGTGCCGGCTTAGAATTTGCACCACCCCAACTCTTCCCGCGAGTGTAAGACTTGTCACTTAGTTTTTAAGCTGTTTTGTAGTATGGTTTTTATCTATAAGTGTGCAATAAAGCATTTAATATCTATCTATCTATCTATCTAAGAGGTGACTAAGGGATATCCACCGGGGGCGGGCAGCAGCGCCCCTGCAGAACAATTCTACCACTGAACTGCGATCCCCAACCCGCATGCCCAGCGTGGGGATTATGGGCATTACCCCGTCATGAGATAAAAGCCAATAAGGCGCTTATCAGGGGGAGGCCTGCGTCCAGTAGTGGACCAATACAGGCTGTTAAGGTTGAGGAGTTGAGAAAGAAACGAGGGTTATTTCAAATATTTATTGATGAAGTGGGTGAGTCCCTCAGGTAACTTAAGTACAGACAGCATAAGAATTAAGTAATCCCCCTGCATAACACATGCAGGCTTAAATCCAAACCTGTTAATCGTAGGATTATTAAAAGTCGAAAATTTATTAATATTTTTATTTAGGTAACATAGAAACAGAGCGAATAGATAAAAAAACACAAAAAATTCGATTATAACCTGCATTGTCTTATGCAAGGGGGTTACTTAATTCTAACGCTGTCTGTACCTACCTTACCTTACCTCAGTATTTACTTATACTTATAATTACTATTATGTAATTATATAATTAAAAAAAATACTGAGGTAGGAAGAGAAAGGAGGAAAAGTACACAAATCAAATGTACAACATTACAGTTTACGTACGTAGCAAAATGGAGGTATGCGAAAGTTAAGGGGTTTGAAGATTTCTGTATGGAGATTGGCCCTAAGCCTAACAGAATGGAACTTGATGTCGAAACTAATCCATCGGTGGATCAGATTGGAAAATGATGTCGAAACCCACCCATCGGTGGATCAGAGTGGAAAAAGAGAGGAACCTGCTGGACTATTCAGACTATTCAGCGTCATCGACACGGAATCCGACACAGATTGGCGCGAAATTCAAATACTCACAGAAATCTAAATAACAAGGCACTATTTAGATTTCTGTGAATATACTTAAAGAGCTTTTCGTGTGTTTATATAAAACTAATCAAGCCTTGTGAAAGCATCTATGTATGTCAGTTCTTATACAGGATTATTGGCAATTCACTAACTAACTGCGTAAACTGCGAGTTCAGCCCATCATTGTATCATTTATTCCTGATCCTCAATGATAAGTCAAGTATGATAAGTATTTTCAAAAATGGTTCAACACTTTTTCCGTTGCTTAGTACTTTTTTGCAAGATTGACTTTTAATCGATAGAGTCAAGGTACTTTATTAGAAATCGGGTATCTCCGGGAACGGGGGCCCTCGGGGACTAACCCATTATTAACACGTGCTTAAAGACAAGTCTTAATCACATCACATCACACTAATATTATAAATGAGAAAGTTTGGATGGATGGATGTATAGATGGATGGTTGTTTGTTACGTCTTCACGCCAAAACTACTAAACAGATTGAGCTGAAATTTTGCACCGGTGTAGCTCTATGCCTGGAATCAAACATAGGCTACTTTTTATCCCATAAATCAGTTCCCATGGGATAGAAATCACCTTGAAACGTTTCCATAGAAACAACGCGTGCGAAGCCGCGGGCGGCAGCTAGTTCTTTTATATTTTTGTGAATCACTTCTGATAGAAAATGAAAAATAGTGAAAAACGCGTTTGTCCGGAACCCAATGAATTATTGAATACCGATCTCCCACTGTTCATTCAGGGCAGAGCCGTTTTTAAGTTAAGTTTCAAATAAAGCCTCTCTAAAAAACATTTTTTGAATGAAGGGGGGACCTACTACCAATACCAATTTTAAGAATTAAGACCTGGCATCTTCACAAACGTGTTCGGATGATGGGCAGAACCTGCAGTATACGCAGTGTCAGTTAATTACGAATACCACTGTATATCCAGAAGTAAGTCAGTTTGTGACAATTCGAATACTTATCTAAGCACCTAAAGTCCCCTGGTGTACGTGATGTTGATCTGCGGACATCTTTACGATTAACTAATCTGATGGTAAAAAATATAATCTATAATATTCCTACGTGAACGCCTTGAGCAATTGAAATAGCAAAAGGCTTTATGAATTGCTTTTCATAAAATGAACGTTTTTCTTTAATGATCGCGTAAACATGGTGCGTGAATTTACGTCTGGTTTTTCAAATTTTGAATCTAAGCACGCGCTTCTTTCGTTTATGAGATGGTATGATAAGGTTGGTACTGTTTCGTTGAGGGTATTATCGAGAAAAGATCGTTACGTGTCATTTTTGTATGTGTAACGTAGTTCCCTGTTTGCATGATAGAGGCGTGCTGAACCAAAAACTATAGAATAAGTAGACATCACGATCAAGTCTCGGTTCTGGAGAAAGACCGTCGCTGATGGTGTAGTTGCGTATGACCAAGCTTGGCTAGAAATGTTAGCCCAAAAGCGGACTCTCAGACACGAATATGCTGCTAGCCCGTTGCCACCCACGGGATCTTTTATCTGTACAAAATGCAGTCGAAGCTGTCGTTCTCGAATAGGTCTTTTCAGCCACACACGCAACTGTACGGCTGCTTCCCAACAAAGCTGATGCCACCTACATCATCTTTCGTAGATGCTAAGAGGCCAATGAATGAAAGCTATTTAGTTATTTTTAGTAAGTAAATACTAGTGTAATTTTCTTTGTGAATAAAAGGCCATAGATAGACCCATTTATCCATACTAGAGACGTAACAAATACCCGCATTCGCAATCGCAAGAATGCACGCGAATGTAATGCGAATGTTTAAGGAGAAATAAAACATTATATTTATTAGTCACTGCACTGAATTATTTTTAAGTCATTTAAAACGGGTCATTGAGTTTTCCAATATTTCGACACAGTTTCATGCGCCATGATCACGGAACAATTGACTAAATAACTTTAAATGCTTAGAAGAAGAAGACTTAGAATGATAGTTGACACAAACGAGGTAAGTCTAAAAAATTGCGTCGCAATTTTCATTTTGAGCCGTTAGTACAATACTTCAAATGAGACGGAAAGCAGCTCTCACATAAAAATATAAAAATGATGTGTTGTGCGGTGCAAGGCTGTTTAAACACCAGTAACCGGAAAAATAATACCGCAAATATCTCATTCCACCGATAAGTACTAATATTCGGTTTGTAATTTTGCCTAAAACAGTCATCAAAACTCATAAATAAATATAAAAATTTCGTCCACCATTTTCGTGAAAATGTTGCTATGCACTGGAAAAAAAAATACCCAGGTTTTGTTACTTAGTACCTACTTAGGTAAGTATATAAAAATAGTAGAGGAGAGGGTGGAATTCCCTCAAGTTAGGACTTAGGAATCAAACTACGCGGAATATCACAGTTTTAGAATTTTCAGTCACTCGACGATATTCTGAGTAGATTCAAGATGTAAACTCAAATTACTATTTTACAAAGAAAATTACAAACAATGAATGAAAACAATTAGAACTAGTATTTACAATTGAAACAATTGAGCTAACTGCAGCCTGTAGCAAACAATCTAGAGGCAGCTCAACTTATCGATATCAATACCAGTCGTCGCGTCCCCGTTACCGTCGTACCCCGTCCTGGTTGCATTGCCCCGCTGTATGACAATGCTGGTGCGCCAAATACTCACCAGCTCTTGGGTCCCGCGCCGCCGCTTTGACCAGACGCTCAGATATTTTTAAAATTCCGGAAAACCTCGATACCGCACGGACCTAGACCTCTCTCGGCTCCAAGGGGAGCAAATGCAATAAACTCAAATTTAAAATTGCAATCCATCCCATCACCATAACTGTAGCAATACTTGCACGTGCACATGTTCTTTTTTAGGGTTCCGTAGTCAACAAGGAACCCTTACAGTTCACCACGTTCGTCGATCCGTCCGCAGCTTAGTCCAGAGACTATTAGTACTAGAATGCTGTAATTTGTCTAAGTTGGGCATTATTATTTGTGAAAAAAATGCTAGTAGTAAGTGGAGTGATTTTAAAAGGAAAACTACACAGCTTTAGTATGCTTTACTAGTTGAGTACCTAATAGTCATCCTAATCAACTTAAAAAATGTACTTTGGTAGGTATGTGTAAAACAGGTAAATAAGTTGGTTTAGATAGGCCATGAACCGTGCAACTACTTACACTGCACGTGGCCGAACACGCACTTGACCGTCTATTTTAAATTATTGTTCCGAAAATGTTCGGAGCCGATCTTATTTTGCAGACTTGGAGTAAAACCTTTTTGTCGTTTGACCTAAGTAGAATGATAGTAACCATAGGTACCGGCTGATATTTCGTAAAATTAAAAAAAAAAACAAGACGTTGGAAATGGATTTTCATAGATTTTTTCTATTTGACAATAAACTATTGACACCTTTAGTAAATTGAAATAATGTAATATCAAAAATAAAAGAGTAGGTGATAAAAACAATGAAGTATTTTCTTAATAGGAACTTTGCTTCAGTTACCCAATTTTTAGGGAAAATGCTATTCACTTGCAACATTCAATCATACGAATGTGTGAGTGAGGGCACTGTATTTACGAGCTGTCAAAACACACATGGATCGGTTTTTGGTTACACAAATTGTCAAATTGTTGAATGACACTATCCCTCTGCTGAGACAGCAGCGAGTTTTTACTCTATGTTTAAATGTCTTTATTTAATTTTAATAACCTGTTAAATAGTTTTAAGAGTTTTATGCTGAATTACTTTGTTTTATATGAAAGGAATTATAACGTATAAGTTTCAATTATTAATTTGAAACAAGCATTCAGAAACTCTAGGATGAGTTTTGCATAGTTTACGAAAAAACAATTTTTCGTAGTATGTCAGCAATCCAACACTTTCTTACGAACTCGGTTTAAGCTTTTGAATGATTTTGGGCGACTAATTGCATTTTAGCAATACTTTGACAAGTCAGCGGTAGTAGTTGCACGAACATTTGTCCCGAGACGGCAATTGAACCCGCAACCTCCTGCGTCGCAGGCGGACCTTCGCCCGCTACTCCACTAAGGTCGTAGATTGAGTTCTGGGCAAGCTGAATATCTAATATCGTCCAAGTAGTCAAGCGTCCTGTGCAGCATGAGTAAACAATATCTGACGTTAATTAACAAGGTACCAAACGACATTCTTGAAGGAACGTAAAATATTACCTTAGTATTTTTGTAATTATCCCTCAAATTTCATCGAATAAGCTTGCAAAGGCGATTGTTACCATCTCAATCGACGTCGTGAAGCGAAATCGTCGTGGAAAAAGGTCACAAAGGCGCTTAAAATAGCGTCGATTTGAAACTTGCACGCGGAACAAGGTGTTAAGCAACAAAAACTAGAGAAAACGGTTTTTTTTATTCATAAGACCTACATGATTACTTAGCTAAAATCATGATAAAACTTAAAAAAAAAACTTTCTCGTATAAAGGAAACTTTTCGAAATAATTAGAAAAACTGTCTCCTGTAAAGTTGGTGTTTTGCAACTTTAACCTTATTCGTAGAATACGACGAGTGTACATATCACATTCAGAACTGTCCGTGGTTTTAATCTGCACGCGATCAGACTTGGATGGTACGCGGATTTATATCAGTTCAGATTCGCGCAAATGTCCCTTCGCTTTAATAACCATTCGCGCAAAGGTAGTTATACCATTACTTTATAATGACAACTATGCTGAAGCTGTATTTTCATCTCACGCGTTGATTCAGATCATTGTTTTACCCTGCGCCAGCGCACGCGAAACATAACGTAAAGACATTCATGCGTGTAAACAAGAGCCAAGTGACATAATTCGTATTATCAGTATTTTTTTTATATAAGTGTATAATATGTTAATTCTATAAGGGTGGCAGAAAATATTAAGAAGAATAAACCCGCGAGTAATAAATTTAAAAAATTCCCTAAAATAAAAAACTTACAAAACTTTTTATTTATTATTTTGTCAGATTCTTGTGTTTTTCAGACATATCAACCAAAAATAAGTTTAATCTGGATGAATCAAAATAAATTACTAACCTGTACTTAAAATAACCCACATTAAGTATTTTGTGTTATTGAAAAGCACCAGTTGGGACCCAGTATTTATAGAAAATTAAAAGAAATTCAAAGTGTAATAAATCCTTTGTGTTTAAGTATTTACGTAGGTTCTTAATAAATTACTTTCCAAAATGGTGAAAGAAGTGTACAAAGTTCAGGAGAAAAGTGAAGGGAGCAAGCATAACCAAATTTTTATGTCTATCCTTGGTAAGTAAATACAAGTAGACTTGACACTAGTCCCATGGGAGTTGGGGAGGCCCATTGTGTGGGACGCTACATGCGTCGACACACTTGCGCCTTCCCATCTTCCGAGGACATCCGTGAGGGCGGGTGCGGCGGCAGATTTGGCCGAAGATCTCAAGAGGCGCAAATATGCAGGTCTCGACAGAGCCTACACATTTGCTCCCCTTGGAGTCGAGACCCTAGGTCCGTGGGGTACCGAGGCTCTCCGGGTTTTCAAAAAACTATCTGAGCGTCTGGTCGAAGCGACGCGTGACCCGAGAGCTGGTGAATATCTGGCACAGCGTATCAGCATTGCCATACAGCGTGGCAATGCAGCCAGCGTCTTGGGGACGCTTCCGACTGGTGTTGATATGGTTCAGTTGAGCTATCTGTAGACTGTTTGCAACAGTCAGCAGTTAGCTCAATTGTTTCAATTGTAAATATTAGTATAATTTTCTTTGTGAATGAAGATTCCTGTATACTCAAAAAAAAAAGTAGACTTGATAAATGATAATATAAATGTTTTTAGTAGGTTTTTCAATTCAATTCAATTCAATTCGTTTATTAAACCAGACCTAACATTACAGAGTTCTCCAATGCGTTACGGTTTGTTAATGTTTTACGGGTTTTTCCACCTTTATTTATTTATTAAAGGCAATGCCAGCAGAACACATAATAAGACATTTTTAAACTAGAAGCACCATGAAAATTATAGAATAGAACTAGATGAAAACTCGGCTTCGCTCGGGTGAAATGTGACTCATATTACACATCTAGGTAGGTAGGTACAAAATGTACACCGTAAATATTTCTGTAGTCATCGGTTCTCAAGGAATAATAAAGGTAAGCAAGGCATAGATTCGTATAGCTCGTTCATTGTGTTTAATAAATATAGTAAATAAAAACTGCAAAAGTTTTTATTGACATGTTTACTTTGCAACGCCGTTACAATTTCAGCAATTTATTCATTTTCATATTGAAACTACTCGATAATCCGAATTTTCCGCCTATAAGTTGTCGACTCGGATCGACTAATTTTTTACGCTCTTCAATTTGATGTGCATTTCGTTCGAGTCCGAGACCGGTCCGAAATTATTAATATAGAAGATGTGTGCTAATTTCAGGCTTGCACAACAATTAAAATAGGTGCACATACAACAACTTTAAGACAAGAATTAAATTTAAAAACCCCCCTGACAGATTTTCATAAAACATGACTAAAAACACTCGGGATAAAATTATCTATGACACAAAAAAAACTAAACGAAAATCGGTTCATCCGTTTGGGAGCTACGATACCACAGACAGATACACAGATACACAGACAGACACGTTAAACTTAAAACACTCCTCTCTTTTTGCGTCGTCGGGGTTTAAAAATAGGATGTGAAGCACAGAAAAAAATAGAAAATAACAGAGAAAAATAGTTACACTTTAAATACAGTTATAATAAGGCAAACTAAAGCCTAATCAGGCAAACTAAATAAGATCTAGTAGGCAACTAGGCAAACTAAATAAGTCTCAATATGGTAAAGTAAAGCCACCTTGGCATAATTTAAAATATATACCTACCGTTGTTAATGTGTTAGATAGATAGAAAACACTTTATTTTACAACACAAATGAAGGACAATACGTAGAAAATGTTAAGAATAGAAGAAGTATAAAGGGTGGCATTGTCGAGCGATCTGTTCCAGGCAACCTTAGGTACCTTGTGTTCTTCTTTTCCTACTAAGTTTTATGCGAAAACTTGTGAAATATGAAGATGTTTGGGAGCAGGAGCAGATGTGGATATGGATTTGATAACGCCAAAACAATTGAACAAATTTAAAATCTTGAATTGTTTTCCAAACAATTTCAGCCGCTCCACTGAGTGATGCGGCAACTAAATTATTTAGGTTAGTTTTAGATATTCATGAAGAAAATTATACTAGTATGTATTTACAATTGAAACATTTGAGCTAACTGCAGACTAATGCAAACAATCTACAGGTAGCTCAACTGATCCATATCAATACCAGTCGGAAGCGTCCCCAAGACGCTGCCTACATTGCCACGCTGTATGGCAATGCTGATTTTATATATAACTAACTTCTGCCCGCGGCATCGCACGCGATGTTTCTATGGAAAAGTTCTAAGGTAATTTCTATCCCACGGGAACTGATTTATGGGATAAAAAGTAGCCTATATTTGATTCTAGGCTTAGAGCTACACCGATGCAAAATTTCAGCTCAATCTGCTCAGTAGTTTTGGCGTGAAGACGTAACAAACATCCATCCATCTATCCATCCATCCATCCAAACTTTCGCATTTATAATATTAGTGTAATGTGATGTGATTTAGTTTTAAGGAGGTAGTTAGTTTGTTAATATTAGGACTGACATAGTCACCAATGACCTAAAGTCCCCAAAATTTAATTGAAAAGTTACAGTTAGATAAATCAAAACCCCATCCCTAGACACTACTTATTTGTGGGTGCTCTAACTGGGAATAAATTAGGTGCCCCAAATGTGTTGCCGTCAAAATTGGTGCCGGGAATAAAATAAATAAAATAAAAAAGCCTTTTATTCATTAACCTTAAGTAACAATTAATCAATCGTGCATAAAAATAATAATTGCTTGTATTAATTTAAGAACGTATGTTATATATAATAGAATTAATGTAAGAGTATAGATTTAATAAATGAATTTGAATAGTTAATTAGAGATTTTAAAAAATTATATTTCGTCAGTAGTTAGGTTAGGACCGGTGCCAGGAATACTCCCCACAATAAATGAGAATAAAAAGTAATAATTTTGAACACTGTTCAGTTGTTTTCGGTCGATGTATGGTCGGACTAGAATTTGTTTACTAACATAATTCAATCTAATATTATTATATAAAATTCTCGTGTCACAGTTTTCTTTGCCATACTCCTCCGAAACGGCTTGACCGATTCTCATGAAATTTTGTGAGCATATTGAGTAGGTCTGAGAATCGGCCAACATCTATTTTTCATACCTCTAAGTGATAATTTTAAATTTCCACGCGGGCGTAGCCGCGGGGCGCAGCTAGTTGTTTATAAAAACTAAAAAACGACTTGGAATCCCTTAATTTTACACAGTTTTTAAGTTTACAAAACTAGGGGACAAAGACTAGTCCCTTGGAAACCAATTTTATGGGACTACCTCGAAATCATTTTCTATACAATAACAAAATAATTATCAAAATCGGTCCGTAATTGACTAAAAATCCACGCACGTACATAAAAAAAAATCATACACCCGAACATAGAACCTCCTTCTTTTTTCGAAGTTGGTTAAAAATGTATCCTATCTGTTGATAGGAAATATTTTGGGAAAATCTCTTCTCAGACTGCTGCTGGGTAAAGCTAAGTTTCAATAAAAATTACTTAACAATAATCATACTGTTCCCAAAGCAACAGTTACTAAAGTACCTAACACTTTTCCAGTGTGCCTGCCAATCCTCGCGTACGGCACTGCAATGGGCTGGATTTCCCCCAACAAAGCGCTGCTCATGAGCCACTCCAGCCCCTCAGGCTACGTTCTCACAGAGGAGCACGTGTCCTGGATGGCGTCCATCATGTTCATATCTGCACCGCCAGGTGTTCCTGTATGGCGTCGCTGCGGATAGGATTGGGAGGAAAAATGCGTTGCTGGCTGCTAGCGTGCCTATTGCTGTGAGTTAACTAGAAATTTAATAATGATGACGATTCTGTTGTTTTAGGATTCCTAACTTAAATTTTACGATTTCTAAATTTTCTAAGTTAAGTTAACTTAAAATATGGTGTTCTCTGTACAGATACTAAAAATACCTAAAAATACCACAAAATCCTTACTTATTTCAATTTTTTCAAAAGAATCTATCCGTTTTTTTTTCTAGAATAAATTTTAATCACGATGAAATTAGATGCCTGCTAAAATTAGATAGAAATTTCTAATCATAGGTAAAGCAATGCAAAGAATAGGATTTTAACTATTTCAACTGAGTTGAGTTGTTTTAGATCTGTCAAGCATCAGTAAACCAGACCGTCTAATTTTTGAAACATAGAATAGCTTTCGTCTATTTGACATTCCTAAATCCTAATTTTAGCTAATTCTAAAACTACAGAATCGACACCAATGTAAATTTAATAAGTAAAATTTAAGGGGCGCCAAAAATGCGTACGGCGAGCGGACAGCCAGTTATCTGGTACCGCGGCTAATAAATAAACTTCCCATCGAACTACTTGAAACTATAGCACCTAAAAATAAACTAAATATAAACCCTTATTAGGGGGCATGTTGGTAATTTTTATGCAAATGTGATTCACGCTACTTGAATCATTAGATTTGAGTAGAAGTCAGATCGTAGTTTTTATCGAACCTACATCAGTATCAAAGAGCCTGATCTCAGTTACTCACCTAATTCCAATTTATAAACATAAGTTTCAGGATGTATAAATATTGTATTTTAATAACTGTAGGTGGGTACTTAACTGACAGTGAAGTTCTGGCTTCTTTAATAACCATTTTACCTTTTTACCTAGTATCTTGACACTTAGAAATTAGTGTCCGTCAAGTTAGCAGCCCCGCCATGGAATTTGGTGGTTTCAACTATGCCAATAATTGTGTCCTGAAATAGTGCCAACGATGGCCTTAGTAAAATAAATAGTGCCCCAGTACCTACTTTAGGAGATATTTAGGTATTTCACTGTGGCTGCTATCTTGACGTCAAGCTGGCAGCCCCGCTGATTTCGACGAATCTATAGCGAGATATGAATCATGAACTATGCCAATTAACTGTGCCATAGGGCATCTAGTTCTCCTGAAAAGATCAGAAATAGACCTCCTGCGGTTTAAGAGATATTTGACTCTGAACATCTACATACATTTTAAAGTACAGACGAGTACAAAAGTTAATAGTGCCCCACTATTTATTTTACTAAGGCCATCGGGGGCACTATTTCAGGACACAATTATTGGCATAGTTGAAACCACCAAATTCCATGGCGGGGCTGCTAACTTGACCGACACAGAAATTAAGCTCTTATTTTTGTCAAATCTATTTCAATGGTAGTTACTCGGCTGACTCGCTAACAACACTCCCTTACTAACCTCTGTGGTTTACTCAGTGTTATTATTATAAGTTTTCAATGTAATATTAGTTTAAGTTGGTAAAAAAAAAACAAAAAAAAGGAACAACAATGTAGTTTAGATCTTGATTTGTTTTAACAAAAAGAAAATTGTAACGAAGTTGTCGTTTAAGCATTTTTTTATCGCAGACAGCTCTAAATATTGTTGTAAAATGTTTAGATAATTTTAAAGGCAATGTTACAATGTTATTTATAATTTGTAATGAAGCCGGAAGGTCGATACTAGACTTCCATAGTAACTGTCACATGTAAATTAATATTTTATGACATAGAAAATGCCTGTTATTTATACTTAATTAAAAGAAGGATTAAAATGATTATTTGTGATTAAAATTTAAAATAAGTATGGCGGAAATCGTAGTCTACGTCGGAATTTTTATGACGTCGAAACGCTAGAACTACGAACGGAGGAACGGCCGGTATGTCTTATGGGATCGCTTGAACGGAGCGGTCGTCCTCTCGGAACCCACTGATAAAATCGGTAAATCCCCAAAAAAGCACTCCTGTTGAGCCCGTCTAGTTCGACAAAAGTAATAGCGTGTCCTGGATGGCATCCATTTATGTTCATATTGGCGCCGCTAGCCGTGTTCCTGTATGGCGTCGCTGTGGATAGGATTGGGAAGAAGAATACGTTGCTAGCTGCAAGCGTCCCTATTGCTGTGAGTTATAAAAAAATATTACAGTGTTATTAGAGCCATTGGCCATAGACATCTGGCCATAAAGCAGACGGCTAAGTTGATGATCCTAGGGAGACGAGGAAAACATTCATTTCATTTCCCCCTCATGGAAGAGCAATCCAGCACTCACGAGTCCATATACTTCCTCAAAGGTAGTACGTAAGACGTGGTTCTTGGATAGCCTCCTTCATGTTCATATTGGCGTCGCTGGTCGTGTTCCTGTATGGAGTTGCTGCGGATAGGATTGGGAGGAAAAATGCGTTGCTGGCTGCTAGTGTTCCTATTGCTGTAAGTAAAGCAGCGAACTGACAGTATTTTTACGAAATCTTTGGACTGGAAGCTTCTGCCATGCAAGATTGTAGTATGGAGTATGGAAATTGATAAAAACAAATCATTCAAAGTTGGCAATTTAAGGTTACATTTATTCACAAAGAAAATTATACTAGTATTTACAATTGAAACAATTGAGCTAACTGCCGACTGTTGCAAACAGTCTACAGATAGCTCAACTGATCCATATCAACACCAGTCGGAAGCGTCCCCAAGACGCTGGCTGCATTGCCACGCTGTATGGCAATGCTGATACGCTGTGCCAGATATTCACCAGCAATTTAATAACTATGTATGGTGAAAGGAAACACATGTAATCAATAAAAAAAAAACATCTGAGAGTCTCGTCAAACCGAGAACTGGAGAATAGCACCTGTAGATTGTTTGCAACAGTAGCTCAATTGTTCCAATTGTTAATTCTAGTTCTACTTTGTTTCTATTACTCGATAGTAATTTTCTTTGATAATAAAGGTCGATCAATCAAAACAATCTGCGAGCAGGTACTCTTGACTATACACAATACACTCCCGTGCGAGATGTCAGTGCAGATCTCCAGTTCAACTTCGTATTCAGTATTTTATTTATTGCATTCATACAATCAGGTTTTAGTGATTAGGTGAGTTTAAGTTAAGTTCACAGTATGTACCTACCCATGTAGGGTGTTGCAATGGAAAACTGGCAGGTTTCGTGCCTTAAAATTAGAATAAGGGTCTTAAATTTTATGACTTGTTCGGACTATATAGGTACTAGCGACCCGCCCCGGCTTCGCACGGGTGCAATAAAATACTACTATTACTATTATATACATATTATGATTTCTCAATCAAAGAGCAAAGAGTTTTCATTCAAAGAAATTAGACCGAACCACAGATCACTATATATGTACCAAGCTACGATCAAGGAGTATTTATATACCCTGGGGAGCGATTTCTTCCGTCCACGGCACCAAGACCGAACCATAGACATGTTTATACTTAATTGACATGTTTACTTTGCAACGCCGTTACAATTATTTTAGCAATTTATTCATTTTCATATTGAATCTCTACTCTACTCGATAATCCGAATTTTCCGCCTATAAGTTGTCGACTCGGATCGACTAATTTTTTACGCTCTTCAATTTGATGTGCATTTGGTTCGAGTCTACCGTAGACCGGTCCGAAATTATTAATATACTTAGATGAATGTGGACATGTAGCCCTCACCATATGGTCTTCATCAGTCGCAGGCGGGTCTTACCCAATGCTGGGCATTCCTAAGCTTCTCTGCCCGAAGTACCTACGTGGCATCCTTCACGATCCTTCAGAAACCGCTTCCATACACCCAATGTAATATGTATGTACCTGATCGACACACACTGTCGGTTGATATGGGTTGAATAATGATGAACTGCGTACATCCCCTCTCCCAGGGGAACCTTACTGAATTCCGGAATAAAACTTAAATGTGTCCTTCCTTGTAGTACAAACTCAAATCGGGCCAAGTTTCATTCGAATTCATTCAGTAGTTTTGGCGTGATGCGCGGGCAAGGAATTTTACTTCTCCATCTCCCAGAGTAACCTTACCGAATTCCGGAACAAAAAGTATTCTAGGTTCTTCTTCGTAGTTCTTATTATTGTTGAAATATTAATTGATGTTTTATTCTTAGGTACTTAATTCTATTTGATTTGTATTTTCATACGTCATAAAGATCTGGACACGGAAAAACATAAAGGCTACTTTTTATTTCAAAAAACGAGTGCAAAGTTGAGGGCAGAAGCTAGTTCTAAAAATTCATACGCCTGTAAAAGTAGGTTTTGGTAGTAAGTATCTACTAAGAAAATTTTGAGATCAAAGTTTATACCTATTGTCCTACCCACAGCAGTCAGCAGTACCATAGACAAATTAATTTTTTTTTAATAAATCTTTAAATAAATCTTTTTAATAAATTAGGCCGGCTACAGACGGTGACTGACCGACCAAGAAAAACAAAATTTATTGTTGTGTCTAATCTTAATTAATTTTATACCTATTTTTTTCTGTTTTCTTTTCTTTTCTCTCATTGTTTCCTGTGTTGTATGTTACCTCTCTATCTACTCTTGTCTGTTTGTGTATTCATTGTGCCTATATTTTTATCATCTTTGTGCCACCACACGAGGCCCTGTCTGAAAATCAGCGCCGCTACACGCTGTGGCTTGTAGCGTGATAATGCTGAGACAGGGACCTTTTTGGCCCCATAAGTAATTTTTATTCCTTTTATCATGTGTGTGTATGTCTAGACCAAATAAATAGATTTTCTTTCTTTCTTTCTTCTTTCTTTATACCTTAAATCTTATCAGTACCTACATAAATGAAATCTTTAAAACATAGGGCAAACAATCTGAAACTCTCGCTAACAATAATATTGAGATCAATGTATAAACCTTAAATCTTTTCAATGAAGGAAATCTGAAAACAATGGACAAATAATGTGAAACTCACTAAGAATAATTTGATATAATTTTGAGATCAATGTATAAACCTGAACTGTTATGAATGAATGAAATCTGAAAACAATGGTAAAGGTAAAGTAGTTGTACCTTTATTGCGTAAAGTACATGTGCACAAAGGTGTAGGTACCTATGTTATAGATTATGTGATTTCCATTCTACCGCTAAGTTTACAATGTCTCGGTTACAATGTCATAATGATTAAAATTATGGTACTTAAAGTTGGAGTTGGGGAGGCCCATTGTGTGGGACGCTACGTCGACACACTCTTTTAGTTGTAGTAGCATTTACATATGGCGAATAGTAGGGGTGATAGTGGCGCCACTACATATTTAATTTAATCATTAAGTTACACAAAGGAATTATCAGAAAATCGGACCGCTGGTAGACGATACCTATCACAAGCTTTTATTTAATGTATCTGTAATAGTTTTGTTTTGTGTTATTCAATCAAAAACCTTGTTTGAAGAGCTTGGTGGCCACCAATAGGAACTAAACTCTTGAAACAAGTATCTGCCTAAATAATACAGTACAAAACTATTAAAGATACTTACATTTAAAAAAAGCTTATGATAGATATCGTCTACGCGCGGTCGGATTTTTGATAATTCCTTTGTATAACGTAATTATAAAATTAAATATGTAGTGGCGCCACTATCACCCCTACTATTCGCCTTAATGGATTGTAATTTTCTTTGAATAAAGATATATGTAGGTACCTACGTAAATAACATAGCATTGAAAATAAACTAAATTAAATTGGAGAAATATTTTTCTGTAAGTACGAAAAGCTATCGTAGTTTGATGAATTCATTACGGATGTAGGCGATGAAACGTTGGTGTTCTTACAACACAAATAAGGTTCATAGTTAACCAGCTTACGTGGCCATCCACAATGGCGAAATAATATTGAAAATTAAACGTTATTAAGAATAAGAGGAGAGCTGTGTGGTGCCGGCTTAGAATTGGCACCACCCCGATTCTGTTCTGTCGTAATAGGCGACTAAGGGATATCCACCGGGGGCGGGCAGCAGCGCCTCCTGCTGAACAATTTTGCCACCGAAATGCGATCCCCAACCCGCATGCCCAGCGTGGGTATTATAGGCATTGCCCCCCATGTGAGGATTATAGGCATTGCCCCCCATGTGATAGGGTCCAATAAGGCGCTTATCAGGGGGAGGCCTGCGTCCAGTAGTGGACCAATACAGGCTGTTGAGGTTGAGGTTGAGGAGAATAAGAGTGATATTGATAATAAAAATCAATGGACAAACAATCTGAAACCCTCATCATCCACAGCTGGGCTGGGCAGTGAAGCTCATCAGCGCGCACCCCGCAGCCCTGATTGGAGCTCGAGCCCTGATCGGGTTCGGTTCGGGGGGCGGATTCGTGGTGTGCCCCCTCTACGTGAAGGAGATCAGCGAGGACAGCATCCGGGGCATGACTGGCACCTTCGTGATTTTTTCCCAGGTAAGTAGATGAAGACGAAGTGGACACCTTTGAGGAAGCTTGGGTTCAGCTGGCTCAGAGCCGAGATACGTGGAGGGACTACGGGGAGGTCGTTGCCCAGCAGTGGGACACAACAGGCTAACTATAATATAATATAATAAGTAGGTGAATAGCGAGTTGACGTAGGTATGTGTGCTGAGAGTATAATGCTGAACAATTTCTTCACTTCACTAAAAAATTATCGCTAAAACCGTCCAAAATTTAAAAAATCTGAAAATTTCGCGAAAAATATAGAAATCGCGGAACATACATGGGGCAATCGATAGGTATTTGGGTCCCCAGACCACAGTCTTTTGGTACAGGTTGCATGGGACACCCTGTATAACAGAAACATTAAAAAAGGGTGCTTCGATTATCATATAAATCCAGTAAGTAGATTCTTAGGGCCTAAATACACGGGTAGCTTGAAGCAGGATTGATTATTTCAAGCTGCCACTGCATAGTGAAATACCAGTCTTCTGTTTACAGACAAACATAAATAAAACTGCACGCAAAAAAAATTCAAAAATCAAAGATAAGAGATAAAATCAAAATACAAAGGTATTGATAACAGTTTGCAGTTAGCTCAATTGTTTCAAAAATACTAGTTCTAATTTATTTCTATTATTTGATTGTACTTACTGCTTACAACCTGTTCAAGCTGCCAGTGTATTTAGGCCCTTAGAACTTACTAAACTTATTATGCATTTTTTTAAACGTGGCAGAAGCCTTTATTCACAACGAAAATTACACTAGTATTTACATTTGAAACAACGGAGCTAACTGCAGACTGTTACAAACAATCTAAAGGTAGCTCAACTGACCAAATCAATACCAGTCGGAAGCGTCCCCAAAACGCTGGCTGCATTACCACGCTGTATGCCAATGCTGATGCGCTGCGCCAGATACTCACCAGCTCTCGGGTCACGCGTCGCTTCGACCAGACGCTCAGATATTTTTTTAAAAACCCGAAGAGCCTCGGTACCCCACCGACCTAGGGTCTCGACTCCAAGGGGAGCAAATGTGTAGGCTCTGTCGAGACCTGCATATTTGCGCCTCTTGAGATCTTCGGCGAAATCTGCCGCCGCACCCTCATAGCATTTTTTAATTTTAATATTATTTTATTTAACTTTTAATCTTATGTAACAATATAATTGGTTCACTTAATCGTATAGTTGCTCAATAAATAAACACAAATACAAATTTACAATAACTCTTGATTGTCGACTATAAAAAATTCTAGTCTTATTTATTGTTATTGAACCACATTATAGTTAAAGTTGAGGTTGAGAAACCTTTTTGTGGTTCGATAAGATGATTTCAACCACAAACAGATTTATTGTCACCATCGGTGTGTTTTTGTTTTGAAGCGTGAGCTGTAGTTTTAGCGGACTTTTTGAAATTTAATTTGAAAAAAAAAAACAGTTTTTAAAGTTCCAACAATAATAATAATATGGTAATATCTGTCTGTTAAGGTCAAGGTAAGGTCAGTAATTAAACAGCCTTTCCCAGGTTCATATCAAATCCCCTGTGATTTTTATGTGATAAATTCAAAGAAGAAACGTAATTGGTACTGTCATATTATGACCGTATCGTATGCCAATATAATATTTATGAAATCTTGTGGTAGGTTCACCCATAGAAATATCATTCGCTTTCCTAAAAATAGAGACATATAAGTTTAAATACTAGAAAAAAACATAAACTCGCAGTGCCCACAGCCAGGTTACACAAGATTAATGTATCTATTAAAGGGATATATGTATATACGCTTCTACAACAAAAGTATGAGTTGCAAAAATTCATCAGTAATTATATAAATTAAAAAAAAAATGACAAAATCTTTCTATGCAAAAAGGTATACTTACTACAAAATATCAGATTATCTACATTTCTAGAGGGTAAAGGAGCTTGGGACGGGTTTTGCTCGAAATTGAAAAATTACTCGAAAAAATCCAATATATCGTATTTAACAAATCGTTATTCACAAGTTGATCCCCGTGGAGTTCAGAATCACCCTCTTTCTTCTTCGACATTTTGGAGTAAACAACCAAGCAACTTGCGTTTCGTGCGTTCTGCTACCTGGCGAAAAAAATAGCTGAACCTTTTGTCGCATTTCGTGCGTTGAGTACAGCAATCTTTTAGAAGTTTCATTATAAACTGCTTCATCAGCATTATCTGTCCTTGCAAAGTTAAACAACTTTATTTTTATGTTTATGTAAGTGTATTATATTGTTTGTAGGCTATATGTAGGTAGGTATTATAGTATGTAGTGTAAGTATTTTGTTTTTCGCGTGCCACCGTCTATTTTGTTCTTACATGTCCAGTCCATCCCAAGGCTGCCTGGAAGAGATCGCTCATAGCGATAAGGCCGCCTTTGTACTTCGTCTACTCTTAGCATTTATTTCTGTATTGTTATCTGTCTTTGTGTGGTACAATACAGTATTATCTATCTATCTATCTATCTATAACCTATCACATAATTTGCTTCGGATTCATGGAACAAACTATTGCGCTTGGTTTCACCTACCCCCAGTGTTTCCATGTGGAACGCGGTCTGCCGAACACCCTGCTGGTAGATATATTACTTTTTAACCTCGATTAACATATTATATGCGAAACTGTCTGTTCCCATTCTCAGACCGTCGGAAACCTTCTCATGTTTATCTTGGGAGACTTGGTGCCGTACCACACTGTTCTGTGGATCCTGCTGGCCATCCCTGCTGTCCACTTCTGTCTGCTGCTGAGGCTGCCCGAAACACCTTCGTATTTGCTGAGGCAGGGGAAGAATCAGGTACCACTTTCACCCGTCTTCGCCAAAGCCTGGGTTCATAGAAAATGTTTTATTATTTATGGAAAACTATTTTTCTGGTAGTTTAGTGCCCTTGTCTGAAAAGCCCTCCCGAAGAGCTGCCAACTACGAGGTACTAAGTTGCTAGAATACGCAATTACGTGTTTCGTTTCGGTCAATGTTGGGACCCCCGAATACTCAAACACAACTCAAGTTTAAGCTCGTCTCAAATCGCGGTTTTTTGACAGTTTTCAATTAAAAACTGTTAAAAATTCGTTATTTTGTCTGCGCAATATTTTGTGTTTACTTAAATCAAAGTGCAAATTGTTACTCTCATTCAGTGAAATAAAGTACCAACATTGGTCGAATCGAACAAAACACGCTATTGCGTATTGCAGATTTAAAACCATACGCTGAAGTCTCTTGTGTAGGAACTACGCCGCGCTCCCATTTTTAACTACAAACTCAATTTCTCATATTTCATTTTAATCTAGTAGACCTATTTCTATCGAGTTGCGGTTTTGACAATAAATAAATAAATAATGCTGAACAATCCCAAGCAGAGTTTGTGTTATGGGTACTAGATGACTGTTATACATTAACAATGAATTACACAGATAGATATTTTTTATTATAAGTACATAGAAAACACCCGGAACAAATATCTGCAGATGCAGTACAAACATTGGTCCCAAGACGGGAATCAAACTTGCAATCCCCAGTGTCGCAGGCAAACCTTCGCTCGCTATCCTCCGGTGAATGAATGATCGGTTATGTGTCAAATCATCAAATGAAGTCGAAAGTGTAAAATACTCACATTCGTATTGTAATAGGTCATTTTTAAATCCGAGATGGAACCTATCTCTAATTTTTATACTATTGGTAGCGTTACGTATATTTCGCAACTAAAAAATCGAAATTTCGCATAAATATAAAATCAAAATGCAAAATTTCGCTTTTATTCGCATACAAAAACGAAAAATATCGAAAAGTAATCAGCAGTAAGCAGAAAAGTTGGTTATAAGGTAACATCGCGCATCGTGGTTGTCTCTACATTGGTCACTTATGAACATTGTAGATACTGAAATAACCTTCAGCATGTACACTGTTGACTGGGCTATGAACACGTTGTGTAGCTGCATTCGCGAACCTAAGGTTGCAACATTTTGATGCAAGTAAAATCTGCAATACGTTAGCAGGAGATTCTTGCTGAACCACATTGAATAGTTGTCTAAGGAAATGAGCTTAACCAGAGTTCATCCAGTAATATATCTCTGAAAAATTGAATAATTTTGTACCATTTTTAATTTTATGACAAAAATTTATGTGATTATTGCGTTCGAAAATGTTTTTTCTTTCGAAAATTCGTTGAAAAAGTATTAAAAACAGAAAATATTATCCTTCGTATTTATCGTATAAATTCCGTGAACTTCGCATTTATCGCTCCTATTTTGTAAAAATGAAAATTACGTTTTAAGCTTTCGCGATTTTTTTACATAGTTACCGCGTTACAGCGATGAAGCGGGAGAAACGTAGGGAAATAAAACAAAAGGTAGGTACATACGCGATAAATACCCGATAAAATCATTAGTAACTATTAAAATTACGTATTGGGTATCGCTGTCGATTAACTCAATGGTTTCAAAAACGAATATGAGGTTATTTTCATGCATAATGGACATAGATATAAGTAAAATTATATAGATATGGTACTTTCTCCCAGCGCAGTTAACTCAACGAATGGCCTGTGTTGTGTTACAACTAAATGCATACACGCAATTTCCAATCTTTTGCAAAAACTACTTAATGAACAACAAAGATGGAAAGACGCAGGTCCTAACCTAACCTAACCTAAAATTGCGACCAATATGCACAGGAAACATTAACGCCAGCGGCGACACCGGGTCCGTCTATGACTGAAGTGGGTGGACCTAATTGGACGTAATTAGAGCGTTCTACTTGCGAGAAGCTACTACCCAATCTCCCAAATTTTACTTACATCAATGATAATAAATAAATGAATATTTATTTGCTTAAAACCTGAAAGAAACCCGATTTGAAAGTAGCAAGGTGTTCCTCCTTGTTGCAAAATAATGCGACCTCTTTCCTCTGGTCTCCAGGAAGCAGCGAGGGTGCTGGCCTGGCTGCGCGCCCTGCCAGTCCACCATGAGGCGATCAGCATGGAGATTGATGTCCTCATCATCGAGCAAACTACGAGTGCGCCGAAGTTCTCGCCTAAACTGCTCTGTAAGTTGGAAATGTCTTTGTCTGTAAGTTATTTTTATCGAATGGATTCAATGCTGTTGACCGCAGATGGTCATGCATGACATCGTTACCGGACTGTTGGAGGGCGCAGAGGGCGCCTCGCTAGTTGAAAGTTAGGTTGGGGCAACACGCACAAGGGCCACCACTTAGGTGCGAGCCTCGGCTTGGGCTGTTGCCAGATGCTATGAGAGGAAAGGAAGGTTTTGCCTAGGTGTACAAGTGCACCTATGATCAGAAGCGGGGAATACTTCGACGCTGCATCCGGCGGGGTCGGTTTTTGGTCGGTTGTGTGGTGTGCGGAAGCGAATCGGTTGCCGTCACCTCCGGGGTAGCGGCGGTGATTGGGTGAACGGGGTCACCGAGAACGTGTCTCAGTCTACGGAGGAGAGGTCTGTAAGTTATTGTTACTGTCCTTGCTAATTTATTTATTGTGTGTTTACATTTCTATTATCTCGGCCATATAGTAGCCAGGTCCTTTGGGAGGCATGCGTGGGGCCGAAGCCGACAGCACAGATTTATGAGAGTAATTTTTTTTTAATTTAATTTTTATTTTTATTTCTTAGGGATAACAAACAATCATACTTAAATACAGATTATCTTAATTAAACTAAATATTTACTAAAAGTATGACCAGCCCTGTTATCCACAAGTTACATGTTAATGTTAATCAATAATAATTGATTTTGTTCATTTCAAGAATAACACGTCAAAATCAAAAATAATAAAAAGTTTATCTACTAACTAGATAGATAATTACAATAAGTCGCTTTTACAGGCTAAGAATTCTTCGTAGCTGTTAGCGAGCTAGTGCTTATGTTTCATCTTGAAGGATGTGAGGCTAGTTGCCTTCGTGACAATTTCAGGAAGATTGTTGTACACTGTCGGTTGTCACTGTTAAGGTTGTTAGCTACATTTTTATCCCCCACAGTTTCATATCCTACCTATCCTTACTTAATGCCTATCACCCTAGGGGCGTTCCCATCTTCCGAGGACAGGTGGACAAGACGAGGGCGGGTGCAGCGGCAGATTTGGCCGAAGATCTCAAGAGGCGCAAATATGCAGGTCTCGACAGAGCCTACACATTTGCTCCCCTTGGAGTCGAGACCCTAGGTCTATGAGGTACCGAGGCTCTCCGGGTTTTTAAAAAATTATCTGGCCGTTCATTATTAAAAAAAAATACCCAAAATCAGGTGTATTTTATTATAGACTAGCTGCGCCCCGCGGCTTCGCGTGGTGTACCTACATGGTACCTAGGTACCTAATGTACGACGTCACTCAATGACCTACTTAGATAGATAGAGATAAGGAAAAATAGATTTATATTTTGTTAAATCTCAAACATATCGGATTACTTACGAAGAATCTTTAGACAAGAAAATAGATAATCATTTTATGTTAAAACAATAAGCATATCGAATTACAAAGATACGGAATTTAATAAATCCAAATTAGAGGTAATTTTCTTGTATAAAACGCGGGTTGTTCATCAATAAACAGCCAGTATAAAACCAATTCATCATCATCATCACCATCAGCCTATATTAGTCCACTGCTGGACATAGGCCTCCCTGTCGGATGTATTCGTTACGAATTATATCCTTCAGAGAGACTCCGAGCATAGCTCTTTCCATAGCTCGCTGAGCGACTTCGAACTGGTGGACCAGCCCTACCGTGAGTGTCCACGTCTCAGCTCCGTAGGTCATGACGGGTAGGACGCACTGATTGAAAACTTTAGTTTACAAGCATTGCGGTATGGATGACGAGAAGACTCGACGTAGTTTCCCAAACGCTGCCCAGCCTAGCTGGATCCTCCTCTTGGCCTCCTTCTCAAAATTATTTTTACCTAACTGCAGAACTTGCCCAAGGTAAGTATACTCGGAAACAATTTCGAGAAGGTGGCCATAGCCAAAACCAACTACAGTCGTGTTATTTACTCTACAAACCAACATCATTTCAGTGGAAATTTCAGAAAATTATTGCACACCTCCTAGGGGTAGCTTATTGACGTGACAACGTCTTATAATTCGATAGAGCCGGCTGCACGCACGAAAAAACATGACGTCATGCGGCGTTACCTCGCTCTGAGGCGTTCCATGTAAGGCTTGAAGTGCAAGCGAGAGCGCTCGACATCCGTCTCTCTCCTACTTGAGTGAGCGATGCGTCTGCGTGGACAGCTGCTATACTATAGTACATTTACATGTTTTGATCGAGTATCAAATGCTACCATTCCATCAGTATTTTCTTAAGACGTTGTCACGTTCAACTATCGTCAGTAAACCGACTTTACAGACAACCAATTTTTTGATACCGAGTTTTGAGTGAATCGAACCAAGGAATAATAATTCTCCATAGAAACTTTACCACCCTTTTTAACCCCCCCAGAGGTTATTTTTTTAATAATAGATTAGCCTATGTGTTATTCTAGAACTTAAACTATCTACGTATCAAATTTCATTTGAATCGGTTAAGTTAGTTACAGAGATAACAAACATTCACACAAACTTTCTCATTTTTAAGATTAGTAGAATTGGTAGGATATTAGTATCCTACTATTATCCTACCAATCCTACTACGATACAATGAAGTAAGTATCAAAAATCGAAATGCGGGTGAAATCTAATTTAATTTTGGAAAAATAAACACCATGAACGTGATGTCTGAAAAAATAAATACTTAAAAGAGTTTGATTATTTATTCATATTTTAATTTATTGATGAGGTGATTAATTATTTATATGAGCTACCTGTAGATTGTATGCAACAGTCTACAGTTAGCTCAATTGTAAATACTAGTTCTAATTTATTTCTATTATTATTGTTTATAGTCCAGAATTATTTATATATCTGATTTTTCATAATACTCAACAACTGTAGGTATGCAAAATTTCAGCACGATCCGTTCATTAATTTTGACGTGAAGAGGTAACAAACATCTATCCATCCATCCATACATATAAACATCCAAACTTTCGCATTTATATTGTTAGTGTGATGTGATGATATTAATTACCCATTAGTCATTATAATATGCTCTGTTCATTTATCCCTTTATTTGCCTCTTTTTCCCGACGTTTCAACAGGTTTACTCTCTGTCGTAGTCAGGGGATGACAGTCTGTCACACGACAGAGTGTAACAATTACAAAGCCTGATGATTTTACTCTGAAACTCGGGTACGACTTGAATAACCAACCATAATAACATGTACATTATTTGAAACCCCCGTTATGCTAATTCAAAAAACAAACGTTATTTTTCGCGTCCATACATCAATTGACCCCTTCTCACTTGACCCCCAACATTTGCATCGACCACAACCGAATTACAGACGGGAGCAATTGAGAATAATCATCATAATCACCAGAAGGCAAGGACATGACTTTTCTTTCGACTCGGAACTGTTGGGTCAATGATCAATTGACAATAATCTATCTGTTTATCAATAGAGCACGTGTTTTTTACTCTTCCGTGTAAACGGCTTACACGGCGTAGAGACAGTGGCGTAGCTGTCGTAGGGCAGGTGGTGCAGTGCACCAGGGCGCAGAGCTCAGCTGGGCCCTCTAACCTAAGCTTTGAAAAGAGAGGAGCAGCCAGCTCCCGAAGCTGGAGAACCTAGAAAACCTTGAGCCTGCCTACACGATTTTTTTAAATGAATATCATTTAAATGAACATCAACTTCTGATTCCAAAAATGCATTTAAGTAACGACTTTTCTCACAAATTGTGATCAGTTTCAGATGAAATATTCCGATTTACTAGGGCAAAATATTACGTTCCAATTTGTTAATGTATAACATTATCATCTGGTCGTTCCTCAACTGACGGAGACGTGGTCCATTCGTCAACTTTGCAAAGAAATTAGAACGAAATTTGGCTTGCTCGAATGTGACTTTACGGACGTGTATACCTGCAATGCTACTGTTTAATACAATTCCTGTTACTTCCGCGGCAGCAGAAAGATCTTTCAGTAAACTAAAAATTATAAAAATATTTAAGAATCAGCATGGGACAAGATAAAAAAAGGCGGCATCAAACTTGAGTGATCATATTTGAGTGAAATTATAGATGAATTTGCAAAAATTAAAACGCGCAAGAGATTGTGAATTGGACGGTTAAAAATCGTTTTTTTCCGTTTATTGATCTTATTTGTACAATAAATATTTTATATTGTCATGTGCGTCGTTGTTTATTTATTCCCATTTTCTTTTATCACACACAGAGATTCTACCCCTCATAGAGACGACGACGTATGGATTTATCCTAGGGTTCCTTAAGTTCAACTCACTGTATCCTATTCTTATTCCCATATTTAAGTTTGAAGGCCAATATAAATTCAAGCTACGTGGAAAGAGGGCGTAAGGGCCCGATTCTTCCTGTATCCACCGGGGCCCTTGTACACTTAGCTACGTCACTGCGTAGAGGAGCTATGGACGCGAAGATCCTGGTCAGCACGATATGTCCACTGATAAACATGCCTCTCCCAACCGTCGGGACTTGCTATAATCACCACCCTTGGCAGGCGATTGGTGATCACAGTGGAGGTGCTGAAAATTTACAGAAGGGAGCTTGTTCCATCCTCTGGTAGGTTCCTTAAGCCGGTTCTTATGACACCAACGCTGAGTTGCAGAGGTCGGTTCATACGACACAACCGCCACGGCTATGCGGAAGTATTGGGTTCAAATCGGGAGAAGAATGGAACCTCCTAGGAATTTGTATTATTTTCTATGTTGAAATATTCAATCCTAAACACTATTGAACTCTACGATGAGTGGGGAACGTTGTTATTTTTTCTGCAGCTTACAATTTTGTTATGTGATTGTATTATAGGTATTTACGTACATAGAGACAAAGGAATTCTTAGAATAATCTATATACTCATCAGTGTTTGCTCATAGAGCAGGATTATCATTGAGCTAAGTAGGATTACCCATTAGCCACCGCTACACACACGTATTTATGGGTAAAATAAGAGGTCAAATTCTACAAACCTATCGTTTTACTTGTGACAGGTATCGTCGGGATATCTTCCGTAGATGAAAGAAACACTAGAATTCTAGATAGTAGGTAGGTACGTGCGGTTCTATTTGCACGGGCAGATTGATAGAATGGTTTCAACCTTGACACGTTTGACACGCGTCCCTCTGTATCATTAACATCTGTAGTTTCTTTCATCAAAGGTAAAATTCCAAAATGTGTTATTCTGAGACTGAGACGATACTATTGCTATGATGAAGAGATTAATTTAGTGGCATTAGGGCCTATTAGCATAGCTGTGCGATGCCGGCTTAGAATTTGCACCACCCAACTCTTCCTGCGGGTGTCGTAAGAGGGGACTAAGGGATATCCACCGGCGGCGGGCAGCAGCGCCCCTTGCAGAACAATTAGACCACCGAACTGCGATCCCAAACCCGCATGCCCAGCGAGGGGATTATGGACACTACCCCATGTTTAAATCCCAGCTTTAAATCCAATGCTCGTGGTATTGATGACATCTCTTTGGATATGCTGCTATTGACTTTGCCACAATCTTTGCCTGTCATCACCTCTATCATAAATAAGTCAATGTCCACTGGGGTTTTCCCTGAATCTGATGTTTTGGTGTAAGCATAGTTAGAGGTGACTCTACTCTTTGTTTTTACTTTTATTTTTTATATTAAAGGTGGTTAGTGACGTTCGAAAAAAATCGTGTTTTTAGTATTTTCTAGGTTCGACCAGTAATTTAGATAGCAGATAAGACGTTTTCCGCACATTGTAAGGCATTTACTATGAGTCCATTCTAAAACAATCTACGAATCTATTGTGGTTTCGTAGTCTATTGACATTAGATTTTTTATCCTATCGATAGACTCAAAAACCTACACTGAATTCAAAGTTTTTTCAGCGTTTTCACAAAGTATCTGACACTTGGGAATAAATAGGCAAAACTGAGGTTTTTTATTATTATAGTGCGTAAGACACTCAGGGTAATCGGCTACCGGCGCTAGAGACCGTAGGAAGTCCCAAAGATTTTCGACTCTTATGTCACTTGATCTCGTGGTGTAGTTGGTTAACACATCCCCGTACTGAGGGAAGGATGCGGGTTCAAGTCCCGTCGAAGTCGAAAATTTTTGCGATAATAATTGATTTCCTAGGCAAAATTGCTTTCAATCGCGGGCGCATGCGCGGAAAATAGCGACGAAAATTGCCTGACCTTACGAGAGTAGAGAGATTATGCCTGTTAGTAAACAGGCAACGGCTGTGGGACAAATCTTGCTACTGAATTTTAGACCAGTTATCCTCAACCGATTGAGCTGAAATTTGGTATACTTATGTAAGTTTGGTGACAATGCAGTGTTATGGTACCATCGAGCTGGTCTGACGATGGAGACCGAAGTCGGCTATAGGAACTCCTTCATGAAACGACGGAACCCCGTCGAGTTTGGGTTCGTTGGATTTGTCTTCCCAAGCATTTTCGTCCTAGATGATTTATACGCTTGTTTTTCGAAAAAGTTTTTTTTAATATTAAAAACTAGTTTATGGCCGCGGCTTCGCACGCGTTGTTTCTATGGACACGTCAAAAGATAATTTCGATCCCATGGGAACCTACTTATGGGATCACGCGTTGTTTCTATGGACACGTCAAAAGATAATTTCGATCCCATGGGAACCTACTTATGGGATAAAAAATAGCCTATGTTTGATTCCAGAATTAGAATTACCTGTATCCAAAATTTCAGCCAGATCCGTTCAGTACTTTTGGCATGAAGAGGTAACAAGCATCCATCCATCCATCCGTCCATCCATCCATCCATCCATCCATCCATCTATCCATCTAAACTTTCGCATTTATAATATTAGTGTCTATAATGTGTGTATTTTATAACTGTCTTTTGTTTTTTTCAGTCTCCGACAAAACCGCCGTGAAAGCCTTCTGGGTGGCTCTCATAGTGAACCTAACCCGAGAGTTCTGCGGCTGCATAGCGGTGCTAGTGTACGCCAGTCACATTTTTGCCGAGGCCGGGAAGGATCCGAACACTAGCATTGCTCTGTCGCCGAACAAGCAGTCCATTCTGCTCGCTGTGGTGCAGATCATAGGGTCGTTCCTGGCGTGCCAGCTTGTTGATCGGGCTGGGAGGAAGGTAAGAGCAAAGAACAGCAGGTTTATGAATCGTCAAACTTCTTGTCCTCTCGCCAACCACGTGACAAAGATGAGTAGAACGCAGTTCTTAGGCCAAATTAGTGAGCGGTTCGGGAACCTTCTGGACAGTGGCGTCGATTATTTTTGACGTGACAACGTCTTATAATTCGATAGAGCCGGCTGCACGCACGAAAAAACATGACGTCATGCGGCGTTACCTCATGCGGCGTTACCTCGCTCTTTTCTTAAGACGTTGTCACGTTCAACTATCGTCAGTAAACCGACTTTATAGACAACCAATTTTTTTTGTTTCAAATAATGAAAGAGCGAGACAGAGCTTTACGAAGCTGTGTCTAGCTATCTCTTTCGCCTGCTGCATTGTCGGCGGCATATGAATTACCTATAGGTATGCGTGTGTGGGTACCTCCACAAACTTCCCACTCTTGCTGCTGTCACTGGACAAGATGTTTGGCGGATGTTTTAGCTTATGTATTTGCCTACAATGTTATATTTTATGGGTATGTAAGGCACCACCTCCTTGACCTCCAAAGGCATCACGTATTTCACCGGACCGATAGCTAAGCTAACTTAATTTAGCTTAGCTCCAAAGCTGACTGAATTTGTCATATCATAAAGCTTAGTTTGCAGTCTGTACCTACCTACACACTGAAAACTGCGTCAGATAGGGGAACTAAGCCAAAACTAAGTTAGGTAGGATAGGAATACGTTTTGGGACCGGCTCTCTTCCTTAGCCCTGCAAACGACTTGAAAAGCAGGGTCCTGTTAAAGTTAAAAAATTGGTTGTCTGTAAAGTCGGTTTACTGACGATAGTTGAACGTGACAACGTCTTAAGAAAATACTGATGGAATGGTAGCATTTGATACTCGATCAAAACATGTAAATGTACTATAGTATAGCAGCTGTCCACGCAGACGCATCGCTCACTCAAGTAGGAGAGAGACGGATGTCGAGCGCTCTCGCTTGCACTTCAAGCCTTACATGGAACGCCTCAGAGCGAGGGAACGCCTCAGAGTGAGGTATGTTTTTTCGTGCGTGCAGCCGGCTCTATCGAATTATAAGACGTTGTCACGTCAAAAACAGCAAGGTTTTAGTAAGCTAAAGCCTTGCTGTGTACCACTTTAAGTGGTAGCCTATTCTACTAATAATAACCCAGTAGAGAGAAAAAATGCAGTGTCAAGTCAAAGCATCTCGAGGTCACCACGCTACGAACCTGATAGTTAGACGATACCTAAGTACCAAGACAATGTCCGCGTTAGAAAGACAATGTCGAACCATCATTAAAACAGCCCTGATAATGTTTACATCGATTATGTCACGAGATGCGGTACCCGCCACTGTTTAATTGCATGTTTCAGGACAGTGTAAAATGTCTAGTCATCGTCAATTCATAAAGTCCATTCAAGAAATTCTATGAACTTTACCTTTGTTGTTAGCGGGTAGGTAGATGGATACAATGTCCTAGCGAAAAAGATAATTGATAGAATGAATACTGCGCCAAATAAATTAAATTTATTTGGCTCGTATAAGCCATCCAAGAGCGAGTCAGGGTGCACGCACATGTGCATTAGCAGTCTTACTTGCTGCCCCTGTAGGTGGCCCTTCAAATCCAAACTGAAGTCCCCTTCCTTTCTACAGCAGTCTATACACATTTCATTCTCTATTTCTTCTGTAACTTTAGATGTTATTGCAACTTAATTGGATAATTCGTTTTTATTTTATTTGTTTCCTTTAGACCTTGCTGTATTCGTTTATTTTTCTTTTTATTTTATTTTCTTTTTTGTCAGTAGATAGTATAGTTAATTTTTTATCATAAATATGTTTGTATTAGGTATATAAGTTCTGTTATTTAGGTACTGTCTGTGCATTATCAACCCTTTTTTCTTTTCTTATATCTTTTTCTCCATCCCAAGGTTGGGAGAAATTGCTCTCAACGATAAGGCCGCCTTTTGCACTATGCTTATTTGTCATTTAGATATCAGACTTTTATTAACTTTATATACTAGTAGGTACAATAAAGTGTTCATTCATTCATAGGCTGGTCAGCAAAAGTGAAAAAATGGACTCGCTACATGGAATAATCCATTGATTTTCTTTCCAGCCCCTCCTAGCCGTGACCAGCGCAGTCGGCGGTTTCGCTATGTGCCTCCTAGGTGTCTGGTTCTACCTGCAGAGCATATCCGTGGACATGCCAGGCTGGGTGCCCATCGCAGCATTGTGTGTCTGCATCTTTGCTGACGCGTCAGGTCTGCAGCCGCTGCCGTTTGTTATTATGACGGAGATGTTTAACTTTCAGGTACGAACTTGAAGGCCTAGCACGGGGATAGTTGTCTAGGGGAATAGAGAAGAATGACATCGCATTGTCGTACATTGCGTAAATTATTGAAGTTGAAGGAATGAGTTTCTAACATAATACGCATTCGATGACGATGTGACGTACTTTTTCCCTATCCTACCCTAGACAACAATTCCCTTGGTAGGCCTACAGAAGGCATATTTTAATTCTTCAAATTACGCGATCAATTCATTTGTTTCGTTTTTGTTTTTGTGTAAATTGATGCTCTTATTCGGTGTATTACAGAATGAAGGCACACGAAATTTCATGATAGAACTTTTAAATGCATCATCATGGTTATTAACACTAAAGTCATTTACAACGGGTACCTAAATCCCCCGTTGTAAATGTCTTTAACGAAATTTCATGTACGGTATTCAATTGCTGCTTCGGGAAACGAAAACCAAAGTTTCTGATTTATTTTCGTGCGATTCCTACCCATAAGTCACCTACATGCATTTGCACTAAAGGAATTAGAAACTCCGGTTAAGTATAATTTTTACGAGTACGAGCTCTAAATTTAATTTCCTGATACGTAGTTTGAAGGTTCCATTTTTGAGCCTCCAATCCCCCAGCCGCGATTTTGAAGCGCGTCTTGTGTCGCGCGATTTGTTGCGATTTAGTAGCGCGTTTATGTAAGCGCGATTTCTAGACGACGCGCGCCAAATGCGAAATCGCAGCAGTGTCTAAGATCATAAGCGTTTTATCTTATTACAAAATGTACTGGTAAACAAATATCACAACAAATCGCGCAGCACAAGACGCGCTTCCAAATCGCGGCTGTAGGGTGGAGGCTTTGAAGGGGATTTGGCACAGCAGCGCCTCTAGCGTGCGGACATGGAACTAAGCAAATTATGTAGTTCTAAAATAACATAATATATTATATCGTTCTACAAGAACATAATATAATTATGTCTCGATACTATCGAGGACTCGGGACTTCGGGAGAAATCAAACGCAGGCAGGGCTCTTAAACTTGTTCCTTCTTATGTTTTCTCAACAGAGAGACATGTTGTACCTAAGCCTACGCACGTACCTACCTAGCAGCACTTAGGTAATATATTTTTTCTTCAAGGTTTCTGTGAATTGACGTTTATTTATAGGGAATTGAAGCAAATTGAAAAGTATCGGTCTAACTAAATAATCGCTCCGATTGATTTAGTTAACTTTATACAAACCTACGGAAACTTGTGGCAGAGAATATTATCCTACATAAATATTATTAAACTAGCGGCCCGTCCCGGATTCGCACGGGTTTAAACCATCGATATAAAACGATGGTTTAAACATAGTGGGTGTACCTACCAGTCCCAAACCAGTACCAGTACGGTACCAGTGGTTGACCTATCGCATACTGAATTGAATAAATAAAGAAATGGCGGGTATTTTTGAAGAAATCAATTGTTTCGTTATGTTGCCTAGACTTTTACCAACCTCGAACATAACTTTTGCGGGAATAAACAAAACATACTTATGTTATCCTATGTTTAAACCCGTGCGAAGCCGGGACGGGCTCTCTAAGTAACATAGGCTATATTATATTATATAGGTAGCCTATGTTACTTAGGGATAATGTAGCACTCTAATGGTCAAAGAATTTTTGTAATCGATCCAGTAGTTTTAGAGTTTATAAGTTACAAACATACAAAAATATTTCCTCTTTATTCTATTAGTGTAGGTACCTGATAGAAATGCGAAAGTTTGTGTTAATGTTTGTTAGGTAGATAGGTACCTACCTACTACGCATCTCCGTAACTAAAAAACCGATTTAGATGAATTGATGATGAAATTTGGTATGTAGGTAGATAGATAGTTTAGGTTCTAGTCTAGAATAACACACACAGGGGGTTAAAAAGGGTGGTAAAGTTTATATGGAAAATTCTTGTTCCTTGGTTCGATTCACTTAAAACTCGGTAGGTATAGGTAAATAAACAATTATATTTATTTAAGTATATATTTTACAGGATGATTCAATAATTTTTCAATAATTGGGTGATATAAAAATCAACATTTTCTCAAATTATGTGGAAATGTTGATTTTTATAGCAGTCTCTAATTTTCAACAATGCTCTAAATAATTAAAATATCAATGAATCGAAGTTAGCTTTTTCATAAGTTATTAGGAAATGGTACCTAATACGATTTGCGGCAACTTACTTTCCGCTAGTTTTATTCCTTGAAGCAGAAAAAATAAAAAAACCACAAACAGAATATCTTGTGCTGGCGATACCTAGGTAGAACCTAATTCGGTTCTAGAATTCAACTTATTAGGGACCCGAAAGCTGGTGAGATATCTTGTGCAGCGCATCAGCATTGTCATACAGCGGTCAGTCTTGGGGACGCGACGACTGGTATGGATATGGATCAGTTGAGCTACCTGTAGATTGTTTACAACAGTCTGCAGTTAGCTCAATGGTTTCTACATCCACTCAGCTCTGGTGGAAACGGGCGATTTCATATTGTTTTAATGTACTACCTAAAAGCAATCTCATTCTAATATCTAGGTAATATTGTAGTCATTTGTATTACTGTTTTTCTCATTTACTTATGTGAACTGTATTTATGTTCTTTGATTCTTTAAACCAAAAGCAGCTGGTTTTAACCACCCCATTCTTGTTACAGCTTCGTGGCACTGTAGCCACCCTGATCATGGCAATATCCCTCGGAACAGACTTCGCACTGGTGAAGCTCTTCTCACCACTCACCATCCTCATCGGTTACCACTCCACCTTCTGGATATTCAGCGTGGTATGCCTCGCTAACGTGTTCTACCTGATCTTCTGTGTCCCGGAGACGAATAAGAGGAGTTTAGAAGATATCTATGCGGATTTGGAAGGGAGAAAAAGAAAGAAGGTGGTTGTTGAGACGAATGTTTGATGTTTTAGTGAAGTTATACCTACAGGGATAGTAGTAATTCACTGACACTGTGTGGAACTGCTGGTTCTGCCCATCATCACGAACACGTTCGTGAAGACTCCAGAACTTAGAGCACTCGCCCACGGCGACTTTTTGTAGCGACGCTGTCGTGATGATGACGTGCGTTCGCACCGATAGATACAGTCGAGATTCTGTCGCTGGCTGTGTACCTTCGCCCACGTAACAACGATCCTGTATCGCTGCTGTCGTGATTCATCATCGATACAGAAATGCCTGTGAACGCTACAATCGCAAGATGGATCCGGTCGAGACAACATCGATCACGTTATGTGATACAGTTGCGATGCTGTCGCGCATTTGCATCGCTTCTGTCGCGCGTTGCAAACACGACTGACGCGCGATAGTAGCGATATCGTCGCGCGTTTTGTAAACGCGCGCTAGAAAAGGGCACCCTGGGCGTGCGGCCTTAATTCTTAAGTTTGGTATTGGTAGTAGGTACCCCCTTTTCATTCAACAATCGTTCTTAGAGAGGCTTTATTTGAAACTTAACTTAAAACGGCTCTGCCCTGAATTAACAGTGGGCGTGGGAGTGAGAGATCGGTATTTAGTAATTCATTGGATTCCGGACAAACGATTTTTCATTTTGTATCAGAAGTGATTCACAAAATTTAAGAATTAAGTCCTGTCGTCTTCACTAACGTGTTCGTGGTGATGGGCAGAACCAGCAGTTCACGCAGTGTCCGTGAATTACCAATAACCCTGTATACTAAATATGTAATTGTTCGTTCGAACACTACTTATACCATCCTTCGTGGATGTAAATCCATTGATGATGATGATGATAGTTATAGAACAATATGAGACAGACCACCTACCTAGTAATAAGTAGTTCTTCATCTTCCAAGCGGAGGCGTAAAACAAAGCGCGCAGTAAGATTAAGGCTTTAGATCGTGATATTAGCGTAATTATTTTGTATATTTCTTCTATAGGAACGAAGTTTTTGGAATTGTTATAAAAATAAATATTTTTCCTTGGAAATGTTTCTATTTTAACCAATTTTTATACGCGAACTCCCATTTGCCACTACACGGTGATGTCATTGACAGCGGGGGAAATGGGAATAACCGCCTTAAACCAGGAACAGAAAATAAAACACAATTTATAGTTTAGGAAGATTTACTTAAAATAATAAATAACCAGCTTACAATAGCATTTTTTTTTAATTTTTGTTCGCATTTAATATAAAAAAAGTGAAACAGTTCGTGAGTCCATTAAAAATCAACTTATACTTAAACCATAGCTTTCTCGCATGGTAAGGACTAGGTTAAACGATATTTTGAAAAAAGTATTTTTCACAATATTTAAAAAAAAGTATGTATTTTTTCTACTGTCACAGAAATGTAGTAACTCTTTACAAACTAGCTGTAGGTACTTAATTACAGTAATTTCAATCTTACAATTATTTTGGTGTTTTCTATTCAATCAGAAAAGCCGCAATTTAGACAAACCAAATGAAAAATCTAAGTATAGAGTATTTTTAGAATACCAAAACGACTTAAATATTTTACGTAGGTACATATAAATTGAAATCACAATATTTTACACAATTTATGTTAAAAATGATTACAGTCTTCTAATGCCCAAAACGATTTTTATAGGTTGTGTGAAAAATATACCTATAAGATTTTGAATCATAGTTTTTTCACAATTTCAAACTATTTCAGAATGATAAACCAATTATGATAAAGCTAAGCAAAATAATGAAGTTTACAAAAACGTGACATACAATAACATAAGCGATGAGATCCAATAACTAACGCCCTAAACTAAACTCATGATCGGATCAAATGGGAATAACGTTAACATTATGGATAAGAAGGGAAGAACAAATGGGAATTATTTATTCTGAGTGTTTTCGGTAATATCACTTGTACAGTTTCAAAGAAGTTACCTACGTATAGAAAAATAATCAAAAGCTTAACACACAATAAAACATAAAATAAAAGGAGTATGTATGTTTTGGAAAAAATCCTTCGGGAATAAGTCTTATTGGACCATCTCGGAATCATCTCGGTCTTATTATCTATACAAAAGCGAAAGAATCATTAAAATCGGACATTTGGAGATGTCGAGAAACATACGTACTTACATAGAAAAAAAAACAAAGCCGAATTGATAGCGTCCTCCATTTTCTTCTTCGTCGCTTAAAAAAATATTGCCAACAATTGCTTTGTGACGCATGTAAGCGAACCTTATTTGTGTTGGAACTAAGGATAAATCAATTTATATCGTCATTATCTATGTTTCTTTAGACCACTGTAAAAGAAGTATACTTACGTTTGAAAAATAGAAGCTTCTAAATTTTGGTATTTCAACACAGATTTTAACCCAACTTTATGCGAAAACAAATAATATACGGAGAAAGAAAACTATAAAATAAAGCCCGTTCCGGCATAGTTTATATAAATTTATTTAGAAAAAGTATCGAGTGTATCTTACACTCAATACTTTTTCTATAATAAAATAACCCTTGGGCTAAAAGTCTGTTCCCATTGTTTTACGCGGCCGTTTTAGGAATGAATCATCCTTGCGCGCGGGATCGCACACAATGTCTAGTGTAACCGGGATGAAACGTTGGTTTTCTTCCAACACAAAAAAGGTTATAGTGAATTCGCTCACATCCGCAATGAATTCGTCAAACTACTATAGTTTTTATAGTAAAATACTTTGTAACGCTCAACGTTTTTATTTATTTTCTACTATATTTTTATCTACAGAGATCCCACTATATTTTATCTACTATTCTCTGATAAAAAGTAAGTTATTTTAATTTATATTCGAGACAAGAGTTTTAAAAAATTACATTTACTCTTTTTGATTAATAATCGCTCATATTATGTACAGGTTATTGAGTAATATTATTACGTATAATTTTGATTTCTTAGTATATTTTGGGTCAAATCTTAGTCGATTTGATTTCTTATTAATTGTCATCATTTAGAAAAATATAGATTTCGGGCGTATGAGTGCTTTTCCAATTATATGCTACGAAGCTAAATGTTACAAGCAAAGCACAAAAAACATCGATAGATTTAGATTTCAACCGTATTTCGTTAGGCTTTCAAAATAAGTACTTAGACAAGTCAAACTTTATGCTATAAATTATTAGACCTAGGGTCTTTGATAGGGTTTTTAAAACAGCTTTGTAATTTTATTACTGTCAGTGAATTTATTCTTAAAGAGAAATATTTCACTTATGTTTTTTTTTTCAACCCAATCGGTATCATCAGTTACTTCTTTTACCTTTTTTTATTTATACTTCTTTGTTTTCAGTTTTTTTTATTATAAAAAAGTCCGTTACCTGTGATCGGGCGAGGTTTTTTATTGAGTTTGATGTATTCGCTTAGCTCCCTAGCACATTTAAAAAAGCATCTTGTTAAAATTTTCTATTTACCCCTATTTATTCTAAGGCCGGCCGATTTATTCAGTGCGATATTCGCTACCCAGAGCGGCAGCGGTGAATTTCGCTTTCGCGAATTTCGCAAGTATTATAATCACAGTTATTATTAACATACCCACTCGGATTTCGCTGCCGGGGAAGCGAATACGACGTAGCTTTAAAAGGGCTTTTCAGTTTCTATACCAAAAACTTTCAACAAAAACCTTGAATCATTAACAGACAGAGCCTGCGTATTTAAAGAATGGGATTGATAATGACATCATTCGTCATGCTGTCCCGTTCAGATCTGAAACTAACTGGGTCTGAAGTCTCCCTCAGTTTGTAGAAAGAGATGCCCTCTATTTCAACGCAGAAATACAGCTGTTAGCCATTTAGCTTTCTGACAGAGAAGTACAAGCTGAAATGAACTATACTGTGTTGCAAATAGAATCTTAAATGTATTTGTTCAAGAAAACCTAATGTATAATGGTCATGAGCAGCTGTGCAATTACGCAAAAATTACCCATCCTAAAATTGACATTTGAAAGCCCTTTGAATGGCCTTGAAAGCCTTTTCAATGGTCATATCCATACAATAGCAAATTACGAAGGCCATTCAAAGGGGTTTCAAATGTCAATATAAGATGGGTGGTTTTGCGTAGCAGGACAGCATGAGAGGAGACGTCATCCTCTGAGGTCCATTATACATCGTATAATGGACCTCGGTGGTCACAGTCTATAAGTACGCAACGCAGGTTATAACATCCTAATGAAACTGTCCGGGCTAATCATAGTACAGAAAAATGTCAAATTTTTGATAATATACCGATTATAAGGGTCAGTTGAGACGGGAAACGACGATGCTTCTCCGCGGGGTAATTTCGAATTCTTGCAATGAAACGTGTATCTTTTGTGTAGTAAATAAATTATAAAGTTTACTTGTTTTTTTTTGTTACAATCCAAACCCAAATTATAATGCATGAAAAAATATAACATGAATTTCTTACACTGGTGATAATTATCGGATAATTATCAAGCAGCGTTATTATCTTGATATTTTCGAACCCCGGTATTGAGATATATGACAGTAACTTTCGACGATCTAGCCCGGTAAGCGTCAATGGCCGACATGCTAGCTTGGGAAGCGTCAATGGCCGACGTGCTAGCTTGGGAAGTGTCAATGGACGACGTGCTAGCTTGGGAAGTGTCAATAGTCAACGGGCCAAGGAAGGTGTTTTCTCTGCCGGTCGAGTTGACACCCCCGTGGACAGTGGGCCCGCGGGGACCGTATGTCAGGCCTCCGTCGGGGCCACCTCTTGGGGGATCGAGGGGGATTCTGTAGGGATTTCTTCAGGTTTGTCTTCCTCGGGCTTTTCTGGTTGCTTTGGTTCTGTGACGTCCTTTTTCTGGAATGAGATTAGAAATTTGAAATCAATAACTTTTTATTTAGGCTTACAAAATAAGGTCTAAATAAGTTAATTAATTTCAAAACAATAAGTTTTATTAAATAAGAAATAAGGTGTTAGGGGGCGAACCTAGCGGGTTTGGTTGTCAAACTAGGTCTAGATCTCAGTACTCACGGGATCCCCGTGGTAAAAAAACTCGAAATATATTCAATTTTTTTTTACATAGGTTCCATAATATTGAAAACACGGTTGCGAAATAATTTACCAGAAATTGGTTCCTTAATGCAGTTTTAATGTCATAAATTGTGTAGTTTACTTGTAAAAACGAAAAACATCATTTTTGGGCTTACGCCGCCGTTTCAAAAACATATGCTCTGTCCCGCTCCAATAAACTCGAAATCCTATGCCTATCCTTTTTAGTCCGCTAGTTGACGTCGTGAACGAAAGTCTTCGTTTCAAGTCTGGCCAAAATAGCTTTTCTGTCAGTATGTCCGTACTCCTCTACAGGTCGTATTCTATTCTTCTTCTTCTTCTTCTTCTTCTTCTTCTTCTTCTTCTTCTTCTTCTTCTTCTTCTTCTTCTTCTTCTTCTTCTTCTTCTTCTTCTTCTTCTTCTTCTTCTTCTTCTTCTTCTTCTTCTTCTTCTTCTTCTTCTTCTTCTTCTTCTTCTTCTTCTTCTTCTTCTTCTTCTTCTTCTTCTTCTTCTTCTTCTTCTTCTTCTTCTTCTTCTTCTTCTTCTTCTTCTTCTTCTTCTTCTTCTTCTTCTTCTTCTTCTTCTTCTTCTTCTTCTTCTTCTTCTTCTTCTTCTTCTTCTTCTTCTTCTTCTTCTTCTTCTTCTTCTTCTTCTTCTTCTTCTTCTTCTTCTTCTTCTTCTTCTTCTTCTTCTTCTTCTTCTTCTTCTTCTTCTTCTTCTTCTTCTTCTTCTTCTTCTTCTTCTTCTTCTTCTTCTTCTTCTTCTTCTTCTTCTTCTTCTTCTTCTTCTTCTTCTTCTTCTTCTTCTTCTTCTTCTTCTTCTTCTTCTTCTTCTTCTTCTTCTTCTTCTTCTTCTTCTTCTTCTTCTTCTTCTTTCTTCTTCTTCTTCTTCTTCTTCTTCTTCTTCTTCTTCTTCTTCTTCTTCTTCTTCTTCTTCTTCTTCTTCTTCTTCTTCTTCTTCTTCTTCTTCTTCTTCTTCTTCTTCTTCTTCTTCTTCTTCTTCTCTTCTTCTTCTTCTTCTTCTTCTTCTTGCATGGTGTTATTTCAAATGTAAGAACGCCTACCGGTAAGAGACATATTATTCTATATAGTAAGTAAATCTGGCTATAGGTATCAAACTACATTTTAGATGGATCGCTCTGCATACTTCGGATATTAGGTTAATTTCAAAACCTGTTTTGAAACGTTTCGAACGAAACCTTTCACTTGATAGGGACCCAACTCGGTGAAACCCACAGAAATTTGAAGGTACATACCTACAAACAGGAATTACAAAAAACATGGTACCTACCTACCGAAATATCACTTAAGTACTAAGTAAATTAATTGTTGAAAAAAGTTAGTGTTCACGAGGTCTACTGTTCGTAGAACTACTAGTGGATATTATATTGAGGGAAAAGGAAACATAACCCATTAGCTAAATAAAAGTTAAACATTTTTACACAATTTGGTACAATTCTTGAGCGTAAGAGTCGGTTACGCTGAATTTAAATTAAGGAAGGGATAAAGTCGCATTTAAATAAGTTAAGTACGGGTTTAAAGTCTCACCTCTATAGCTGAAATTTCTTTGATTTCCTCCTTATCTATGCTCTCAGAAGGCTTGGAGTCCGTCGAGATGGAGCTTGAAGTTAGACTGCTGGGCTGAGAGGTCTGTGATGGCTCGCTCGAACTTCGCTCCGATTGCGACTTGTCTTTTGAACCTGTTGATAGGTTCATTGTGATTTTAAATTATATGTTAAGAATTGAGGCCAGTTAAGACTGCGGTATTGGCTACGCGATTTTTTTACCAATTCTACGCCTCACTAATCAATCTTTTAGACAATTATTTTACTCTACCAACACATGATCTACCTGTGAATGTAATTACATGGCGAAAATACACTTAAATGTACAATAATATTAAAAAGAGAAGGTTTATATTTTTTTTTTTTCAAATGGGTTATTTCTGAAACGAATGGTCCCAAGCTGATACTACTTTAGACACAGAATACGATTTTTTTATGTTAGTAAAATTTAAATACCAAGAAATACTAACAAGTAAAACTAAAAGATAACATAAAGGTCCTTCTTGGCCGTTCGCAAATCTTCCGTAGGTTTTCATTTATTCAAGCAAATTCACATAAATCTTTAGTTTTTCATGTTGGCTTGCATCCGAGCTATGATCTTCGCCCAAACTATAGGTCCGCACCAGCCGAACATTCGCTCGAGCTCCGCTAAAGTAAATTAAACTTTATTTAGGTGGTGTTTACGGTCGAGTTTTCTACAAGCTACAAAATTGAACTTTATAGATGAAAACCAACGTTAAAAGGACCGTCGTTGATTAATAAATCTGGACAGATTGTTAACTATCAAAACAATGTGAAAATAACCCTCAGTTCGTTTGGAATATATTATCGAAACGTCATCGAAACGTTCCATTTCTCTGTGGAATTTGGTACAGTACACAGGTACTGTCTTGCGGATAAAGAACTAGGACATAACTACGCAAATTACATACAAAAACGAGGCGACACAATGACATTTCGATTGTATCGTCAAACCGAACTCAGTGATCTATCTATAGTATAACGCTTAAAAAATGACACAAAAAGTGCAATAGTTTACAATTTCTCTCGACGACCTCTGTGGCGCAGCGGGAGAAGGTCCGCCTGCAACGCAGGAGGTTGCGGGTTCGATTCCCGCCAGGGGGCAAATGCCGCGGGACAAATGTTTGCACGATCTGCAGACATTTAGTTAATGATCATATCGGGTATTTATCTCGTACCTTTTGTTTTATTTCTGTCAGACTGTCAGTCGCCCCGTGACCACGATAGCTGTAACGCGGTAGAAACGTAGGGGAAATAAAACAAAAGGTACGCGATAAATACCCGATATATTCATTAACTATGTTAACAAATCGCGAAAGTTTGAAAAGTCTGCAGACATTTGTCCAGGGCGTTCTGGATGTTTACTATGTATTATAATAAATATCTATCTATGTAGTGTATTGTATTATGTATATCAGTTATCTAGTATATAAATCGTACTGTCTTCGGACCGGCATCGCCGGCGTTCGTGCTTCGAGTGCGTATTGTTGTCTCGGTCGCACTTCGGTCTAGGTACGTCTTTCTATCTTTACGTAAAAAAGGTCATTATGTGTACTTACTGGCATTATGCGCTGCGGGCCAGGGTTTCCTTACAAACATGTTCTCAACGATCCTGTCTATGTTGTCGTTCTCTGTCGAATTCGCTGCTCTGTAACAAAATGCATCGAGTGAATACTTAAAGCTTGAACATAAATAATATAAAATGCGTCATGCTACATACGTCGACACACTTGCGCCTTCCCATCTTCCGAGGACATCTGTGAGGGCGGGTGCGGCGGCAGATTTGGCCGAGGATCCCAAGAGGCGCAAATATGCAGGTCTCGACAGAGCCTACACATTTGCTACCCTTGGAGTCGAGACCTAGGTCCGTGGGGTACCGAAGCTCTTCGGGTTTTTAAAAATTATCTGAGCGTCTGGTCGAAGCGACGCGTGACCCGAGAGCTGGTGAGTATCTGGTACAGCGCATCAGCATTGCCATACAGCGTGGCAATGCAGCCAGCGTCTTGGGGACGCTTCCGACTGGTATTGATATGGATCAGTTGAGCCACCTGTAGACTGTTTGCAACCATCTGCAGTTAGCTCAATTTAATTTTTTTGAATATTATAAATGCGAAAGTTTGGATGAATGTATAGATGGATGGATGTTTGTTACCTCTTCACGCCAAATCTACTCAACGGATCGGGCTGAAATTTTGCATACAAATAATTCTAGGCCTGGAATAAAACTACTTTTTATCCCATAAATCAGTTCCCGTGGGATAGAAATGACCTTTAAACGTTTCCATAGAAACAACGCGTGCGAAGCCGCGGGCAGAAGCTAGTAAAATAAATAAATAATAAAATCCCATAGACAAAAGCCCGGTGATCAACGTGGACACTGGACAGGATATGTGTACAACTCAAAGCTTCTGTAAAGTGGAACGCTCAAATTAGGTGCAATTAGGTCCACCCACCTCATTCATGTCGGACCGGCATCGCCGGCGTTCGTGTTTCGCGTATGGTTGTCTCGGACTTCGGTCTAGGTACGTCTTTCCATGTTTGTAGTTCGTTAGGTATGTATATTGTAAAATATTGAAAATAGCGTGTCTTTGCGTTAAGTTGTAATTGTAACACAACACAGGCCTTTTGTTGAGTTAGCACTGGGAGAACGTACCATATCTACTGAATTTGACTTAGATCTATGGTAAAACTGATAGTATTTAATCGCTCACTAGAATAGCCCCGTTTTATAGCAGATAACAGTCTGGTTGATTACCAAAAATACTAATAATATTCAACAATAATAACAATCTACGCGATGTGGATATTTTACTGAACCCAGCACGGGTTGTAAGCAGTTTTTTCGCTCAATGTGCGTTTTCGTTAATACGCTTGTGTCTACAAAGATATCACAATAATATATTACAGAGATATCACTATATCTTACGATGGGTATGGTGGCGGTGGGTCGCCGCGTCGCGCGAGGGACCGTGTCTTGTTCCGCGCAGTTGAAGAATATTATGCCACGCGCTTGTGTCTACAGAGATATCACTGTATCTTACAGAGACATCACTAAGGTATCACTATATCTTACGATGGGTATGGCGGCGGTGGGTCGCCGCGTCGCGCGAGGGACCGTGTCTTGTTCCGCGCAGTTGAAGTATGTTACGCCACGCGCTTGTGTCTACAGAGATATCACTGTATCTTACAGAGATATCACTGTATCTTACAGAGATATCACTATATCTTATAGAGATATCAGTTTATCTTACCGTTCAGGCTGGCTGGGTTTGACGATGGGTATGGCGGCGGTGGGTCGCCGCGTGGCGCGAGGGACCGTGTCTTGTTCAGCGCAGTTGAAGTATGTTACGCCGCGCGCTTGTGTCTACAGAGATATCACTGTATCTTACAGAGATATCACTATATCTTATAGAGATATCAGTTTATCTTACCGTTCAGGCTGGCTGGGTTTGACGATGGGTATGGCGGCGGTGGGTCGCCGCGTGACGCGAGGGACCGTGTCTTGTTCCGCGCAGTTGAATTATGTTACGCCGCGCGCTTGTGTCTACAGAGATATCACTGTATCTTACAGAGATATCACTATATCTTATAGAGATATCAGTTTATCTTACCGTTCAGGCTGGCTGGGTTTAACGATGGGTATAGCGGCGGTGGGTCGCCGCGTGGCGCGAGGTACCGTGTCTTGTTCCGCGCAGTTGAAGTATGTTACACCACCGGCTTGTGTTGCCTGTAGAGAAAACAAGATGATATTTTAATATGCTAGTAAATCATTGTGACAGTACGGACGTACTGTTTTAGGCCCTCCTCTCCCCTTTTTACAAAGTGAACTAGGAATAATAAATAATGCTAGACAATCCACACATCTAGCCCCAAGCTAAGTAGAGCTTGTGTTATGGGTACTAGATGACTAAACTTAGAACAACACATTACAAAGATAGATATTTTTTATTGTACATAGAAAATACCCAGAACACCCGAAAAAATATTTGCCAATCGTACAAACATTTGTCCCAAGGAGGAAAAAAGTTTAGGTACAGGTACTTATTTTTTGTTAAGGCGCTACCCCGACCCAAATCAGCGCCACCACCTATTTTACCTTATTATTCTGTTAAACGAAGGAATTTTAAAAAATCGATTGGCCAGTTTGTGCTTCCTATCCATAAGCTTTTTTTTAATGCCCCTGTAAAAGTTTTATTTTGTATACTTTATGCAGAGATGCGAAGTTGCTCTTTTTGCCCACCATGGTGGGAAAAATGAGCAACTTCGCATCTCTTCCTACACTATACAAACAAAAACATTTATAGAGGCATTAAAAAAAGCTTATGATAGGAAGCACAAACTGGCCAATCGGTTTTTTGAATATCTTTCGTTTAACGGAATAATAAGGTAAAATAGGTGGTGGCGCTGATTTGGGTCGGGGTAGCGCCTTAACTTATTTTATTATTGTAAATAGTAAGTGTACGTACGTAGTTGTGGTGCGGGTAGATTTGTGCGTGCGTGTAGGGCGCCGGCGGCGTCGCAAACATGCCCGGGGCGCCCGGGAATACGCCGCCTGAACCGCTCTGTGAAGTTAAAAGAACATTCGTTTATACAGGACATGGAACAGAAACTTTGAAAAAATATGTCGTCTGTTGAAGTTTATCGCAGACGACAATGCCCTCCTCACAAACCAGTTAGAGGGCGTCCATTAATTACGTGAGGCTTTTAGGGGGGAGGGGGTCGAGCCAAATCTCACGTGGGAAAGAGGGCGGTTCGAGCCAAATATCACAACAAAATCACGAATTTTCTTCATTAAAAATACACGTTTTGTAATCTCACGTGAGATTGTGCCCCCCTCCCCCCACAATCTCACATCGAGCAATATCTCGCGACATCTCACCAAGGACAGGGGGGGGGGGTCGCCAAAGATCACCTAACGTAATTTATGAATGCCCCGTTATCTAGATATGCTAGACATTCAGACAGTTACTATTGATTATATTCTAATAGGTCGTGTGGTGCCGGCTTCGAATTTGCACCACCCCAACTCTTCCTGCAGGTGTCGTAAGAGGCGACTAAGGGATATCCACCGGGGGCGGGCAGCAGCGACCTGCAGAACCATTTACCACCGAACTGCGATCCCCAACCCGCATGCCTAGCGTGGAGATTATGGGCATTACCCCATATGATAAAAGCCAATAAGGTATTTATAAAGGGGAGACCTGCGTCCAGCAGTGGACTAATAATGCTGATGATATTCTAATATCTAAAGTCTAACCTAATCTAAACAAAGTGATTCCCACCTTACTCCAGTTATTCCGTGATCATGGCAATGATCTAGCGTGAAATAATCAACCAATACGGAACCCTAAAAAGATTTTACCTGCATATATTGAGCGGGCATCATGGCGGGAGGTGCGTAGGCTTGTGTGGGCTGCAATGGTGGTTGCATTTGACCTGCAAGTAAATAATAGTATATGTCATAAAAAATATATAACTGCTAGACAATCCACAGAATCATCTAGCCCCAAAGTAAGCAGAGCTTGTGTTATGATTATGGGTCATACAACAAACATGGGTCAAACGTCGATCATGAGAATGCGTCATATTCTTGCAATTAAACTTTGAATAATTGCATGAATCGATTGTTTTCTGTTTTGTAACCAATAAAGTAAATTCAATTAAAAACTTTAGAAGCAGACCACCTGGGATCCCATCTCAAGACCGATGTGAGTGGCACAATGGACAGTTCTCAAAGTTGGTTATAAACTGATAACCGCTGGGGAGTAAAGGTTCTCGAGTGGCAACCGCCAGGCAACGCGAAACGGGGTGTTGGGAGACTATCCACTCGATGGACCGAGGGACGACGACGACGTTCTAGCGGTGTGTGGGCAGATACGAGCTATAGGCACACTTAAATCAACGAATATTTTTATTTAACGTTTCATAAACGCTAATAAATTCCAATAAATTCAACATAATAGGCACATATTATGTTAAAGTAAATTATTTTTTAAGGTAGGTAGTCATACCTCGTACCTTTTTTGCTTTCCTTATGCGTAGCTAATAATATGTGAAATTAAACCACTAATATATTTAAGGAACCGGGGGAACCGGGTAGAACCCAGTGCATGCCCTAGCTTGGCGTGGCATGGGTGAGGCCTTTGTCCAGCAGTGGGCGTGTGTAAAGAATCAGCCCCTGATAATGATGAAAGTAGGTACCTTACCTATAGCGTGTTGTTGTGGTAAGTTGTGCATCTGATGTTGGACCTGCTGCGCTTGTTGCACTTGATGTTGCACCAACTGTTGCTGCTCCAACAATCCTAATCTCACCTGAAATTGTTTAGTCAAATTAAAAAAAGTTAGTACATATTTTCGACGCCCACGGTAAATACAAAAACAATGGATTAATTAATATAGCAGAAATTACGGCAATAATTATGGCAAACACTTAGAGTACTAAGGCAGGGAAATTCCGTGGACAGAAAAGTGTTTTTTTTTTTTGACGTGACAACGTCTTATAATTCGATAGAGCCGGCTGCACGCACGAAAAAAACATGACGTCATGCGGCGTTACCTCATGCGGCGTTACCTCGCTCTGAGACGTTGTCACGTTCAACTATCGTCAGTAAACCGACTTTACAGACAACCAATTTTTTGTTTTTTTTCTTTACATTTTTTAGGATACGCATATTGAAGTACTTAATTGATTTTAATTGATTCAAGAACGTATTTATGGTATGGTGTTCTAAACCAGGAAAAAGTATGAAGAGAAATATTTTAACAATACACAATTAACTCTTTTTTTTGTAATCTAAATAATAACCTTAACTGACTTACGGATCCGAGACGCGGTCGCTGACTATAGGCTTCGTGCATGAGCTCAAACTCGCTCAGTTGTGAATACCGCTTATGTCAGGAAATTTAAGAGATACTTACGCAAATTAAAATCATTAAAATCGGGTTGTATTGAACCCGTAAATATTAATTTGAAGAACTTATTGAAATCCAATAAGGCGAAGAAGAACTTGAGGAATGTTAATACCGCTTTTTCAGGACTTGATGGCTTATACACAACACACAATGTCAAAAAACATAAAAAAATCGGCCTGAATTGATCCATAAATATTATTTTGAAGCACACTTCTACCGTACACAAAAGCTGTGACAAAAACAGTATGATTTAAGCCAAAACATTGCTTAAAACAACACACATAAAGCTGGAAATACCACGAAAACATTTTAGCAACAAGACATTCACAGACATGACATGCAAATGGGCGATTATAGACCATGTTCGTTGATGATTATGTTTATTATTGAATAACACGAACCTCGTACTTCGCATCCTCGTATTTAGCATTCTGAAATGTATTATTATATGAATATAGTACTATATTTGATGGTGTATTTTGACGTGACAACGTCTTATAATTCGATAGAGCCGGCTGCACGCACGAAAAAACATGACGTGACGTTACCTCATGCGGCGTTACCTCGCTCTTTCCTTAAGACGTTGTCACGTTCAACTATCGTCAGTAAACCGACTTTACAGACAACCAATTTTTTAATATATTTGAAGTTATCTAGAGTAGATTACTTTCTTTGTGAAGACATTGAAGGAAAAGAAGTCTCAACGCCACTGTTTTACTTATTGTTTGAAGTAACTTATTAGGTTACTGTGTATATTGTGTGAACATGAGAATATCACACTTATATTATAAATACGAAAGTTTGGATGGATGTATAGATGGATGGATGGATGGATGTTTGTTACCTCTTCACGCCAAAACTACTGAACGGATCAGGCTGAAATTTTGCATACAGGTAAGTCTAACCCTGGAATCAAACATAGGCTAGTAGTTAGTAGTTTTGGCGTGAAGAGGTAACAAACATCCATCCATCTTTCCATGCAAACTTTTGCATTTATAATATTAGTGTGATTACATTCTGCCCGCGGCTTCGCACGCTTTGTTTCTATGGAAACGTTTAAAGGTTATTTCTATCCCATGGGAACTGTTTTGTGGGAAAAAAAAGTATGTTTGATGTCAGGCTTACCGCTACATCCATACAAAAAATCCAAACTTTCGCATTTATAATATTAGTGTGATACTGTGATGTCTGATCAGCCATACGCTTCGCTACCCAGAGCGGTAGCAAAAGCCGAGATACCTAATTAAGGTCTTACTTAGTTTCGATCAGTGAATACCTGTTATTAGCTTTCTGTAGTTATTTTAAACTCAATAAACATTATTTTCGCTGATGATTTTCCGAAATAACCTCAACCTCATCTCAACCTCAACAGCCTGTGTTGGTCCACTGCTGGACGCAGGCCTCCCCCTGATAAACGCCTTATTGGCTTTTATCTCATGGGGGGTAGTGCCCATAATCCCCACGCTGGGCATGCGGGTTGGGGATCGCAGTTCGGTGGTAGAATGTTCTGCAGGGGGCGCTGCTGCCCGCCCCCGGTGGATATCCCTTAGTCGCCTCTTACGATACCCGTGGGAAGAGTTGGGATAGTCCAAATTCTAAGCCGGCACCACACAGCTTCCGAAATAAATATTCATTAAAATAAAATATGAGCTTAAGTACTAATAAGTCTTTTAATACCTGTTGTGCGTGCTGAGAGGTGGGAGGGTGCTGGTGCGGGGGGGACGGCGCGTGCGCAGCGCTCGCCTTACGAACCACCTGTTGAAATAAATATTATTATAAAACATTTTTACAAACTTCGACATTGAGATACGTGGAAGTAGCGATTACGAGAGAGTATTTTGTTTTACTACACCAAAGGCCCTCGCGTTATTAGACCGTTCCTCGGTGCGTACGTTAAGCCGTTGGTCCTGCGCCAGACCTCTCCCCTGTCGTCTCATCAGATTATGAGAGTGATGTAATAGATAGTGCTCCTGTGTTTCCACACACCCTTGTGGACACCTGGCTAGTCTTCGTTGAGAGGGATGCCGTTGCCGAAATAAGCTAGAGTCCTAAAAAATTATAATTAATCCGTCAGTTAGATTATCAGAAGATATTGGACACGTTTTCTTTTGTCGATTAAACAAAAAATGATGAAGATATAGTCAGTTAAAGTTTCGCATGACGTCACGCCTTGCGACACTTTTTAGCAAGGTGTGATGTCACTAGCTCACTCACAAACTTTGACGTGCTTTATTTTTGTCATTTTTTGTTTGATTGACAAAAGAAAAAATACATGTCCAATATTTTCTGATAATCTAACTGAAGGACTAAATATAATAATATTTATTTTACCCAGGACACTACCCTATTCGGCTAGGAGAACATCATGTCGTCGTATTTTCCAAGTTTATGCCATAGCCGATTTTATCATCAATCAAAGAATGTATATGTAAAAGCCGCAGTGAACTAATATAGGCTGAATTGGGTGATGATGAGAGTGCAGTGGGGATTATGGGCATTACCCCCCATGAGATAAAAGTCAATAAGGCGCTTATCACGCGAGTCCTTTTTTTATTCGGGAGGAAATTCGTTTACGAATAAACCCAGAATTATGTGGGACTCGACACCCTGAGAAGGACGTAAAACCCACTAAAAACCTCTCCGGTGTCCCTCTCTCGCCATTTTCGCCGAACCACAGGAACATTTACCGCGGCCCGACTGGCGTCCCCTCTTCCTCCTATACATGGCCGGCGAGCCCACCGATCTACACACTCGCCGACCCCATTCTTCCGTCACCTTTCCTCCCCCCGATTAGGACACAGACTAGACAGATCATGAACCTTTAACCTGGACTGTGCAGTGTTTCATAAAAACGAGCCGAGTGAGAGGTCTCAAAGTAGTAGTTCATCTCTTTCTAGTAGGATGTCCATACATCTGTACTTTTTTATACATTCTAATGAAACTGTGATGTGTTGGTAATAGAAACTTGTTCTTTTGAAAAATGATACTTTAAATTAACATAATAATTAAGTTTCTACTAGGTTGTAGTGGTATTCACAATCTGCTAGCCATTATTACATACCACTTTCATAGTGCGCAAAAGATTTGAAAACATGTGTTTTTCTTACGAAAATGTTGCTGCGTAATTTGGACAGCTTTTTAAAAGGTACATATTCCAGAAGTAAGTTTATCAGAATCATTGTAAAAACCCTGTGACATCGCATTATTCCATGAACACCCTACACCATGTTGCAACGTGCTAGACAAGGACCAACTACTACTTTCAAGCCCTCTCACTCGGCTTGTTTTTCTACTCTGAGATGTCACAAAGAAAAATGAGCCTTAGAAACATGAGATTACAGTGTACTTGAATGAATCAAATATGTTCGTGCGCGATCCAGTTTACTCTAAAGATTCATGGGACAGACACAGTTGAAACCGCAATCAGGGGGGAGTCCTACGTCCAGCAGTGGGCCAGTGGCTGTTGAGGAGAGTGCATACCTGGTGCATGGCGTGTGCTTGCTGCGCGGTGAGAGGCCCTGCGCTCGGGGGGAACTCGCCACCTGCGTGCAACCACCACTGTTACCGTTTGCAAGTATCAAGACTTTTTAGTCTTGGTTCTAGAATCCTTGATATTTTTTGTAAGCAAAGATGTTTATGAATGCACTGAATTCAACAACGCATAATAGCACACGCGGAAAGGGTGCAAATTCGAGTAACAAAACGAACGAGAGACGAATGAATGATGAAATGATAGAAAACAGAAAAAAACAATTTTTTTTAACTTCTGCCATTTGCTTCGATGATACCAGTGTCCTAAAATATTTTCCAGACAGCGTCAGGTTCAGGTTACTTACTTCTGACGATGTCTGTACAAAAAATATCAAAGATTCTAAAAAAGTAGTAGAAAAAAAATTGGACGAAATGTGTTCTTGCGTCTGTGTCTCACGCTAATGTCTTTCGCCCAAGTGTAGCTAAGTGTAGCATATGTAATTATGTTGGTTGCAACACAAATATATAATCGATGAGGTAAGCTTTAAATAAGCTGGTAACTTTAATAATTCTTTAAAAAGTATTGAGTTGTGGTTTTTTGCAGAGAGTGGTTTCTTGTTGAAGCATCTCTTTGAAAGTGGTCGTAAAATTCTGCCACCAAAACCAGATTGCAAAGCGATTTCCAATATCATAGATTCAGGCATAACATCAGCTAGTAATTAAAAGAATCCTACTCTTCCAAGTGCTTAGCTAAGAACATCAACATACCAGGAGGTCCGGAATATCTATGCTGCTGATTCTGCTGTAGCGGTTGCGGCAACGGTTGCTGCAACGTTTGCTGTAGCTGTTGCTGTTGTGGTTGCTGCAACGTTTGCTGTTGTGGTTGCGGTAACGGTTGTTGTAGTGGTTGCTTCAACGGTTGTTGTTGTGGTTGTTGTAGCGGTTGCTGCAACAACTGTTGCTGTGCGTTGTAGGCTGGGTCCGCTAGAGGGCGCTGACGTAGGCTGCTGTATCGCTTGCTGCCGCGAGCTTCAGGGCCGCCTGGGTAGTAGAAAATTGATTATTATTCAATACGTATACAACGTGTTCCGTAACTTCGGAGAACAGACGGGTTGATAACTACCCAGAAAACTTATTGAATGTATTAAGTGAAGTGGGTTATTTTAGGGCCTTGAGTCTACGATTCGGCGGCGGCGACATATATACAATTTATCTCAACGTCAACCTCAAAAGCCTGTATTGGTCCACTGCTGGACGCAGGCCTCCCCCTGATATGCGCTTTGTTGGCTCTTATCTCATGGGGGGTAATGCCCATAATCCCCACGCTAAGCATGCGGGTTGGGGATCGCAGTTCGGTGGTAGAATTGTTCTGCAGGGGGCGCTGCTGCCCGCCCCCGGTGGAGATACCTTAGTTGCCTCTTACGACACCCGCGGGAAGAGTTGGGGTGGTGCAAAGTCTAAGCCGGCACCACACAGCTACGATTTCTCTGATTGTTTTTTATACGAAGACTATTATAATCCTTAGCCGTTAGATAACTTACCAGCAGGTTGAGACTGTTGCTTCTGCGGCTGCGATTGCGAGGACGGTTGACCCGCGGGTTTGTTGGTAGATGAGTTCAATGTAGGACCCTGATGGAAACACACGACTTTAGTCTTCGAATTCCTAAATTCTTCGAGACCCTGATTATTATAGGCTGTTGCTTTGTGTCCGTTTTCTGTTCTGTTTTTAATGGACTGTAGATGGATAAGTAGAAGTAAGTAAACGAGAGCAATTTTTTGAGTTATGAGTCGCTTAGTACACAATTGTTTACTGGTTGTGTGTGTGGTTGTGTCTTGGTTAGCAGAATTGGACCCCAGGAATTCCTATCAATCGCTTTACATGACAATGGTATTATTGGGTTCCACAGATGAAAGAAACTCCTGAAAGCTTACTTTTCAGGGAGTGACATAGGCTATATTTTATCCCGGAATTCTCACGGGAACGGGAACTACGCGGGTGAAACCGCGAGGCGATCGTCTAGTCAAAGATAAAAAGCCAAAATTTGTCATTCTATAGAAACAACTCATTTTACGCGACACACAACTCAAAGAATTATCTCGCTTGGGAGTAGTTAATTTTGCTTTTTAGTTTTAAATCTAATTACCTGAGGAATAGATTTCTTCTTAGCTTGTTCAGTCGGCACCGGGCGTTGCTGAGCCATCGGGGTCAGGACCTTCCTCTGAGGCGCGCCTTCACTGCGAATAGCAAACTTATTTACAGTACGGTAAGGCGTGAATTAACTAAAATCCATCCAGGAGAGCAAGTCTTGCTTCTCATCAGCACAGTCCACTGAACACCTCACCTCAACAGCCTATATTCGTCCACTGCTGGACACAGGCCTCTGATAAGCGCCTTATTGGCTTTTATCTCATGTGGGGTAGTGCCCATAATTCCCACGCTGGGCATGAGGGTTGGGGATCGCAGTTCGCTGTAAGAATTGTTCTGCAGGAGGCGCTGCTGCGCACCCCCAGTGGATATCCCTTAGTCGCCTCTTACGACACTCTACGAGCTGGGGTAGTGCATATTTTAAGCTGGCACCACACTGTTGAACATGCTTCCCTGAAACGAGCGGCGTTTTGTCATTATCACCACCTTTGGCAGACGGATTGGTGATTGCAGTGGGGGTTAAAAATACACCGTAGCGAGCTGGTGCCTTTCCTTTGGTTCCCTTAGTCAACTATTATGAGGAGTTAGGATAGCAAGTTTCCTTTGCAAATGCTTAAAAATCGCCCCAACCAAACCAGCGAATTCGATTATTCGAATGGTTTGAGTACACTTCACGCTTCGTTACATCAGTTCTGTCATCAGCGCCATAGCCCCCGGTCCTGTCATCAGGTTGCCGCATCCAACATCTGCCTTACAAGGCAGATGTTGGATGCGGCAAGCTGGATGCAAATTTTATACACAACAATTTGTTTATTTATTTATTTATGGATTTTGTTTAACCAATAAATAAAAAAATAAACAAAATGGCAGACGGAAATTAAATAAACTCAAAACCTCACCTATTACTAACAGCAATGGTCAAATTCTCAATCAGCGGCATTTTCTCCCTTCTAACATCACCACTCTCTTTCATATTCCTGACATCTCCACTGGTATTCCTGATATCAACACTGGTATTCCTGATATCAACACTGATATTCCTGATATCACCACTGTTCCTAACATCGCCACTGGCATTTCTGACGTCCCCACTGTTTCTAACGTCTCCACTTCTAACGTCATTGTTTCTGGCGTCGCCACTGTTTCTGACATCACCACTGTTTCTGACATCACCACTGTTTCTGACATCATTGTTTCTGACGTCGCCACTGTTTCTGACATCACCGCTGCGTACTGCATCAGCGATGTTGTTTCTGTCATTATTTCTGATGTTGTCGCCGCTGTTGCGGGAATTGTTGATGGTGTTACGGACGTCACCGCTTTCTCTGTAGCAAACAAATTATAAGAAATCAAATAATATCCCAAAAGTTTCTACTTCGTCGGGACTTGACCCGCATCCTTCTCCAAGTACGGGAATGTGCAAAAATAGCCTATGTTTGACTCCAGGATTAGAATTACTTGTGAGCAAAATTTCAGCCCAATCCGTTCAGTACTTTTGGCGTGAAGAGGTAACAAACATCCATCCATCCGTCCATCCATCCAAACTTTCGCATTTATAATATTAGTGATTCTCTGGTTAAGTTACCTCTCTCTAGGCTGCGCTCTCACGTGGCGACTGGGAGGGGTGCGTACGGTGGCTCGGACCCCGCTTTTGATGGCGGGCGCGGGGCGGCGGCGCGTGGAGCCCCCGGTTGGCCGGCGCTGCGGGGTCGACGGAGTGGAGGACTCCGTGGAGTCGGGCTCGGAGACTGAACGGGGGCGGACGATGCGGCGGCTGTGAAAGAAAGAGAATTAAATAAATAAATAATGCTGGACAATCCACACCGCATAATCAAGCCCCAAGCTAAGCAGAGCTTGTGTTATGGGTAGGTACTAGATAAGTGAAATACTTAATTAAAGTAAGTAGGTTAGTTTATAAGTGTGTGTTTTGATTAATAAACTCGTTTTTATTTTATTCATTTATAGTGGCGTCGTAGCATTTCGAATTCTCGTTACTTAAATAATGGTATACCACACACCGACTTAATTTTCCCCAGCATTGTTCCACGAATATATTTTCTTAAGTTTGTAATGATGTACCGTTTTATTGTGACATTTGTATTGTGTGTCAAATAAATATTATTAATATTCTTATTTACATACTATCTATCTAAGACTCTGTTTGCGTGAGAGGTTAACACTTGCATGGCCCTCGACGCTCATGCCTATCTCCAGCTCCATCAGGCTGGGAATTCGTTTATAAAGCTACTCACGGTTCCCTCTTCCTAGAAGCGTCAAGTTCCGGGAAGTCCACCAGGTCCGTAAGCCGCCCAACCCGGAGGTTGGGCGGCTTGCGGACCTGGTTCTGCGCGGCCGTCTGTCGTTTGTACGCCTCCTCGTCTTCCCACTTACGAGTATACTTGTTGAGACTAATATAAAGCTACTCACGGTTCCCTCTTCCTAGAAGCGTCAAGTTCCGGGAAGTCCACCAGGTCCGTAAGCCGCCCAACCCGGAGGTTGGGCGGCTTGCGGACCTGGTTCTGCGCGGCCGTCTGTCGTTTGTACGCCTCCTCGTCTTCCCACTTACGAGTATACTTGTTGAGACTAATATAAAGCTACTCACGGTTCCCTCTTCCTAGAAGCGTCAAGTTCCGGGAAGTCCACCAGGTCCGCAAGCCGCCCAACCCGGAGGTTGGGCGGCTTGCGGACCTGGTTCTGCGCGGCCGTCTGTCGTTTGTAAGCCTCCTCGTCTTCCCACGTACGAGTGTACTTGTTGAGACTAATATAAAGCTACTCACGGTTCCCTCTTCCTAGTAGCGTCAAGCTCCGGGAAGTCCTCCGGGTTGGGCGGCTTGCGGACCTGGTTCTGCGCGGCCGTCTGTCGTTTGTAAGCCTCCTCGTCTTCCCACGTACGAGTGTACTTGTTGAGACTAATATAAAGCTACTCACGGTTCCCTCTTCCTAGTAGCGTCAAGCTCCGGGAAGTCCTCCGGGTTGGGCGGCTTGCGGACCTGGTTCTGCGCGGCCGTCTGTCGTTTGTACGCCTCCTCGTCTTCCCACGTACGAGTGTACTTGTTGAGACTAATATAAAGCTACTCACGGTTCCCTCTTCCTAGTAGCGTCAAGCTCCGGGAAGTCCTCCGGGTTGGGCGGCTTGCGGACCTGGTTCTGCGCGGCCGTCTGTCGTTTGTACGCCTCCTCGTCTTCCCACGTACGAGTGTACTTGTTGAGACTAATATAAAGTTACTCACGGTTCCCTCTTCCTAGTAGCGTCAAGCTCCGGGAAGTCCTCCGGGTTGGGCGGCTTGCGGACCTGGTTCTGCGCGGCCGTCTGTCGTTTGTACGCCTCCTCGTCTTCCCACTTACGAGTATACTTGTTGAGACTAATATAAAGTTACTCACGGTTCCCTCTTCCTAGTAGCGTCAAGCTCCGGGAAGTCCTCCGGGTTGGGCGGCTTGCGGACCTGGTTCTGCGCGGCCGTCTGTCGTTTGTACGCCTCCTCGTCTTCCCACGTACGAGTGTACTTGTTGGGGCCGCGGCTGTTGGGGAAAGAAGGTTTTATTGAAGAGTTTTAATCGCAGAATTTAGTGGTAGTTAGGGCAAGTTATATGAAGCCTTCTTACACTACCTTTTTGATTGTTTTAAGAGAAGAAGACAGGTAGTACTACTAAAATTTGGCTGGACTACTATGTATTGTACGCCGAAAATAAGAGTTTATATAAGTTGATTTAGAATATAAAATAAAATACTAATGAGAACTACCAATTTTGCATGCTATAAAAAAATTACTACTAATTTATTTCTATTATTTGATTGTAATTTTCTGTCTGTATTGACATATTGATATTTCTAAATTACTACTCTGCATGCAAATTCTTAGTACTTATTCCTTTGCCTTACAAATTTTTGATTCCTAGTGCTACTTGCACAACCAAATATACATTGGACTACAAGGAGAGTCATGAAGCTCAAGGAAACAATTCAAATTCTTTCAAAAAGCAAGAAAAATCTTCTTTTTTAAAATTTGCCATAACTAAAAATATGTCTTATACCGATTAGACAAAGCAGTAAATCATGCGCATGCGTTGACTAACCGTCCACTTCGGAACCACCTTGATTGCAAAAAGGAAACAAGTTTACATTTTAATTGCACTGATATTTTTAGCAAATTTTTAGTGAATAATTTTTCTAACGATTGCGATCCTTTGTGGATTTAACTTTGTGGATTTAGGAACTACTTTTCTGGTACTTTAATTCCTTGCAAAATGCAGAAAATATTAAAAACTGTCTCTGCCATCTATCGATGACTCGATAGCGGAGTCTGAATAGAACTGCTGCTCGTCGACGACGATGACGTCACTCAATCCCATTATCTACGTACGCAGGTTATATCAGTATATTTACCCGTATCTCCTGTTACGGCGAGCGTGGGGGGGCGCGTCCTCATTCCTGATATCGTATCCGTAGATTGAGACTAGCTCGTCACGGGATTTCGGCATCTGTTGTGTAAACAATAAGCGTTATTTCTTCAAATCAAAGTCATCGAGTTTTTTTTCAGTATATAAGTCAACCAGTAGGTATCCATCAGCATAACACAAGCTCTGCATACTTTGGGGCTAGACAATGCTGTGTGGATTATTCAGCATTATTTATTTATTGTCACATAAAAACAAAATAATCGAGGAAATAAATAAAAATAAAATAAAATGAGTTTTATTTCAGTAAAGGCTACAAAGAAGGTACATACTTACACTAATTTCATTAAATTAACTAATTTTATTTATCGAACAAATTTATCATAAGGTAGGTACAGTATATCAGTGTGTACGTACTTCGGATTAACCTTCGAGATCAGAGGATGATGATACCTAACTCTCACTAAGATATACTTGTATGAAGATGTTAGGGCTCTTATTTCCGATTTTTTAGAGGTAAATCTGTCAGTGCATATACGTTGTTCTAATATGGTATACTATGGTATACGGTTTGCGATACTCTTACAATGTTTACAGATAAAAGGGGTTAGTCGAGCAGAGACAATGATATTGTCTGTGGGTCAGCCAGACTGATGTCACTTAAATCATCTGAAGTACATACCCCCTTTATTCATAATGGTCTGCTAACTTCAGACACTGTTATTTCTCTTTCCGTCTTCATCTATTGACATAAGTCAGAGTGAGAAATAACGCAGCTTAGAAGCTGTTTAAAGTTAGCGGACTATTATGAATAAGAGGGCTAGATGTAAAATAGACAATTGATGACTGATAAGTGACAAAATGCTTCGAATTACTCAAAATAATTTGAAAACTACAATCGAATTGGCAGAATTATGGCAAATAGTCGCAAAAGCCACGAAACTAGCGGCGCTCCGTTCCCGCCTTGCTGCCTTCCCTCTCGGCTGCCAGCTCTGATGCTGTGCGAGTTGATTCCTCACCACTGGAGATGAGATTACCTGTTCGTTCTCGTTGAACTTGTCGTGCGACCACTTGTTGATGACGTCACTCTTGCGCGGCGGCCGGCGGCGCTCCGTCCCCACTTCGCTGCCTTCCCTCTCGATTGACAGCTCTGATGTTGTGTTAGTTGATTCCTCACCACTAGAAATAACGGTTATTATAAGTTAATATGTTTAAGGTAAACGTAAGTCTTTGGGGGGGATGCAGGGCTAAAGGCTGTCGCAGATCTGGACCACTACTGCCTCACAGCACAAAAATGTGCATACCATTATGGGCTTCAACTTGTAATTAGGATCAGTAAGTTATAGCAATTTCAATAGAACTAGTCGCCACGTTATTTTTTATGACATAAGAATGATATTATATCTCTTTGAATTATCCGAATCGGACCATTGCTTTCGAAGATATTAAGTTAAAAACTTTACGCCCTTACTGCTGGAAAAATCAAATTACGCGGGAGCGTGTGACGTCACTGACTCGGCCGGGCGAACCGAGCGGAGCGCAGCCGGCACTCTTACTTCCCGATTCGACGGTAAAAAAGGTGAATTAGACACAAATCGGACACTTAAATTGTTTCAAAGTCACAAATAACCAAACAAACGGCTACGGCTAACTGGCGGCGACCGAGGGAGTAACGTCACAGCAACTGCGGTGGTCACTCAGTGAACTTTGCTAATAATTATAAGTAATAAGTAATTTGGTCTTAACTTCCTCAATTTTTGTCGTAAAACAAAAATTTTTGCACCGTGTGTTAAGGATTTCTTAGCACTATAAATCTGCATTCTCAACTAAAAACGTTACGGATCCTCATTCTAATTCTATGAACTGAGATCTACACGGACATCTCACATAAAATAAATAAATAAATAATGCTGGACAATTCACACAGCATTATCTAGCCCCAAGCTAAGCAGAGCTTGTGTTATGGGTACTAGATAACTGATGAACATGGGAGTGTATTATGCATTATCCCCCTGCCTAAACAGGCCCTGACCAGCCCAGCTCCTTGAAGTACCGGAGCAGGACTTTTGGTAACTGAAAGCTTCGTTTTAGCTTTTCTGTGGGCGTGGATGGGCTTGATGCCTCAATGAGACTCTTCAGCCCCGTCTTGGATCTGGCCTCCTCTGTGGCCGTGCAGTGTAATAAGTATTCTACAGTCTCTTCTTCTTGGAAGCAGCCACGACACAAGCTGCTGTCTGTCTTCAACTTATAATTTTATATTGACTGCATCAGATAACAGACAGCTCGCTTGCCATTCGCTTGGAGGTTGCGAAATGATGAAACAAAGAAAGAAAATCCATTTATTTGGCCCAAACATAGACACACAAATAATAAAAATTACGTATGGGGCCAAAAAGGTCCCTGTCTCAGCATTATGCCGCTACAAGCCACAGCGAGTAGCGGCGCTGATTTTCAGACAGGGCCTCGTGTGGTGGCACAACAGGCGCGGTCCCAGGGGGGGGGTCACGGGGGTCATGACCCCCCCCCCCCCAAATCTTAGCTTAGGTACTTAAAAAATTGCAACCCACAGCTTGATGATTATATTGTCCAGTTTACTTCCGTTACATTGATTATGGTTACCAACTGCAGCAATAAAAAAAATCGCGGCTCGCTCCGCTCGCCGATATTACTGTTTTTTGTGCTCTGTGTTTTGATTAGCACAGAGGCAACGTTCCCAATTTTATGGGTCTGGCTGGTCCACTATTGTCAGTTTGTATCAATAAAACCACCACAATAAAAGCACAAAATATAACAAATAATCTGCGAGGTCACTTTGTCAACCAGTACAAAAAAATAGTAGACAACAAAATTTTCGCGTTTTGATCTGGTCGCTGCTGATAACATTTGTTCCTTCTGACTATGATCCAAAGCTCAAAACCCGGCCCGCTTTAGGTCAATTTGCCAAATTTTCTAAAAAGTTGCCCAAAATCTAACAAAAACCAAAAATTGTCGCAGCTCTCTCAACTTGCCGGCAACTTTACACTGTCTGCCTCTGGTCATGGGCTCATCCCTCGTGTGAGGTCAGTTTTCCAAACACTCCAAAAAGGCTCATCCCTCGTGTGAGGTCAGTTTTCCAAACACTCCAAAAATCTAACGAAACCACTAAATTATCGCAGCACGCTCTGCTTGCCTCTGATAACATTCTGCTGTTTTGATAAGCTTCTGGCTTGCTCTAGTTCAGGACTCCTTCTCCGTTTCAGACTGCAAAATATCTAATACCAAACAACTCACACGCACAGCCAGATCATAAAAATTTTCGCGGCTCGCTTCGCTCGCCGTTGATTCTATATAGTGTCTGTTCTGTTGTCCGCATATTTGGTTGTTATTCGTGAAACTTTAAAATTGTTCTTCACACTAATATTATAAATGCGAAAGTTTGTATGGATAGATGGATGGATGGATGGATGGATGTTTGTTACGTCTTCACACCAAAACTACTGAACAGATTGAGGTAAAATTGCATCGGTGTAGCTCTAAGCCTGGAATCAAACATAGGCTACTTTCTATCCCATAAATCAGTTCTCATGGGATATAAATTACCTTTGAACGTTTCCATAGAAGGAACGCGTGCGAAGCCGCGGGCAGAAGCTAGTAGCTTCCTTGTCTTGCATGGACGCTACCTCACCAATTTAAAAAAAGGCTGTGGCTCATTCAGAGATCGCTCCACTCGCTGTTATTTATTTTCTGAACCAGTTTGTGACAACCCGAAAAAGGGAACTAAAATTTCGGCGGCTCGCTCCGCTCGCCGCTACATCTTTTTCGATGTCTTTTTTGTGTTTCTAATTTTTTGTAAATCTCCTTTACTCAGCTCGTCCCGATTTATATTCATAGCTTTATATCTACCACCGAAAACTTTTTAAAATTTTCGGGGCAGGTTTCACTTACTTTATTTTGTCATAGGCTCTGGCTTACTTTTCCCCAAACATCAGAAAAAATCTCCAACATTTTTGAGGCTCGTTTCGCTCGCCATTACTTATACTTCCTATTGTTGGGTTGGGAGTTGGGGGAATGGATGTCATGTTTGCGGCCGATATGCATTTTGCGGCTCGCTCCACTCGCTGATAGTATTTTGTCCTTATCTGTATTTGGTCCAGTGCTTGACACTTGTTTAACATCATTTTGCTCGGGTACCCGAAAAAGTAACAAAAATTTCGGCGGCTCGCTCCGCTCGCCGTTACATTTTTACCATGTCTTTTTTTGTATTTCCAATGTTTTGTTGATGCCCTTGCTCCGCTCGCCCCTATTTATATTCATAGCTTTATATCTACTACCGCAAGTCTCTAAGATTTTCGGGGCTTGCTACGCTCGCTATCATTTATTTTTTTATAGATACCTATCAACAACAAAATAAATGATGCGGGCGAGAGTAAGCAAGTGGACCTACTCTTGCTTACTTTTGCCCAAACTTCAAAAACATCGCAAAATTTTCGAGGCTCTCTTCGCTCGCTATAACTTATACCTACTATTGTTTGGAGTTGAGTATAAATTTTCGGCGGGTCGCTTCGCTCGCCGATAAAGTTTACTGGTTTTCGGTGGGGTTTGCAACCGCCTACAAGTACATTTGGTGCTACGGCCCGCACCAAGTGTGACCCCCCCCCCCAAAGTCTTGGGCTGCGACCGCGCCTGTGGCACAAAGATGGTAAAAATATAGGTACAATGAACACACAAACAGACAAGAGTAGATAGACAGGTTACATACAACACAGGTGATGATGAGTTTAGGCCCATATTTAAATGCTTATTGTTGTGCCGGGCGGGAAATGTGTGTGCCTTTATGCCTTGAGGTGCCTGTCCAGCAAAGCATCGGTATGTACAGTTGTTATGACAGTCGCGGCATGAAGGCATTTACGCACAAAAGTCACGTTTAGATCAAATGAATTATGTGTGATGGTAATTTAATAGGACTTCTATGATAGTAGTTTTTTTTTTAATTGTGATTTTATTCCGTAAATCTATCAAAGAAGCGGCACAACCAGCTAAACGGTCGCTTCAGATTGTTTTTAAATTGATTACCATTAATAAGGTTTACAAGGAAAATAACAATCAAATAATAGAAATATATTAGAACTAGTATTTACAATTGAAACAATTGTGCTAACTACAGACTGTTGCAAACAATCTACAGGTAGCTCAACTGATCCTTATCAATACCAGTCGGAAGCGTCCCCAAGACGCTGGAAGGCCTATTAATTCCATGATATTGTACAAATTAACACAAAACTATGGAATAATGTCTTCTCATTATGTCTGACGGGACATGTTATCGTAGAAAGTAGAAGAATAATAGCCTACAATAGAAATATAAGGACAAAAACAACTCATCATACAACCGGCAGCTTTCTACAACGCATGAACGCACAGCTTGGTCATCAGTCATCACATCACTTACTGTTAACCTTATTACGACTTGTATAAGATTCACAATAACTCGGTAAATGGTATCTAGTATATTGTATAGCTAGCTAGCTTCCGCTCGCGGCTTCGCATGACCTTTTCTGGGATACAAAGTAGACCTATGTCCTTCCCCGAATCTCCTTGGCAAACTTTATTACACTGATTACATTTGGTTCATTTTTTACTAGCTGCCACGGCTTGGCACGCGTTGTTTCTATGGAAACGTTAAAAGGTGATTTCTATCCCATGGGAACTGATTTATGGGATAAAAAGTAGATAAAAAGCCTATGTTTGATTCCAGGATTAGAATTATCTGTATACAAAATTTCAGCCCGATCCTTTCAGTAGTTTTGGCGTGAAGAGGTAACAAACATCCATCCATACATCCATCCATCCAAACTTTCGCATTTATAATATTAGTGTGATTGTAAAAATAAGAATATGAATGTTGTATTTCAAAATTTGCATTTTGTGTGTGTTAAAACTGTTCCTCAAACCTTTACTAACAAAGAATATACACAGATTACGACTATTTTTTACAATTGAAACAATGGAGCTAACTGCAGACTGTTGCAAACAACCTTTTGCAAACCATTTACAGGTCAACTCACTCACTATACTTGTTCCCTAGCGATACTTAAGTTGCCGGGGCGAAGTCGTCAATGGTGCAGCCTAAATGTATGCTATCTCACCTGACATAATAGACATACCCGCGCGCTAGAATGAAATGCACTATGATTTATTCGTAAAACGGCCGCGTAAAAAATGGGAACAGACTTTTAGCACAATCGTTATTATAGTAAAACTATTGAGTGTATCTTTTCAAAATAAAAATAATTTATTTCAACTTATGTCGGTACGGCATTATTTTAGAGTTTTCTTTCTCCGTATATTATTTATTCTCGCCCAAAGTTGGGCTAAAATCAGTGTTTAAATACCAAAAGTTTAGAAGCTCGTATTTTTCAAATGTATACTTTTTTACAGTTTTGGCTACATACAAACATAGATAATGACGAGATCAATTGATATTATCCTTAGTTTTGGATGGTCAACATCAAACAGGGTAGTAAATACCCGTCCATGTTTGTGTGGGAAGATGAGCGACTTGTTTAGCATTAAGAGCGCGCATTGCACGCCATTTGTGAAAAAGATAGGCATATGATTTCTGTACAGACCGACTAATTAGAATTTTTTGGACACTGACCTATTATAGATGTCGCCACACCCATCTAAACTTCCATCCCCTATTTCACCCTCTTAGATTATTTTTTGTGACAATAAGCCCTTCGCCTTCCTCAAAATATAAACTATCTCAATACCAAGTTTCATTCAAATCCATTCAACCGTTCAGGTATAAAAGCACTGAAAAGATAACAGACAGACAAGAGTTACTTTCGAATTTACAATAATTAGTACGAATTGTGAGCCGTATAACGGTTGAGTAAGGTTGATATTGTGTTTGATGTAAGTACTTCTAGAAACTGTGTTCCGAATCTTATACATATGGATATGGTTTTTGCGTGTTAACGCATGATTACGTTAGTTAGGTAACGTTAGTTATTTGGATAATAGGGAGGTTTTAGCCAACATTTTAACAAGCGATTATTTATTGCTGAAAATAGGACGTTCAAGATCCGTTTCCACTGAAGCAGAAAGCAATAGCGGAGGATAATACGTCAAAAAAACAACGAATAAAATCTGAAACAACCGTATGGCCGTAGCGGTCTCTGCGTAAGAATCGACCCCACAAACTCAACCCGTCGCACTATGGGTCAGGAGCGTAATTATCGTGCCAAAAAAAAATCACTTTGACAAAAGTTAGATTTCTAAATTTTTCTCAGTGAATATATGAAGTAGGATAATTGAACTAACATATACCACAAAAATAGCTATAATAACATATTTTTAAAGCTATAGCCTGACCTTGAATGTGAGGAAGTAGATTGATTGATGTTACAAAATTTATGAGATGCCACTTTCAGATCGTTTTTTTTACAAGTATTTGTTGATTAACTATTACATATTATACATCATTAAAAGCGTGGTACTTAACACTTTCCATGTAATTCAAGCATATTCATATGGCTAAGGAAGTTAGCTTTTTCAGTCAGTTTTTGAAAGCACTCCTCTTTTTTCAGTTTTAAAAATTCAAATTGAGTTTTCGTACTTGCCGCTGTCTCCCGACAAAGAGATACGAATACGTAAGCGTTCCTCAATCTGTATACTAACAGGATTTAAAACAAATTTTTGCCCCGATTTGCCCCAATTCGACTTAGGGGCAAAAAAGTGTACCGTGGGAAAATACGAAAAATCAAAAAAGTGTATTTTTTCAAAAATTTAATTTAAATTGTAGCAAATATCCTGGTTTTTATATACTTTATGACCCTAAATTTAGTAAAGATTGTTTAAATTAAAAAAATAATAAAAAAAAATTGACGCGGGAACCATGGTTATCTTAATTTATGAAGGTACCTTTTTTATAATTATTTTAACCGTAAATAGAGAATTACCGCATTATTTGATAATAGTTATCACCTTATCAAAGAAAGAAACGAAATATTGCGGTTGCCGAACCGGAAACCGCAAAGAAATAAATAAGTAATCAATTTCCAAAGGAAAATATTTCGAGGAACGTGTGCAAGAAACCGCAATAGAAATCTGTACTTAGGTACTGTACTTACTGCAAATATGTTATCAATTACTGTCTCTATAAAAAGGGATTCCGGTTTCAACTACAAATATTTAAGGGTTTGCTATTTTCGCGCAAAAAAGTGTACCTACTTAGTAAAAAAAACAAAATGTGTGAATTCATCGTATCAAAACACCAATTATGTTCTTTTTTATTCGATAACGATGCCACTTCCGAAAATCTTCTTAAGTATTTGGAAGAAAACTTTAACTTAACACCTACTAAACGCCAAAAAGTTGTCGAAAACATACAAAAAAATATCTTACAAAAATTTCGTGATCGTTGGTCGAAAGCTAAGAGAACCAAATCTCGATTTTTGGAACAAAACGCTTTGTGGTTAGATAGCGAGTTTAAAGTTGTGTTCGATGATGAAGAAGCGTGTCCTACACCAGGAACATTTACGGGTCCTGGTCGACCATCAAAAACATAATGAAGACCTTTCAGACAGAAGCAAGAAACGAAAGAACATTAAATTAGTGCAAGAATATGGACTCGAATTTATACAGAACGCTTATGTACAGGGACTTCGATCACAAGGGGAATCAGAAGAAGCTTCCCTCATAGCCATGCTAAGACCATTAAGCAGAGATGAGAAGAAAACCATACAAATGCTATAAACATCCGATCCATCTCGAGCCTAAGGAGACCAAGCGAAACTGTTCCGAAAGAACTGTGGCAGGAAGCTATAAATCTTTTAGATTCTTAGTCAACAAAACCCTGCATTTACTTTTTTACGATTATTAGAATTTTTATTACATAATATTTTAGAGTAATTATATAATTAAATTCCAATTTATCTATTGTAATGTTTGTAATACGTTTTCATTACTTATTACACATTAAAACGTAAATATTAATTTAAGGCAAAAAAAATTTTTACTCAATTTATATTTATTAATGTTAAAGTATTATATTCTATAACGTCAATGTAGAATTTTGTTTAAATTACATGTCCATTAGATTATTTAAAAGCCACGAGAACCTAAAAAAAAATATTTCTTAAGTTTAATGGCAATTTTTGTATACTAATAAAGGATTTTTATATATTTATTTTTATTTTATTTATAGTCCATATATCTAAGATTATAATCGCGAAAGATTAATTAAGATATTTTGAAAACTGAGAAAGTTACAGATTTTTGACACGATAATTACGCTCCTGACCCATAGTGCGTCGCGTCGTTGCCGTAAGAACCGATTAAGGTATTCTTTTCTCTTTTTTTTCGTTCACTTGTACCTGACTGACATTTGACACCGCGTCTCGTGACCGTGAGCGTTCATGAATGTTCCGAATTAAGGGTCCGGCGGAGGATGAATTTCCCATACAAACGTAGTACCAAAATGATTTGTAATTTAAGAACATTTTCACCATGGACTGCGACTATTTGTATTAAAATAGTATTTAACTAGGTTCCTGACACAATTTTTTTTCAAAATACCTTTCTGAAATGAAATTAAACCGAATCGCATTTTACATCAAAGAAGTTATCATCATAGCGTTATCATAGTATTTTTCTAGATAAGTATTTAGAAAAAAAATGTGTCAGGAACCTAGATAAATACTATTTTAATACAAATACATAATAGCAGACCATGGTGAAAATGTTCTTAAATTACAAATCATTTTGGTACTACGTTTGTATGGGAAATTCATCCTCCGCCGGATCCTTAATGATAGCACTCAACTGTCAATATCGTGATATCTAATTTGGAACGCAAAATATTGTTGCGCAGTAATCGTATTTCGGAATGCACCTTGTATTTATCTAATGATGGATCGTGGATCATTTACAAACACTACAGACACCATTAAAAAATACTCACTTATCAGCAGTCCTGTCATCGTGCTCGTAGAAGGTTCCCCTCTTGGGGATGTACTGCGGGTTGCTGCGGTCCTCATCATCGTCTACTCGACGCTCCGTGCCTGGTTCCTGAAGACAATAACATGAGGATTTAACTGGGCGGGTGCGGCGGCAGATTTGACCGAGGATCTCAAGAGGCGCAAATATGCAGGTCTCAGAGCCTACATATTTGCTCCCCTTTGAGTCGAGACCCTGGGGTCCGTGGGGTACCGAGGCTCTTCAAATTTTTAAAAAATTTGAGCGACGCGTGACCCGAGAGCTGGTAATAATCTGGCGCAACGCATCAGCATTGCCATACAGCTGGGTAACTAGCTCGGGCAGCTAGTAACTGATACTCAAACGTAAATCAGATTTAAGCACGTGTCAAGTCGCGATTTACGTGACAGTTTTCAATATAAATTTGCATCTGTAAGTATTTGACTTACCTAATATAAAACCATTGTTATAATAAGGTCAATAAATAAAATCCGAATCTAATTTCAACCTGCCAAAAAATCACGTCTTTATGCGGAATTTAAAAAGTCCCAAGCGTACACACACTACAGATTGACACGTTTAACTCGTAGGGTGCTTTTCACGAAAGAAGACCCGTGGCAATAAGTAGAACTAAATGTTTTTCAACACTAAATTCACTTATTTCTTCCAGTGGCACTACCTACAGCGCTGCGTCAAGGTGACTTATTTCGTGAAAAGGATTTATACTAGCTTCTGCCCGCGGCTTCGCACACGTATTTTCGGTAGACTAAGTAGCCTATTACCTAAGTTAGACTTTTCTATAAACGTACGCCAAATTTCAACTTGATCAGATGATCAGTTCAGTAGTCTTAGAGAGGTAACAAAAATTAATATTTCACAAACTTTCGGCTTTATAATATTGGTAGGATTTGTCCCTGATTTTCGGCCCACCACGCCATTAATAAGTGTTTATTCGTCCCGCAGGATAACCACTCTAAAAACCCTTTGGTGCATCGAGGGATAAAAATCACAACGAAAGGAGAACACTTCGAGACATCGGTATCGATTCGATTGGTATTAAAATAAACTAATTCGACAGACTTAAATGTCGTCCTTTTTCACCGACTTCGAAAAAGGAGGAGGTTCTATGTTCGGTGGTATGTAGATATGTTTTTTTAGGTATGTTCGTCGATGTCTCCGTACTTAAATATATTTTTAATAATAATTATGGACCGATTTTGAAAATGCTATTGTATTAAGAACTAGACGATCGCCTCGCGGTTTCACCCGCGTGGTTCCCGTTCCCGTGGGAATTCCGGGATAAAATAATAGCCTATGTCACTACTTGAAAAGTAAGCTTCCTAACGGTGAAAGAATTTTTCAAATCGGCCCAGTAGTTTACAAACTAACAAACAAACAATCAAATATTTCCTCTTTATAATAGTATAGATGATCCCGAGGTAGACCGATAAAATTTTTATTCCCGGAAAATTTATATTTGTGCCACAAAGCTGAAAAAATAAAAATACTAGTAAACAGTGTAAATATCAAGGAATTAGAAGTCGTTTTAGTTATTTTAAAATAACCAAATTATTATTTCATATAATAATAATAATAAATAATGCTGAACAATTCACACAGCATTATCTAGCCCCAAGGTAAGCAGAGCTTGTGTTATGGGTACTAGATAACTGATATACATAATAATATACGAGTACATAGATAGATATTTTTTATTATACATAGAAAACGACCAGAACACCCTGAACAAATATCTGCAGATCGTACAAATATTTGTCCCGAGGCGGGAATCGAACCCGCAACCTCCTGCGTCGCAGGCGGACCTTCGCCCACCGCGCCACAGAGGTCGTCAATATCATCATCATCAGCCTATATTAGTCCACAGCTGGACATAGGCCTCCCCTAATGAGCGCCATAGCGCCCTGTCTTCAGCTTGCCGCATCCAGCATCTGCCTGCAGTCTTTCGCAGATCGTCATCTCACCAGGCCGGAGGCGTCCTACACAACGATTGCCGAGTCGTGGTCTCTACTCCAGATCACATTTAGCCCAGCGGTTGTCGGTTCTTCGCGAGATATGGCCGGCCCACTGCCACTTCAGTTTGCTAATTCTTTGACCTATGTCGATAACTTTGGTTCTCTGTCGAATTCTACCTTTCAAAGAGACTCCGAGCTATTCTTTCCATAGCTCGCTGAGCGACTTTGAACTGAACTTATTACTTGACTTATGTCATATAAGCGTATATAATTATAGTATTTGTTTAGTTAAAGTAGTATTTTACGTATTGTTGCAATATGTATTCAATAATTAGGTTAATATTAAATCTTATATCCTTTCTTTAAGCACATGTACCCACTTTTACAAATTTGTCTCTCTCTCCCAATAAGGTTTGCTGGAAGAGAACTCTTTTTAGGGTTGAGCTCGCCTTTGCCATTATTTTTCCTGCCAAATGTTTTACTTGTTACCTATTTTGTGCAATAAAGAATTATGAAATATTTCTTTAATTACTAAATTATTTCAATCGTAAAAAAGGAACGGCAAAATTTGCTTGCTTTTAAAGACCTGCCAAATTGCAACATCAAACCTGCAAAATTATTTTGTTTTTAAAACCTACCGAAATGACACCATTGAGTACACAGCACCTACCATTTCGTTTTAATAACCACACCACTCTTTAAAGGAATAACGTTTACTGAGAACTGGCAACATCCTTCGTCATGCATTTCTCGAAAGGGTTTCGGTTAAGACACCCTTTATTATTATAAGGTCTGTTCTTATTATTCAATTGATATCCAAACAACAAGGTAATCCAAGTTCATGGTCAAAGTAACGGTTAACACGTGTATTGCTGACCAAATGACATCTGCTTTAAGAAAGAGGGGTCCAATTAAAGAGATCTATAGAAAGATGACGTTTATTTGACGACCTCTGTGGCGCAGCGGGCGAAGATCCGCCTGCGACGCAGGAGGTTGCGTGTTCGATTCCCGCCTCGGGATAAATGTTTGTACGATCTGCAGATATTTGTTCAGGGAATTCTGGATGTTTTATATCTATAATATAAAAATGAATCGCAAAATGTGTTGGTAAGCGCATAACTCAACAACGCCTGGACCGATTTCGCTAATTCTTTCTTTGTTGTGTTTGTTATTGTCAGGAGAAGGTTCTTATGAAAGAAAAAATTAAGAAAGTTGGAAAAATAAATTTCCACGGGGGCGAAGCCGCGGGGCGCAGCTAGTGTATAATAAAAATATATCAATGTATGTAGTGTATTGTATTAAGTATATCAGTTGTCTAGTATCCATATCACAAGCTCTGCTTAGCTTGAGGCTAGATAATGTTGTGTGAATTATTCAGCATTATTTTATTTCATTTCTTGAGGCTTAAAATATAAGCACATAGAGAATTTGAATTTTAAACTAAATTATCATCATGTCAGTCTACAAATGTCCATTGCTGGTTATATGCGCCCATACGACACCAGAAATGGCAGTCATTGGGGCTTACTCGAAAAAAAAAATCTAAGTTTCTCAATCACCCATAAAATTATACATCTTAACACGTAGGCACACAAAATCATACACAAACGCACGCTCACACGCTCACACGCTCATAGGACTCCGGTCGCCCAGACTTTCGTGAGACTGGTACCTACTCAGGAGAACTAGCACTCAGAGACATTCATATTACACACTAATAAACCCAGATAAAAATGTCTAAACAAGGTATTATGTAACCTACGACTAAATGTTTGTAAATGCATGAACACACATGGCAGTAGCAGTAACCGTATGCACCCTGCAGACGGAGTTTTTGATTACACGTTTGAAATAGATATATAAGTATAGGAACCTTTAAGGTGAAGTGAGTCCCAAAACCCACGTTTTGACAGTACGGAAATCAATTTAAATGCAAAAAAACATTGAATTTCTTATAATTTTTGATTAGCATCAAAAGTTTAGGATTCTAGTTAGTAAATTATGGAAGTCGAAACACAATTGACAAAACCTGATACATAAAAATCGCTAAGCTTCCTCTAAACCTTCATTTTTACACAGATACTTCTAGGGAAAAAGCAGTTTCATTTGGTAGTTATCTATATCTATAGGTAATAATAAATAATAATAAAAATTCTTTCACCGTTAGGAAGCTTACTTTTCAGGGAGTGACATTTATCCCGGAATTCCCACGGGAACGGGAACTACGCGGGTGAAACCGCGAGGAGATCGTCTAGTTTATCATATTTCAATTAAATTTCGTCTACGTTTCCTAGTAAATACTTAATACGATTATGGTTTTATTTTATTGCGAAAGATGCGATTAAAAAAATAACACAAAACAAAACTATTAAAGATACATTTAAAAAAGCTTATGATAGATATCGTAAAAAAATCGGACAGCGCGATTTTTTGATAATTCCTTTGTATAATGTAATTATAAAATTAAATATGTAGTGGCGCCACTATCCACCCTACTATTCGCCTTAACTTAGACACACATAGTATTATCATATAAAATATGATAATACTTTACAGGAAATGTTTAAAGAGTTATATCCCATTGGAACTGATGTGTGGGACAAAAAGTAGCCTATGTTTAATTCCAGGATTAGAATTACCTGTATGCAAAATTTCAGCCCGATCCGTTCAGTAGTTTTGACTTGAAGAGGTTACAAACATCCATACATCTAGGACATTTTACTATTGGATGAGGATCTTGGAAACATCCAAACTTTCGCATTTTTAATAGTGTATAGTGCATTTATTTAGTGTGATGTGATATTATTTTTGATGATCACTCATACTCTCATTGTTCCGTTTTCTAGATTGCGTTTTAATTTTAGTTTTTGTGAACATTTTTAATTGCTTTGTGTTAAAACAATCTTTATTTGCTTTTACAAATACATATCTAATTCAAAAAGCGGACAGCAAAACTTATCGGTGGTTAAAGGAACATATAACAGAACTGGTTCATCGGAGATGAATGGGTCTTTTGAAGCTAAATTTTTTATAATGTAGTCTGTATTGTAAACACATAAGGTTGAATATAATCAAAACATCTTTTGCTTATCTAGCAAGGGCATTGTGTGTTTTGAGCTGAACCTTTTGCAGTTGTCAATCAAACCACACTTACAAAAGACTGATTTTAACTCATACAATGAAAAGCTTCAGGGATCTAATATCAAAGTGCTTTATTTCCACAGGACTCTTGGACAAGTCACAAAATGTAAGTTTAAAAAAAATATATATCTTTTAGATGCGACTCAGATCTGCAGGAAGCGCAACACTGCCCAAGAAAGCACCAAAGAAACTAATTGCATTGGTGGCAGTCAAAGTGTTAAATGTAGGTGTTTTACTTTAGGTCTTATAATTTATAGATAAAAGTTGAGTTTACAACCACAATATCTTACTGTTATAATGGGGGCTCTGTCTCCAAGCTGAAGACAGGGTGCCATGGCACTCATTAGGGGAAGCTTATGTCCAGCAGTAGACTATTAATCTATATAGGTACGCCTGATGACAATGATGACAATATTATAGGGGTGTCTTATACGGAATAGCACTATTATTTCTTGGGCAATGAATAGGGAGCGGACACAAAGTCTATGGAAACCAGTTTTATTGAATGGGCTTGCAAGGTTTTATTTAAGTTTGTAACATTATATTGTCAAATGTGTACTTATGTACTTCTTTATGAGTTTTCTCAGTGTAGAATTACATGTATACAAAAGGGAAAGATGAATTGAATTGTAAATAGGTCAATAATAGATTGTTGTCAACATTTGACATAGATGACCTCGGTGGCGCGGCGGGCGAAGGTCCGCCTGCGGCGCAGGAGGTTGCGGGTTCGATTTCCGCCTTGGGACTAATGTTTGTACGATCTAAAAATATTTGTTCCGGGTGTTCTGGTTGTTTCTATGTATAATAAAAAATATCTATCTATGTAATGTATTATACATATGTATATCAGTCATCTAGTACCCATAACACAAGCACTGCTTAGCTTGGGGCTAGATGATGCTGTGTGGATTGTCCAGCATTATTTATTTATTTTATTTATTTATGTACTTTTTTCCGTTAAGGTGGTAGTTAATTAGGTTTTCTTTACATAACTCAAAAACATTATCAATAAATTAACTTGCGATGGTCAAAGTTTTCAGGTTTGGGCATTTCTTAATATTTTCTAGGTTAATATTTTTAATAATATTAGATGGGTAATAATTTTTAGGCAGAGAAGACACAAACAACATTTCCACTTAATGAAATCCAATCAAAAATCGAATCTTTGTAGAGGACATGAAAATATACAAATGCACAGAAATTTCTCACCATCATAAATCACGATTTACTCAAATAGTGTACGGGGCTAGGTAATGACCTAGCCCCAATTTACTCATTATTTGTGTGAATTGTCCAACATTATTATATAATTTGAGTAAATCATAATTTACGATGGTGCCAAGGATAATGTCCCTATTTATGTCAAGTGTGCTAAGCAGAGCTGATATATTTGTTTTTTGTTGAAGTGCTGTGTTAATAGTATAATAATAAAGTAAGCAATATCGAAGCCAGACACTTTCACTGGCTTGAGTCAGACTCAGACATTAAGCTAATGTAAATATATAAATAAGAATTAATCAAGTTTAATTATGGCAAGATGATGTCACTTCCTTTGAACTACCAAACAAGATCAACAGATAAGAATTGAATTGTTAGATACAGTTTATTTGCACTAACTCAGAGGATGTAAAGTATAGGCCAAACTCAATGTAGAATGTTTGTAAACAAACCGCCCATACTGAACCTAAAATTTGCTCGGTAGTCCTGTATTTATTTATGGATTTTACATTATTTGTCGATTTGTAATCCTTCCTTCAATAAATATTGCTTACAATTATATCTGAAACTCAATGCCAAGCAAGTGAGTTTTAGTTTTTGATTTGTGGTTTGTTTACAAACATTTCACATGGAGCTTGGCTAGTGTATAGATAAGAGACCTTGTAAATTAAACTTTCCCTTATTTCTTTCTTCTCTCAATATGTTTCCACATTCATTAGGTACAAGTTTGAATATAGGTCACTAGAAATTTCTTTTAACTACACTGCTAAGGCCTTGAATACCAATTAGAGGCAGAAAGAGAAACCAACAAACTAATCTGATTAAACATTTCCACAAACCTGATTCTCCGGGTTTTCATTGTCTGATATTTCTCCAGGAGTTTCATAGTCAGAATCCACCGGGTCACCTTCCTGCAAAGGTAAACACCCTTCAACCTTGAGCAACTGCATCTTAAATTAGGTAGCTAATTTCTGTTTGTTTTTCTAAGTTTCACTACTACGTGGCGGCCTTATAATGAAATTACAGTCCAAACACAGCCACTGCGTTACAGTGAGTGGCCTGTGTGACCCCAATCTATCGAAAAGAAATGGACATTCCTACACGCGAGCGCGCGGGAGAAAGTAACTTTGTAATACTTCGAGCGCAAAACGAAAGTTTATTCTACGGTGACTGGATGCACGGTACTCACGTTCCCCGAGTTGCTATGTTCGATTTCTTGTGATCCCTCCGAAAATTCGCCGGAATCGTCATTTCTTCTAGCCACAGATGTCATTTTGCGGTCCACACCGATTCTTTGTAAAAATCCCAGGGTGGCGGCTTTGAAGCACGACTGTTGAAGTGTTGGTGGCGTTATCGCACACCAATTTAGCGTTTGCTATTATGGAAATCCCCCTCTCGATTTCTTGATTTTTACAATAGATCGAAAGAAAAGAACGTCAAAACAAGCGACAAGCAAGTTCTGCGGGCGGCCATCAATATTTGTACCGTTTCAATATACGCAACAATGTTAGTGCAAGTTAGTGAAAATTTGTTTATTGAAGTCCTTTCTGAGAGCCCTGTGTGCTAGCATGAATCTTTTTCGTTCTTTAATTTGACAAAATTAAGTTTAGATACATTTAACAGTGTTCTAAAGGACCAATAAACGAAATACTATTGAAAATTCGAAAAATGTGTCTTCTGTTAATGTTGCTTGTGCGTTAAATGGAACGACAAAAGAATGGCGCTGTTGAGACATCTAAACTGCCAAAGTCACATCTCAATTCCAAAAATTGACAACTTGTTTCATCGAATGCTGCCAGCAACAACCATGTAACCCTTAGAATAAACTGGATCGCGCAGAAACATATTTAATTCATTCAAAAGTACCCTGTAACGTTATGCATCTAAGGCTAATTTTTCTTTGTGATATCTCAGAGTAGAAACACGAGCCAAGTGAGAGGGCTTAAAAGTAGTAGTTGGTCCTTGTCTCGCACGTATCAACATGGTGTCGGGTGTCCATGAAATAATACGGCGATATCACAGGGCTTTGGAACAAAGATTCGGATAAACTTACTTCTGGAATACGTACTGTTTAAAAAGCTGTCCAAATTACGCAGCAACATTACCGTAAGAATGTTTTCAAATCTTTTGCACACTATGAAAGTAGTAGGTACGTAATAATGGCTAGCAGACAGTGAATACTACTACAGGTAGCGCCCATTAAGTTTAGCGCTGAGCAAATGGTGGAGGGGATACTGCGCACCCAGTGATACCTAATTTTTGACTTATGCACAAGAACGGTCAGCGCTAGAGTTTCGTGCTGCTACTTGTACAACTTAATTATCAAGTTATTATGTTATTTTAAAGTATCATTTTTCAAAAGAGCAATTTTCTATTACCTACTAACACATCACAGTTTCATTAGAATTTATAAAAATACAGATGATGAACTACTACTTTGGGGCCTCTCACTCGGCTCGTTTTTATGAAATACTGCACAGTCCAGGCTATGTATTTAGGTTGATGCTTCGTTCACCTTAAACGATTGCTGGAGTTTTCGTATGCTACGGGAAGGCTACGGTGGACGGGTGCGGCGGCGCACTGCGGCTAAAAGCCGCCACACACTGAAGCCGGAAGCAGAGGCGGACGGTAGCCGAGCCAGGCGTTCGCGTTACGGATGTCTTTACATTGCAGGTATTTTTAAAACCTTTTACATGGCAATCGTATAAACAACGATGTGGTTGGATTAGCACCATCAAGTTTTCGGTATAGTTCATTTTATTTAGCGCCTTAATAGGGTCATTAACTAAAATTTTTGTAAATAAATACAACTCGTAATTCCGCGACGCACCGCGCCCACTCTGTGTGAAGTCACTCCTTATGGTAGCTAAAATACAACGCTCACACGCCACGCCTTCGCCTTTCCACCGCGCCGCCACGGCTCCGCTATGGGGTACTTTTTAATGAATTAAATATGTTCGTGCGCGATCCTCTCTCTCTCTCTTCCCAGCAAGTTATCCCATATGGTAGTGGGCTCAGCTCTCCTTATAGATTTCCTCCACTTCGCTCTATCCTCGACGTCGTCTTCGGAGGCTTGACACTCTCTCATGTCCAGAGATAGGAATAGGTAGTGCAATTTGTGGTTGATGACCTCAAACATTATAAATAGTATGGATACGCCTCCGGGATTCCGGGATTAGAAAACAATATTATACTTAATGCAGTAACTACCTGTTTTCAGTAACTGCATTTTATAAGATTACTTTCTTTTCATCATCATCAGCCTTTAATGACCCACTGCTGGACATAGGCCAGGCCTCCCATAATGAGCATCATAGCGCCCTGACTTCAGCTTGCTGCATCCAGCACCTGTCTGCAGTCTTTCGCAGATCGCCATCCCACCTGGCCGGATGGCGTCCTACACTACGTTTGCCGAGTCGCGGTCTCCACTCAAGAACACGTTTACCCCAGTGGTTGTCGGTTCTTCGCGAGATATGGTCAGCCCACTGCCAACTCAGCTAATTCTTTAAGCTATGTCGATAACTTTGGTTCTCTGTCGAATGTATTCGTTACGAATCCTATCCTTCCGAGAGACTCCGAGCATAGCTCTTTCCATAGCTCGCTGAGCGACTTTGAACTGGTGGACCAGTCCTACCGTGAGTGTCCACGTCCACGGTTATGACGGATAGGACGCACTCATTGAAAAGTTTAGTTTTAAAGCATTGTGGTATGGATGACGAGAAAACTCGACGTAGTTTTCCAAACGCTGCCCGGCCTAGCAGCTCTTTGCTCTTTGCAAAGAGTAGTAAGAGTAGTTTCTAGACTCTTTCTCAAAATTACTTTGACCTAACTCCAGAATTTGCCCAAGGTAAGTATACTCAGAAACAATTTTGAGTAGGTGGCCATGTACGACGACGACTTGACTTTTAACTTAATAATAAAATTAATTGCCTGTATGATCCCTTCTTATCTTATCGCTGCCTTCGTGATACCGAAACAATTTTTGGTATATTTTTGGTCTAACTTGAAGTAAATACCAATCTGGCGGCAAGTTTAGCTTCTTTCATAAAAGTTATGAATAATATCGTAAAAATGTCTATTTAAAATATTATTTTACATAGTATTCAATAACAGTTTTTCATTTAATTCCCGGGACTTGTGTGAAGTGTCCATTTCTCATTAAATTCCCGGGAATTGTAAGGCATGTCCACATTATGGTATCATCATGAAGTCCCGTTAAATTGCACTACCTATTCCTATCACTGCTCATGTCCTATAACACTACATTCTTTCATCGTGGCCTGGGTCTCCCTCTGGACCTTCGCCCGGGGATGGAAAGCTGTAGTGCTAACTTACTCTCCTGCATTTTGTCGGCGATGTCGCGCACGCCCAGGCTTCTTCGTACTACGTACTCCTACGTTACGTACTCGTTCGTGCGCGATCCAGTTTACTCTAAAGACTCGTGCCTACGAAGATTTTGGAATTGTACATTTTCAGCGGTGGCAGCATCTAGCTGTCACTTGGTGAATGTGTTGTCAATGTCATTTCATGTCATGTCAACTCGCTCGTGCCCCCACCCCACCTCTCCCCTCATTTAGAGATGAGACGTACTTGCAAAATCGAGTACCAGGGCTTCCAAGTACTTCCTAGTTTAAAAACCAGCGCCAAAAACCAGGGTTCAAATACTTTCAAGTATTTCGATACCTTGTAGTATTACGTACGGGTATCGCTGGCGGGCGGGCGCGGCTCGTGACGGGTCTCGCACCTTGAAAGTGAAATACTTGCATAGAAAATTGATCCGAGCTCGCATGAGAATAATGTTCGTAATTGAGTTTCAGAAAGAAATACTTGCAAGAACGACGAAAATACTTTCATAGAAAATTGATCCGCGCCTCGTTTATTATATAGAACAAAATAGTGTGAACGAAATTACCTTTTGAATCTATATTAATAATTTCGGACCGGTCTACGGTAGACTCGAACGAAATGCACATCAAATTGAAGAGCGTAAAAAATTAGTCGATCCGAGTCGACAACTTATAGGCGGAAAATTCGGATTATCGAGTAGTATCATTATGAAAATGAATAAATTGCTAAAATTGTAACGGCGTTGCAAAGTAAACATGTCTTCTTCTTTTATTTTTGGCTCTGCGTCATAGTTTGACACAATTCTGCCAATGTCAGTTTTAGAACAAATCTACGTGGTGTTGGTGTCACACGTCAATCACGTATCACAGGTGTCGCAGGTTCAGTCTTGGTACCGTGGACGGAAGAAATCGCTCCCCAGGGTATATAAATACTCCTTGATCGTAGCTTCGCAATTTCTTTTGTCTTAAAAAACCAAAGTTTTTTAAACCAAAATCGTCGAAGTCGCGAATGAAATCGCGAGCGGGTCAGCTAGTAGATATTTAATTTATCAGCACGATTGACCTATTCAGTCAGACCTACAGGTTTCGATTTCGAGCCTAGAATTTTATCGATTAGATGAGATAATCTTTTATTTAAATTATGAATTTACTTACTTAAATAGGTAAGTATACCTACAACTAACAAAATAACACTATCTAGGTACCTTCTCATATTAAATATTTTTTATTAAAGTTTCTAAGTAACCATTAGACAGAATAACAGTGGGACGTCTGCTCTTAATTTTAAGTAGGCGTTAGGATTAGAATTTGATAAGGTAGGTAGGTACTAGGTACTGGTAAATGTCCTATGTTTTACCTAGTTAAGTAAGACGAATCCTAGCGCCTACATACAATTAATAGCCAGGGACGGGCCGTATTTTAGTTTTTAATAGTACGGGCGGAGACTCACTTTTCACTCTAGATAGGTATGACGTACCTATTTATAAAATTATAAAATGGAATCTGTGCCCACTTATCTAATTTCAGGTTGATGTACATAATGTACCTACCTATACCTAAGAGGTGCCTATACCTACCTATCCCTTTGTAAATATCCGTAGGTACCTATCTGTTTGATAAGTATGAAATTATGAATGTCAATTACTATTGAACTTTGTGTCACTGTCACTGTCAGAAGTCAGTCATAGTCTGCCGATTTGCGTCACGCACCTTGAAAGTAAAATACTTGCATAGGAAATTGATCCGAATGAGCATAAGAATAAGATTCGTAATTGAGTGTTCAGAACAAATACTTCTAGCACAGGTATCGGCGAAAAATACTTTCATAGAAAATTAATCCGCGTTCTCTTTGTACTATGGAACAAAATAGTGTCAACGAAAATTTACTCGAATACTTTCAAGTATGTACTTATATCGCGCGGTGCGTCAATACTTGCAAGACCTTCAAAGTATTTCGACTCATACCTGGTTTCCGTACTTGCAAGCAAATACCAGGTATAGAAACCTGGTCGCGTAAATACGTCTCATCCCTACCCTCATTCCACTTCCTTCCTGATCCGAAGCGAGATACATGAAAATCACGAAATCATTGATTTAAACTATGGAATAAATCTTAACATTCATGCATTATTCCCATCAGGATATATTGTTTTGTGCTATTATCACAACCATTTTTCAATACCTACGAATCTCACCCCAGCTATCTAATGGAGAGGTCTGAATACATGCTAAGTATCATATAAATCGTCTCGCAACTCGATGACCTCAATCTTCAGTTTTACTATTTTCTAGCTCAAGTACGGCGACTTCAGATGATCTGAAGACAGTGCAGATGCTAGCTAAGGGTATACTGGAGCTCTACGAACCGCCTCTGACAACTATCAACACGCATTTGAAGGAATTGACGTGAGTAAACAAAACCTCACATTCTCTTCTGGCCGATTTGAGAAGTTTTACCGCGATATGAGAAGCCTGGTTGTATTTAACTATAAGTTTTTTATAAGTTTAGTTTAGCCTGTCCTGCACATTCTTCTGTAAATCTTTAATAGCACCATCTTTCGAGATTAGGATCACCCAATGCTGAGTAAAAAACCCCATCCGTGTAAAGCTTTTTTGCCTGTAATACATCAATTTACTAACCTTCTCATATTACCTACCAACATATTACAATAAAAGTAAAATAGCCTTTTAATTCATTGCAATTCATTTTACAAAACCTAGGCAATTTTAACGTTAATTTTAATTCACACAAACTACTTTAAAATATCACAAAAAAAACTATTGAGTGGTTTTTATGGAAGAACAAGTTGTGAAGTTGAAGGCCTCCTCCAGATTTTTCCCTTGTGTAGAAAGTTTAAACCACATCCTCACTTGCTGCCTCTTCTATTGGAGTCTAGACCTGTATGAAGTCATATTACAATACATATTACTTGTATATAATATAATATATACAGGGTGCCACAAAACGTGTGTAAAACCAAATAGGGGTGATTCTTGACCCCAAGGGGATCAACTTGTGAATAAGGATTTTTCGGTTTGTTTTTATTTTCAAATAAGTTTTTTTTATTCCTATTTGTGTTGTACACACACAGACACTCTTGCATTATTTAACACTAGCGACCCGCCCCGGCTTCGCACGGGTGCAATAAAATACTACTATTACTATTATTATACATATTATGATTTCTCAATCAAAGAGCAAAGAGTTTTCATTCATAGAAAATAGACCGAACCACAGATCACTATATAATATATACCAAGCTATGATCAAGGAGTATTTATATACCCTGGGGAGCCATTTCTTCCGTCCACGGTACCAAGACCGAACCATAGACATGTTTATACTTAATTGACATGTTTACTTTGCAACGGCGCTGTTACAATTTTTTTAGCAATTTATTCATTTTCATATTGAAACTACTCGATAATCCGAATTTTCCGCCTATAAGTTGTCGACTCGGATCGACTAATTTTTTACGCTCTTCAATTTGATGTGCATTTCGTTCGAGTCTACCCTAGACCGGTCCGAAATTATTAATATAGATTATAAAATATATCATAATGGTTTTTTCAGCAAAACCAGTGTTTTGTCATTAAATTATTACAAAATTTGATGGAAATTTCAAAACAATAATAATAATGAAAGATTCACATAAAAAAATACAAAATTAAGATGTAATTCAAAACATCATACAACCAAAGTTGATCTCTTTCAGCTTAGTACATAAGTTACGTGGCACCTTGTAGAATCGTGTTGTAACCTTTCAGGGAAAAGCAAGAAGCAGTGCAGGGTATGATCACATCAGAGAGGAGGAAACTAGATGACCTGCAGAATGATGCTGACTTAGATGCACTGGTAAGGCAATACACAATGTACTGTACCTTGCCAGTAATTTTTATTTAATTAATTAACGTTCAATTTACATAATTTAATTCTAATAGCATTTTTAACTACATATTATGTGACATTTGTGAACCAGAAATTACACACCACACCGGTAGAAATACATTGATTCTTGAAACAACATAATTATAACAACTGTGTATTATATTTACATGTATTTCAAGCAATAAATGATCACTTTACTTTACCTATATGAATCACCATGATTTATTTTTAAAATTCTAGTTTTGTTTTTTAAAGTAACTTATACCTATTAATTCTGCTTTTTACATAATTTACGTACCTAATGTTTTATTTCTTTTTTAACACCATTACTCTGTAATTGGTTAAGTTTGAGTAATTAAGGACTCTTGTATAATTCTTTAATATGTGATATGTCAGTATTATAGTCTTAAGTTAAACTTAGCACCAAGTAAATGTGCAATAATAATGCATAAGATTAGTGAATCTGTAATGTTATTATTGGTTAGAAACTATCACCGTTCAAGCACTTTATTTGTATATGTATTTTGTATTTATTTATTCCATCGTAGGTACACTTTATGTTACACTTGATGTCGTTACATTTTATATTTATGTACTATTTTAATAATTACAATATGTAAAGGTATTTCGTTGTAGGAAACACCATAAGGTACAAAGGTAAAAAAAATTACTGAAAATAAAATAAAAATTAAATGAAATAAATAATAAATAAATATAAAGTTTGTATTGTAGTATTAAAAATAAAAACATCCTGATCACCATCCACTCATATGCTAAGTAATTGAATTGAAAAAAGGTTTGGAATATGTAGTGATGTTCGTATCAGGCATCTTGAATGCATAACACTAGTTCATTTATCTATGGTAATAAATAAACTTGTGATATTTCTTTTTTTCTTTTTCTTATTTATCTATACAGAAAATCACAACACATTAAATTTTCACATAACAAAGTCTTAGGTCTAGTGGTTTTGCAATCACAGGGTACCACAGCGTGTGCAAATAATGGGTAGACATAAGCTTTCATTCATTCAAAACTTTTTCTATTTAGTTCTATTCTAGACTTTTTCTTTTTTACCAACTTGCATAATTGTTAAATTGGTAAAAAAGAAAAAGTTTTGAATACTTACCTACACTACAAAACCAAAACAATATAAAATTACTTCACTACATAGTATAAAACAAAGTCGCTTTCTCTATCCCTATGTATGCTTAAATCTTTAAAACTACGCAACGGATTTTGATGCGGTTTTTTTTAATAGGTAGAGTGATTGAAGAGGAAGGTTTATATGTATAATTATAGTAATAGTAGTATTTTATTGCACCCGTGCTAAGCCGGGGCGGGTCGCTAGTCTAAAATAAAAGAAAAACGTTAACAGTATAGAGTACAAAGACATCTTACGACTTAGTGATACATAGGTATCTACAATAAATACTAAGTTTACTGAGTTACTCAGTTCTGCTTCCTTTAAGGCCAGATGATCAGTGTGAAAATATCTTGCATTATTTATGTATGTTTCAGATGGCAGACATAGCTACTAATAAGGAAAGGTTGGCAAACATGTCCATTAATATGATGAACTTACACAAGAGGGTGCAGTCTTTATCCGTAAGTAACATTATTACAACATTTTCTACTTCCAAAAAGTTATCAAATGACGGATGTGTGGACGGCGAACTAGGTACCCAGCGTGGAGATACTTATCAGGAAGTTTTTTTTAATTCTCTAAACTATAGTGCTTGAACCGTGGTCATCTAAGCCTTGGGCTGGAGTTCTGCATGAGATGATACTGCCAGTGGCCTTTGGTCTAGTGAGGAGAAAAAACTGCACATTTACCAATTAGAGCTGCTAGCTGCATTCATTACCCCAAAATATTTGCTAAAAAAATTAAAAATTGTCAAATTTTGATACATGTAGATAACGCAACTGCATTATGCAAACTGGAACTAGGTACACAGCGTGGAGTTACCTATTAAGACGTCTTTATTTTAGACTTTTTACGGGGAAATGTCGCACACATTCCCTAGTCATCAAACAAACAAACAAAAAGTATTTATTTTCAGGAAAATGAGACCCAATATAAACTTACATATCTACATAACTAAACATAAGATCCTGTAAGTTTGAATCCTCTACTAAGAGCTCTGACTAAGATAATCTTGTGTGAAGATGCGACGGATCGCAGCTTCTGCTTATTTAAAAGTTATTAATTAATAATCGCTAATTAAAAATAAGTATGACACACTTATGCTAAAAAATAATTGTATTCCTTAAAATATCAGCAGAGTATCAGCGGAAAAACTGTTAAGAGTGTCACCTTATTATTAACCACTGCTGAGCTCTATACAGGGTGCCACGGAAAGGGTGTACTAAGCCGAAAGGGGGTGATTCTGGACATGACTGGATGAATGTTTGTGCTAAAAAAAAATAAAAAATATGTTATTCTAAAGTTGATCCCCTCGGGGTCCAGAATCAACCTCTTTCGGATTAGTACACCCTTTCCTTGGCACCCTGTATATCTGACATTTGTTCTGTCTCCACATTAATGACCATTATTATATTTTTCCAGGCTAGAGCAGCTAATGTAGAAAAGGCAGCGAAACTTAGAGCATCTCAAAATAAATCTCTCAATAGCTAAGTACAGGTATCAAATTAGTTAATCTTGAACTATTTACGTTTACTTAAAAAGAATAGAGAATAATGATAAATTTTTAAAAGTTGACGCGATCCGCTTTTGTTATTCATATAAAACAAAAGAAAATGACGTTAAGAGAAAATCAAAAACACCTCATTTAAAATTTAATAATAACTTATAGTATAAAATTTACTTGTCTGAGTGCTTATTTTGTAAGCCTAAAGAAATAAAGTTATCTGAAATATACCGGTGGCCTGGATTTTTGACGTCGGCGTGTATCTCCGCTTGTATGAAATCGTATGAATAAACAAAAGACAATCGCCAGCTTTTAAAGATGTCCTATTCGTCCCTTGCTACCTGTTGCCAGCTTCATATAGATTATAAAATAATTTATCTAGTTAAGTAAATATTTTTTATCAATTTATATTTTTTAAATCACAAATAATGATTGATTTGCCACCTTTACTGGCTGAAGCATAGTAACTTACATAATTTATTTTAGGTTAGCCCACAAAAGAGATAAAACTAAAATGAGCAATTAGAGACACCAAATATTAATTAATTTGATGGATTGAACCCAAAAATATACAGGGTGCCACGTAACATGTGTTTTTTCTTCCTATTCGTGTTCTTTTACACGCCCTCTTGCATTAATTTATCATTATAAAATATTTCACAAAAATTTTTTTCAGCAAAACCAGTATTTAGTCGTGAAATTATAACAAAGAAACATTGAACTGTTCCTTTAGACAGGCTTTCTGTTATCCTGCTACACAGGCTGCAAAGTCCTAGTGCGGGAAGCAGATGGGTTTTTCTATTGGTGCAATCTGCCTGTACTAAGTTAAACTTTACTAATGTATCTTCACAAATTGTACTCTTATGAAAATAAATAGGTACTTACATATTTTTTTTACTTTGAGCTAATATCATTGTGAGCTATATAAAATCAATGTATGTATGGGTATGAAGAACGGCGCTCGGACATTATTTGTGTGTTGTCAGTTAGATTGTGACTCTATAGATTGTAGCTCAATGCAAAGAAATGAATGAAGAACACGAATATAAAAAAGTCTCTGATTTTTGTCAAAAAAGGTAATAAATTGTGCGTAGTAAAAAAATTGTAGAACAAAAGTTGATCCCCTCGGGGTTCGGAATCACCCCCTTTCGGCTTAGTAGGTACACATGTTACGTGGCACACTGTATATTTTTTTTTAATTATAGTAATTTACTTAAAATTGTAACCTAAGGGAATGATTGCTATTTATTAGTGTTGAGTAACAAAACTATTATGTTAGGAAATAAAAAAACAGAGTTTATTTAAAACTTTATTTACTAAAATACATTTGATAACTATTATGTACTTACTATAAAATAAATACTAAGTTACTGCATTGAGAAAATATGTGTACCTACTTTAAAATATTGTAATGTACCTTAACACTGAACAAGTATCTGGTTTTGACTATCTCTAGTACCCTCTTACGTATCAAAATCTTTCAAAAATGGCTAAGCAATTTCTATTCTTATTCTGACAAAAAAAAAACAAAAGACTTAGCTATTGCTTAAAGTAGAGTTTTAAAAAAAACTGGACAATCCACACATCATCAAGCCCCAAGCTAAGCATAGCTTGTGCTATGGGTACTATTAATACAATACATTACATAGGTATAATATTTTATTAGACATAGAAAATACCCACAACACCCGAAACAAATATCTGCAGACTGTACTAACAATTGACCCCAGGCGGGAATCGAACCAGAATCCTCCTGTGTCGCTGGCGGACCTTCCCCCGCTTCACCACAGAGGTCGTCAATGATAGATAATGTAAGAGGGTAAAAAACTAGCGTTAATTATATGTGCATTCCATTTATGTGACTTTACTAATGTTAATGTGTTTTTACTTATTTTTACTTAGTTGTATAACTTGCGTACTATAAGAATGGGATTGATTAATGACGTCATGCTCAGATCTAATTCGAACTGAGCAGGAAGCCAGTTCTGCGTATCACGTGATATTTAATCGAGTGATACGCAGTATCACTGGATAAAATATCAGGTGATATCACAAATACCGGATCCCAGCAAAAACTGCATTCTCGTGTGACTTATCTTTATCAGAGAAAAGCCCTCGATAAATATCGAATTGCAGATTTGGAGAATACGCATGTTTTCTGCGAAGCAATCACTCGATTTTGACTGTTCTTGCCATGTTTATCGAGTAAATATTGCCAGAATTGCCCTCCAGGACAGCATGAGAGATGACGTCATTCTCAATCCTATTCTATAACTACGCAGGTTATGCATATTTTTAGTTAAAACTATGCATTTATATCTAAACCTAAATGCTTTAAATATTTATAAAACACAACTTATTTTTAATCAATATTATTTATTATATAAAAAAACGTTTATTCTAAACTATAAATTTTATTGAGATAGTTATTCCGTTTGTTACTAATTTTTTATTATAAATGTATCTAAGACTAGTTGTTGCTATTTTATAAGTCAAAAGACACAGCTGATTCATTATACCAGACTCCATCAAAGCGGAGACGTGTAGAGATGTCCGAAGCAGAGACGAGAGAGGTTTTTCAGATAGGATGTCTTCACCAAACCTGTACGGAGATGCGTACTGGCTAGACTGGAGCAGAGATGTGTGCTGGCTAAAGCGGAGCTGTGTGCTGGCTACAGCGGAACTAAGCTGCGTGCATCGAGCGTCGGATGTTAGTTGAGATGCGAAGATCGTGCTGACTCCAGCGGAAATGAGCTGCGTACGGCGAGCGTTGGATGTTGGTTGAGATGACACACATCTCTTCTCATTTCCGCTGCGTGCCGCCAGCTTGCAAGGCACAGTTCACATCTCCGCTTTGTACGCCGCCCAACCCAATCTCGGCGAGGCATAGCTCACATCTCCGCTTCGATCGCGCCATACAAATGTGATGCATCTCCGCTCGGTGATATTCACTGGAGATGAGATGTGTGAACAAAGAATTTAGTTGTTTAAAAGACATCTCTCTTCTCGGTGGAGACAGGCCCTTACAGTTTTAAATTTCAGCTATGTCGTCAGCTTATAGATAATAAGTATAAATGGCAGTTTAGTAAGAATACTGTACAATTATGTTGATACTGAATTAGTTTTTTATAAATAAAGCGTTTTCGTGATGTTATAAAATTGTTTTTCACTGGTTAATTCTAATTGGTGGTTGTTGATTAGTTTTATAAGTACTGGTAAGATTTTATAATATTTTATGAATACTTTATGGATTTAGGTAACTACGAACCTTATTTGTGTTGGAAGAACACCAACGTTTGACAAAGGTAAATTAATGAAAAATATGAATTCGTCAAACTACGATAGTTTTTATAGTAAAATTTATGAATTGTCACTAGAAATTCATGGCACTATTTTATATCTAAATATTCGCATTTTTTCGCACAACAGGCGATATCAATCGACTGTGTATCTTAGACAGATGTAGACACAATATGTTAATTAAATCTGAGGGGTGAGCTATTTGAAGTTAGTAGGTAACGAAACGTGATAGCGGATGTCTCCTTTTCCCATACAATTTGTAAAGCGCCTCTATCGTGGGGACAGGAAACTACGCAGATCCTATACAAAAACGAGACGGTTACATATCGGTACTAGCGATTGACACAAAGCGGTGCACCAACCGCATCCTAGCGCTAAGCAGAAGCAACCTTCGCATCATGACAAGAGCCCTAACTGGACACTGTCGCCTCAACAAGCACATGTTCAAATTAGGGCTAAGCGACACACAATCCTGCAGGTTCTGTGAGGAGGCGGAGGAAACGCCTCTCCATCTTCTAGGAGAGTGCGGAGCACTGATGCAAAAACGTAGCATCCATCTGGGCAAGCACCTGCTTAGTCCAGACGAGCTAAAAGACTCCACCCCGAAGAAAATCCTACAGTTCCTAGCAGCTGCAAGGGTTAGCGGCGAACTGTGAACGCCGCTGCTTCGAGGCTGAACACACAAAGTGGCGATCACAATAGGCCAATCATGGCCGCAGTGAAACGAAAGCCACCAAAAGTAAATAAAAAAAAAAAAAAACGGTACTAACATCAAAAAGAATCACCCCTCTGTATAGGCGAATGACGCGAAGTTAGCAGCAAAAAAATCCGCGAGCAAAAAAAAGTTTTGTTCACCTTTATATGCTAACTTCGTCCCATTTCGGCATAAACTGACGTAGGTACCTAAGGCGGTTGTATGCCGCACACTAACGCCGCCACCTATTTTTACTTATAATTACGTTAATCACATGAATTTTAAAATATCCAATGTACAGTTTGTGTTAACTATCTTAAGCTTTTTTTTAATCCCTCTGAAATAGTTTAGTATCGTACAATCTAGACAGAGAAGCGAAAACAGAGTTCGGTGGCCACTAAGAGCAACTTCGCTATCTGCATAAAGGAAATAAAAGAAAACTATTTTATGGGCATTAAAAAAAAGCTAATGATAGGTAGGTATCATAAACTGTACAATGGACTTTTAAAAAATCCTTTGATTAACGTAATTATTAGAGAGAAAAGGCAGCGGCGCTAGTTTGAGGCATACAACCGCCTTAATCAAAAACACTGCAAATAATCTATTCACGAGTATTTCTTAGCGAAAAATACTTGTAAATATGTAGTTAAATTATACAAATCTGTAGGTCTGTATTGTAAATCACTGTTCATCCAAAATCCTTAGTACTATTTAGGTAAACCAGGCCTCGATTGGTTCGTACAACCTTCGTGGTCACGCAAAGAGGCCTGATCAGAAACTCCGGCTATTTCCTTTTCCAAGCCGAAGAAATCACTTCGGGCGTGGATGTCACGACGAAGGACTCGATCCCGCTTTCGTTTGATCCCCTCGCTATGCGGAAGTAGCCGTTTTCACCCCATTCCGTGCCCCAGCTGTTGGCTACGATCTGGAATATAAGGTTTAATGTTAGTGTCTAGGTTTAGGTAAAACTAAGGCCTTTATTATGAAAGCTTATTCATGTAATATTTTTATTGCAAGACAAAAATATTATAAAGTTTTGTAAGCATTCATGTACGCTGTCAGGTCCCTACCTGACAGCGTACATGAATGCTTACCTCTAAGATGCTTACAATAGATTTTAATCTAGGACTTAGTTAAAGACTTCAGGTGGGGTATGGCAATAATCTAGGACTTAGACGGACTTTACGTCTATGGTTGAGTGACGTTCATTCCATAGAAAAGGAATAATCAAGCATAGTTATATGACAAAGCAAGCTTTCATAAAACTGACCTAAGTCTTATTTTAGCATTTGAATTCAACTGTGTCAACAAACGGGTGGGACGCCCTGTCTACCTATGATCTAGTTTTTGCAGCGCTCCTACCCCCACAACATAATCCACACACTTTGTAGCCTCTGCACCCAGCAGCTGTCTCCGTAAATTACATAACGTGACTTTAAAATCCAACCAATAGACTTAAAACTCCGCCTGGCTGCGCCAAGCATTCTGGTCTACACCATAATACTTGGCGCAGCCAGGCGGATTTCAATCCTACCAAAAACTCTTTGACCTGGACTTACCCAGAACTTTTGCCCGTACTCCTCCCCCCACCCCACAATCCTCACACTGTGCAGGCCTTGTTGCTGGTTGTCTCCGTATCGAGTGTGCTTGTAGATACCGCTGCGGTAGTGGAAGAAGTCTTGGTAGACCGTCATTATGCCTGGAAAGTTAGATGGGAGTTAGACAGGGGATTTTAGAAGTTTTTAAACTTAGGTATGTCCTAGGTTGGGAACAAAACGACAGGCCGAAAAAGTAAGACAAACAAGTGAAAAAACTAATGAAAACGGACTTCGAACGTCTTCATATTATTATTAACACTGTTTTTAGGTTTTGCGGGACAAGTGGTACCTAAGTAATCCCTCGGGTTTTTTTTTTACAAAAATAAAATAATAATCTAGATTGGTCCGTAATTGAGAGAGAAATCGGTAAACTAACAGCCGTACATAGAACTTCTACTTTTTTTCGAAGTTGGTGAAATAATTTCAAAGTATTTGAAAGAGGCCGTGTGAGAAATAACTTATTAGGAAAAAAGTTCGGCAGATGCCTTCTTGCTTATCCATTTTCAAAATACATGCTAAAGGGTGCGCCCAGAATCAATGTTTGATTCTAGGCGCACCCTTTGTCCCTTTGAAAGTATAAAAACATGGTTCGTGTTATGTTCTCACTATAAATCCCAAGAATTCGATGTAGGTATACATGAAACAACTGAATTGGTAAATGATAACAATGATTAGTCACAATTATCATAGTCTCTGAAATTTTTAAAAAATTTAATAGTTATAATAAAATGTTTCGCAGTCTAGTAATAATAAAAATAATAAGCGCTTATTTCAGAAAAAATAATTCCCTAAGACAAAGAAAAATATAAACAAACAAAATAAAACATATTTGTAGGTAGTACCTACTCAATTTTAAATCTTAGCAAACACGAGTGCTTCTCAAAAGCTAAGGTATTTATATAGACTAAAGTAACTCTTTTAACACCTCTACAAAATTACAGAGATATTTTTATTACATTCCTACTCTTAAAAGCTCTTAGGCACAGATTACTGTACTTCGTTCCAAAGCTTAAATAAGTAAACACATGGCTATGGAAACAGCGAGTTTCAATTATTTGTAAACTCTTTAAAACTATACTTGGTTCAAGAATCCTAAATATTTTTTGTAAGCAATCACACTAATATTATAAATGCGAAAGTTTGGATAGATGGATGGATGTGTGTTACCTCTTCACGCCAAAACTACTGAACGGATCGGGCTGAAATTTTGCATACAGATAAGTCTAACCCTGCAATCAAACATAGGCGACTTTTTATTCCATAAATCAGTTCCTATGGGATAGAAACAACCTCAAAACGTTTCCATAGAATATAATATAGGGCATAAACTAGTGGTTTATAAAACCAAAAAAATGTAAGCGAAAAATATGTTACGAATCTGGTATCGTCGGCGTCGCGTCGCATTTGCCCGTCGCAGACGCGTCGTCGGGGCAAATCGCAGAAGTTCAAAATATTTTTAATTTTGCAACCATTCATCATTTCATTCCTCTCATCCGTTTTGGAACTCGAATTCGAAAACTTTTCTCTGTGCGTGTGCACCACCTAATACGTTGTTGAAGTTTTGGTTCTGAACAAATTTATTATATTCTGTTATTGTTATCAGTTATATTTTTTGTAAGATTTTCATTCACAAAAACGACTTTGTTGACATAAAATATTTTGGATTCTAGAACCGAGAACTTATACTCGAGACCCAGTTACACATTATCAGCTAATTCTCTAACACCTCTTCAAATAAGAGCTCTCATAGAACACTTCACCTTGAGTCTGACCTGGTTGACTGTTTGTCTGTCTGTCAAGGACAACTTTGGGCAGATAACAGATAATGTAGAGTGATGCAGATAAGATTCTAATCGAATTAGATCACGATGATGTTTCTACGTCGGAATGCTGATAAAGTAGGTACAGTTGGCATCAAAAGCATAGGTTCAGATTAGAGCCGTAGGTATGCAATTTCAATTTGAGGCGAGTGCGTGACGTGATAGTAATAATATTACTTTATAATTATTTTTTTTGGACATTTTACTTTTTGTTTCTATATTTTGTTTTTTTTTTATATTTTACATATTGCGTATTTTTGACATTTTACATTTCCATATTTTTTATATTTAGCGAATTTTACTAATGATGCTTTACATTCAAAATACATATAATGTACCTATTATTTACTCTAGTCGTATAAATTATAACAATGTGCACCTAATAATAAGAAAAATTCCGACACAATGTAATCATTGTTTAAGAATAAATAAATGAAATGAAATGAAACGTCGAGATCGTCATCCCACCTGGCCCGAGGGCGTCCAACACTACGTCTGCCGAGTCGCGGTCTCCACTCAAGAACACGTTTACCCCAGCGGTTGTCGGTGCTTGAGTAAGCTTTCATAACACGGGCCTATTTTGATAATCTTTAGACTATCTCTAATTTTTGATGCTGCCTGTAGATCCTAATTTACATACCTAGATCACGAAATCTAGATTGTAAATTAGGACCTACCTACCTACAGGTGAATAGTAATCACCGCTATTAGCGCATGACTACGAATCACTGCTATTAGAGATTTTAAATATCTCTTAGTATTTTATTTAAGATCGCTTATATCGGTGATTCCTAATAGCTCGAATAATGGGGGAGAGCAGGGCCCGAACTCTCACAAAGGAATCGAAGTTTCTGATTCATTTTCGTGCAAGCGGTAGGTAATCTTATGTACCTATTATAAGCAAGCGTAAGAGTTGGTTTTGCACGAGAACGAAAACGAAACTACGATTCAGGTAGCATTCATACAGCGGGAGCTGTCATACAGGTGTCATATCTACAAAACTAAGCAACTAATAAATAATAATAATATAAATAATACTGGATTGTTCGAAGAAGGTATCCTTTCAGTAAAACTTCCTATCTTCAACAGTTCTCATACTTGCCTTCCATGTCCCATGGTCGTGAGACACCCTGTATGGGTAATAAAGTGGCATTGAAACTGTATTGAAATAGCAAAATTTGATATTTCAATTATTGTTTCCGTTGTAAATACTAGTTCTAATTTGTTTCTATTATTTGATTAATTTTCTTTGGTTATCAAGGTGTTTGATATGCTATTAATTTTTATTTTATGGTGCTTTGAAATAACGTCTTATTGGTGATATAACCGCACGAGAAAATCTCCATTCGTTTGTATGCCGCTAGAGTGAGAGAGACGGAAGATCGGTCCACTCACTCGAACGCTATGCCAGCCTCCGCTCGTGAGGATTCCGCGTGACAAGTTTCACGGAATGACTGGCAGCGCTCGAGATGAGACGGGAGATCGGTCCGTCTCTCTCTCGTTATACCTGCGATCGCGCTCGTGAGGTTTTGGTGTGACACAAGTTTCTGAACATGTCACCCGACTAAAACGATTTTAAAGACGTTATCACGTTAAAAACTGTATGATAAATGCATTATTTGATTAATTTTCTTTGGTTATCAAGGTGTTTGAAATGCTATTAATTTTTATTTTATGGTGCTTGGAAAAAAACTATGATAAATGCTACCTGCTCTCCCCTACTCTCAAACACCTCGTGGTAGGTATTTGAGATCGCTAATAGCGGTGATTCCTATTCATGCGAGTTTGTTATACAGGGTGTTCGGCAGACCGTGTGGCTATGGTAACTGGGGGTCGGTGAAACCAAGTGCAAAGCTTGGCGGATTTTTTAACAGAATTCTTTTAAGATTTTTCTTTTTTTTTGTATTTTAACTACTTACCTTTTTAGGTTGTGCTGTATTTTTTTTTTATTAATTTGTTGAATAATCGCTTATTTTGTTACTATGTATTTTATATAAGTACCTAAGTAGTTCTGATTCTGACACATTTTCATGATACATTTTCAGTGAATTAGAAGAACAAGGAATACACTTAATTTTTTTTTATTCTATCCAAAGCTGAACTTTCAGTTTTTAATTATCACTTTTCAACACATTCCATGCAAGAAGCTAGCTGCTTTATTTACCTAGATCTCACGTTAGTGTTGGCTAATAGGCCAGATGTAATAAAAATAAATTATAAGCCATGTTTTTTCTTACAAAAAAGTTACACTAAATAAGTAGTTCAAATTTTTCAGGTTTTTCAGGGATAAACAAGACCCGTCAAGTGCGAGTGTAACTCGCGCGCCGAGGGTTTCGAACGTTTGTTAACAAGTAGGTATGTACCTACTAAAGGTACCGGTTAGAAACTCCGAAATTTAATGAATACCCACCTAAAACTAGTAGGTACCAACCTACATGGTACATACCTACTTGAAATGTAGGTACGAACTAATACCTTTCATTTGATACCCCACTTGACTTTAAAATCTGTACAGGCGCACGAAATGTATTATTATCTTCAATTTCGTAGTTGCTGAGTTATTAAGGAGGGAAAAAAGGACAGACAAAGCGAGACCTTAGGGGCTTTGAAACCCTTAAAAGCCGCCAAGCAATTTCACTTGGTACCACCAGTTCCAGTTCCCATTCCCAGTTACCACATGGCACGCGGTCTGCCGAACACCCTGTATGGACTTGAATATAGGTATAATATGTACCTACATAACATACCTAAGAAATAATGTTGTATTCATCTATAGATTCCATTACGCGCAGTCTTGCCTTCAAATAAACATTCATAAAAATATAAACTCAGCAAGAGCTGCTGGTCTATTCAGACTCTCCGCTACCGAGACATCGACTCGGGATCTGACACAGATTTGCACGAAATTCAAATACCTACCTTAGCGGTTTTTAATATTTTCTGAGTTCTGCAAGGAATTAAACTACCAGAAAAGTAGTCTTCCACAAATTGTTGACCATTTTCCATGAACCCATGTTACAATAAAGTATGATACATAATGTAGCTTTTACAATAAAGTATGATACATAATGTACATTGTATAAACTATGACTTGTACCTACTCATAAGTTTTAAACTAGTTTTTTATATACCTACCTACTTGTTTATGTTTTATTGTATTTTGTGCTGTCCATTTGTGATCCAAATAAAACATTTATCTATTTATCTATCCATCTATCTTTTAGTAATATTTTGCTTTAATAAAGCTCTTATAGGTACCTATTATTAATAATATTTTTTCGACCATTTTCAAAATATTTCAAAAAGTGTAGAACCCACAGAAATTTCAAAAACTATTTTAAAATGTACAAACTAATACCTTTCATTTGATACCCCACTTGACTTTGTAGGTCCCTTTTAAAATTTTGACATCTGAATTTGTATGGAAAATGTTCATTTTCATTTTTAATTTTTTTTCTTATAATCTGTACAGGCGCACGAAATGTATTATTATTTAAAATTTCAAGTTGATAGCTGCGGTAGTTGCTGAGTTATTAAGGAGGGAAAAAAGGACAGACAAAGCGAGGCGGGTTTCGAAACCGATCTTCGAAACCCTAAAAACAGACAGACAGTGATTCCTATTTAAACACATAATATTTATTTACCACATAGAACATTACCTACATTAACAGAATAAAACAATAACAACTAGTATATACGAGTAAGTATATATATTTCTTAAAAATCTAAGCCGCCACCAGAAGGCAGAGTGCCCAGAATGCTAGCAGCATTGCCACGTTGAATGGCAATGCTAATTCGTTGACCGAAATAAAAGCCAGCATTCCGATCACCTGTGGACTCTATAGGAAGTTTGGTAAGATCTTTATAAATTGCGTGTGCCCCAGGACCCCAAGGACCAAGGGTTTCAACCCCAAACCTCTCAAATAGGTAACCTCGGTAACACATAGGTAATTATAATATAACAAATGGTTAGCTGTAAAAGGGCCTAGAATTAATAACAATGTCAAAAATAAAAATAAAAAATGTCTGCCATTTGATGCCCTCAATATAAAATTAACCTATAAGTTACGTGTTGAAGCCGTAACTGAAACCAGATTTTTGTACCTTGTTGCAGGTCTTTTCCAGGTGTGCTCAAGCTTTTTACTCACCGAAAACAGGTCCAGATTCCTTGATATCAAACATGATATCCTTCTCCTTCGTCAGCCTGCCTGCAGGTCCCATCCGGTAGCGTGTCTTCCTCAGCCTGTCTGGGTGGCCACAGTCCTGGGTCAGTGAGCTATGGACTGTGAAGGGACAACTGGTGCGCGTGGCTTTGTACGGGAAGCATAGCTCGCTGACTAGGCTGAAAGGGGAGATGCAACAAGATTTTAGTGAAAAATAATAGCTATAAAAAAGCTTTATTATGTACCTACCCGCGTGCATTTAAAGTCAATTCCTACCTTCGTAAGGCGAAGAGTAGGGGCGATAGTGGCGCCACTACATATTTAATTTAATCATTAAGTTATACAAAGAAATTATCAAAAAATCGGACCGCTGGTAGACGATACCTATCACAAGCTTTTATTTAATGTATCTGTTATAGTTTTGTTTTGTGTTATTCAATCAAAAACCTTGTTTGGAGAGCTTGGTGGCCACCAATAGGAACTAAACTCATGAAACAAGTATCTGCCTAAATAATAAAGTACAAAACTATTAAAGATACATTTAAAAAAAGCTTATGATAGATATCGTCTACGCGCGGTCCGATTTTTTGATAATTCCTTTGTATAACGTAATTATAAAATTAAATATGTAGTGGCGCCACTATCGCCCCTACTCTTCGCCTTAAAGTCTAAATTAGACACCAATCCATTTGCGCATTTAATAACGTTAATTTTCCTCTTGTTCGTTATAAATAAAGAGAAAAGCTGACTATCATTTATTAATAAATCCAGTCCTGATATAATTTCTATTAATACCAGAGGCTTGTAATCCGATAATCGGACCAGTTTAAGACTTTCTTCTTATTGCTATCTAGTTACAGATAGCTACAAACTTGATATGGACGCTTCATATCAAGTTTGTGGGTATCTTAACCCCACGAGTAACTAATTGTAAATTCTAGAGATTCTGTTTGTAGTTTTTATCGAGTTCTATTTGTAGTGTATACCTATGAGGTGCATCATTATCATCATCCTATATTAGTCCACTGCTGGACGTAGGCCTCCCCTATCATTAGGCTATTCTTGCGGCAAGCTGAAGACAGGACGCTATGGCGCATGAGCGCCATAGCGTCCTGTCTTCAGCTGCCTGCAGTCTTTCGCAGGTCGTCAGCCCACCTGGCCGGAGGGCGTCCTAGACTACGTTTGCCGAGTCGCTATGAGATGCATCGATTGGTATAAAATTACTTTATCCTTCGTTCGCATCACAAAGAATAAAGACGGTGTTTTATGTAGGGAAATTCTCAGTGTTTAATTATAAGAGCCAATATCGCTCATCTGCAGAGGCATTATGTCCTTTCTCTGATTTCTTTTCTTTATTCTGTAATGGAATGTGATTTTTCTGTTGGGAGTCCTTAGTTGGTAAATAAATAAATGATGGTCATATGTGTTTATTCTGTTTTATACGTTTAACTTTTTTGTAAATGGTTGTAATTAATAAAAAATAAAATAAATTAGTCACATTCATTAGGTATGTCCACTACTATAGACTGAAAAATTACAATTGATTCAAAATTTCATTTAGCAAGGATTCATAGCAAATTGCTTACAATGTGCACAAAACTTCTGATCTGCTACATATATTTACCTATGTATAAATTACTAGCTGCATTCTTACTACCCGTTGCCGTCCTATTCCCCGTTTTCCCGTAGGAATTAAGCATTTTCCCGCGGTAAAAAGTAGCCTATGTTCATCAGGAATAATGTGGCCTTCTAATGGTAAAAGAATTTTTCAAATCGGCGCAGTAGTTTCAGAGTCTATTCAATACAAACAAACAATCAAATCTTTCCTCTTTATAATATTAGTATAGACTGTAGAACCTAGAAAATTGTAAAAACTTGATTTTGTTTCACGCGTAACCAACCTTATTACAAGCTTTCCCAGGAGGAACTATTCACCTCCAGATTGTTCTCTAGCGGTCCACTTACCCAAAGTTTCTGGCGTGGTTCCAAGCAATGTCGATGTGACCTCCGTCGCAGCCTCGCTGCCCCTTCTCGTTGCAGGAGAGGATGCTCTGGGGGCTGAGGACCATGCTCTCAGCACCGTTCGATTGGATCGCGAATCTGGTGGGGAAAAATAAAATATTTCGTAGTAGGTAGTACATAAATAATAGTTAATTAGTACCTAGTTATTTCTAACTAGACGATCGCCTCGCGGTTTCACCCGCGTAGTTCCCGTTCCCGTGGGAATACCCGGATAAAATATAGCCTATGTCACTCCCTGAAAAGTAAGCTTCCTAACGGTGAAATAATTTTTCAAATCGGTCCAGTAGTTTCGGAGCTTATTCAATACAAACAAACAAACAAACAATCAAATCTTTTCTATTTATAATATTAGTAGGTAGGTATAGATATAGATTTCTAAAAAATCAAATAATATCGCAAACATTTTCGACTTCGACGGGACTTGAACCAGCATCCTTCCCTCAGTACGGTGTCAAGATTCAAGTCCCGTCGAAGTCGATTTTTTTTTGCGATATTATTTGATTTCTTAGAAATTAGAAATTAGCCAGGATGTAAGGCTTACGCACTATAATAACAAAAACCTAGTTATTTGTTCAACAAGTGGGCTAAACGATTTTTTGTTGAACGTGCCGATATTAAATTCCGAGCTAGCGAAGCCGTTTAGAATAGAGTCACGAGCGTAGTGAGTGGCTCTAAAGTAGACTTCTGAGGTAGCGAGGGATTTAAAAGGCACGAAACGAAAAATATTTGTCCTAGAGTTAAACCTATGTACAACTTTTCACCACGGCTAGCGAGAAAATATTCTGTTTAAAAAAAGAGGTTTAATGTCAGAAACTCATTTTGGTCAACAAGCTTACAAATGCTACAAACCTCTTTCAAACTATGAACGGACGATATTTGTATGAAGGTTGCATTTGTTTCGAAATTTTCGAATTCAAGTTACTTTTTTCAACAAGTTGAATTCTATAGACCACATGTGAGGAAGACCCGATTTCGCTCACTGTTTTTGATCAGCAAAGTAATCGTTTTCGAGCGAGTGTTGAAAAAATTTTTTTTTTGTATCGCACTGTTGATCCCGGGCCGGAACTTGGGACTCTCAGCTACACAACCGGATGCAAACCAAAACCTTGGAATCAGAAATGGGATTACACCCACTATGCCAAATGACTGCAATCGAAACGTTGCACGGACCTGTCCGCTATAAATCATGTTCTAAAATATCACTTCCGGGGTATCCATAATATTATGATGATTTTATCAATGACTTGGTACCTATACACTAGCCAAACTCGATGTGAAATGTTTGTAAATAAACTCCATACTTAATCTAAAATTCCCTTTGTTGTTGTGTATTTTTATACACGATCTACATTAAATAAATAAATAAATAAATAATGCTGGACAATTCACACAGCATTATCTAGCCCCAAGGTAAGCAAAGCTTGTGTTATGGGAACTAGATAACTGATATACATAATAATATACGAGTACATAGATAGATATTTTTTATTATACATAGAAAACGACCAGAACACCCTGAACAAAATATCTGCAGATCGTACAAATATTTGTCCCGAGGCGGGAATCGAACCCGCAACCTCCTGCGTCGCAGGCGGACCTTCGCCCACCGCGCCACAGAGGTCGTCGTTCATTGTCGATTTGAGATCTACACTTCAATAAATAATGCTAACAATTGCGTCTGAAACTCAACGCCGCGCCGGGCATGTGTTTTTTGCAGTGGATTGTTTACAAACTTTTCGACTCATACGTGACTTAACCTCGTGGTTTAGTTGATTAGCAGAGTCCCGTAGAGAAGGATGCGGGTTCAAGTTCCGTCGAAGTCGATTTTTTTATTGAGATACGGATTAGGCAGTAGGTATTTGAATTCTTAGAAATTACCCTCAATGTGAGGGCTTAAGCTCTGTAGTAACAAAAACCTTGTTTACAAACATTTCACTTCGAATTTGGCTGGAGTATAGGTACCTAGGTACCCTTGGCCTTAGCTAACCATCGCAAATATACCTACGTACCTACCTAAGTAGGTACATGCACCTACCTACGCACATCTGCCCACGTAAAAGCCTAGGTCAACATAATCTAGGTCATGAGTTTTGGTTCAAGTTTAGTCTTGTAACTCAAACAATAAATCAAGATGAGTGATATAAATCATGTGACAAAAACAAAAGATAAATCATTTCGAAATTTCGAATCATGTTAGTCAACCTCCGTGGAGTATTAAATGCGCCCACTAAAAAGCCCGCTTCCAAAAAGTTTCTACTATGATAGATTAGACGTTGAACCTCCTTGGATCTCGTCCAAGAATACCACCTCCCACTAAAAAGACAAAGGTCTACAGTCCACAATGCATCTTTGATACCCCTTGCATTTCCACCCTTCCCCCTTTTACCTAAGGACGGTCACTGACGAGCAACTAACGATAGAATAGAAGTTCTATTCTGTCGTTAGTTGTTCTATTATAGAACTGACTTAGTCAAAAAAAAGTAGAAAAGAGACCTTGGACTGTACGGTCAATGAACACAGTCCAAAATATTAAAGGACCTTCTTTGAAAGTAGGTAGGTAATAGTACCGCAGGGATTTATAAAAGCAAAAATAAAATAAAAAGTTTTTATATCAGACAAATACTAGTCCATAAGTTCACGACAAAATACAATCACACACATTTGGAAATACACACAATAAAAATAGAAAAATAACAGCAAAGAAAAGAAACATAATACATAACTGTGACAGGAACCAGCTGAAGCTGAGGATAATCAATGCGGGAAGTATTTTCCTTCATTGATCAGATCACCCTCAGCACAAAGTACCTACCTCCTGAGTAGAGAAAGAAGCCAAAAGAAAATGCTAGTTTCAGTGGGTTTCTGACGAGTAATCAGATCTCGGCAATCAAAACAAGTGACCTCGTGTAAAATGGCCTAGATCTCTAAGGGTCTGCTTCAGCATGCGAAAACAAAAGAATCTCAGGTTTCAAAGTGCCCTCGGCCAGTTATTTTTAGAACAAACTCAGGCATTCTGAGGATCTATTCCTTTCTAATACCAAAAAAGTAATACCAAATGGTATTTGTTTATTGTCCTCATTAAATTCTATTCCTTACGAATACCACTCACAAACGAATACCAAAACAAGATAAATGGTATGAGGTACAGTCAGTAATAAAAATGCTCAAGTGATTCAAAGTAGTGTTTATTTAAACAAAATCAGTGTTATCGAAACATTTTTATTTCATTTTTATTCTCTCTTTTTTTGTGTATTGATAACCAGATTTTATAAAAGCCAATAAGGCTCTTATCAGGGGGAGGCTTGCGTCCAGTAGTGGACCACTACAGGCTGTTGATGATGATGATGATGATTGATGAACCAGATTTTAGTAGAACCAAGCCGCCATTTCTTTTTACGAATGTTTATCCTCCAGTGATTTCCGAACATGTGGATGGCCGAGCTTCATCAGACATTTCTAAGAAAAGAAATACATTAGTATCTAAATCGGAAAATACTTGGACATGACAAATTAGTTACCTCCAAATTTTATCTTTGAAAAAATTGAACTATACATAATACATCTACATAAAAATTAAACAAACGATATTTTACGAATAAAGGAACATTAGATAAAAAATTACAGATAATAAAAAACTTACCAGATACCACTTTCACTGAGTTTCTAGTAAACTACTCCTCGCGTGCCACCTTACGGAATAGTACTGAGGAATTGACAAAACATCCCTCAAAATCAGGGCAGATAATAGGTACTATAATTTATGCAAGGACACAATTATTGTAAAAAAACAGACCTTATTTCACTGACTTATCGTTTATTACACCAAAACAATAAAACATTTTAAGGTGCTTCGTTTGCACGGCGGCGCTTGAGTTGATTGGTTGTTTCGGATTTTGAAACAATAGGAGCAAGCTCACCCTTTTTTGACGACTTACTTGTAGATAAAAATGCCGCAATGAAATGAATTTGTACAGGTTATAAATTATGATCATAATATTAAATTAATTGAAAGCAAAATAAATTATTTCTGTGACTGTACCAAAAGTTCTGTTTTGGTATTCGTTGGGAATAGATTTTGTATTTCATTTAAAGATTTCGAATTTGGTATTCGTTAGGAATGGAATTTAATGAGGACAATAAACAAATACCATTGGTATTAGTTTTTTGGTATTAGAAAGGAATAGATCATTCTGAGGAGCCAGGTAGCGCGTGCTAAAAATAAACTTGAGTTGTTCGTTGTTTCAATGGAATTCGAAGTTTGAAATTGTACAGACGGTATCGAAGAAGTTTAGATTACAGGATGTTATTAATAAATTCAGGGCAATTGAGAATCGAAATTAACAATGGAAGTAAAATACCTGCCAACATGGATATGAGTAACTGTTTTAAGTATAAATTGTACATAGAGCAGTAGTTCTTATGTCGGCGATCTTGCTTGGCATAAACAGAGCGTCCCACGGCCATGCCACGTGGAGGAAAAGTATCTTAAATAATGTAGATAGAAAATTGTACTGAAAGAAGACTTCATTTTGATTTTGAAAACAATTTAAACTGCAATAAGGATAATTTTTTCCAAATAAAGCAACTTAAATAAAAGGTAGACCATGAAATTTTACATTCCTTATTTCAGGAAAATTAATAATTAGCTTAGCCTTACCTTTTACTTTGCCGTGCTCCTAACAACTGATTTTATCATATTAAAGTATTAGGTACTAACAGTACCCACTTGCGTAATACATAATCATTTCCCTTCTAAAAGTGGATGATAAAATAATATTTAATATTGTGATTAATAAATTCACCATGAAAAGATAATAAATCTTGTGAAATTTGGTGAAAGATGCGAAGCCTTTGCTGAAATAAGAGATTTTTCTCTTTCTTCTTCATTGGGTGGCCTTCATTTATTCAATACTAGTTTATGCCCGCGGCTTCGCACGCGTTGATTCTATGTCAACGTTTAAAGGTGATTTCTATCCCATGGGAACTGATTTATGGGATAAAAAGTAGCCTATGTTTTATTCCAAAATTAGAATTACCTGTACACAAAATTTCAGCCCGATCCGTTCAGTAGTTTTGGCGTGAAGAGGTAACAAACATCCATCCATCTATACTATACATCCATCCAAACTTTCGCATTTATAATATTAGTGTGATACCTATCTAATACGCAATATATACCCATAAATACATACATACAGGAGTCAACCGTTCCTTTCCCTCTAAAATTGGCCGTCGTCGGTTGATTCGACCTCGCTGTTGGAGTGTCAAGCGAGCGAGATACCTACTCTCGGAAGTGCGCCGCCGCGCCCGTCCGGGGGTCGGAAAAATCTAAATGGCGGCTGGTATTAGGGACAAAATCTTAAGACCTCTTTGTCAGCTTCCGTTATTTAAAAGCTCACCTGTCAGAAGCGATGGCAGCCAGCGCCACCGCCCAGTCAGAGCCGCACCATCCCTGGTCGATGACAGGCGAGATGTACCTCCTCCAAGATTCGCGTGAGTCGAAGTGAGTTTCGTAGACATCTTTGTCGTATCGGATCGGACCCATGTGTAGTGTCGCTGGGCTTAAGGGGAATGTTCCTGGAAAAAAGGTTTGGATTGAGTTTTACTTATTTATTCACTAAAAAAGTAAAAATTGTTCGAAATTCAAAACATCGTAGAACAAAAAGTTGATCTCTCCAGGGTCCAGAATCATCCCCTTTCGGCTTAGAATACATGTTTCGTGGCACCCTGTATAACGGGAATGACGTCGTCTCTCATTCTGTCCTGCTCATCTAGGTACCTACGCAGGTTATCACAAACCACCTTTCAGAAAAACAACACCATTTGTTAGTAGAGCATCTCTACCACAGCTTTACCTATCAGATGTGAACTTCTACAACCAAGGCTGGCTTTTGAAAAAAGGACGCAGGTGCAGTCAGAGAGAAAAGTTTTAATATAAACAAAAACTATTTTAAAATTTCGAATTTAACACATCTTTCTTCAAACCGGGCTTGCGCGGAAAAATCTCTTCAAAGGTCATCCGTACTTCCATGTTTTCTATACTAATATTATATAGAGGAAATATTTGATTGCTTGTTTGTTTGTTTGTATTGAATAGGCTCCGAAACTACTGGACCGATTTAAAAAATTATTTCACCGTTATGAAGCTTACTTTTCAGGGAGTGACATAGGCTATATTTTATCCCGGAATTCCCACGGGAACGGGACCTACGCGGGTGAAACCGCGAGGCGATCGTCTAGTAATATTATAAATTCGAAAGTAACTCTGTCTGTCTGTCTGTTACCTTTCCACACCTCAACGACTGAACAGATCTCAATTAAATTTGGCAGGGAGGTAAAATAATAAACAAGACAAAATTTAAATCTTAAAAAACCCGCCGACGTTTATTGGCTGATCAGATTTTCATGAAACATGGCTAAGAACACTCGGGATAAAATTATCTATGAAAAAAAAAACTAAACGTTCATCCGTTTAGGAGCTACGATACCACAGACAGATACACAGACAGACACGTCAAACTTATAACACCCCTCTTTTTGCGTCAGGGGTTAAAAAGCGGTAAAAGCGCTGAAATTATCTTAACCAAGTGTGCCTTGTGCTCCTACGGCGAATAAATTTATGAGTATGAGTATGAGTATGAAAACCAGCGCTGCTATGGCCCTTGTGCCATAGCAGCTATAAGTTGAGCCGATGACCTTTTTGTGTTTCATTAAGTTTAATTTAAGTTATAAGTAATTTCATGTTATTATGTCACGCAAATAAAGATCTTCTATTCTATTCTATAACATGGTATCCCGGGGCCATAGGCTACTTAAAATTGCGTTCGAAGCTGCGGGCAGCAGTTAGTATCATTATAAATTTTATTTATAATAAAGCCAATAACGCAAAAAAAAATTGGGTAACAGTGAAATAGAAAGTGACTTTATGGAAACTATACCTACCTACACTAAGTCGATTAAGTTAGTACATAAAGAGAGAGAAGGAAATAACAAAAAAAATTGGTTGTCTGTAAAGTCGGTTTACTGACGATAGTTGAACGTGACAACGCAGACGCATCGCTCACTCAAGTAGGAGAGAGACGGATGTCGAGCGCTCTCGCTTGCACTTCAAGCCTTACATGGAACGCCTCAGAGCGAGGTAACGCCGCATGACGAGGTAACGCCGCATGACGTCATGTTTTTTCGTGCGTGCAGCCGGCTCTATCGAATTATAAGACGTTGTCAGGTCAAAAATTAAGTAGGTTACAGTGAAATAGAAAGTGACTATATGGATACCATACCTACCTACACTAAGTAGATAAACATTAGTACTAAAAGGTGCAGTCTAGAATTATCCAAAATCTTCGACTTTCACCATTGTCTGCAGTAGTACCTTACTCATACCGTTCCGAGCTAGATTTTATCTTCTTATTGAATTTATTTGTTGGGCTATAAGGTTGTGATGCCGCTAGTTTATTTTTTTTGTGTTTTTTTTTTATTTATTCTCTTTTCTACGAGGAATAAAACCAGTGAAAAAGTAATTTTCCGCAAATCTTAAACCATTTTCTTTTAACAGTAAGTTATGAAAAAACTAACGTCCAAATGCTCGGAAAATACCAATAAATAATAAATAAATGAGGAATAATCTAATAATCTAGCCCCAAGCTAAGCAGAGCAATGAATGGTAAGTTTGGAGCATTTGGGAAATCGAGAGATTTTGGGCTCAAAATTAATATCTTCTCAAATAATGCCAAAATAGGTACAATTGAATCGAATTTAATTATTTCATAACTTATGGTTTGAGATTTACGGAAAATTACTTTGGGTTAAAACCCAATCTAATCTAATTTTTAATCTAATTTTTTTTGAATCCAAGATAAATCTTGGATTCAAAAAAAATTTGATTCCGTTAATTTTAATACCTGTAGAACGCAGAAAAAATAAAAATTAGAAAAAAAATTAATGTCGCGCCAACATGAATTGGTTTTAATGTAATAAATGGAATGTATGCTTAATTGGCCAACAAATATATTTCATTGGTTTATTAGGAGTTATTGTGCCACATTAAACTAAATTTAGTTTTATTTTATACAAAATGCTAAGATAGTTATTTAAATAAAGTTATTATTTATACATAATGTAACCATTAGTTTTGCAAAATAAAAACGCGTTTTAAATCCACTTAAGTCATACCTAATCATAAAATGAATCAAAATTATATGCAAATTTCCTTATTAAAATTCATTTGCTTTGCAGTTATCGACCTTGTTTTTCTTATAAATAAATCCACCAGGTCACAAAAGATAATTTTATTCATATCACGAAGTTGAAATTTAAACTGGAACAGAAAGGAACTTTTAGTAGGTAGGTAGGTACAGTTAGAAATATGAAAATACGTGCTATAGCTCAATGGCTAGTGGTTCCTTTTTCGCTTCTTCAATTAACACTAGCTAGCGTGTGTGGTGCCGGCTTAAAATTGGCACCACCCTAACTCTTCCCGCGGGTGTCGTAAGAGGCGTCTAAGGGATATCCACCGGGGGTGGGCAGCAGCGCCCCCTGCAGAACAATTCTACCACGGAACTGCGATCTCCAACCCGCATGCCTAGCGTGGAGATTATGGGCATTACTCCTCATGAGATAAAAGCCAATAAGGCGCTTATCAGGGGGAGGCCTGCGTCCAGCAGTGGGCCAATATAGGCTGTTGAGGACAATTACCACTTTATTTCTTAATATCTTTTGCTCGCGGCTTCGAACGTGCTTTTCTAGGACAAAAAGTACCTATTGTATGTTCTTCCCCGGGATACCCTCTACCTCCCTGCCAAATTTCATCGAGATCCGTTCAGCCGTTTAGGCTTGAAAAGGTAACAGACAGACAGAGTTACTTTCGAATTTATAATTATTAGTATATTTATAAATAATTTTGTGAAAAATAGGTATTTTTTTGATATTAATTTTGTTTAAAATTTTACTTGTCTAAGAGCTTATTTTTGTAAGGTTTTTTGTTGAAAAAAAAAACAAAATTTCTGGTTAGATCTAAGTGTAATTAAAAAATTTAGGACCCGGTTGTGTCGACTGGAGACTGGTGATCGTAGTGAAGGTATTTTTTATGACTTCGACGACCTCCTTGGCATAGCGGGCGAAGGTCCGCCTTGTACGATTTGCAGATATTTATTTAGAGATATACAATCTATATAAACTATTAACAACCCCTATAAAAATCAGCAATCAAAGACAAGCATAGGTAGGTTTGTTAATCTTTAATTGTCCTATTTCTAGCTTTATATACATACCTACGTACTTAATCTAACTAGGTACATATTGACGGAAGCCTCCTAATATTTAATATTAAAACCCTAATATTTAATTTTAAAACCTAATATTTAAGGTTAAATTATATTTAATTTTAAAACCAACTGCCGTTCCGCCCAAAAGCCGTTCTAAAAACATTAATAAATTACAAATTAATAAGAAATGACTGTTTTGAAAAAACTAAGAATCCCTTAGTTTTAAACTGTTTTTTTAAGTTTCGCGGGATCCCTAATCCCTCAGGAATAAAACTTTAATGAGACCACCTTCTCGGGATCATCCTCCATACAAGTACAATAGAATCATCCAAAAACAAACCAAATCGGTGATTGAAAGATTTCTCTGTCACTTAGGGACGTAACAGAGAAATCGACGCACATACATAAAAAAAACATACATACAGCCGAACGTAAAACCTCCTTTATTTTTCGTCGGTTAAAAAAAATATTACTTGGTATTTTGTTTGTAACTGTACTAAGGGTCTTTTATGGTTAACCTTTAGGGCTATGGTTCCAACATGGAGATATAGTCGTAACTTTAATTTATTGTTTATTTGTTTTGGTTTGATTTATTGCTTTGGTTGGACTGTTTTGACCTTACGACCAAGTCAGAGACGAATTCAGGACAGTAAGTGGGGTTAAAATGGTTAAATTAAACTTCTGCCATTATGCCCCCATCACACCCTTTTTATTATGAGGACATGCAATTAAAAGGGGGCATATACTATCATCGACACCACAACATAAGGTACAACCAGACCAGCTGCCTAAATAGGCAGCACTTAAGTGTGCCAAAATGCGTCATTTTGTGACGATATATTATCATAGTAAAGCAATTAATTTAGCAGAAATGATCTCCAGCGAGATAAATAAATAATAAATATAGTGTTATGAGTACTAGATAACTGATATACTTAATACAATACACTACATAGATATTATATTTTTTTACTATACATAGAAAACATCCAGAACGCCCTGGACAAATGTCTGCAGATCGTACAAACATTTGTCCCGAGGCGGTAATCGAACCCGCAAGCTCCTGCGTCGCTGGCAGACCTTCACCCGCTGCGCCACAGAGGTCTTCAAATATGTAGGTATTGTCTACCGTTTTGGTGACGGAAAGATGAGCAGTAACAGTAACAGGTAAGCGTGGTATGGGCATGTTATGCGGAGGGGAGAATGTCATGTGACGAGAACAGAGTTAGGTTTGATTGTGGTGGAATATGATCGGAGAGGAAGACCGAAGAAAAGATGGATGGATTGTGTGAAAGAGACATGGATAAGAAAGATGTAGATATGACAGCTGATAGAAGAGAGTGGACGAAAAATACATGTTGTGCCGACCCCAAGACGACTACAAGTTGATGACCGTTTAGGTGACCCCTTCCATCGCAATTATTTAGTTTAAGACCTATAGTTTTACAGGTTACCTTTCTTTCTAATTTTTTATCATTGTTTATTTCTAACAAGCGTAGGTAACACCATCTCTAAATAATAATGAGATTTATTATTATTTTTACAATAACAATTTGTATTTGTATTTAATTGAAACATTACAGCTGCTAGTATGGTAAAAAATGCGTAACCTACACCTACGCATTTTATACCATACTAGCAGCTAGCCGCGGCTTTGCACGCGCTTTTAGAGTAGCCTCTGTCTGTCCCCAGGATACTATTTACCTCCCTGCCAAATTCCATTGAGATCTGTTCAGCCGCTTAGACGTGAAAAGCTAACAGACAAACAGACAGATGAACAGACAGAGTTACTTTCGAATTTATTAATATTAGAATGGATTTCTATTTTTTACTTTCACCTGAACAATGCAATGCAATGCATAAACCAGCGCGTTTACACAGCGCCAATGATCCTTACCAAGTTTATAAAGGAGTCCATCCTTCAGCTTCTTGCCCTGAAACTGCGTGTAGTTCTCCGCTATCCAGTCTCGCACGTTGTCGAGGACCTCCGCGCTGATGATGCACTGGTCGTCGGAGCATTGCCAGTGGCTGCTGCTTGTGTAGTCGTCGACTATACAGGTGCTGTAACAAGATAAATTTGTTAAGAAGTGCCTGGCAGAAATTGCTTCTGAGGATAAAGTACTTCTGTGTTTATGTAAATGTCTATGTTTTTATGTTTAATTTTGTGGTGTATAATAAAATAAAGGGTTCTGTGTTGTATTGTTTTAAACGGTTGAAATTAAATAGTTGATTCTACTAAAATCACTTCAAACGAGATGTTTATCTCGTAGTCTGGTATATGTACTATGATTAATGTGTTTGGTAAATAGTACGCCGTTCCTATGTTCAGCAGTGAATATAAAAGCTGATGATGGTGGTAAATAGTGAGCCCTAGCGGCGGTACTACAAAAACCAACATAAACCATGGTCTAAACAGTTAGATATGGGTTCAACAAGAGTTTAACTCTCGTTTAAACTATGTCTAAGCCGTGTCAAATTGTAAAACGCAGTTTGGTGGTAACGCTTTTGTTAAACACGCGCTAACCAGATGTCTAATTTTTTTGTAGTAAAACTGTATGTATGTATGTGTTTTAAGGTAATGTTAATTTTGCCAGCTGTGGGGTCATAGTAGTATCGGATAATTTTTAAATTGCGTTCACAAATCGTAACAATTAATATTTTACTTATTTTGTATGGACACAACATGTTCCTTTACAAAATGGGAGGAGCCACTGGCTCCTGAAACACTGCTTCTAACTAATTCGGTAGCTTATTGATTCATTACATCAATTTGCAACTCTACTCGTGTCATATAAACGTTTTTACTTTACATATTTTTACTGTCGATTATGGCTAGCGATTTTATAATGCTAGCTTAACTTAAGATTTGAAATTAAGTTAAACTCTAACTAGCGACTCGTGACCCGAGAGCTGGTAAGTATCTGGCACAGCGCACCAGCATTGCCACACAGCGGGGCAATGCAGCCAGCGTCTTGGGGTCGCAACGACTGGTATTGATATGGATCAGTTGAGCTACCTGTAGATTGTTTGCAACAGCCTGTAATTAGCTCAATTGTTTCAATTGTAAATACTAGTTCTAGTTTGTGAATAAAATGAACAAACTTAGAATTGCGTGATTTGACCCCTCTTCCACCATCCTTAGTTTATACCTGTGTTTAGAAAAGCCAGAGTCATCTAAAACCATTGACATTTAGGATTACGTCTCACAGTCAACGACAAAAACAAATGCAAGAAGATGTTTTTTGCTCTTTTCATTATGCGGCGTAGGTGCGCCTGCGACGCTGGAGGTTGCGGTTTCGATTCCTGCCTCGGGACAAATGTTTGACGATCTGCAGATATTTTTTCCGGGTGGGGGCATGATGGTGGGTGTTTTCTATGTCTAATAAACAAAATAAATATGCACGGTGGAATTTTTGATAGTGCAGTGAGGAGGAATGTTCTTAGAAAACTATCAATACTTTTTAGAGAAATATTCATTCACAGATTATCAAGAAAATTACCTACAGTTAGCATGAAAATTGGTATTTTACACGAAACTTTTTTGATTTCAAATCTCCTGTTTCGAATATCATAACATATATTCATGAAAAAAGTCTATCAGACCAACGAGATTGGAGTAGGTGCCTACTAAAATGTCACAAATCGCAAAAAAACTTTCCGCATAGGTACATTTTATAAGGAGTCCATTTTACTTTTTTACTCAACAAACCTTTTCGTAAAAAATCTTCGTATCAACCACGAGGGGTTCTAACTAGTCTAATATAGACGAATGGATGGATGGATGGATGTATGTATACAAGCTCTGCTTAGCTTGGGGCTAGATGATGTTGTGTGGATTGTCCAGCATTATTTATTTATTTATTTATGTTACCTCTTCACGCCAAAACTATTGAACGGCTCGGGCTGCAATTTTGTATACGGGTAGTTTTAGGCCTGGAATAAAACATAGGCTACTTTTTATCCCATAAATCATTTCCCACGGAATAGAAATAACCATAAGCCTGCCCATAGAAAGGACACGTGCGAAGCTGCGAGCAGAAAGAATGGTTTCCCCTAGTAAGTCGGTTTATAAAGTTAAGTTCAAAAATAAAAATATTTCATTTCAAGATTCTACATTATATTCCGAGGACATCCGTGAGGGCGGGTGCGGCGGCGAATTTGGCCGAAGATCTCAAGAGGCGCAAATATGCAGGTCTCGACAGAGCCTACACATTTGCTCCCCTTGGAGTCGAGACCCTAGGTCCGTGGGGTACCGAGGCTCTTCGGGTTTTCCAAAAAATATCTGAGCGTCTGGTCGAAGCGACGCGTGACCCGAGAGCTGGTGAATATCTGGCTCAGCGCCATAGATTTATATATCTATGCTCAGCGCATCAGCATTGCCATACAGCGGGACAATGCAGCCAGCGTCTTGGGGACGCGACGACTGGTGTTGATATGGATCAGTTGAGCTACCTGTAGACTGTTTGCAACAGTCAGCAGTTAGCTCAATTGTTTCAATCGTAAATACTAGTATAATTTTCTTTGTGAATAAAGTATTATTTGTAAACATAAAAAAAAAGATTCTACATGATCTTAAATTAATAGTTAAAATCACAGATTAGATGAGGCCATATGACATGGCGGCTATGGTGTCATATGGCCTTAGATCGTCAATTAGATACAAACGTCTTGAGACGTGATGAGTCGTTACGCTTATGATTTATGTTGCCTTTGTTTTGGAATTTATTGTTTACTAGTGTCTGCCCGCGGTTTTGCACGCGTTGTTTCTATGGAAACCTTAATTTTATAGTTATTTATATTTCATGGGAACTGATTTATGGGATAAAAAGTAGCCTATATTTTTATCCCGGCCTAGCCATAAACTACCTGTATGCAATTTCAGCCCGATCTATTCAGTAGTTTTGGCGTGAAGAGATAACAAACATCCACCCACACAAACTTTTACATCACTCTAATATAATAAAATAATGCGAAAGTTTGGATGGATGGATGTTTGTTACCTCTTCACGCCAGAACTACTGAACGGATCGGGCTGAAATTTTGTATACAGTACAGATAATAATACTCCTGGAATCCAACATACTTTTTATTCCATAAATCAGTTCCCATGGGATAGAAATCACCTTTTAACGTTTCCATAGAACCAACGCGTGCGAAGCCGCGGGCGGCAGCTTGTTTATAATAATAGTGTGATGTTGTTTTGTTTGTGTTTACTCAATGCTGTTTTATTAAAATCTGTCCATTCCTCACATTTGCCACATAAGCATTTAGCTTAGGTGAAGCAAGTTGAGAAGTAAATCTAAGTGATACCTATACTCGTACCTACTTATCACTTCGGTAGCAGGTACCGCACCTGACTACCTGTTCAAAGTATACTCATCTTAGGGAACGTACCCATACTACGCAACCTGTTTAGGGGGGGAGGGAGGTCTTCAAAATACTACGCTTGGTCACAGGGAGGGGGTAGGCTTAGGTTTTCGTCACGTAATTAATATCCTCTAGTAAAATGTCGCACATTTTCGAGCTACATTCAAATATGGCGCGTAGCGTTTAACGCTTTTAACACTCACGGGTGGCAAGACTTGATTTTTTAAATTAAGTTCCTGTTACAAATGCTTTTAAGTTTTTTCTTCTTGATATTTATTTTTTCCCATGCACGCACTCTTGGCGTCACGCGGCAAGTAAAGACAAATATGAGCCAATATATTTTTTGTGGGATGACGATCTGCGAAGGACTGCAGGCAGATGCTGGATGCGGCAAGCTGAAAACAGGGCGCTATGGTGCTCATTAGGGGAGGCCTATGTCCAATAGACTGATGATGATGATGATGATATTTTTTTACTTTCGGTTTGCAAAAAATGATTGAAACTCGTAATTATGAATTACTACGTGAAAACTACAGGGGGAGGGGGGTCTTCATATAAGACGACCCCCCCCCCTATTATAATTATAATACTACGGGTGGTCAGTGACCACTGGTCACCAATAAGGGCGGTTGAAAAATTGTAGAAAATATTTCACACACATAGTATGGGTACGTTCCCTACAAATACCTGGGTATTATTTTTTTCAGTCGGTATTTGATCTTTAAGATTTGTCATTCATTATTATTAATTAAATTAATGAGCCTGATGTGTCCGACTGCAGGGCTCCCTCCCCTCCTTAATAACTCCTCCCTCACGGCATTATGTATCTATATTTATACTAATATTATAAAGAGGAAAGATTTGATTGTTTGTTAGTTTGTTTGTTTGTATTGAATAGGCTCCGAAACTTCTGGACCGATTTGAAAAATTATTTCACCTCTAGGAAGCTTACTTTTCAGGAAGTGACATAGGCTATAATTTATCCCGGAATTTCCACGGGAACTACGCGGATGAAACCGCGAGGCGATCGTCTAGATAAATAAATAAAAAGATTTTTGAGCTATAAGTATTTTCCTTAACAAAGCACGAGAATAAAGCTGACCTCAAGTGTCACTATCCCGTGAGTCTACACAGACCCTGTTAAACATTTCAGCCTGAATTATCTTGAACCTGTCAAGCCAATTTAGGTCATTTAGCCGAAATTAGCCCGTCCCTGTATATTGTTGCTCTCAGTGGGTTCCCTGATCACGAATCTCTCATCGTATCGTTATTTACATCAATTCCTATTTTGTTATGTTGTGTGGCTTAGAATTTGCACCACCCCAACTCTTCCCGCGGGTGTCGTAAGTGGCGACTAAGGGATATCCAACGGGGGCGGGTAGCAGCGCTCCCTGCAGAACAGATCCACCACCGAACTGCGATCCCCAACCCATTAAGGGAGCATCAGGGGAAGCGTATATCCAGCAGTGGACTGGCATAGGCTGTAGATTATATTTCTAAGCCCCCTAATTTAATAAAAGCCTATCATATTTTACAGGCGCATGAAATATATTATTATTTTAAATTTCAAGTTGATAGCTGCGGCAGTTGCTGAGTTACTAAGGAGGGAAATAAGGACAGACAAAGCGAGACCATAAGGGTTTCGAAACCGATCTTCGAAACCCTAAAAAATGGAAATATATTTTTAATTTTCAGAGATTGGTTCATTATTTAGTAACAATCGCGTGATATTATTATAAAATATCAACTAATTCAGTTTTACGAAACAGTACCCAGCTACTTCGGTAATAGTAATAATAATAATAAAGCCTTTCATTTCAATAACTTACAAATTTACAATAAATTACCTAACTTGACTTAGGTACGACTTAAATACCAATTAGTTAGGTCCCTTTCGGGTATAGGCCTCCTCTAAGTTTTTCCTGTCTTGTCTATTCTGCTAGCTAAGCTACTACGAGCTACTTTGGTAGGTACTCTTAATGTTATGTCATCATCATCATCCACAGCCGGATTTTACCCACTGCTGGGTATAGGCCTCCCGAAGTTGTTGTTAATGTTATGTACCTATAATTAATTGTAACTACATATTTTATGGCTTATTTTAAAAAACAAAAATTTATCGACCTTTGTTTGCAAGCCTATAGCTTCGATAATTTATTCATGATAGGGTTCTGTACAGTCCAGTTAGTGATGTCATTAGAACCTAAATAGATAGATAGATAGGTATGTACCTAACTAATCTAGATTGAAATGCATTAGCAGTAACGTAATACCACAACAATGCATTGTACATTACAACGTTTTGTTGCGGTATTACATTATCTGGAGTTGACCTTCTGTTCGAGTCACTGTGGTTTTCGCATTGTTGCAGTGACCACAGTGACAGAATGAGATTGGTAGAGTCAGCAACGAAAGACGCTGAACACAATGGATCCGTAACGTTAAAGCAATTTCAATAGAACTATGTAGTATCCACGTTATTATTTATGACATAAGACACAAGACATATCTGCTTACGGTAACGAGCGGCGACCGAGGCAGTGACGTCACACGCACCCGCGGCGGTCACTCAGTGAACTTCGCTAGTAATTTGGTCATAAATTCGTTATGTCGTAGAACAAACATTTTCTTAGCTCTATAAATGTGCATTCTCAACTAAAAACGTTAGGGATCCTCATTATTATAATTTAAGAGGGCGCATTGCACGCCATTTTGTGAAAGAGATAAGCATAGGATTTCGTGTTCAGTATGAGCGGAACGGAGCATACGTTTTTGGAACGGAGTAAGAGCAAAAAGGATGTTTTTGCTTATTTACAAGAAAACTACATAACATTAGAAGAAACTGTAATAAAGAACCAAAGAATTAGTAATAACCTACGAATCAAAACAAAAATCTTATTTTTTCTTTTATTGGTGGCCACCAAGCTCTCCAAACAAGGTTTTTGATTGAATAACACAAAACAAAACTATTACAGATACATTAAATAAAAGCTTGTGATAGGTATCGTCTACCAGCGGTCCGATTTTTTGATAATTCCTTTGTATAACTTAATGATTAAATTAAATATGTAGTGGCGCCACTATCCACCCTACTATTCGCCTTAACAGTTAACATCTTATTTCTTATATAATAAAATTCTTACTAAGGCCTTATTTTGTAAGCCTAAATAAATAAAAGTTATTTATTTCAAATTTCTATTCTCAATCGCTTAATTTAATTCAGAGCCTCGCTTTTGCCGGTGTAATGATGCAATTTCCTCCACTCTTCTCTCCCCAATGCAATGTTTTTTACTTCTTTAAACGACATGAGATGACAGCGACATTCTCTTTGATCTGAATCATATGGCTAATTCTTCCTCTTCCTCGTCTTCTACTTTTCCTTCTATAATGTTTACGTTTACATAATTACGTTTCATATTATGAAGTTTCATGTCGTATAAGATGTCCAATCATTCTTCCTCTTCTGTTTTATATGGTAAAAAAGAAAAAAAATCCATAGATCTCAGCTGCTCGATTCAGATGGATTCGTGTACATTATACTTATAATCAAGTTACTCATACATGTACATACATTCATGCACATATATGTAGGTACATTATCATACTTATATAACTTTACTCACAAAGAAAATTATACTAGTATTTACAATTGAAACAATTGAGCTAACTGCTGACTGTTGCAAACAGTCTACAGATAGCTCAACTGATCCATATCAACACCAGTCGGAAGCGTCCCCAAGACGCTGGCTGCATTGCCACGCTGTATGGCAATGCTGATACGCTGTGCCAGATATTCACCAGCTCTCGGGTCACGCGTCGCTTTGACCAGACGCTCAGATAGTTTTTTGAAAACCCGAAAAGCCTCGGTACCTCACGGACCTAGGGTCTCGACTCCAAGGGGAGCAAATGTGTGGGCTCTGTCGAGACCTGCATATTTGCGCCTCTTGAGATCTTCGGCCAAATCTGCCGCCGCACCCGCCCTCACGGATGTCCTCGGAAGATGGGAAAGATGGGAAGGCGCAAGTGTACATAAATAACATAATCGTGTACAAGTAGGTACAATATACTTTTTTCGCCGTTTATTGACTGCATTTTCATTGTGAATAAAAGGGAATTTGATTGTTTGTGTGAAGTTATTTTTAAGGTTTTTGATATAATAGTGCGTATTGCGTAAGCCTTCACACTCAGGGTAAGTAATTTCTAAGAAATTGAAAACTTCGTCCCATCGATGTCAATGTTTTTTTTTTGCTTTAGAAATAGCTATTTAGTGTTATTTTAATGTTAAATTATTTCATAATTTAAAATGTTCTTAGAGGAATCGGAATAGGTCCAGCTATTGATTGTAAGTTGTAAATTATAATTTATGACATAAAATCGTGATTTTAGTTCTTAATTACTCTGAAGGTGATATTATAATCCTTGCTAATTATTCCAAATTAATTTGGTTTTGTTGTCGGACTTGATTTTTAGGGTTCCGTACCTCAAAAGGAAAAATGGAAACCTTATAGGATCACTTGGTTCTCCGTCTGTCTGTCTGCGATATAAATAAAACTTCTAAGTCAACGCAATCTAAATTTACAGCCGTTTATGTCCGAATATTTCGAAATTTCCAAAGGAATCACATTCACACAAAAAATATAGGGTACTTCTCGTTGACCTAGACTTATGAAATTTGGCAAGAAGCTAGGTCTTATAGCACCAATAAAGGGAAAAATTCGAAAACCGTAATTTGTTCAATTTTTAACTCTCGCCATTGACCAAAACCTACATCACGTTGACCTAGAATTATGATATTTGGCAAGGCACAGAGTCTTACAACTATGCGGAACCCTTAGTGCGCGAGTCCGACTCGTACATGACGTTTTATTGGCAATAAATTATATTTTAGGACGTTATTTTATTGGCTCTAAAACTTAAATAGAACCTAATTTGGTAGCCGATTATATAGGTATCTTTTACTTGCAGCCTGATTTTAGTTTCCTTCAAATCGTATTCCGCTAAAATTTCTATTATCGAAACATTTTTAAAACCTTTTGAATTCTATACATAGTACTTTCATTATGCATTACGTTATCTAATCTGCGACCTAGGGTACAAAGCTGTATCTTGGCAGTGAGTTACTAGAGGAGGGATTTAATTTAATCACACCCAAGACGAAGACAGCTTTGAACACGAGGCAAATACTCTTCTTTTCACACTTTCTGCGAGTAAATGGTAAAATGTTGGTTACGTGTTTCGCGGCATCAGCATCACCATTAAAGTCTCGCTTTGTCTGTCCTTTTTTCCCCTTCTTAATAACTCAGCAACTACAGCAGCTATCAACTTGAAATTTAAAATAATAATACATTTTGTGCGCTGTACAGATTTTAAGAAAAAAAAAAATGAAAAATGAAAATGAACATCTTCCATACCAATTCAGACGTCAAAATTTTAAAAGAGACCTACAAAGTCAAGTGGGGTATCAAATGAAAGGTATTAGTTTGTACATTTCAAAATAGTTTTTGAAATTTCTGTAAGTTTTATACTTTTTGAAATATTTTGAAAATAGTCGAAAAAATACCTACTTGTTGACAAACGTTCGATACCCTCGGCGCGCAAGTTACACTCGCACTTGACGGGTCTTGTTTGAACAGAGGTTAGTTCAAATTTTGAAGAAGATCTCATAGGTACGGATCTTCATGGTTAAAAATTTTCACGCATATTTTGATGTTCCAAATTCTTAATACTTTTATTTTTAAACCTTGATCTGAAGAGGATACAGGCGACTGGGCCCATATATAACTAGGACCGCGGTCCCAGTTACCTGATCACATTTTTGAATCGGTCGACTGGAACCAGAACACTTACTCATTAAATAAACGCGATAAATACCCGTTATAATACAATAATACCTAATAATAATTCACAATTCATTTATTTACCAAAAATTGGTCAACGCTCTGCATTCCTCTTGCATTCCTCTTTTATTGGAACGAATCAACGGCGCATTCGTAAAAATGCAAGAGGAAATGCGACTTTGAACCACCACCTCAGAAATAAAAAAAAAGGTGTCGTGCATGCATAGGTGTGGTGGCGGCCAATTTGAGCCAATTTTGTAATTTAAATGTAATAAAAACAACATACCTAACATACAAGAAACGTATTTTCATTATCTTGACCCTAGCAACGAAGTATCTCTTAGGTCGACCCCTGATGAATTATTTGATGTGTTCCCGTTGTCCCCATTGATGCTGTCCGCACTGTGGGGACAATGGGAAGTCATAAAATTTCCTTCCCGTTGTCCCCATTGACCTTTTCTGCTATGGGGACAACGGGAAGTCATAAAATTTCCTTCCCGTTGTCCCCATTTCTGCCTTGTAGCTTAATGTTGGAAAGGGTAATTAATAACTAAAGAACTTTTTAAAAGAAAGCTATTTTCAAAATGGCTATTATTTTTTTTTAAATGAATTTAGAACGTGACACTTTTCATAACATTAACACAGATTTACGATTTCGAGGGCTCAGAGCTTCTTTTTGCTATGTGAATTGTATCAAGTAAGGTTTTATTTAAAATAAAATGACATTGCAGAATATACCAAAAGTTATTTCGTCCTAACCACAAACAAAAAAAGTAATGATATTACGCGATATTTCAGATAATTTTCTAAAAACTAAAAAAATCATTATCTAAGCTCAAACACGTAAGACATACCTAGGGTCTACCGGGGAAAACTAGAGCATGACTTCCCCAACCCCCTAAAAATTCCTGTCGGTCCATGTACCAAACACCCTGAAAAATATGTCCTGCGCCTCTGGCTAGTCTCCGATGAGACTGGCCGACGTGGTCGAAATTCGGCTAGGAGGACATTCGTTTTTTGACATGTCTGTTTATCTCGAAATATTTATAGATTTAGCTCACGGGCCTAAGCCAAGTGAGTACCTATCACTTAAAAATTGTATTGTATTTTGATCGTCCTGCGAGAATTTTCGAACCGTTTTACAGGTACAGTACCTACCTATTACCTACAGCTTTCTGCAACGTTATGAAAATGTTTTGTTGAAGTCCTATAACATTCAGGTAGTTATTATTATTAATACTAATAACTCTTTATTCACAAACAATATTACAATCAACGAATAGAAATAAATTACAATAATAATATTGTTTTTTCAGTTTGGCCAGAGTATCGTATTGCCACAGTTTATAATATGCAGGCTGTGGTATTGCCATATGCACTCCGGATATTTGACCACATCTGTTCAATGTTGCCATTGCCATGAAGGCCAGACCGAATGAATTGATGATAATCTTCAGTCTGTCGATACAATTAGGTACAATTGACGTCATCTTGGTTCCTTGATTTATTACTTAGCTTTTGCCCGCGGCTTCGCACGCGTTGTTTCCATGGAAACGTACAAAGGTAATTTCTATTCCACGGGAACTGATTTAGATTGAGCTGAAATTATGCATCGGAGTAGCTCTAAGCCTGGAATCAAACATAGACTACTTTTTATCCTATAAATGGGATAAAAAGTAGCCTATGTTTGATTCCAGGCGTAGTCCCATAAATGGGATAAAAAGTAGCCTATGTTTGATTCCAGGCTTAGAGCTACTCCGATGCATAATTTCAGCTCAATCTGTTCAGTAGTTTTGGCGTGAAAACGTAACAAACATCCATCCATCTATACATCCATCCATCCAAACTTTCGCATTTATAATATTAGTGTGAGTGATGTGATAGTGTGACTAGTTTCTGGTTTGGCTTCGCACGTGTTGTTTCTATGGAAACGTTCATGTTATTTCTATCCCATGGGAACTGCATTGCCATACAGCGTGGCAATGCAGCCAGCGTCTTGGGAAGCTTCCGACTGGTATTGATATGGATCAGTTGAGCTACCTGTAGATTGTTTGCAACAGTCTGCAGTTAGTACAAAATTTGGCTTATTCCAATAATCCCCTGCCATTACCGAAACAGGATTTGCTATTCCAGAATAATATACAAAACTTTTTGTATTGAGAAATCAGTTTTATTGAAATTCTCCATACAAAACGGCAATTTAATAAAGGGTTAACGATCTATTTCTTATTTTGCTCTATTTTTTATTATAATTTTGTTTAAAAAAAATTTGGTAATACGCGATCAGAACACATGATTATAAATATTCACGCACGGGTACCTATTCGTATATCGCGTTTATTTACTAATTTTTCCCGACGTTTCAACAGGTTAACATTAACACTCTGTCATTGTTTTTCTTTGTTATAAGTAAAGGTAAGTACCTACCTCGTTTTGTTTCTATGTTTAACGTTTAAAGGTGATTTCTATCCCATGGGAACTGTTTTATGGGGTAAAAGGTATGTTTGATTCCAGGATTAGAATTACTTGTACTTATGCAAAATTTCAGCCCGATCCGTTCGGTAGTTTTGGCGTGAACAGGTAACAAACATCCATCTATCCATCCATCCAAAAATTCGCATTTATTGGTGTGATTTTCAAGTTTGAAAGCGTCATTTTACTTTTGTTGATGACTCTACCTCAGATACGTACTTAGGTATTCCGGTTTTGGTAGACACCTACTCAAAATCACCGTAAGCAAATAATATTTTTTACGGAATAAAGTAAACACAAAAACATCCATGTTATTTTTACCGAGGAAATGATGTCATGTCATGCTAAGTGTAGGCTAAATTGTCAAATAATATTATTCCGCCATTTTCGGAAACTGCTCAACTTTGCTACAAAAATAAACATGGCCGTGTGTGGGAACATAAACAGTTATCTAAAAGAGCACACAACAATATTTTTTAAGAGTCACTGTTACCATAGGCTCTACCTAGTAGTAGATAAAATCCTAGATACATCAATAGATGGTTTATTAAATTCACAAACATAGACAGCACAAAAGAAAATTAAACATAAATAATAATGTCGGTAGGTATTATAGTAGGCCATGTGGTGCCGGCGTAGAATTTCCACCACCCCAACTCTTCCCGCGGGTGTCCTAAGAGGCAACTAAGGGATATCCAGCGGGGGCGGGCAGCAGCGCCCCCGGAAGAACAATTTTACCACCAAACTGCGATCCTCAACCCGCCTGCCCAGCGTGGGGATTATGGGCACTACCCCCATGTTACAAAGGCCAATAAGGCGTCTATCAGGGGGAGGCCTGCGCTCAGCAGTGGTCCGGTAACAGGCTGTAGATAACGAAAGGTAGGTATCGGTATCGGTAAGAATGCAGTAACTTATTTTTTGGGTACAACACACCTAAGAAAAAATATGCGGTATAACACTTTGACTGCCATCGACGACGTAAACGGTGAAAGAACAGCTTGCGCAGCGACACATGTCCCTCTGGGTCGCATCGCTAAAGCTCGGCAGTGAACGCGCTAAGTCACAGTAGGTAGCTGTATACTTGCATTATTACCAACTTATATATTTTTTGATCAAACTGTTTTTTTTTCAATTAAATTGTATTTTTTTAAACCAAACTGTTAGTTTAAAGAACTAAATGTTGAACTCTTTAGACAGAAGTTGAACATGTTATTAATTAGTAAGTATTAAAATAAAAAATAATGCTGGACAATCCACACAACATCATCTAGCCCCAAGCTAAGCAGAGGTTGTGTTATGGGTACTAGATAACTGATATACATAATATAATACATTACATAGATAGATATTTTTATTATACATAGAAACGACCAGAATACCCGGAACATATACTTGTAGATCGTACAAACATTTGTCCCAAGGCGGGAATCGAACCTGCAACCTCCTGCGTCGCAGGCGGACCTTCGCCCGCCGCGCCACAATATAATATTGTGTAAGTTATTGCACGTTATTCCCTCTCAAATATTTTTGCATTCGACTTAGGGCTCCTATACATACACGGACGGCACGTTGCCGACGGAAAAGCAATGCACCCGTCTTCTTCTTCTTCTTTCATTTTTGGCTCTGCATCATGGTTTGACACAATTCTGCCAATGTAATTTTTTTTTGCACATTTTATTTTATGAACGTATAAGATTAAAATTTATGGAGGTTGAGTTTGTATTATACAAAATAAAAAGAGGATAATAATAATCTCACGCAAGTTCATTAATTACAAAAGCAAACATAAACATCGACGGCTGCCGCAGTTTCGTACGTTTTCTTGACATGTCGACGGCAGCCGTCGACGGGTAGGTACCGTAACGGTGTAGCATGTTGATTCATAAAATGTATTTACCTATTACATAACACATGTTTTGGCAAATCTTTATCTTTGTCGTTCATGAAGGTAAACTTTTTTGTTCGCTGGCTACATTCAGTTGTAGGACTGTTTGCGTTCCTGTACATGTACGTATGTTGGTCCTGTACATGTTGTGTTGAGCAACATGAAGCAGAGGTAGGATCTTTTTGGTTCACATAGAATTTATACTTTTTTATATTTTAAGATTTTTTTTTAAATTTTTTGTGTGAGGCAATAACTTTTTTTTTAGCAATAACCTTTATTCACAAAGAAAATTATACTAGTATTTACAATCGAAACAATTGAGCTAACTGCAGACTGTTGCAAACAGTCTACAGGTAGCTCAACTGATCCATATCAATACCGCCAATAAATTTATTTTCTTTCTTTATTTTTTTCCTCATCAACACAATCACGTCTACTGCTTCCTTCGATCAATACCAACCAGTTGGTATTGTTGATCGAAAGGTTCCCCGAACACGGGGGATTTGCTATAATCACCTCGCTTTGCGGGTGAATTATCGATCGCAGTGGAGGTGTTAAAAATACACACAAGGGAGCTGCTGTCCTTCCTCTGGTAGGTTTCCTTAGTCGACTCTTGCGATATCCACGGGCTGAGAAAGGAGATTGATTCTTACACGACCGCCACGGCCAATAATTACAACCTTTTCAAAGTGTCGTTAATGAACTCTTTCCCGCCAATTTTAAGCCAAAAGGCGTGTGTTCAAGAGTACACACACGTTTTTTTCGCCGTAAAAATGCTGTGTGGTGCCGGCTTAGAATTTGCACCACCCCAACTCTTCCCGCGGGTGTCGTGAGAGGCGACTAAAGGATATCCATCGGGAGCGGGCAGCAGCGCCCCCTGCAGAATAATTCTACCACCGAACTGCGATCCCCAACCCGCATGCCCAGCGTGGGGATTATGGGCATTACCCCATGTGATAAAAGCCAATAAGGCGCTTATCAGGGGGACGCCTGCGTCCAGCAGTGGACCAATACAGGCTGTTGAGGTTGAGGTATGCACCGCGCCCGCCGTCAACAAGCTTCCAGCCAGAGTGATCCATACAACACTGAAGACCGTGCCTGCATCCGGCGAATTAACCGTAGATTTTTCCGGCGATAAAAACGAGTATAAACAAAGGCCCTAAGTCTGGCCCTGGCTGGAAACATCGACAGTTCTATTTTTAAAATAAAAGTGTTCAAAATAATGCAAAACAAAATGACACTTGTCACTCAAGATTAGTGACGCACCAGTTAAGGTCATTCTTATATCGATGATTTTGAGATGAATTTTTATTGCTTTTATTTTCTTTTAATTAGTTAGGTAAGTAAATGCACCACAGTGATTTCATACTCAAAATTGGTATCGCACTTTTCTACTGTATTAGTCACCACGTAGTTTTTTTTTACGAGATTCATAACCTCTGTGTCATATTATTTACATTAAACAAGATTTGGCCCGTGTCGTAAAATTATCAATTTAAATACCTAACTTGACACTGTAATCTATTACGTCATTCTGACTTGTCGTAGGATGACGTCAGTCAGACCCTTGAGTTCTGTCATCGAAGGTGAGTCAAAACAGATTATTATTTACGCGGAATCCTTTAAGTACCTTCCTACGTTAGACAGATCTATTTCCGCTTTTGCACCTGGAAACATACGTTTTTGATGATTTTGCTGTACTGAGTAAATGAAAAAAACCGATAAAAATCGTTACTGAAAGGTGTATAGGACTGGTCTCATTTGAAGGTGACAGCATCATTCATAGTAGATGTTGTGTGTGGTGATGTGGAAATATTATCTGATGACCTCTGTGGCGCGGTGGGCGAAGGTCCGCCTGCGACGCAGGAGGTTGCGGGTTCGATTCCCGCCTCGGGACAAATATTTGTACGATCTGCAGATATTTGTTCAGGGAGTTCTGGTCGTTTTCTATGTATAATAAAAAATATCTATCTATGTACTCGTATATTATTAAGTATATCAGTTATCTAGTACCCATAACACAAGCTCTGCTTACCTTGGGGCTAGATAATGCTGTGTGAATTGTCCAGCATTATTTATTATTTATTTATTTTATTTATTTATTTATCTACCTAATTAGGTAGGTAAATGTTACATTTCATTCTGTTTTCAGTATCACGACTAGCCCTATCGGCCAGCTAGGGTTATGGGTTGCTTACGTTAGTTAAACATTTGGTCTAACAAACGATATAAATTTTTGCAATGCTTTAAATTCCATTGCTTTCCGATTGTTTTTGTTTTGCCGACTTTCTATGATGGTACGGCAAGTTGACTTCGTTGAGTGGCTAATTCCAAACCTAAGTAACATAGCATAAGCCGTGAAGTAATTTTTTTTATACATAAACGTGACATCCGATTTCACGCATGTTACGATACGCCCAGTCGAATGTAATAAAACTGATAAATGATAATTGTTAGAGAAAACAAAACTACGGGAAATACAGCCTCATCTTTGACACGTACCTACGTAGGCACGTAACAAGTCTTAAAATTTGACATTTAGTATTACTTTCGTGTTTTTTGTCAACTTATATGAATGACATGTTCACACTTTATATTTCGGTGTTTGTTGAATTCAAATCGATTTTTTAACTATAGTAGCAATTTAGGAAACAGCTCACGTGTGCAAATTTTCACAATGGGCAGGTAAATACAGTGGTATACAAAGTGATACGAAACTAGAATATTTATCGATGTTTAACTGAAACAATAGGACACGAGCCAAAACTAGTGTATTTTCTGCCAAAATGAGTACCAAATTCTAATGTTAGTATTCTGTGTTTAACCCCCGACGCAAAACGAGGAGTGTTATAAGTTTGACGTGTCTGTCTGTGTATCTGTCTGTGGTATCGTAGCTCCCCACCGGATGAACCGATTTTCGTTCAGTTTTTTTTGTGTCACAGATAATTTTATCCCGAGTGTTCTTAGCCATGTTTCATGAAAATTTTAATTTTGTCTTGTTAATAAGTTCCAAGTCTAAACCCACAAGTTCCCATATCGCTCATATCGTCTACTAGCTTCTGCCCACGGCTTCGCACGAGTTTTTCTGGCATAAGAAGTGGTAGCCTATGTCCCGGGATACCGTCTACTTCCCTGTCAAATTTCATTTAGATTCGTTTCGCTGTTTAGGCGTAAAAAAGTAACAGACAGATACTTTTGCTTTTATAATATTAGTAGGTATAGTACTTATTATTATTATTGATAGGTTTTTGCCCAGCAGTGAGATAGTAAAGGCTGAAAAAAAAATAGTACCTATACCTAATCAAGTATAAGTCTTAATTCACAAAGAAATTTACAATAAGAAAAATAAAGTACGTACATTTGAAACAATTGAGCTAACTGCAAACAATCTACAGGTAGCTCAACTGAAGTATAATCCTCAAGTAGTCTAATTTAGTATAGCTTAAATAGGTAGTTAATTGAATTTTTAGGAAGTATATTTTAAAACAGTGTTGTGTCCGCCTGCCTATTATTTAGCGTATATATCAGAACCTGCTTAAATAAGTTTAACTATATTAATGCTACGTATACTTCGTCGACGTTTTAATAGATCTAAGAATTTTAATAATATCCTAAAAATTAACGAACTCGACGGGACTTGAACCCGCAGCCTTCGACTCAGTACAGGAACGCACTACCTATTGCGCCACAAGGTCAAGTCCACTAGTCGACTCTAGTGTGGGTAAGCAATAGAAAAACACGAAAAACATTAGTGAAATATCGACTCAACCTCAACCTCAACCCAACAGGCTGTAATGGTCCACTGCTGGACGCAAGCCTCCCCCTGAAATATCGACTGGCTTAATAATTTTGCATTTTTATAGGAGAACAATTTTATGTCTATGGTTTATTAAAACAATAAACCCATGAGCTGTAATTTAGAGACAACATTTGGCACATCACAAGTATCACAACATGATGAGAGCAATAATGATCGATTAAATATTGACAGTGATTTACTATCGATCGTTATCGATCTACATGAAGTAGATCGATAACGATCGATACTGAATGAATGTAGGTCACATTATATTATGGTCATGTTGCTTTATGTGCTATTAAAACCATGACGAAAATTCACAATCACAGGTGTTGTAGGTACTGGGTTTAAACGTTAATTTAAATAACACAAAATAAAGTAATAATGTAGTTATCCATAGGTATCCATAAACTCATCCGAATCTAAAACCAAGAGATTTTAGATTCGGACGAGATGTACCCCTATTCAAAAGTAAAGTGGACATCTCGTCCGCGGATGAGTTTGAGATTCGGACGAGATTTACCCTAACCCACCCATACTAATATTATAAATTCGAAAGTAACTCTGTCTGTCTGTTACCCATTCACGCCTAAACGACTGAAGTGATCCTAATCAAATTTGGCAGGGAGGTAAATGGTATACCGGGGATGGACATAGGCTACTGGAAAAACGCGAGCGAAGCCGCTGGCAGCAGCTAGTTATAATATAGTACATACTTATTTTATCACAAGCTCTGCTTACTTTGAGGCTAAATGACGTAGTTTAAAAATAAGAAAAAGAATAAGAAATCTTTATTTGCATAGCGTAGCATTACAATTTAAACTTATTTAAACTACCTACAGACAACATAAATACTATGTTAAATCATAAGACTTAAATGCTACAAAATGGCGTTCGACTCAGCATTTGTTGTGACAAGACAACTAACCGATATAAATAGTTGGTAATATAAAAAAATACAATTATGTAATTTTTTGATTATGTATTGATTATGTAGTAGACAATTCCGACACACTTAATCACGCTACGAAAAACTACTAAATTTTACTACTTACGTGTTGGTAGTTAAATTTTGTAAAACCAGTGTTGGATTAATTGACTATTGGGATCTGTCATTATTTAAAATAAAAATAGACTGTATTTAGCATAGCTAAAGATTTATTTTAAATAACAGTTTTTTTTAAGATTACCTACGTAACTCGAATAGTTGCCCTATTTATTGCGTATTCACGCCACAGATTATCTGTGATTCACGCACGCTGTCCTCAAATCAGAGTGATTTATATATTGTTCTTTGTTCTATTTCTATATAAATAAATGGTGGAATGTTAATACTTGCGACCATCACCTTGGCATTTTTATATGTTTAATAAAAAATTTAGTTGTTAAAATTGTATTCCCGAATCCCATAACTAATATTAAACCAAACTACCTAACCTACATCTAGGCATTAAATATTTTGATATACTTATTCGTAAGTTTGTTTATAAGCTTGCTTTATTATTTTTAAAGGTAAAGTTTGTTACTTTGATAATGTTTTCCTACGATGACATAATAATCGGAAGTCTATTAGTCCGGTACAAAACCTTATCAAGTAAAATAACTAGGTATCTAACTACTGTCGGGATGTAGGCTTAGTCACATGAAACATGCATTGCTTGCATAGTTGCACTAGCATGTTTTATTATTTAAAAATATTTATTTGTTAAAAAATAATATAGATAGAACTCAAATTTATATTCATTTTATTCAGAAATCTAGGAGTTCGGCTTTGACATGACACTACCACACAGTTTGTAAAGCTTCGGTAGTGTCATCGTTGCAATAGTTATTTATGATCCTTTAAGAACCATGCTCTGAATAATGTTTCTTTTTAAATTATAACACTCTATAAACTCATAGGTGTTTGACCCGAAAGTTACATTCCTTATCTATACTAATATTATAAAGAGGAAAGGTTTGATTTTTTGTTTGTTTGTTTGTTTGTATGAATTGAATAGGCTCCGAAACTACTGGACCGATTTGAAAAATTCTTTCACCGTTAGGAAGCTTACTTTTCAGGGAGTGACATAGGCTTTATTTTATCCCGGAATTCCCACGGGAACGGGAACTACGCGGGTGAAACCGCGAGGCGATCGTCTAGTGTTACAATAATTATTTAGATGGTGTGTTTCAAAAAATAAAACTACATACTTAATTTTCACTAAAATGTATTTTTAATTATTTTTTTAACCAGCATGTTCTTTTGCTGATATTTAAATCATAAAATTATTATTTTCTCAAAAGTCACTATTAGTAGGTACTCCGTGATTTCTTGAATTGGGCCAACCAATTAAAATGTAGGTACACTACATTTTATTTGGTTCTACGTTCGTAGGTACGAATAAGTCAAATTCTAAATAAGTAGACCATTCTACTAACTCAAAACGGTATGGTCTAGGTTTATACCAAGAGAAAGTTCTTATGATCGTGTCCATTTAAATCATATAAACTTCTCAGAACATTGGCTATTGGCAAGTTTGGCAACAGAAAACGTATTTAATATGAAAATAGCAAAAACGGTATATTCAAATAGCAGTAATCGTTACGACCACTTATAAATAGCCATTTATTATATCAGCAGTTAACACGAAATTTAATGTCAAAACAAAACATTAGGGGAGTCACTTCACACTTGGTTTTAGGTCAATCATCGATATGTTTCATCGATATATTCGCGGCACTACGCTCATGGGCCGCTGTCCACTGAAGCAGGTGTTTTTTGAATAAATTAAAACATAGATCGGTATTTGAATATATTTAACTGAATATGTAAGTGATTAATGAATAATTGTAACGCCATAACGGGGTTTTTATGTATTGTATACCCACTTAGATTACCTAGGTACACCTAAGAACAATACTTATGTATGCATAAAAATCACAAATGATTATATGTAGGTATGAATATTTATTTATAATACCTATCTGCGTTAAGGTGCCTCTTAGAAACAGTAAAAATTGGTTGTCTGTAAAGTCGGTTTACTGACGATAGTTGAACGTGACAACGTCTTAAGAAAATACTGATGGAATGGTAGCATTTGATACTCGATCAAAACATGTAAATGTACTATAATGTAGTATAGCAGCTGTCCACGCAGACGCATCGCTCACTCAAGTAGGAGAGAGACGGATGCCGAGCGCTCTCGCTTGCACTTCAAGCCTTACATGGAACGCCTCAGAGCGAGGTAACGCCGCATAAGGTAACGCCGCATGACGTCATGTTTTTTCGTGCGTGCAGCCGGCTCTATCGAATTATAAGACGTTGTCACGTCAAAAAATAATGAAAGTTTAGTACATCCAAAGATTTTTTTCAAATTTACGAAAAACATCTCGTATCACACACACACAACACACTCTCTTAAAAAAAAATCCGTGACCTTACCCACTCATTCATACCCACTTTCATAGCATCCTGCAGAAGTAGAACTAGAATAAGAATAATTATTATATAGAATCATTATCTATCACCCATCGATTAGCTTATACTCAAATTTATTTTTCTCAATCTATAAATAATTATTTCGTTTTAGTGCATGCCTTTCACATTGCACCTACTTTATTTTTGCATTTGTCCTATAAAAAATTATCGGATCTATTTGCTAGTATACCGCTCTCTCAGTGTCATAGCAATCAATCATTGTTCACTCGGTCCCCGCGAAACAGGCCTAGCCTAGTGCGGAGATCATAGGTAATCAATGCTCTTACATTACATCATGCAAATGTACCAGAAATAAACATAAACTCGCTGTGCCCACAGGCTACACAAAATAAATGTATCTTTTAAAGGGCAATGTATACGCTTCTACAACAAAACTCCTAGTGAGTTGCAAAAATTATAAATAAATAAATGCAAACAAAATTGTCAAAACCTTGCTGTGCAAAAAGACTTACTATAAAATATCAGATTATCTAGAGGATAAAAAGCTTGGGACGGGTTTTGATCCAACTCGAAAAATAACAAATAACAGGCTAAAGGTTTCTTCGTCGCTTCTTTACTTTAGTCATCGAAGCGACAGAAATCTAAAATATCACCTTATTTCTGTGTCAGTGTTTAGTTTTATAATTTGACCTTTTCTAAGTGTACATTTATTGTATTTATCACAGGTATTTATGGAAATATAGAGTTTTTGATTTTGATTTTTAACATCTAGGTATACTATAGGTAACATTAAGATACCTATTAGGTTTGTTATCCTAATGGCAAATAAATTATTTTGTATTTTTGTATTTTGTTTTACATTGCACTCTAATTCACTTACAACACTTTAGTGGAAATCTCGCCGAACACCACAATGGATGGCTACCCGCCAAGAGGGTCAGATTCAGGGTGAGGTACACTTCTCATACCTACCTACTTGCACACCTGGATCACGACTATTAATAGGTACACATTACATTCGCGTACAATCTACAATGTATCTCGCATTTCTCAGAATTTGAAGAAAAGTGGGTTGTGACATTTCCAATAAGCAGCTAGTTTTAAATGTTTCGCACCGCACATACAGAGCGGGTTCATATTAACACGTTCAATGCCACCACGATTTTCATAATATATTGCCGGATGCCGGGAACATTTCACGGTGGACGCGCTAGGGGAGTCACCGGCACTGGAATACGAATTACGTGAACACGCGAGGGGAGTCAGTGGCACTGGACGTGTTAACGTCGAACCGGGTGCCTCACGTTTCGTCGAATGACAAAATAACAACATAATTTGATTTCAATAACGTTCATTTGGTATAAGAACGTTTGTTATAATGAACAGTTAATATAATTTTAAAATGTGTAATAGTACAGATGAGTCATTTAATTGTTTTAACGACCTAACCGATAGATCTCTTGGTATAATTTTATTTGATATAAATTTTGATGCATTCCATATGCACTTACATTTCATATATTTTGAAATGGCATAATACTCATTTGGTATAGATATCATTCATTTCATTTAGTATACCTGACATTCATTTGGAATAGCATTCATTTGGTAAAACATTCATTTTGTACAGCGTTCATTTGGTATAATATTCAATTGGTATACCTGCCTAACATTCATTTAGGCGAAAATATAGTAAAATTATATAGTAAAATTTTATGAAAAATAATTGGTTAGGAACATATTGAAAGACCCGCCCTCTACACATAAAGTAATATGTGACAGTAGGTAGGTTTGTTTAACTATGCCTTTGCCAAACCATATCCTATGTATGACATTTTGTATGGATATTGTATCCTAGAAAAGTATACAGAAATTTTCAGTTAGAGATTCAGAGAGTCCACTTGATGGCAAGGCGAACCCATTCAGAAAATTCCAGCGTCTCAATTTCGTGGTACTGAGACAAATCAATATGAGCAATGAAATTGTGTCATCGCTTCAATTGAAACAAATTGAGAGCAGTCGAAATAAACCAGAAGGTAAACAAAGTTCAGGGACACTCAATGAGCTACCTACATGTAACACAACTAAACTTAAATCTCCTACAATGTAGCTACATTGTAGGAGATTTAAGTTTAGTTGTGTTCGAATCGTCTTAACTTTTACTCTGTGCCAATTAAGACAAAATCGAACGCGGAATTTCAAATCCAATCTAAATCTAAGTCGAAAAAATCGTAGCGATGTTTTTTTTAATCTTTTGTTTTTTCGACCAATGAGTTCAGTCAACGACACATTTTCTAAATTCAAATTATTGGTTACTAGACGATCGCCTCGCGGTTTCACCCGCGTAGTTCCCGTTCCCGTGGTATTCCGAGATAAAATATAGCCTTTGTCACTCCCTGAAAAGTAAGCTTCATAAGGGTGAAATAATTTTTCAAATCGGTCCAGTAGTTTCGGAGCCTATTCAATACAAACAACAATCAAATATTTCCTCTTTATAATATTATTATTTTATTATAGTATAGATGTATTTTCCCGCCATTTTTGTAGGCTATACATAGATAGACACTAGCAGATTCGTAGCGAAAAGCAAGCGGCGTCATTCAGAAAGAAGTTGAAGTTGTAGGCGAGAAAAATAGCGGGAAAGTTATGAGCTTTTATGCTCTACATTTTTAGATAAATAACATGGTTGGGTAGATAATTAAAACTCTGCGAAAGGAACGAATTATCTGCAACAGAGATCTGTTAATAGATACAGTAGCTACAGATTCAGTTGATTACATAAACATAAATGTTTAAGCATGACGATAAAATAATTTGACGTCGATATTCCACCTACTTTTGAAACTTCATACTGGGAACTTATGAATTGAATCAATCAAAATAACTTAGGCCTATACTTACCTATACTTAATTCTTAGGTAGGTACCTTACAGAATTAAAATACGATTAAATCACGATGTCATCATACAATTTATCTATACCTCCCTTCTATCCACTTAGGAAATCAATAAGGCACAACGATTAATCAAAGAAGACATTAAAACCTCATTTTGATAAAGCTAAGTTGCCATGTGAGGATAAAAATACACTAAACTCGTTGTTTATAGGCATCAAACATAACGTAACAGAATATTGTAGGTACTTAAGTACCTACCTATTTACTATAATATAAAAATGAATCGCAAAATGTGTTGGTAAGCGCATAACTCAACAACGCCTGGACCGATTTCGCTAATTCTTTCTTTGTTGTGTTTGTTATTGTCAGGAGAAGGTTTTTATGAAAAAAAAATTGAAAAAGTTGGAATCATAAATTTCCACGGGGGCGAAGCCGCGGGGCGCAGCTAGTTTACTATAAAAAAATAACTCAAAGATAACATCGGAATTCGTAACAGAAGCCATTTAAACTCAAATTACGGCAAAATTACTTTAAAAAACAATTTTAAAGAAATTTTGAGTAGGCAATAAAACTTATAAATGTGTATGTAATTATTTTGCCGCACGTCTCCTTAAAATATATTAATAGCCAAGTGTGAGTCAGCCCGCTGACAGACAGTGGAGGCTTATTTAGGGTTCCGTTTTCACCAGCTAGAAGGGTCAGTTTAATAGAGAAACTTTTCATGACATAATTTGCTGCAGGCTCTAAGCTCGAGTATAGGTAGGTAAGTACTTACCTACTTGGTTCCTTTTTTAAACAGCACAAACAATAATAATTTCGCGGGTTTCAGGCCAATGCCCCCATTATGCTCGAAATTCAGTGCAAGATTTTAGCACAAGTGTATGAATTTTGTATTTTATTCGGCCAGATTAAATGTGACTGTGTGAATTATTTTGTAAACTGCTCCGAAAATATTCTTTTGAAATCACCGAGAGTGACATGATTACACAAACGTGGGATAAATGACTCATTTTCAGTTTAATTGTTGTGGTGGGCGATTTTAAATTAGTATAGTCGTCGCGAAACGTTTTAGCGAAGGTAATAAGTAACAATGGCAGGTAGATATTGTGAAGCCAGACGTTATAAATTATTCTATGTGAATATAGAATAAATTATATACATATCGCACCTTTATTTTCAAACCGTCACTATACAAAAAACGGATATTTTTTGTTATGAGCGCCATCTGACGCATTACATCGAACTATATACAATGCAAAGACACCCATGGTCAATTTCCACTCACGTTCGCTAGAGGGTGCTAGTGTCACTTTGTCTTTTGGAGGGGCGCACTCTTGTTGTACACGGCAAACCGTCATTATTGGTCCCGACGGAGAGAATTTTACAACTTTCGATGTGAATCTGTGCTGCATAGTGACATTTTTTGGATAAAAACGTTGTTCCGCAAGTTTAATTGTAAGTATTCTGATATTTTTACTGGAAGAAAAATTTTATGGCTATTAATTATGTTTGATAAAAGTTATTAGTGTCATTTTTTATTCATTATTTATTTTGATAATTTTATGTGCGAATCGTTTTGTAATTCATAAATAATGGTAATGATAATTAAGAATAAGTGATGAAGAAAATAAAAGTCTGTTCCTAACCAATGAAAATAAAAGTCTAATTACATTAAAAATGTTTTATTCATAACTTGGTTATTTTTGTGTCATTAATGGATAATTATCTGTACTTTATCGTATAAAACAAGATAATCAATAGTGGCATTAAGTAAATAATGACATTGTTGCCGAAAAAGTGCTATATAGAAATGCAATTAACGTTACTGGAAAAGCGACACTAAAACAAACTTTTTTTTAAATCTCATAAATAAATATCTTTGAAGCATAATTATAAATAAATTTGAATACCAATAGTTAGTCTAATAACCAAATAAAATAAACACTTTAAACAAATACCAATCTCAGGTGTCTAGGTACATTAGATAAGAATTTGAAATTTTCAAAACTTAAAACGTTAATACCAATAAAACAAGTTTTTTGTTTAGGGACGGTTTGAAAATAAAGGTGCGATATATACAGGGTGTCCCATGCAACCTGTACCTGGTCTGGGGACGTCAACTACAAGAAATCGCGGAACATACATGGGGGTCCAATTGATAGGTATTGGTGTCCCCAGACCACAGACCTTCGCTGGTACAGGTTGCATGGGACACCCTGTAATGCCCTGTATATTAAAGTTAAATAATAATAATAACCCACGAATAAAAATAAAAATATTTTCTATCGACGGCAGGGTTCCTCACATCTCGACCAAATAAGGCGCAAAACAGTGCAGTTTCGTGATTTTTTTTTTCGCAATCATGTTCTCAATTTCAGGAACCAAAGAAAAAAAAATTATAAGTAGTAAGTAATTCTAGTTTTTTACCACGGGGATCCCGAAAGTACCGAGATCTAGACTTTGACAACCAAACTCGCCAAGTTCGCCCCCAAGACTCCCAAGACTACGGTTCTACACGTGAACCTTATACAAAATAATTATTCTAAGTGAAGCTGACTCTGAAAATAACAAAGAAAGAAAGAACGAGGATCAGAAAGAGAACCAGAAACAAAAGACGTCGACACATTCTTAATCTCGAGAGCGGCTTGGCGCCACTCCTCATTTTTTAATAAAAATAGCATAATATATTCACTTACCAAGTTTTACAATCCTGTTCCGCCTGTTCTCCGTTAAAGAACTTAACCCCTCGGTAGGTACAGGAGGGGGTGTCCACGATCTGCGGGGGGGCGCCGTAGCACCGCTCGAAGTAGTCGGGGCAGCAGTCATCGTGACCCCTGGTCCGGTTGCAGAACACGTCGCAGTAGCATAGTGTGTCTGGAAAATAGTCATCTAAATTAGACTACATACTAAAGTCATTAACAACGGGATATTTACCATGATTTGAGTTTTGAGCTTTCCAATATTTCGGCACGGTTTCATGCGCCATGATCACGGAATAACTGACAGCACTGCGAGTGAGTTGTTATTGGCAGATATATCTATCTATATATATTATTTAGTAACCATGATGGATTTAAAAGTTTTAAATTAGACTAGTTTGTAAAAATATACATATATGGATCTGATCCATAGATGCAAGTTAAATTCGGAAGATAGGCTACTAGCTTCTTGAAAGTGAACGCTCAATTAGGTCCACCCACCTCAGTCATAGTCGGATCGGCGGTGGCGCCGCCGGCGTTCGTGTTTCGCGTTATTGTCTTTCGTGTTTATTGTCTATTGTCATACATATTTTTCTTTTGATGTTACATAAAGAACTGCGTCTGCTGCCTTTCGTTCTGAAGTCTCGCTCAGTTTCTATAGTCTAGAAAGAGATGCCCTCTATTTCAACGCAGAAAGACTAATGTTAGCCATTTAGTGCTTTGACGGAAAAGTACAAGCTAAAATGACATTTATCTGAAATTTATTTTTTATAAACCCAGAAAGATAGGCCAGAAAACATAATGTATAACGGTCTTTACCCAAAATCTTATGCGAGCAGTCGTCTTTCCTTCCATCGCAGCACTGGGGCTGGTTGTACTGGTCGATGCAGTAGGGACCTGGTGGTAGATCGGAGCCCGTGTACGCTGACACGCAGCAGAGGCCCATCGCCAGAATAAGCAGGTATCTGAAAGAGATTAAATTAATTAAAAAAACTGGCATGACACCCACCTAAACAAAAAAACATGGAGAACAATTTACGCAAGTATCGAAAGAAACGATCGAAAAAATTGTTTAACAAAATCAAAATTCAAACGAAACCTACGTTATTATAGGTACCTTTGTGCCTAGTGTTTGACCTGGTGCCTATGCACTGGGCCAAACACTAGGCACTTATCATAGGTAAGAAATGTAAGAATGTAGAGCTATGTAAGAAATGTAGAGCTAAGAAATATTTTTGATGTAAATAATAATAATAATGCTGGACAATCAGGAAAACCACACTTAGGCCGTTATCAGTATCTAATCAGCTATGTTTCTTACTGTGTCAACGAACTTCAGTAGGAAAATAACTACATGTACACAAGTACTAAAATAGTGCACAGATATGCACAATATGACAGTCCATAAAACTGCTTTAAAATTTTACCAACGTATGCTACCCCCACCATAGGACTGTATCAATTATGTTTTCGCATAAAAATGCCCTGTAAAGTAACAAAAAGTTATTCAGTGAGGGTTATGTTATTTTTTTTCCAAGTTGAAATCAATTTATAATTTCTCTCAAACAGAAATGTTCATTTCGTGATTAAAATCTGAGCTACTTGTAGTTTGAATTTTGGTGTTAAGTGTTTTTACAGACGAACACACATGCTAGCCAGGATACTAACAAAAAAAATCTCAAAGAATCACTTCACAGAAAAATATATAGCTGAAACCATCCAAAATTATAAACACCTGAAAATAAAACAAAAAAATTCATATCTCAGAAAATACAAAAAATCGCGGAACATAGGTATAGGTCCCGAGACCACAGACCTTTGCTAGTACAGGTTGCAGGGGACACCCTGTATATTGGGAACCTAGGAACCTACTTATATTTTAGGAAACCTTGGTAGACTTTCAAGTTTTCCTTGACATTACTGTGTTGTTTTTCCTTTGCTCTTAAGAGGGCGCTTTGCGGTCATTTGTGCGAATAGAATTTCACTTTCTTTTTTATGTATCTCTTATTATTTAAAATCTCTTATTATTCTTATTTCTTATCTATTTTTAAATTAATAAAAAAACTGGCTTAGAGGAACCAAATAATTGGTAATATAATTAATAACATACAAATCAAAACATAAATCATTTCAATAGACCGCGTTCCTGAGATCTCGACCAAATTAAATGCGAAGCAGTGCACGTTCATGATTTTTTTAACATATTTTTTTTCGCATTCGTGTTTTCCAGTTTAAGAACCGAAGAAAAAGTGTTTAATTTTATGTAGTGCTGAAAAAAGATTTTAGTGGCTACCAAAAGCAACTTCGCTATTCTGCTTAAAGGAAATAAAAGAAAACTATTTTATTAGCATTAAAAAAAAGCTTATGATAGATATCGTAAGCTATACAATGGACTTTTAAAAATGCCTTTGACTAACGTAATTATAAGAAAGAAAAGGCAGCGGCGCTAGTTTGTGCATACGACCGCCTTAAGTTCCTTTTGCCTTGTTTTTATCTTGATTTTTTTAAGTGTTATTTTTATGAAACATAATGTTATTGTTTACCCTTCGGGTTTACCTCAATAAAATTTATATAACGCAATTGAATGCGTATAATGTAATTTGAAATGACTTTTTGCACAGAATGAAGACTCGATGGAGCGTCTTGTTGTCCAGGGCAGAATGGAGGATAAGAGCCTTCGTAGCTTCTAGCTCCCAATGATGGTCAGTCCTCATCTCTCTGACACAGTCCAGCATGCATGACCGACTGCTCCCACAACACAACGCAAACAACGAGGAACGATGGTGGCGCAAGTATTTTAGTCTATACAAACTAACAGAGTGCCTCGAAACATGTGTGCTATATGCAGTGACCAGTCTATTCAACTGCCCGTTTAGTCTTTTTATTCTCTAACAACTGCAAATTGATTGCTTCAAGATTTTGATAAACGTCTGATAAAAATTTATTGCTGAAAACATTTGCAACCAATTTCGAAATACGGAGGCCCAATTTGACAGTACGTTTTTTTTTTCACCATTCGTCCATTTCGTTCCATTTGTTACTTGTTAATTTTCTTGTTACTCTATTACAGTCCGCCAATTGTTATTTCACTGTAATTATTTTTTAATTTTTGTAAGGATTCTTGTATGGAGAATGATGGTTGTCTTATGAAAGTTTTATTGTCAAAGGTTTCTGAGCCCCGTAAAACTTAAAATAAAAGATCGATTCGGACTCAACTTTGAGAGTTCTTTACTAACTTGTACCTACTTGTGAAGTTGTGTTGTGAGCAAAGAAATTTACTCAGACCCGCAGTGTATTTTTTTGTAATGAAACTACAAATTAAATTCCTCGTTTAAGTTGTGCTGTAAGACCTTGCTTCGAGTCAAATTTAGTTTTTGTAAAAGAAACATCAAATATTTTTTGTAAATTTTCTTGAAAATAAATCATGCCTCTCTATCTAAATGTAAGTAACCCGACTTTCCATTTAAAAAAATATCCCAAACAATAAATAAATCATTCGCCTTCGAATTTCAAATGCGACCATGGACAAAACATAAATCAAAGATAACAATAAAACCTATTTTAGGCCTCTAAAATATGTGCCAAAGTAAAACTGATTTTATTGAGGAGTTAGCAAAGTCAAATTTAAAGAAACTCTTGTAGAGTGTTGATGGATTCACATTAATTTTGCTTTGTCTGTTTTAAATAACTAGAATAGTAGATGAGAACCACAGAGATACTTCTGTCGACTATGATGAAAACACAGGCATATTTTCAGGTGTATCAGGTGGGTTTAATTTGATCCATCCAATGATATTTGCTTCTTATAGATATTATTTTCTATTTTATCTCTTTAATAGGCTTTTATGTAGTAAAACTTTTGCGATGTCCACATAAGTAGGTACCTATATAAAAAAAATTGGATCGTCTTGATGGACCGAAAAAAGCCACTAAAAAAACACAGAAAAACACAAAGACGCGGTCACGCTCCAAAGTAAAAATTATATTTTTTGATGTTATAGCGGCAAAAGTAATAGCCTGTCAAAATTTCAACTGTCTACTTATTACGGTTCAAGAGATAGGTACAGCCTAGACAAACTTAGAGAAAAATCAGCAAAAAAACACGTGTTTTGTATGGCAGCCCCTTCAATTTAAATTTTCATATTAATATTTAATTTTATTATTTCTTGTCTTAGCGAGAAAAGAAATACGCACTCTGTGAAAATGTCAACTTATTTTTATGGTTCCTGAGATAGATATAGCCCACTAACAAACGGATAGACAGACGGACGGACGAACAGAGTAATAGGGTCCCGCTGGCACCCTTTGGTTACGGAACTCTAAAACGTATTAAAATATTTCAAACTAAATATTTCACTTATTTTTGATAATTCGATAGAGCCGGCTGCACGCACGAAAAAACATGACGTCATGCGGCGTTACCTCGCTCTGAGGCGTTCCATGTAAGGCTTGAAGTGCAAGCGAGAGCGCTCGACATCCGTCTCTCTCCTACTTGAGTGAGCGATGCGTCTGCGTTGTCACGTTCAACTATCGTCAGTAAACCGACTTTACAGACAACCAATTCTTTTTAGTTAGGTGGGTAGGTACTTTTGTACGTACCCAAGTATTTTTGAAGGTTAATGGGTAGCCCTTTAAAACCTTCAAAAATACTTACGAACGATGATAGATAGCCAATCTCTTTGATAAAAAAGAATGTTGTTTATTTATGTATAAGTTATCAGCATGCGAATATTTACATAAGTACCTACCTACGCATATTTGTAAAATAAATATTGAGTGCTTTGCATAAAATTCCACGGATTGAACTGAATTCCGAACTAACTTATTTACATATATTTTATTTTTGGTAGGTACCTACGCATTATTCATTTAATCTTATTAGGTTTACTGAATCAATATTTCTATTGATAGGTAAGTAGCTGTTTTTTTTTCTTCCAGCAAGCCTACCTATGGCAAAACTAACCAACTAAAAACAATGATGTATGATTATGATTAAATCATATTTATTTCTGTATCAGTATTGTAATGAAAAGAAGTCGTATAGAAAAAGAATTTAATTTTCATTTAATTTAACTAAACAGCGAGATATCACTTCGCTCCATCTCACTTCAATCGCTTCCATCATCCTAGGTACTGAATATAAAAGTGGGTACCTACGGGCCCTGTCTCGTTGTTCGTTGCTCCTGCCTTCTTCCCCCGTACTGATTGCACGAACAACGCTCGCTATGTACGAGGCTTCCGTCGTTTGGGACCGCTAGCACAGTAGATAAATATATATCTATCTATTGTGCCGCTAGATAAGTAAGTATACTCGAAGTAATAAAAATTTTTTTCTTTTAATAATTGTTAATAATTTGTTTTGTTTTAAAATAAATACATAATGTCATTACATTAATCAAAGATTTTTGTTATTTTACTTTCTATACCTACTTTTTCCTTCGACTGTACTTTGTTAGCCTTGAACAATAGAATTTTTTTCGATCATTTCGAGAGCGGTCCCATTCGCCGGATTGACTTAATTTTATTATTTTTGTTCCGTCAAATGGGACCGCTCTCGAAATGATCGAAAAAATCTATTGTTCAAGGCTAATAAAGTACAGTCGAAGGAAAAAGTAGGTATAGAAAGTAAATGAACAAAACTCTTTGATTAATGAAATTATTTATTTAAAAACAAAACAAATTATTAACAATTATTAAAAGAAAAAATGTTTTATTACTTCTAGTATCTTCTTATTTAAGACTAGCTTCTGCCCGCGGCTTCGCACGCTTTGTTTCTATGGAAACGTTTTGAGGTTATTTCTCTCGCATGGGAACTGGTCTATGGGATAAAAAGTAGCCTATGTTTGATTCCAGGCATAGAGCTACACCGGTGCAATTTCAGCTCAATCTGTTCAGTAGTTTTGGCGTGAAGACGTAAAAAACATCCATTAAACATCCATCCATCCAAACTTTCGCATTTATAATATTAGTGTGATGATGTGATGAAAAAAAATTACACACCTATTAAATTTATTTTACAAAATAAATGATTAACGAACTACAAACTACTAACAACAATCAGTCTGTTAAAGCGACACAAATCAAAAAATATCACTTTATTTCCGTGTCAGTGTTTAGTTTTATATTTTGACCTTTTCTAAGTGTACATTTATTGTATTTATAGAAATAAAGAGTTTTTGATTTTGACCTTACACTTACGTACGACCCGTAACACCGGCCGGTTTTTCCGAGTTTTAAACACTGTTTTGTAGTAAAACTCCTTAACAATAAATGAGATTTAATAAAAATAAAAAGTGTTGTTCTCAGATGATTTTAAAAATCACAAAAGTGCGGTCTCTGCTGGACTACCAAGCCTTAATTATAATTAATGATCATATATCATGTTAGGTGGCAACACAATACGACCTAGATCTAGATTACAAATTAGTTCTAAGAGCCTAAATTGGAGTTCTATATCTCTGCAAGGGCATCGGTGCTCTACATTTCATCATCATCAGTCTATATTAGTCCACTGCTGGACATAGGTCTCCCCTAATGAGCGCCAGCATCTGCCTGCAGTCTCTCATAAATCGTCATCCCACCTGGCCGGAAGGCGTCCTATACTACGTTTGCCGAGTCGCGGTCTCTACTCAAGAACACGTTCACCCCGGCGGTGGTCGTTGCTTGAGTAAGCTTTCATAAAACGGGCCTCTATTTCGATAATCTTTAGACTACATATCTCTAATTTTTGATGCTGCCTGTAGATCCTAATTTACATACCTAGATCAAGAACACGTTTACCCCAGCGCGGTTGTCGGTTCTTCGCGAGATATGGCCGGCCCACTGCCACTTCTGCTAATTCTTTGAGCCATGTCTATAACTTTGGTTCTCTGTCGGATGTATTCGTTACGAATTCTATCCTTCAGAGAGACTCCGAGCATAGCTCTTTCCATAGCTCGCTGAGCGACTTTGAACTGGTGGACCAGCCCTACCGTGAGTGTCGACGTCTCAGCTCCGTAGGTCCTGTTTAATTGTGTAGGTACCTTACCTACTGTGTCTAGTCAAAGTCAGCGAACAAAGACTTTTTTTCTTTAAGGGCTATGCGATTATGACATCCTTGATGATAACACCTTATTGAATTACTGAGGCATCGTATTTCTATGACGAAGCTAATTTTGTTTAGTCTATGGATTAGTAGAATAGGCAATCTTTTGTTACAGACATAGATATAAGTAAAATTCTGTAGATACGGTACGATCTCCCAGTGCTAATTCAACAAATGGCCTATGTTGTGTAAACAACTCATAGATGTATATCGTTAGATATGCCCCGACCCCAAAAACTGTGGCTTGTCTTTGAATGTGTGCGTTAACAAAATGCCGACGCACGCACACTAATAAGTTGTAAAAAATCGTGTTTCTGCCAATAAACCTAGGTACTTAACTGTTATTATTACCATTTTATGTGCAATTATATTGCACACACTTTTCTGAAAAAAATAATGACACGCTATTTTTTTCAGAAAAGTTAACGAACAACAAAGACGGAGAGACGTAATAGTCGACTAGACCGAAGAGCGACCAAGACAACAATACGCACGCGAAACACGAACGCCGGCGGCACCGGTCGGACTATGACGGAGGTGGGTAGACCTAATTGGACCTAATTTGATCGTTCCACAATCGAGAGACTAGTCAATCTCCCGAATTTTAATTACATCTATGGTTACAGAGGATCATTTTACTAGTATAGTATTATAATATCTGTAATGTAGGTAAGGTGTTTTGTTTGTTCCCACCGTTGTGGGGAATCACAAAAAATAAGTACAGTTTCTTTCTTCTTAGTATTAGGTAAGTACCTAGGTACTGGTTTCCGTGTGGTGCTTAGATTAGTATAAAATTTGCACCAGCCCAATTCTTCCCGCGGGTGTCGTAAGAGGCGACTAAGGGATATCCACCGGGGGCGGGCAGCAGCGCCCCCTGCAGAACGATTCTACCAGCAAACTGCGATCCCCAACCCGCATGCCCAGCGTGGGGATTATAGGCGATAATACCTATAATCCCCACGCTGGGCATGCGGATCATGGGCGGTAATCCCCATGAGATAAAAGCCAATAAGGCGCTTATCAGGGGGAGGCCAGCGTCCAGCAGTGGACCAATACAGGCTGTTGAGGTGAGGTTATCTACTTTCTTCGTATTTCCTAAATTCACCAAAAACACTGACATGGCCTAATGCAGACAGAACAAATCCTGACATTACCAGATGCGGAGCCCTAGCCGATGGAATGAGAGGGCGAAGGCCTATGTACACAGTAGCTAAGAACCATGGTGAGACCAAACGAGGCGAGTGTTTTGATAACTCTTATCAAAATTGCTTCAGCCGTTTTGATGCTTGTCTATACTAACAGGACGAGGAAAGATGTGTATTTTTGTATGTTTGTAACGAATAAACTCAAAAACGATTGGACCGGTTTCAAAAATTCTTTCTTCATTAGAATGCTACAATACATTATCATTATCACTGAGTACCTAACATAGGGTATAGGTATTTATAATTATGTTCAAAAATAAATGTCCACCCGTGCGAAGCCGGGACGGGCCGCTAGTCACACTTATATCACATCACATCACACTACACTAATAATAACAATAACACTAATTAATTACTATAAATGCGAAAGTTTGGATGGATGGATAGATGTATGGATGTTTGTTACGTCTTCACGCCAAAACTGCTGAACTGATTGAGCTGAAATTTTGCATCGGTGTAGTTCTATGCCTGCAATCAAAGATAGGTTACTTTTTTCTGCTTATTTTTATCCCATAAATCAGTTCCCATGGGATAGATAGAAACAATGCGTGCGAAGCCGCGGGCATAAACTAGTATGTAATAAAGATCAAAAACAGACCAACTAATAACTAACACGCTGTCATGTCGGTTAAAATTATGCGTCTTTAATCAGTAAAATCAATTTATATCACCCGTCCATTTATCATCTCTAAGCTAACCTCCTTAGCTCTTATCTCAATGGGATAAGGCTCAAAATGTCGGTCAACTGGTCTAATGCAATTAGACCGATTTGCAGTAGCATTCCCGTTAATGTTGATTTATTGGGTACTGGTTGGTAACAATTTATGAATGAATTTTATAGAAATCTGGGAGCCTTATCTCAATGGGGTAAGACTCAAAATAACTGATCAAAATTTCTACTGGTATAATGCAATGAAGTTCTGCGTCCACTGCATCGGAATCGGAGCGTCGTCGTCTTCGTGGTCGTCGGTATTTACAATATGCCGATAAAGTGCGTCGGCTGTTTTCGAATTTTGTATCGGTGCCTAATATGGGTATTTTATTTACCTACTTATAAAGCGCTCAAGTTTGCCGATGACGTCGTTAATAAATAAATAAATGAATAATGCTGGACAATCCACACAGCATCATCAGCACCAAGCAGAGCAGCTGCAAGCCCCCCCTAGCAGAGCTTGTGTTATGGGTACTAGACGACTGATATACCTACATAATATAATACATTCATTATATAACATAGATACAATATTTTTTATTATACATAGAAACGACCAGAACACCCAGAACAAATATTTGTAGATCGTACAAACATTTGTCCCGAGGCGGGAATCGATCCCGCAACCTCCTGCGCTGCAGGCGGACCTCCGCCTGCCGCGCAACATCGGTCGTCGTCGTCGCAATAATATCCTCGTAGTGACGGAGGATATGTGATGAAAGCCAATAAAGCACTTATCCAGGGGGAGGCCTGCGTCCAGCAGTGGACCAATACAGGCTGTTGAGGTGAGGTGAGGATGGAGGACATTGTTGCGGATGACGTCATCGGCAGAAATACCGGTCTCTGACTTCGGTATCGGCAGATACGCCGATCCAGTTCACGCTGTACCATAGAAATCAACACAAAGCATCAAATCCTTACGCTCCGTACGCTCTGATCCGGTGAACGCAAAGCTTTAGAACGATTTGCAGTAGCTTCTTCTTAATGATGATTTATTGGATACTGGTTGGTAACAATTTATGAATTTTATCTGTTTTAAATTAGAATTGTTGTCGGGACAATGACTTTGGTATGTGCCTGTTAATTACATCATAGAGATTCATTCACTCATCATTTTCTCACGTAGCAACCAAAATATGTACATAATGAAAAAAACGTACACACAACAATTAACATTAAATTTTTAGAGCTGGAGTTTTATACAATTTTGTGTTAGTATAAACCTAATATTAGAATTTTTCACGCCTGTACCTACTACACCTTTCTATTTAATAGGATCAGTTGAGCTACCTCTAGATTATTTGCAACAGTCTGCTATAAGCTCAACTGTTTCAATAGTAAATACTTTTATCTGTTTCTATTCCTTAATTGTAATTTTCTTTGTTAATGTAACTAGACGCTTCATTAATAATTAACATTTTAAATTGTGACATAGCATTTTGCTTAATTTTTGTTAGGTGTGACACAAAAATTAAGCACAAGTGATCTAAGTGCCTAATTACTTAATAAGGCACTTAGGTCACTTGGCTAATTAGCCATAGCCATAAAAAATGATTTTGCGTCAAACTGAGATCTCGCGACGTATTAATTCTTGTTCCAATCGCTAAAAAGTCCTTCATAACTAAATTATTCCACTGCTGGGCAAGTAGGATTAAGTTTATAGCATTATTATTGAGGAAATAATCAAATACCACTAAAACTATTATATAGGCAAGTAATTGATTTTTACTAATTAGGAACACGTTACTGATAAGATAACAAACCATATTAATATTATAATTTCGAAAGTAACTCTGTCTGTCTATTTGTCTGTCTGTCTGTCTATTTGTCAGTCTGTCTGTTACGTTTTCACGCCTAAACTGCTGAACGGGTATTATGAAAATTATCATAGAGATAGATATCCCGGGGACAGTCATAGGCTACTTACCATCTCGGAAAAGAGCCTGCGAAATTTTTTGGTCCTAACCGATTTTAGTCACAAACTGTTATGTATTCACTAGTCCACTATAGCCGTTGCGTTACCATCCAATCATTCGAAGGTCGAGTATGATGGAGTAATTAACACTTCTTGACCGATTGTGTCCGCTTTATGGCCATAGGCCTACCTATGCTAGATACGTGTAACTTAGGTATAGTTGAGTTGGTTGGGTAGGTACCATAGTGGAGTTTATAGAATAATTTATCTTAGACATAATAGACAAAACAATTGTACTACAGACACACATACAATTTACAAAGATCACAGGTACAATAGGTTTAAATAATCAAAGGAGCACATTCAAAAACTAAGTACTTAGGAAATAACTTAGTGTAGGTAAGTTTGTGTGTGCTAGCACGACAAATAGACCACGGCTCAGATATTTTTTTTTTTTTTGCTGATAAGCAAAAACACTGATTCTCAGCCAAAACCCTATACATAGAGTTTAGGTAGGCATCATGTAGTAAAAATTACAAGAGGAAGACGAAAATCACACATCTCATCATAATATTCAAATAATCCATTCTAATATTATAAATTCGAAAGTAACTTCGTCCGTCTGTCTGTTACCTTTTCACGCTTATACGGCTGACTGACCGGTAAATGGTTTCCCGAAGTCAGACATAGGCTACTTGAAAAGCGCGTGCGAAGCCGCGGGAAGAGACTAGTATTTAGTAAAACAAAGTCCCTTTTTGCGTCCGTCTGTTTATTTGCTAACTCGTCTCCTCCTAAACCACATATTCGTTCGGTTCGGTTTTCACCGTGCAAACCTTTATTTCCTAGTTTTACTAATGAATTTTCTGACATGTTCAAGAGTCATGTAAGGTCTCAAGGAAATAAACACCCTCGTCCATAAAGGTGATAAGATTATTTGAAAACCGACTCCACCATAATATTTTATCAACATCATAATAATATAATAATTAATTATTAGCTAACACGTGTTGGATATAATGTCCTTCAGTTAATTGTTCCTAGAATTTTAATCAACAACTTGGCCTTGTGCACTGTGGCCCAATTTCAATGTGGGAATTTATAACCTGACCCGAATTCTTCACAAAAACTGCCATAGTTTATTTTTAAGAGGCTTCTTATGAAAGTTCTATGTTCTGCTGTATTTATGTTTTTGTATGCATTTTCGCCAATTTTTCTGTCAATTGTGGACCGATTTTATTAATCTTTTGTATTTGTTCAATAGAGGATGATCCTGAAAACTTCGCACACTTGAAATAGGTTTTTAGTTTTCAAAACATACAAGTTTTATTGACGTGACAACGTCTTATAAATTGGTTTGCCGGGTGACACTTCAAGAAACTGCGTTACGCGTTACGTTCCGCTCACGTTATGCGCTCACAATGTTTTACCACTCAAAGTCGTTGTCACGTAAAACTTTCGCCCGTATACCGACTTTACAGGCAACCAATTTTTTTTTGTATCCATACTGCTTTACCTACCTCTACCTACAGCTATACCTACCTAGAAGTAGGTGCCTAATGTCATGTCATTGACGGGAATATTTCATTTCGAATAAATTACATCCTAGGTATTCTAAATTCGAAGTATACCTACCTATAAAATAATAACTCCAAGATGTTCTGAACTCAAAGTTTGTTTGTGAATAAAAAATAAAAAACCAAACAGCTCTAAATTCAAAGTACCTAGGTACTTAACATAGAGATTCCGAGCTGTTCGAACTAGTTCGAAGTTTAAAAATCCACGCATGCCCGCTTATTTAATTGATCCCGTTAATCCGTTGGCGCCATATCAGTTGTCATTGTCATCGCTTTTTTAAGCACAAACCGAGACAATGACCTCGTGCGGCGAAAAGATCTTACAAAATAACGCAATTTATTGTTTAATTTCCGAATCTGTTAACAAGTCTATAGGTAGGTAAGTAGAAATAAACCATTCTAAAAATGAACGCCGATTATATGACTTTTAGTGAAGGGGGCGTGCATTTTGGCGTGCGATTTTAGAATGGTCTATCTCTACTAAATTGGTCCACTGCTGGTCGCTGGCCTCCCCTGATAAGCGCCTTATTGGGTCATGGGTAAATGTGATACCCATAATCCCCACGCTGGGCATGCGGGTTGGGGATCGGAGTTCGGTGATAGAATTGCTCTCCAGGGGCGCTGCTGCCCGCCTTATGGATATCCCTTAGTTGCGCGGGAAGAGGTGGGGTGGTGCAAATTTTAGCCAAGCACCACACGGCAACGTCGGACACCTAACCTAACTAGGGCTTGCATTCGAATATTCGAATAATTCGAATGTTAATTCAGTTCGAATATTCGAATACTGAAATTGCAATATTCGAATATTCGATTCAAATCAATAACACCAATTTCAGAACTCCGATGTGCATAAAATGCCACTTATAAGTCCGCGAGATATATCCATACAAGTTTACGTCGTTCTGGTTAACAAAATGACAAAGTTATAGGGTTCCCGAGTTCGGAAACACTCAGGAATGCCGCGTGCGACTGCATAGGGCATTCGCGTATCCTATTTGTATTCTTCTTTCTGAACAGGAAATTCGAAATTTCGTTTTCGTTGTCGTGTAAAACCAACTTTTAAGTCAATTGCATAAGATTAGCGTTTGCACGAAAACGAATCAGAAACTTCGATTTCGTTTTTAAGTTTGTTTTCCGTCCCTGTAGCTATGTTACCGTTACTTATCGTGTTTAATTACTTGTTAATTTATTGTAGACTAGCTTCTGCCCGCGGCTTTGCACGTGTATTTTCAGAATAATTTATTATCTAAGTTAGACTTTGCTCTAAACGTACGCCAAATTTAATCTTGATCTGTTCAGTAGTACTGAACAGATCAAGATTAAATTTATCAGATTTCACAATCTTTCGGCTTTATTGACCGAGCGAACGAAGTGAGCGAAAGTCTCTCCTTCAAGTCTAGCAAAATTAGCAATTCTATTAGTATGTCCGTACTCCTCTACAGGTCGTATTTTCACAACCGATCGGTACGAAACTTGGTGTGCAGATTCTACTATTTTATAGAATATTTTGTCGTCGGGGTTTTTTGATTAAAGGCGTACTTCCTCCAAAAAAGGCAAAAAGGGGGCTTCAGAATATCTCAGCTTTAGGACATCTGATTTCGATAATTATTTTTATTTGAAAGGCTGTTGTTTTTAATTCTTCTCATAAAAATTTGGTAAAGATCTGATCAGGATTTTTGGTACGACGAGCAGAATAGCTCCGCAAAATGCAGCAAGAGAACATAAAACAGTACAGTGCCATCAATTAGTACATGTTTGTAACTCCTCGAGAGAACTATGTAGCACGGCCACGCATGCCTGCCAGCTTACGAAAGTAAGAAATCAATTGTATAGATGGCGCTAATGCTACTAAACGTCTCTGATTTATTTATATACCTACCAACAAACAGGAATTACAAAAAACTAACAGGAATTAAAAAAACCTACCTAAATATCCCGTTTTAAATAACTTTAGTACCTAATATCTAAGTAAATTCACAGAAATATATCTGTTTTTCTGTGAGTAAATTCATTGTTGAAAAGAATTAGTGCTCGCGAGGTTTACTGTTCGTAGAACTACTAGTTACTAGGATGTTGTTAAAATACCAACTCACCTAAATTTTGAAGACTGTTTTTACTAAGAATGTGTGATTGATTGTGCGTGTAAATCGGCAAAGTCTCGTTACAACCTTTTGTCAATTTTTAATTTTAATTAATTAATTAATTACAGAATAAAAAACATGAGATTTTAATAATAATATAGTTTGTTTCTATTATTCGAATAATATTCGAATATCAAAATTTTCGAATATTTGCAAGCCCTAAACCTAACCTATTTTTATAATTATATTCACATTATTACATTCAGTTTTTATAAGATGTTATTAAAACAATAGTACTTATATTAAAATAAACTTAAGTATGGTGGATACCAAACCACTACTACCTTACTACTTACTACCTAGGTACCTATCTCACTTTCAGCCCTTGGTAGTGTAGAAAATATAAAAAGCTGGACAAAGTGGCCGGACTAAGGCTACCTGTCCATTTTAGCGGAGAGGAGAGGAGCGGAGCGGAGCTGTGCCAATACTAACCAATGGAATTGTGTAAAATCTCGTCTCACAGGGATTTGCGAACTAGTTTAAAAATCATACAAAACCGGGAAGTAGATCGAGGAAGCGGAGTGGGGAAGAGGAGCGGAGTTCATACAAACGCGGGGAGTTCCACATCAATGAATAGAAACAGTCCGCTACTCCGCTCCGCATTACTCCCTCGCTTCGCTCCGCTGACTCCGCGTTTATGGACAGGCTGCCTTTGAGTCCGTATCCACATAATAATAAATGTAGCTGATTCATTGAATTTATTGGCGTAATCTCTTTATTTTGGCCGATAACACGCACAAAATAAACATAAAATCAAAATATTTTAAATGGTCTTTAAAATAAATGGCATAATAAAAATAAATGGCCGTTAAATTATGTTTAGTCTCAAGTTTTACGCCCACAGCTAATTTAAAATAGAATTCTTATTGTTTTGTTGGAATAAAAGTAACAATACAATATCACTATTTGCGAGTGAAGAACCATACAACATTTTTTATGTGAAAGATCATGAGTCAAAAGTGAATGTTTGGATGTTTAGATGTATGGATGGATGGATGGATGTTTGTTACCTCTTCACGCCCAAACTACCTACTGAACAGATCGGACAGAAATTTTTATGATTTTTTATACCTACAGGTAGTTTTAGGCCTGAAAATAAAACATAGGCTACTTTTTATTCTTTAGATCAGTTCCCATGGGATAGAAATAACCATAAAACGTGTCCTTAGAAATCAAAATCAAAATCAAAAACTCTTTATTTCCATAAATACAATAAATGTACACTTAGAAAAGGTCAAAATAAAAAACTAAACACTGACACGGAAATAAAGTGATATTTTTTGATTTCTGTCGCTTCGGTATGTAGACTAAAGTAAAGAAGCGACGAAGAAACCTTTAGCCTGTTAGTTGTTATTTTTCGAGTTGGAGCAAAACCCGTCCCAAGCTTTTTTGTCCTCTAGATAATCTGATATTTTATAGTAAGCCTTTTTGCACAGCAAGGTTTTGACAATTTGTTTGAATTTATTTACGAAGAACGCGTGCGAAGCCGCGGGCTAAAAACTAGTGAATAATAAATCTTTTATTGAATGAAAATTATAAAGCGACCCAAGGTTATCCATTATGGCTCTTTGAATTCCAGAACGCAACCACTTGAGCGATTAATATTAGTACACGTTCGAAATTTAAAATGTTAACAGCGCCAAACGGCTGGCGAAATGGAACGTAAAATTGAGTTTAAAACAAAATGTGGCTATTTGTTTTTATTAGATGCCTTCGAAAAATGGAGGTTATAAGTATGTTCCCTTTTTATGTATGTTCGTCTATATTTTGTCGGTCAATTATGGACCGATTTTGAAAATTCTTTCATAGAAAATAATTTCGAGGTGGTTTGATATAAAAATATATTCCCTTAGGGATTAGTACATATTTATCTCGCCAAACAAAATTAAGGAATTCGAAGTCGCCTTTTAGTTTCGGCCTGAGACAGCAGCGAATTTTACTTTATGGTTTCGGCATTAGTAGACAAGTGCTGATAGGAGCTTTATTGACTCTTAATGTAAGGGTGAAATATTATTTATAATAGTTTAATTTTTAAATTTTTGTAGGATCAGTGGTTTTACTCAAGTTACCTCAAGTTATCATGAATTTTATTACTTTAAAAAAGAACATCTACCATACCTATTTCTTATTTCTTACAAATTATGTTATCCTTTATATTTCAATCGATAAGGACGGCAATCATTTTCATCATCATTATCATCAGACCACTGCTGGACATAAGCATCCCCTAATAAGCGCCATAGGACCTGTCTTCAGCTTGCCGCATTCAGCATCTGCCCGCAGTCTTTTGGAGATAGTCATCCCACCTGGCTGGACGGCGTCCTAAAATACGTTTGCTGAGTCGCTGTCTCCACTCAAGAACACGTTTACCCCAACGGTTATCGGTTCTTCGCGAGATATGGTCGGCCCACTGCCACTTCAGCTTGCTAATTCTTTGATTGAGCTATGTCGATATGTAACTTGGTTCTCTGTCGGATGTATTGGTTACGAATCCTATCCTTCCTGAAAGTTTTAGTCTAACCGAAGTAACATTACCTAATCTGTGGTTTGATTGAATATACTCCAGTAACAAAAAATATATATTTTCTAGGTAGTATTGGTATTTTGGGCACAGAGGTGGACATTCGCGGTTCCAACTGTGTCTCTTCTCCTATCTGTGTCCTAATCGGGGGGGGGGGGGAGGAAAGGTGATGGCAGAATGGGGTCGGCGAGTGTGTGGATCGGTGGGCTCGCCGGCCATGTAATATAGGAGGAAGAGGGGACGCCAGTCGGGCCGCGGAGGTTTTAAATGTTCCCGTGGTTCGGCGAAAATGGCGAGTCTCTCTCTCGCCATTGGCGAGAGGTTTTAGTGGGTATTACCTACGTCCTTTTCAGGGCGTCGAGTCCCACATAATTCTGGTCCCCCAGACCAGTTTATTCGTGAATGAATTTCCTCGACGAGACAAAAAAATTGGTTGTCTGTAAAGTCGGTTTACTGACGATAGTTGAACGTGACAACGCAGACGCATCGCTCACTCAAGTAGGAGAGAGACGGATGTCGAGCGCTCTCGCTTGCACTTCAAGCCTTACATGGAACGCCTCAGAGCGAGGTAACGCCGCAGGACGAGGTAACGCCACATGACGTCATTGTTTTTTCGTGCGTGCAGCCGGCTCTATCGAATTATAAGACGTTGTCACGTCAAAAAAAAAGGTAGTATTGGTATTTCCAACTCTGCTGGTTAGTTACTTGAAACAATACATTTTATGTAACTAACCTACATCTTTAGCATTAATTCAAGGTAACATGCGTACCAACACGACTTATTATTATTTAAATTTCAAAGAATATATTTAGTCAGGCGTTGTCTTCCATCTGTGTAAATATAAAATTTCGAGAATTCGACTCGCTATTATTCAAGTACTTATTCAACTGTAAATATATAAGGAGTCGAGACCCTAGGTCCGTGGGATACCGAGGCTCTTCGGGTTTAAAAAAAATTATCGTCTGGTGGACCCGTACCCTCTGTAATAGTTTTATTTTGTATAGTTTAAACAGAGATGCGAAAATAGAGTTTGGTGGCCACCAAGGGCAACATAGTATCTCTGCCTAAACTATACAATATAAAACTATTACAGAGGCGTTAAAAAAATGCTTATGATAGGTATCACAAATTGCCCAGCGTAATTTTTGGAATTTCCTTTCTTCGACGTAATTATAAGATAAAATATGTGGCGGCGCTAGTGTTCGGGGAGGAGGAGCCTTAAGGTGGTGCAAATTCTAGTCGGACCACACGACCGTAGCCGTGTTTTTATTAACCCCCGACGCAAAAAGAGAGGGGTGTTTTAAGTTTGACGTGTCTGTCTGTGGTATCGTAGCTCCAGATGAACCAATTTTCATTTAGTTTTTTTTGTGTCATAGATAATTTTATCCCGAGTGTCCTTAGCCATGTTTCATGAATCTGTTCAGCCAATAAATGTCGTTTTTATAATTTTTAATTTTGTCTTGTAATTAAGTATTTTCTAATTCCGTGTCATCAATGTTAAAATCAACGTCAAAAACATATTTTTCAGAAATTCAAAACTATTTCAAGAATGACGGCGACTATTTTTACAGTGAACTGGTATAAAAAATCTGTGTTATCTATTATCTACTGTTTGTATGCCCGCTAAAACCTGAAGTATTTTTCTTATCTACGATATGGATTGTTTGGTTATGTGCTACGCCTTTGATACGATATCTATGAGAATATCTTTTAGCCATTTTAAGTTCAGGAAGTTATAATAATATGAGGTCGTAAAAAAGTGTGATTGATTACCGGCTTATAGATCGTTAAATATCGATGAAATGCATTATTTTGCCACCATAAAAATCATCGACCTTAACTTTTTTTTGCGTTTGTCACATTTGACTTCTTTTGGTTGGTTGAAGATACATTCCTGCTAAGCAATGTAAAGTACCTAAATTAAATACTGATTTTGGTTTATTTTTTTTGCGAATTAAAAACGAAATGATCCTATAGGTACATATTTTCTCTATGTATACGTTACGTGAGCAGTCAAGATAATTTTTACTACCTACTTATTTAGTCACATTGGGTTAAGATAAATATCTTCATAGCGTAGGTAGTTTTTTTTTAGTTCTGTTGATTTCATTCATTGTATGCTCTCTACCTTTTGGGTAGCAGAATTTCCTTTCTCTGCGTACGTCTATAGGTACTAATATTATAAAGAGGAAAGGTTTGATTTTTTGTTTGTTTGTTTGTTTGTATGAATTGAATAGGCTCCGAAACTACTGGACCGATTTGAAAAATTATTTCACCGTTAGGAAGCTTACTTTTCAGGGAGTGACATAGGCTATATTTTATCCCGGAATTCCCACGGGAACGGGAACTACGCGGGTGAAACCGCGAGGCGATCGTCTAGTATATAATAAAGGACGTAGGTAAACTATGATAATTTCAAACTTCGGTACACTTGTTTATCCAAGGCATAAGATGAAATCATTAGGCAAATCATCGAATAACTCAGATTTGTTTTGCGCATGTTCTCCTAATTAACTCTAAAACGTCACCATGTTAATTTATTAATCAATACTTACTTGCTCTCCATGGCAGATAACTTGAAAAACTAAACACGGCCAAAAAGTCTCAAATTACAAAATATTTATTATACTCTTCACGACTCACGAGCAAAAAATTAAAAAAGTCTTCTGCCCATTGTTGCAACACTAGTAAAAAAAAATAAACTCGCGAATTTCGAATAGTTCGCTGCGCGAGAATTTCGTATTTGGAACGCTTGGTGCGTCAATTCAGTCTGCGAGTCGCGAATACACTAAGCAAGGCGGGCGGGCGGCGATATAGAACACCTGATTTTGAATGCAGGGCAGAATAAAAACGCATATACTGGCTTTTGCCTGTGGCTGTTTGTGTTGTGCGTTAGTATTCGAAGCTACGGTTAATTTTATTTCCCAATAATCAGGTAGTCATTGGTAAAATAATAATTTAAAAGGCCATACGTACCTCAGTGGGGGTTATTCCAATTTTCCCCCTTGACAAATCCCACTTAAGGGGGAAAACTGGAATAAATTTTTTTTGGAGTCTAGTTTTCCCCCTTGAGAATTTTTTTTCATGGGGAAAACTGGATTTTTTTTTTTTCAAATTCCGGTTTTCCCCCTCGATTGTCCGTATTGACTCTCTCGGCAGACATACAAATTCATAAGGACACAGATATCCCGTTTGCTTGTCAATTTCTATGTCTGTCTCTGTCAGTGGCATGGCATCGCATTTCCTCCAACGGGTGAACCAATTACATTTTGACGTGACAACGTCTTATAATTCGATAGAACCGGCTGCACGCACGAAAAAACATGACGTCATGCGGCGTTACCTCGTCATGCGGCGTTACCTCGCTCTGAGGCGTTCCATGTAAGGCTTGAAGTGCAAGCGAGAGCGCTCGACATCCGTCTCTCTCCTACTTGAGTGAGCGATGCGTCTGCGTGGACAGCTGCTATACTATAGTACATTTACATGTTTTGATCGAGTATCAAATGCTACCATTCCATCAGTATTTTCTTAAGACGTTGTCACGTTCAACTATCGTCAGTAAACCGACTTTACAGACAACCAATTTTTTTTTTTTTCGAAACTACAGTAGGTCCTTTTTTAAATTTTTTATACCAATTACACAACCCAATAATTGTACGGACTGTTTTCGAAAAGTATTTTCTTGAATGTATGACACATTTTCTCGGAGAGCGCAAAAATATCATTTGAAAGGAGTCATGCTTAACCGCAGATGCCATCTGTTTCTATTATTGTTCGAGCAGTATTACATTATTGTGCATCTATTTTGTTACTCATTTATTTTTGTAAGCCATAGACTTGTAAACTCATTTCATTCTTTCCCGCCTCTGTAACTTTGGATGTTATTGCAACTTAATTGGATAGTTAGCTTTTATTATAATTGTTTCTTTTGGACCTACTGTATTCGTTTATTGTTATTTTTCTTTTTTTTTTCTGTTTTTCCCTATTATTAGATAGTATAGGTAAATTTGTATTATAAAAATGTATGTATTAGGTAAGTATATAAGTTCTGTTATTTCCTGTCTGTGCACTATGAACCCTTTTTATTTTCTTATATCTTTTTCTCCATCCCAAGGTTGCCTGGGAGAAATCGCTCTCAGTGATCAGGCCGCCTTTTGTACTATGTGAATTTGTCATTAAGATATAAGACTTTTATTAACTTTATTTACTTGTTAGTACAAATAAAGTGTTAATTCATTCATTCATTCAATTCATTCATTCTTGTAATGTGACGTCACCCAGAGGTTCATACTGAAAACCAGCGTTGTTTCCGTCCTCCAGCGGTAGCGGCCTCAAGCTGAGGCTGGACCTGCTTAGCCACGCACTAGGGAAAGACCAATTTCTTCCATCAGTCAGACTCTTCACGTATAGATCTTTTTTAAATTTATTTTTTAAAGCACTTGTTTTATGATGTTTGTTTTGTGCAATCTCTATTGTTGTGTTTAGTATTACTTTTTCTGTTTTGTTTTTACTTTCCCTCGGTGTTTTGTGTGCTAAATAAATATCTATTCTATTCTATTTTAAAATTAAAGGAAAATGAGGATAGATACCTCCGTGAAGGACGCCACTTATTCCCGTTAGTTCTATGGTCTACTTTTGTAGGACTACAACTTTTGCCCAGTAGTTCTGAGCTCGAAAAAATCACACAAAAAAATACAAAAAAAAATCTCACTGGGACAAAAGTTGGACCAGTAGTTCTGTGCGTCTAAAATATTATATTAGGTCTCGTTTTGTCATTTTGTTGCGAATTAAGTCAGCAAATTCCAATACAAAAACTAAAATTCTCATGCTTAGTTGAGATAAGGATAATTCATCATCATCCTCATCATTGTTGATGATGAGTTGAGATAAGAATAATGTTATCAATATTTATTGAAAGGATCTCAAATGAGAGATGGCGGGTTTGATTCTCGCCTCGGGACATGATGATGTTGTGAATTGTTCAGCATTATTTATTTAGTTAAATAAGTTTTTTTTTTAATAAATTACAATCAACTAATAGAAACAAATTAAGACTAGAATTTAGAATTGAAACAATTTAGCTAACAGCAGACTGTTGTATACAATGTAAAGGTAGCTCAACTGATCTATATCAATACCAGTCGTCGCGTCGTCGTCGCTACGCTGGCTGCATTGCCCCGCTGTATGGCAATGCTGATGCGCTGTGCCAGATACTCACCATCTCTCGGGTCATGCGTCGCTTCGACCAGACGCTCAGAATTTTTTTTAAAAATCCGAAGAGCCTCGGTACCCCATTTATTTATTGTGATACGGATCGCAACATCAGGCGCGGCCAGTTCTTGAATGGTGATCGAGTCTGTGTGGCTTTTTTCAATTAATTGGTTGGCAAAACAAATCAAAATCTTAAAAAAAAAACAAACAAACAATCAAATGTTTCCTCTTTATAATATTAAAGTAGGTATAGATGGGTAGGCTGTGATATTATTATACAAACCGACCAATGTTACCTCGATCGGTGTTACAGTTGAATTGTTTATAGACTGCTGAGCTAAGAGGATCACACAGTCATCAATGACTGCGAAGTTTTTATTAGAATTGATTCAGAATATTGATATCTGCTCTTAAATTCAAGTTAACCTTATCGCTAACTTTTGCTCCCGGATTCACACGTGATTTTCCGGGGTAAAATTATGGTTCAAAAGAAATTACGGTTCAAGAGATACATCCCTGGAAGAGCAAAATTGGGTGCAAAAGCAAAAGCGGGTGTCGTAAGAGGCGACTAAGGGATATCCACCAGGGGCGGGCAAAATTCTTTCTACCATCGAACTGCGATCCCCAACCCGCATGCCCAGCGTGGGTACTAATGGGCATTACCCCAATGAGATAAAAGCCAACAAGGCGTTTATCAAGGGGAGGCCTCGTCCAGCAGTGGACCAATACAGGCTGTTGAGGTTGTGAGCAAAAATTGCCTGTAAATGGCAATTTTTGCTCTAACTTTGCCAAGGACCTTAGATTAGAGACTAAAAATAAGAATCGAGTCATTGGCACTGCGTATCAGCCTTTTACAGAACTTCCTGAACATGACACCCTTCGGCCGAAATCCGCTGTCCATGAAAGTTGAGAGACGATCCGTCGCCACTCTCACCATAATTATAAAAATACAAAATAATTTATTTAGATTAATGTACATAATAGATAAGTTACGAATGAACGATGAGAGAGACAGCTAAAGTTTAAAACTGTCGAGCTGCCGAATCACCCGCCTCCTTGTCACAACACGTTATCTGATATGTATGAGTATTATTACAATAATGCAAGGTGTTATTATATTTGCTATTGCACATTTTGTCATTGAAAAGTTCTGTCTATGGCGCGTTTTTACTTTTTGATGCCTCTACATTTACTCATTGCACATTTCCACGCTAGAAGATTTGTGCGTTTTCAAGTTTTGACGGTTGCACATAAAAAATTGTCGTTTGCTCCTTTGGACCGTCATGTCAGTGCATTTTAGCATAGTATTTTTAAGGACCCGGCGGGAATAAATTATAGTAGTAGGTATACATTTTTAATGATCTTAAAGTTAAGTATAAATAAATATAATTCTAATACAAATAATAGCAAACCATGGTGAAAATATTCTCAAATTACAAATCATTTTGGTACTACGTTTGTATGGGAAATTCATCCTCCGCCGAACCCCTAAGCACAGCCCTAAGCTAAAAAAACAATAAAATTAATAGTAAAAAATTGTGAATGAAGCGAAGTTCCCATTACGGCGTGACTCTAGGATCTCAACTTTCAAACTGATGCCGAATTTCTGTCGCAGGTAAGTCACTATCAATCGAGGAGTCACATCCTCGATTGATAATAAAGTGTCCAGATCGCGTAAGTTTAAAAATATTTAAGGAGAAACATGTTAATTAATAGAAAAGCTAGCGGTCAGCAACTGGACATTAACTGCCCAAAGTTAAAGCCAATAGAGTTTGAAGGAGGCCTAACACCTGTCTACTGGTCGACAAATGCTAGAAAGAAGAAGAAGATGTTATTTATTGTTAAATTCAAATTGAGTTTACCCGAACCATGTTAAAAATACAAAATGAATTGCTAATATCTACGCTACATATTTTTTTATCTTATCTTATCTTGTGACGATTCATCACAGTAATTTTTTGTTGATAGGTGAAGGTGAGAACTTAGGTGCGTGACAAATAGGGAGGTAAACGAGAAAAATGGTAGGCATATAAATAGCTATTTTCGCATTAAAGCCATGTTTGGAAACGTTAAATATTTAAAAACCAAAAAAAAACTAAGAATTACCTACTACTTATGTGTACATTAAACAACCAAAAGGCCTCTGACCGAAGTTTTTTGTTCATGTAAAATGCTTGCTAAACGACAATAATTAGGTAACATAGTTTGGAGAACTAATATTCCGAAAAGTTTACACTAGCTTATAGTACGTTCATACCTGTAACCTGGGGCCCAATTCCACTAAATTCAAAACAAATGCTACAATTGTACCATAATGCTAAGATCGGTCCCTTGACTTTAATTTATTTGGTATTCTACTATCAAATTCATCACAATATCTAGGTTCATAATATCGTCATAATAGCAGTGTGGCCATATAAATCATAAAATGATCTCCAAACGTGGTTGGACAGACGGACTGCCGACCAAAATAATTTTGGAACTCTGCACTCATAATTATTGGAGGTTTTAGGTAACTCTAATATTTAAAATGATTACTTTAATGGCCTAAAAGTCTATTTACATCGTTCTCCATTACTTAAAACGCAAGAAAATAACAATTTAAAAAATAAAATGTGTGTAGTAGGCCTTAAATGACAGAGACAAAAAAGTTTAAGTTGGAGTCCGAGTATAGCTTTGTTGGTAAAGATTATTACAAATTTTCGTATTCCACTCGGCAATGACCTTCTAATCGCTGGGGATTCAGAGCAAATATTGGTATTCTACAAATTTTCTGACAGCTATTACAATTGTAATTTAGTTTATGGTTAGTGATTGAGCAAAGATAGCTTTTTGGGGTATTTTCGTAGTGATTCTTAATCAATTCGCAAGAAGACAAAGTTACAAAAATTAAGGGGGTACCTACCCTCAAATTGCTTATTTTCAACTCCGTCGGACCTCCATATCTTCCAAACTTCTGAATATTTGACTTTGAAATTTATATATGGTAAAGTTCAGGACTTATTCTATCGATCATATGTTTCGAAAACACGATTCCATAAAATTTTCTCGATATAAAAAAATCGCAACGTTACCTCTAATTTTTTACTAAAACCCTAATTTCTCAATAAATACAGATGATACGATCTTGAGATTAAGCATAGTAATTGAGCTACGTATAAAGAACATTTTATATGTTGCCTTTTTTTCAATTAACTATTCTAATGTTTGTGGGGAGCAAATAACTACTAAAAACTTGATTTTTGGGCTTACGCCGCTTTGCTCTGTCCCGCTCCTGTGAACGCGAAATCCTATGCCTATCCTCTTCACACAATAACGAGGTAGTAACGAGGTAGAGGTACCGCCTTAAGTTTTTATGTAAAAGACGCATAGTGCGCTCACAAAAATTAATAACCGATCATCCCCTTGCCGAACGCCAAAACCGCCGTAGTGATGGGATTTCTTTAGTGACCAAGGTTAGTTTATCAAACAATTTGTTGATTATATTCCCTCCATCATTCGTTTTTTTAATGTTGATGTTATGTAACTAGGTAGTACCTACAAATAAAAACTAATAATTTTGCAGATATTGACTGCACTGGCGTTTCTCGCCACATGATCCTACCATACGTTGGTTGGCCAGAGTACTCTACACAATGTCTCACAGAAGAAGATTAGCCAGGAATAGAGCGGAGAGTAAACGACTGGAACTAGCCTTTCTCCAGAAGCACACGATGGATAGATAAGCCTACTGAGGGATATCCTCTAAAACTGAAGGAGGCCTTGTGTCAACCAACATGCTCCACCATGATTTATAGATAAATTACGATTGGTAATACCTACTGATTAAATAAATAGACCGTTTAACATTATTTACTGTGTCTATATTGTAAGATAAGTAGATTTTATGATAAACTATTAGCAGGTTCCAACATTTTAAACATGAGCTCTAGGGGGCACAATAATACCTATTCTTATTCACTGTAAAAAGGTAGCTTAATAAAGGCTATTTTTATTTTAACTCAAAGTCATTGTATAAATGCAAGTAAAAAATACTCTTACTGTATTTAATTCACATAAAGATACAACTCAATCCTCAAAATATCAATATACAATAAAGTTCTTCTTTCACATAACAATTAAGTACCACATCTTAGGTAAAACTATCTTCATCATCATCTAAAAAATCAATTCGTTTAATTGCGCTATGCGTTTTCTTATAAAATAGCTCATTTTCTGAATTTTTCCGCTTTGCAAATTATACATACACAACAAAACACGAAAATACCATATGACATAATAGACTAAACGACGGAAGAGCTGTCAAAAATGAGTAAAACTCGTTTATTTGTTATCTATTCCCAGCGATTGGAGAGTCAATGCCGAGTAGAATACCAAAATTTGTCAAAATCTTTTCTGTCATAGCTATTGCGTAAACCTAAAAAGATTGTGCTAGTAGAATACCAAAAGGTGTAAATTGCGGCGATTTTGACGTAATATATATATCTACAATAGATATTGACACATTTGTACTTAACAGAATACGGCCCCTGATGTTTTAAATTAAGAAATTATAAATTAAAAATTGAACCAAAAGACCCTTTGCTGTAACATCTAAAATTAGGTACCTACTCGACGACTTTTGCAAATATGAAGTACCTAGCAGAGTTTCAGGTAATATTTCTAGAACTAGGTAATGAGGCACATTTCTAATTTTGTCGTAAATTCCTTAGCGACGCGCCACCGGCTATAATGATTAAGTGTATACCAACGACGTCACTTGACGCCAGCGGTGAACGTCATTTGGTAAACCGCACATTTGTATTTTCAGTGATGGCAACACTGAAAATAGCCGGACGACTTTCCGGTAAAATTGCCGGACGGACTTTTTCTGAATCAAGCGAAGAGGGAAGATAAGTTTTTCTGTTGGAAACATTCTTAAAAGCCGGACAGAATGACATTTTATCCACTCCTGAACAAACTGATCCTCATTACGGATTTAAGCGGGTTATTCTGCTCAGCACCTTTCGCCTATGATAAACTGCCGGAGTCTATAAGAGAATTACCTTGTGCGTTGTTTCGGAGGAAGGTGAAAGAACTCTTGACAAAAAAATGCTATTTCACCTTTAATGAATTTATGACGGATAAATTGTAGGTATATAACGTTGACACTGTATTATTATTACTATTTCTTTATTTGTCTGTGAATTTTATGTAGGTATTATTTTCTTTAGAATCGTATTAGCATTTATTTTATATTTAAAATTTTTAGACATTGCACGCCCAATAGGGCAGAATAGGTACATTGTGACATGCCATGACATTATAATAACAATTTCTTTAACATGTATTTCATGCAATAAATAAATTTGATTTAATTTGATTTGATTTTAACTATTTTAACTACGAACCTTATTTGTGTTGGAAAAACACCAACGTTCTCTAGAAATGTAGATCGTCTGGAACCGTACTCACCCTGAAGATGTCTCTCGTTAAGGGATGAAACGTCGGTGTTCTTCCAACACAAACAAGGTTCGTAGTTTAAGGGGGGGTGGTTATTTCCCCCCCCCCCTCCTACCTCCGAAATGTATGTAGCGTTTGTAGATATGAATCTATATTTTACAGGAAAATTATAGAGAAGTTTGTAATACGAGCACTTTTTGAAAAATGTTCAAAAAGGGGGGGAATAATTTTCAAGGGTCTACCTCATCGAGTAGGGTATCTAAATGAAAGATATTGGTTTGTACATTTCAAAACAGTTTTTGAAATTCCTGTAGAGTAGTAAAATTGTGTACTTTTTGAAATATTTAGAGAAAAGTCGAAAAATTTACCTAATCTCCGAAGTATGCAGAGCGATCCATCTAAAATGTAGTTTGGTACCTGCTCTATTTTTAGGTAGTCATTAAATAGCGAAGTCTCACCGGTACCTTTAGTATCATCATCATCATCATCATCAGCCTATATTAGTCCACTGCTGGACATAGGCCTCCCCTAATGAGCGCCATAGCGCCCTGTCTTCAGCTTGCCGCATCCAGCATCTGCCTGCAGTCTTTCGCAGATCGTCATCCCACCTGGCCGGAGGGCGTCCTACACTACGTTTGCCGAGCCGTGGTCTCCACTCAAGAACTCGTTTACCCCAGCGGTTGTCGGTTCTTCGCGAGATATGGCCGGCCCACTGCCACTTCAGCTTGCTAATTCTTTGAGCTATGTCGATAACTTTGGTTCTCTGTCGGATGTATTCGTTACGAATTCTATCCTTCAAAGAGACTCCGAGCATAGCTCGTTCCATAGCTCGCTGAGCGACTTTGAACTGGTGGACCAGCCCTACCGTGAGTGTCCACGTCTCAGCTCCGTAGGTCATGACGGGTAGGACCTTTAGTATATATTTGTAGAATTAACAAACGTTCGAAACCCTCGGCGCACGATAACACTTACACAACCCTATTCCAAACTGTATACTATATGTACCTACTCCATAACCTCACCTGGGCGCGGGAATGGTTTACGATCTCGACACGACGACGTGCATGTTGGCAAACGCCATCAGTATTTGTGGACAGAGATCAATCAAACCGAAGTGGATTCTACCTACTCTACCTATTATTGCCGCCTACCTTTAATTTTCAAAGCGGCCTAGCTTCTGGCTTCCACGCATTCTTTCTATGGAAACGTTCAAAGATTATTTATGTCTCATGGGAATTGGTTAATAGGGTGGGTAATAAGAAACCTATGTGTTTATATTTATGGGAAAACCAAAGGCTAAAAATTAACAGAATTACAAATTGATAAATACTTAAGGTTTTTGTTATTATACTGCGTAAGCCCTCACTCAGGGTAATTTCTAGGAAATCAAATAATACCATCGCAAAAGCGGCGCGAGTCCGTAGAAATTCGCAAAGATTTTCGACTCCTACGTCACTTAACCTCGTGGTGTAGTTGGTTAGCACATTCCCGTACTGAGGGAAGGATGCGGGTTCAAGTCCCGTCGAAGTCGAAAATTTTTGCGATATTATTTGATAAATACTTACCAGAAAGCTTATTGAAGGTATTCACGGTCGATGCATGATAGATTGATAGATGATCGTCGATTAAGTTTTAACAGAAAAACATTGGATCTACTGCGACGGAAAGGTCTTATTAGATCCATTATCTGAGTCGAATGAGAAAGAATGGATGATCTTCGTAACTGGAGCTGGTCAACGGATCTAGCGAGAATAATACTTCTCAGTAGATCCGCACTGTCAAAAATTGGATCTACTGAGAAAAAATATCTCACTAGATCCATTATGGATCTGAACAATGGATCTACTGAGATTGAAGGAATAATACATTAAAAAAAACATTATCACCTGATGATTTTGATTAAAATGAAAATGACATCTTCAAAATTCATATGTTACTCTCGTTTGAGTCATCGCATCTTAAAACTTTGTCCTGCGTTATTTATAAAGGCCTCGTTTCTGGGTTTTTAGGACAGGATTGGTAATAAAAAACATCCTTGGAATCAAATGGTTATGATGAGTGCCCGCTCCAAATTTTTATTTTGGGCTGTGTTGACCCGAAAATGTAGCTTTATGTATGTACTTATAACAGTTTAATATTGAGTCAGACTTTATTTTGTAAGAGCTTCATAATCATCATCAATGGCCAGTCATCAACATCATCATCAGTGTTCTTTATTTAGGTACCAACTAAGCTTATTTACCCCGGAAAAACACAGCGGGCAAACGCCTAAGTAATATAGGTAGGTACCTGCAAATAGTAATGCTGGACAATTCACACAACATCATCTAGCCCCAAGCTGAGCAGAGCTTGTGTTATGGGTATGGGTACTAGATAACTGATATCACACTAATATTATAAATGCGAAAGTTTGAATGGATAGATGGATGGATGGATGTTTCTTAAGTCTTCACACCAAAACTACTAAACAGATTGAGCTAAAATTCAGTGTAGCTCTAAGCCTGGAATCAAACATAGGCTACTTTTTATCCCATAAATCAGTTCCCATGGGTTAGAAATTACCTTTGAACTTTTCCATAGAAAGAACGCGTGCGAAGCCGCGGGCTGAAGCTAGTACTTAATATAATACACTACATATAGATTTCTTTTATTATTATACACTAGCTTTTGCCAGCGGCGTCGCAAGCCTATTTTCGGTATAATAAGTCGAGCCTATTGTTTAAGTCAGACTGTGCCAAATTTCATCTTGATCTGTTCAGTAGTTTTGGAGATCCTAGGTAACAAAAATTTCACAATTCACAAACTTTCGCATTTATAAGATTAGTAGGATTGGATAGTAAACATCCAGAACACCCTGAACAAATATCTGCGGCACTTAGTTAATTTAAATTCCTTTGTTTGATACAACACGGTAATAGTAACAGACGTGTAATATAATCTGCACGTGCCAAATTAAAATGCTCCAGATTCTTAATAAAACAGCCAAGTGCGAGTCATTCTCGTACGCTGAGAGTTTCGAATACCAACATGTTCTGAACCTCCAGTAGATATGTTAGATTTCTCTGATTTTTTTAGGATTTTTTGATGAAAAAGAAATGATAAATCAACAACAGTCTTAAAGTGATTTTCCTGTAGTCTCCAGCCACACTAGACAAAGCCTGTATCTTGGTTATCAGTAATTTGACTTGTCAGAATTTTGGACCATGTCCTCCTAGCCGAATTTCGATCACGGCGGCTGTTTCATCGGAGACTAACCAGATGCGCAGGATATAATTATAGCGCACAAGTGTATGCGCAAACACAGGTGCACTCTCTATCACTCTGATAACGCGCTGGCACGGCGGACCGACACGACCGGGCAGAGGTCAAGCGCAGGACCAACGGTTTAACATGCTTTCTGAGGTACGGGGGTGTAACACCGCCATCTTCCTGACACCGGGCTGTGAATTTTTCTTGCTATAAAAACCCCAATAACAACTATTGGCCCGACCTGGGATTTGAACCCAGGACCTCATAATCAGCGGTTGAACAAGCTGACCGCTAGACCAACGAGGTACTTGGTATAAAAATGTACTGCAAACAAATATCGCAACAAATCGCGCGACATCTGACGCGCTTCAAAATCACGGCTATGGGGTGGAGGCTTTATGTAATGTTGGTGTTCTTCTAACACAAATATGGTTCGTAGCTAACCCGCTTACATCCATAATGAATGTATAGCCGTGTTGACACGATCAGAGTCTGCTCGGACCGAGTAGACTCGTACGAGTACTTTCTTACGAATTTACCTACTAAGTTCATCATCATCATCAGCCTATATTAATCCACTGCTAGACATAAGCCTCCCCTAATGAGCGCCATAGCGCCCTGTCTTCAGCTTGCCGCATCCAGCATCAGCGTGCATTCATTCGCAAGACGTCATCCCACCTGGCCGGAGGGCGTCCTACACTACGTTTGGCGAGTCGCGGTCGTAAGAACACGTTTGTCCCAGCGGTTGTAGGTTCTTTGCGAGATATGGCCGGCCCACTGCCACTTCAGCTTGCTAATTCTTTGAGCTATGCCGATAACTTTGGTTCTATGTCGGATGTTTTCGTCCATTCCTATCGTGATCCACGTCTCAGCTCCGTAGGTCATGACGGGTAGGACGCACTGATTGAAAACTTTAGTTTTCAAGCATTGCGGTATGGATGACGAGAAGACTCGACGTAGTTTTCCAAACGCTGCCCAGCCTAGCTGGGTCCTCCTCTTGGCTTCCTTCTTAAAATTATTTTTACCCAACTGCAGAATCTCCCTAGGAATCCCAAGGTACCTAAGTGTACCTACACGGAAACAGTTCCGGGAAGGTGGCCATGTACCCACGAATAACGGTCTCTGATCGTGCCAATGCGGCTTATTTGTAAGTCGCTTCAAAAAGAAAATATCCGGAAAAATTAGAGATCTCTAAAACAACACCGCGAAAAGTGGGAGGAGGCCCGTCCGCTACGGAACCCTAAAGTACTCGAAAACAGCATTATCGATTCTTCGAACTCAATTGATCGAAATATATCGATTATGTCTGTCGGTTGGTATGCGAGGTGGGTATCGGACAGAAATAAAAGACAATGAAATTCCTCTCAATAAAATTATTTATTGACTGACGTTGTTTATTGGCGAATTTTAAACTAAGAGATTTTAGATTCGGACGAGATGTACCCCAACTCAAAAGTGAGGTGGACATCTCGTCCGTGGATCAGTTTGAGATTCGGCCCAGATGTACCCTAACCCATGGAAAAGCCAAAAAAATAATTTATCTTACACCTTGACCTTGACGACCGATGTGGCGCGGTAGGCGAAGGTCCGCCTGCGACAGAGGGGGTTGCGGTTTCGATTCCCACCTTGGGACAAATGGTTTGTTACGGGTGTTCCGAGTATTTCTATGTATACAAAAAATATCTATCTTTCACAGCCCGCGTCTTGGGGACGCTTCCGACTGGTATTGATGAGATGGATCAGTTGAGCTACCTGTAGATTGTTTGCAACAGTCTGCAGTTAGCTCAATTGTTTCAATTATAAATACTAGTTCTAATTTATTTCTGTGGCAAACAATCTAAGTAGACGAACAACTGATTTGCTCAACTGATCCATACCAATCGTCGCATCACCAAGACGCTGGCTGCATTGCCCCGCTGTATGGCAATGCTGATGCACTGCACCAGATACTCACCAGCTCTAGAGTCACGCCGAACAACCTTCTTAATTTCGAACAGAAAAATCCACTCGCGAGAATTAAACCCGCAACCTTCGAGTTCGTAAGTGTGAATTAAATGCGTTCATCGTTTCTCATGCTGGCGCCGTCGGTAATTAACCACTAATCTCCAGTTTGTTTGTTCTGCAGACATCATCATCAACTCGACACGTGGAGACACCCATCAGCACACAATATAGGTACCTATAGTTGTTCTATCTCACGAAATCCGTTGGGCAATGTACCTATGTCATAGTGAATGCATAAATTGTTTTAAGGCGCTACCCCGACCCAAATCAGCGCCACCACCTATTTTACCTTATTATTCCGTTAGACGAAGGAAATTCAAGAAACCGATTGGCCAGTTTGTGCTTCCTATCATAAGCTTTTTTTAAATGCCTCAATAAATGCTCTTGTTTGTATAGTGTAGGAAGAGATGCGTAGTTGCTCATTTTTCCCACCATGGTGGGCAAAAAGAGCAACTTCGCATCTCTGCATAAAGTATACAAAATAAAACTTTTACAGGGGCATTAAAAAAAAGCTTATGATAGGAAGCACAAACTGGCCAATCGATTTTCTAAAATTCCTTCGTTTAACAGAATAATAAGGTAAAATAGGTGGTGGCGCTGATTTGGGTCGGGGTAGCGCCTTAATGTGTAGAAGCAATCAGTCTCGCCCGAGATGCGGTCCGGGTCACTAGTGCTCATTGTATTCACGTCAGATTTTGGTAGCGAGTACCGTCAGCATGACAACTAAGCGTAAAGTCACTACTACAACCAGGGCTAAACGGACTTCGTGAGATAGAACAACTATACCTATAGGTACTCCGGCCAAACCCAAGATACCTACACCTCACCTACCCCAACCAACAGCCTATAACTATACGTCCACTGCTTGACGCAGCCCCCCTCTGATAAGCGCCTTATTGAATTTATCCAATGGGGGGTATTGCCCATAATCCCCACGCTGGGCATGCAGGTCGGGGATCGCAGTTCGGTGGTAGAATTGTTCTGCAGGGGGCCTGCCCGACCTGGTGGATATCCGTTAGACGCCTTTTACGACACCCGCGGGAAGAGTTGGGGTGGTGCAAATTCTAAGCCGGCACCACACAGATACACAGATAGGTACATACAGTGTTCGTAAATATAGGTAGCAACGGGGGGCAATTCAGATGATTTCAGATGTCGTCAGAACTCATTCAAAACTAAACTAAGTACCTACACTAATTTGACTAAAAATATAGCCGTCATTTTCATAACGATCGAAATAAAAAGGATGGCATCAAATCAGTTTGTTTTGGTGACATCGAAATCGACAATATTGACCATAGATCTCAGTAAAATCTGTAGATATGGTACCTTCTCCCAGCGCTTACAACAACTGGCCTATGTTAGGTACAACTACACGCAAATACTCGCTCACAGTTATATTTCCAATGATTAATTATAATGAACATTGCTGTAGTCTTTTAGACAACGTTATCTAATCTGTGGTAGTACGTCATATCAAGCACGTGAAACACGAACGCCGCGCCGCCGCAGCTGGCGCCGCCGCCGCCGATTCGATTATGACATTTATGACTGAGGTGGGTGGACCTAATTGCACCTAATTTGCCATTGAGCCCACTCGCCTTCACTTAGAAGCGATTTCTTCCAGGCAACCTTTATCTTATGGTTTCCGCTTACCCCCAGTGGTAAATCTAGTGGTATAGCGAGACTGCAGATTTATTAAGAAAAATAAAACAAATATTTTCTTTACATCGTTTTATTTTGTTCTTGTGACATAGAAGCGTTGTGTCAAGAGAAATACAATCAATACCTGCTTTACAAACAATACCTAGGTACTGATTTTTTTATTCAGGTAAATTACTAAAAAATTATAACAGAATGCCAAAATATGTCATTGTTACGATTATCATAGTAAAACAATTAGTTTAGCAGAATAAGGCCCCTGACATCTTTTCAAGATTTTATGTGTTTATGATTCATAAAAAGCATTTTTTGAAAATTGACAATGTTCTGCGATTTTCATCATCGACAGTAGAATTGGCTGCGATAGGTAATTTTTTTACTACTTTCTTTTGTTTACACCTAGTTTGTTAATTCAGGGCATCAGAGACGTTTAGATTACGATTAGTTTCAAATTTTTTAAGATAAGTTTCAAATACAGCGGATTGATTATTGAATGGAGGGGACCTACTGTCAATACCGAGTTTAAGAATTAAGACCTGGTGTCTTCACAAACGTGTTCTTGGTGATGGGCAGAACCTGTTCACACAGTAATAAATAAATAGTAAATAATACTGGACAATTCACACAGCATTATCTAGCCCCAAGCTAAGCAGAGCTTGTTATGGGTACTAGATAACTGATATACTTAATACAATACACTACATAGATAGATATTTTTTATTATACATAGAAAACATCCAGAACGCCCTGGACAAATGTCTGTGAATTACAATTAACCTTGTATAGTTCTGTGGTAGTGGCACTGCCAAGTCGAGCAGACAGCCGCCATCGGGAACCCTTTAGTCAAACCACCTCGAGGCACTTTATCTTTGTTCCAATAGATAATTCTTTACTTAAAAACTTATTAAAACAGTACATTAGGTATTGTTTCTAAAACGGATGATTCAAGAGTCGAAAATTAGTACATTATTATCATCTTACTAAGCACTAGCTAAATTCCTACCTAGAGTCTAACCTAATCGAAGGCATGTCGGAAGAACTTGTTCATAATGTTGCAACAAGATTACTTCAATCGCCAATGCGTTGCGCCATCAATACTTTGAAAATTAAAAAAAAAAAAACCCGACCCAAAAAATAAAGTTAGGATGTTGAAAACTTAATCAAATGTGTAATAGTAATATAATACATATAACAAGTAAGCGTCTTGGGGACGCTTCCGACTGGTATCGATATGGATAAGTTAAGCTACCTGTAGATTGTTTGCAACAGTCTGTAGTTAGCGCAGTTGTTTCAATTGCAAATGCTAGTGTAATTGTTTTTGTGAATAAAGGCTTCTGCTAGTTTAAACAAGTATTTTTATAAATAATAAAATGGTTTTTACAGAACTCACTCCCCATCTCAAGTAGCGATTTTTTGACAGGTTTCCATGAAATTCTGTCAAAAAATCGTCATTTGAGACGTGCTTAGTTTCGTTTAAGTATTCGTGGGTAAATAATGTAAAAAATATTTTATTATTTTTAAAATTACTGTAGGTACTTGTTATATTTATTATATTACTAGGTATTAAATTACACATTTTATTAAGTTTTCAAAATCTTATCTTTATATATTTTTATAGACCGAATATTTATATTTATATATTTAAGCATAAATCATGTTGGGCATGAATGTTTAGGAATTCAATCTAACATAGAAACCTTAGCTATAATTTTTACTTAAATGTCATGTCTCGATTGTTTTCTGTTTTTTATGCCAATAAAGAAAATTAAAATAAAAATGGCGCGGCGCGAATGAGATTGGAGTTTTATCTTGAATTTTACTATAATATCGCGAGATCTTAAGTCTTTAAACATTTAGTTACAGATTTAAATAGGACGATCGCGAAAGTTTAAAGCTTAGACTAGGTTTAGTTTAAGGCGCTAACCCGACCCAAATCAGCGCAGAGGTGCGAAGTTACTCTTTTTGCTCACCATCGTGGCCAAAAAGAGCGACTTCGCATCTCTGCCTACACTATACAAAATAAAACTTTTACAGAGGCATTAAAAATAAGCTTATGATAGGTATCACAAACTGCAAGATCGATTTTTTGAAAATTCCTTCGTTTATCATAATGATAAGACGAAATAGGTGACGGTGCTCATTTGGGTTGGGGATGCGCCTTACAGTTTTCTGCGGTTTATTCAGTGTATCGCTCAAACTATTCTCGCCGTTCATTGGTGCATTTTAATAACGAGTTAACTACATAATAAAATGAACCAATGAGTTGCGAGTGTGAGTATTACACGAATCCATCTGACTGCTCTGAATTTGTAGTAAATTTGTCACCTTTATTTTATACAGGGTGCCACGTAACAGTAGTACACATACTAAGCCGAATGGAGGCTATTCTGGACCTCGAGGGGAACAATTTGTGATAAACGATTTTTTGAACATCGAATAATTTTTTATTAAAAAAAAGTTAGAACAGAAAAATATTCCAATTTTTTTCAAATCAAGTAAAAAAATTTTTGATATTCAAAAAATCGTAGAACAAAAGTTGATACCTACATCAAATACTACGCAAAACCGCAAAATACATTCATAAACCAATTCGAATGATTGCCTACATCTATAATAATTATTAACAAACTATTTCACAACTTGGTGAGGCACTTTAATTCGTAATTATTATAATTAAACATGATTAAATATATTATGCTTAATACTTTGTTCTTTCCTAGACTTAGAAGCGCTTATACCTAATAGTTCAGTCACATGTTGACAGATTTGACTGGCTGTTACACGCCTAACCGCTTCTTGAACGCAGATTTTAGAATCAATCTAGATCTAGATAGATTCTATATCTAGAGAATTAGAATTCTAATCGATGTCAACTACCTACTTACCTACTTGCTCTCAGGCCACGCGTCGCTTGGACCAGACGATCAGTTTTTCGAAATCTTTTCGAAATACGCACGCTTGTTTTAAAAATCCCAGAGAGCCTCGGTACCCCACGGACTTAGGGTCTCGACTCCAAGGGGAGCAAATGTGTAGGCTGTGTCGAGACCTGCATATTTGCGTCTCTTGAGATCTTCGGCCATATCTGCCGCACCCGCCCTCACGGATGTCCTCGGAAGATGGGAAGGCGCAAGTGTGTCGACGCATGTAGCGTCCCACACAAAGGGCCTCCCCAACTCCCATGGACTAGTGTCATACCGTCGGGCCTCTTACCATCGTCACGCCACTGACCATTCGGTTCGAGAATAGCTGGTACGTTAGCGGTGACAAAGGCCCGCCGGATGATGTCGTTAAGGCGTGGCGAGATATCCGACCCGCGCGGCGGCCCTAGTAGGTACACGATAATCCGTGATGACCAAGCTGTTCGACAGCAGTAGCGCACTGGCATTGATGAGGCGCGCAACACGTTGCACCCAACCGAAGACATGTTGCGATACGGAAAGTTACGGGATCCAATATTATTGATTAGGCTAACTGCTGACTGTTGCAAACAGTCTACAGGTAGCTCAACTGATCCACATCAACACCAGTCGGAAGCGTCCCCAAGACGCTGGCTGCATTACCACGCTGTATGGCAATGCTGATGCGCTGTGCCAGATATTCACCAGCTCTCGGGTCACGCGTCGCTTCGACCAGACGCTCAGATAATTTTTTGAAAACCCGAAGTGCTTCGGTACCCCACGGACCTAGGGTCTCGACTCCAAGGGGAACCAATGATTTTTATTGATTAGGTATTATTATTTTTCTCTTCACTTAAATTTTTTGTCCACTAATGGCTTAGAGAGATTAGATGACCTATGTCAAATAACAAAAAATATTGGGCAGTTATCATCTAGCCCCAAACTAAGCAGAGCTTGTGTTATGGGTTACAGTACATAGACAGATATTTTTTATTTTACATAAAAAACAGTGTTTTCTATGTATGTGTCAGTGTTTTTAAAACGCCCGGAACATGTATGAAACTTATACATGTATGTATATATATATATATATTGGATGATGCTGTGTGAATTGTCCCAGTATTATTGTCACAGCAAGGAGAGCGTAGCGAGCCTTGCTGTGTGAATGTCCATTTCAAAATCCAAGATGGCTGACATGTTTTTCATCGCAGTCTCCACTCTTGGTTATCGATTTCGATAAAATCAATGACGTAGGTTACGATAAGGGGAACTTAATTTATAACGAACACTGTGACAGCCACCATCGCGAGCTGCTTGCAGCTCGCGCACTTATACAAAACTAGTTTATTATATCTGCAGATCTTACAAACATTTGTCTCGAAAAAATAAATCAGTAATTAAATCACATCAATTAAGTATGCAAATTTCTATTTAAAATCATAAGTCTACTAATCAGTATACGACTACTAGTATAGTATTATAATATCTGTGGTACGACGAACCGGTAGACTAGTCAAAGCTCAGCCAAGAATCTGTCAAAATGTAATTGAACCAATTAAAACCACAGGGTTTAGTCAAACACACAACACCAACACAAGATATAAATACAACACATAAATACAACAAAAGCAACTTTTACACATTCTGTGCTGAATTTACACAGCATTAAAGACAAACAAGTCTTACGATTTCAAAGAAATCTTTATAGTTCTCCTTGAATCGAAAACATAGGACAACTGAGGTCATTTTATACAGAAAAAAACTGAAATTAGTCACCTTGTTAAGGTGGTAGGAGACGTTATTTTTTGTAATTTCTGCTTTTACAAGTTAATAAGCTAGCAGTGACGTGGATTTGCGTACATTGTAAGCCATTTGCTGTTAAACCACGCTAAAGCAAACTACGAATCAATTGTCGTTTAAGTCTATTGATAGACTCCAAAACAACAATCCATTCAAAGTTTAGTGAAGTTATTACAAGGCAGTTATGGACCACGGCAATATGCCATTTCGATTTTTATACCAAACAATATTTCCAAAAGGAATTGATATTATTATAAATAATTCTTAAATAATTTAACTTAAAGTAAATAATACCAATCGTTAAGTTAATACTATTTAAGTCGACGGGATAAAACGTTAAAACGAAATATATTAAACTAAAATACTTCAACTTACTAGAATAATACAGAGATTTTAAGAGTTACAAGAATAATACAGAGATTTTAAAATTTTGAGTAAACTAAATTTTTTTTTTCAATGAAAACTTGGTTGTTACTTATTACTTTTGAATAAGATTCAAATTTCTAGTACTTGCTAATAATCTCAATTTCGCATAATTGCGAATTTAACATACGCCAATTATTTAGTTTTTAATAACTTAGAAATTCTGCACTTTAGTAAAAGGACTAGACGGTTATTCAGTTAATTTTGATCGACTTAAAATTCAAATACATAATTTTTATCTTAAATGGTACTGCATTTTTATGTTGATAAACTTAAAAAATTTTACATTTTTGGTAAAAATGTTAATTTGTAAAATGCGATGCTAATTTAAATAAGGAATCTAAGCTTAATATGGAGTTAAAACTTAAACTAACTTAAAACTAACAACTGTTGTATAAAAATTAAAATGATACAAATATTATGTATTACAAAATTAAATACTTTTTGATTCACATTAAAGTAATACAGAATTATGTAAAGACAACGCATGCTAAATAAAGAAACGTACACAGAAAACATAAAAATATGATTATTTTCTTGATTTAAATAATATCAATTTTAAAAACTGATAGATTTTTATGTTTAAATTAATTTTATTTTAAAAGATGTGTAAATAAGTTGTGATTTCGTTCGTGCTTAAGGCGAATAGTAGGGTGGATAGTGGCGCTACTACATATTTAATTTTATAATCACGTTATACAAAGGAATTATCAAAAAATCAGACCGCGCGTAGACGATATCTATCATAAGCTTTTTTTAAATGTATCTTTAATAGTTTTGTACTGTATTATTTAGGCAGATACTTGTTTCAAGAGTTTAGTTCCTATTGGTGGCCACCAAGCTCTCCAAACAAGGTTTTTGATTGAATAACACAAAACAAAACTATTACAGATATATTAAATAAAAGCTTGTGATAGGTATCGTCTACCAGCGGTCCGATTTTTTGATAATTCCTTTGTATAACTTAATGATTAAATTAAATATGTAGTGGCGCCACTATCCACCCTACTATTCGCCATAAATAATTAATTTGCAATATATTTAATATTTGGAATCGTGTAACGTTCTCTAACCTATGTAACATAACAATGTACTTATAAAAATACTATGTTCGTTGATACATTCTAGGATTATTTGAATAAGTACGTTCTAGCCAGCCCTATTACAAATATAATAATTCCCCAAAAATGGTTAAGTGCACAATTATAGGCCTTTTAGCTAACAAACACCTTATGCCACCTATCTAATAATGATCATAAGCCAACGAGATAAATTAAGCTCTGCGCTCATTAATCCAATACCGTTACCATACAGCACCAAAACGTGCATTGAAATATTTGCTTAAACTCGTTAAGTATCTTCATCATCATGGACAAAATGGCTTAAGCTTCAAACGAGTGGTCCGCGAGCTGTCTGTCGTATGTTGCCGTTAATATAAAATTCATCTAAAAGTTACGAGTTAAAGTCTATATTTGAATGCAATTTTTTGTGGTGTGCAATGGCGGTGTTGCATTAATATGCGCAGAGCTTAAACAGCACATGTTTAAGTGTAAATGACGTGTTTATTGTGACGTGTATACAATCATTTCAGGTCGAAATTGGCTAATTGGCTGGAGTATAGGGTGTCGGGGTTTAGGGCTGGTTTAAGTTATGTTACTAGCACGCATTGTCGGCTAAGAGTCAATCGGTGCGCTGTTTGATGTAGAAGCAGCTTATTCTAAAGTGGTCGCACATCTGTCGTACCTATGGACAAACAAGGTTTTATTAACATTAATAATAATAATAATCGTCAGGAAGTTCCTCTCTCTGCAGCCCTAGTCACCGACCGCTTGAGATTAGCTTCGCGCCGGTGATTCACCGTGCCGATATATTTTTTACTGTAGAATAGTTTTAGGATATTTTATTTTCTATAGTAAAAATGTATTTTAAACGAGACTTAAGAATAAATGAGTGTATAATAATAATAATAATTAGTTCAAAAAGTGGCTTGTTGACAAATCATATATACGGAGCTGAGACGTGGACACTCACGGTAGGGCTGGTCCACCAGTTCAAAGTCGCTCAGCGAGCTATGGAAAGAGCTATGCTCGGAGTCTCTCTGAAGGATAGAATTCGTAACGAATACATCCGACAGATAACCAAAGTTATCGACATAGCTCAAAAAATTAGCAAGCTGAAGTGGCAGTGGGCCGGCCATATCTCGCGAAGAACCGACAACCGCCGGGGTAAACGAATTCTTGAGTGGAGACCACGACTCGGCAAACGTAGAGTAGGACGCCCTCCGGCCAGGTGGGATGACGATCTGCGAAAGACTGCAGGCAGACGCTGGATGCGGCAACCTGAAGACAGGACGCTATGGCGCTCATTAGGGGAGGCCTATGTCCAGCAGTGGACTAATATAGGCTGATGATGATGATGATGAAGATTTGGAACTAAACGACAAAAATAGCCATCGCACATGGCTATTTGAGGGGGGTAACACCAAAATTGGCGTCATTTTAGAATTTTCTAAATCATCGCAGCTTCTCAGATATGCAACTGGTCATGACGGGTAGGACGCACTGATTGAAAACTTTTAAAATGACGGTTCCTGTTGGGATCTTCCCACAATATTCAGTTTAAATGTTTTATTTAAGTATATTATTTATTTATTTATTCATTATATAATATCTACATTATTATATTTACACGTTCACACACTGTTCATACTATGTTCATACCCTGTCCATACAATCTCCTGTTCATACTTGCTTAACGTTCGTACTCATACACTCTGTTCATACTGTCTACTCATCTACTCTTACATGTTTACTTCATAATTTCTTTTCGCTACCCTCAATGACTTTCTACTAGATATTTTATTGCTTTATTTATTTATTATGTTATTTACACAAATGTTTGCCACCTGGTTTATTAAATAATAATTTAGTTTACATATAATCATAATCGATTTACCTATCGATCTTAACATAGCACTAAGCTCACGATGCCTGTGAACTGAATTGTGTGTTGCTTTCATTGATCAACCACCACAACACCGGCCTCTCCGCTACAGTTCCAAATCTTAGTTAGTTCTAACCTGTCTGTTTAGCAAACAATAATGTTTTACAAACAATAATGATTCTTATTCCTTACCACACAGCACCCATAATGCACATGCTGCAGCACAACGCTCGCCGTGAGCGCGTAGAAAGCTGCCAGCTCTAGCGGCGGACAGACGACCGCGAGCGCCGCGGCCGCCGTCAGCCACCAAGCGACGTTCACTGACACGGAGCAGCGTTGGTTCGACATCTGGCTTACTATTAGCCGGCACTGGAATAAGAACAGATGTTTTAGTAATGCTTACTAGCCTCTGCTCCCGGTTTCGCACTAGTACAGTCAGCTGCACAGACATGTATACACTTCCAAGGTTTAACTTTTATTTTACTCGGAACTTTTCAAATAAAAGGCCACGCACACGTTTTTAGTAGAAAGTAATCATCATAGTTGTCAGAATGCGGTACATAAATTATCACAATTACTATAAACTTACATTTGGAGTGTATACATATTTTTGCAGCCGACTGTACCTCACCTCACCTCACCTCAACAGCCTATAATGGTCCACTGCTGGACGCAGGCCTTCCCCTGATAAGCGACTTATCTCATGGGGGTAATGCCCATAATCCCCATGCGTTTTGGGGATCGCAGTTTGATGGTAGAATTGTTCTGAAGGAATAATGTAGTTATTTATTAGTGAAAGGATTTCAAAATCGGACCAGTAGCTTCGGAAATTACCCCCTTAAATATAATGGTGTAGGTAGATTGTAGTTTACAAAAACGGCGAGCAAAGAGAGCCTTTTGATTTTAACGAGTACATTCAAATCGGAAGGCTCTCTTTGCTCGCCGTTTTTGTTACATTTTTATGCGCATAAGGAATAGAAGAATAGAATAGACAAAACATTTATTTGGACACAGGCACAAAAAAATTAATAATAAACAAACAAAAAAAGGGAGTTTTTATGACGTTTTCTGCCTAATTTATAGGGAATATCTTAGACTAATTTGTAGGGAGTCTCTCAGACGAATTTCTAGGGTCCCTAGGCTACCAGGTGTCAAATTCTTAGATGTTTTAAATACTTTACAGCAACATTACTAAACAAGCAGGAACAAGGCTCGCAGATCGTACTGGGGTAGTCTCTCAGACGAATGCACCCACACTGATAGCACTATGAAGATGCGGAGAAGAAACCAGGAGTCTCATAGACCATCACAGGTTGTTTCTTAGACATATTCTACTAACTTATTGGAAGTCTCGTTGACTATCATTGACAGTATGTATTTAAAGTGAATTTTAAGAAGTCTCTCATAAGATTTTTTGGAGTCTCACAGACGAATATCTATGAAGTCTCTCAGACTACCAGTTGTCAAATGGTTAGATATTTTTATATACTTACAGCTACATTACTAAACAAGGTCCCCATAAGCAGGAACAAGGCTCGCAGATCGTACTGGGGTAGTCTCTCAGACGAATGCACCCACACTGACAGCACTATGAAGATGTGGAGGAGAGACCAAAGCGGCCTTATCGCCTCGAGCGGGGTTCGCATCTTGCCTGTTTCTAAGTTGTAGGATCTGGAAGAAAATAATACAGATTTCGTTACTTATTTTCTAGGCCTGCGTCCAGCAGTGGACCAATATAGGCTGTTGAGGTGAGGTGAGTACTTATAACAGAAGCTCTGCTTAAGGCGAATAATAGGGTGGATAGTGGCGCCACTACATATTTAATTTTATAATTACGTTATACAAAGGAATTATCAAAAAATCGGACCGCGCGTAGACGATATCTATCATAAGCTTTTTTAAATGTAATTATCTTTAATAGTTTTGTACTGTATTATTTAGGCAGATACTTGTTTCAAGAGTTTAGTTCCTATTGGTGGCCACCAAGCTCTCCAAACAAGGTTTTTGATTGAATAACGCAAAACAAAACTATTAAAGATACATTTAAAAAAAGCTTATGATAGATATCGTCTACGCGCGGTCTAATTTTTGACGTGACAACGTCTTATAATTCGATAGAGCCGGCTGCACGCACGAAAAAACATGACGTCATGCGGCGTTACCTCGCTCTGAGGCGTTCCATTCTGAGGCGTTCCATGTAAGCCTTGAAGTGCAAGCGAGAGCGCTCGACATCCGTCTCTCTCCTACTTGAGTGAGCGATGCGTCTGCGTGGACAGCTGCTATACTATAGTGCATTTACATATTTTGATCGAGTATCAAATGCTACCATTCCATCAGTATTTTCTTAAGACGTTGTCACGTTCAACTATCGTCAGTAAACCGACTTTACAGACAACCAATTTTTTGATAATTCCTTTGTATAACGTAATTATAAAATTAAATATGTAGTGGCGCCACTGTCCACCCTACTATTCGCCTTAATTTGCGGCTAGATGATGCTGTGACAGCCCGGGATTTGAACCCAGGACCTCATAATCAGCGGTTGAACAAGCTGACCGCTAGACTATCACGTTAGGCAGTCAACCGATATCCTACTAATACTATAATGGCGAAAGCTTGTGCCGATTTGAAGATGTTTGGCCTAAGACAAAGCCAGAGCTACTGATTAGATCGGGCTGTTGCTCACATAATGATCTGGTTCTGGAATAACATATACACTTGCGAGCTTTAAAATGGAATCGCTTCATCGCGCGAGTTGATCCAAACAATTTTTTTACAATTTATGTACAATGAACTATAGATTGTGGTATATCATTTGAAAGGTAATTTTGTTACCTTTCAAGTGATATCAGGAAGGTTTAAAATTAATTAAATTGGCTACCTAAATTTTGGGAATTATTGCAATAGGTCGAAGTTGCATCTATCGGCTTCTATCGGCGCCGGAGCTGGATGAGCTGGATTTCTCCCTCGTATCCGCTGTTTTAGCTCGTCCCACATATGCCAGATTGGGTTCAAGTCAGGAATAAGGGCTGGCCAGTCTAGTGTGGGAATGCCGACATGGAAGACGTCTGTCGGTACTGTCTAGTCACTGCTGCGGTGTGGCAGCGGACATTATCGTGCATTAAATCAAAATTTATCGTCGCCAATAAATCCTGCGTAAGGGAAAACATAACTTAACTCATAGTACACTGCAAAGAAATTGTAAAAATTAGTCTTGAACAACCCTTGAAGCGATTCCAGTTTAAGGCTCGCAAGTGTAGATATAACATTATAACTTACTTATAAACATTATAGAGCGCGACGGGCAGATTCGTCACAACTCCAGTGCCGTATATCGCCCATTCGAACACATTAGCTACCGTGTACCCTCCGAACACGTAGCGTTTGTATATGTCTGTCCCGTTCGCACCCGTGAAAAGGAAGATCAGTGTTGAAGACTGAAAGAGACAACAGATAATTAAATCCATACTTACTAATATTATAAAGCCGAAAGTTTGTGAAATCTGAATTTTTGTTACCAAGGATCTCCAAAACTACTGAACAGATCAAGATGATATTTGGCGTACGTTTAGATCAAAGCCTAACATAGATAATAAGCTACTTATTAAACCGAAAATATGCGTGCGAAGCCGCGGTTAGAAGCTAGTACTTACTATTATTATAAATACGAAAGTAACTTTATCTACTTTTTCTCGCCTAGACGGCTTAACGGATCTCAATGAAATTTGGCTGGGAGGTAAATGGTATCCCATAGGCTTCTTTAAAAAGGTCGTGCGAAGCTGTGGGCAGCAGCTTGTAAATAAAATAAATAAATAATGCTGGACAATACATACAGCATCATCTTATGTCATTTACAACGGATTATTTAGCATGATTTAGGCTGCCTTTCCACCAGAGATGTGCTACATTGCTAAGTTTCCAGCCGACCAATAACATCGCTCCATTATCACGTCATTTTCATACCTGACAAAAATTACGCGATAATGAGGCGATCCTATTGGACGGCTGGATACTTAGCAACGTAGCACATCTCTGGTGGAAAAGCAGCCTTAAGTTTTTAGCATTGCCATTTTTCGGCAGTTTCATGCGCGAGTGACTACCCTCATTTTTTTTTTTTGTTACGAACATTACCACTACAATACAATACAAATATTCTTTACTGCACACCAAGAAATTAAAAAAAACACATAGAACAAAAACAAATACAGGTAATGTACAATGGGCGGCCTTATCGCTGAGAGCGATCTCTTCCAGGCAACCTTACCAACGGTACACTACCAACGGTTTCATTATCGAACGCATCTCGATCACGGCACACAGCATCATCTAGACGCAAATTGAGCAGAGCTTGTGCTATTAGTACTCACCTCACCTCACCTCAACAGCCTATATTGGTCCACTGCTGGACGCAGGCCTCCCCCTGATAAGCGCCTTATTGGCTTATATCTCATGGGTGTAATACCCATAATCCCTACGCTGGGTATGCGGGTTGGGGATCGCAGTTCGGTGGTAGAATTGTTCTACAGTGGGCGCTGCTGCCCGCCCCCGGTGGATATCCCTTAGTCGCCTCTTACGACACCCGCGGGAAGAATTGGGGTAGTGTAAATTCTAAGCCGGCACCACACAGCTTAAGCAAGTTATAAGTACTAGAAAGATTCAATAGCAGCCTTTGTAACTTAAAAATATACCACACACCACACCAACAGCCACGTAGAATACGTGGCTGTTGGACGATGAGGTCATTTTCATAGAAGCGATGGGTTAAGCAGAATAGGGTCCCGTGGTAAACTTGTCAAATTTTTACAATTACGTTGTTATTTGACGACCCAATTATTCCCGCGGGTGTCGTAAGAGAAGACTAAGGGATATCCACCGGGGGCGGGCAGCAGCGCCTCCTGCAGAACAATTCTACCACCGAACTGCGATCACCAACCCGCATGCCCATGGGCATTGCCCCCATGAGATAAAAGCCAACAAGGCGCTTATCAGGGGGAGGCCTGCGTCCAGCAGTGGACCAATAGAGGCTGTTGAGGTTGACGACCTCTGTGGCGCGGCGGCCGAAGGTCCACCTGCGATGCCCGGTCGCTGGTTGCGGGTCCGATTCCCGCCTTCGGACAAATGCTTGTACGATCTATTGATGATGATATTCGTTCCGGGTGTTCTGGATGTTTTCTATATACTTATAATTAAAAAAAAACTGTACATAGACAGTTTTTTTTAATTATAAGTGTTGCTATAAGTGTATTGTATAAAGTTTATCAGTTATCTAGTATCCATAACACAAGCTCTGCTTAGCTTGGGGCTAGATGATGCTGTGTGAATTGTCCAGCATTTTTATTTTGAACAAGTTTCTGCCCGCGGCTTCGCACGCGTCGTTTCTATGGAAACGTTTTCTATCCCGTGGGAACCGTTTTATGGGATAAAAAGTAGCCTATGTTTGATTCCAGGATTAAAATTAGCTGTATGCAAAATTTCAGCCATCGGGCTGAAATTTCCGTTCCGTAGTTTTGGCGTGAAGAGGTAACAAACATCCATCCATACATCCAAACTATCGCATTTATAATATTAGTGTGATGTGATGTGATTTATTTACATCTTTCCACTACAAACTCACCCACATTCCAAAGTCGTAACCCCAGGGTAGAAATAGAACGCCCGTGTTGTACTTCTCCCAGTGGCTCAGGTAGAAATTTAGTAGCAAGTTCCACATCACGTAGTACATTCTGTAAAATAAAGTAGATAGATAGATAGATAGATAGATAAAAGATTTATTTGACACTGCAGCACATAATATAAAACGATTACAATAATTAAGGCACATCTTAGAATAACACAGAGAATATTAATTTTTTGATGGTACAAAACTTGAGAATAGTAAATAATAGTAAATAATTTAAGAAATAGGTACATTTTTTAGAAATTGTGTGTGTGCTGCAGCCTGTCAAAAAGGCAATAGCTCAGCGAAAAGCTTTGCTCGAAGAGCAAAACACTGATTTTCAGTATTACCCTTAGAGGCGACCAGAAGAACGAAACACTAATAAAACATAATGTGTGATTGCATGCATTATTATGTATTTAAGTAATGTTGGATCTTGACTGATGCAGTGTTTAAGCACATGATAATAAATAAGGGTTTGGTGTTTTTGAGGCGGTATAATTTGTCGTAGGTATACTGTACTTTGGCTGGAATTAGGAACCATTAAATAAGTAGAAGTAGCAGCCCCAGTGTTTCCTATCTCTGGCAAACGAAGCGTTTCGGAATACCCTCGTTTTGTTTCTGTAACAGTAAAAGCTTGAGATGTAATTTGAAAGTGAATTTAGTGTTGAGATTACGTAAGGGTGGAGGTATATTGTTCCAACACTTCGTTGCCAGTAGTATGGTTTTCAATGTCTATCTCCTCCGGTCTGTGTAGTGTGGTGAATTTCGACCACGGCGGCCAGTCTCATCGGAGACTAGCCAGATTCGCAGGACATTTATAGTGCACAAGTGTGTGTGTGTGAAGCATAGGTACACTCTCTATTCCCTCACTCTCATAATCCGATGGGACGGCAGATCGACACGACCGGCGAGAGGTCAGGCGCAGGAGTAACGGCTGAACGTGCTTTCCGAGTCACGGGCATGTACTCGTAAAAATTCCTGACTTCGGGCTGCTACTGTGAATTTTTCTTGCAAGATATTTTTTTTAGTAGGTGGTTATGTGGTACCTATGACACAAGCTTCTTTTTACTTCAGGACCAGATGATCCAGTGTGAAATTTCCTACATACAGGGTAGTGTACTAAGCCGAAAGTGGGTTGATTTTGGACCCCGAGGGGATCAACTTTTTTTTGTTAACGTTCGTGTTTTACACGCAGAAATTCAAGGATAAGTGTTATGCTTGAATTTTCTGCCTTCAGCTAATTTTTTAATACCTATTTTAAGAAATTTTTGAACCATCTTGTTCAAACAAACAAATCAGGCGGTTAAAAAACGTAAAATATGTACCTATTAAAAATTCCTTGCTCTCACCTGATGGGCGAAACGGAAAAGTCCATCCGTCCGAACACGCTGTACAAACATGCTGGTATAAAGAACACGGTGTAGGAATCCAGTCCGTGGTCGAACAGTTCTCCGAGAGGACCGGAGCTGCCGGTTCTACGGGCTTGCTTGCCGTCTATGCCATCTGTTGACGAGGATAATTAACATCATGATTAAAATCATCATCAAAACACGTTTGCTTAGTTTGTAACAAACATCCGTCAAGTGCGTGTATGACTCGCGCGCCGGGTATAGAACTTTTGTCAATTATATGAATACTAGTTTCTGCCCGCGGCTTCGCACGCGTTGTTTTCTATGGAATCGTTAAAGGGTTTTATCCTATGGGAACGGATTTATGGGATAAAAAGTATGCTAGGCTATGTTTTATTTCAGGCCTAAAACCATCTGTATGCAAAATTTCAGCCCGATCCGTTCGGTAGTTTTGGCGTGAAGAGGTAACAAACATCCATACATCCATCCATCCAAACTATGACTATGACTACGTATGACTATACCAGTTAGAAACATCGCTATCCAACGAATATCTACATACAATAGGTATAGGTACAGACATATCAGATGGATTAAAAAATAATTATAAATGAAATATAAACAATGTGGTTTAATCAATTTTATGTAGGCACTGTCAAGTATTTAAGCCCTGCGTATTCAATTCACCTATTTATTTTCATAAACAGATTGATTTTATAAAACTATCGTAGTTATACGAATTCATTCTGAATGTAAGCGGGTTAACTACGAACCTTACAAAACAAATTAGAATAAGATCTTTATTCAATCTTAAATTAGACAATCTTTATTTGTAGCTACGATACATAACACACATAATACCTTAAAAAATAAATAATAAATAAATAATGCTGGACAATTCACACAGCATTATCTAGCCCCAAGGTAAGCAGAGCTTGTGTTATGGGTACTAGATAACTGATATACTTAATACAATACACTAAATAGATAGATATTTTTTATTATACATATAAAACATCCAGAACGCCCTGGACAAATGTCTGCAGATCGTACAAACATTTGTCCCGAGGCGGGAATCGAACCCGCAACCTCCTGCGTCGCAGGCAGACCTTCGCCCGCTGCGCCACAGGGGTCGTCTGAGAAATGAGTAGGTACATAAATTAAGAAGCCCTTAGATTAGACGATGAATCCTTAAACATAAGTCATCGTTTCTAATAACCTAACAGGCCAGCTCTTACAAAATTAACGTACGAGTAATCGTCCCAAGACAGCCTCGCGTGTACAAAATTTGCAACGCCATCTAGTACTGTGTTGTAAAACTTACCTAAAGTATAAGCTAGGAACAACAGCGCGCCGATCGCGTACCACAGAGGGCGCGGCACGCCCGACGGTCCGAGCTCTGGCAACTCGCCCGTTACTGCGGTAACGTTGTAGGAACTGGATGCCAAGTACGAGTAATCGTACCAGGACAACCTCGCGTGTACAAATTTTGCAACGCCATCTAGTACTGTGTTATAAAACTTACCTAAAGTATAAGCTAGGAACAACAGGGCGCCGATCGCGTACCACAGAGGGCGCGGCACGCCCGACGGTCCGAGCTCTGGCAACTCGCCCGTTACTGCGGTAACGTTGTAGGAACTGGATGCCAAGTACGAGTAATCGTACCAGGACAACCTCGCGTGTACAAATTTTGCAACGCCATCTAGTACTGTGTTATAAAACTTACCTAAAGTATAAGCTAGGAACAACAGGGCGCCGATCGCGTACCACAGAGGGCGCGGCACGCCCGACGGTCCGAGCTCTGGCAACTCGCCCGTTACTGCCGTAACGTTGTAGGAACTGGATGCCAAGTACGAGTAATCGTCCCAAGACAGCCTCACGTGTTCAAAATTTGCAACGCCATCTAGTACTGTGTTATAAAACTTACCTAAAGTATAAGCTAGGAACAACAGGGCGCCGATCGCGTACCACAGAGGGCGCGGCACGCCCGACGGTCCGAGCTCTGGCAACTCGCCCGTTACTGCGGTAACGTTGTAGGAACTGGATGCCAAGTACGAGTAATCGTACCAGGACAGCATCGCGAAGTCTAGCACGATCAGCATGAATCCCGCGAAGGTAAGGACGTTCGGTGCTACCCATTTTGGTATGAACTGAAAATAAAAATTTTTGATCAGACTAAATTATATAAATGAATAATAAATATTAAGATGCTATGTAAAGCTTTAAGTTTGTGTATACTGTATGGATTTTTATGATCTGAAATAAATTAATATTAATAATAAATAATGTTGGACGATCCACACAGCATCATGCCCGAACATACGCAGAGCTTGGGTTATGGGTACTAGAAAACTGGTATACACATTACATAGGTACATAAATAGATTTTTTTTTATTATACACTAACTTCCGCTCGCGGCTTCGCACGCGTATTTTTGGTATAATAAGTAGGCTATTTTCTAAGTTAGGCTATGTTCTAAATCATCATCTTGATCTGTTCAGTAGTTTTGGAGATCAAAATTCACATTTTACAAACTTTCGGTTTTATATTAATAGTTGGATAGGATAGAAAACACTCAGAACACCCTGAACAAATATCTGCAGATCGTACAAACATCTCCTGCGTCGCAGGCGGACCTTCGCCCGCTGCGCCACAGTGGTCGTCAAACTAAACGTCAAAATATGTACACTTGCCAAGACTAATATTTACAATTTCTTTGCAGTGAACTATGAGTTAAGTTATGTTTTCCCTTACGCAGGATTTATTGGCGACGATAAATTTTGATTTAATGCACGATAATGTCCGCTGCCACACCGCAGCAGTGACTAGACAGTACCGACTGACGTCTTCCATGTCGGCATTCCCACACTAGACTGGCCAGCCCTTATTCCTGACTTGAACTCAATCTGGCATAATTATGTGGGACGAGCTAAAACAGCGGATACGAGGGAGAAATCCAGCTTATCCAGCTCCGGCGCCGATAGAAGCCGATAGATGCAACTTCGACCTATTGCAATAATTCCCAAAATTTAGGTAGCCAATTTAATTAATTTTAAATCTTCTTGATATCACTTGAAAAGTAACAAAATTACCTTTCAAATGATATACCACAATCTAGTAAACATTTATTCACAAAGAAAATTATACTAGTATTTACAATTGAAACAATTGAGCTAACTGCCGACTGTTGCAAACAGTCTACAGATAGCTCAACTGATCCATATCAACACCAGTCGGAAGCGTCCCCAAGACGCTGGCTGCATTGCCACGCTGTATGGCAATGCTGATACGCTGTGCCAGATATTCACCAGCTCTCGGGTCACGCGTCGCTTCGACCAGACGCTCAGATAGTTTTTTGAAAACCCGAAGAGCCTCGGTACCCCACGGACCTAGGGTCTCGACTCCAAGGGGAGCAAATGTGTAGGCTCTGTCGAGACCTGCATATTTGCGCCTCTTGAGATCTTCGGCCAAATCTGCCGCCGCACCCGCCCTCACGGATGTCCTCGGAAGATGGGAAGGCGCAAGTGTGTCGACGCATGTAGCGTCCCACACAATGGGCCTCCCCAACTCCCATGGGACTAGTGTCATACCGTCGGGCCTCTTACCATCGTCACGCAACAGACCATTCGGTTCGAGAATAGCTGGTACGTTAACGGTGACAAAGGCCCGCCGGATGATGTCGTTAAGGCTAGCGTGGCGAGATATCCGACGATAATCCGTGATGACCAAGCTGTTCGACAGCAGTACCGCACTGGCATTGATGAGGCGCGCAACACCTTGCACCCAACCGGAGACATGTGACGATACGGAAAGTTACGGGATCCAATAAAGTACCAGTGTTAAATGAAGGAAATTCTTGCAACCAATGTCCTGACTCCCATTTAGAAGCGGCCAGGAGGCGGGCACGATCTGCAGAGCTGGAGCACGTTTGTAACAAACAGTTCCACAATCTATAGTTCATTGTACATAAATTGTAAAAAAATTGTTTTGATCAACTCGCGATGAAAGCGATTCCATTTTAAAGCTCGCAAGTGTAGATAACTTTGGTAAGAAATTATGATATGCATAAAAAAAGGTTTATAATGTTTTGTTCCATATGTTTCCATATGTGTTAGTCATACTAACTTGCACAATTTTACGATGTACGCATTAATAAATATTTGCATTCATATCTAGGTAACATGTGATGTTCTTATCAATTTATATTTAGTAGGTATAACTGATAAAAACTTTTTACTATACTAACAAAGAAAGTTACATTATAAGAATAGAAACAAAATAGAGCTAGTATTTACAACTGAAACAGTTGAGCAAACTGCAAACTGTTGCAAACAAACTAAAAGTAGCTGTGTAGTTTTGCTGTTTTAATCTTATACACAAAATCTTCATACATGCTAAAATATGAACTATTTTTAACAAACCACTGAAGTCTGAAACACACACATACACATACAAAAAATCATATTCCATCGTGGTCACTGCATGGGTTGACACTGTTTCGTGAAATAATGGAAAAAAATGATGTTAAAGTTAAAAGGTTAACTCCAAGTAAACGAAACCAGTGTTACTCAATCTTACTAATATTATTAAGGCGAAAATTAGTGAAGTGAATTTTTGTTACCTAAGATCTCCAAAAGTACTGAACATCTCATGATAAAATTTGGCCTACATTTAGAACATAGCCTAACTTAGATAATAGGCCACTTAATAAACGGAAAACCCGCGGGCAGAAGCTAGTTTATAATAACCGTCATCTTGTTCTCTTGCGAACCACGTGAGAGAGTTGCGCAAAAAGCAATTCTAAAGCCAAATCGGTGGCTACCTTCTGGACAGTCGCGTCGATTATTCACTGTGGGTTTTATTTTAAACAATGAAAGAACGAGACAGAGGTACAGTGAAACAGTTAAGCTTACACTACGCGGCGCACACGTTTTGGTTATTCAGCATTTTCATTATTTAAGCCAAGTACGGGCAGTCACTCCTCAACCAATATATAACCCAAAAACTCTTTTATTTCATCAAAAATAACCGTCATCTTGTTCTCTTGCGAACCACGTGAGAGAGTTGCGCAAAAAGCAATTCTAAAGCCAAATCGGTGGCTACCTTCTGGACAGTCGCGTCGATTATTCACTGTGGGTTTTATTTCAAACAATGAAAGAACGAGACAGAGGTACAGTGAAACAGTTAAGCTTACACTACGCGGCGCACACGTTTTGGTTATTCAGCATTTTCATTATTTAAGCCAAGTACGGGCAGTCACCACGTCGGTCTCACCACTTACTGTAAGCTAAACTGTGTCACTGCATCAAAGGTATCCTTAACCCTCAGAATAACTCAAAAACTCTTTTATTTCAATTCAACCAATCCACAACAAGAAATAAATCACATCGGTCTCACCACTTACTGTAAGCTAAACTGTGTCACTGCTTCAAAGGTATCGCGCCTTAACCCTCAGTATAATCCAAAAACTCTTTTATTTCAATTCAACCAATCCACAACAAGAAATAAATCATATCGGTCTCACCACTTACTGTAAGCTAAACTGTGTCACTGCTTCAAAGGTATCGCGCCTTAACCCTCAGTATAATCCAAAAACTCTTTTATTTCAATTCAACCAATCCACAACAAGAAATAAATCACATCGGTCTCACCACTTACTGTAAGCTAAACTGTGTCACTGCATCAAAGGTATCGCACCTTAACCCTCAGTATAATCCAAAAACTCTTTTATTTCAATTCAACCAATCCACAACAAGAAATAAATCACGTCGGTCTCACCACTTACTGTAAGCTAATCTGTGTCACTGCATCAAAGGTATATGCGTGAGTGTACCTGTGCAAAATTCCCACTCTTGCTGCCCACCGGACAAGATGTTTGGCGGCATAGAACATTGCAAACCAATGAACAATGTACTCTATTACAAGCAGAATAAGATACAAACCTCTACGACTTTGTTCCAGAATGGGTGCATAACATAGACACTGAGTGGACTGGTGTCTATTGCCTGGTACTGAAACAAACATAACAAAATAAATTAAATTTATAAAAAAATAGAGGCAAAGGTTGAGTAAAGGTATGTCTAGATTATGTAACAAAACTTGTTATAAAACACAGTTGCTTAACATTTTGTATAATGTGGACATGTTTATAATTTAACCTAGGGGCCTACACAAAAAAGGAAAATTTAAGTTTTGTTTTTGTTGTTGTACAAAACCAACGCCAGTCGCTTGCATTAGATTAGCGTTTACACGAAAAATAATCAGAAACTTCAATTTAGTTTTGAAGAGTAGGGGCGCTGTTTTGTTTAAGTGGTACCCATAAAGCTGCCAGATTTAGTAAACATGTCACATAACATGTCACATAAGCAGTAACATGTAAGATAAGCTTTGTCAAAAGTTATGTTCCACAACAGGCACCCGATATTCATCTCATCGGATTGTGTGAGTTTTTATTGTAATTACTCTAATAATAAGTAGCTTGAAAGATTGTAACTTAAGTATTTTGATTAAATATACCTACCTATTAATACCTATGTAATATCTATGTAATGTAAATAGTATGTATCTACATAATTAGGAATAAAATTTATTAATTATCTGGAGGAAACAATTGATAATACCTATGTAATGTAAATAGTATGTATCTACTTAGTTAGGAATAAAATTTATTAATTATCTGGAGGAAAAACAAGGTATAACAGGAATTCAATACAATATTTTTTAGGAATTCCATATTTAAAATAAACTTTGTAATAGTGTTAGCATGAAATATTTTCCTGTAGTTAAAAGGAAAACAGTTTCTTGTTTATGTATGTGAGCCAAGCCGTGCGTGGGTACTGTAATACAACCAGTGTTTATACTAATGTACAACTGGTTTATTTTTAGTAATACTACATCATTGAGGCAGATTTAGATTTAGAAAATGTTTGCGGGAGGTGAAATGTTAATTTTTTAATTGTAAGTGCACAAGAATATGTAACTTATGAATAGTTATGCTAATTCAAAGTGGTTGTTGCGTAAAATTAATCGATAATTTTAGGTTACAAATGTAACTTAGAAACTGTTTATTTAGGGTTAATAACGGACTTAAGCTATGCAGGAGTTCAATGTTTTGTTAATACACACTGAAAATAGCAGATAAAATAAACAACAAGCGATAAATTACCTTGTAATTGTCGAAACCTTCAAGGTGCTCGCGGCTTAGGTATTTGTAATTGAACATTTTCACTGATTTCTCTTTTCAACAATATTGTTTAACATAAATTTCACTTTTTACACTGTTCTTCTAGGATTTGTTCGCATTTTTAGTACCATTGGAGTTAGTTAGCTTGAAAATAATGCGATTTTTCGTAATATCTGCATAGCGTAGCATCCACTCTGCTGCACTGCACTACACGCAATTGCGTTGAGTTGAGTTGACATTGACACACGAGTGAGTTGACATGACTTCTTTAGTTCAAAAATCGACCTCGGCGGCGGCGGGCGGCCCACAAACTAAATGACAGTGACATTTTCGTTCGAAAACACATGGTAAACCTCAGTGGTAAACACTCAGATGGTAAACACATCCGATTCACAATGAAAACAGTAAGACATGACCTTGTAAAAACGTCGCGCGTCGTTGTCGTACATTGAAAGGATAAGATGGAATCATTGATAGAAGCCGAGTACTTAGCTATTCCAGTAGTGGTAGACTATAATAATACTAATTAGACTGAAATTTTGCTTAGATGTATCTAAGCTTGGAAGCAAACATAGACTTACCACTTAGATCAGTTCAATGTGATATAAATATATAACCATAGAAACAACGCGTGCGAAGCTGCGAGCAGAAACTAGTAGTTAATAACAGAACACTGATGTTACAAATTTTAATTTACAGGTGAAAATTTAATGGTATTAACTATCTGTCAGCGATAGGTAGAGATAAACCATTCTAAAAATGCACGCCGAGTGTAGGTACCTATCCTATGACGTTTTATGGAGGGGGCGTGCATTCATTATGGATGTAAGCGGGTTAACTACGAACCTTATTTGTGTCGGAAGAACACCAACATTTCATCCCTTACATCCGAAACAATCCGGAATGAATTCGTCAAACTACGATAGTTTTTATAGTAAAAGGGGCGTGCATTTTTAGAATGGTTTATCTCTACACACGCTTTCCTTCGCCAGTCTTGCGCAGCCTCCTTCCTCCGGGTTGCATTGCATTGCTGAAGCTGGGCAGTGAATGTTTTAACCAGGTTTTACGTTCCGTGTTTTACTCGACCAAATTTTTAGAAAACGTTTTATTATTAGTTAGCACCACAGACACCAACAGTAGTGGAGTAGTAAATTATGTGTAGGTGGTAGGTAGGTACAGTAAATATTAGGAAGTTGGGGATATTTTGTAAATGAATATGTTAATATATTGTAAAATAAATATTTATTACTTAACAGTGGGTAGTACATTTTATTTATTTACTCATTGAGGCTCCTATTATGAAAGTTTTCTCAGGCATCATGCTTGAGTAGCAAAGATCAATGCCTAGGCAAGCTTTCTTAATACGGGCCTCAGTGTCGTATCATTATGCAAGTACTAGTTAATTAACATTTATTCACAAAGAAAATTATACTAGTATTTACAATTGAAACAATTGAGCTAACTGCCGACTGTTGCAAACAGTCTACAGATAGCTCAACTGATCCATATCAACACCAGTCGGAAGCGTCCCCAAGACGCTGGCTGCATTGCCACGCTGTATGGCAATGCTGATACGCTGTGCCAGATATTCACCAGCTCTCGGGTCACGCGTCGCTTCGACCAGTCGCTCAGATAGTTTTTTGAAAACCCGAAGAGCCTCGGTACCCCACGGACCTAGGGTCTCGACTCCAAGGGGAGCAAATGTGTAGGCTCTGTCGAGACCTGCATATTTGCGCCTCTTGAGATCTTCGGCCAAATCTGCCGCCGCACTAGTACTAGTTATTTATAAAATCTTGTAAAAGTACAAATATTTGTAATAATCACAGTCTTTTGCGTTCGTGGTCAAATGTTTGCTCATAGCTTTGGTAAGCTTTTCTTTCGAAGCATTGAATTTATCACCTTCCTCGAATGTTTCAGCTAATTCAAGGTATGAATATGCAACATCATCGTCTGGGTTTTCATCCACAAAGTATCTGAAACAATAGAAAACTTAGTTAGCTCAATTCTTTTAATTGTAAATACTAGTTCTAATTTATTTCTATTATTTGATTGTAATTTTCTTTGTGAATAGAAAACAGTCTTTTTCCTCGTCTTTGTGAATACAAATCATTAACTTTTATTTCTTTAGGCTTACAGAATAAGCACCTATACAATGGTAAATTTTAAACTATAAATCATAATCAAATAAGAAATAGAGCGTAGATAACGGATCAACCGTTGATCCGTTATCGCGTCTACAGTCTACAAACAAAATCGATTTGAGCACAACAGTAGTGGTCCGTAACGGACCACTGTTGTGCTCAATTCGATTTTGTTTAAATACGGACCTCAGCACTATAGTAACTTGACAGCACTAAATTTTTTTCCTTTCATAACAATTTTGAAATAACAAGACAAATTATCAAGAGCAGTCAAATTAGTTTACTTTAGTTTCGCCAACATTGAATTGACACCACTTTCAGATTAAAAGCGTCATCTTTTCAATCTGGGCGAACTATTTTTGGACATTACGAAAACGCGTTATTTTAAAGACATTTTCTTTACGGTCTACTTTTATTTAAAATATTTAAAATTGACTCACTTAATACACTTCTTCATATAGTCGAAATGATCCAGAAAACACAAACATGGACCAAACTGGACCAGCAACGGCGTTGGCGTGAACGGTGGAACAGAGTCCAAGACTTCATTCGACGTTTTTTGACAATCATGGCATTTACCACTATCTGGGATGCTCAGGGGTGAGACGGGTGGGTCTCCAAACTTCTTGAAATAAAGCTTTCGTATCAGTGTCGACGTCATCACAGGCATTTGCTTGTTAACTTGCATTTCTAGGGTTCTTTTGTTGTATATTTCGTGTTCTTTCTCTATAGCCACATCACGTTTTACCTCTGTGATGATGGATTCTATGTCATGCGTTGCTGCTAATTTCGAGATCTTGTTACAAAGGGATTGAATGAACCAGGAGCCACGCACTTCATCCCTGTAAAATAATGAAAATAGGTTCAAAATTAAACTATCGCTTTTTTTTTCTTCTTTTTTTTCCTTTGCAAAATAACCATTAAGGTTGATCGTTTCATGTTCGCGTTGATAAAAAAGTTTTTGTGGTTTTTATTTATTTCTGGGTTGTACAAGGAATAAAACTAGCGAAAAAGTAATTTGCCTCAAATCTTGCACCATTTTTTTTTTATTTCTAGTAAAAGCTATGGACGGGGCAACCGACTTTTCATGAGTAATGTAATGATAATGCCTAATTAATGGCGAATTCGCTTATTGGAGACCAAGCCACACCTCCGGGTTGCTGAGCCATAGAGTAAGTTTGTGTAAAATAGGTAGCAAATCACACAAGGTTTTTTTTTTTGTTTAAAGAGTGCTAACCCACACTTATAAGGAAACTTCTAAAAAACAATATCCCATATTTTGGTTTTTCCCAGGTCGTAAAATTTTTGGGATTATTATTATAGTACAATTTTTAAAACAGACAAGTAAAGACAAGTTACCTATGACTAGGGCTTCTGATAAAGGAGCTGTGTAGAATCAGCATATCCGCTTCTACGGGTAAGATGTACGGCTCCTTGGAGGAATCCAGGTCAGTGCGTATTTTGCTAGATAGCAGCACTGCGGCACCTGGAATCACCTCTGGACCTCGGCAAGCCTAGAAAAGAAGAGAAAATTAAGATAAAATGTAAAGGTCATTGGGTGAAATCCGACCTGCTATAGTATTTATTGCGTACAAACACCAAATTAATTTAAAATTGTACTAATATTCCACAATTGATGGTATATCATTTAAAAATTTTACTTTTTAACCATGCTACCTAATTAAACGTACACTATTAATAATTATTGTATTATTAATTTACTATGGACGACTTTATATTTAAAGTAGGTACAAAAATAATGTCCAATTACCTAATCGTCTATGTCAAAAGGGGATGGGTGCAGATTGCCAAATAAAAAGGTCTTTGTATACCTAAACAAGAACAGGATGTTATATTAGTAGCTGCGTTAGAAGTTAGACGTTATCTAATCTTAATACAGCGACCACTGTTTTTCACTGAATCATCAAAACAAACTGAATTTTTGAATCAAATACATACGCAATAGCTAAGGTATTATACCTATTGCATCGATAAGTTCACATTATGAATCATGACTGCAAAGAATAGTTATTTATATCTACTTGGCTTATAAAGGTACATAAGATATCGAAAGAATTCTAGACATACTGGCATTATACTTGCCGGAAAAACCACTTCTTATAAAACACTTATCATAATCGAGATCCTTTTCACAGAAGAGGAAATGCGTAAGTGCGTCATGTTTTAGATTAGGAAGGTGCATTATGCTACAGTTTAAAGTTATCTATCTAAAACATAACATGACTAAGTACATTCACTTGTAGGGGAAATCCCAACGTTAAACCTACTCTTTTAAAAGTTTAGGAAATGCTACAAACATAGTTGATGATTAAACGAACTTACCAAGTGTATACATTGTGACATTATATTACATTATTATAACAACTTTTTTATGATGTATTTCATGCAATAAATAAATTTGATTTGATGTGAAGTGAAGTTCAATCATAGTAATGATTGACCTTTACTACTATGGGTACTAGTAGATACTATACTGGTATACTATACTAGACTATAGTACACTAGATACTTATGAACGAGATCCTGATAATGAATGAGACATGTACATAGTCACGTTACCATTTATGTTATGTTATGTATGACGCTTCGCTAACGTGTCATCACGTCAGTAACGTTAAAAGGTTTTGTAAACATGATTGCAATAAATAGGTACTTATTATGATTTTGACTTTGATGATCATTTCAATGATGTGTGCAGTGCAGCTCAAAGGCCCTTATTATGAAAGATTGCCCAGTCCAGAACCCGCAACCTCCTGCGTCGCAGGCGGACCTTCGCCCACCGCGCCACAGAGGTCGTCGAATTCTTTTTAGTCCTCAAACGGCAATTTGATACCTAATGCTTGAAAAACTTCACAATTAAAAGGCTAATCAAACATGATAAGCCTTTTAATTGTAATAATAAGTAAAAATAAACGGATAGTTAGGTTCAGTAACTCACCTGAATAATAAGAAACTTGGGTTTTGTAACCAAAGTAGGTTTGTCATGCACCTTGAAGTAGTTGATGATTTCAATTTCACTATAAGGGTGATCCTTGGCGCGTAACAGGCCATTTTCCAAGCCATGCGTTAACACCGCTATACCAACGCAGCCATAGTCGGTAAAATCTAGCGAGCTGACTGAAAAATCAAATTTCAACAAAATTTATAGAAACTAGATTAGGAAAACCCTACCCTAAGTAGCCACATAGCTACACCCACCAGAGTTTTAAACTACTTACAAGTGTCTAATGTCTTTATAGGATGGGTTTTCTAGATATCTAAGAATAATAAATAAATAAATAATGATGGACAATTCACACAGCATTATCTAGCCCCAAGCTAAGCAGAGCTTGTGTTATGGATACTAGATCTAGACATAATAAAATACACTACGTAGATGGATAATTTTTACTATACATAGAAAACATCTAGAACACCCTGAACAAATATCTGCAGATCGTACAAACATTTGTCCCGAGGCGGGAATCGAAACCGCAACCTCCTGCGTCGCAGGCGGACCTTCGCCCGCTGCGCCACAGAGGGCGTCATAATCTTTGAAGAGGTTAAAGCCACATGGTTACATAGTATTTAAAACTACTTACAACTGTCTAATACATCAGAAATTTCCTTCTTTGTTAGATCCTTATACTCCGTAACTTCAAAGCCAAACTTCCCAAACGTACTTTTCAGTGCTTCTACATCTTTGTCAGTTCCATATCGTGGCTTGTAACCTTCTATATTTTCCTGATTAAAGATTATAAGAACATTTTTCTCGAACTTCTCTAGCTGGTATGTATCTGCGTACTTTGGTAACGCTCTTACATTGTAGTTTTCTTTCTCTTCATATACAATTTCTTCTAAATTCTCATTTACTTTAGCTTCTTCGAGTTCTTCGGATCCAAGTTTGTCTGACTGTCCCTGTATCACTAACGGCTGATAACTTGGTTCCCTTTTAAGGAACGCATCAGTGGATATCCTATCCGCACTTTCAAAATCATTTTCTTGATGTTCCACCTCATTTTCTATAGGAAATCCTACAATAATATTTGAATTCATTTTGTGTAACTCTCCGACTATGCTTGGATTAACATCCAATGAATCGGAATTTTCAGAGTTTTCTTCAATGTTAACTCTCAAATTGGTTTTGGTTTTACTCTTTCTTCTACCCTTACTTTTACGGGAAACATATTCAAAATCGCTATAGTTTGTGTAATTATTATCGTCATCCATTTTACATTAAGTACTTTTGATACCAAATTTCACTTCCCACAGAGAGCATTAGAACAAAACAAAACTATTAAATTTTTCGTAAAACTTTTCATATGTTTTTTACGGAGGTGAACATTACCAGACAAAATTATATCAGCAAATGTACCTGGTCAACTTGTTTCACAATGTATTATCCGATTTATCGAGTGGCTTTAATCTTATCAAGCTCCCATTACCTATCTATAAAGGTATCTACCTATCAATAAACCTTGGTAGGTAGGTATCTATTACCTACTGCATTGCTAAGCCATTGATGATCTCATATTGCATGCCCATCTATTGATTAGATTTATTTTCATTTAGTTGGTAAAGGTTCAGTTCAGAATTTACGTTCCAATTTTAGCGAAAGTGGCGCCCTCATCAGTTCTTCACAATTTTATTACCGAAGATACGTTTTTACAAGGTCAGTGCATTTTTTCTCTAAGGGAAAGAAGGATTATTTTATTACCTACATAATTGTCATTCATCCATCCATCACAACACAAATGATTATAAAAACTTTTGGATGTTGTGTGATCCAGATTTTAAAGGAAATCACGTTACAATGTCTTGATTTCTTGATGACAAAATTACTTACACACTAAGATAATATTTCAGATATAGACTTTTTTAAGTAAATGGTCTAAGGATACTTTCTAATTCCATTGATAAATAGGTGCAGTACCAAGAGCTAGATGGAATGGACAAGACAAATAAGCTTCGCGCACATTCACACCAATGGAATAAAATAAAATGCCAAATGACTTTTGTACAGCAAATGACTACAATTTTGTAATTTACAATAGCAATAAAATATTATGTTAGTTATAATTATGTAATTGAGTAGGTAATAACAATCTATCTAGAAGTAAATATAAAGAGTGGGGGTAATAATAATAAATAAATTGGAAGCCCAGTAAATCTGAGCTGATTTTACATATTGGTTATTTAGAAAAATATATAAATCCTTCATCAAAATAGAATAACACCTATTTTATAGAGACTAGACCTATTTTACTTCTCTCCTCTTGCAAACTTGGCGAAATCTTCTTTTATTTTTGGCCTCTCCTCAATATCAGGCATGAATGGGTGAATACCTTTAGCACGCCTATCCTTCATCACTTTTCCCTGAAACAGATGCAGACGTGTGTTCACCGTCACACTAATATTATAAAACATATGACTTATGATAATACATTTGGATGTTTGCTAATCTTCAAACAAATCTACTGAATGGATTGGGCTGAAATTTTGCATAGATGTATTTCTAGCTTTGGAACAACTTACAGGCTACTTTTATCCAGGAAAAAAAATTGGGCAGAAAGTAGTAGTAAATACTTCAGGTATGAGACGAGACCAGCATGTTGCTGCCTTCCCACTCCACACCCAAATGTATCTCCACCAAAAGGTTGTTCAGAGATTTTCTAACGAGGTTGAGGTGGTAAAAATTAGTATTGTAGGTATTGTTCTAAATTTTGTTTGTGTTCCTATTCAAATGTTTGTACTATGGACTTTGTTGTCTGAAATAAAAATATATTCATTTATTCATACCTACTTAGGTATGTAATAGGTACCTATTACACCTAGGCTACCTATTACAGGCTACCTATTACATAAGTAGGTAGGTACTTCTTACTTACTTACCCAAAATTTTTTGCAAGTGTTGTAGTTATCAAAATATGCTTCGCATTTGTCCTGGTCGTACCCGTTTCTATTTAGACATGCATAGGAAAGTTCTTGCTCCTAAAACAAAGAAATATTACTTGTACATTACTTTATCAAATATTTTTGATGTTTTTGAATACAAAATTATTATCGTCACCCTGAGACATGGGTTGAGCCTCTCTGCATCTTTGTTGACTAATTTAGTCATACTGAGCTAACTGCAATAAGTTTTTATTTGGCTTTTCTGTACTTTTGGTAAACTTTGTTTTTTGTTTTGAATTTATATTATATATATATTTTTTAGGTTATTTTTTGTGACACACCTATATTAATGACATTGACAATGACTTTGAACGACTGAACGACTGACGCAGCGTTCTAGCGTTTCATTTCATTGTACGTCTTGTGCAAAAGGCTCTCTTGAGGCTTTTGCCATGCATACGTGAACAAAGAACCAAAAAGTGGCAAACAATGATCTTAGGACTATGTGCAAATTTAAACAAAATTTATAACTTTCCATTTAGGTACTGCACTTTCCTAATAAATAAATGACTCATGAAATCCAAACAAAAATCCATGAAAACACGTAAAGAAACGTTAATGCAACAGTTGATTCGTAGTTGATAGAGAATGATTGGCTGTCGTTCTCTATTTCAGAAAACAATATCCAACCACAGCTGTGCTTATGGTGACTAATCTTCAAAAGCTTATCTTTCATTGGATGACATTTACAAATTACTAATCTCACAAAAATGTCGTAAGTCGTAATGGAATACTGACTTGTTTTAATTTTTACGACGCGAGTGAAGTCAAATCAAATGGTCACCGTCTCAATTTATTTTAATTTCTTTGCTAAATTACAATGTTGTATTTGAAATTGAGTGCTTGCGTGTTCTGAAAAGTGATTTACTAGTTTTAGTGCCTTATTATTAATGTTTCCGAGATGTCTAAGAACAAAATTGCTGCTCGAATTGACAGTGTGAGTGTGGAAGTAAAAACTAAGGTACGTTTCTATGAATTTCTGTGCCATGTACTTGCCGTATTACCATCTAATTCTCCAGTAAAGACATCAGTTAAACTTTTAGAACAGCACTTGTGTCTATAATCAACTGATATTTGAAATTATCGCTGGAATTTCTGTAGGTTGTAAGTATGCATTGAGCCATCATACAATACTCACAATACTTACAATAGCAATGATTTACGCCAATTTCAACTCTATAACATAATGTGGTAGCTCTTTTTATGTATACCTAATTTATTTCGTCATTTGTCCTAATGTTTTGATGAGAGTTTACACTAAACAATAGCTACCTACTTATCATACCACCTACATAAATAGATACTTACCTAGATAGTTATCATAGATATGGATATTTCAATTTAACAGAAAATACTATCGCCTAGCATCATTTTAAAACATGATTATAATTATGACATATTATTATCATCCAATACTTTTATACCACAGTTTGATGCAGAGTTCCGGAGATTCTCACTGAACAGAACGGAAAAGCTCAAATACGAGGACTTCAAAGCTCTAATAGAAAAGCTACACCGGCTCCACAATGTGGCCTTCCTCATATCTTACACGGATCCTCGGGACGGGGACCTGCTTCCAATTAACAATGATGACAATCTGGCAAGAGCGCTACTCACAGCGCGACCACTACTCAGAGTTATCATACAGCGGAAAGGTTAGTGAATGTTATAGACATAGACTATACTACATCCAGAGGAAAGGTACTGTAAGCAAGGGCCAGATAGACACTGGTTGATGAACATCATGATTTAAAAGGAAAAACCAATTAAATTGACTTGCTGCAAACACATAGGTTAAGCATCTTTTTCCCCCCCCTCTGACATCTTGCAGTATTTAAACTTAATGAAATGTATATGAAATATACCTTCATATATTCAATGAAGGAAACTACGAAAACTCATGAAAATTAATTATCATCATCAAACTATATTAGTCCACAGCTGGATTTAGGCCTCCTCTGAAGAGTGATTTTTCATTTTAGAGAATTCTCTTAACCAAAGGAGAAACTAAGTTACATTGCATGTGTGTGCACTGAAGCTTAATTTGGGCACTCTCTATACATATAAGGATGCTTTCTATTTTCACTGCAATAAAAAAACAATTGATTTAAACCACATATTTTTTTTTTAAATCATTTGTTTTAAAACATGATTTAAATCATCTTAAGGTGAATAGTAGGGGTGATAGTGGCGCCACTACATATATAATTTAATCATTAAGTTATACAAAGGAATTATCAAAAAATCAGACCGCTGGTAGACAATACCTATCACAAGCTTTTATTTAATGTATCTGTAATAGTTTAGTTTTGTGTTATTCAATCAAAAACCTTGTTTGGAGAGCTTGGTGGCCACCAATAGGAACTAAACTCTTGAAACAAGTATCTGCCTAAATAATACAGTACAAAACTATTAAAGATACATTTAAAAAAAGCTTATGATAGATATTGTCTACGCGTGGTCCGATTTTTTGATAATTCCTTTGTATAACGTAATTATAAAATGAAATATGTAGTGGCGCCACTATCACCCCTACTATTCGCCTTAACCCTGACACAGACACATTATTTAACTCAACAATACAAGGGCCTGCTAATTTAAGTTTCCCTTTTTCGTAACTGGCATTTCGTGTCTAGCATCAAGACACAAAATGCTGAGGCATTTTCTTAATGATGATGTCCTCATAATTGAATATCAGTCACAGCGACTCGTCTCAACGAAGACTAGTTATGTGCAGGACATATTATAGTGCACAAGTATGTGCTAAAATATAGTTGCACTCTCCATTTGTTAACTCTCATAATCCGATGGGGCGGCGGCAGAATCAAGAATCAATCGTTTATTTGCAGAATACAATAATTACATGCCAAGATCTTAAAGCTATGTGATGACAATGTATTCGACCCGCAAGCAGGTGTGCAAATATTAAATTATGTCACTATTATTAGGTAAAATATAATTAATTAATGCTCTTAAAATTTAAAATTTAAGTATTCAATTACACTATAAAAATTATTTGACCGACAGGACTGGGGAGAGGTCAGGCGCAGGACCAATGGTTAAAGATTTTCCTCAAAGTACTTATATCTATTGTTAGAGGAGCTCCTTATGAATGAGAATGACACAACAAACATTCTATGACATATCAATAAAAATATGTCATCAACTTAACCATAATGGACCTTAACACCTTGAGTTAAGGTGACACAATAATAATTAATAAATACAATAAGCTAACTAGATCCCAAGACACAATGGACATTGTATTGGCAAGGCGCGAATTTACATAGAAATCAGGCTTATGGTGTTTAGCATACACTAATGCTTAAAATGGTGTGAGAAACCATAGACAAATAAATAAATAATGCTGGACAATCCACACACCATTATCTAGCCCCAAGCTAAGCAGAGCTTGTGTTATGGGTACTACTAGATAACTGATATACTTAATACACTACGTATTATAGATAGATATTTTTTTATTGTACACTAGCTGACCTGGCAAACTTCGTACCGCACTCACCTTTTAAACCTTCCCTGAACTTACACAAACATTTCAAGACCAAAATTTGTGAAATCGGTCCAGCCGTTCTCGAGTTTTAGCGAGACAAACGAACAGCAATTCATTTTTATATATAAGATAGAAAACATCCAGAACACCCTGAACAAATATCTGCAAATCGTACAAACATTTGTCCCGAGGCGGAAATCAAACCTGCAACCTCCTGCGTCGCAGGCGGACCTTCGCTCGCTGTGCCACAGAGGTCGTCAAACAAGACAACCGAATAAGTTTGATTTAAGGCTACACAAGTCGTCCAGGCCAAGTCATCAATGGGCGCGGCGGCCGGGCCGCGGCATAAGTGTATGCTATCTCACCTGACATTATAGACATACTCGCCTGCTAGAATGAAATGCACAACGCTTTATTCGTAAAACGGCTGCTTAAAAAAATAGGAATAGACTTTTAGCACAACACTTATTATAGAAAAACTATTGAGTGTATCTTTTCTAAATAAATGTATTTCAACTTTTGAATAACTAAACTATGTAGGTACGGGCTTTATTTAAGAGTTTTCTTTCTCCGTATATTATTTATTTTCGCCCAAAGTTGGGCTAAAATCAGTGTTGAAATACGAAAGTTTAGAACCTTGCATTTTTAAAATGTATACTTTTTTAACAGTTTTGAGTGCGTACAAACATAGATAATGACGAGATCACTTGATATTATTCTTAGTTTTGGATGGTCAACATCAAACAGCGTAGTAGTCACCCTTCCAGGTTTGTATGGAAAGATGAACGACTTGCTTAGCCTTAAATAGGCAATACAGGAATTTTCACACATTATGTCCACTGGCCTCCCTTTAACATCCTTGTTCATTTTATTTTTATTTATTCGCGACGCGAAATATGGCTCACTCGGGATAAAATTATCTATGACACAAAAAAAACTAAACGAAAATCGGTTCATCCGTTTGGGAGCTACGATACCACAGACAGATACACAGACAGACACGTCAAACATAAAACACCCCTCTTCTTCCGTCGGGGGTTAAAAAGGAATCGATTCTAACGCCGCGACCACGGCGGATATAAAAATTATAATTAAAGAATCCTGGTCATAATAAGATAGGATTTGTGTCAAACAATAATGCTGTCAGTGTGCAAATAGGGCTTAGATAAAAAGATGGTTTTGAAAAATCTAAAAACGACTTCTTACCCGCCGTCCACCTCATGAGACCACCTGGGTGAACCGTTGAAAGTTTTTTTACAACGGCTCACCTCTCAGATTAAGGCGAATAGTAGGGTGGATCCACCCTACTATTCGCCTTAAATATGAACACGCCTGACTTTACATTGGCGACGGTACACCTCAGAAATTTGGTACTGGCCGTTATAAAACTACTTCGAATACCTTAATTCCACACTGTTTGTAAGTTTTGCGGGATAAATATTATTCCCCGGGATTATTTTAAAGGATTACCTCGGAATCATTTTCTATACAATAACGAAAGAATTTTCAAAATCGCTACATGCTACACGTAGAAATCTACGAACAAACATTAAAAAAAACATACATACAGCCGAACATACAACTCCTCCTTTTTTCGAAGTCGGTGACAAACCAAGAACATTTTAGATGTGGTTAAACCTTTTTTTCCAATCAAATAATAGAAATAAATTAGAACTAGTATTTACAATTGGAACAACTGAGCTACCGACAGACTGTTGCAATCAATCTACAGTTAGCTCAACTGATCCATACCAATACCAGTCGTCGCGTCCCCGCTACGCTGGCTGCATTGCCCCGCTGTGTGGCAATACTCTCCAGCTCTCGGGTCACGCGTTAAATATTTGCTATTTAGAATTGGCGATCTTGAATGCCATTGTAGTTCATAATCTTCTATAACACGAATAAGATCGTATTTCAACTAAATACGAATTGGATAAAACTTCACCTATTTATTTGATTTTGTAATCGCTTTATTTATAAAAATATCTAGGATTTTTGAACTGAGTGCAGTGCAAATAGAAAACCGATTAGGGAGTGTTCTTTGTATCAGGCGGAGCGAGTACACATCCATGTTCCGATTGAGATACCTGTCACTTCCGCTCCGGCACACATGCGTGACCGTGACTGCGGACTAGTGTAAATAGAACACGGATTAGGGAGTGGGCTTTGTGACAGGCGGAGCAAGAGTACACACCCTTGTTCTGATTGAGATACCTGTTATATCCGCTCCGGCACACATGCGTGACCGTGACTGCGGATTAGTGCAAATTGAACACGGATTAGGGAGTGGGCTTTGTGACAGGCGGAGCGAGAGTACACACCCTTGTTCTGATTGAGATACCTGTTATATCCGCTCCGGCACACATGCGTGTCCGTGACTACGGATTAGTGCAAATCGAACACGGATTAGGGTGTGGGCTTTGTGAGACATTCAGCCATGCTTGGCCATTTAAGCCGCCGTTAGCCGCCACCCCAGGACGCGCCCATCCAAGCAAAGACGCTTATGAATGTTAAAAGAAGTTTAGGGCAATTATTTACGACTTAGAATCTACAATAAATAATGATGATAAGGATCATGATGATCATGATGATAAGGATGATGCGATAAGACCGCCCATTGTACTTGTCTTATGTAATGTCTCCTTCTAATGTTATTTTTATGGTGTACAATAAAGCATTTTGTATTGTATTGTATTGTATTGATGAAAATTCACACAGCATCATCTAATCCCAAAGTAAATTTGATGACCGAAATACTACGCACCAGTACTACACACGAGCGTCTTTTGTTTGTTTGTTTCTATTTGGTTATCAGATACTTTTTATTACCTCAAAAAATCCAATCCTGCCGCGATTTTGAAGCTGCGTCTTGCGTTTTGCGATTTTGCGGGGGGCGGACGGAAGCCGGAGACAGTGTATTACGGCGTGGGGGGGGCGCGCGACACAAGACGCGCTTAAAAATCGCGGCCGTGTGGTGGAGGCTTCAATGAAGTATCGAAATACTCGTCTGAACTCCGTCATAAGGTTGCCATAAGGTTGAAAAAGTGAAAAAGCGAGGATAGAGACCGGGTTTTTATACACCCGGATCTGGCCTTACGCGAGCAAAGAATTAATTAATTAAATTTAAATACTACCTATGTAAGTTGTTGCATAATAAATAACTAGTATCTGCCCGCGTCTTCATATATTATTTTTTGATATCTGTAAAGTCTGGGTTTTGCAAACAAAACGCATCAAGCAAAGTCATGCTCCCAACTCAGTTCTGAATTCCTGTTGTAGACGGAGCGGTAGTATTCACCTATACCCGCTCGCCTTTCCGCTCGCCGCTCCGCTCGTGAACGAGCACTGATCGTCACGCGCCACTAGACGCGCACTGGTTTGATTTGATTATACAGTGCGCTTCCTATCTAGAACAATACGCCGTTTGCATTCTTATACGTAACAACAACAATAATGCCCAGCACAAAATAATAGACTAGGTGGATATTTAAGGCAGCCGTATCTAAGCCCTTAGGTTTAGATACGGCTGCCACTTCCGCTTCTTAAAGCGGAAGTGGCAGTAGGCCGGCCATATCTCGCGAAAAACCGACAACAGCTATGGTAAACGTTCTTGAGCAGAGACCGCGACTCGGCAAACGTATTATTGGACGCCCTCCGGCTACGTGGAATTACCGCCTGCGAAACTGACCGACTGCTGGCAGGGCGCTATAACGCTCATTAGGGGTGGCCTATGTCCAGCCGTGGACTAACATAGGCTGATGATAATAAGTTCTTAGCCAGGAATACGAGTAAAACATATAAATGTCCATAAATAGCAACGGTTTTAGTTGGAATAGATATACATAAAAAAATACAGCGGAACTGTACTGAACTGCTTAAAATCGGTTAAAAAGATGACTTACATGTTTTTGATTAATAGTGCCTTAAATCAGAAGATATCCATAGCTTCCATAGCATCTTCTGAGTGTTGGCCATTTTTGTTACCTATATCTTGCTAGTTTTAACACGTCCAGTGCCACTGACTCCCCCTGCGTGTTCACGTAATTCTTATTCCAGTGCCGGTGACGCCCCTAGCGCGTCCACCGTGAAATGTTCGCGGCATCCGGCAATACAATATGAAAATCGTGGTGGCATTGAACGCGTTAAATTAACCTTTATCTTTTGTATGTGCTATGTATGTAGGTATTGGTTACAAAATAAACGCATTTTACTTTTACTTTAAACATAACTTAGGATAAGTGAGGTTTACCTAGACACTAGGGTTCTCTAAAAATAGCAATAGGTATAGATAAGTTGTAAACTTACCGTAAGTGGACGCCAGTCGGGCCGCGGATGATTAAATAATAATATAATAATAATAATAATGCTGGACAATTCACACAGCATTATCTAGCCCCAAGGTAAGCAAAGCTTGTGTTATGGGTACTAGATAACTGATATACATAATAATATACGAGTACATAGATAGATATTTTTTATTATACATAGAAAACGACCAGAACACCCTGAACAAATATCTGCAGATCGTACAAATATTGGGAATCGAACCCGCAACCTCCTGCGTCGCAGGCGGACCTTCGCCCACCGCGCCACAGAGGTCGTCAAATGTTCCCGTGGTTCGACGAAAATGGCGAGAGAGGGACACCGGTGAGGTTTTAGTGGGTATTACGTCCTTCTCAGGGCGTCGAACATAATTCTGGTCCCCAGACCAGTTTATTCGTGAATGAATTTCCTCGACGAGACAAAAAAAAAAGGTACTCACGCACAGAAACACAGCTGACAGCGGTGTCGCAGTTTTGTTTTCGTGAGCTCTGTCGCGGAATGCAGTTGTACACAGTATATGTATATTCGTTCATAGAAAACATCACAGGATGTTTTTGTTTTCTTTTTTTATAAACTAGTTGCGCCCCGCGGCTTCGCCCCCGTGGAAATTTATGTTTCCAACTTTCTTAATTTTTTATTTCATAAGAACCTTCTCCTGACAATAACAAACACAACAAAGAAAGAATTAGCGAAATCGGTCCAGCCGTTCACGCGTGATGCCGTGACCAAGGAAGACGGGTTTCATTTTTATATATATAGAAGATTAAAGAGACTAGCTCTTGTCGGTGCAAGTTTGATCTTTCCTATGCGGTCTCTTTTACTTCTTTATACGACACTAGCTTCTGCCCGTGGCTTCGCACGAGTGTTTTCGATATTATAAGAAGCCTATTATGAAAGTATAGCTAGTTCTAAATATACGCCAAATTTCATCATGACCAGTAGTTTTGGAGATCTTAGGTACTTAACAAAAATTCAAACTTTATAAATACCTACTAGTAGGATGACAGCGGCTTTCTCTTTGATCTGACTCATATAAACAATTCTTGGACTTCCCCTTCCTCGTCTTCCTTCTACTTTTCCTTCTATGATGTTTCTTATGAAACTGACATGTCTTATAAGAAATAGATATTATGTTTTCATTTCTAATAATCCACGTGGACAAATATTAGCAGATAAATAACCCTCCTTCTGGCGCAGTCGGGTAATAAATATAGAATCATTTATCATAAACTTAAATAAGATAGATCATACAAACAATCCGTGTGGTGCCGGCTTAGAATGCACCACCCCAACACTTCCCGCGGGTGTCGTAAGAGGCGACTAAGGGATATCCACCGGGCATGCAGCAGCGCCCCCTGCAGAACAATTCTACCACCGAACAGCGATCCCCAACCCGCATGCCCAGCGTGGGGATTATGGGCACTACCCCCCATGTTACAAAGGCCAATAAGGCGTATATCAGGGTCATCCATCTGTGTTCAGCAGTGGACCGGCTTAGACTGTAAATGTATGTGATCTCGCTATTGGGAATCGAACCAATCTTTCTTCGTCTCAGGCCTTCGTCCACTACGCAGCAGAGGTCGTCATTGGTTCCGGGTTGTTTGAAATGACTAGAGCGTGAATAAGAATTCATTCTACCGCCTTCACTTTCCTAAACCATACATTATGACCTACTTATAATATACTAAATATGGTCAATGACCAATGAGTAAGGCATAGCATAGCAATTTACAGCTGCTTTATTTACGTGTGATTTCTTTTTCTGAAATTAAATCATTATTATTTTCTCAGTTTATTATTATTGTAATCTTGTACATTATTTTTAGTAAACATATAACCAAAATACCTACCTAATTGTAGCGCACTGACAGAGTTTTTATGCATTGTGTACCTACCCACTAAGACTACCTACACCTAAGAACAACATCTGTTTGCATAAAATTTAAAATAAAGTAAGAAAACCGAAAACAGCCTACTCGTGTTTGAAAGAAAGATACTAAGACGAATCTTCGGCGCTGTACTGGATGGTGACTGCTGGCGCATAAGATACAACCGTGAGCTTTACAACATGTACCAAGAACCAAACGTCGTAAAGTTTATAAAAGTAGGTCGTCTTCGATGGGCTGGCCACGTAGAAAGAATGCAAGACGACAGAGCACCAAAGCGTCTTCTGCGTGGCAAACCTGATGGCCGAAGACCCCCTGGACGATCGAAACTCAGATGGCTCGACGGAGTCCAACAAGACCTAAAGGCAATTGGAGTGACCAGCTGGCAGGAAAAAGCCAAGAATAGACCAAGGCCCACCCGCGGCTGTAGAGTCAGGATGATGATGAATAAAGTTTGACAATGCCCTTATGCCCTACAGCAGCATACTTTGACATACCCCTAAAATTTTTCATTATTAATATGGCAGAAGCCTTTATTAACAAAGAAAATTACACTATTATTTACAATTCAACCATCTGAGCTAACTGCAGACTGTTGCAAACAATTTACATTTATTTGATAACTAATTATAATTAGTTATTTTTATTTAATTTTTCAGTCATGTCTGTCTGTTTTTTTTTTACCTTCGTACCTTATGGTGTTTCCTATAGCGAAGTACCTATGTGTGTTATTGTTATAATATTACGATGGAATAAATAAATACGATGGAATAAACAAATAGGTACATTGACTAGAAAGGCCATTGATAATTTGATACCCATATCTGGAAACCAGTCCAAGACAATCGTGAGATAAATCTAGGCTTGAAATAGCCATAATTACCGGAAGTCTGGATAAGGCTCGCGAAGAACCACTTAATCTTTAACAACGGCTTTCTAATAAAAAATTTAAGGAGGCATCTGAGGCGTTTAGGGGGTTGGGTGTCGAGCCAAATCTTACGTACCTAGGGATATTTGCCGAGACCGAGACAGTCTTGGTCTCGGCAAATATATATACATACATATCACGTAATTTTTTAAACAATAAATCCAATCCAATTAAGCACAGGGCCCGTACCAGTACTCTTAAAAACAAAATCGAAGTTTCTGATTAGTTTTCGTGCAAACGCTAATCTTATTTTGCACAAAAACGAGAAAAAAATCGATTTTCCTTTTCCGATTGGCCCCCAGATTTATTAAAAACCATAGGAACACACATTGGAACACTTGGTAACGTGAAATTTACAGTTTAAAACATTTTAAAGCAGAGGTTACTTAAATAAACTTACAGAATAAATATACAAATACAATTGCAAAACAAGATAATCAGCTGAGGCCTTGTCAGAAGATGAATTTACAGTGACAAAATACAAAATAATAATATGTTAAACCATATTTATATTGTTTCAGGAGATAGTTTAGAAGAGCTAAATGGCTACGGCACCATGAGGCCGCGTAATATAATTTCGTCTATACTGAGCGGTACGCCGGCGAAGAACAAAGGACTAGCGATATCTAATCCACATGATTTTAGGATGGTAAGTGGAAATTAATATTTAGCTATACCTACTGCTTCTTGTGCAACCTAACCTTTATTATTTATGTATCAACACTTAAGTATTTATGTGAGTATATTTTATTGTTAACCTCATTACCTATGAAATTACCGTTTTGTATGGAGAATTTTGAGAAAATTGATTTTTCAACACATACATTTTTATATTTTTTTCTGGAACTGCAGATCCAATTTCCATAAAATTTTGTATGTGTAACCGGACAACATCGTGAAAGTATGCTTAGCTTTTATTTAAAACTAGCTGCGCCCCGCGGCTTCGCCCCCGTGGGAATTTATGTTTCCAACTTTCTTAATTTTTTCTTGCATAAGAACCTTCTCCTGACAATAACAAACACAACAAAGAAAGAATTAGCGAAATCGGTCCAGGCGTTGTTGAGTTATGCGCTTACCAACACATTTTGCGATTCATTTTTATATTATGGATAAAACTTACAAATTAAAAAGATATAATAAATTTAAGCATTGAAAGCAACAACACGAGAAATGTGCTTTTTTTAAGCTTTATGTTTTAGGGGATGAACTTGCCCAAACATAGTATTTATTGCATTTTAAATCTTTGCAATAATGCTACGTTCGGTTCGGTTGTATATAACTGTTGAATTAAAAAAAATATGTACAAAATAAAATAGAGTAAAAAACGGCAATTTCATAGGTAAAGACCTATTATTTATGTGTATTTATTTATGTTAATGTTACGATTTATTAATTGTATTTTTCTTTGTTCTATTTTCTAGCACTACCTACTAAATTGTTGTTCACACTACCCAAAGGTTAGCAGGTAGAGAATGCTATCTAGCATTATGTTCGCCTGTGTACAACTTTCGTGCAATAACGTATATTCTATTCTACCTAAAGTTTTATCCAAATTCGCTACATATATGATCGATTTTCACCAAAGCTGCGAGGAAAAATGTTATGTTAGTTAGAATTTAACAAATCAAAACCACATTAAGGTGGAAAGTTACACTATTTAAAAAAAACGTGTTTTTTGTGATTTCTGTTTCCTACAAGCTATTTAGCTAGCAGATAATAAATTTTACGCACATTGCTAACCATTTGCTACCCAAGCTAAAACAAATTTTGAATTAAGTACATAATTGTCGTTTTGGCGTCAACTGACATTGTGTTCATTTAATAATTAATCTCCTAAGAATAGACTCAATGACTTGTAGGAAGCAGAAATCACAAAAAAACTGAAAATAGGACCTAGAAATAGTAAAGACTTGATATTTTCATTCTCGTGTGGTGACTTACTACCTTAAAATTAAACGAATCCTTAAACCTAGTATGTTAAGAGTTACTGAGAATTACAACTCAATTTATTCAGCCTTCTAGTTTAGTAAAAAAATCGGTGGTTCCATAAACAGCAACAACAACCACCTATTTTTTAAGTGGGCACAACCAATGGCGTAAAGATTTTACTGTTAAAAAATTTCTAAATACTTAACTTAAAAATCATGTGAATAACTTCTCTATTCAGGTATCAGCAATCATAGACGTAGATATAGTCCCGGAGACCTGTCGAAGGGTGAAGCTGCTCAAACACGGATCTGATCGACCACTGGGATTCTTCATCAGGTATGTTTCATTGATGGACACCATATCTTCAATTATTATTTATTGATCACTAGCTCCTGCCCGGGTTTGCACCCTTTTTTCCGAGATAAAAAGCAGTCTGTCTGTCCTCGAGATACCGTCTATCTTGCTGCCAATTTTTTTAGCCAAGTTCATTAAGATTTTTTCAGACGTTTAGGCGTGAACAGCTAACAGACATACGGTCAGAACTACTTTCGCTTTTATAATGTTACTAGCTGCGCCCCGCGGCTTCGCCCCCGTGGAAATTTAAGTTTCCAACTTTCTTATTTTTTTCTTTCATAAGAACCTTCTCCTGACAATAACAAACACAACAAAGAAAGAATTAGCAAAATCGGTCCAGCCGTTCACGCGTGATGCCGTGACCAAGGAAAACGGGTTTCATTTGTATATATATACTAGCTGCGCCCCGCGGCTTCGCCCCCGTGGAAATTTATGTTTCCAACTTTCTTAATTTTTTCTTTCATAAGAACCTTCTCCTGACAATAACAAACACAACAAAGAAAGAATTAGCGAAATCGGTCCAGCCGTTCACGCGTGATGCCGTGACAACGCGAAACGGGTTTCATTTTTATATATAAGAAGAAGAAGATGTCGAATCGAGATGTGTGACGCAACCAGTCGTAGATGAATTTGATTTACAGCTAATAACGGTTTAGTGGTCATAGAGTAAACTTCTGAACAAGAACCTCATTTACTGTCCATACTCTTTGTACTTGTTTAAATTTGCTAACGTTACCAAGAGATGGCGCCGCCGTACGCGTGCAGTTATTCCTCATTCCTTTTAATAACATAGACAACTATGATGATATTATTTTATGCTAGCAATTCTTTACTTCTAGCATTTTGTTTTGTTAAATTGGCTATACAAATCAAACCAAGGTTAACCAATCAGATTGCAATATTAGTTCCGACATGTTGTCAGCCTTCAGTAGCTTTCAGTATCTTGTTTCGTAATGTTGCCTGAACAGATCAGTTATCCAATCAGATTGTGAAGATTAGTTTTGTTATGTTTTGCATCCCGATTATTATTATGTTTTGTAATATTGCCGAGGCTGATCAAGTGTCAAATCAGACTAAAGAATTTACTCTGATATGTTGGTAGAATCAGTAAAATGTAACTAGATGTATTTGATTGGTGGAAACGCAAACGTGAAGGTGGTTCACGTTTGGACATGGCTCTTGGTAGGAGTTACCGTAGACGAGGGTTTGGAAAAGAAAGATGAAGGACTTGGGTTGTGAGAAGCATCGAGGGAGGATCGAATTCTCTTGAGTATCGTCGAGGTAACTCCTGAACGAAGGAACTTGTCTGTTCCCACCACGAAATTAACCTACGGAAAATAATAACGTGGATAGTTGGATACTATTGAAATTGCGATAACTTTACTGATTCTCATAGTATGAAAGAAAAGTGCCGATATGACTTGTGATCGTTATTTGTTTGATCGTGAATTTTATTTTCGTAAAATAAAATTGTCGTGTGCTCTTTGGAGTATTTCATTTTCATCCACGCGAATCCTACATGTCCGAAACCCGAGATAGCCCACTGATTCCCGTTCCGTCCCGACTTAACACGTGAAGCGACACAGATTCCCGTTTCGACCCAATTCCTGTTTGGACACTGATTCCTATTCACACCCACTTCTAACCTCTTAATTCGACATCAGAAGCGGGGGATAATCGGACTTGAAGCAATGGATCACGTGTGGAGGAAAATCTTCTGCGCACTCTGCTGATAACCCAGAATCTGAATATGATATCTCTCATCAACGCCATGCGTCCTGTGAGTACTCAGAAAGTGATTTTATCGGTTTTTGTCCCATGTAAACCCGACGTCGACGCACGTGCATGGTGTGCTACCGCAGGCTTATACTAGAAAGGAATAAGAACAAGAAAGAAGTGCACTCATGCTGGCACTTAGTGGAGCTCTCAAGGGATCGCTTCACGATGGCTATACCAAATATCATTTGCTGGCATGACATGATGCAATTTTAAGGATCTTTTCTTAGCTCGCTATGCCTTGATCAAAACACCTGCGGCTACCCTCATCAGCATGCACAATAGCAAACTGAAGGAGAGCGAGAATATGGCATCATAAGCAGCAGACTCTCAACGACGTTGATGGCCCGCTTAAGAACATGACGGCGGAAGAGATTAACTCAGCCATGGTTCTGGTCCACGTGTCTCAATTTGATGGAAGGTTACAACATGCTGCATTTACAACGGAAATCAAGACTCGTGACCAATTGCAACGTGAACTCCAAGCATGCTCTTACCTCAAGATGAAGTCAGCCCCTTCGAGCGATAGATTGAACTTCAAGCGACCCAGACCTGCTGGAACTCTGGTCCATCCACGATGCTACGCGTGTGGAAAGTTGGGACATAGCTGTACCGACTGCCACAACAAGGATCCCAAAAGGTCATGTGATCGTTCCACTTCTTTCAGCTCTACTTCGGCAAACAGGCAACGACCAAATGCGCCTGTTCTTACTTGTTACAGGTGTGGTGGTGCTGGCCACTTGTTTGCATAAAACAAGTGCACTATAGCTCCTTCCACTACTTGAAAGCATGGCTCCAGCAACGGTGCTGCAAGCGGTTCCGACAACAATACCAGCGCGGCAGCGAGTAACAGTGCCGGCACCCAGCGTCGTGTAGACATGTGCAGCATCGGTAACACCACTGGACAACTAACCATTTCTTGTGAGCGTTTTCGTTTTAACTATGATTCGGGCACTGAATGTTTTCTCATGCAAGACTTCGTTGCATCCAAATTTTCCGGACTGCGGTTACATAATACTTTGACTTTAACGGGAATTGGTCAAGCATGCGTGTTCAGCACTGAACAATTTTTGTGTGAGATTGATATTGATAACCAGAATCTAGAAATTTATTTCATGTTGTGCCCGACCAATTTCATTGAAAGTGATATCATGGTATTTTGGTTATTATGCAAGCAAAGACTTCTGCAGCTTCTGTAGTAGTCACAACATTCAGCTGCATTTTATTACAACTGAAGCTAGTCGCGCCCACGGCCAGATTGATCCTACTATCCTATCCTACTATCCTAACACACGATTGTTTGAATCGAAGCCCACCTCGGCTCAACTCGGCTGCGGTCGTCGCTTCGGTTCTCCTCGATTGTCTTCGTCAAAATGTGTCGGCTCAACTCGGCTGCGGTCGTCGCATATATCCCGAACGGATGACGAGCACCTTGAAAGGTATATCGACGGCGGTAGAGTCTTCTAAGGAACGTTCTTGGCAGGATGCGTTGGGTAACGTTCAATTGGCTTTGAACTCAACCATCAATCGAGTCACAAAGACCAGTCTTTTTAAGTAGCTTGTGGGTAAGGTTGCGCGTCCACTTAATCTCATGGCCGTAGCAATGTTGACGAGATTATTGACATAGATGCATGAGATCGGGTGTCCCGTAGTATAGAGGAAAATACAAACATGCTACGAGAAACAACGGTTTTATTGTAGGCATGTGTCGTTCGATCATTCACAAAGATCCATATCAATCACGACCCGTTAAGAAAATGATCCGGTTCATATGACCCGATCATTTGAATTATTGTCTTTACCGGCGGCCTATCATCGGCTCACTTCGATTTTTCGTTTCATTTCGATCTTTTCGATTTTGTGACTGATTGCCTGTGCGACATCGGTTCGTTTCGTTGCGTGTCGTCGCGTCGTTTCGTTACTGACTGATTTGGTTCTGTGGTGGATCTTTTCCAATTCTCGGTCTAGGTATATCATTCATGATCCAATTATCATTAAATTATGGTAGGTACATAGAGTAAAAACTCGCTGCTGAGTAGGTAGATATTTGACCTGAACTGAGATAGGTACTTACCTACTTATAACGTCTCAAGTTAGAATCTTCTAGTAGGTAGGTATATCTTCGTTAGTATATCTTCCTCACAGAAGGTAGAAAGATGTGTAAATACCTACCTATCTGGCGTGCCTCCCAACAACCGTCGTTTTATTATACCTAGGTAGGTACTTACCAAAACTTTACAAAGCTTATCCGACTATTGCTAGACCATTTCGATCAGCTTTCATTTCACTTTGATTTAATACCTACCTATGCTTGATATTTTTATGAACTTGTGCGAAGCCGGGGCGGGTTTCTTTGTTGGTAAATAATTTACATAGAGGTACTTACCTAACCTACCTAGGTAGTAGGTACGTACAGTAGGTACCTACCTACATACCTACTTAGATGCCCAAGAACTTACATGTACCTACCTGCTCGAAAAATAATAGCCTCCTCTCTCGGGCTATCGGGTAAATCGATTACCTATGATTATTATTCGTCTGTCAGTATAAAATCGATTTGGTTGCTGACTGGTTTTCGTATGGAATGTAAATATTTTGGTTAATTGTTAAAACATTTGTAAGGAAGGTCTTTATAATTAAAGTTTCAAGTAAATTGGAACAAAGGTATCAAGTATCAGTAGTAATATTTTTACTACTATGGGAGGAAAACAGTTGTGTTATACGTAATGTTTGGTAAGGAATAAAGGAATGAAAACCTAAGTACCATACTGCGACAACAGACTCTATTACGTTACCTTAAGGTATCTACTTTTAATCAGGCTGTGTGTTAAATACTTACTCCATTAAAATGAACACTTGGATACTTTCAGGGATTTCCAAATAATACAATTACATCAACTAATAACTTTATATTCGTGTGAAAGAACTAGTTTTTAAATAACAACTATGCTTTTAGAATCATTACATGATGCGAGACCGTTTTTCGATCAGTTACAGCTGAGGAAATGAATCCTCGTTCTACCCGCAAATACAATGCCAGATTATCAGCAACGTCTAAGCGATTCCCAAAGCTGGGGTACCCGCATTTTGGCCTGAATACATAAAAATAGTCGAGCGGTAGATAGAAACCCTTTAAAACTGATAATGAATTTACAGCATCGCTAACATGTGAGTAGATGAGACAGGCCACAGAATGTGTCCTATCCTACTCGCACGCACCACTTACGGACTCGCGAGAGCAAGACGCAGCGGATCTTCGCGTTATGTCGCGGCGCGCGTCTCAGTCATTCACAATGAACCGAACGTAGAAATGAACGGGTCTTTTCGTCGAGACTGTTCGGAACAATCACGCGCGGCCCGTGATGCGAATCATATGAGCCGTTCGTTCATGATCGACACAATCCTATTTTATTGTAATAAGCCTAAAATCCGGAAATGCGTAGTTGGCGACTTTGTGCTTATTGAAAATCAGGAAAGTAATCAAATAAAATTAGATGCTAAGTTCAAATGACCGTTCAAAATCATTGAAGTACTAGACGGTGATAGGTACTTACACGAAAATCAATAACGTCAAAAAGAACTTACAAATACCCCCATAATAGTCGGAGAGATACCCGAACAACAGGTTCCATTTGAATTAGACGTATGTAACGATGATGATGATGATGACGATGACAAAATTAACGATTGTTCATAAAATTTAAATACGCTCCTTGGATTAATAGTTTATGTTTTGTGAACGTTTCAGTAGCGCCGGAGCATGTAAGAGGTGCACGTGGCCTGCTTTTTATGCGCAGGATATCCTTTGCGAGGGGTAGCACTTACGCAGCTGAGATGGTTACCTTCTGTAAACGGATCACAAACGATGACAACTTGACGGTAACAGGGCATGACCTGCCGACGGACTGGCAGGGCATGACAAGCCGATGGACTGGCTACCTGTTAATGGACGATGACCGACAGGGCATGACCAGCCGACGGACTGGCTGGGCATGACAAGCCGATGGACTGGCTACCTGTTGATGGACGACGACAGACAGGGCATGACCAGCCGATGGACTGGCTGAGCATGACAAGCCGATGGACTGGCTACCTGTGGATGGACTAGCAGTGCATGACAATCCGATGGACTGGATACCTGCCGACGGACTGGCAGGGCATGACAATCCGATGGACTGGATACCTGCTAACGACCTGACAAAACATGACAAGCCGACGGACGGGCTACGATATTTTGTTTTTTTCGTATTTACAATTTACGTTTTAATTTGCTTCCATTTTGTCATTTTTGTTATTATTATTATTTTATTGTTAATTCTTCTTATAAGTGCTATGAAAAATTTTACCTGTTGTTTGTTTGGTTCTGGACGACATGCTAGAATAATTTGAGCATAAATTCCTGTATCATAAATTTCCTGAAAGCCTTTGAAATTCGATTGACAAATTCACTGTCGAAGCAGTTGTTGTACGAGTCGTACAGACTTATTAGTAACACGTATTCTACGTGATCATGTCTTTTACTTAGCTTCAGCCTAGCAAGGATTAAACACTTTCTTACAAGAAGTCAACAAGCTTGGTTGTATTATTATCTCCGGAGATCAACCACCCATCAGCTCGGAATTCAGGGGGAGCAACCCTTAATTTCCACTCAGCTCATAGCTACCTCTAGCAAACAGCAACGTACTCAGCTTACTGTGAGCAAACTGCTTTTACAGTTGTTAAGATTATGGCAGGATAGCCGAGCAAAATACTTTTAGAACGTTTTTGTCTACAGACCCGACACACGAGGGCGTGTGAATGTCAAGTTGGCCGTGTCGAATCGAGATGTGTGACGCAACCAGTCGTAGATGAATTTGATTTACAGCTAATAACGGTTTAGTGGTCATAGAGTAAACTTCTGAACAAGAACCTCATTTACTGTCCATACTCTTTGTACTTGTTTAAATTTGCTAACGTTACCAAGAGATGGCGCCGCCGTACGCGTGCAGTTATTCCTCATTCCTTTTAATAACATAGACAACTATGATGATATTATTTTATGCTAGCAATTCTTTACTTCTAGCATTTTGTTTTGTTAAATTGGCTATACAAATCAAACCAAGGTTAACCAATCAGATTGCAATATTAGTTCCGACATGTTGTCAGCCTTCAGTAGCTTTCAGTATCTTGTTTCGTAATGTTGCCTGAACAGATCAGTTATCCAATCAGATTGTGAAGATTAGTTTTGTTATGTTTTGCATCCCGATTATTATTATGTTTTGTAATATTGCCGAGGCTGATCAAGTGTCAAATCAGACTAAAGAATTTACTCTGATATGTTGGTAGAATCAGTAAAATGTAACTAGATGTATTTGATTGGTGGAAACGCAAACGTGAAGGTGGTTCACGTTTGGACATGGCTCTTGGTAGGAGTTACCGTAGACGAGGGTTTGGAAAAGAAAGATGAAGGACTTGGGTTGTGAGAAGCATCGAGGGAGGATCGAATTCTCTTGAGTATCGTCGAGGTAACTCCTGAACGAAGGAACTTGTCTGTTCCCACCACGAAATTAACCTACGGAAAATAATAACGTGGATAGTTGGATACTATTGAAATTGCGATAACTTTACTGATTCTCATAGTATGAAAGAAAAGTGCCGATATGACTTGTGATCGTTATTTGTTTGATCGTGAATTTTATTTTCGTAAAATAAAATTGTCGTGTGCTCTTTGGAGTATTTCATTTTCATCCACGCGAATCCTACATGTCCGAAACCCGAGATAGCCCACTGATTCCCGTTCCGTCCCGACTTAACACGTGAAGCGACACAGATTCCCGTTTCGACCCAATTCCTGTTTGGACACTGATTCCTATTCACACCCACTTCTAACCTCTTAATTCGACATATAGATTATGGATCGAGCTTAAAAGAACACAATTATACATTTTACACTGGTTGTTATGTAGGGATTATAGTGTGTAGTCTAAGTATTGTTTGCTTTTTTTTCGAGTGCCACCGTCTATTTTGTTCTTACATGTCCAGTCCATCCCAAGGTTGCCTGGAAGAGATAGCTCATAGCGATAAGGCTGCCTTTGTACTCCCGTCTACTCTTAGCATTTATTTCTGTATTGTACAATAAAGTTTATCTATCTATCTTGGGGCGCGAAAGTGGAGATGGGCGGCCCATATTGCTCGAATGGATAGGGAACGATGGACGCGAAGACTGCTGGAGTGGAGACCACGACAGCACACCAGACCGCGGGGAAGACCACCAAAAAGATGGGTTGACGACATCCGACAACACGCAGGCCATGATTGGATGTCGAGGGTTCAAGACCGTCTAGAGTGGAAGCGTTTGGAGGAGGCCTACATCCAGAAATGGATCCATGACAGGCCGTGATGATGATGATGAGAGGTTTCTCCTATGATGTTCGGCTCGGACACTAGATATTTAATGGCTTCTCCGATGGCTTGGTCATGTCCGAATATGGGAGGATCGTGCAGCAAGCAGAGCGTACATGGGTCGCCCAAGTGGTCGGAGGCCTATTGGTCGACCGAGGTACCGCTGGAGCGAAGTTGAGAAAGATCTGCATGAACTTCGTGCCATCGACTGGACTGAAACGGCAAGGGACCGGGACAACTATAATAGTAATAACCATTTATTGTTCTCTTCACACAATGAGCTCACCTTTAAAAGTAGAATAGTTAGTATAACTATAAAGCAACATTGCGTGAGACTGGTGCCTGCGTTAGGTTTGTAAAAAACCTGTGTTACAGGTCACCAGGCTCCCACTCCGCGGCAGAAGTGCAGTTAATACATTGTATATTACAGTTAGGTTGACAACATTATGGCAAGTGTAAAACTTATAGATAAAAAAGATGAGGATTACAGAAGCAAAAAAAGAAAAGGAATAATTAAAGTTATATACCGAGGAAACTTAATTAAGTTAAGGTTTTAATTAATTACCTACTAAGGCAGCATTTCGTGGAGGTACAGGGCCGTGTGTGTGTGTGAGTGCGAAAGTGTGAGCGTGTGTGTGTGTGTGTGAGTTTGGGTAAGGTCTTCTGAGGACACGAGACTCGAGAGGCAACTGACGATCTCTAGTGTCGGATTCCAAAATCCACTTCGGGTCACTGCGCCACGCCAATAGTAGTAGTAGTAGTATCTATGTATCTATCTAACTAAACTTAATCTTATTTTACAGAGACGGCACATCAGTGCGAGTGACCCCCAACGGGGTCGAACGTTCCCCCGGCATCTTCATATCGCGGTTAGTCCCGGGGGGGCTGGCGGAGTCCACGGGACTGCTTGGGGTCAACGACGAGGTGCTAGAGGTCAACGGGATCGACGTCAACAACAAGACACTGGATCAGGTCAGTGCGGCTTTTAATTTCTGAAAGCGCGAAGAGATAGGTCGCGTCACGTAAAAAGAACGCTGGAAGAAAGTGGGTGGGTAGTGGGGTGTGTTCGCGCATGGGTACACTCGCGCACGATAGTACTGCTAAGCCAGTTTTGACGTGACAACGTCTTATAATTCGATAGAGCCGGCTGCACGCACGCAAAAACATGACGTCATGCGGCGTTACCTCGCTCTGAGGCGTTCCATGTAAGGCTTGAAGTGCAAGCGAGAGCGCTCGACATCCGTCTCTCTCCTACTTGAGTGAGCGATGCGTCTGCGTGGACAGCTGCTATACTATAGTACATTTACATGTTTTGATCGAGTATCAAATGTTACCATTCCATCAGTATTTTCTTAAGACGTTGTCACGTTCAACTATCGTCAGTAAACCGACTTTACAGACAACCAATTTTTTTAAACTAATATTTCGGTCGTGGCTTGGTATTGGTTATTAGAAAATTAGACGCTCTAATATTGTATTTATCAACGTGGCAATGCTGCTAGCATTCTGGGCACTGCCTTCTGGTGACGGCTTAGATTTTTAAGAAATAGATAAACTTACTTGTACGAGTATATACTAGTTGTTATTGTTTTATTCTGTTAGAAAATAATATTAGATAAAAATAAAAACATGTTCGATTCGATTAATCTAATTACAAAAAAATTACATTTTGTTTCCTCTGCGGTGCCTTTCATAGACTGTTTTATATTATCAACAGCATTATTATCTGCCTCTTTCTTCATAAAACAATATACGTCATAAATAATTTTTCTCGCTTTTCTATGTAAAACTATTTCGAATACTTTTGTGCGCGATGGTATTTTGACAAAAAACGTGACGTGGACACAACGCGAACCAATAGCGCACCGGCAAGCATGCGGCGCGTGACCCGCCCGCCCCGCGCCCCACCGCATACCGCCAAATAGACCTTTAAATCGCCTACTGCGCAGCTTGACCGCCAGCGTTCTTATTACATGACGCCAACTATGCCCGACTATCATATCATACTAGCTGGTGCCCGCGGCTTCACATGCGCTTCCCAAGTAGCCTACATCCGTCCCCGGGATACCATTTACCTCCCCGCCAAATTTGATTAAGATCCGTTCAGCCATTTTGGCGTGAAGATGGTAACAGACAGAGTACCTTTCGAATTTATAATATACTAGCTGCTGCCCGGTGCTTCGCACGCGTTCTTTCTATGGAAACGCTTAAAGGTGATTTCTATCCCATGGGAATTGATTTATGGGATTAAAAGTAGCCTATGTTTTATTCCAGACCTAGAATGATCTTTATGCAAAATTTCAGAAGATGTAACAAACATCCATCCATCCAAACTTTCGTATTTATAAATGTAGTGAAGTGATGATGATGATGATGATAGTGACGATGAAGTGATGTAGTGAAGTGAAGTATGGATTGTAACTCGTTTTCAGGTGACAGACATGATGGTGGCTAACTCCTCGAACCTCATAATAACCGTCCGTCCGGCCAACCAGCGCGCGCCGCCGCCCGCGCCCGAGACTGTCTCCCGCCACTCGCAGCCTTCCTCGGAACCTGATGATGACAGGTACCTTACTGCTGAACATGCCTCCCCCAAATGTAGCGGTCTTGCCGTAGCCATCACGCAAAACGCTAGGAGCCTAATGTGGATAGATAAAGGACAAACAACGGCAGTTATCACTTTTACCAATACCTCGAAAATCTTGTGAAGTGTTTTTGCAAGTTGACCCCGTTTATACGGACTTTAAAGAAGCTTTTGACAAGATCGATCACGAAATTATATACTGTGATTTGCTCTATGAAGAGACGCTTTTAATGGTATCCGTGATGATGGTAATTTTCTCCGTTGGTTTTCATCTTACGGTACTACGCACTCAAAAAGTATCAATTCGAATCCACCATTACTCAGATCGTCTCGGGTGTCCCTCAGGGTTCCATATTAGGTCCGCTTCTTTTTGTGCTTTTTATTAATGATTTTAATGACACTTCTGCAATCTAAATCTGCATCTCCTAGATTCATAAAAAATACTGTAGATCTAAGACTTCTTACGAAACATTTTTATCTTTTTTTATCAATATGGGTGTGACTACTTAGTTAAGGTTTTGGTGCCAAAAAATCGACGTCTTAGTCGAATTATGTATATGAAAAACGTCTTAACTTCGATGCCTTCTTCCAGATTCGACCAAGACGACCACGATGAAATAGTGGACCTCACCAACGTCACATTAGAAGACACACCAGAAACCTACCACGTCAAAGATGATGGACAGGTGCTGCATCTCTAGTACTCGGAGCGAGCTGGCTTAGTGCTGGGCAGGTATCTACGGAGTAGGTACGGAGACGAGAGAGTTTTGTATGGCAAACAGAGAGACGTTTTGGTTTAGAGTTTTAAACAGAGTGGATAGGGTTGAATGTTGCTGGAAAATTTATAGATAAATCTTATAATCAGAACTCAATAATGCCATATAGGGATGTTACTAGATTTGATAAAATAGACTAGAGCTATATATTGAATACAGAGAGACGTTTTGATATAAACGAGAATCAGTATATATAGACCCCTAATACCTAAACGATAGATATGGTGCTGTATCTTTAGTACTCGTCCCGAATTAGCTTAGTTCTGGGCAGGTATCTACGGAGTAGGTATGGGAGGCAGAGGCATTTTGATTTAGAGTTACGGTAAGGGTAACTTAATTTATTTTTCAATTCAGAGAAGAATCGGTTCTAAAGCCGAGTGGGGTTGAATACTTGAAACTAGAGAATGGCGATTGAATTAACAGTTAATTAAAGCAATAATCTTATCTGATTGATCAGATAAAACACGTGTGTTAAAATCTACACACAACATTTTGTTCAGATAGATAAAACATTGTACACCACATAAAATAAACAATAAAAAAATAACGCTAGACAATTCACACAGCTAAGCTAACCAGAGCAAAAGACAAATAAAAACGAAGAGAAAATGCCGGGAATCGCGGGAGTAAAACGGGCCTTATCGCTATGAGCGAACAAGAACAGACTAGCTTGGATAGAAAGAAATTATAAAAGAAAACCCTTGAAATATTAATTCATTGTTCTGCACATACATCATGAAAAAAGCTCAATAATCTTGAACATCTAGTAAGTATATATAATTTAAGAAAAATAATGAAATGGCATGTTCCAAACCGAGCTTATTCCTAAAATTGTCCAGCTACCTTCAATCCTACATAAAAAACAATGTCAGGATCGAACAATGAACATTCCATTGTAATGGTGCAAAATTACTAAGTGAGATTCGATTAGAGTTATTAAAGCAAAGACAATATTACTTAAGCGCTATTTAGAAAACTCAGTTTGTATGGAATAAGTTGACATTTTAGATAAAATAAAATATAATGTTGGACAATCCACACAGCATCATATAGCTCCAAAGTAAGCAAAGCTTGTGTTATTGGTACCTACTAGATAACTGATATACAATACAAGTAAAAATATCTATCTATGTAATGCATTGTATTGTATTAAGTATATGAGACATCTAGTACCCGTAACACAAGCTCTGCTTAGCTTGGGACTCAATGATCCTGTGTGAATGTTCCAGCATTGTTTATTATTATTATTATCATAAAGGACGGCGAAAATAGTGTAAGCGATACAAATTCACAAAAATTTTTGAACTATAAATGGATTTCAAAGAAAGGTCTACTACAAAATATTATAATAAAATATCGATATAAAACGTATTATTGTTAAAGAATATCACATTTTAGTATTAAGATATGTCGATTTATTTCTTCCATGCAGAGTTTTTAGCTTTTAGCATAGAACATTCCAATGTATGCCTTATTTCTAATGTAAGAAGTGTCAAAGTAGTTAAGTCACAATGGTAGTTAAGTGAACACTGAAGTGGATCTATTTTTTTCAAAAGCCAAGCTGCGGGCATTTGCAAATCTTTTAACATTAATTTCCTAACAACTAAAATTAATAAATATATCAATGTGCCTTTTTTAAGTTCTATACGGTTTTGACTATATGTAATTTAAATAAGGTTAAATTTTTGTCTATACGTCAGAAAATATAAAATGGCGTATCAGTTAAGCCAATCAGAAACAGGCATTCAAAAGCCTTGTATTTTTCTTAATATTATTTAAAGTTTATGAAATGTGCTAAAATCAACATTCCATTTTTTAGAATTTATATTTGTTTTACATTACGGACAATAAAATTAGTTATAAATTAATTTTAGAATGAATTCCATCCATTTTGTTGATATACCACTTAAATGATTAAGCTGAATCATAATTTTGATAATTTAAACCCAGCAAAAAAAAAAACTTTGTGCAGGGTATAAAATTATTAAAATAATGGGTTGATAGATCAGTATTCTATTGTCTATTAACTAGTTTTGGCCTAAATAATGGTAAACTATTTGTAGATTAAAAAAAGTTCGAACATTCGTTGTCGCATTTAAAATGTATGTATTTTATATTAACTGTTATCTATACTGCATATAATCATGTTACCTTTAAACCGGTTGGTGATGAATAAGATTAAATCATTTATTCTTACCAATAAAGTAAACTATTGCTACAATAATAAGCTCTTGTTTGAAATATAGCAATATATGTAGAAATAATCACTAATTAATATGTGCCTTGAATCTCTATAAATAGGCGCTTTTTGTGCTTAGACAGTTTCAAATGAAAACTAGCAATACGAATTTCAATGGAAACATATCAAAATCAATTATTGACTCCATTATTATGAATAAAAGATTTTTGCTTAACGTTAAAAGCATCTGTGTGAATGATGTGAAACAAAGGCCCTAGTATCGTGCCTTGACCGACACCTTGCTAATATTTAAGGTGTTACATAAGTTTTTATAGATGTTTTAGTAGTTTGCGTAGGGGAAATAGTTTGCGCAGTCAAGTTATTATACGTACTTTACAGAATATTAAGTTTTTTCTAAATAATTTCTATTGTTAGACAATCAAAAGCCTATGATAAATGTGAATAATGTAGGTCTACCTTTTAATCGAAAGATAATGTCGGATCTTTAAAAAAAATAGGAATGAGCTTTTTGACTAAAACATTGGAAATTTAGATATTATTTAGAATATTTATTATGTTTCGGTTATAATTATGAGCTTAACTTTATTAGTTCTAGTTTATAAGATCCTATAGAATAGAATTAAATATATTATGACCAAAATTGATCATTCCACTTAAATCAAACTACTTTTATGTACTTACTTCTGAGTTTTCAGTATTTCTTTCTGTATTATATTATCCAATCGAGTATTTGATATTATTTAGATACACTGTGAGTCTGTGATTAGTATTTTTCTATGTACTTACTTTTTTATCACAATATTCTTTAAGGTTTGAGTTTTGGCCGTCATTAAACTTTTTAGTTCACTTGTAGGCCAATAGACAGCGTAAATTGCAATCTACGATTAAATACACGCCTGGCCTTATAGAGTAGATCTAGAAATAGATCACGAAACTAGTTTTATATGATTGGCTCAAAATGGTCCAAAACTGTTTGGTAAATGAATACGTTTAAAAGATAATTTTATATTTACACTTGTAAGCTGTTGAATGCTAGTATTACTTGTGTTGTACTTATTTAAAATATATCCTTATTTAATTTATTTATTTGTTTTCTTTATCAACATAGCACACATGTGTGATAGGCTATTTTAAAGCTATTGCTGGTTTCTTGTAGTAAGCTTTGAGTTCGAATACCTTAACCTTCTAATACTTATTATTTATTTATCCCACCTCACCTCAACAGCCTATATTGGCCTCTCCCTGATAAGCGCCTTATTGGCTTTTATCTCATGGGGGTAATGCCCATAATCCCCATGCTAGGCAGGCGGGTACGATCGTAGTTCGCTGTTAGAATTGTTCTGCAGGGGGCGCTGCTGCCCGCTCCCGGTGGAAATTCCTTAGTCGCCTCTTACGACACCCGCGGGAAGAGTTGAGGTAGGGTAGTGCCTAAGCCGGCACCACACAGCGCATTATTTGTCTATCTACTGGACGACCTCTGTGGCGCAGCGGGCAAGGTCCGCCTGCGACGCAGGAGGTTGCGGGTTCGATTACCGCCTCGGGACAAATGTTGTACGATCTGCAGATATTTGTTCAGGGTGTTCTGGACAAATGTGTCGCTCGCTAAATGTCGGTGGCATGTTAGCGCCACTACGCGACTTCTTAATGCATTCACTGCCCAGCCTAGGCGGTGCGACACGCGGGGGCAAGCCCCTCCGCTACACGGGGGTGGAGGAAGCCATTTGAGTCGTGGGCAAGTGAAAAGTTGCTGATTTCGTGCGCCGACAATGTTTACCAACCCGGCAACTTTAGTGTGTTGTCTCGTTTAGAGAGATATAGTCCCATCGTTTTGGTTGCCTGGAAGAAGTCGCTTTAAGCGATAAGGCCGCCAGTTCCATTGCTGTACTCTATAATGTTTTTATGTAAAATTTGTTTTTCTTAAGGTGATAAATACTTTCCTTTCTTAAGGTGATAAATACTTTCTTTACTTTTCTCCCATCGTTTTGGTTGCCTGGAAGAAATCGCTTTAAGCGATAAGGCCGCCAGTTCTATTGCTGTTCTCTATATGTTTCGTCTAAAATTTGTTTTTTGTTAAGGTGATGAATAAATAATTATCTATCTATCTATCTATCTATAAATAAAATTATTATCTATGTATCTACCTAATCGTGACTGTATCTACCATTTCAAGTTTAGACGGGAGGAAAGAAAGGCGGCGGGGGAATAGTCAAGATTCTTCTCGCAGGACCCTATCAGGGGCTGATTCTGCTAACCAATCGATTTACTATGTGATATCGTTGCAGAATCGTCCAAAGATGACAGAAACTCTAGATAGTACGTGCGGTGCTCTAAGCACGGAGAGATTGATGAATGGTTTCAACCTTAACACTTTAAAACACGCGACTCTCCATCAATCTTTAGTTTTCATCTATACTTACTAATACTAATAATATTATAAAGAGAAAATATTTGATTGTTTGTTTGTATTGAATAGGCTGAAAAATTCTCACCGTTAGGAAGCTTCCTCTTAAGGGAGAGAAATAGGCTATATTTTATCCCGGAATTCCCACGGGAACAGGAACTACGCGGGTGAAACCGCGAGGCGATCGTCTAGTCAAAGATAAAATGCCAAAATGTGTCTCGACAATTTAATCGCTCCACTATAGTGAAGCGATTAATTTAGTCCGCTAAATTAAACGCTTTGGCCTCTGTACCTACATCAGTTAGAAATCCTTATGCTTTTATTGAATGCAGGACGTATCATCATCTACAAAACTGTGGCCACGGCCGCGCACTGTACAATGAGTAGGTTGGCTAGTCGCTGTAGGCAAATGGTATCTACTTACTACTTATGTCATGTCATGAATCATGATTCTAATCATAGCGACCTCTCAGTTATCAATTTCTAGATGTAGACCTAATCCAACCAAACGCCTCCACTCTCGACAACCTTTCAACAACGAACCTTCGATAATGTGTGATGTGATGTCGATAACTTATTTGGTACCTATTTTATAAAATTACAATTACCACTTTCATTGGTAGAATAATCTATCAGACCGGAGACGTAGGTGATTTCGTGACGTCACTGTAATGATGTGACCTGACCGGTCTGTCAGACCCAATATGGTAGTAAGTGACGATAATGTTTTGGATATCGAAAAGCGAATCGGATAAAAATACGCGCAGAACGAATTGTTATTTCTTGTGGCATATCAGGTAGTACCAAGTGGGTTCAAATGCAAAATAAAGACAGCAATAATAACAAAATCAATCATTTATTAATCAAATCAGGTACAACAAGTATATCAGTATCACAGCTCTCCTAGCGCCTTTTTAGTGGCGCTACGAGCGGTCTCGATCCACTCCTCCATAAGTTCTCCTGAAACGCCGAAACGCAGAGGGTTGTCTTCTGTCAGGTAGGCGAAGTACCTGCCTACTGCTTCTTCGGCGTCTTCTGAGTCACAGGATCCTGAAAAACAATAGGTTAATTACTACTGCACACACTGTCACACAGAATCTGTGGCGCCACATTAAGCAGAGCTCATTTAGCTACCACTATCTTACTGCGGGGCAAAGGCCTTGCCTCCCTTGTGGTAATTATTATCATTATAACATTAATTAGACAATGCAGGTAAACTATTTACATTGATATCCATAGCCATATTAGTAGCCTAGTAAGACTTTCATCTGATCTGTTCTGTTATGTGGTTTTTTTGGGTTGGAATCCTTAATAAATAAATATATGCTTGTTACCAAAGATGTCTATAACTTTTAAAGGTTTTTGTTTTTATTGCACTAAGGGAACTCCTAAGAACACTTAGGGAAATATCCTAAGAATTTAAATTATATCCCAAAAATTTACTACTTCGACGGAACTTAAACCCGCAACCTTACACTCAGTACGGGAACGATTCCAACTTTGAACAAGAAATTAGGTTTTAGGCAGAGATATGCCAGATCTAGCAGAGATGCATCGAAACACAAAATCCTTTCTTACTCAAGGTCCCCTGGAGAAAACTCTGGCCTCACAGACCTTCCGTTACTCACCTGGACGCATAGACCGGATGACGTCCATGGCCTGGTCTGGTTCAAACCGGTGGAAGTGGATCAGGTAACACGCCAGCATCACGCCGCATCGCGTCCGCCCTTGCCGGCAGTGGAGCCCTATCACCTGCGCAATAAAGAAAACATTTTTGAATTGGCTTAGTCGACATAATGAATACTTAATGCAATTGCGGTCAATTATGTTATATATCCAACCTCATTGTTCGCGGTGCATGTTTATACAGCTTGTCAAATTTATGGAACTTTTAAATAATTTTGACATTTATTCATTCAAACTTGCTATAAAACCTCATTGTTTGCAGTGCGTACTTTTACAGCTTGTCAAATTTATGATATTTTTAAATAATTTTGACGTATAATTACTAAAACTTACTAATCGCTCACAGTTTACGACAAAATGCATAGTATCTAGGGTACCTACCTACAAACAAACTAAAACTGAGAGCCTACCTCGGTAAGGGCGAAGATACGAGCAAAACTAGCGCCACCACTCGTTTTCTTTTGTTAATGCGATAGACAAAGGACCTAGGTCTTTTATTAGATTACCTGTAGTTCTTTGGTGAGTTCGTTTAATGCGTCTAATAGTTTGTGTTTGTTTTGTGTGTTGCAATGAGAGGTCGGTGACTGGATACCAAAAATAATTCGCATTTCCCGCAACTACGCAAAGCTACGTACTTACCACCCTAATATAAAGGCATTAAATAATTTGATTGATTTTAAAAACTGAAAAATGGATTTCAACCTCCTTAAAATTTACACTGTTTTTAAGTTTTCAGGGACAAATACAGAATACATTATAATGTACCTACATATACATATGTATTTAATTTTTCGGGAATACTTTTTATAGGGACCGCCTCGGGTTTATTCTCGGTCATAAAGGTACAATAAATAATTTTTAAAGTCGTTCCTTAATGACCGAGAAATTGACGAAATACATAAAAAAACATACCAACATACAGCCGAACATTATTTACCCCGCATTTTTTTCAAAACATTCAAATTATTGACAATTATTTTGTATACCTAAGTACTAATATTATACCTAATGAGGAAAGATTTGATTGTTTGTTTGTTTGTATTGCTTCGAAACTACTGGACTAATTTGAAAAATTCTTTCACCGTTAGGAAGCTTACTTTTCAGGCAGTGACATAGGTTATATTTTATCCCGGATTCCCACGGGAACGGGAACTACGCGGTTGAAACACCGAGGCGATCGTCTAGTATCGTAATAAGAATAAATAAGGTGTGGCACTATTTTAGCTTTTACCTTCGTCATAACAAAAAACTCTAGTTTTCGCGTGAGCAAAAATACATTTTTGACTTTTCTAGGATTCCTTTAAGAACAGCCCTAGGTGCTAACTGTTAGGTATATCTTAACAATAAAAGTTTGGACAACACCTACTTTATACCACCGTACAATATTTTTTGATATCAACCTACTTACCTACGCCTACATAGAGCTACTAAATAATGAGACCTGTCACTTCCGTAGCCGAATTACGACTGAAAGGTCACGTGTTTGATTCCCATCCAGCACTAGGCCTCATTGTTATTTTGATTCATGCGTGTTTATTATTAATAGCTTGCTTGCTATGGACTTTCAGAACTTTTCTAAGTAAAATGTATTTAAAATTAACCTTACCTCGCCACTTTTATCCGCTCGCTTACAAATATCAATAAACTTCTTGACCTGATCCAAATCTGGCACTCCAAACTCCTCAATGGGTATATCTGACGCATTTAATCTGGCAACACCATCCACTGGAGGCTTTTTATCCGCAGTCAACGTTATTAGATGCGTAATTCCTTGGTTCACTATAAACTTAATATTTTCCTTATTTCTCGGGAATGCCATAGCTGCTAACTTTTTGGGTATAACCCATGAGAATTTCAGCGGCGGATATGCATCCACTTCTATTTCTGGAAAGGGATTTTCTGGAATAATAATTTGAAGTTCATTTCTGTACTCTTTCGTCGCTCCCGCCAAGCTTTTATCATCTTCTTCTGTTATGGCCTCAGTTCTTGTGTAAATAGGTTGAACGTAGTCCTCATCCATGCTTTCACTTGTATCACAGAAAAAAAACAAATTATTTTTAAAACAACCAACAGGTGGCACACGTATTCTACCGGAGTACCTCGCGTTGACTGACCGAGGGGAAAATATTGGCAAAAGCATACAGTCTGGAGTTGTAACATTTATTTCTGGAGTCCCAAACTTTACAAGCTATCACTGCCATTGCCAAAAGTCGCATTATTTAGCTGTGATGGAATTTGAACCTTAATGCCTTAAAAATAAATGTAGCGACAGAATTTAGTTCGTAAAAGTGACTGCTAAATATTTTTCAAAGAAACGTTGACATATTGCAAAGAATAACAGTAAAGCTCTGAATGATCAATGTAAGATGTGTAATTCTGTCTGTGACGCCATTGAATTTATGCTTTGACGTAGGTAGGTATTTCTTCTGCCTAAGTAAACCGGAAAGATGTTCTAAAACTGTCGTAAACTAAAATTGTTTGATGGAAGATGTTTAGTAATGCACAGTACAGGCCTTGGCAATGCTTTATGAATTGTTTACCATAGTGTATTTATGAACATCTTATCATAACAGTTATTGGCTCCAAAGCGTTAGTTAACGCGAGGAGTTGATCCAAATGGTGAAATACGTCTAGAACACACACAATGTTGATGTACCAATACGTAATATATGTAGGAGAATGTAAATAAATAAACAAACAATTTTTTATTTGATTAGGTACATTTTACTGGCTCCAAAGCGTAGGGGCAGTTGTATGTAGGTACGGTACCTAGTCCATGAGGTAATGTAAGTACCTAATGTTTTTAGTTAAAATGTTTTCTAAAATAGGAAAAAATACCTATATGTAAAGTTTATTTCATTTAATAAATTTACATAAATTCAAAGAGAAAAAGTATTTCAACTAGGCTTTAATTTTCTACAATTAAGATCAGTCTTCGTCCAAAACAGTTTTTGATACTCAATCATAATCTTCAGACGTAAAATTAAAATCTTAATTTTATGAAATTGTCTTTGCGTTAAGTAACTGCTTCATAAGAACCTTTGTCAAATTAAATATACGTCACATCACATCACAGCACATCACACTATCACACTAATATTATAAATGCGAAAGTTTGGATGGATGGATGTATAGATGGACGGATGTTTGTTACGTCTTCACGCCAAAACTACTGAACAGATTGAGCTGAAATTTCACCGGTGTAGCTCTATGCCTGGAATTAAACTTAAGCTACTTGTTATCCTATAAATCAGTTCCCATGGGATAGAAATCACCTTTTAACGTTTCCATAGAAACAATGCGTGCGAAGCCGCGGGCGGCAGCTAGTACTTAATAAATAATGCTGGACTATTCACACAACATCATCTAGCCCCAAGTTAAGCAGAGCTTGTGATTCAAAAATTGAAATTCTGATCAGAGGCGCGAATTACGCGATCGTCACGTCTCCTTTTCCATACAATTTGGTACAGCGCCTCTATCGTGCGGACAGGGAACTAAAACCCCATACAAAAAATTGGTTGTCTGTAAAGTCGGTTTACTGACGATAGTTGAACGTGACAACGTCTGAAGAAAATGCTGATGGAATGGTAGCATTTGATACTCGATCAAAACATGTAAATGTACTATAGTATAGCAGCTGTCCACGCAGACGCATCGCTCACTCAAGTAGGAGAGAGACGGATGTCGAGCGCTCTCGCTTGCACTTCAAGCCTTACATGGAACGCCTCAGAGCGAGGTAGCGCCGCATGACGTCATAGCGAGGTAACGCCGCATGACGTCATGTTTTTTCGTGCGTGCAGCCGGCTCTATCGAATTATAAGACGTTGTCACGTCAAAAGGAGACGTCACGATCACGTTTCGTTATTAACACCCACCTGGACCTGGACCGAGCTTAAAGGAAGGCTTAAAGGAAGGATGTTGTGGATCTACAAGCGGTACCGACATCCCCCATCGTTGTCACTAGTAAACTATGGGGGATGTCATGCCTTTGCGTTCACTGTTCCGTAAGTAACCTTTGTTAATCACATAATAATAAATAATAATAAATAATCACACTAATATTATAAATGCGAAAGTTTTGGATGGATGAATGTATGGATGGATGTTTGTTACCTCTTTACGCCAAAACTACTGAACGGATCAGGCTGAAATTTTGCATACAGGTAAGTCTATTATTTATTTTATTTTCGAATTTTAGGAAAACTTACAGCTAGAAAATTACAAAATAATTAGTACAAATACATGAAAATTACATGTACTTAACTGAGGGTTATTTATAAAGTTTCCACTGTTAACCCTGGAACCCAAAAATAGGCGACTTTTTATCCCATAGATAGAAATAACCCATGGGATAGAAATAACCTCAAAACGTTTCCATAGAAATAACGCGTGCGAAGCCGCGGGCAGAAGCAAGTAGAATTATAAAAGTAACCATGTCAATGCGTTAGCATTCACTGCCCAGCCTCGGCGGTGCAACCCGCAGAGAATGTGTTAAGCCCAACGATGGAAAAGGTTGATGATTATGATCATGTAAATTTATGAGGTTCATGGTACAATGGTATCAGCATGAACGAAAAATATCTACCTTTCGTCCAGCATCATTATTGTTTTTGGCAGTAGATTGTACTCGAACTAAAATAAGCACTAATCTTGTCGAAATCTCAATCAACACTGTCGTCGCGCCGACAATCAGTCTAAGAACAGACAAGACAATCTCTTTTGGGCACTTGTTCAAAGCGTCGATCAATTTTAGGTGTTACAAAAGGCGCGCGTTGCCGAACTTGAAAAAAACAATTTCTTTATCAATCTGGCGCAGCGCATCAGCATTGCCATACAGTGGGACACTGCAGCCAGCGTCTTGGGGACGCGACGACTGGTATTGATATGGATCAGTTGAGCTATCTGTAGATTGTTTGCAACAGTCCAGTCTGCACTGAGCTCAGTTGTTTCAATTGTAAATACTAGTTCTAATTTATTTCCTTTATTTAATTGTAGTTTTCTTTGTAAATATCTTTATTTATACTTAGGTACGAGTTGAATAAGCGTGTACTTTACTTAGAAGGAAACAAAACACTGATAATTTTACCCACTTATAAACCGTCCAAATTCTACGAAATTACTTGAGTCATCATTTGTTTTTTCTGTTGTTATTTTATAAAACATCGGTTCGTAATTGTTTAAATATTAAAGGTTTGGTTGAATAAAAGCGGGTATGAGTAAGAATGAGCGTTTATTTCGTTTCTGCAATAATACCTACTAACCCGCATAGGTTCAGAGCAATTAAACTAAAAATATCTAACAAATTTCCAATAAATAGACTCATTAAACCCACTAAAAAACAAATCTCGCAGCACAAAACACGTGTTTGCGTGGGAGTGAGATGGTTCATGGAAGCCTTGAGCTAATTTACCTAAATCACGGAATATTCTTGACAATTTCATTGTTACAGTTACAGTGCCATCGTTGATCACAATTAAACTACTAGCAGGGGCGAATATTAATCTATTAACACATAAATAAACGTTTTTAACGCATGTTCTGTTGCAATAAATAATTAATTTAGGTAGCTATGTAAAGGTTATGGTAAAGGTACCCAACTACCACTAAAAAATCTAGGTACCCATTAATAGAAAATAAAATCGCTGCTGCTTCGTCTAACAAAATCAAAAATCAAAATCAAAAACTCTTTATTTCCATAAATACAATAAATGTACACTTAGAAAAGGTCAAAATAAAAAACTAAACACTGACACGGAAATAAAGTGATATTTTTTGATTTCTGTCGCTTCGGTATGTAGACTAAAGTAAAGAAGCGACGAAGAAACCTTTAGCCTGTTAGTTGTTATTTTTCGAGTTGGAGCAAAACCCGTCCCAAGCTTTTTTGTCCTCTAGATAATCTGATATTTTATAGTAAGCCTTTTTGCACAGCAAGGTTTTGACAATTTGTTTGAATTTATTTACTTACTGATAATTTTTGCAACTCACTAGGAGTTTTGTTGTAGAAGCGTATACATTGCCCTTTAAAAGATACATTTATTTTGTGTAGCCTAGTTGTGGGCACAGCGAGTTTATGTTTATTTCTGGTATTAAAAATATGTTTATCGCTATTTTTAGGGAACCGATTTATATTTTTATGAGTGTACAATAAGTTTTCATAGATATATTGACATGGTACTGTCATTATGTTTATTTCTTTGAATTTATCACGTAGAGATTCTCTAGGACCCATGTTATAGATAGCCCGAACAGCCCTCTTCTGCAGCACAAATACGGTGTTAATATCTGCAGCGTTCCCCCACAGCAGTATACCATAAGACATAATACTATGGAAGTAGCTGAAATAAACAAGTCTAGATGTATCTAACTAACCCAAGTTTCTACCTATTGAGTCTACCTTATTGCCCACCATGCATCACAGTGGCGTAGCGTGCCTTGGCGGGGCCCCGTATAAAAATTGATTGATACGTTACACACGAATACATTTCGTTACTCGCATTTTTCGTACTTACGAATGATAGATGATTTCTAGGTTATGTTTTTGTATTGAAAACTATTTGTTCCGAAACTGGTCATGAGTGACTTGAATGAAAATACCTAAGTATATAAGTATATTATTTTTGGCTCTAAATTTTCAAATCACACTAAAATATCGTAAACTCAACAACTGATGGTTGAGCAAGCATAAAATTCAAGATATTTATTTCTTGTATTGAAAACAAAAAAAAAATTATACTTAATAAAAACCGATAATTTTCCGAGTAGACCAAATGTATGTTATTGAACAAATCATGTGATATAATCGAAAAACAATACACGCGGCATAGACAACTCTTAACTCTCATTACTAAGTCTTGTGGCTCACAGAATATCCGCGTTAGCCGATGTAGGGTGCTGCCAAGCCAACTTTTGAACGCACGCTTTACGCGTGAAAAAAAGAAATTGCTCTTTTGACTTTTGTCATATCTGAAATAAAAAAAAATTGGGAAGTTTATTAATTTTTGCTTACGCACGTCGGGGGGCCCCCGTGGCCCGGGGGCCCCGTATAATTGATACGGCAGATACGGCGGTAGCTACGCCCCTGATGCATCATCAAATAACTCTTTACCAAGAACATCATTTGATTGGCTGTCTGCGTAGTTTTGGCAGGTAAAGTAAAATATCCAGTGAAACCTTGATCTCAAAACTGGAACGAGCAGAGCCAAGGTGCTTCAATCTGTTTACAAATCAGACCAATCTAATTTTATCCGCTTATGTAGGCCTATCGAATTGGCACCGGCGTTATATCTCCAAATGTCAATAGGTTTCTGCCAAGATGGCTGCCAATTTACATGTGGGTACTTCAGTTGGCGGGAATCCAAAAACGTTACCGATAGGTACTGAACTAAAATAAATCGCATTACACTTGCGTCTGCGTAACGGAAGTTGAATTCATTCGTTTTTCATTTTAATCACAGTCAAAATAATCAAAAATTCTTCCTTTTGGTTCCTTGTGATGTGATTTTAGTGCTTCGAAAATGAGTTCTGTACCAAACCGCCTCAACGTGAAACTAGCGAGACTCTTCTACAAATACGACGAGCCGAGAGAAAAACCTGTATGGAAAGAAGAAACTCCTTTCGTGCCACCAGAAGATTATGAAGCCTATGCTCCATATAATTTCTCTTGGTTTATCGAAGGGAAAATTGCAGCAATGGGGTGTCCAAGAAACGATGCTAATCTGAACTATTTGGTAGATGCTGGGGTGCACCATTTGTTAACTCTATCTCCGGAAAGAAGGCCACCGATCGAAACGTTTAATGCCAAGAGAAAGCTAAGATGGAGTGAAATCAGAATTAAAGAATTTGGGGCGCCAACGCTCAAACAGATACTAAAATTCATTGAAGTATGCGAAAGAGCTGAAATTAGGGGAGAGGTGAGTGTATTTTTACCCGACTGAGTTTGTTAGAGTAATGTTTTGTTTTGGTTATTGACTCAAGACTCAGAACTGCCCAAGTCTGTTTTGTTTCTAAAAGGCGATACTCACGTACCTATACACTGATCTAAACAATTACCTACCTCGGAACATTAGTCAGCAAATTCCAAACACACGAAACTCCAATAGAAACAAGCCAGTAGGCTTGTACGCCTACTTAAAACCGACTAGCACACAGCATCCGCGTGTTTGCGAATATATCGACATCGCCTGCTATAAATGAAATAGCAATTATCTACACGTTTTCCAGACTGTAGGCGTCCACTGCAGGCACGGACGCGGACGGACAGGCACTATGCTGGCGTGCTACCTCGTGCACTTCAAGGATATGGCTCCGGAACGAGCGGTGATGACTGTCCGTGTTCAGAGACCAGGTAAAAACTTTATTTACGACTGGCTCAGTGACCAGAAGTGGGTTAAGGTTAGGCCTCCACTAGAATAAGTTACCATTTTGGTCTGCCGTGTTCTTAAAATTACATCAGGTCGCTGTTTTAACCAACACGTTAATAATAATAAGGTAGGTGAAATTACATTATAAACGCACCTACCATAGCAATCTGAATAGAGACCCCATAAAACAAATTTTAGTAGTGGATGACCCTAGAGCAGCAATTTCTTGATTAAGGTCAGGCTTGTAAAGAATCTATAGAGAAGGTGACAGTATCGGACCCTGCCCTACACCCATTGTAACTAGACCGCAGATATCGTATATCCAACTGGTGCTCTGTATTTTAAGCAATGTGTATTTTTGTTTAATTTTAACTGTCTTTTCTATTACAGGGTCCTGTGAAACTTTTGAACAAGAGAAGGTGGTTTGCCACTACCACGACTGTCTCAGGGGCACAATACCGAAACCAGATTACAGACTTCTAGAAGACAAAGACTATTTTGATATGGAAATGAGCTCCACCTATGGAGAGAAAAAGAAGGATGAAGAAGAAGAAATTCAAGAGTCAAGTCTCAGCGATGATGAAAAGGAGAAGGCTATATTGAAGCTCAGAAGAAAGAAAAAGAAAACTCATGCTATGGTTATCAATCATCATATTTATTTTTAAGCTTATAAATCTTGATGTAGATTAAGTTCTGTCTTGCTTTTACTGTATGATTATTTACTGTTTTATGTATTTTACATTATTTATTACATTACCATACAGATTTTCAAACACTCTTCATGATTTTTTATGCATTTACATAATTTACACATAAATTCATACATCATTTTAGATGTCTAATTAATACACTCTACCACAATCATTATTTAATTAATTACATGGACCAAGAAAAATTAATTACTTGATTTTTTTTTAAGTTTTTTAAATGTTAACACCAATTTACTACAAGAATTCATTTAAGTACAAAACCATTTTGGAACAGTAAAGCTGCTACTCTGCCATATGTATCAATAATAATATAAATAAACAAATTGTGTCCCATTGAGTTCTTCTAAATACATTAAGTTCAAGACAATTATTGTCCAGATGTTGGAGTTTTATTTACTCCCAAAGTGGGTTGACTTACTCTACTTTCTGTATATGGCAACCCAGAAGACCCCTGTTGGACCAGGGCTTTGGTACCAAAGTGACACCTACCACAAGACTGCCTCTTATCACCTGAACATTGATGGGCTGTCCGACTGAATGTGATACAATATTGTAGATACCTTCTAGACCATTGAAGTTTGTGCGTGTGAGGGAGCCAAATTGGATGATTTGATCGTGTTTGCAGAGACCCTGGAAGAGATAAGTTTTAGGTAAGAACAAGTATTTTTAATTTAGATATTAAGCTGGTGAGTCGCTTTAGCTCTGATTGGCCCACATATGTCTATGCAAAAAATGGTTGTTCCGCAGGTTAGCAGCTGAGAGCTGATATATCTATATCACAGTGCATTTAAGGTTTTAAACTACACTAGTTTGTCTCTTGTAGTGATCAGATTGTGCGTTCGTTTGTTAATGTGAACTAGATTTGCAAAAAAATTATTCAATTAAAGCCATCTAGCTAGTCCAGTGATATTTTATTAAGTACTAGCTTGTGCCCACGGTTTTGCACGCATATTTTTGGTATAATAAGTAACCTATCTAAACATAGTTACATAAATTTCGTGATCTGTACACTAGGTAACCAAAATTCTGATTTCACAAACTTTTGGCTATATAATATTAGTAGGATAAATGTACCTGCATTTATATCTAACTGTGTGGTTTGACCACTGGTTTATTTATTGTTACAAATATCTTCTCAATTATGATATTGCAGAAAACTCACAATGTCTTTTGTATGATATAATTTCTATCAATTTATTTACTCTCACACTGTTTTCCCAATGCAGGACAAAGGCTATTTTAACATCATCATCATCATCAGCCTAAGTTAGTCCACAGCTGGACATAGGCCTCGCCTAATCCTGTCTTCAGCTTGCCGCATCCAGCATCTGCCTACAGTCTTTCACAGGTTGTCATCCCACCTTGCTGGAGAGGGTCCTACACTATGTTTGCAAATATGTTGTCTCCTCGGTTGTCATTTCTTCCCGAGATATGGCCGGCCCACTGCCACTTCAGTTTACAAATTATTTCTATTTTAATATAATAACTCTCAAATTATTTAACTTACAGCAATATCAGAGGGAGATCCATTCTCCACCATAGTCACCACAGCAAATGGGTTTAATGGGACTGAGTCTGCATGATTAGGACTGACGTTTGTGGTGATGCTGGCTATCCTACGAGCTATAGGGTCTATGGCAGCACACTCCGCATGGACATCATTGAGGCCATTCTCTATCTGTTTGAATATGTCTCTTAGGTCATTTTGGAGACCTGTAGCAAAGAATTAGATTGATATTAGTTTTAGAACTCAAACAATCAAAGAGACTTTAAAGTAAGTCACTGAATGACACAGCATTTTTATTCATTGAAAGTCAAGTCAATGTTGAGCAGCCACGTAAGTTCACTTTTACAGGTTGGTGTATCATAAACTCCACTGTTTCAATTCCAAGGTTTACCATGGACCAAGTAATAATCATAGTACCTACCGATATTAATAATTTTACGGTGTAACTTACAAATAATTCTGTGCCTGGCGTGTCGTACTTGGTACACGTCAACATCCTGTCTAGGGTAGCCCTGGTTGTCCACAAGTGGTGCCGTCATGTCCACATTGTTAGTTTTCAGGATTTCCTGCTGAGCTCGGAGCTCGCCCTCCAGTTTGGATTTTTCTTCAATGAGCTTCAAAACATGATCGCGCTTTGGACCGTCCATTTTCGTTTGATTGACAATGCAGTGAACAGCGAAGTCACGCAAATACATAGAAATATAGGGGCACGAACGATTTTCCTTCTGAAGAGGCTATTTCAGGAGGAAATCATAGAAAAATTTATTTTATCGAACTGAAATGTATCGATCGATTTTGTTTGTTTTGATTTGGGCTGTGTTCCGTTCCGTTATACGCTGTTTTGGGCTGCGTTCCGTTTGGCGTTTAGTACAGTAAAATCAATTTTTCGGTATAGTCCATTGTATTGAGCACCATAATCGAGTCATAAGCTTAAAATTTTATTTTACAGATCATTAAATTTTATTATATTAAATATATAAAAATTAATCCCTATTTCCCTTGGTCACGGCATCACGCGTGAACGGCTGGACCGATTTCGCTAGCTAATTCTTTCTTTGTTGTGTTTGTTATTGTCAGGAGAGGTTATTATGAAAGAAAAAAACAAGAAAGTTGGAAACATAAATTTCCACGGAGGCGAAGCCGCGGGGCGCAGCTAGTATTAAATAAATACAACTCTTAACTCCTCCAGTGGCACGCCTCCCAACAAATCATTTATAGCCGTCACACACAGAAGCCGCGGCGCGGCCGGCGCGGCCGGCGGCGCGCCGCCAAAATCAAGCGCGCTATATGTGAGAAACGGAACGCAGCCTAGTCAAAAGTTCAAGTCTTTCTACCACTTTCTACGAAGTCACACATGACACAATGACACAACGTAGTATCTCTACCTAGTCTGTGGTCACACATTTGCATGATGTTTTGTACTTAATGGGCCTGCCACACACTCGACGAGTGGCGTGGGAAGTAGCGAGGAAAGTAGGCAGAGACGTAGTGTGGCAACGTTACTCGTCATGCCACTCGTCATGCTCCTCGTCCTGCCCATCGCTCCCTATTTTGTCGGTTTTTGGACCGCGAGTCAAAGGACCGGCAATACGAGCGCGAGTGACTGTCCACATACTCGCGCGGCCGCAGTTCGTGCCGAGCGCTCACGCGAGACGCACGTCTTTGTTTTCGGTTTATAATATGAATATATTAGGTACTTACATCGTTCTATTGCGATGAATAGATGTCATCCACCATCTCCGTTGGCGAGGACGCCGACGACGTCGACGATGTATATTGCTTTGTAGCGTAACATTGATATAATTAGCTATACTAAAAATACACGCACTCGCTGCCACCGCAGTTTCAACGTCCATTGTGTAGCAACGACGAATAGACAAGTGCGGCGCGTAGCGATTAATTGCGCGAGTAGAGCAGTGTGTGGACAGACAGGGCAACATCGCGGCAGCGATGCGGCAGCGCGAGGAGCATGACGAGGAGCATAGTGTGGCGGGCGCATAAACGTGCGTGACCTAAACATAGCAGTGTTGCCAGGGCTCTTGCTTGAGTCGTAAGGCCGCCGCTTCGTTTCCTGAAAAGTTACATTTTTGTTGCAAAAGCCCCTGCATTTTTGTTGCGAAGGAGGATTTCAAGGGGGAAAACTGGAATAACTCGGAGTGAAATACTTTAGCGCTAGTTTTAGGTACGTTCAATTTGGATGCGTTCGTAAACTATTAGCAATAAAAATCTAATATTACAAATCTCGTTGTTCCAAAAGGTTACGAAAATATCTTTAAATAAAAAAAAAAATGTTACGCGAGGGGGTCGAAAGTTACGAAAAATGTAATATAATATGTAACCTTCTGGAATGGAAACGCTGAAACATAGGGGGTTCATGCACATTTGACGGTGTTGCCAGGTAACATCTAACTTTACTAAGAGGAAACGTTAACGTTATTATTTTTCACGCAACGTTACAAGTTATTTAATTTTAGTAGCGGCGTAGTACCGTTTCTTGTAGGTATTTGCCTATACTTGTTCGTAGGTATTTGCGCATTTTATTTGTGCCTGTATGATAATGTGAGTGTGGACTGAGAGCTCACTTTTGCAAAAATTGCAAATCGAATTGAAAAAAAAACAGATTTAGTAGAAAAAAATTTAATCTTCAAGCAAAGGTCCATCAATTTGTAAAACTTAAATTAAAGCCGGTATAACTCCTAGACTACTCAGGTACTCAGGTACTACTACTTACTCTCAGACCACACGCTTGAATAATAGGCATTGCGTAGACCATCGAGCACATACCCAATAGAGAGGAAATAAGGTCTTTCGAATTACGAAACTGATCAGTGATTTGTCACTTAAAAATGTCAATCCTACTAGTGTCGTGCTGATAATATAATAAAATTATTTATCGATACTTCCGATCTAACAAGTACCTAATTAAAATGTATCAATTTGATTCGAGTTATTGTCGATCAGTGTAAGTTTTATGAATTACTCCGGGCATATTATTTCATCGGTAGGTATATTAATAAATCTTTATTTTTTCGTTTGCTCCCGACATTTCACAGAAGACTGTTTTTATACGATGAAAAATCGACGTAACTTAATACCACAATAATTGCGATTTATTCATAAATTTACATGTCAATAACTTATCCGATGTATACAAAGCGTTTACAAGTTTGGTACAGTAAAAATTAAATTAAATTTTTTCCCATAGAGACAATTCAGATTTTTTTTATTAAATTCCTAACTTAGTAGATACGATAACAATGCCACACTAGAAGTTACGTATTTGATATGTTTGCTTTAAAAAAATATAAATTCACTATTCTTGAGGTAGGTAAATAATTTTCGCGATGCTCATCGTTTTGTTTAACATTGACTATCGATATCGATAAAAATAGATGCTTGCGCAACTGGAGTGTTGGCTTGACTTTGAGTCAGCTAATCGGAGCTTAGTGGTCGCCGCAGTAATTTGGCGGAATTGTTGTCTTAAACAAAATAAATGACATTCCTCTCTATTGGGTATGTGCTCGATGGCGTAGACCTATATCTCAGAAATTCGTCAATGTTAATAATATTTATTTTAGAATTTTGTAACTTGTACATTTCTTGTAGTTTAGCACCTGTGCTGTGTGTATTTGTAAGAAATAATGACTCCAATTTAACAGTTTAGAAGTTATAGAGAATATAATTTTCAATCTGAGAGTTCTATATTTTCGGCTATATTGCCTCCATGGATAAATCAAGTTAGGTCAATGTTTTTAACTATTTCCTTTCAAAAAGTTGACGTATCGTCCGTCACTCTACATGCCATACTTTAGGAGAAAACACTGATTACATTTTTGTATGTATAATGTTATCATATCCACCCTATACTATGATTTTTTTGGACTGACTTGTGGCGTGGTTCGTCTCTACCCATATATTTTCCTAAAATAAACAGCCTTTTATTTCTATTCCTTAAAAACAGTCCCTAGTTAATTATGTACCTACATAATGAATGAGACAGACGTACAATATTATTTGCGTCCAGGACAGTGATGATACAACTAAAATTTGCTATTTGAGAACGGCTATTCGTAGTTTTACTCCAAAAACTAGTCACTTAAGTAGGTAAGTAGTTTTTCTCGCCGCTTCGCACGCGTTTTCTAGGTTATCTTATCAAGGAGCCTATTATGTTAATTAAAAGGTAAGACCACAAACATCCAAACTTTCGCATTTATAATAATAGCGTGATAAAGAAAACGAAAGATAATTATGTTATTCTTTATTTTGAAATCAATAATGAGATTTATAACTGTATCTGCTCTTTAGGTTTCAAAAAAGTTTTTACAAAAAATTATTACAAGCTTTTAATAGTTGATTTGCTTTGATTTTACGATTTTACATTCAACAAATAAAACAATATTTTAAATAAAAATGACCAGATTAATAGTTTAACTCTAATAATAAAGACTTAATTACAAAGTCAGAACTAAAATAATATTAACAAATAATGTGAGTCTTGGTTAACATTTTTAAACGAAGGAAGGTTACATTTTAAAGCATTTATTTAAATATCAAAAGTATTCTTAGAAATATTAAGTAATGTCTTTTTCGACAAAGTGTACTTTAGTTTAATTCACTTATAGATAAAAATGTCAGTTATGGAATTAAAGGTGAGCAATCTTTTTGGATAAATACGAAATAATACTTCATGATTCTGGCGAAAATCAAAAGTATTATTAGTTATTCGGAAAGCCAAAAATATTTTATTATTCCCATCACATAATTGTGCAAATATCAATGTATAAGTAAATCATATACATACATGTACAAAAAGGCTAATGACAATATTTTTACCATTGAACACAAAAGGATCTAAAACAAGAAAAAAAAACATGATTGTGCATTACTAAGAAAAATACTAATAAATAACTATTATCACCTTAATAATAACTGGCTGAATTTTAAGGAGTCTATCGACACAGGTAATCTGGCGTAATTACAAGCGCGAATATAACCACGTAAAACACGACAGTTATTGCTTAACTTCAACTCGTTTAACAAAATGGTCCCTAAATATATTAAACATAAGATCGAAATCACACTATCCTTTCTGTTTCCGCACAGAGACTAATACGTATAACATACAAAACATACACTAACAATTATGGCAACGTTGACAATAAATAAGAGGAAAGGGAATATTCACATCGAGAAAAGTCACAAAACACTGACAGCACAAAAAAAAAATTAAACAACAAGTCCGAAGTGCGTACCTCGCACGTATAGTACAAAAAATAAGTAGGTATACAAGGCAACATGTGCAGACTTTAAGTTATTCTACTACCATCTATTGTTTACAAAAGCCACATTCGCAAATTCGTATTTCATAACAAGCTTGGCTTAATTCGCGAATCGGATAATTTTTGTTAGTATAATTAATAACAGCTTGCTACGCTAATACTAGCTACTCTCACAAGGTACCTATTCATTACAAAGGCATTATTTGGCTTATAAAAAATCAACAGCCTTTAATGTGAGAACACCTAGTATTGCATAATCCAGATCGTTATCACTCGATCAGTAATTTTTAACATTTCGAGTGTTTTGCATTTTAATTCGTCTAAAGTCGGAATGGTTCTCGTTTCTCCGTAGTTCGTGATGTCGCCGGGGTTCCTCGTCGCGACGCTGGCGTCGTCGGTGCACCGCTCTCCGATGCATCCGAAGGCTTTCTCAACAGCCGAGACACAGCCGTCTGCTGTCCAGAGCGCACAGGAGTCGTGCTGCCAGAGGGTGTTCTTTGCCTGTTATAAAATAAGTATCCTTAATATTCCACTTATTTCATTATGTCCATGCAAAGCACTCCAACAAAATAAACCCCAAAAAATTTGTCCAGACCGCCAATTGATTTTTGACAACTAAAATACCTACCATCATAATTATTTACTAACTAAAATAAGAATCACACGAAAATAATAAGCAACACTAAGTCATTTGTTATTACCTATTGAGATTACAGTTAGTATGGTGGTCCTTAAGTACGGGAATGCCGCTTCTTCTAGGGGTATGCCCGTCGGTGGAGGCAAATGATCCGCTCCTATGGTGGTGTTAGCGAGTACAGACAGACAGAAAATTAGTAATAAGACAATAGAAAGTAGATGTAATAAGTTTTTGCATATGCATTGTTTAAAATCACTAGATTTTGTAATATTGACTTTGCTGGCCTGCATAACATGCATATGCAAAAACAGCAACTTTTTAATAATATTATAAAGTAACATAAAAATACAAAAAACAAGTCAAAATAACTTTGCGTAGTTTGTTTGTAAGGTCGTATTTTTATGTACTTTCGAAAACACGCAAATACAGTAAGCCTCAAAGTATAGGTACAAGGACATAATGTGATCGAAAGCTGTGAATACCTAGTGTGTATTGTGATTCTTAACAACATTGTGTTTGAATTTATTTGTAAATTGTGGGGTATCGTGCTGTCATGTGATATTTACATTTATTTTTCTTAAATTATTTAAATGCAAGATGCAAAGCTGTTTCAGAAAACTGCGAAGTGCAATTAAGTATATTAGTAAATCAGGCAGTGTTAGTTTAACATCAATTTATGAAGGAATAAGTGAGAAGGACAGTGGCTTGACGTGGCGAGTTTTACATATGAGATGAGTGAGAGAAACGAAATGGTGTACAATAGGTAGGTATGTAATGTAGTAAATGCATACGATGAGGGTAGATATCGATAACAACAAAAAACAAATGTTCGAAGAGCATAAATCAGAATAATCGGGCAAAAACGAAGCTAGCATTCTACAGGCTTGTACCCTTTGATGTCTCGCTGCGTCGGCTTAGACGCATCGCCGCTTGACTCGCTTATGTTACTCTCATATTCATTGTCACTCGTCATTCCCGAAATGCTGAAGAGGGAGGAATCATCTTCGGGGCTCCTCTGTTCAGACTTCCTGGAGGGATCATGGGAAGTAGGACTGGGTTCTTGCGACACTTCTCTAGAGTGCGACGCTCGGGATGTTTTCAACTGTCTTTCGACTGAGGGAGTTCTTTGGGAGCGAGTTCCCACATAAACGGGGATCTTCGTGGCACCCTGTGTTTGGAATGCTGGATGGTTGTGGGATATGGATTTAGGAGGTTCGGCCATGGACGACGGCTGGGAATGTGTTGAGCTGTTTTATTTCCGGTTTGGATAACGCATGCGGGAAGGAAAAAAACCAGTTTAATCAGCGTCGTAAATACATAAATATATATCTGATTCATCATATTTGTTAGTTTTTCACAAAGAAGCCGATTTTTATTGTTGGACTACTGGGTACATGCTGCAAGATAATCATTACATTTTTGTAGCCAGAATTTGACACTTAGTGGCACCCATCACCCTCTACAAATACATCCTAATACATGAAATTCTGAAAAAACAAAAGAACCCTTGTGTGCTTTTGATAGTGTGCGCATCTTAAATACTCAACGACACTACATTCCATGTAATCCCTCACAAGCATGTGACGTGCTCCAACACTGTATCTCAAGACAAGGCGGTCGTCATTTTGCTGCTCATTTATACCATAAGTAGTGAAAATAGCAGCTAATTGATTTTACATAAATATAAGGAATAACTAGTATGGTATAAGTGCGCGAGCTGCAAGCAGCTCGCGATGGTGGCTGTCACAGTGTTCGTTATAAATTAAGTTCCCCTTATCGTAACCTACGTCATTGATTTTATCGAAATCGACAGCAAGGCTCGCTTCGCTCGCCTTGCTGTGTGACGTGTGTCGTATTGCGGTTCGCTTCGCTCACCGCAATCCGACACACGCCCGCCGTCATCAAATTCGTAATCCTCACCCCCATGTTAGTCGAAAACGATACCCATATCCGATTTTTGGATGGGGAAGGGGGTTCCGGGGGGGCACGCGGGGGTCACAGCACGGCTCGCTTCGCTCGCCGTGCAGTTCCCCAATAATCGCATTGCGGTTCGCTTCGCTCACCGCAATACGAACCCGCTCGTACTGCCACGCAGCAAGGCTCGCTTCGCTCGCCTTGCTGTGTGACGGATTGCGGTTCGCTTCGCTCACCGCAATCCGACACACGCCCGCCGTCATCAAATTCGTAATCCTCACCCCCATGTTAGTCGAAAACGATACCCATATCAGATTTTTTGATGGGAAAGGGGGTTGAGGGGGGCGGGGGGCGAGGGGGGGGTCACAGCACGGCTCGCTTTGCTCGCCGTGCTGGTCCCCCGTTGTCGCATTGCGGCTCGCTTCGCTCGCCGCAATGCTCCCCCGGGTTCGGGGGGTCCTGGGGGAGAAGGGGGGTAAATTTTTTTTTGCAATGGAAATCACTCGTGCCCCTCTATACGAATCCCTCAAAATTTTTCATCCGAATCGCTCCGTTGAAAAGAAGGGGGGGAGGGGTGGGCTCCGGGGGGGGAAATCTCGAAAAGTCAGGATTTTCCCCAAGTCACCCCCACTCCCCCTATACGAATCCGTAAAAAAAAACATACCTTCCCATCCACCAACAGGGAGAACAATCGTGTCAATGAGTGAGTCAGTGAGTCAGTCAGTGGTAATCGAGCTATATATATTATGATTAAACAAAAATACAATGCATAATTGGCTAGTTTCAATACTTGGTTAAAATAACGACCGCAGATACATCCGATCAAACCATTGTTCAAACCCACAAACTTAATACCTCACTAGAGCCGGTACAGGAGTCAGTGTGGGAATACTTGAGGTGCGGTACATGGCGCCTGGATACCTGTTTGTGCGCACATCAGTTCAACCGTTGTTTGTTTTATACATTTTACCAATCTTTACCAACAGAACTACAAAATAAGATAATAGCCAAAGGAGTTGTCTTGTTAACAACAAGCTCCATTGGTTATAGGAACTTGATTGATTTCTAATTTTTATAAAAACAAAATGAACAATGAAGTCAGATAGAATTAACTAATAAATAACTCAGGCATAGGTTTAGGAACAATAAAGAAACTGCAGTATCCACAACAAACAATTCTGCAAACTACCGCATTATGATTATTCCTAAAAATATAAATATTTTTGAAGTTTGCATTGTCAGACACGACAATCGTGTGAATTTATATCAAATCTATAAATATAATAATGAAACCGGTTGTCCTTGGTCACGGCATCACGCGTGAACGGCTGGACCAATTTCGCTAATTCTTTCGTTGTTGTGTCTGTTATTGTCAGGAGAAGGTTCTTATGAAAGAAAACATTAAGAAAGTTGGAAACATAAATTTCCACGGGGGCGAAGCCGCGGGGCGCAGCTATTATCAAATAAAAAAGGATTTTCATGTCTATAAAACAAAGGAAATGTTAAATCTATCTGCCTTCTATAATAAAAAGTAAATTAATCTGAAAGAAACGTACCTTCCACTAGCGGGGGTAAGCAGACCAGTGGGAGTGCGAGGTCTTGAGCTCCCGTTAGGCGTGCTGAGGCCGAACTTTGAGGCAGTAGCCGCAGCCCGCGCCGTCGAAGTCTTTGTGTTCGTCACTTTGCGCATAGGGATGCGGGATGGCGTTCCCACATCGTCTGTTATAACATGATTGACAATTTAAGAACAATGAGATAAAGACAGGCTGTAGGTACTGTGCATACAAATACGACTAGAAACAAAACAGAGGTTAAGTTAATGTGCGTATCGTTAACGTTACGTACCTGTGCTGTCCAATGAGAGGTTAGATCCATGTCGTGATGGTGGTTTAGATCCGGCTCTTGAACCTGTCCTTGATCCAGGTCTAGAACCACCCGGGGTCAGTGTAGACCTATTAAATTATAGAAGAGGTTTGAATAAACTCTGTACTTGTTTTTTTATTTTAGAGATAAATAAAATAAATAATAAATAAATAATGCTGGACAATTCACACAGCATTATCTAGCTCCAAGCTAAGCAGAGCTTGTGTTATGGGTACTAGATAACTGATATACTTAATACAATACACACTACATAGATAGATATTTTTTATTATACATAGAATACCTCCAGAACGCCCTGAACAAATGTCTGCAGATCGTACAAACATTTGTCCCGAGGCGGGAATCGAACCCGCAACCTCCTGCGTCGCAGGCAGACCTTCGCCCACTGCGCCACAGAGGTCGTCAATGGATGAATACAAAAACAGTAATATTTATAATTTAACGATTTTTTATATGTTTACATTACTAATTACGTATAACAACTACAAACCTAGGCGCACTAGGCTTCCTGTATCTTGTTCCAAGTCCACTTGCTGCTTCGTTATCGCTGAGCGAGTCTGGAGTGCCCGCGCTGAGAGATGACCTGGACGCGCGTCCAGCCACACCACCGGCCGACATCGGTACCGACCGAACCGTACGTTCCCTTACCTATATCAATAATATATTTGTAATTACACTGTATAATCATTTAGGCACATTTAAATAAGTAGTAAAATCACACGACTAATAATTACTGTGAGCAGCTTGGATCTATTGAATCAAACTCGCTTTTAATGGTTATTACGATGTGCATGCTAAACTAATGGACACTTCTTTTATTACGATCACAATAATTCTATCTATGAAATATACACAAGAGCAATGGACAATGAACAATAAAACCCGCGATACAATTATTAGCGATAGGAGTGCATCAACCGCCACACTTTTTAGCCTATTAGCATTACCCAATGGTATCCTGGAGAAGGCTGGTATCCATGGTGATGGGTATAGTGGTGTTCTCCGGGGGTCGTAGAACCTTGAGATCTTGAGTGTCCGTAAATAAACGCCTGCTTAGTTCCATGTGTCGATCCCACGTGTAGCGGATACGAACAGGGAAGCTCTTCTCGCTGCCTCAGAGCCTCAAATATAGGCCTCAGCGCCTCCATAACCTCCTCAGCTAAACGTACCAATACAAAACCAGGAAGCTCATTAGGGTGGGAAGGGAATACATCCATAACGAACAATATTTTGCTTTCATAGTGCCAATCGTTTTGCCGAAACGCGTTTGTTTAGACGAGTATCGCGATGATATTACGATTAGTCCACACTTTAGTCGACGAACGCGGATTTATTTTTGCGGAGTGCGGGAATGTTGGGATCTAGCGGGAAAGGTGAACGAAATACTTTACCATAAACATCCACAGGCGCTGACGTGCCACCTCTCCAATGCAGTGAATCCAATGATACAAACAACACCAAAACACTACAACGAGCCTGTGCTTAGCTTGAACACTCTAATGCAATACGACCAACGCTACGAGCTCGACACATGCTGCACTCACGTCAATGCACCTTGCAAGTGGATACCGAGATCCATGTACAAGTTGCAGCTCAAAAATATAAAAAGCGAAAGTTGAGCGAGTCCCAAACCGTTTTGCTCCACCAAAGAACTACGGTGCAACTTATGATACTTGTGCGAATTAAAACTAGAGTGTATCCTGTTGGAAATAATACTTATTCTAAAAATATGTGAAGCTGAATAACTTACCTTTGTTATGGGTCCAGTGGATGGTGGTGTGTTTGTGTTAGAGCGGGGCGTACGTGGTCGGAACGCTGCCATGCTCTGGGACACTCCATCCGCCAATATGAATTGTTCTCGTAGTTCGATGTTGGTGCGTCCCTTGGCTGCATGCGGGCGGCGTCCAGTGCGCATCGCAAACGGAAGGAGAGGAAAGGAAGGGCAAAAAAAACCATACGGTAACAGGAGAGACATAAAAATAACACCAAAGTGTTAAGTGGAAATCGGGATAGCGTGCATGGTAGTGAGGGGAGAGAAAAAAACAACAAACAAATCAGAAAAATATCAAACAAAAATAACAACAAAAAATCAAGGATTAAAAATTTTGTGCAGTTAGGAACGGGAATGATAAAATACGATTAGTTTATTCCTCACCATACATTTTATGCAACAGTATAAATCAAGAGCAAGATTTTCCGTTACCTACATTATAAGTTTTATTATGATAAGTAGAAGAAATCGTATTCACAATTTTAACTAGGTCAGTAAAAAGTTCGTTGCATTACACTCCTACTATATTTAGTTTTGTTGACTTATTAATAATGTGCAATGATGAAAATGTAATTGAATGTACTTATAAATTATAGTGAAGTCATTCCGCTTAAATTATCTTGCACTTGGTTTATACATGTCTGTTAACTACATCTACTAAATAAAATAAACAGTAGTACTTGTATAGATTAAATGCAAAATAAAATATCCACATCATGCCACGTTAAAGCTTTAAATATAATGTTTGCATAACCCTTTTAAGTCTCAAAAGTGTAATTATAAGATGTAAACAAACTAAGTACATAGGTATTTCTACACATTTGATAAATAAAAAGCACACCGAAAGCATCAAATGTGTAAAAGCCCACAACAATAGCAAATAAATCTACATTAAATCTATTATAGCAAACGTAAAAACTAAGCCACACCAAACTACTGAAACGCTTTGCCATGGAACCAATGTGTTTAAAGAAAAGGTCAATTCAGTGCAAAAAACGGAATAAAGTGGTTCCAAGGCAAGCCGTATCGCTTACCGAGCGGGCAACAAGCCTCATGCTGTTCCGGCTTGTACGGATCAGGCAGCGGTAGCACTAATGATACTACTTTATGTAAAGGGATATTCGGGGATCAAAATAAACATAAAAATAATATTAAGAATTCGTAAGGATCAGGGGATTCGGAACGGGCAAAGCGAATACGAATTAGTAAATTAGTAGCAACATCAAAGTTTTATAGTGGACTTAACGATGCTTACTTTAGCCATTTACTGATAGTTGATACTAGCGTAAGTTGGTAGCTTCACAATGGAGAGAAGCGAGTATGAAATATCACATCACAAGTGAGGTACGTTACTAGTGAACAGGTGGTTTTTGTGTAGGTCTGTTTAGGTCTTCTGTTTCTGGTAACTTGTTTCTTTATTAAAGAAATAACGTTAATTAACGATAATAATTTCTCGACGTTATTCAATTTGATTTCGTTATTTTGGTAGATTTCATTTTGTATTTGCTGGCAACACAGTTCGCTGCGCAGTTTACGGTCTGCGCATGTCAAAACATCGCGTCGAAAAATGGCCGCAAAAGAAAACAAGAACAATGGAATTCACCACGGGTCGATTTTAATTTCGTATTGACTCAGTTTCTCAATGAGTTTCGCGTGTGATACATCTACAAAATGACCGGCACGATAATTGAGAACTTGAGCGGTCGGAAGCTGAGTGTATTAGTCACGTTCCTATTGTTGAGTCAGCTAACATGTTTTTTGATTGGTGGGCTGGTCGCGCCCATGCCTGCGAACGCTCAAATGAAACTCGGAACTGTGTGCAAAGATACTTTGAAGGTGAAAAATGACACGACGAAATGGTTCTACAACGTGGGGAAGGGCGCCTGTGAGAAGGTCGACTTAGGCAGAGAGTACCATGACCTCACCGAGACCGACATTGTTTTCACGTTCAAAATGCCAGGGGTTGGGCAGCTGGACTACTCGAGATGGCAACAAAACCTCATCGGAGTGCTTCAAGTGGACGTCACATACCATTCCCAGATGGAGGTACAGCCTAGGAGCACTATTACCATCGACGCGCGCATGGCGTATCAAAATAAAGGTGACGAAGAAGATCAATGGACTCTGTACACTCAATCCGTAGAGAAAAGGCATTTAGATTGCGAAATAGGTATCAAAGCAGAGGGCTATCTCTATAAATGCGCCGCTATTCCCCTCTTTGAACTGGGCTCTTTGTTCCATGACTATTATTTGCTAAACATTAGACTCCCAGTTGACACTCCAGTGATGAACATCAACATTGGACATGTGCAAGACTTGTGGCTGACTGTAATCAACCAGAACGGAGGATTCACTAAAGTCTGGCTGTCATTGAAGACTGTATTCTTCCCTTGCATCATTGGGATACTAGTTTGGTTCTGGAGACGCATTCACATGCTGCAAAGAAAGCCAGTCTTATTGGAGAAAATGCTACTTGCATTAGGAATATCATTGTGTCTTTTGAACATGCCCATTGAGTACCTGACTCTGCATTTTGATCTACCGTTTATGCTGCTGCTGGGAGATATAAGACAGGGAGTATTTTATGCTACTCTGTTTTCATTCTGGCTTGTTTTTGCCGGAGAACACATGCTGATTCAGAATGCAACAGCACAAAGCTCTCTAAAACAATACTGGAAACATCTGAGTGCCGTAGCTATTGGATGCATTTCTCTTTTCATCTTTGACATGTGTGAGCGAGGAGTACAGCTTCGCAACCCATTTTACTCCATCTGGGTCACAGATATTGGAACAAACTTGGCCCTGACATTCATTATCCTAGCTGGGATATCTACCTGCATCTACTTTCTCTTTCTATGCTACATGGTTTATCAAGTCTTCATAAACATTTCTCACAAACGCCAGACTCTGCCGACTATGTGCTCGGTCCGTCGCCTGCATTATGAAGGGATCATCTACCGCTTCCAGTTCCTGATGTTGGCAACCCTGCTATGTGCTGCTTTCACAGTCATTGGATTTATCTTGGGGCAAGTTGCTGAAGGGCAATGGAAATGGGACGATAACATTGAGTTGGAATACACCTCGGCATTTTTCACTGGAGTCTATGGAATGTGGAATATCTATATATTTGCCCTACTGGTTCTGTACGCCCCGAGCCACAAGCGCTGGCCAGTAGCTGAGAATACATCAGACACACAGAATCTAAGCGAGGAGATTGAATTCAGTCCTTTGCCGGAACGTTCCACGAGTGAGATTTCTTCTCTTACTTCCTTCATTAGGAAGACAACCGTTGATTGAATTTTAGATTTAAGTATTTTTGCCTAACTCCTCTCTTCACCAACAAGTTATCTTGAAAAGTTGGTGAATAGGATACATTAGACTGCATTTCTAGAATGTTTGTATTGTATTGTAGCTATTTATTTAACAAATCTTTGCCTATTTAGCTTTGACTGTGTACTTATACCTTGTATGGTTATCTTTAGTGTAGGATTTCAACATTTTGTAGAACTTGTAACCATTATCTTGAGACTATTCTGTAACTCTGAGTCATTTGAAACTGGTTTCGGAGGTCAGGTAGTTGTGCTTCCAAAAATAGATTTGATTCTTTTGGAATATTAAGTTGATAGATATTATTTCTGTGATAGTTTTTAAGATTGCATTTTTGAATCAGTATTTTCTAGATTAATTTTGTATTGCCAGCGTTACTTAACTAATCATAAGTTTTGTGTAGTGATTTGTACCGTAATAAATTGATTAAAATACATGTTATTTTGTTATTTGACACACAGTTTTTAAGTTTTAATATTTGGTAGGGTTAATTAGTTTTCCCATTAGGGTTATAATTATAAGGTTAAACACAGATAATATAATTCCCGTAACGTTTGATTGACACTTTGAATACCATAAATACCTAAAAGGTTAAGTACACTTAGTACTGATTTTTGGGTGGTTTAAAAATATGGCCCAAAAACAGTACCTGTTATACAGAAATATTTCAAATTTGACTCATGCAATGCCTTTGAATATTAAAAGGCAGAACATAAGTCGCAGTTATTTTGTTGATGAAGCCAAGTCACATTTTACTATGAAAGCAATTATGTAATTTATTATCAATCAGTCTAAAGTTTTCTTTGAACTTTGTTTTTATTTATTTGTTGATTTATCAGACGCGCAGCCTGTGGCTGATGTGTTGAATCATTCATTTAGCAAACATTTAAAATATATTTTGGTCTCAGCTTCATAAACATTGAAGAATATTGCTTTGCTCATTGAATCGTAGGTAGGTATAATAAAGTAGGTACCTACCTACGTAAACTTAAGGTGGCCTCGATCCTGATAGAGTCGGGGAACTTTAAATGGTTATAGTTTGACAAGTTCGTAGAACAAAGAACTTGTTTGTTTGGGATGGGTCGATTTCCGTTTGAATTTGCTGAGCAAGGGAATATTCCAAATTAAATATTGGATGAGACAGTTTGCAGTTATTTGTCTACCAGTGGATAGGTTGGGTAGGTAGAGATTTTCCATTTACGTAGATTGTAGGAATCTATTTCGTGTGGTAGATAGGTAGACAAAATTGCGATCTATCTCATTAATAAAATTCCAAATCATCTTTCTTTAAAGTTTTCAAAAAAATTGATTTGACCAGAGATAATGGCCAACTTTTTGTGTAATCTGTACTTGTCAGAATATTAGCTAGGTAGAGTTTGGTGGACGATACCTAATGGATAGAGGCTTTAGTTAAAGGCGGTTCCTAACACTTAGATGTCAAGGCACTTTAAAATGCCTTTTCTAAAAGTAAGGTACAATGTAAGTGAAGAAAAAAATACTGCTAGATATTTTTAACTACATTTTTGGCCCCAAAAGAAGCATTTGCTCCGAGCGGCGGCGGATAGGAATAGAACCCGCAACCGTCTGTGTCTGTCTTGCTTGGACCTTTGCTCACTGACACAGGTTATCAAATCCATATTTTTTACGCAGACTTTTGACAATTCACACAAAAATTATAAAGGTTCCCAGCAAGCAAGATACCCCGCGCGTAATGGACGAATAATAAGCCCACGAAAATTACGTCCTTAGACCTCGTAAGTACCGTATCTTTCATAAGTAGGGTGGGATCTACATGTACTCGTAATTCAGCAATACAACATTGCTTTTTCATACAGGTAGTAGGTACCTAGGCAAGTAGACTTAGACCTTCCTACCCCCATGCAGAGCATCGTCCACCAAACCCCAACCTCCCCCTCCTCTCCCCTACTACCCGCACCCCGTACATACCTCTGCAAGGGTCGTTCTTGACCAGGAACTCGTCGAGCGCCACCCAGCCGCCTCCCACGCGGACCATCACGGTCGAGCGGAGGATTCGGACCAGGCGGAGCTTTTGGGAATCGCCGAACTGTTGGGAAAGGATGATGTTAGATTATATCAGTGGAATGTTTGTGAATCTTATGTACCAACTCATTAGAATTTATAGACGCTTAACATAGAGTTCATTCATAGCAGAACAGACCCAACTTTTAATTTTTGCAATCTTTAAACGTAGGTAGGTTTATGATACATAAGCAAGTATTCAAAATTTTGGGGTAGCTACCTAAGGCTGCTTAAAAAGAACATATTCAACAACTTTTTCACAAGTTGGCAAAAACTCGCCACACATCTTTATTATGTCGCGAGTTTGTGAGCAGATAATGGAAGGGACAATCTATCTTTGCTAATTGTAAGGGGGTTAGCCCTAGAATATTGAAAAAAAGGCAAGGTTTTTTACAATAAAATAAAATTTACGGTGTAGTCTCAGTAGTCCGGTTACAATAAAGAGCCGGTACGCACCTGTCGACTGGTCGCCGCGCCGCTGGCAACTCGGTCGACGGCGACTGCGATTTTTATAATTTAACTAGCTGCGCCCCGCGGCTACGCCCGCGTGGAAATTTAAAATTATCACTTAGGGGTATGAAAAATAGATGTTGGCCGATTCTCAGACCTACTCAATATGCTCACAAAATTTCATGAGAATCGGTCAAGCCGTTTCGGAGGAGTACGGGAACGAACATTGTGACACGAGAATTTTATATACAGGGTGGAATTTTGTAATGCCACCTGGAGGGAAAGTACTCTTAATACTGTAGATAGAAAATTATACTAAAAGGAAACATTCCTTTAATTTTGAAAAGAAAGAAAACTGCATTCAAAGATTTTCGAAAATTCGCTTGCCACACCCGGGAATCGAACCGACTGAAATCTGTAAAAATTACACCCTGTACTTTTATGGCATAGATCGTTAGGGTCAATAATAAGGATGAATTCTCTCTAACAAACTTAATAAATTAAATGAAAGGAAAACCATGAAATCCTAAATTATAAATTGAATGGGTCAAGTTAAGCACTTTAACTTAAAGATCCATCTGTTTACTTGTGTCAGTAATTAATAATAATCATTGACGTCATTTATCCATTAAAATGACGAATTGATATTTAGATAAGACGATTGAAATTTGTACGTGTTTGTACCTAATGCATACTCTTCTATCTTAAAATACTGGATCTCTTAAGAAATGAGTTAAATGGTTTCCCCGAGGCGGAGCGAAACCAAATAATTCTTCAGCAAGATGGTGCTCCAGCCCATACCTGGATTGGTACCAACGGCACAATCAGATGGCCTGCGAGATCACCAGATATCACCCCTTTAGATTTTTTTTTTTGGGGATATGTAAAAAATCTAATTTAGATGAAATCTTATGTGAATGTAAACTAGTTGAGAGTTGAAGTTCAGAATACGATTTATAATATTCACCACAACACGATATTAAATGTTACTAGAAATGAATACATAAGAAGAATAAATTTGTGTATCCAAGAAAATGGAGCCCATTTTGAGCAACTAATTAGTAGTTAGTTGACTTTTATTGTAAATAATTAAAATAATTTAAGATTTCATGGTTTTCCTTTCATTTAATTTATTAAGTTTGTTAGAGAGATTTCATCCTTATAATTGACCCGACCGATCTATGCAATAAAAATACAGGGTGTAATTTTTACAGATTTTAGTTGGTTCGATTCCCGGGTGTGGCAAGCGAATTTTCGAAAATCTTTGAATGCAGTTTTCTTTCTTTTCAAAATTAAAGGAATGTTTCCTTTTAGTATAATTTTCTATCTACAGTATTAAGAGTACTTTCCCTCCAGGTGGCATTACAAAATTCCACCCTGTATAACACTAGCTGCGCCCCGCGGCTACGCCCGCGTGGAAATTTAAAATTATCACTTAGGGGTATGAAAAATAGATGTTGGCCGATTCTCAGACCTACTCAATATGCTCACAAAATTTCATGAGAATCGGTCAAGCCGTTTCGGAGGAGTACGGGAACGAACATTGTGACACGAGAATTTTATATATAAGATATAGGTAGGTGTTTACGCACTTGGTCGTCGGTCGCCCGGGCGACTCGGCCTGTGTTTTGGTCGCTAGCGACAAGTCGACAGTACGTAACTCTAAATGGACCGGACTTCTGAGCCAAAAAAAGGCTCAAAAGTCCGGTTCAATTATTGAACCGGACTTTTGAGCCTTTTTTTGCAACTGTACTTAATGTCGGTATAGATGATACATTGTCGGCTTATTATACTTGTCGAAAACACATCGGGTTCTTAGTATTGCAAATTATTACTTAGTAAGTAGAGTGCTTTTACAGATTCTAATAACAACGATTCCCACACACTAGGCTGGGCCTGTATCGTGGGGACCAACAGGATTAATAAGCTAAGAGTACCTAAGTAAGCCTTTAGGAAAGACCTACGATCTACCAGCAGTAGACATTATCAATCGCATGTTTCTGATGACTTACCCGATACTTGCCCTCGCCGACCTGCATGACCCTGAACTTCTGTCGGCAAGTGCACAGCATCACTAGACGTTTGACCTCGTCGTGGATCTTGTCGGCGTCTGTCGGCGGGCCGCGGCGCTCCACCTGGGAGAGAGAAACGAATTAGTTGTAGAATACAGTTAGGATTATGTAGATATAAAAATTTGCAATTTTTTTTTCAAAGTAAGGTTTATGTAGGTATAAAAATTTGCCGATAAAAACGAATTATGATGAATATAGTTACTATGATATGAACTACATATTTAAATACACAAAAAAGTTTTGCTCAGGGCTTATTGTCATTGATCTAGTTAGTTAGTTTTATTGTTCTAGAAATAGGTAACTGTACTTACAGGTGGCAGGTAGGGTACTGGCTGCATTGCCCCGGCTGTATGGCAATGCCGATGCGCTGCGCCAGATACTCCTCAACCTCAACAGCCTGTAGTGGTCCACTACTGGACGCAGGCCTCCGCCTGATAAGCGCCTTATTGGCTTTTATTGCATGAGGGGTAATGCCCATAATCCCCACGCTGGGCATGCGGGTTAGGAATCGCAGTCCGGAGGTAGAATTGTTCTGCAGGAGGCGCTGCTGCCCGCCCCCGGTGGATATCCCTAAGTCGCCTCTTACGACACCCGCGGGAAGAGTTCGGGTGGTGCAAATTCTAAGCCGGCACCACACGGCCAGATACTCACCAGCTCCAAAATATAATAAAGAGTTATTTAAGTTACCCAATCAGGCCGGAGCGCGGCGATGAACTCCTCCCAATCGATGAGTCCTCCGCCATTCCTATCGAACAGGTCTGCCACGGCGCCCATTTCGAGGCGGGACGTGTCGAATTCTGGACAAACAAACATTATTTTACTTTAAAAACTTCCGTAGACGAATTTATTATGAATGTAAGCGGGTTAACTACGAACCTAGTTTGTATTGGAAGAACACGTGTGCGCGACGCAAACCGCACTCACCCTGATGAAGTCCCTCGTTAAGGGATGAAACGTTGGTGTTCTTCCAACACAAACTAGGTTCGTAGTTAACTCGCTTACATTCATAATAAACAAACATTACTTAGACAAGGTCTTACAGGTATAGCTGGTGCCAGAATCAAGAAATTGAAGTTGGCTATTTTGAAAGAATCCTAGTACCTAGTGTCTATAGGTAAACCTAAACTATATTGAATAAAGAGTATAAAATAAAAAGTAAAAAAAACTTAAAATATATTGAGCATTGAGTAACCAAATTTAGGATTTAAGACACTGCTAACAAAAATTATGTAGGTATGGTTGTTCTATCTCATGAAGTCCGTTGGGCTATGTATGTCATAGTGAATGCATGTACACATTGTTTTAGTGTGCGTAAGCTCAGAAGCAATCAGTCTCGCCCGAGACGCGGTCCGGGTCACTAGTGCTCATTGTATTCACGTCTGATTTTGGTAGCGAGGACCGTCAGCATGACAACTAAGCGCAAAGTTGTTCGTAGTGAGGTAAGTTAACGGACTTCGTGAGATAGAACAACTATAGGTACCTAAGCTTTTTCACAATGAACGATATCCATTTATTATTTTATTTTGTTAAATATATTTAAACCTTCGAACAAGTTATACTAGCTTCTGAAGGTAGATCCTTCCCCGTTTTTAGAACAATCTCTTTGCAAAGGGGTTTGAAGTTGTTTCTGTATGGAGGGTGGCCGTGGCACTTTGACGTGACAACGTCTTATAATTCGATAGAGCCGGCTGCACGCACGAAAAAACATGACGTCATGCGGCGTTACCTCGCTCTGAGGCGTTACCTCGCTCTGAGGCGTTCCATGTAAGGCTTGAAGTGCAAGCGAGAGCGCTCGACATCCGTCTCTCTCCTACTTGAGTGAGCGATGCGTCTGCGTGGACAGCTGCTATACTATAGTACATTTACATGTTTTGATCGAGTATCAAATGCTACCATTCCATCAGTATTTTCTTAAGACGTTGTCACGTTCAACTATCGTCAGTAAACCGACTTTACAGACAACCAATTTTTTTTTTCAAAATCGCCGCGCACAATTTCCCAATATAGGTACCTACATATTACTTCATTGGTGCTAATATATAGTGGGTGAATACTCACTGGTGTTGATAATTCCGTCCATGAATTCGTTCCTGTGAATGAGTCCGTTGTTCTCCTTGTCCATCTTGCGGAACAGGTCCGTCAAGCGGGACTTCTTGTGGTTCATGAACTTCAGGAACTGAGGGAGAAAACAATGTTATTTAGATGGAAGATATTGCAGCGCAGCGGTATGGTCGCCCGTTGTACAATCATATCTGTGAAACTTGAGTTTCAAATTAAAATCTAAATTTGGTAGGTACCTAAGTAGGTATTGCTTGTTTTACAATACAATACAATACAAATATTTATTAAGTAAACTTGAGTTAATTTAGCATGGGTTTGGAACCCTCTTTTAAGTATAGAGATACCTGTGTTAGAGGGTTCCGCTCTTCCGTAATATACAGTTATATTGGAAGGTGCGTATTTGAATTGATATTGTTTTTTCTTCATATTTCATATATATTTTTATTTCAATCATTGTGTACATACACATCTAGGTCTTAGTATCGAGGCAATTTATAGGAATTTTGGTGGCATTATGCTGATCAGGGAGGTATTTAAAAAACGCTAGCATTAAACGCTATAAAAGTTTCGACAGGTCAGTCGCTACCCGTACGAAGCTTGAACAACAAACAAAGTCCGCCTTTTATGGACCTAATTTATTAAATCTGTTAGATATTTTTGTCTGCGAAATTAAATTAGGGTCATTCAATTTTGAATGTTTTGGCGACTGAAATAAAGTGTATAAGGTTTTTATCAGAATAGCACCTACATTATTTCATTCTATCTTACCCTCTTTCTCCAGTCGTCCCAGCTGAAGTTGGACACTCTCTGGATTTCCTGCAAGTGAGCGAGACGGGCTTGCAGGTGTCTCTGTCTCTCCCACGCGAGCAGCCATACGTTCCTCCATTTGTCCCATAGGGTCTTCACACGTGGCGACCTGAACTCCGGTTCCGAACCCTTGCTGCATTGGGATAAGGTTTGCTTTAGTTTGTATTTTTAGCGGTACTAATTGGCAGCCATTTTGGTTTTAGTGCTAGAACCACACATAGCATCATAATTTTGAAAATGGAATAAAACCTTTGAAAATAGGGTTGCCAGTTAGTATCATTGTGTCTGAATGGTAGCATAATTTCAGGCATTGATAAACAATACTTTTTATAACAAAAAATTAAAAGTAGCAGAAACAAATTAAGCCCTACTTTCTAACTACTGTAATATGGTCGTGTAGGTACTTTTTTGATTTCAACATAAAAACAATAAAACAAAGAGGGCTGTCATGTCACACAACAAAAATCAAACTCAAACAACATACAGAAGCTTATGCGAATGCCACCAAACATTTTTATTGATGGCTCAAACACAATAGATGATTTTTACCTTGGATTTTAGTATTGATAGGTAAGTTTTTCTTTAGTTTTGAATATTAGCAAACATTTTACTCATGGTGTCTTCGTGACGACGCGCGACGGTTTCAATTATGGAACTCCTTACTTTTACTTATTGCCGTTGAATATTGGTTACCATGTTTGACGGGATTTTTTAACCCTTGTTGACTCTAGGTTGACAGGATAGGATGATCTTTACCTTCCCTTAGGCAGGAACCTCGGTCCGTACTGCGGCAGGTTCCGGTCTGGCGTCTCTCGGCCGGGACTCACGCGACTAGAGCACACGCAACAATGAGAACAGAACACAGCTGTTAGATGCCAACCCAGTGTTAGTGGCAACCTTGTGACGGTTAGTGGCAACCGTGTGAAGCTAGTGTCATGTCAACGTGGTGAAGGTTAGTGGCAACCTTGTGAGGTTAGTAGCATAGCAACCGTGTGAGGTATGCAACTAGAAATCACAGATCTCGTCGCGGCAACCGTGGGAAGTTAGTGGCAACTGAGTGAAGTTAGTGGTAACCTTGTGAGGTTAGTGGCCACCGTAAGTGAACCTTTATGTTATAAAGTGAGTGATTCGTTCATACTATATTCACAGTTCATTCGTTCAGAATGCTGTCGAAAGGCGGTGAAAATAGTTATGAGCGAGTTCTTCATTGAATTTCATAGATAGACAGGCTTATGACTTATAGGTGTGGCAACCACAGACCTCGTCGTGGCAACCGTGTAGGCGTACGTGAGGTTAGAACCGATGATTGTGTTTTTTGTTAGTTGCAATCGTGTGTGTCGATCATGTGTTGTTAATACGTACCTACCGTAATTAATTGCAACCAAGTGTAGCAGGTAACCAAGAGTGACATGGCAACCAAGTTTGGTACTCTTGGGATGATGTTAATCCTCACCATGATAATGTTAGTCGCAACTGTGTGTGGCAGTGGCAGACAACCTTAATGGAAACCAATTTGCCAGTTTCCGATTGGAAGCAGTGATATTAGGTTTTTTGTAGTGGCAACACCGTTAGATTTTTGCGAAAAAATATTGTTTTTGCATAAATCAGCTCAAACATTTAAGCATGCATTTACCAATACCAAGGAATTTTTCCTCATCATGCAATATAGGAATTAATCGGATCATTAGAAGGAGAAGAGTTTTATCAGAACTTTTACATTTTAACTTTTGATTTTTTAAGTTTTAAGGTAGTAGGTATATACCTAGTCCTTTTTTTATTTTATTATTATGCTGTCTTAATTTTTACCCGACTGCGTTTATTCCACAACTTAATAAATGGCTCTATAAAAAGCAACAAACTAAAAATAAACTACAAAAGCTCAAAGCCACACTCTAACTAAACTCTCAAACAACAAAATAAACAAAATGGCGTCAAACCTTCCTCTCCTACTCCGATTGTGAATCCTCGACCTGGTGAAGCGTGAGTGAACGAGACATAAAGCAACATTTACACGTGTTAGAGCGAGATGGACGGTGAATTTTGATCAGACAAGCTGAGTAATAATTTTCAGAATTTACATTTAAAGCCAATGAAAAGTTAAATTAAACAATGGGACCCATCAATTGTGTTATTATAAATGTGAGACTGGACTTATTTGGATATTTAAAATGTGACCAGTATAAAAAATATTAATACAACAGGTTCTTTCATCAACATAAAAAAGAACTGGATTTGTGGTGAAACGTTGAATGAAAAATACCTGCTGCAAACCAATTTAAAACATAATATATCTAAGATTTAGAGGTTATCGAAATTATTTAAAAAAACAACATTAATCCCAGTACGTACAACAGCTATATTTTTTAATTACGGACCTGCCGCGTTTTTTACCTGACAAGATTATTTAAACTTTTACTAGGTAGGTTAGGTAGAACCTACTCATAAATTAGGTTAATCAAAAAATATAAAATGTTGTACATTCTGCCAAAATCCAGTTAGAAAATAAAAAAAAGTCTAAAAACCCACCTGTATCGCCTAGATCCATAATAATCTGGCGACACCGATCTCTCCCTGTGCAAGTCGAGCTGCGACCCGCGACTGATGTGGCAACACAAGCACCATGCATGACGTCACATGAACGAACGGATAAAACAAACATAAATGAGTGAGTGAATGAATGAACTAAACTATTGCAAACAAAACAAAATGACGGGACAGTGAAGCGCGCATATTCGAATTTTCTTGCATAATATTTTATTTTGTATTTGAATTGGCTGTACTGTGTCCAAGTGATTTGGAACAAATTATCGAGTACCTATACGGATCAAAAGATTGTGGCCAAACACAAGAAAATTAGAATTGGGAGCTACCAATGCTCCTTCATAATAAAAACACCCAAATGTAACGACTTAATATCAGCTAATAAAACAAAATTACAGTTATAACTACAAAATTTGAGCAAAAGAATCCATGAAAAGTAATTTTGAGCAAAAGAACCCATGAAAAGTAATTTTGGGCACCAACATTTAGTGTTCTTTAAATAATTTTGATTTTTAGAGCCCAATTTTGTAAAAAAAGTTTGAGTGTTACATACCCAGGCGTTCCTTTGACAGCGCTCTTGGCGGAAACCTTCCTTGGTGTGGTCTCCCGACCTTGACTCTGACTCTTCACCTAAAAAAAAAACAAATATTTTAGTACAGCGCCATCTATTGAAAACTAGTACCAATCAGATTCACACCATTCAATTTAGATTGGTTGGAGATTTGCCAGTACTTCCTTCTAAGGGTCTGTTTCACAATGTCCGGATAAGTTCTGCATAAGTTCCAAATAAGCTATTTGTTACTTACCCGTTGGATAAACATCATTATTACGTTTCACGACTACCGAATAGCGCTAACTGTCGTATAAAGTCGTCCATAACTCATTGAACTTTTATCCTCCAAATAATTTATGTGTTAGATAGTTAATCAATACTTTATCAGGACATTGTGAAACAGACCCTAAGTGTTCCTTTCTAAGTGAAAGGAATTTATAAGCGATTTTTACTCCAATTCAACTTTAAATCCGGCTTTGTGTCCACGGATCCCGGGATCAGATTTAATTGGCCACTGATACCGCCAAGTTTTATCCACCGATACCGGGATCGGTTTCCAATGAAAATTGATCCTGTCACCTCATCTTTAAAGTTTAAATTACCTTGCCCTTGCAGTCCTTATCATTCTAAAATCTAACTGTCGACTTCAATCACCTTATCTCTCACAATAACCTCAGTCTCCCGTTTCTGCCAGTCAAATATAAACCCTAAACCCTCACGTTAAATCACAAATTACCTGGTAAGCCTTGCAGACCCTGTCGACCTCGGTCTGCCGTTTCTGCGTGTGTTCCATCAGTTCGTTGTGGTCTTCGATCAGGCCTTGGAGTAGGTCAATGGATTCTGGTAGAGGCTCCGCTTCCAATGCTGGAGAGAAAGGGTAATTCAGTATTTTCGTCAAAGAGACCCAATGGCCTAAAGGAAATAACCGACTGAGCTTTTGAGTTCAGTTTTATGCCTCCGGAAGTGGCCATTATAATAGAAAATGGCGGTACAAATTTCCCAATTTTTGATTATTTCAATCGTGGAAATGTACTAATCTAATCTAAATTTCACATGCGCGGCTCTTTTGTAAGAATTGAATTTGTAATGTTAGTTCAAAAGTAATGGACAATGTTTTAGCGTACCTTTACAACAAAATGTAAATTTTCAAGTTCTCTTTCTTTCGTGAACAAAATCGTGGATTATGTGTACCTATAAAATATGTAGAAAAACACAGTTGCTGCCCAAAAAAGTTAACTCCCGATCGCTAGTTTTAAGCTTGACGTGCGATATCTGCGAAGCCTACAAAGAAATGTATTTTATCTTACTTAACCTGAAAATAAAAGGTCTTACATATCAGCGTATTCTCCAATCCGGTCAGCCATTGCAGCAGCTCCTCGAGTACCAGATCCAGGTCTTTGAGGCTCTGCATGTGGGTTTCCAGCTTGCTGCCTCGCTGCATCGCCCATTGCCATACCTGGATAAAAGGGAAGTGTTTATCGTCTTAAATGATTTAAGTTAAATCTAATATATCGTCTTATACCATACTTGTTGTACCATATTCTAGTGTTTGTTTCAACTTGATTTTTTGCACGAAAGAGGCTAACTACCCACAAACACAGGTTATCATAGGCTGGGAGCTAGCGCTATTTACAAATTGAATTAGAAATCCTAAAGTAAAATCAAAAAGTAAATTAATTATGTAAATTAATTTACTTTTTGATTTTACTTAATAGTTATAGAAACTAACTTCGCTATTATGTTTGAGAAATGTTACTTTAAGATATTAGGATTGTAATAATAAATAGTTTATACTTTATACATTGTATAGGTTATTCGACTAAAAAAGTAAGGAGTTCAGGGTTCCAATTCCAACCTCGAATGGACCCTTATATATTAAATTTTTAAATTTGTACTTTTTCAAATTAACACTAACGCGTTCCTTGTGATTATTTGAATAAATGATCAAGATCCTCATGTACGAGTATGCTCGGCATTTTTTTTTCGTTTTAGAAGTTTCTGATTTGTTTCTCCATTTTCAAAGGAAACTTGCTTTCGAGGAGATACCTGAAAATTACCAACCTGAACAGGTGTAACTTTACTGAATATCCTTATAACTGGTATCACAGAAGCGACTAGGTGTCGCTTATTTTGTGTTGCATTCATTTTAACTTTAATGTATGACACAAACATGCACAAATTACCCGATCATTTGATTGTCAATCACGAGTTTTCAAAACAATATACCAATAGTCTAAATAGATAAGATTATTTAAATCGATTAGGTATCTGTTAATTTGTTTGGCATTACTTTATTCCAAGGTTAAATGATGATAAAATATTGCATTTTATTTGTTATTGGCATATGAATGGAGGACCGTTAAGATATATAGATAGATAATTTTTTTAATCGAGACGGTCCAGCATCCTTTAAAGCTTTTGTTATTTATTTTATTGTTGATGGTCACAACTTGTGACTCACTTGTGACAAACTTGTGACTCACAAGTTTGTCTACTCCTACACACCTAATAGTTTTAAAAGTATTTGCCTTACCTCATCCCATCTGCTCTGTATGATGGTGATCCAGTGCTTGATGACGGTTACGGCGTCGGGGTGAGCCTTGCTGAGGATCGAGTGTGCCAGGGCGACGGTCTCTTCCTGTAATACAAGATGACGGTTTTATTGTGCACTTTGTTATCGAACGGTGCAGTTTGTTACGTAACTGTGCAGTTTATTTTCTAACGGTGCAGTTTTGTTCGGTAAAAAGGTAGTTTTGGTGCGTTAAGGTGCAGTTTGAAAACATTATAAAGCTGTTATGTTTATCCCGTTTTGTTACATATTGCTCTTTTTCTCTCAGCTGCGGTAATAACGGTAGTATTTACCTAACAGTGCAGTAACGTTACCTAAACATAACATTAAATTAGCAAACCATGCAGTTTTCAAACTAGGCATCTACAATTACCGATGTTCGGTTTCGAAGCCAATGACTGACAGACGTTACTTACGTGCATTATTATTATCTAACAGTGCAGTTATTGCACCGTGCAGTTTCAAAACCGTGCAGTTTACAAACCTTATCGTGCAGTTTCTCATTCAGCTCCCTGATGAATTTCTCATGTTCCCTGATCTGCTGTTGAGTCTCCATGTCTCCCTCGGGCAGTTGTCCTGAGAAGCGCAGCTTGGTTTCCGCGTCCGATAGCCATTCTAGCAGCATGTTCACTGAGCGGTGGAGTTTTTCGGCCTGGAGAAGTAAAAATTGGGACTTATTGTTGGTTATTGAGTGAGTGTAGTGTTTACCTCAGTGGCAAGCTTTGATACTATGTGTATGCATCTGATAATGATTGTCCGAGGATAACTCTTGAACGGACAGTTTTGAGAGCTCAAATACTACAAATGGGGTATTTTTAACACCTATGTTACACCTATAGTTTTGGGAATTATCAATATACCTCTAGAGGGAGTGTCAATGTGATAATGTTTGTACATGCAAATCAAATGATCCCATTTGGTTAGAATTTAATATATTTATGGTAAGTAGAAGTCTGGCCGATTTCAAGATATAAGGGTGCAGATCAAAATAATCATTTTTTCAATGTTCTTTTATTCACTTCTTGAATTACACATAAATAGTAGATTTTTCCATAGTAGTTTTTTTTATTTGCACACTAACTCATAGTAATAATAACATACCTCCTTCAAAGCCCCTTCAAGACGGGTTGCCTTCTTCTCAGTGAGAGTGAGGACGGATTCCCAGGCTTGCTTGAGTTCGGTACATTGCGTGCGGATGCTGGCAGCGTCTTCGCGAGGCACCTGGGAAATTGAAGCTTGTTAGTACTGGGTCAGAGTTTTAAATCTTGTGAAGTTTTTGAATGTTCTGTATGATCTTATGGATATATATATTTTTGAGTTTTTGTTTAATGATAGATGCAGCGTAAAAATCTGTCATTTCAGCGTGAGCCTTAGTTTCTTCTGATATTCACTTGCTTTGACAGAATGTCATGGCTCAAAATGTTGGAGAATATTCTTTAGATGTATGACCATACTACGCTTGATTTTAAAATGGACTTTAATAAAATGTTACTTTATTTTAGTTGATGTTATTTGAGGAATTTCTTGAATCTTACCGTAGCTTCGAGTTCCTTTCCGGTCTTCATGACTGAAGACATCTGTTGCTCGCGAGAATGGAGGTCCTCCTCGAATTGCTGCAACACAAACAATGGACATTTGAGCAAGAAAGAAAATTCGGCATTTCTAGGGTCAGTTCAGTGTAATTTTGACGGAAAACAAATCTGAATCAGGCTTGTGCTAATTTCAGACTTGACTCAAATTTCATATTCTTAAAATCAGTTGACTTAAAGTTTAGATTAGAGAGATCTGTCATTTGAGGAAAATTTCGAAATTAGGTAAAAATACTTCCAAATTACAAAATTTGTAAACAGATTTCAAATTTCCAACAACTAATACCACACTGGGAATGTCAAATGTCAAATCTCGAATGTTGAAATGAAATTTTCAACGTCCAATATCAAATTTTCAAAGTCAAAACTTAAATGTACTAAATTTAACTCACCTTATGTTGTTCAATAAGCGCCATCACGGTGTCCAAATCGCCATGCACGGGCGCGTCAGCCGACAGTGCCTTCTGCTGCTTCTTGAGCCACTCCAGCAGCGCTGACATGGCGTCTTTGAACTGGCCGGAGTACAGGAGGGCCTCTTCTAGGCGGCGTTGTCTGTAACATAAATGGTATTATGAATTTGAACATGTAACATAGCGTAATCTGCCCCAGAGCTGATAAAACAGTAGATCATTTGACAGTCTTACATAGGTACTTGAAGAATGTTGTAGAAGTCATTTCCATCGCAAAACGTAATAAAAACAGTCTAATCAAAGATCGTAGTAGCGTAAGGGCGCATTCCCACTATGTCGTAATTTGTGTGTGTGTATGTTTGGGCCAAATAAATGGATTTTCTTTCTTTCTTCTTCTTCAAATACCCTGAGAAAGGAATGGAATGGTTAGTTACCTGTCGACAGCCTTAGAGCAGACCGTGGTCCACTTGGTCTTCATATCGTTGAGCATGGTTCTGAGAGCGGGCTCATCAGCCTTGGGCGCGCGTTCCTTCAGAGACTTGCCACTCTTCATGGTTTGGTCGTAGAACGGCTGCTTCGAGGCTAGGGCCTTTTGGAACTCGCGGTGTTTTGTTAATCTGCGGAGAAAAAGGTTTTATAAGTTTTGGATAATCCTCGTTGTAGCCCAGAGACCACGAGAGAGACTACCCATTGCTGGGTGGTGGCCCACGATGTCCTGTGGTTTTTGCTTTGGGATGGGTAGCCTGAGACAGTCTGGCTGGAGACTCTTAGCACCCCCTGCCCCGCCAGGAATAGCGAGGCGGCCGGGAACTGGAGGCCATTTCCTTTTGACTTGTATCAAGAGGGGTGTCCTACCCACGCTGGACATGTGAAATGGGATCGCAGTTCTGTAGTAAAATTCTTCTTCAGTGGGCACTGCTGCCCACCCCCCGGATATGTCCCTTAGTCGCCTCTTACGATACCCGCGGGGAGAGTTGGAGCACACGATTTCAAAAATCAAAATAAGCTGATTTTATCCAAGATTTTTGGCCATTTTCAAGGGAAACTTGGAAGGAGAACATACCGTTGTTTGATCTTCTCGGGGTCATTGACCGTGGTCTCAGAGTTGAGTTCATCCAGCTGCTTCTCGGTGTCGTTGAGCCAGCTCATCAAGTTGTTCCTACAGATAAACGTTCAGATTAGTTCTACCACATAACTCTATGGTTTTCTCACCGATACATAAACAATTTGTTTTATAAACCTAATGTCAACAGAACGCGTGTCGAACCGCGTTTCTGCAATAATTCATGTCAAAAATTATATGGCGAGGTCGGTAAGGCATTTGTTCCGTTTTTTAACCAACGAAAAAGCGGAGGAGGTTCTCATGTCGACGAGTATATTTTTTTCGTCACGTGAAATCGGTATGCCATGATGAAGCAGACCAGAGTAGATATTAATCAATCACACTAATATTATAAATGCGAAAGTTTGAATGGATGTATAGATGGATGGATGTTTGTTACTTCTTCACGCCAAAACTACTGAATGGATCGGGCTGAAGTTTTGCATGCAGATAATTCTAGGCCTGGAATAAAACATAGCTTACTTTTTATCCCATAAATCAGTTCCCATGGGATAGAAATCACCTTTGAACGTTTCCATAGAAACAACGCGTGCGAAGCCGCGGGCAGAAACTAGTGAGTATGTGGCGCCACCCCCGCGATCGCGTCACAAGCCTGTTTCCGGTTCCTCCCGGCTACGGCCGGAGAGCTGAGGGGTGAGGCGCGGGCTGCGCGGCCGGCAGCGCGCGACCCGCGCGCTGAGAGCGCCCGACACGCCAGTGGCCAGCCGACCGATCATTCTACGCAACGCCCACGTCTGAGCTCCGCTAGATTTCCCGCGCAATCAGCATAAACCGCTACCTACTCTGTACGCGTCGCGGTCCACTGACTTTTGTAAAAAGTGTCCGTGCTTCCCTTTTGATTTGTGGATTAAACCTACCTAACTAGAACGAAGCAGTCTATCATTCCATGGTTAGGATCCCACAAGTAAATAAAATAGACACTAAATATAATGCTGGACAATCCACACAGCATCATGTAGCACCAAGCTAAGCAGAGCTTCGGGCTTATAGGTTATTTCTTTCGCCCTGGCATAGTCTTCACACGCTACATTTTGAACACCCTCCTTATCAGTTTGTGCCATATAATAAAGTACAAAATTACGCAATGAGTAAACGTACCCCCATTTTAATATTCCCAAAAAACACTTCGTGCGACCAAAAAGGTGTAAACAACTTATTTTTCTGCGTGTAGTTCTACTGGAATGGTCAATACAAGGCTTAACTTACCACATGTCTGCAAACTCCTTAGCCTCCTTGAAGCCATGGTCCAAAGCCCTGGTCCTCTCAGCAGCCTTCGACACCACTCTCTCCCATCGATGCTGGACTGACACCAGTAGATTCTTGATGAGGATGACGTCCTGCTTCTGGCTGAAGTATTTCAGATGAGTGCCCTTCTTGTCTAGGTGGAGCATTGTTTCGCGGTGGGTAGAGATTTCTTTTTGGAAGGATTTGTGCTCTTCGATTTGCGCTGTAAAAAAGAGGGAAAGTTTATGGTGCTGTCACAAGGGAAGAGATTTTAACTTTCAGTAGAACAGCGTTGGTTGTGGATACATATTAAGTGTTCATGCTGAGACAGCGACCATTTTTAGACTCATGAATGTTTGTTTTATTTACTGTATTGTTGTGATTTCTGTTACAATTATTTATTTTAAGTTCTTATCAAGACCCAGGCATTATGTTTGACTAAGATGCAAGGTTTGAACGTTTGTAGAGTTACGCTTGACTCTTCGCAAGCTCTGATACTAACTTCGATTTTTTTTTTAACAACATGTTTATAAATCGCTAAATCTAAAGCTTACGAAGCATTTGTAAAACTATACCTATTGCCAACGCAGTTTCCGTGTCTAAAATTCGCCTTGTTTATTTATATAATCACCATTGCCTTTTTTTTTGTTAAAGTAAAATGCTTGCTAAACGATATAATTAACATAATTTGTAGAGCTAGGATTTAAAAAAATGTACACTAGCATAAACGTTCATAGTGTAATCGTTTTAATAAAGAAATTTTAACTTGAATTGAAGCTCTGATAACATTTTAACATTTCCGAGGACATCCGTGAGGGTGGGTGCGGCGGCAGATTTGGCCGAAGATCTCAAGAGGCGCAAATATGCAGGTCTCGACAGAGCCTACACATTTGCTCCCCTTGGAGTCGAGACCCTAGGTCCGTGGGGTACCGAGGCTCTTCGGGTTTTCAAAAAACTATCTGAGCGTCTGGTCGAAACAACGCGTGACCCAAGAGCTGGTGAATATCTGGCACAGCGTATCAGCATTGCCATACAGCGTGGAAATGCAGCCAGCGTCTTGGGGACGCTTCCGACTGGTGTTGATATGGATCAGTTGAGCTATCTGTAGACTGTTTGCAACAGTCGGCAGTTAGCTCAATTGTTTCAATTGTAAATACTAGTATAATTTTCTTTGTGAATAAATTACTTTTTTAACAGTGTACTCACTAAGCAAAGTGTCCATAACCCTTGACACCGGCTTGGCCGAGGTCAGAGTCTTTTCGGCGCTGGTGAGCCAGTCCACGAAGGCTTGCAGCGCGTCGTGGAACTCCGTTGCTTCCTTCAGAGCTATCTCTAGCTTTATCTTCTTGTCTGACGCTCTGTTGGGCAAATTGTAAGGGATAGTTAAATATCTAAGATGCCTGGAGAAGTCTTTACCCACAGGAATAAATCACATCACGCTTTGTAAATGCGAAAGTTTGGATGTTTATGTATGGATGCATGAACGGATGGATGTTTGTAACCTTTTCACGCCAAAACTACGGAATGGGTCGGGCTGAAATTGCATAGATGTAGTTCTAGACCTCGAATAAAACAAAGGCTACATTTTATCTCTTATATCGTTCCCATGGGATATAAATTACCTCTAAACGATTCCATAGAAACAACGCGTGCGAAGCCGCTGGCATAAACTAATCAGTATATTATATTGAAACAACAGCATCAGTTTTTAATAAGTCCAAAAAGATAGTTATGTGACACAGCGCAGCGTTCCCACAACAGTTCTACATAAGACGTAACACTGTGGAAGTAGCCGAAGTTAACTGTGTAGAAGCATCCATGTCTTCATGATGATGGATTCTTTTGACGCATGATCCTGTAGAAATCAATCATTTTGATATATTTTCTATGTGGGGTGTTTCTAGTTAAAAAAGAACAAAATTAAAAATATTAAAAACCCCCCGACAGATTTTTGTGAAACCTTACCATATAATACTTTCCATATTATTGAAGTAACACGGTATCAAATTTCGAATCGATCGGACATAAGAAGATCCCCTCATCAACTAGAAAAGAGCTGATGATCTTCAAACGGCTGAACAGATTTTCATGTAACATGGCTAAGAACACTTGGGATAAAATTATCTATGACACAAAAAAAACTAAACGAAAATCGGTTCATCCGTTTGGGAGCTACGATACCACAGACAGATACACAGGCAGACACGTTAAACTTATAACACCCCTCTCTTTTTGCGTCGGGGGTTAGAAATATATTCCCTTACTTAAGATATTGCACTGATGCTGTTTTATTAGGATTTCGGATAGACCCATATGTACGCGGTAGGCTTTAGAAAGGATAGGGATCTTTAATGACTAAGATTTTTCTTACCTAGAAGTAACATTATCCCATCGACTCTTCAAGTTCTTCAAATTATGGTGTAACTGCGACGTCGGGTTGGGTTTCTCTTGCCGCCTGAGGTACTCCTGGCCTTGTTGGAGCACCGCTTCTACCTTGGGACGGTTGTTTTCTATCTCGTGGTAGACCTCCTGCGAGGGGAAAAATAGAGGGAATTTTGTCACCACAGTACTGAGACACTGAGCTTATTCTTCGATAACATTATGAAGAAACTTACAAACTTAAATTTAAAGGCTTTATTTGATATATTTGTTATTCTATCGATCGAAGTAGAAGCCCTAAACCTAGAAATATTCTGAATACATTTTTCCGTGATTTGTTAGCAGTTATTCCAAAACTCGATTCGTCCAATTACAATTTATAAACGCGTTTCGTCCAGCACAGCTCGCGTTATGCGGCCAAACAATACTGGCAGCTTATAAAAATCAAGCTGTTAGCTTACAAGATTAACTAATCGCAAGCTACGAAAGCTGCTAGCGTTTTCTTTCTCTGCTAGAGTCTAGTCAACTATAGATATTTCTTAGAGATATTAATTATCATTGTATGTACCTATTTAACTGCTTGCCTACTTAGTAAAAATGTTACTACTACTAATTTTGTTATACTTATCTTTAGTTTAACTCTATACAGTACTTAACTTTAAAATCACTAAATATGTATACCTACCCCTATAATTTATGTTGTGCCGAGGCGGGCGATGCGGCAGCTCCACAGTTTTAAACTTTTGCTGTCTCATCGTTCATTCGTAACTTATCTATTATGTACCTTATTCTAAATAAATTATTTTGTATTTTGTTTTGTATTTGTACTATCTCCTAAGGCCCTACACAAAATGGGCCGATATACAACAAGTAAATTGACCCATCAGGTGTACATACCATGAACCTCTCCAGCTGTTCTGTAGCAGTCTCCGGTAGACCACCCACGGGTTTGGAAGCGGCTATTATGCTGTCCACTTCTGATAGCCAGGAGAGAAGGTCACCGATCTCTGCGTTGAAGCTGTACGAGAAAAGATATGAATGAAATTTTAAGCTATTTGGTCGGTCATTTATGTTTACTAATCTACATACTAATGCACAAAATGTGTTCCAACAGGGTCCTTGCTCGTGGTCTTCCACAATGGTTTTCAAAAATCGAATGAAGAAATGGCTTCTGGACAGTATTTTTTATTCGAATTACCAATTATTAAAATAAATTAAATCAATTATTATTTGGCTGAAGATCTCAAGAGGCGCAAATATGCAGGTCTCGACAGAGCCTACACATTTGCTGCCCTTGGAGTCGAGACCCTAGGTCCGTGGGGTACCGAGGCTCTTCGGGTTTTCAAAAAATTATCTGAGCGTCTGGTCGAAGCGACGCGTGACCCGAGAGCTGGTGAGTATCTGGCGCAGCACATCAGCATTGCCATACAGCGGGACAATGCAGCCAGCGTCTTGGGGACACGACGACTGGTATTGATATGGATCAGTTGAGCTACCTGCACAGTTGAGACTGTTTGCAACAGTCAGCAGTTAGCTCAATTGTTTCAATTGTAAATACTAGTATTATTTCATTTATAAATAAAGTCTATTATTATTATGCTACAATAATTATACTTATTACCGTAATACCGTATTAAGTCAATATATTAACTGTTATATTGCTTATCCTTTTCTGACCTGTAACCTGGAGTTATCAATAAATGATTTGTATTCGGTCCCGTTGAGTGAACCACCGTTTTTTTCGGTATTCCTGTTAACTAAGAATGACCGAGTAGTCAATCTTTATTGCAAATGGAGATCATAGATCTAACTCTAGCTACTTAAAAATAAAAACTAAATAAAAACTATAATGTACAGGCACGTTTTCATCACTTACACATTGCACAAGGTGGAATTGTGCGACCCTATAGCGACTTTTACAATATGTTTAAATTATTCCATACCTTTGAGCCTCCTTCAGAGCCTGTTCCAACTCAGACTGCTTGTCCCTCGCCTGTTGTTGCAGCTCGCGCCACTTCCTGTTCAGTGTTGCCAGCTTCTCAGCCGTTTCGCCTGCTTCGTCGGTACCTGGGGAGGTGATGTGGGTATACGGATTATAGACAAGTTTGAAGATAAAAAATTTAGGATGCAAGTACCTTTCTATTTGATAGGGTAGGTCTCGGTATGTATCATATAAATCATAGATATTTTCGCTAAACTCTAATTCTAACATAGATTTCGAGCAAAGTGAAATCTTTTGGATTCACCAGTCTTATACGACAATGAAACTTGGCGTTGACCACAACAATGGCGTCGCTTTGTTGTGTCGTCGAAAAAAATACAATACAAGAGACATTACTGTTTTTTATTATTACATTATTATTTGTTCAGGGGTTCTGGATGTTTTTCTATGTATAATAAAAAATATCTATCTATGTAGTGTATTGTATTAAGTATATCAGTTATCTAGTACCCATCATAACACAAGCTCTGCTTAGCTTGGGGCTAGATAATGCTGTGTGAATTGTCCAGCATTATTTATTTATTTATTTATTTATTACTTAAGACACAAGAGGGCGGCCTCATCGCTTAGAAGCGATCTCTTCCAAAAATATTGCCCCTCATGTGATCCAATCTAGAGTATTAAAGTAGACTGTATATTTGTGTATACCGTAAAAGGTACCTACTTGAAACGATTTTTATATTATTAATTAGTTTTATTATTACAGTGAACACATACAGGGTGGTGTTGCTGTCGTGGCCATATCCTAGAATTGATCACTTCATGATGTGATTTCAAGAAATGGTAGAATTTCATGAAATGGAAAATACGCGCTGGCCATATCATGATGTAGTCAGGCTAGATCAATGAATAATCAGCGTTTAACGATAGGTATGAAAAGCTATGCGCACGGCTACTTCATGATAAGGTCAAACAATATCATAAAATAGTTACATTATCCACCGTTAGAGGCGCTGATATTGTTTTGTTTTGTTTTTGACATCTGTGGTTTTTGAGTGTTTGTTTGTTTCTGTTCTGTGATGCATCATGTCGACTTACAATTATTTAGTTAAAAAAGCGAATAATAATGTGCAAATAGAAGACAAAAATGAAGTAAGGAGCCGTTACGAAAAAAACTACAGGAATTTTATGAAAGTCACTCGAAAAACGAGCATAACGTCTAAACTGAAAGCCAACTGCATTAAGCAATTTTTAAATATAAAGTTCCTTCCTAATTCGAATTTTTCAATAAACCTTTTCATCATCATCATCAGCCTATATTAGTCCACTGCTGGACATAGGCCTCCCGTAATGAGCGCCATAGCCTTAAACCTTTTGATGTCATGGAAACCCTATATAAATGTTAAGGCCAAACGTTGATGGAAATATCATTAAACGTTGATGCTTGAACGATATAGTCAGTTTTAGCTGGCCATGTCATGAAATTCTACCATTTCATGAAATGGTCGGTCACATCATGAAGTGATCAATTCTAGGATATGGCCACGACATTGCCATTAGAAGAATCAAGCGTTGGATATTCATAGGGACACATACAAAGCCTTAAGCATTAGTGCTGTTGCACTTAATGTATGGAAAGAATAGCTTGTTTTATACTGCAGAGGGTTATTGGAAGAATTAGATACGTCAAAGAACTACCTATTCAAAAATATTGTCACTTAAATGTAGAATAAGCTGACGAAACAAATATTCAAAATGTTTTTTTTGGGTCATTCAACCCTGACTTCTTCAGGAGTGCGGTTCTAGTCACGCGCAGTCGTTAAGGGATGAAACGTTGGTGTTCTTCCAACACAAACAAGGTTCTTAGTTAATAACCCGCTCACATACTTAAGGCGAATAGTAGGGTGGATAGTGGCGCCACTACATATTTAATTTTATAATTACGTTATACAAAAGAATTATCAAGAAATCGGACCGCGCGTAGACGATATCTATCATAAGCTTTTTTTAAATGTATCTGTAATAGTTTTGTTTTGTGTTATTCAATCAAAAACCTTGTTTGGAGAGCTTGGTGGCCACCAATAGGAACAAAACTCTTGAAACAAGTATCTGCCTAAATAATACAGTACAAAACTATTAAAGTTACATTTAAAAAAAGCTTATGATAGATATCGTCTACGCGCGGTCCGATTTTTTGATAATTCCTTTGTATAACGTAATTATAAAATTAGATATGTAGTGGCGCCACTATCCACCCTACTATTCGCCTTAATGAATTCGTCAAACTACGATAGTTTTTAGACTTTAAATATGTCATAAAGACGTTAAATCTGTCGTATATGGTACGTGATAAGCCCAAGCCGCGTGCACGTACCCGTACCCTGCGACACGATCTGTGCGCCGGCGTCGTTGAGCGTGTCCACGCTCGCCTGGTGCGCTGCGATGTCGTTGACGAGCACCTTTAGCTTGGCTAGCTCCACCTCGAGGATTTGTGGGTCGCCGGCCACCTGTGGAAAGTCGATGTTATAGGTAAGGTGTATTGTATAATCTTCGGTGAAGCACCTAGGACCACCGTAACACACGCTGATGTTCAGAGTAATATAAACAAAAATCTCTGATAGGTAGGTACATCCTCTCGACCGCCGTGCGCTATCCAATCTAAACAGTTCGGTAAGATTTTTTTGTAAATGTATTGCAGTAAAGAGTGGTTAAGAGGTTGATGACCTATGCCCCAGCAGTGAATGAATAAATGAATATATTCTTCAGACAACAAAGTAGCTCCACCTCGAGGATTTGTGGGTCGCCGGCCACCTGTGGGAAAGATGATGTTAGGGTGCCAGAATCTAAGGTCAAAACAGACTTTATTGAATATGTATGAAGTAAGGGGTTCTCAAGAGACTATTGTTTATTTATTGCATCAAGCTCAAAGTTGTTAGTTACAATACAATACAAAAATGATTTATTGTACACGATAAAAATAACATTACAAGGAGACTTTACATAAGACAAGTAGAATGGGTGGCCTTATCGCTTAGAAGCGATCTCTTCTATGCAACCTTTGGATGGAAACAATTATGTGAATTTAAGAAGGGCGCGGGGTGTACCAAATGCTATGTAAAATAGATATATACATACCATTTTGAATACAAAAAACAAATAATAAATAAATAAAAACAATACCTAACAAAACATATAAAATTGTTACAATTTAGAGGTAGAATCTACATGAAACCTGTAAGGGCGTTGCAACATTCAGAGTTATTAGTTATTAGAAAAACAAACAGGTTCTTTGGGACAGTAGGTAACCACTATGGAAGAAATATGGTGTAATTAAATTATCCCACTTTTTTAACGTATGATCGTTCATGCCACTCCATCAATACAATTAAGTATGCGACAATCTGGAATTAATTGAAATTGGTTTTATTTCGGAGTTTTTAAATTTTGTTTCATGAATTATGTTTTGTTTTTTCAAATTGTATAATCTCTGACGTGCCTTGTTTATCGACCTATGTTATAAATGGTAAATAAATAAAATACATATACAAATGTTGTTCACCTCTCTCCTTTTAACTTACCGGCTTCAACGTATCAAGAGTCTCGCTAGTATTCTTGATCCACGTCAGTGTATCTTCCAACGCGTGTTGCAACTGTCCCAGTCTAAGCAACGCGCGTTCCAACTGCTGCTGCCTCTCCACCATGCCGCGGAGTAATGCCGACCAGCGGTTGTTCACCTCTGTCAGGGGTTGTTTGATAGCTGATGCTTGCTCGGAGGAGGTGCGTTCAGTTAGCTCTTGAGCTTGCCTGTGGATATTGCATTGTTGGTTAGATCATTTAAAAAAATTACCGATGTTAGGCGAGTTCAAAAAATATAAATATATATAATGCTGGACAATTCACACAACATTATCTAGCCCCAAGGTAAGCAGAGCTTGTGTTATGGGTACTAGATAACTGATATACATAATAATATACGAGTACATAGATAGATATTTTTTTTTATACATAGAAAACGACCAGAACACCCTGAACAAATATCTGCAGATCGTACAAATATTTGTCCCGAGGCGGGAATCGAACCCGCAACCTCCTGCGTCGCAGGCGGACCTTCGCCCACCGCACCACAGAGGTCGTCAAAAAAGGTTTGAAAATGAGGGTAGAATAATTTGGCGATTTATTTAGATATGGATTCTTTGGTCAATTTTTTTGACAGTATTATCAGGTGTAAAACCATCTTATAAAGAGTCGATAGCTAGTCGATATCTATAAGCACATTCAAAATGAAAAGCGACACACAAAAACTTCTACGAAACAAACATAAAAGCAGACTACACTGTATAAAATCCAGACAACATACGAGTACAAAGAAACAAAGAAACAAAAAGCAAAAAGTAACAAATAGCAAAACTCAAGTTATAATGTGATCTCTTACTGATAACTCTCTTTTAACTTTAAGTACTGCTTTAGTCATTTATTTTCTATTGTTGAAAAAAGTAAAAAAAAGTAGAGAAGCATAAGCAAGAGCTTTTTTATAAACTTATTGAAATAAAAGAAATAAAGAAGGTTTATACCGATGTTAAGCAAGCTAAAAATCGTCTTCATTTCAGTCCATTAGAAAACGACAGCTCATTCTGTGGGTAACTTAACACCGGCGTAAGTCGAAATACAGACAGACATAACGTTTACACAATCAAACTACAACACAAACAATACACAATCCAGGGCGTGCACTCACAAAACGAAAACGAAGTTTCCGATTCGATTTCGTGCAAATGACATAAGGGTCTTACGTAAGCGACATAAGAGTTGGTTTTGCACGAAAACGAATAAGAAACTTCGATTTTCCTTTTCCGAGTAGACCCCCAGAACAAAGAAATTATCGGTTAATCCTTGCCTGATCAAACTCCTGCGTCGATTCACGGATAGGAGCATAGAACAATCGAAATTAGTATTAGGAAATAAACGGGGTGAAATCTTTTTAAGGGTTTATCAGTAGTGCCAACTTGTGAAAATTACCAAGGATATTTAATGCACAAAAATATGTAAGTACAAAACTAAGTAGTAAATGGATTTTACATGTTATTGGAGAAAGTGGGGGGAAAGCCAGTGCTTGAAAATAAAACGAAATTACATTATTTTTGACAAATGTTTTTTTAGTTACCTAACTAAATTTTCGTCTTGACCAGACCATCACCAATTGAGTTACTTACAACAAATAATCTCTAGACTTGGATAATTAGACCGCATGCTTTTCCCAAATAAATCAAAAATTTAAGATTGACAGTTAAATTCACTTTAGAAAATAGACAAAGATTGTCATACAATTAAATTACAACACACAATTAATTTTAATTATTGAAATTGTCAGTTTGTAGCTGAGAAAATTCCCACATTATTCTCATCCAGAACATAATTTAAGTTTTAAAAATAAACCAGTATAATAAAATACCTCACCTGTTCAAAGCCTCAACCTTGACCATATGGGGGTCGACCTCCTGTTTGAATGTTGCCAGCTGCGCAATCTGTCTCTTAACCGCATCGATGTCGGAACCGAGAGCGCCCATGCGACAGAACTTGTCTTCAGCTTTATCGAGGAACTCTTGGAGATTCTGTTTGAGAAGAAATAGATCTAGTCACATCATTTATTTGACACGAAGCAAAAACTTCTAATACAAAAACTAAAATGGATTCTTAGCTCTGTATGAAATAGAACAAACTTGTAGGCCGAATCCATTTCCATAAACTCAAAATGGTCCACCAGCTTGCTAATTCTTTGAGTTATGCCACTTTGTACGCTTGCGTGCAGGCTGACTGTATACAATGACTATAATAGTTTTAAGATCCGACATCCTTCTAATTTTATCAAGCCGAAAGTTTGTAAAATCTGAATTTTTGTTACCTAGAATCTCCAAAACTACTGAACAGATCAAGGTAAAATTTGGCGTTCGTTTAGGACAAAGCCTAACTTAGTTAATAGGCTATTGTAGCTAAACATGCGTACGAAGCCGCGGGCAGAACCTAGTGTATAATAATGAATTATTTAGTTATAAGAAGAATACATAATTATGTATTCTTGCATTTATTTACAAGAATACATAATTATGAATTCTTGTAAATTAAAGATTCATTAATTTCGTTCTCTGGCAGACCTATCGTCCAGAAAACCAATAGCGTAGCTATTTCTATTTTA